>JAWWNH010000029.1:52810000-54060000 GCA_034641385.1 Darevskia mixta | reverse complement strand
AGTTGTTTTCTTAACAGTGTTTTATAGATTGTAATGGTTTTACTGATGGCTTGGTAACTATTCTATCTGGTTTATGTTGTATTTACGATGCTCTGTTCTGTTGTTGTTGTTATTTATTGTTTGTAAGCCACTTTGCGGTTCATGTGGATGAAATGCGGCATAGAAATATTATCAAACAATCATTCGCATGAGGAGGAGCAGGAAATGGAAAATCCAACTGGAGCAGGCCCTGATGTGGTCATCATTGCCTGTCTCCTACTCTCTCCTCTTAGGCCTCCTCACGCAGTGCTGTTGTGGTGTTTTCATAGCAGCTGTGAAAAAAGGAAAATTTCATGCTGGGGATCATTAGGAAAGGAACTGAAAATAAAACTGCTGATAACATAATGTCTTCCACAGCCTAGCATATGTCCTGGGATGGACTCAGCTGCGACTAACCCAGGGCACCATGAAATGCTGGCTTGAATCAAAGAATAACCAAATGTAGGTGGGGAGGTAACTGACTCTGGAGTAGTGATAAGCAAGGTTTCCTGGGCTCTATCTAGAACAGGCCCACCTAATATAGGCTAATCTGGCCTTGATTTGGATTGGTTTTCAATTTGATTACTTTAAAATCAGGCTCATATCATAATCCAGGTCTTGCCATGTCCCTGAAGTAACAGGGGACATGAAGAGGCCTGGATGCCTCACCTCCCTAATATTCTTATAAACTGCCCCCCACCGGAGAACATAATGAGGCAGGAAGGCCTCTCCAGCTCGTGCCACTGCCCCCTAAACTCGCATGATGGAGGAAATGAAAAGAATGTTGCAATGCATGTGGCAGACATATTGTCTTTTATTTTGATTCTCACTTTGGTCACAGCCACACCATACATTTAAAGCACATGAGAATCCTGGGAAACTGTTCATTAAGGGTGCTGGGAATTGCAGCTCTGTGAGGGATAAACTACAGCTCCCAGGATTCTTAGAGAGAAGCCATGTGCTTTAAATGCATGGTGTGCCAATGTGACCTTTATTTGTTCTCAGCCAGTCCATCACTAGGCATTGGCTTAGCATTTCAACTACCGGTAATTCACCCTGAGCAGATGAAAAGAGGAAGCAGAGCTGGGTGTCATAATATGCCACTCGAAATCCCTTGACTACATTGAAGTAGGTGTTTTGAACAGCACAGAGGGCAAGATAGAACCCATCATGAGGTGGAGCAGAGGGCCTCAAGCTTCCAGCACCTTCTGTGCCCTGCCTGGTAGGAACAGAATCCCACCTGGTAGGAACAGAATCACCACAAATGCAGTGCTTCCAGCTGACAGACAGATTTATGTTGCAGCTGTTGACAGTTGGAGTGCATTGTGATTTATGTACCATTCTTGTGTTCTGTAATATCTGAGTTGTAACTAAATATCATGGTAGATCCCTGGGACGGTAGAAGCCTGAGGGGAGGCCGTGCTCTGATCTCTGCTGCCAGCCAAGAGGCCTAAGGCTTGCACCCCTTGCCTCTCAGCAACAACATCCTGGCAAGAGGGAGACCAACGTCACCCTACCCGTTTCAGTAAAGGAGCAGCTACTGCAATACTTGCTTTCCACTTTCCTTTTGTATCATGTCTATTAGGTTGTAAGCTTGTGGGCAGATATCAAGTTACCTTTTAATATACACACAGAACATAGAAAAATTGTGGGGTTCAATAATAATAATAACAATAACAGTAGTAGTAGTAGTAGTAGTAGTAGTAGTGAGGGCCGGCCCACCAATGAGGAAAGGTGAGGTGACCGCCTCAGGTGGCAGGATCCACAGGGGTGGCAAATAGAATAGAATAGAAATACTTTATTGTCACTGTACCACATGTTTACAGTGAGATTAAACGAGCCCCCCTCCCCCCCAATCTCTCAGTCCTTGTTACACTCTATGTGCTGTCATACAACTACCGACCCCGAACGTAAGCTAAAATGTTGCCGTCTTCCATTCAGCAGCCTCACGGCCCACAGGTAGAAACTGTTCTTTAACCTGTTGGTTCGGCTTATGCTACTATATCACCAGTCTCCGAGGGATGCATTACCCACTGCTGCCGCCACAGTGTCAACAGCAGCTACAGCACAGTTCTTGGAGGCTGGATCTGCAGCTTCCTCAACAGCCCACCGCCTAAACCTGCCACCACGGCAGTCTCTCAGTGAATACAGTAGAGGTATTGCCGGTATGCTCCCACCCCACTCCCCATTCCTGATGTTGATCTTTATTTCCCCACTCCATTCTGATGCAGCCCTTCACTGTCCTCTTCTTCCCTGGCAGGAGCCACATTTAGTGGTTCTCCTCAGGTGCCAAAATGCCTTGGGCCAGCCCTGGTAATAGCAGTACTGATGCTATTTGTATTTGTGCTGTAGGGTTTTATTTTTATTTTTTTTAATGTTAGTAGTGTGTCTCTTGATTTTCTGTGTCTTAAAAGGCACCCAATATAGACAAATGAGAACTATACTGATATTAAATGGGGGAAGTTATACAGAATAAATGCCCCTACCCAATAGAAGGTCTCATTGGAGCCTGATGGTGTGGTGTAAGGGGTGTTTCTTCACACTTCCCAACTGACCGCTTTATGAAGTCCAGTTCCAATGTATGCCTTTTCCAAATCTGTAGGGCTTTTGATCCTTCATACTTAGAAGAAGTACCGCTAGGTCTCTTTCCCTCCCCATCCTTTTGACTGGCTCTCCCTCCTCCCCCCCGCCCCGGGCTATCAATAACATATTAACCGGCAAATTGTGTCGTGCAGCTGTGAGGTGACTCCACAGTTAGTTTCAGGCTTATAATATATGAGTGGAAGCTTTTGTGACTCACGCATCCTTTAGCTGTGCTTCTGCAGCAGAGTTGAAGTGCCAGAGCGTGAGACACGTGTGTTTTCCCCAGGGAGATACAAATTGCCCAGAGGAGGAGGGAAATCTCCCCTAGAGAATTACCTGCTTTTTTCAGCGTATCAAATGAGATGCGGACATGAAATGAGAATCACATTTCTGCTCCCTTTCTGAACTGGCCCTTCTTCCTTACATATCTTGGAGGCTTTTTTAAGTCCTCTCTCAGTCCTGAAAGGGGCTTCTTCCTCTTGACTGGCTGTAACACATCAGCATTTTCAAAGTGTAGCTTGAGCAAGAGGAAACGTGATAGAGGCATATAAAATTTTGCACAGTGTGGAGAAAGTGGATAGAAGGAAGTTTTTCTCCATTTCTCGTAGCACTAGAACTTAGGGCAGTGATGGCTATCCTTGACACTCCAGATGTTTTGGGACTACAACTCCCATCATCCCTGACCACTGATCCTGTTAGCTAGGGATGATGGGAGTTGTAGTTCCAAAACATCTGGAATGTCAAGGTTAGCCATCACTGACTTAGGGGTATCCAGTGAAGCTAAATGTTTGAAGCTTCAGAAAAGACAAAATATAGCCAGCCTGTGTTTTGATGAGCTTTCCCCCCAGAATAAATAGGAAAGCCAATATTACGCTGTTATGTTTCCAAACATGCCCATGGCCAATGCAGGTCTGAAACCAGTGGTGTCGCCGGGTTGTGTGCAAAGTGCTCTGCCCAAACGGTGCTTGCAGTTTCATCTCTTTCGGTTCATTACCTTTCGTTCAACTCCCCATAATTGGCTTTTTGTTCTGTGTGCCCCGAGAGCTGTGAGAAACCAACAGCACCAAAATAATGCAGCTTTTGCTGCAGCGTTTGATGTGAGGGGGTGGGAAGGAATGAGCCGTAGTGCATTTTAAACAGCAAACACCACTTATTCCATTGGTTGGCAATCAGTTGTGTTGAGGGATTGTGGGGTCTTCACCCCTGCAGAGATTTTAAATCAGGACATGCATATCTTTACATGGGTGTAGCCAAGTTGGGGACGGACAAAAATTACTAAATTAGATCCACAAAAATTATAAAAAAGCATTGAAAGTACTCAGTTAACTGAGGTTCTGCCCACTGCCCCCAGAGAAACCTGCCCCGGCAACCAAAGCCTGCCGTAATGTCCTCTTTTGAGAGGATTTACCACAAAAGCTCAATAACTTTGAGCTTCCTCCAGAGTCGCTGGCCACTCCCTTCTGATGGAGATCAGTGCACAGGCTATCATTACATACCCTTAACTAGCCTGCTGCCCTCAGGTGTGATGTAAGATGCTGTCCTGTTGCCAGGTACAATTGCTGGTCTAGTGAGCTTCTATGCGTAGAATGGAGAGGACCACTGTGTCCTTTTGCCTTGGGCAGCGAAATGTTTTGGGCCAACACTGCAGGATTGGACAGCACCTGCAAGTCAGAAAGCCTGAGTTGTGCTTATAGAATCCTAGAGTTGGAAGAGACCACAAGGGCCATCCAGTCCAACCCCCTGCCAAGCAGGAAACACCATCAAAGCATTCCTGACAGGTGGCTGTCAAGCCTCTGCTTAAAGACCTCCAAAGAAGGAGACTCCACCACACTCCTTGGCAGCAAATTCCACTGTCGAACAGCTCTTACTGTCAGGAAGTTCTTTCTAATGTTTAGGTGGAATCTTCTTTCTTGTAGTTTGAATCCATTGCTCCGTGTCCTCTTCTCAGGAGCAGCAGAAAACAACTTTTCTCCCTCCTCTATATGACATCCTTTTATATATTTGAACATGGCTATCATATCACCCCTTAACCTTCTCTTCTCCAGGCTAAACATACCCAGCTCCCTAAGCCGTTCCTCTTGCTAGTGCAGGGGTCAGCAAACTTTTTCAGCAGGGGGCCGGTCCACTGTCCCTCAGACCTTGTGGGGGGCCGGACTATATTTTGAAGGTGGGGGGAAAGAACGAATTCCTATGCTCCACAAATAATCCAGAGATGCAATTTAAATTAAAGCACACATTCTACTCATGTAAAAACACGCTGATTCCCGGACTGTCCGCGGGCCGGATTTAGAAAGCAATTGGGCTGGATCTGGCCCCTGGGCCTTAGTTTGCCTACTCATGTACTAGTGACTCTCTCTTATATACTCAAGAGGAGGGAGGGGGAGGATGGGTCTTGCCAGGCAGCCAAGTTGTGCTTCCTACCCACTCCCTCTGAGCAGCGTGGGCGATGAAGGACTGTATATCTTCCTTCTCTCAGCAGATCCTAGCACCTGCTGGAGGGATTCACCATCCGGCTAAGCCAAAGTAACTGCCTCTCTCACTGTCCTGCAGCTAGATAATCTGGCATTGAGGCCGTCAATCCAATCAGATGGAAGCTTAAGGGTCTTAAGCACATTTCTGGCTTTTGTCAGCTAAAGGCAGCAAACCAGCCATGGTTGCAATAAAAACAGATCAGGAAACAGAAAGAGCCAATCCCTTTGGTGTGATGAAGGCATTAAACAGAATTTGGCTCTCAGCAAGGTTGTTGTTGTTCAGTCGTTCAGTCGTGTCCGACTCTTCGTGACCCCATGGACCACAGCACGCCAGGCACGCCTATCCTTCACTGCCTCTCTCAGCAAGGTACTTGGTCTATATAATGCAATTCCATGCACACCTCAGATACAAACCCTTCCCCTCCCCCCACTTTTCTTATTGAATGCCATCTATGCATTTAGAATATCTCAACCTGGTGCCAGGTATCATCAGCTCTAGGAGCAGAAGACTGAATTGGAAAAATCATATGGTACAGTCCTTTGGGGTATGTACCACTTCAGGATTCAGGGCAGAGACTGTTGCATGTTTGAATGCTAAACCATTGCAAAGAAAAAAAATATAAAACAATTCCTGCCTAGAAAAGCTGCTGTTAGGAAAAAGGATTCTAGCCTAAGCCTTCACCTCGGTGTACTAAGTATCCACTGTATGGTGCTGGAGGAGACTCTTGAGAGTCCCATGGACTGCAAGAAGATCAAACCTATCCATTATTAAAGAAATCAGCCCTGAGTGCTCATTAGAAGGACAGATCCTGAAGTGGAGGCTCCAGTACTTTGGCCACCTCATGAGAAGAGAAGACTCCCTAGAAAAGACCCTGATGTTGGGAAAGATTGAGGGCACAAGGAGAAGGGGACGACAGAGGATGAGATGGTTGGACAGTGTTATCGGAGCTACTAACATGAGTTTGGCCAAACTGTGAGAGGCAGTGAAGGATAGGAGTGCCTGGCGTGCTCTGGTCCATGGGGTCACAAAGAGTCGGACACGACTGAACGACTGAACAACAACAACAAGGGATTTTGGTCTTGGGGGAGCATTCTCTTTTAGAATCACCCATCCAGAGCCAGCCCAATACATTTTGGCACCTGAGGCGATCCACAAAATGGCACCTCCCTCTCTGCCGGGTCTTGGTGCCAATATAGAAATAACGACGACAATTTAAATAGAAATAAAATACCTCTTGCCATAGTGGGGAAGGTTGTGACTGGGTGACCTGTGTGCTGCCCAGGTCTAGCAGCTAATGGGTGATTCCAGTACCCTTGCTATTATGGTTCTTTATCTCTAAACTGGATGTGGACCAACCAGCCAGCCCTTCAAAGGAAAGGACTGTCCTCTGATAGCCCTTCAAAATAAAGGATTGTCCTCTGCATGGGGCCACCAATAGAACTCGTGGAGTGGGGTGGCATTTTTGGCTTCCCAGCACAGAGGTCACTGCTGGTAACAGGAGGAGTAGGAAAGTGATGGAGAGGTTGGGGCAGTGTGGACACAGTGGCAGAACTAATCCGACACTCCTTCCACTGCGCTGCCCTCCCTACCAACTCCTCACTCTGCCTCTGTGATGCCATCATGCCCAGCTCTGCCCTGTTGGCTGCTACGGTTGACTACCCTAGAATGAGAGCTTTCTCAAAGCATTTTCAAAACCTTTGATCCCCATTCATTACAATAGTCGAAGCCATTGCAAGGATTCCCACTAATGTAATTCTCTCCCATCCTCCCCACATGCATGGCCTGTGCCATCCTCAGATCTGCTCTGAAGGGATCGGAGAACCCCTGGAAGAGATTTAGGGGGTGCATGGGGTGAGGAGAGTGAGAGAAGGTTCTGTCACACAAGGAAAATCCCTGCACTAATGGAACCTTAACATTAGCGCTATGCTGAATATAACCCTTTGTCTCTAGGCTAGCTTATTGCTCCCCTATCTGCAGAAAAATATGAATAATACTAGCTTCATAAGAAGCTTAATTTTCTCTATAGCGGTTGAGTTGAAATGACTTTTTTCTCCTTTTGCTAAAAATTGCATCATTGTTTGTGTTGATTATGTATTATTACTTTTTGGTGTGTTTCATTATAATTTTATGGCACATATATATTTTTACTCCATTTTTATTCCTTTGAAATGCTTTGGGGGGGGGGGTCTCATGACTTCCAACCAAACACAGCGGTGTTTTTAAGGAAACTCCATTCCATTCCCTCTTTTCTGTTTTCTGTTCAGTCTCCCCTGGCTGTTTTTGGGTCAACCTCCCCCCACCCTCCTTAGGCTTTTTTCCTAATGATTTTTTTTGTACTTCTGCAAACTCCACTGATACGTCATTCTGAGTTTGGCACTCAGAGAACTGAGATCACGGTTAGTGCATGATGTACAACTATGAACAATTTAAAGAATACTTACCGGTACTGTAGTTGCATCAACTGTACACAAAATGACTGGGGGTACAAGAGACTTAAAGGTTTTTAAATAATTGTTATTGTTATTGTTGTTATTTACTCACTCTTTACCCTAAAATCCCAACAAACAAAAATGCATAATGGGATCTTTATAAAGACCACATGGCTTAAATCAGTGTTCCCCAATGGATAAGGGAGTCTCCAGACTGTTGGAATTTTGTGGGAGGAATTCAAATGCACCAGAACTTTCCGGCTTGTTTTCAATGCAGCGTTACATAAGCATCCAATCAGCACAAGGATTTCTGCTTCCCCGATGCCCCCATACGCCATACCCAAATCTGTTTCAGAGGGTGGGGGGGGGGGACCCAAAACAGATTTAGGGACTTCTGCTGATGGGATGCTCATATAGTGCCGCATTGGATACAAGCCTAGGTTTGCACAGCTAAAAGTGTTAAAGGGCTCTGTGGCCCTAGCACAATCAATTCATTTTAGATAAGAACTGGATCTTTTGGCTTTTGGAAAGTGATGGGGCAATGCATTTTTAAAAGTGTGCAATGAACAAATGATTAACAGGACCGAGTATAAGCACCCCACAAGCAAATCAGGATAAATGTAGGGGGAAAGTTAATCGTTGTTGTATAACCGCCATGCAAACAAAACAAATCAGAACAAATGCACAAGTAAGACGAGATACATTGTTGGAGAAAATAATAATTTTATAAAACTGTGTTTTGATTATTCCGTTTTCTTTTGAGTCTGTGGCCTAGATCAGGGATGTCCAACAAGTAGAACGCAATCTACCGGTAGATCCCCAGCTGATCCTGGTAGATTGCTGGATCCTTATCGTGTGCCAAAAGTTATGGGAGGAAAAGCTTTAAAATTCTGTGCAATCCTCCCCCCCCCAAAAAAGCTCAACAACTCTGGGCACTTCCCCCCTAAAAAAAGCTCAACAACTCTGGGCTATCCACCCACCCCAAGCACGCTCCTCCTCCCTCCAATGACAATGGGTAGATCACTGCCAGTTTTTTTATACTGGGAGTAGATTGCAGTCTCTTGGGAGTTGGACATGCCTGAACTAAAAGGACCTGTACCTGCCTTTTATAGTACAGAACTAGCTGCTTTTAGGTACTGTACATAGTGAATGTCTGTTCTGAAAAGAATAAACCGTTAGGCTATATGGTGGTCATTGTATGCATGAAAAGAGAATCAGCTCTGGGCATGGCAATTGTGATTGGTCTTGAATTGTTTTGTAGACAGATGAAAGAGGACATTGGAAGACTTTTAATGAACAGGAAAATTAATCAAAGACTTAATAAAGGAAGATACTGAAAAAATGGTTATATGTAATCACATGATGTTATGATGAGGGCTGATCTGAAGAGCTAAATAACTTTGATTGGTTCAGGATGATGACATTGGGTTGCAACTATTAAGATTGTTGTGATTTTTTGATGGGTGAAATGAAGTGATGTGTGTATGATCTGGAAGTGTATCAATAACATTGCTTTAGATGTGGTTGTTTGCAGCCTCCTCCTTATTTTTGAGGTTGTTCCTATGTGCATTTATAGTTCAATAAATGCCCATCTTTTCACTTGGAGCCTGCATCCTTTTCTTTTGGGTTTCTGCAAGGGTAACCTCCAGTCTAGGAACCCCTTTTTAAATTTACCCAGCAATATAATCCAACCTCCATGTAAGTGTTGTGCAAGCAATGCTCAAGATACAGGTCATGTGGAGCAGCCCTAAGTCTTTGTTGCGTATGCTTCAGGAGGTTGGGAGGCAACCCTGAGTCATATATCTGCTTATTTCTTGCTCTAGGTCCGCCTGGTCATCGCAGAAAAGGGGTTACCCTGCGAAGAGCGGGATGTGAGCATGCCTCTGACTGAGCACAAAGAGCCATGGTTTATGCGTCTCAATCTTGGGGAAGAGGTACCTGTGATCATCCACGGAGACAACATCATCAGTGACTATAATCAGATCATCGATTACATGGAGAAGAACTTCACAGGAGGTAACATTCTAGAAATCTTTTCCAGCTAGAATTGTAATACCAACAAACCACATGGTTTGCTACTGATTTATAGACATTGTTTTGCTTTTCCTATCTCTTGGCATAACATGTAAGCCCAGTACGCTTCCTTAAGCAGTTTCTTTGGCCACCTCACCTTCAATGCTCACTGATCTGCAAAGGCATGAGGCAAGAGCAGCTGGGAAACCAACCAACTTTGGAGAAACAAGCCATAGTTTGTTTAATCGTCTGTGAGACAACTCGTGGTTAGTTAAAACAACCCGTGGCTTAAGCAACCCATGGATTTGTGTTATCTGTGAATCAGGTCATTGTGTAAGGAAGGTGACAATCACAGTCTCATTTTTAATTTTGGTGGAAGAACTCAGACCCTCCAAGTGTCTCTATTTTCCAGAGACAGTCTCTGATTTACAGAAGCCGCCCTGGTTTCTGATTTGATCATGGCACGTCCCACTTTTCCTTAGGACATCTTTATTTCCATCAAAGAAATATTGGAGGGTATGGGGTTATGCAACCCCCGAGTCAAGGAGCTAAGTAACTATACAACCTTTAGAAGACATCTGAAGGCAGCCCTGCAAAAGGGACATTTTTTAATGTTTATTTAGTTTTATTATGGTTTTTATATATGTTGGAAGCCACCCAGAGTGGCTGGGGTAAGTCAAATAGATGGGGTATAAATTTATCATCATCGTTGTCGTCATCATCATTATGGAATAGGACGTTTATTTTCATCAGAGAAATGTTGGAGGGCATGAGAGCTGATTTTACAAGGGAGATGTATCTACTTCGCTGTGTTAATGTCATCACTATGGCCTTTGTTCCCAGTTTTTATTTCTGTTTCCAAAGAATTGCCAGGCTTCAAAGGCTTAAGAGGGACATTTAAATGGGGTCTTAGAGCTGATATCACAGATCCTGTCAGCCATGCAAGCAGAAGCTTTAAGAATGGCCTTAAAATAGATCCATGAAAAAGGAGCCTTGGCAGCTTCTGTGTTCAAGTACTTTGCATCCAAATGAACTTCCCCCGCCCTTTATTGCATTCAGCAAATTTTAGCAGGGGTAGGAAACATTGCCCATGATATATGATATATAATCTTGGATTATTAGAATGAGTTGCTTTTTGCTAAGTCCCCCTAAAAATACAACTGAGGCTCCAATTCTACATATACTTACCTGGACATAAACATGAAGACAGACACATTTTAAAAAAATTGTGGGACCAGTTTGGAAATGGCTTTTGGGATTCAGTCAAGACATGCTTTTCCCTTCCACGAAACAAAACAGTTCTTCAGAGGTTGGGTGTTCCTTGTTATCGTTGTGGCAACTTAGGGTGAAAGGTGGGGGTGGTAATAATAATATTTTAAAAAAATTAATGATAATTTTATATACTGCTTAATGCTAAGGTAACTCTCAAGCGACTTACAAATCTAGAGTTGTCATATATCCGGAATTTCCTGGACACAGCCAGAATATGATAGTTGTAAACAGTGTCCAGGCAGAATTCACTGAAATGTCTGGGAAAATCTGGACATAAGGCAACCCATGTCTATATTTTGGCAAATTTTATTTAAAATAGCTCCAAAACTTTGACCTGAACCCCTAAAAAACGGGTTTTCCTCCCTAAAAAAAGCTCAACAACCTGAACCCCCCAAAATGGGGTAGATCACTGCCTGTTTTTAACTCTGAGTAGATCACAGTCTCTTGGGAGTTGGCCACCCCTGGTCTAAACCTTAGGCTCTAAAGCAGTGATGGCTGACCTGTGAGCCTCCACTAGGTGTCCTTAGGCTCCAACTTCCATTGACCCCATCCAGCAAACTCTAGGTCAGGGAGGATGGAAATGGTAGTCCAGCAACACCTAGAGGTCCCCCACCAAACTCTAAAGCCTGCTCTGCACATTGTAGCAGAATGGCATGATATGATCCTAAGGTGTTAAGAATGGACTGTTTCCTACCACTTCAAAGTCAGTGTACACCTTATTGGCCTCACACAATGGTTGTTACTGTTTTTCTCAATTTGGAACAAACCTAGTGGGGGGGGAACACATCAAAATGAAATATTAACAAGAAATAACAGGGTAGATATATGCATTGGGGTTAACATAATGTGTACGCCTCTTCCCAAACCTGTGGTGTAGAGCTCACTGGATGTAGAGTAAATGGGAGTGTGTACACAGCCATTTTTCAAATGCTTCCCTTCTCCTATTAGCAAAGAGATGCCCTTATTTAACTTCTTATTTTGGTAAATTGAGCACTCTCTTTTAATGAGAAAAAAGGGAAAGATTGAAAAGAAAAAGCTTTTGTTATATTGGTATTATTTACAACTGAGACACTTTATTTGCTATCAGCAGTCTTATAAACAATCCATTAAAGGATTTTGGCATTGAATAAACCTTATATGGGCCAATTCAATCAAGAGGTGCAGGGTGAGGAATTACAATATTCTATTAGGATTAGAGCCAGGAGATCTCTAAACTAGAAAGGTATAATAAGAGAAAATAAACAGGGGCTTTCTGCCCAATTAAATGTGCGGTAGTTGTTTATCGGTTAAGGTATACCTTGATATTGTGCATATGCTAACCTGAAAGAAATATTTAAGGGAGGAAATATCTCAAAGGAAAAAAACCTTCCCATTAGCAGCACCTTTCTGTCTCCTGTGTGTGGAGCCAAACGCAGCAGTTCTGGGTGCATGAGAGAGCTCCCCAAAGCTGCTCTACTTCTCTGCCTTCAGAAGACGCACCGCAAGCAGAAATTCAGAGGGGAAGGCTTTCCCTTGCAGACTCACAGAATCAGCTTCAGCCAAATTTGTGCTTGGCACCCAGTTGTCAAAAGCCACTTGAGCCCAGGGGCGAGGCTAGCAATTCTCCACTGCCCCTTGATCACATGACAGAGCTCCCTTCACATGTAGAATGCATTAAGGGGGCTGTTGGCTCCAGCAAAGCTCACAAAGTCTGGACACCCCATGTAGATGCAGGACAACGTATCTGCATCAACATACTGAAAAGCATGCTGTATGATTTAGCCGCATTCTCTTGCTCGCAGTAATGAGCTTGCAGCCCAGATCAGATGCCACTGACCTTCAGGTCCAGGAAAAAAAAATCCCCTTTCTTCCCTGAGCATCCAACCTGCTCCCTCCACGCTTGGGCCCTGGCAAACAACAGCAAGACGTAACCACCCCCACTCAAAACATATTGCACCATGCCAGTAAATTTACTCACTGTCCATTAAGTACTATCTGTAGAGCCGTTAAAAATGAATGCCTCTATAAAACATGGCCCAGATATTCTGAAGAGAAATACCATCTTCCTTCTTCCAGCATTGTCCCCGCTGCGTTTTTAGAAGTAACTGTAATTGAAAGATGGATGCCTGCTGTCGTGGAATGACTTGGGAGAAATAAGGCCAGCAACTGTAGGGACACTTGACATCCAAACAAGGGCTGAATGGATGAGACACAGAGACAATGTATGTACAAACCTGACCAAGAAGTTCTTGCAAGTGACGAGTTGATGTAGGAACTCTGGAGGTCTTGGAAGGCGAGGCAGCAAAAGATAAATTTTAGCAGTGGAGACCTGGACTCACATTTGTGTTGAATCGTAACAAGTCTTTCATTGCCAAATCAAATGAGCAATCCCGAATCGTGTAATTAATACGGACACTTTAAAGTACTGAATTATGGGGCTTATGCTCAAGAAACTCACAGTTAGTTACAAAATTTGAATCCCTTCTCCCCCCCAAAAATGTTAGATTTCTTTTCTAAGCTCTGTAGTCTTAAAAATCATACCCATTGCAGCCCAAACCCGAGCAAAAAAAATATCCAAGAACATTCTGAAGTGAACATACACACAGATGCAGATAGTGTCTTGCATTTCTAACTTGTATTAAAAAAAATTCAGCCCTAGTTGAAATCCTTGTAATGCTATAGCGTCCCTGGCTGGACTCAAGCACACCATCATTCTTATTTATTTATTAAATTTCAAATTTAGGTACTACCATTATTGAAGGTTATGATTTAGGGCTGTTGGTGCAGGATTTAGAGGTTTAGAATTGTAGAGTTGGAAGGGACCGCAAGGGTGAATGCAGGAATCATTTTGCCCAACATGGGACTTGAACCCACAATCCTGAGATTAAGAGACTCCTGCTCTACTGACTAAGCTATCCCACATATGACTACTGTCTCAGTGCTGCCTGTTTCTTCTATGTTACCTTCTTAGTCATTGCCAAAAGTCCCAGTTCCTTGACATTTTAAATATTGGATGCAAAACAACCTGTAAGAACTAAGCAAATGCAACAAACGTATACAGTCGTACCTTGGATCCCGAACACCTTGTGAGTTGTAGGTTTTGGCTCCCGAACGCTGCAAACCCGGAAGTGAGTGTTCCGGTTTGCGAACATTCTTTGGAACCTGAACGTCTGATGCAGCTTCTGTGGCTTCCGATTGGCTGCAGGAGTTTCCTGCAGCCAATCGGAAGCCGCTCCTTGGTTTCCGAACGTTTGGAAGTCAAACAGAATTCCGGAACGGATTCCGTTTGACTTCCGAGGTACGACTGTACTCAGATTGTGTCCTCTCTTTTTTAAGAATAGAAAATCTGAAGTAAAAGAGAAAACCCTTATATAAGTGCTGCACGTAACTAAAGAAGGCATTTATTTTAGTTTTCCTTGCTACATTTCAGAGCACGTTACCCAGCTAATTCCAGAGGAGGGGAGCCTCCTTCATTCCAGAGTGATGCAGTACAGAGAGATCCTGGATTCCCTGCCCATGGATGCCTATACACATGGATGCATTCTCCACCCAGAGCTCACCATGGACTCTATGATTCCAAAGTATGCTACAGCTGAGATCCGAAGTAAGTGGCCTTTGCACAAGATAAGTGTGCTGACGTGTTGCATCTGTTGATTCATTTGAAATTTTGCAAGATCCCACTTAGCACCCAACAGCATAAATTGCTCACGAAATTATAAGCGGGCATATTAAATGGAAGAGATGGAGTAGAGCAGTGTGGCGTAATGGTTAGAGCATTGGACTAGGACCTGGGAGAGCAGGGTTCAAATCCCCACTCAGCCATGAAGCTCTCTGTGTGACCTTGGGTAAGTCACCACCTCTTAGCCTAACCTACCTTGTTGTGAGGACGAAATGGGAAGGATGAGAACCAAATGCACCACCTTGAGATCCTTGGAAAATAAAGGTGGTATATAAATATAATAAATAATAATAAATAGAGCAGGGGTGGGGAAATGTTTTCAGCCTAGGACCACTTTTCCTCTTGAACAACTGTCCAGTGGCGGCATATAAGCAGTGAGCATCGCCTTCATGGAAAGCGCATACACACACAGGAAATACAATTGTTGCATAAAGTAATCAGCATGTATACATTTGTCATTTCCAACAAAGCACACGTGCAGTTTTCTGCATGCAAGCACTGTGGCTAGTAGGAAATATTAGGCTCCAGCATGCTCCCACCACTGGTGTTTGAAGTTTTAACATATACATTGCATTAGCCACAACCCATATGTGTCCCATAGTTTCTTAAGAAATACTGCTATTTGAGGCGTTTCCCCTCAAACCAGCTTCCGTCCGATTTGAAAACGTGAGCCAAGGTTAAGCTGAGGTATGCGCATTTGAGACAGCCATTGCACATGCGGGTGGCAGCGCATGCGCAGTTGACAGCGTCACAGAATAAGAATCTGGCACAGGGAAACAAACCAGATAATGCACATTGGGTGAAGACATCCCTGCTCCCTCTCTGGCGTGCACAACAGCATAAAAATGTGACTTAAAACGCAGCGGGTGAAAATGATCTCACTGCGTTTTAAGCCACTAATGTGTGCATAGCCATTGTCTTGTGAAAACTCAACTCAAAGCCTTGACTGGCTTGTATTAGTATTATTATTATTATTATTATTATTATTATTATTATTATTATTACATCATTTACCTACCTCCTAGGCATTCAGCCAGTAAAGATGTTTGTGTATGCATGTCGGCAGCTCTTATAATTAATTAAAGACAATTGCAGTTTGAAGAATCCAGATTGTGAATGGCCAAAGCAGTAACAGGATAAAATAAATAAATAATTGGAAGGGAGACAAAAGAGCTGAACAAGTCTGCAGGGAGAGTTAAGAATAATAGACTGTCACAGCGTGACAGAGAGAACAGAAACCTCCATACGCTCAGGAGTAGCACATTTGCGCATTGCTTTATGCTAATGGCTTGGAAGTTATTTGATAGTTATTCCGGCCTGGAAGAGCTAGGAATCTCTGAAAACTCCCAGTGTCCTCAGAACCCCTTAAGTTCCACCAGCTTCTTTGGAAGCAGCAGGTTAGTAAAGCTGGTCTGCATTTGTGTGTGCAGAGATATGGCCTTTGCTTTCAGTTACAGGGCATATTTGCAAAAGTTTTATCCGTGGGGAAATAGACCTTGAAAGACACCTCTTTTGTCATCATATAAAAGGCATTATGATTTAATGCTGCTGGGATTGTTATTGGTGAATAGTTGGCGCTTCTAAAAAGTAATTTCTAACTCAGTGGATGTTACCGGAGAAAAAGCATTCAGCTGAGCTTGCATGGTAGATGCATGTATGTATATTTGGCCCCATCTGCACTATATATTTATAGCAGTATCATACCATTTTAAGCAGTCCTGGCTTTTCCAAAAGAAATATGGAAACTGTAGCTTAAGGGTGCTGAAAGTTGTTAAAAGATAAAGGACCCCTGACAGTTAAGTCCAGTCACGAACGCCTCTGGGGTTGCGGCGCTCATCTCGCTTTACTGGCCGAGGGAGCCGGCGTTTGTCCGCAGACAGTTTTTCCGAGCCATGTGGCCAGCAGTGCACGGAAACGCCGTTTACCTTCCCACCAGAGCAGTACCTATTTATCTACTTGCACTTTGACGTGCTTTCGAACTGCTAGGTGGGCAGGAGCTGGGATCGAGCAACAGGAGCTCAGCCCGTCACGGGGATTCGAACCGCCAACCTCCTGATCGGGTAGCCCGAGAGGCTCAGTGGCTTAGACCACAGCGCCACCCGCGTCTCGAGTTGTTAGGATACCCCTATTCCCCCCTACCCCATAGAGCAGCAATTCCAAGGGAAGACTCTGGGAACCATAGTTCTTTGAGGCAAATAGAAATCTACAAATATCTGTACAGTGCAGGTGGTTTGTGATGTGATGTTTGTATGTTGCTTTGGTTTTAATATGTCTCATAAGTCTTGTTTCCTGGGGGAAATGGGGGATTAAGTAAAATGTGTCTAGTTGTGGTTGAGATAGTTCCTGCCAATCTTCGCAACTGTTGCCAAGGGAATAGGACTGTGTGGAAATGGTAATTGGGGCAGTTAGCTCAGCTGGGGCAGTTAGCCTGGCAGCAGAGGAAGAGGGGTAGTTGGCATGGCGGCAGCAGAAGCAGGGTTGGGTAGCACTTCCCATTTCACCCAGCAGTGAAAAAGGATGTGCTGCCCTTGGGTGGAAGGCCTCCATTTTTATTATAAATGATGGAGGGAGTAACCTTTTTCCAGTATGCAATAGTCGTACAAGACTGTATTCTTTCTTATACAAGAAACCACCACTGCGGTTCTTTTCTGGAATTGTCTCTTATGACACCAAGGTGTTGCCCGGTGTTCCTGTTAGGAGATGCTCTTACACTGCTTCTTGGTATTGGCAGGCAGCCAGATCCCCCCCCCCAATTATAGATAGTTCAGTCGGCTGTTCTGCCCCCCCCATCCAATTATAGATAGTTCAGTCGGTAGAGCATGACATTCTTAATCTCAGGGCCATGGGTCCGAGCCCCACGTTGAGCAAATGATTCCCTTGTGGTCCCTTCCAACTCTACAACTATGATTTTATCTCTGTAAAATCAATTGGACTTGGAAGATACTTAACTTTTTGATAGATCATTCCGTATACAAGAGCTGGGCTTGAGGGTCTTCGACTGGATTTTTGGCCTCTCTGGCACAAAAATTTATGCAGATTAGGTTTCAGAGACAGGACGAATTGGCATCAGACTCTGTACTTGACCTACAAGCATTCATGAAACATTGACAATGCCTAATATAACTCCTCCACAAGGACGTCTCTTTAAATATGCACTTCTGCTCTGGACAGTGACTTTGTCACAATGTCACCACAGGGTCTTGCACTTTAGTGGCTCCAGATAACTCCGGATCCAACTGCTCAATTTACAGCTGCATTTGTAAAAAATGTCCCTAAACTTGGCTTGAGATTTGAAAATGAAACTAGGCTTGCCTTATACCTAAACCAGATTTCCACGGGAATGCCTTTCGTTACCACTTAGTTACCTGTTCTGGGCCTGGGTACAATTCCCTGTTCCCCACAAGAACAGATAGTGCCTCCTGAAGCCCACAAGAATGTGGGCACAAATGTACTATGATATATTTAAAAGCTGAGGATTCTCGAAAAGAGACTCCCTCAACCTAACCTACCTCCCAGGATTAAGTTCTGTTAGATGCTAAGTAATTGCACCAGTACTTTATTGCTTACGTGTCCACAGAACATTTGAAAGGGAGGAGGAGAGCGGGGACAGAAAACCAGAAAAAAATTGGCTCTGCCTCAGGATTCCTTTAGTCCCACCTACGGAAACCCTCTTGGCCAAACCATCAAGTCCAGTGGTCATCATCACCTGCTGTTAATAAACAAAGGTGTACCTAGGGTCCCTTGTGCCCTTGGCAAAGAGCTGTTTCAGTAACGCCACCCTACCTCCTGAAAAAAGGCACTTTACTACAATAGCCACATTAGAAATTACTGCATTTTACATGACCCAGGTATTTGAAGCATCCAGAGTGAAGGCAAGGCAAGGAGGAAGGGCAAAAAAATAAAAATAAGAAATGCACGCCTTTGTGCCGTGGTGCAAGAAGCACAGGAGGCTTCTTCCACATTTGATCTTGCTGCAACAGTGGGGCTGCATTGCCACACACATATACATTATACACAATATAGTCTGATTTTGTGCCAGTGTACTGGAAGAAGCAAAGATCACCCATGTCGAAGCAATGATTCTTCAACATCAACTTCCTTGGACTGGTCATGTTGTGCCTGATTATCATCTTCCAAAGCAACGACTCTATTCCGAACTTAAAAATGGAAAGTGTAATGCTAGTGGTCAATAGAAGAGGTTCAAAGACTTTCTCAAGGCAAATCTAAAGAAATGTAGTATATACACTGACAACTGGGGGAAAATGGCCTGCAAGCGCTCCAATTGGAGAACAGCCTTCACCAAAGGTGTCATGGGCTTTGAAGATGCTCGGACTCAGGACGCAAGGGAGAAACGTGCTAAGAGGAAGGCGCATTTGGCAAATCCACACAGTGATCAACTCCCGCCCGGAAACCAATGTCCCCACTGTGGAAGGAGGTGTGGATTCAGAATTGGCCTCCACAGTCACTTATGGCCTCACTGTTAAGACCGTGTTCATGGAAGACAATCTTACTCAGCTACGAGTGATCGTCAAATATTTATTTATTTATTCATACATACATACATACCTCGCCCATCTGACTGGGTTTCCCCAGCCACTCTGGACAGCTTCCAACAAAATATTAAAAATACAATAAAACAACAAACATTAAAAACTTCCCTAAACAGGGCTGCCTTCAGATGTCTTCTAAAAGTCAGATAGTTGTTTATTTCCTTGACATCTGATGGGAGGGCATTCCACAAGGCAGACGCCATTACCGAGAAGGCCCCTACCCACCAAAGTTGTTCCCAGCCCTTATATGCAAATTAGCATCACGGGCTTGTGCGCCAAGTGTTTTAATTACAATGGTACCTCGGGTTAAGTACTTAATTCGTTCCAGAGGTCCGTTCTTAACCTGAAGTGTACTTAACCTGAAACACCACTTTAGCTAATGGACCTCCTGCTGCCGCTGCACCGCCAGAGCACAATTTCTGTTCTTAGCGGAGTTCTTAACCTGAAGCGTACTTAACCTGAAGCGTACTTAACCTGAAGTGTACTTAACCCAAGGTACCACTGTACTAGCAATACCTCTGCTGGTGTCATGTGATCTTAGCTGCCCTTTCCTCCAGGAAACAGGCAGCTGTAATTTGCATTTGCTTTCATTTTCAGAGGTGCCTTCAAGGGTAGCCCCATTTACAGTGCAATTGCAGTAGTCAACAAGTGTACAGCAATGTCTAGTTCTAGACAAAGGAAAATGCTCAGTGAGCAGTGAGTGAATGCATTAGCAAGTAAATTGCAGGTAAATTAGGCCAATAATGACCAATGTTTATCCTTCTCCTGTCCTGACATTGCACCTCCCTTAAGTTTTAATCAGTTTTAATTATCACAGCATCATTGGCTCAGCAAAACCAAGGGCTGGGCTATAAATCAGCCTCCTAGTTGCCCTTTATTTCTCAGCATTGCCAAAGTAATTAAGGACTACAGCAGCTCTGTTACTCTCTCTTTTCCTCCACGGTGAACTTGATTGAATCAGGCCAGAGAACACAGCTTTTCCTGTTTAGCCTTGCAGTTTTCACAGATGAGGCCAATGAGCTTTTTTAAAAGAGAGAGAGACAGAATGAGAATGATAGTGGCATGTGTAGAAATCGTAGCTTTGGTGTCAGGAGAAGCTCAAGGCTATAGGGATAACATCTCAACTGAGCTGCTGTTGCATGATAGGAAACCTTGATGATCTGGTCATTTACTGAATCTGACTGACTGCAGGGCCTAAGGAGCTCCACACGGAGGTGATGCTATGCCTGAAAACATCCATTGGCAGGGGGAAGTGAAGCAATCACCTTCACACTATACAAAAGTATGGTCTCTATGGGCTCACAATAAACGCAAAAGCAAATTTTCAACGCAACGTTTGTAACTCCTCTGATCTTAAAACGTTCTCGAGATATCATAAAAGCTGATGTCTCTGTGCAAGTTAGTATCATTCAGGTGAGTTGTAGACAGGCGAACAAATATCAGTGTACTGGATGAAGCAAAGATCACCAGTGTTGAAGCAATGATTCTTCAACATCAACTTTGTTGGACTGGTCATGTTGTGTGGATGCCTGATGATCGTCTTCCAAAGCAACTACTCTATTCTGAACTTAAAAATGGAAAGCGTAATGCTGGTGGTCAACAAAAGAGGTTTAAAGACTGTCTCAAGGCAAGTCTTAAAAAATGTAGTATGAACACCCAGAACTGGGAAACACTGGCCTGCGAGCGCTCCAGTTGGAGAACAGCCTTCACCAAAGGTGTCAGGGACTTTGAAGACACTCGAACTCAGAACGCAAGGGATAAACATGCTAAGAGGAAGGCACGCTTGGCAAATCCACACCGTGATCAACTCCCGCCCGGAAACCAATGTCCCCACTGTGGAAAGACGTGTGGATCCAGAATTGGCCTCCACAGTCACTTACGGACTCATTGTTAAAACCGTGTTTATGGAAGACAATCTTACTCGGCTACGAGTGATCGCCAAAGAAGAAGAAAAGTTGATCAATTTGGGGTGTTTATTTTGAGAATCTATAATAGCTGCTGGAGAAAGGAAGATAGCCCCAAGAAGCCAAAAGTTGCTCCAATCTACCTCTCATTAATTATGGCAAGAAAGCTCCACTTTGGCACAGTAGTGTGAATACAGCTAAATACTGCCCAGGTGTTAATTTTATGCCTATTTGTGTTCCCTTAACCCATTCTGAAAGTATTGTGTATACCAGGGGTGGGGAACCATTTCCAGGGAGCAGGCCACATGTTTAGGATACCCAAACCCAGCGGTGCCAGGTATAGGGGTTGGAGGGGGCTTCAGCTCTCCCAATATTGATGGAGCTGCCACCCCCCACCGCCGCCAGGTGCTCTCCACACACCCCAGCCCCAGCCTCTGCCTGGCAGCCCAGGAGCCAGGCGGCTGTTGGCACAAGCACAGGAGATCTTTGCTTCACTCGTCCCAGCTGCAGCCCAGGAGCAAGGCAGGGGCTCGGTCAAGCAAGCGTGGAGATCACCCTCTGCAAGCCGGGCAGCATCACGTGACGTGTTTGTTATACATGACCATGCCCCCTCAATGTAGGGAGGGCAAGTGGGTGCCCCTGCCCAAACCCCACAGGTCATTTTGACAGGGGGCACTTCACCCACAGCAAAGTAAGAATGCAAACTGGATTTTCTAGACTACCCTCTCATTAGAATTGTCCATATCAAACATAAATTGCAGCACCTCTGCCCTGTGAATATCCACATCTAGCCAAGCAAATGAATGCTCAGCCAGAACTCCAATGGGTGGTGTCAAATAACTATACCACATCCTTTCCCAGTTCAGAATTAGAGTGGAAGATAATGAATTGTTTTATCAGAGGTCCTTCAATCTGTATCTTATTTTGTCACGAGTCTCTTTGATGAAAGGTCTTTTGCAAAAAGATTTCCCTGTAGCTTCAGGGCCAACCTTATCATGCTGTCTCTTAAAGTTCTGCTGAATTTCTGCAGTGCCAGATTGGATCAGAACTGAGGTACATTTTCCTGGCAAAGCAGTGCAGGCAAAGCAGTGCACCCACTCTAGACAGATATGGACATATGGACATCATCCCCTAACATGAAAGTTTAATCTTAACTCCTATCCATATTCCATAACATAACCAGTCTCCCCAGAGCTCCCCATCAGCATTTTAGCACACATTTAGCAGCCAAATATACACGTTTTTGGATGAAATTTTGATGAGTCTGCACAGTTTTGCAAGCAATTCTCCTTTTGTAACATATTTTTGCATGTTATTTTCACTAATATTACATGCATTTTCATGCACACTTTCCATCAATACGTGCATTTTTGTACACATATGGTCAGGTATCTGCATCAAGAAATTTGGGGAAGTGTGAATTTTGAAGGATGGCTGATTTTCAATTGAAATATTGTTTTGCATTAGGTAGATTTGCGTTAAAATGCACACCGAATGAACTTTCTCCTACACTGCTACTCCCGAGTAACATTTAGTGAGTTCCTACACTGCATCATGGGTTCCAGCTTCTTACATAACCAGCTAGATGGGGAATTAGACAATAAGATTGTCCTTGTTCAAGTAGCCAGCCGAACAGAATGGAGAGGTGCTTAAGTGAGACACTTGGTAGCTGGAGTGGAGAAAGAAGATTAATAAGGAACACAGGGAAAGATAAAGAGAAGGCCAGAGTAATGTGCTGGGAAATGAACATAAATTCCTGGATTCTAAGCTGAACCAACTGAGCATGAACCATCTGTCTCTCTCTCCCTCCTGTTCTGACCTGGAATGGCATCCAGCCAGGGTGGGTATCATTAAGCCAAGGCCGCAGTGTGCCATAGTTTCATTTAGCTGCTGCGAATGACAGTTTAAAATGGTGCCCTATGATGGCACAAACACATTGGCTAACCCGCGGCCCGCAAATGCTTTGCTGAGTCTGGGATAAGGTCACAGTAAGCAATGAGAGCTTCTGTAAAACAGTAGCAGCTATTAATATATTCATTCACAATGGAAAAATAAAGACTTTGGAAAGAAGAGGGTAGGTCTCAATATTTTTTTAAAAAATTCATATGAAAAGGACTTTTCTAAGGTGATGAGTAAAATCTTCCAACCATAGCCTAGTCATAGTGCAATAGCCCTCCCTATGTGAGACCCAGTCACAAGGATTTAGGCAGAGGCAAGGTGCTATACAGTAGTGGTGTTTGCTGCTTATAAAGGTAAAGGTAAAGGGACCCCTGACCATTAGGTGCAGTCGTGACCGACTCTGGGGTTGCGGCCCTCATCTCACTTTATTGGCCAAGGGAGCCGGCGTACAGCTTCTGGGTCATGTGGCCAGCATGACTAAGCCACTTCTGGCAAACCAGAGCAGCGCACAGAAACGTCGTTTACCTTCCTGTCGGAGCGGTTCCTATTTATCTACTTGCACTTTGACGTGCTTTCGAACTGCTAGGTTGGCAGGAGCAGGGACCGAACAACTGGAGCTCACCCCGTTGCAGGGATTCGAGCCGCCGACCTTCTGATCGGCAAGCCCTAGGCTCTGTGGAATATCAAACAAACCAAAATCAGGACACATTTGTGCTTTTGCACTTTCCAGAGGTAGAGCTACCAGGTCCCAACCTGGAGATTCTTTCTGTAACTTTAAGTTTTTCATCTGAATGGTATCGTGGAAGAAATTCGATTCTGTCTGCATTTAAAGGCAAATCTACCGGATTTGCACTTTCCAAAACAATACACGGACCCTGCTCTTCAAGGCTGGTCAAGTTACTATGGGAACCTGCTGGGGCAGAAAATCCCACAAGCATTTCTCTCACCCCTTGGCAGTGAAAATACTGCAATAAGAAATCAAATATATTTATATCCCATCTTGTTCCTATCAAGGAACCCACTGCCCAGACCCAGATCTGCTTAGCTTTAGAAAGGTGGTAGCCCCATGTGCCTTCAGACCGTATTATGGTCTGAAGACCATAATTAAAGTCAGTAAGGCAGATTCTTAGAAGGGTGAGACGTTTTTAGACACTTAACATTTTTGTTAAAGATAGCCATGTGTCTAGAGCAGAGGTTCCCAAACTGTGGTCTGCAGACCACATGAGTTTCATGCAGGTGGTCCACAGTGTGTTTGTGAAGAATGCTTACAATTTGAATTCTGTAGAAATCAAATTGTAACACAATAAAATGCATGCAATTCCATATAAGAAATAAAAGAAGCAAAAAAGACACATTGAAGATTTTTTTGGCACAGCACATTACAATTTCTGCAACAAGCAAAAACAAAATCATTACGTTGTCTATCGAGACCCTCAGCAATTTTCATGTGGTCTGTAGGGAAGGGGAATTTTGGAAACCATGGGTCTAGCGAAGATAGGTCACTAATTAACCCCAATCCATTCTCTCCAACTTCCACAGGACATTTAGTTAATGCCAGCTCAGACCTGATGAAATTAGACCATGAAGAGGAGCCACAGCTAACAGAGCCATACCTTTCCAAACAGAAGAAGCTCATGGTGAGATGCTCATAGCAGCGCGCACACAACATTTAATCTGTTTCAATCTGTTTTTAGTTTATCATTGCTTTTAATTCTTTTTTGAGTGTTTTAAATAACTGTTTTTAGTGATACTTTCATTGTTTTCATAAACTTCTATGAGGTGTATTGGGGTTTTTTAAACAATAAAGTGGCATGTGGATTTGGTTCCTATTGGTACTGAAGATGACAGATGTTTAACTGAATCCAGTTGTGCTGGAGTTGAGTGTTTTCTAGCAAACTAAAGTTTGTCAGTTCAGCTCCATTACCAGTGCTGCTGCTTGTCATTTTGCCTGCCATCGCTCCCCTAACAGGGTGACCAGATTCAAAAGAGGACAAGGGTCCTGCACCTTTAACAGCTGTACAGAAGGGGGGATTTCTGATGTATGTAAGAAGGAATTTTAGAGTTGGAAGGAAGGCACCTTGGAGGTCTAGTCCAGCTACCTTCTCAATGCAGGATCTACAACACAGGATGCAACTACAGCATCCCTGACAGGTGGTTGACCAGCTTTTGCTTAAATACTTCCAGCCCATCCCCCACCTCCCAAGGCAGTTTGCTCACTGTTGAACAGCTTTTACCATTAGGAAGTTTCTTCTAAGGTTGGGCTGAAATCTGTTTCCCTGCAATTTCCACCCACTGGCTCTAGTTCTGCTTTCTGGAGCAACAGCAAACAAGTCTGCTCCATCTTTGGCAGCAGCCCTTCAGATATTTGAAGACAGCTCTCCTGCCCTAATATTCTCTTTTCCAAGCTAAACACACCCAGCTCATACAACCATTCCTCATAGGACTTCCATTTCCAGACCCCCTCACCATCCCAGTTGTCGTCCTCTGGACACGCTCCAGCTTGCCAATATCCTCCTTAACATGTGGCGCCCATAACTGGGCCCAGTGCTCTAGATAGCAGCACCTGACCAGCACATAATAAAGCAGAGTTATTGCTTCTCATGACCTAGACACAATGCCTCTGTTAGTGCAGTCCTGGCAGAGGTTGGAAGTTGCTTTTATGAACACATCCCTGAATGTTTGGCCTTCCAAGCACCTCTTCGCATGGCAGATTGATCAAAACAATGACGAGGCTTTTCAAAGTCATTTGTTTGTAAAATAAAATCCACTACTTTCAAATTGTGTGAATGTTGGTTTATAAGGAGGGGTGTTTTTTGTTTGTTTGTTTGTTTGTTTGTTTGTTTTTGCAAGGAAACACATTCTTCTTGTTCAATTTTGATGTAAACGTTTACTGTTTATATCTAGGCCAAGATCCTGGAACATGACAATGTGAACTACTTGAAGAAAATCCTGGGTGATCTGGGAATGGTGCTAGATCAGATTGAAGCTGAGCTGGAGAAAAGAAAAATTGAATACCAAGGTAGGCATCGTGCTGTTGCGGACATTATTTTCTAAGTCTGCTGGGAGAGACTGTTGGAGAGCAAACCTTATTTGGCAGGTAAAGCTAGAGCAGATTTTGTTGGATGAGATATAATCCATTATCAGAAGGATGTTATGTGAAAATGATATTTTGCTGTCAGCTATTAATTATTAGTAGTAGTAGCAGTAGTATCATCACCTGCTGTGATGTTATCATCACGAAGGCTTGGCAAGTCCAGCTGGCCATAGCAGATGACTGGACAAAGGGACTCACAGAACAAAGTAACAGGAAGTGCAGTGGCTGCTTCTAAAGAAAGACTGAAGGTAGCGGCTGGGAACCTCAGACCCTGTGCCTAAATGCAGTTTCCCCAGATGCCACCCTTGTCCAGGCTGCACCCTCTCTCCCCAGGTCATTCCCCTCACCACCTTGCTTTGTGCCCTCCTTTAGTACTTTTGCCTGGTTGGAAAATATAATTGAACCATCTCTTTTGCTTGCCTGGATAGAGGGGTGTGTGTTTGTGTGGTGCCCTGTGCGAGACCAAAATTCGGCTCCGCCCCGCTGCCTCTCTCCTTCCGTTCTGTTCAATTCAATCCACTACATCATAGTTCAACACCTTGCAGTGCCCCCTAGGCTTGGCACCCGATATGGGGGAACCAGTCGTGCTGCCCTAAATCCACCTCTGGAGTAGACATCTCAAGGACAATATAGCTGCATTAAGCTAGCACTGCTTACCCCCCGCCCCATCAAAACCAGTTGAAGCCTCTTCTTCAGTTCAGGTCCACATTTCCTTCGATCAAAACCAGCAGGCATTCGTTTTGTTTCCAATGCTGTGAGCGTCCAGCTGTGAGTCAGGTTTGACTGTGCATTCGTGCCAAGAAAAATACATTAGGAACGAGAGAGAGAGAGCGCAATGAGTATGCTTTGAAAATCTCCCGTTGAGAATGGCTCAGAAGGATTCCATATCCTGTCTAGGGTCCTCCTGCTTTTCCCAGATGAACCTTGACTGTTGCGTTGACTGCAGCACATTGTCATATCGTGCTTCAAAGAGGGCACCTATAATACTTAGTTAGGGTTGCAATACGTCCAGATTTCCCCGGACATTACTGGGATTTGAAAGGCGGAATTAATGTCCGGGGGGATTTCCAAAGAGCGGCACTTTTGGGGTGTCCTGGTTTTTACTTTTTGAAACACGGTAACCCTAACATAGTGAACCAGCTAAAGGCTCAGGCCCAGAGATGGAAGGCACACCGTGAGAGTTTCTTGTACAAATGTACACTTCTGTTAATGTGCTAAGTAAGGACAGGGATAAGTTTGATACAATTCATATTTGAAGGCAAAACTACCTTATTTGCACTTTACAAAAGCATACATGAACTGAAACACAATCGCCCTTCAGAATTTTCGCAGTTCACCAAATATTGTGGTGTAGCTCTCCATGCATGTAATGTGTACAAAAATGCATATACTAGGGTAAAAGGTGCATAAAAATGTCTATGTTGGTGAAAACTACAAAAATGCATCATATTGTTTTTATTTATTTTATTTCATAAAATCCATACACCGCTTGATTGTAAAAAACAAAACAAAACTTAAAGCTATATTAGGCAAAATCACTTTGCAAAAAAAATGCACATCTTCCAAAATTGCTTTGCAAAAAGTGTATATTAGGATAAATTTGCTGAAGAATTTGCATGAAGGCTTAAGAAAAATACATTGCAAACTGATATGGAAATATGGAGAACTGTACTTAACACTGGAAAAATGAGAAGCCAGAATTGACAATCTACCCATCCCAAGTCTAAGTTAATGCCAGCTGTGCCTGCCATACTGCTGAATCCACACCCAGTTTGTCACACTTTAGTTGCAACGAAATCAGTTTGAAACGCTAGTTGTGACTAACTTGTTCTGTTGATTTCAGTGGGACCTAAGTGTGACTACCTTGATCTGGATAAAACAAACAAACAGTGAAATATACTCAGCCAGGAGTTTATGCTATGATTTACAACATGAACGTCTCATGGGTGGTTATTTACTTAGTGGTTCTTCTAATTTAATCATAATGTTAGGGAGCTTACACGTATCATTTCCAAAATTCATAGTACTAGAGAGACAGGAAGAACCTCGTGAAACAGGTACTTTCTTGTTGAAGGTTTTTGTTTTGTTTTGTTTTGTTTTGTTTTAATCAATCTACCGGTAACTTTCTGCTTTCTGCCCATTGCCTCTGTTCACTTCAGGTCCAAAGCTTGCAGGGTTCCATATGACATCAAAGCACTGGTGGCTGTGATGTTACAGTATGTCATGTCACCTGAGCCAATTGAAGCCAAAGGCATAGCTGTCAAGTATCCCGGATTGGCGGGAAACCCACGGAATCTAAGACTATTCCCGCTGCTCTCACGGGAAATGCCTTTCCCGGCTCATTCCCGGATCAACGAAAGCAGCTTTTCTTCCCCCTCTCCTTGCCTCGGCTCCTGCCTCCTTTCAAGATAAAAGTCCTCCTCAGCCTATCCGTTACTGCCTCCGAACTTCGCTGGAGGACTTTTCTTTGCAAAGGAGCCGAGGCAAGGGGAGGGTGGAAGTCCGAACCCCTCAGCCGGCCAATAGAACCCTATAGGAGGCAGAGCCTGGCTGCCTTTGCAACTGCAGCAGCGCCTGATCTCCATTCGGGGTGATCAAAGAGCTTGGATCAAAAGGCAGATCGTGCAGAGCACGTGGCTGCCTTTGCTTTCCCAGGAATACAGGTCTCCCCTGACCCGCTCACAGGTCAGTGCTGGGAGGCGCTCTGCACACGCTCAGGAGCGCGGCTTCCTAGCGGCTAGCCAGGGCTTGATTTCCAGAAAGGAGAGGTGCCGGGGCTCAAGGCTATCTGGGGAAGGTGGGGAGGGGGCACCTAAGGCCTTCTGCTCCGTAGGCTCCCAGATTTAGCTTGCTAACCCCGGGATACTGTGGGCTTTGGGGTAGTATGGGGTCGCCTTCCATCTGAGAAGCTGGAGTGCTGCTGCCAGTCAGTGTGGAGCAGCCTTCCTCAGTCTGGGGCGGATGGGAGTTGTAGGCGAAAACGTCCAGGGGGCACCAGGTTGGGGAAGGCCGCTGTAGACACGCCTGAGCCAGATGGACCAGTGATCTGATTTGGTATACCCGGCGTTTTGCCCAAAGATGCCAGGGGCAGGCATCTCATGGCGTGTGTGTTTGTTGGGTTGGCGAGCTCAGTCCCCCAATTGTGCTAATGTATTATACACAGTGGCCCAAGTCTATTTTGGGGTGCATCCCCCCCCCCCGTTTCTTCATTGTAGCGGGACGAAGGCAGCGAACTTGAGAGTGCCTTGCACCCAAAAGTGTAACTGGGGCCAGAACAATGCCAGGACGTCTTACTGGGGTCTTCTAGAACTTTTTGTGCCACATTTCTAGGTGCAGGTCCTGGCTTTCACAGCTGAATTGAAGCAAATGGGAATCAGGTTTTTCGCAGATTGCTGTTTGCTCCAATTCAGTGGTAAACAGGGTGGATTTGATTTAAATCAAATTGATTTAAATCACGATTTAAATCACTAGTCAGTAAGGCTTGATTTAAATCACTAGTCAGTAAGACTTGATTTATTTTTATTTTTATTTTTTTGCAGAAACTCAGAAAGACTCATTCTTGCTGGTATAATCTTAATATTTACAACCATATGAAGGTTTCATTTTTGGAATAATAAATGTTCAGAGTAGTTTTTACAGTTATATCAAAAATTACTGATTTGGTTATACTACTAGAAATACAAAGACAGATAATTATGAAATTATGGTGAGGTTTAATAAGTTAACTTTTTATATTTGGACAACTTTTCTGCTGTACTTTATTGGAAGGAGAAAAATAATCATTTCCTTAATAACCATTTAAACAATTTATTTAACTAAAACAATAACATGATAGCATATGTATCCATGTTTGTTAACTGATGTGGTTAAACATTTAAAAAAAAACTTAGACTGAGTTTTAGCACACTTGATAAACTTAAAACAAATCCTTATTTCCTGATGAATAGCCTTTGGACTAAATGTAACTTAAATAGAAGACTATATTTGGAAAGATTTTTCCTCCAAAAGCATTTTATTTTAAAAATCCAATTTAAATAAAAAAAATCCAATTTTTATTTTTTATTTTTAAAAAAATCATTGATTTTTATCCACCCTGGTGGTAAATGTGGATTTTCCCAGGGAAAGCACTGGGACTCTTCCTCCCCCCCCCCCAAAAAAAAAAACTGCGGTCCTGAGGCGAAGCTGCTGATCCCTGATTTTCAAATCCGAAACTTGACACCTATGGCCAAAGGTGTGTTGACACCCTAGTGCAGCATTGATTAAGGTTGCCATATTTTCTGGGGATCATAAACCAGACACCCCACCCCACCATCGGGGCACTCCCCTCACCATCCCACATCTCCATCGCTCGCCCCCTCCCTGCCACTAACCCCTTCCTCGCCTGCCTGCTCCCCCCTTCGTCCCTCCCCTCTTACCTTTGCTGTCTTCAGCCTCCTGCTCACGATGGGAGGCTGAGTGGCCCCGGGAAGGTCATGCAAGGCCAGGCGACCGCCAGGAACAACACCAGGCCTAGCACGACTCCCAGCAAGCCGCTCCAGGCCACCCGATGCCTGCTTCCTGTTCTGGGGCACAGCACCTTCCGAGCATGCAGGTGCCCCACAAAAAAAGAAAACATAAACATACACATAAAAAACCCAAACCTGGACATTTAATTCAAAATGCAAAAATCTGCCCAGATGAGGATGCTGGCCCCCCAAAACAAGATGTGTCTGGGAAATCTCAGGTGTATGACAACCCTAGCATTGATTCTCTGATGTCATAGTAAAGGTAAAGCGACCCCTGACCATTAGGTCCAGTCGCGGACAACTCTGGGGTTGTGGCGCTCATCTCGCTTTATTGGCCGAGGGAGCCGGCGTACAGCTTCCGGGTCATGTGGCCAGCATGACTAAGCCGCTTCTGGCGAACCAGAGCAGCGCACGGAAACGCCGTTTACCTTCCCGTCCGAGCGGTACCTATTTATCTACTTGCACTTCGACGTGCTTTCGAACTGCTAGGTGGGCAGGAACAGGGACCGAGCAACAGGAGCTCACCCTGTCGCGGGGATTCGAACTGCCGACCTTCTGATCGGCAAGCCCTAGGCTCTGTGGTTTAACCCACAGTGCCACCCCGTCCCTTTGATGTCATAGACAGCTGTGTAAATTTAGGACCTGACAATGGACTCACTTGCAATAAGAAACGGGCATATTTGGAGAATCAAAGGCATCAAAAGAGGCAGAACAAACAGAAAAGAGTAAGGAAGAGGAAGAACAAAGCACTGGGTTCAAGAGGACTATTGGGGCAGGGATTCATATGAATACGACAAGTGACTTCGGATTGAGAAAAAACAGCACCCAAAGCCAGGTGGAAACAAAAGTTCTGAAATAAAAATTATCTCTGCCAGCTCCCTTCACACTCCTAGAATCTTACAGTTTATGGCGTGTTTGTTTTTTCCTAACACAATATACCCACTGAGCTTGCAGTTTGAGGTTAAAGATCAGCACAATTTTTCTGTTGAAAACCCCACCCACCCCCTGCTGCTTTTGCTCCCACTGGGGAAAAGATATGGGTAGTTTTGAGCTGAACAGAGTTTGTGAATACATATCTTCCCAATAAATAGCAGCAGGGAACTTTTCACACAGGAGAGACATTTTTAACAGCCTTTCCAGTAGAGAGAATAGCTATTAAAAACAAGTCCTTCTCTGCAGAAGCCTGACATTTCTAATAACTCCACCTGCCAATGTATCCCAGGGTTGGCCTGCAGAGGGGTTTTCTCTTTGGCTTTGAAAGTCAGCCAGGTTCTGATTTCTCAAGCCACTTCTTATTCTCTCAGAGGCTATGCTTGGAAACAAAAAATATATCCTAGCAGGCTTGGTCGAGCTACATGCAAAAGTGTCAAGGTGACAGACATCACAGTGAGAGGCATCCAGTAATTATGAGTGCAATATGCTGCAAAGTAGGAGGCAGAGAAAGAGAGGATCATGGTCTCAAGAACTATTTTTGGGTACCACATTTTATGCATAAAAATGTGCCATTGTTATAATAACGAGAGCTGCTCATGTTTTCATTCTTCAGTGTCCAGCTTCCTCCTCATTGTCTCTAGAAGTTAGATTCCGGAGTGGGCGGTGGATAAATGTTGTCTCCAGCGGGTATCCGTGTTAATGCATGGGCTTTACAGAAGAAGCAGTGAGACGTGCAGGCAGGAGTAAACTAGGAAAGAATGTGCAGCTATTTCAATTACCTGCATATGTGTTGTGTTAATGTGGGGCATTAACCTAGAGGGTTGTTTGAAAGGCTCCTTAGAAAAAGGTGACAGAGAGCTAGGGACAGAGAGCTATCTATCATTGTTGTGGCTTGCCACCCAATCTCCAAGCAGTGTGAGATTCCAGGGATTCCAGGCAAACACTCAGGGTTCGTGTTTCCTTTTAGAATGAGGCACAGCGGAGACTGTGGCGTCTTTATGATATATGGTTTATTTACACATATATACAACCTGAGCCCACGATGGAGGGGTTCGCAGCATGAACACCCAAAGAGGGCCTTGTTTCCCCCATAGCTGCAACCTTGGATTCAATAAGAAATCAAGTATCACTCTGTCTCTCTGGCTTCCCAGCCTGCTACTTCCTTGCTTCTAGCTCACATCACTCCACTCTCAACTCTGGCCTTTGTCTCTCTAGCTCCCAGCCAGTTGAGGAAGGGGGCTCCACCCATTTTTCTCCTGGCACCGAGCCACTCCCTTAGTTTCCTTAATGGCCCATACCCAGGCTACCACCTCCACAAGGAAGCTAGTCCGGCTATTCCTGGGATTTGAATCCTTGCTTAAATTTTCATAGTTGCTGGATCCAGGAATTAGAAGGGTCTGGGCATACAACTTTCTCCCCACACCAAACTCATAACATTATTAGTATCATCATCATCATCATCATCATCATCATCATCATCATCAAGTATTTATATCTCCTTTCTAGAGACATTGATGTAAATTGCAAAATATTAATAAATTGAAACAGAAGGAAAGTGCAGCTTGTTAAGGATGCTAAGGTTTATTTGGGGGAAAGGTAAAGGTAAAGGGACCCCTGACCGTTAGGTCCAGTCGCGAACGACTCTGGGGTTGTGGCGCTCATCTCGTGTTACTGGCCGAGGGAGCCGGTGTACAGCTTCCGGGTCATGTGGCCAGCATGACTAAACCACTTCTGGCGAACCAGAGCAGCGCACAGAAATGCTGTTTACCTTCCCGCCGGAGCGGTACCTATTTATCTACTTGCACTTTGACATGCTTTTGAATTGCTAGGTTGGCAGGAGCAGGGACCGAGCAACAGCTCACCCTGTTGTGGGGATTCAAACCGCCGACCTTCTGATCAGCAAGCCCTAGGCTCTGTGGTTTTTAGACCACAGCGCCACCCACTTTAAAGTTTAAAGTGCAGTACGGAGGCACCCTGTCTGTGTATCACATGGCGACTTTTCTCCCTTTGGGAATGAAACCTGACAAGGCTTCACTGTGCAGGCAGTAGGCTAGTATTCACTTTTGCAGGGGGTGGGGAACTAATTGGCAACCGACAGAGAGCTTGGATTCCAGCTGCCAAGGTTGGACTGGGAGAAAAGAGCCCAACAAATTCACCAGCACAGTGGGGTTAATTGCTCCATTCCAAAGAGAGGAAACGTTAACAAGTCCTCATATGACTCACCCTGAAGGCTCCCCTCTCCACTGCCTCACTGCAGGTTTTTCTTTGGGCTGAAGATGAGCTTGGAGAACCAAAACAAACAAGCAAGGTGTTGCAATTGTTTGAAATTACATCCCACCCTTTTTTGGGATTAGGAAGGCCCATAACCTTCAGAGTTGCCACTGGGTGCCACAAAGATTTTGATGATGGATGACTTCCCAGTTTCAAAGTCTGCTGCAAATGCTGTTGCTATAGGTTTTTCATTCAGGGTAGATTCATCAAATTCTGCTAAGATCAGCAGGGGAAGAGGCAACACAGCAGGAAAGGGAAGCCTTGCCCTGCCTTTCTTTCTTCTTGTTCTAGTACTGGTTAAAGGAGTTTTCACACCAGACAAATGACCTCTGATTCAATTTAAATTTAAATTGCAAATTAAAATCCCTCTGTCTCTGCCCCTGCATTTTTCAACTGGCCCAAAACTGAAGATCTGTTCACCGTGTAGGCTGCAAGGAATGGCTGGTTTTCTCTTTCTCTGTACCAAATTTGGTGAAAATCTAGAGTGGCCAGTTAAAAGGTAAAGGGACCCCTGACCATTAGGTCCAGACGCGGACAACTATGGGGTTGTGGAGCTCATCTCACTTTATTGGCCGAGGGAGCCGGCGTACAGCTTCCGGGTCATGTGGCCAGCATGACTAAGCCGCTTCTGGCAAACCAGAACAATGCACGGAAATGTTAGTTTTCAGTTAGGCTTCGCCAAAAAGAAGACAAAAGTGGGTGCCAATTTACATAAAATTTCTGTGTTAATTGATATGCATATATGCAAATTTAGTGATTCAGATAGAAATACAGTACATCTAACTATAACTGGGTGCCCTATGTGCCTGCTCAGTATGCTACCTGTTGATTTGGCCTCTTGCCTTGTAGCAGACGGACCTTGGAATGGAGAACTGCCCTTTGGCACCCTTACAGAGGACTGTCCTCTGTAAAGTAGGACACAAGGCTATCCAGCGGAAAACAAGGGTAGAGTTGACAAAATGCATAAACTACAAAACTGGAGGGGGTATGCATTACATCAGCCAAAAATGGAAGTCAATAAGCTCTAAGTTTGGACTTTGCCTCCGTTCTTAAGTTTTTAGGTGAGACGAAACTTTTCTAATATGTTGCTTCTGTGTTGTCTTTGCTCTCCAGGGCAGAAGTGTGAACTCTGGCTTTGTGGGTGCGTCTTCACCTTGGCTGACATCTTGTTGGGAGCCACGCTGCATCGCCTCAAGTTTCTAGGACTCTCTAAGAAATTCTGGGAAGATGGCAGTAGACCCAACCTACAGAACTTCTTTGAAAGGATACAAAAACGCTTTGCCTTCAGGAAAGTTTTGGGAGACATACACACCACCCTCCTCTCAGCAGTGGTACCCAATGCCTTTAGGCTGGTCAAGCGGAAACCACCATCCTTTTTCGGAGCCTCCTTCCTCATGGGATCTCTAGGGGGGATGGGGTATTTTGCGTATTGGTATCTAAAGAAAAAATACATCTAATGCTGGCTGTTCTGGTGTTTAGTTTGGTGTCTCTGTGCTGTGTGAAACCATGATGAATCTTCAGTAACTGTAATGAAATTTGAAACCAATATGAATAACTATACTGTTAATGTAACATTCCATAGTCTAGAAGTAGAAAAACCTATACTGCAAGGAAAGCGAATCAACGACAACAACAAAAATTCAACTTGTACAATGCCTTTTTTTTAGGTTTAAGTATTATACAACTGTAAACAGTGGTTGTGTTAATGCTTACACAACCACTGTGAAGCAAAACTGCCCTCTAGCACAGGAAAGCGTCATTAGAAGAGAAGCAACAACATCCCCAGCGACACAAAATGGAAAGACGGGGTTACCTTCTGCACCTTTACATTATTTCCAATGTTTGTTGGCCACATAGCACATTTTCCCCCACAGGTGCAAATTGCGGGGACTTTTCTCCCCTAAGAGCTGTTGTGGTGTTGTGATGATGACATAGGCTTATTTTTTAACAAAACACAGACACGCACACAACAGAAATAGAATGAGCAGAGTCAGTCAGACCACAGTAGTTTGTGAAGTTCTAGCTTAAGGTGGAAATGAATTATTTTTGTCTCTTTCTCTCTTTGTATACCATCATTTCCATTCAATCAAGCATTTTTAATCGACTTGCGCTTAGAATGTATCCACTTTCTACTTCTATATTTTTTTAATTTGCTTTTTTAATTGTTGACAGCCAGTGGGTTTCTTCTGATTGTATCCTTGATTTCACAGATGAATGTCTGTCTTACTGAGGTGTTTGCCTTGAGTTCCTTTCATGAATTTGCCAAGCATCGTTCGCCAAAGGAGCCTTGCCAGACTCTTAACAACATGACTGTTTTCATAAGTTTCAAGCCATTTCCAAAGGATGTGTTTTCATTTTCTTTCTTCCTTTCCCTCCGTCATTCCTTCCTTGAGGAGCATTTTTTTAAAGTCACTTTTTTGCTGTGTATTTTCTTAGAAACACTTTGCACAGAAAATCACCTTTCTCACTTTCTTGTGCCTTTTGCATGTTGGAAAGAGTAATGAGCATCACTGCTACTCATGCTTAACAACCCTCTGAGAACCTAAATAAACCATATGGGAGGAGTAATGGCTTTACATTTCTAAATGTGTTTAGCATCAGTTGACTCATTTCCCGGAGTAAATGTGTCTGCACACACTGTGCCTTTTTCTACTTTAATGTAGTCAGGGGTTGGCTTAGCCTCAGAATTTGCCATGATTTACTCCATGAATAGGAAGTACAGTGGTACCTTGGTTTTCGAACAGCTTAGTTCTCTAACGTTTTGGCTCCCGAACGCCGTAAACCCGGAAGTGACTGTTCCGGCTTGCAAACTATTTTTGGAAGTCGAACATCTGACGGGGCTTCCGTGGCTTCCGATTGGCTGCAGGAGCTTCCTGCAGCCAATCAGAGGCCATGCTTTGGTTTCCGAACGTTTTGGAAGTCGAACGGACTTCCGGAATAGATTCTGTTTGACTTCCAAGGTACGACTGTATTAACGAAGAGATGCGCGTTTTTTTCCTCTGCTTCAGTGCTCTTCCAGGCAATTATTAAGCATTCTTGTTGGTTTGCTTGCAGAAACCTTACACGGGGTTAGATTGCATGGGGAATGCTCTTTATTCAGCATTTGTTCTGATTTGTTTGCAGGGCAGTTATATGACCATGAGCATTCAACCTGCATTCATTCCTAGTTGCTTGCAGAGTGCTTATACATGTTACCCTTAATCATTCGGTCTTCCCCACTTTTCCTTGCATTTCCATGGGTTACATCCGTACCATACATTGAAAGCACATTTATACCACTTTAACAGCCATGGCTTCCCCCCAGCCCTGCCCAAATCCTGGGAACTGGTTTTCCCTTCACAGGGTGACAATTCCCAGTACTCTTAACAAACTATGGTTTCTGGGATACTGGTGGAAGCTAAGTGTTTTTAACATATGGTTTGGATGTGACCATGTCAGTTCCCTAACTGCAAAAAGTCAGTTGCTGTTGTTTTGTAGTGCCTTTGAGAGCAGATGAACCACCAACCAGGGGCGTAGGATAGGGGGCTGGGGGCGGTCCGCCCCGGGTGCCCTCACTGACATTCGGTGCGCCGCACGCCTGTGACTCCCAAGCCTACTTCGAGCCGTCGGGGTAAGGGGGGAGCTGCACTGCTTTGACGGCGGCATTCCCCCCCTTCCCCCTTCGTTTTGACAGCTTGGGGAAAGCTTGGGAGCAGGGGCGTAGCGAGCCGCTTGGCTGCCAGGGGCGGCAAGCCAAGCGGCACCCCGGGGGCAGGGCGTCGCTCCGTGCGCATGCGTCGTGACGTCATGAAGCATGCGCATGGAGCGACACCCTGCACGGACATGCACTGCCCCGGGCAGAGCCGCGGAGGCAAGGGGCGGGCCAGCGAGGAGGGGGGTCACGCTTGTGGCTGGCCCGCCTCTCGCTTCTGCGGCTCCGGCCGGGGCAGCGCTAAAAAAAGCCCTTTAAAAAAAAAGCAAAAGGAAAGGAAAACAGCCTGCTTTCCTTTGCTTTTGCTTTTTTTTTAAAAAGGCTTTTTTCAGCGCTGGCCCGGGCCAGCGAGGAGGGGTGACAGGCTGGCGTGACACCCCTCCTCGCTGGCCCACCCCTCGCTTCTGCGGCTCCGCCCGGGCCAACACTAAAAAAAGCCCTTTAAAAAAAGACTGGGGCTGGCCCTGGGTGGGCGGAGCCACGGCGCAGAGGCAAGGAGCAGGCCAGGGAGGAGGGGTGTCACGCCAGCCTGTCAGCCCTCTTCGCTGGCCCGCCCCTCGCCTCCGCCTGGGCCAAGCAAGCAAGCTGCCGCACACCGCGCAATCGGCTTTGGAGGCGCCGATCGCTGGGGCGGAGCCCCACCCCGAGTGTCACCACCCCCCCAGGGCGCTGCCTGGGGCGGCCAGCCCCTGCTTGGGAGTTGTGGGCGGGCGGCACGCCGAATGCCCGCCATGGGTGGCTCGCCCCGCCCCCAGCTGCAGGGCGCGCATGCCGCTCCAGACACCAGAGCAGCTATCCCGTGCCTGGGAGGGCACCCTCTGCACGACGCCCCACTCGGAAGCGTGCGCACCCTGGGCAGCGCGGGCATATGCTCCACCGCTGCCACCAACAGGGACCCCTCTGCCAATCTTAGCATCTGAGAGGGTTTGTGGGGAAGGAAGTTGTTCTTCCCTGAGCTGTTGCCTCACACCACTCCTCTGTATCCAGTCGGTCTATAACAACACGACAGGCTAGTTGACAAGCCAGCCATTGCATTGTTCCTCATTTCGCTAAAGATCTCTAGTGTTAGATTTCATACCTGCTGTTTCCCTCCAGGATATATTTAAGAGGACATGTTGACACAGGCCTGAAAGGGAGATTTCCCCAAGTCATTCTGAATGCATTGTGAATTATGAAAAAAGTAGGCCATTTTTTTTTGCTAACGGTTGTGTGGGTTGTGTCTCTCTCCTCCCACCAGCGATTGATAAGAGACATTAACTGCATTTAAAACTTGTAAACCCTCATACTGCTCTCCCCACAACCCCCTCCCCAAAATACAAACCTTTGCAAAATTTATTGAAGTTCTTTTAATTAGCTGGGAGAAGAACGGTTGCTCAACAGTACAGCACATGCTTTGAATGCAAAAATTCCCAGGTTCAATCTCTGGCATCTCTGGGTAGAGTTGGGAAAGACCTGCCTGAAATGCTGGAGGCCCACTGCCAGTTAGTGTAGACAAAACTCAGCCAGATGGTCTGACTCAGCTTTGTATAATTATAGGTGCTTTATCCATTGCAACCCCCACCCATATTTGGTATAGTTTTCTGTTCTTCACTCCAGGATTCAGGCAAACGGCTGCAGCAGATCCCCGAATGATCTTTAGTCTAATCTGAACTTGTGCTCCTCCCCACTTTGCCTTCCAGCTTCAGTGCAGATCTGCTCTTCCTGCCAGCTTCCATTTGCAATGTTATTGCCATCTTCTGACCCTCGCAGACAACCTCACTTCCGGGAGCAGGTGCTTAATTTGATCTTCTTTGCACTTCCTGCCCCATCTGGAGGGTTGCCCAATTGAGTGCCAGGGCTCTGAATACCAATTAGCTCCTGGTTTTCTTTTGGCCCTCCTGAATGCTAGGTCAGCTTCAGCCTGCCTTTGTTCTTCAGTCCGCTGCAGTTGCTAGAGCCCTTGTGTGATCAGTGAGATGTGCAAGAAAGCTACTTAAGGCAACGTCTTCATCTCTCAAATTAGCAGCACCGCCACCTGAATGCCCACTGCCGTGGCATTTCTGGCATATATACTGCAACACACATTTTTTAAAGCAGTGAAACCCTAAGAGAAATTTTGATTTTCCCTCTCCCAGGCTCCGAAGCCCAAGCAAGACTGCTTGCCCTCCCCTAACCATTATGCCATGCAAGATATGGCCCCATGGCCACCCTAATTGGGACTAGGGGTTAACATGGCATTCTTGCTAAGAATAGCACTCTTTTAAAATATGATCTTGGTGGCCATTAACAGTGGGATCTGATGCATGCACGTTCAGACATGAATCCCACTGAGTTCAAATGGGCTAACGTTATGGGTATATGTACAGGCAACGACTGATTTACATGCGTTCAATATGTGCGCCATCGCACATGATGACCTGCAACGCAACCCCTGCACAAATCGGGGGTTACCTGTACTCTTGTTTAGGAGTTGAATCCTATTCAATTGAGTGGGATTGAGTAAACATGCATAGGCTCCAACTATTACTCCCACTACTTTTAATGGATAAAGAAGTTATAAAAACTTGTTTAACTGGTTTGTTCATCAGACTGTGAAGAGCTCTTAAGTACCATACCCAAAGGCACATGCTATCAAAAGGCTCAGCTGGGAATAATGGCCAAATCTCTCATAATAACTACTTACACACACACTTCAAGAATCTGTCCCCAAACAGTCCTCTTCTACATTTCAAACTGTCTAAAAGTTCACTCAAAACTGATGGAGCCATGCATGCAAATCTATTACATTATTGTCCCACACTGATGTCTCTTTATTTAAAATAATGGGCAGGCTAAAACCACAATAATGCACCAGAACAGTGATTGAAATGGAGGAGACTTAACAGAGCTCCTAGAACTACAAATAACATGTAAACCAATTCTGAACAGCAAGAAACAACAGGTGTTTCTTTTGAGTAATCCAGAAATAGAAAACAGCTCCCCATCCCTAGATAACAAGCATCACATATAATTTAACCATTGTTACAGAGAACAAAAGGTAGATGGGGAAGGGCAAACAGCTTATTAGGCTGAAGGCTGCATGCACACCATATATTTAAACTTCACACCCACTCCCGAATCCTGGCAACTCTATTTTAAGGGACTGGAATTATAGCTTTGAGGGGGAAACTATACTTCCCCGGTATTCAGGGTAGAGGGCTGTAAATATGTGGTGTGTATTGTTGTTGTTGTTCAGTCGTTCAGTCGTGTCCGACTCTTCGTGACCCCATGGACCAGAGCACGCCAGGCACGCCTATCCTTCACTGCCTCTCGCAGTTTGGCCAAACTCATGTTAGTAGCTTCGAGAACACTGTCCAACCATCTCATCTTCTGTCGTCCCCTTCTCCTTGTGCCCTCAATCCTTCCCAACATCAGGGTCTTTTCTAGGGAGTCTTCTCTTCTCATGAGGTGGCCAAAGTACTGGAGCCTCAACTTCAGGATCTGTCCTTCTAATGAGCACTCAGGGTTGATTTCTTTAAGAATGGATAGGTTTGATCTTCTTGCAGTCCATGGGACTCTCAAGAGTCTCCTCCAGCACCATAATTCAAAAGCATCAATTCTTCGGCGATCAGCCTTCTTTATGGTCCAGCTCTCACTTCCGTACATTACTACTGGGAAAACCATAGCTTTAACTATACGGACCTTTGTTGGCAAGGTGATGTCTTTGCTTTTTAAGGTGCTGTCTAGGTTTGTCATTGCTTTTCTCCCAAGAAGCAGGCGTCTTCTAATTTCGTGACTGCTGTCACCATCTGCAGTGATCATGGAACCCAAGAAAGTGAAATCTCTCACTGCCTCCATTTCTTCCCCTTCTATTTGCCAGGAGGTGATGGGACCAGTGGCCATGATCTTAGTGGTGTGTATATGCAGCCTCAATTTAAGGCAGGCTTCCTCAACCTTGGCCGTCCAGATGTTTTTGGCCTACAACTCCCATGATCCCTAGCTAGCAGGACCAGTGGTCAGGGATGATGGGAATCTGGAGGGCTGAGTTTGAGGAGGCCTGGTTTAAGAGATTTAGAACTACTGTTTGTGGCAAGGTTTGAGAAATGAAAAAAAAGTTCCATAGCTTTAGATGTGCAGAACCAAGCTTTTTTTAAAAAAATCTATACAGTGGCACGCCATGCAGACTGGATCACATGCTGATACCTTGAGATGCAGTACCAAAACCTGAGGCATTTATTCCCCTCTTCAAGATATAAGACACCATGTGAATAGAAATAAACACATTTTTTTGCGCATGCTAATCCACCACCAGCTGCACCTCTATTTTTAGGGTGGCTGGAACTAAGCAGATGTGTTTGTACACACACATGTCCATGTGTGATGAAAGTTTACATAGTCTATTACAGTTTCATAGTCTATTAACCGCCGAGACCATATAACACCGGTCCTGAAAGACCTACATTGGCTCCCAGTACGTTTCCGAGCACAATTCAAAGTGTTGGTGCTGACCTTTAAAGCCCTAAACGGCCTCGGCCCAGTATACCTGAAGGAGCGTCTCCACCCCCATCGTTCTGCCCGGACACTGAGGTCCAGCGCTGAGGGCCTTCTGGTGGTTCCCTTACTGCAAGAAGCAAAGCTACAGGGAACCAGGCAGAGGGTCTTCTCGGTAGTGGCGCCCGCCCTGTGGAACGTCCTCCCACCAGATGTCAAAGAGAAAAACAACTACCTGACATTTAGAAAACACCTGAAGGCAGCCCTGTTTAGTTAAGTTTTTAATGTGTGACATTTTAATGTATTTTAATATTTGTTGGAAGCCGTCCAGAGTGGCTGGGGAAACCCAGCCGGATGGCGGGGTACAAATAATAAATTATTATTATTATTATTATTATTATTATTATTATTATTAACCAATGATGTTTAGATCAAGTATTTAGCTGTTTCAGCCACATCAGTACCGCAACAACCCAGTACCATAAATGTAACTTGGCGGGGTGAGGGGACCCAGTTTGCAATTCTGTAGATGGCTGAGAAACATGCTTCCTGCAAGCAAATGCTGATCCAGTCAAAGATACCTTAAAATCCATCTTAGTTACTCCCTTGCATTTTTTGTTACATCCTATTAGCTGACCATAGGTTATCCAAACCTAGGGGAACTTGCTCGCTGCCACTCTAAACATTATAGAAATGTAGAGTTGGAAGGAATCCCGAGGGTCATCTAGTCCAACCCCCTACAATGCAGGTATCTCCAAGCCAATGTGAACGTAAGGAAGTTCATGGAAGAAAGGTTTCTTCCACCCCTCTCCCCCCAGCAGCCAGTCATTTTGAACCTCACACCCCACCCACATTGTTCAGGAGGGGCCCCCACCTTCCAGAGAGAGACTTTTCAGGGGGCCTGATTTATTAACAAATCTTCCATTAAATCACCATTCTAGTCATCTTAACATTTTAGGTATTTTCCACCCCTCGAGCCTTTATGTGGAATTCAGTTGAACTGCAATTTGGTTATCCAAGAGTCTCATCCATTTTAGCAACCTGATCACCAGAGAATCTGTAGAGTCATGCAATACCCCCTCCTGACTCCCTTAACAGCACACTACATTCAAGGAAGAACAAAAACTGTGTGTTTGCTTAAGCATCTTGTTTAGAGAGCCGCTCCAACCACCATACATTCCGGACGTGCCCTGTTCTAGTTTTCTGGCAGCCTCCAGATTTTCGAGGGAACAATTCAATGTGCTGCTGCCAGCTTGAGCGATGTTAAGCTTTCATTCCTACAAGATGCATTACAAAGGCAGATAATACATATTCCAAAAAGGCCAGGCCACCAATCAGCACTCAATCAAGCAACATACCCCAAAGAGAAAAGAAGCAGATTTATGTCCCTATAAAATTTGGCTGTGCATCTAGGGACACCCATCTGCTTCGTATGACATTCATATATCCAATAAACTGGGACAAAAGGGAGTGAAATCGGCGACAATCCAAACAACATTCAACTCAATGACTAGAAGGATATTTTGTCTATTGACCTTACCTACCGAATTAACTAAAGCCATTCAAAATATGCAATATGATCTTTCCAAGTAAACATGTGCATGTAAGACTAATTCAACAGGGTTTCCTTAATTGATTTTGGGCTTGCAGGCGTTGAAATGTTACTGTTACACCTTTAATATAATCTATAGTGTCATGTTTACAAAATAAACTGCATTTGAAGTAAAATAGTGGGACTTCCAACAAAATGTTGCCGTATTCAGGTTCCAAACCCAGTCAGTCAAAATTCCATATCCATTCAACACGCTTAGTCCACAGTTGGGTTTTTCTAGTACGGGGGGCATCTTCCGCTTAGGCTCCCCCCCCCCTACAGATGGTTTGTACTTCTACAAAATTTGTGGTTCCTTCAGTACTGTGAAACATGTCTCTTATAAGTGAATGCGCTATTTTGGCTGCATAAAGAGCAAGATCAAGAGAATGTGCTTGCTATTAGAATATCCTATATAATAAAGAGCCTGTGTCCGTCCGTACCACTTTCCGTCAGTCAGAGGAAATCGCCAGTGCGCGTGCGTTCCAGTCACACACGGATTGGAGGACGCAGAGAGGAGGAGGAGCCTGATTGGTTGGAGTGCAGCGCGAGCGAAGCGCTTGCGCTTCGCGAGCCTCCGAACCAGAAGCCGCAATGGCCGCTGCTCCCCGCGCGCTGCTGCTTCGCCGCCGCCAGTCCGCTCTTCCTGCCTCCTCCTGCTCCGGGGCCAGAAGCCGCAATGGCGGCCGCTCCCCGCGCGCTGCTGCTTCGCCGCCGCCTCCCGCCGCCTCCTCCACGGAGAGCGGATCGAGCGAGAGCGGAGCGTCCCCTGTCGGCCTTCCTCCCCGAGGGAAGCGGCCGAGGGCGGGAAGCTGAGGGGAGATAGGAGGCTACTTTTGCAAAAGGCGGAGGCCGGCGCCGACGGAGCACCCCGCGCTCCCTCCCTCCGCGTTGCTGTTTTGGAGGCTCCCGCCCCCACTGCCGCGCACACACACACACACACACACACACACCACAACCAAGCCCCCCCCCGCGCGCTTCCCCCCTCTCCCTCCCTTCACAGCCGGGGCCGAGGGAAGCCGCTTTCGAGGAGGAGGACTGAGCTGGGCTTGGAGGCTGGGGAGGGGAAGGGTTAATGGGGAGAGAGAGCGCGCACGGGCTGCCGTGTCTCCGTCACTTGCACACTTACACACACACACACACACAAACCACAACCAAGACCCCACCCCCCCGCGCGCGCTTCCCCCCTCTCCCTACCTTTGCAGCCGGGACGAGGGAAGCCGCTTGCGAGGAGGACGGAGCTGGGCTTCGAGGCTGGGGAGGGGAAGGGTTAATGGGGAGAGAGAGGAGGCTGGGGAGGGGAAAGGGTTAATGGGAGGGAGAGGAGGCTGGGGAGGGAAGGGTTAATGTGTTTGGGGAGGGAGATGCAGCGCTTTTTGCATATGTTCATATGTTCTACATATGTTCCACATATGTTCTGGCGGCCGGGGGGGGGAGCTCTGTGAGGAAGGTGCAACAGGAGGGGAAGGGGGCATGGAAGTGAGGCAAGAAAGGCAGGAGGAGAAGGGGAGGGGCCGGCGCAAGCAGAAATGGGGCTGTGGGGCAGGAGGGGCTGGAGAGTGAAAAACGAAAGCGGCATGGGACAGGAGGGGCTGGTGAGTGTGCAGGATATGGGGCTGGAGTACATGGGATGTTGAGGGGCAGGAGGGGTGGGGTGGGATAGGGGTATGGGGTAGGAGCGCGTGGTGAGTGAGAGTATGGGGCAGGAGTGGCTGGTTAGTCTGGGAGGATATAGGGCTGGAGGGGTGGGATTGGGGTATGGGGCAGGAGGGGCTGCTGAGTGAGAAAGTAAACTACAGGAGGCACTGGTGAGCGTGTGAGGATATGGGGCAGGAGGGGTGGGGGCGTTATGAGGCAGCGGGCTGGTGAGTGTGGGAGTATGGGGCAGGATGAGTGGGGTGTTGGGGGTATGGGGCAGGAGGGGGTCGGATGTCGGGAGTATGGGGCAGGAGGGGCTGGTGAATGTAGTGGCATATGGGGCAGGAGGGGTTGGTGAGTGTAGCAGGGGTATAGGGCTAGAGGAGTGAGGGGCTATTGAGCGAGAGAAAGGAAAATGGAAGTATGGGGCAGGAGAGTGTGGGGTGTGAATTAGGAGGGGATGAGATGAAAGGTGGCAGGGTGTGAGAGAGAAGTGGGTGTAGAGAAAGAGAGGCCAACTATGTGTGGAAATGTGGGAAGCTCTCGGCGGGAGCCCGCACTCCCTCGGCGGGTCGCTCAGTCACCGCGGGAGCAGAGTGCTCCCGCGGTGACTGAGCGATCCGCCGAGGGAGCGCCGGCTCCTGAGGCTGCCCGTCCGTACTGACAGGCAGCTCCAGGAGCCGACACTCCCTCGGCGGGAGCCCGCGCTCCCTCAGCGGATCGCTCAGTCACCGCGAGAGCAGCAGCTGTGACTACTCCCACGGTGACTGACCTATCCGCCCAGGGAGCGCCGGCATTATCTTCTAGCCCCCGCCCGCTTTTCAACGGGCTTAATTTACTAGTGGGATATATTTTGCAATCTCAAACTTTTTTTACATTTCATAATTTCTGCACAAATGAAAACTACAGGAGTTACATTGAACTAACTTTATTGAGACAAGACAATGTTGTTTTTGCCCAGTATTGTCACGATTACACTTGCTCTGTTTCCATCATTCCATTCAAAATACATCAGTTCTTTTAAAAGGTCTTTAACAAAAATCCATTTCAAATCCAGCCTTTTGCTTTGCCTAAGATGTCAAATTCTTCCGTTCCTGGGGCAAATTTAGTTATACTTCAGTGGTTAAGAAGAATTATATTGTATTAAGTATCCCTCCTCCCACAAAGAAACAGGCCATTGGGCAGAAGATTCAGTGCCCTTGGATTCCAGAGATTGCTATTAGCATAATGCATAGTATGAGCCAGCTGGAATTATCTGACTCAAATGCAAGCAAAGACACAAGAGAACAATCATTCAGCATTTCACCAGTCCACTGAATATTGTAGCTCCATATACCAAGACTAGCTGTGTGTTCACAAATCAGGCGGTTGTCTGCAAACCAAGAAAAAGGTGCTTGGTACCGGAGCACACATCCTTCCTCATGCCAGGTCCTCTGCAATAATGTATAAATGGGACTTCTTCCTGAAGAATACCAGCTATCACAAGGACATTTTGTCATACTCCCTCCCCCCCTCCCAATTTATATTATTAAGATCAAAGCTGTACGTAACATCAAGGTGTCAGCTGCCTGCCATGCTGTCCTATTGTTTTGGGATAGGAAACTGAAGACTACTTCCAGTATAATGGTTACAATGCATGGATGGCTCTGGAAGCAACTCCCAGGCTCACGTACAAATGAAGATGCTTTGTTCATCTGAACTATCCAGGCAGCGTTATCTGTAGAGGGTGCAACAATAGTTGCAATTCACAGGCGTGTTTTTTGGGATGTTGCATTTTGTCCAAATGAGCAATTTTCACATGAATGCACCCAGATGAATCAGCATCATGTGGCTGTTGAAATGTTCACTAAAACTAGACCAAAGCTGGGCACTCTCAAAAAATGGCTGGATAATTTAAATCCATACATTTTGCTCGAAGAAGCAGTTAATCTCAACGTAATTCATTCTAACTTCCCCACAGCCTTTTATTTTTTATAACTATTTGGACCCCAATGCTCCTCTCCAAATACTAACCACGTGACCTCCCTACCTCACGGCATGGCTCTTTTAATGATGCAATCATGAATGCAATCATGTGTACATTTGCAAGTAAATCTCAGTTACATCACTGGGGCCTAGTCCCAAATTGTGGTTAGAATCAGAAGTAATTACTACTCATGACTACATACAAGCAAGCATGACCTTTCCAAAACCCATTTTTTCCTTTAAAGGTTTGCAATGGGCACTTGCTTAATACACTGCCAATAAGGCATCTAGAGTATATATTATATATAGTATTATTTTTTAAATATCATTTTTTACTTAGAATATTTTGCGCATGTTGTTAAAAGCAAAAAAAGCAATATGATCAACCAGTACATCAGGCATAAGGAACTGGTGACCTCCAGATGTGGCTGGACTACAACGCCCATCATCTCTGACCATCGGCCATGCTGGCGAAGGCTGACAGAACTGGTAGTCCAACATGTGGAAGGTCCCAAGTTCCCCATCCCTTACCTACATTTTAGGCATACAATGGCTGCATTTGGCCAATCGTTATTTTGGCTTAATACGCTGACATGTGAATGAGGATTGTGAATGTGTGCATAGCCCTTTTGTTCTTCCTTTCAGGGGAGCAAACAAGCCACAAAATCTTCAGTAAACAATAAATTTCTCATGTAATTCTAACAGTGAAACGATGGTTAACCACTTTGGAACAAACCAAGATATGATGCTGTGGTTTGAAGGCTGGTTCATATTTCAGCTTATTAAACCAGGTAAGATTCCCAAACCAGCAAATATTTGTCAATGCGAACCATGCAAAATTAGGATGCAGCCCACTCCTGAGGAATTCAATGGAAGAACCTCTAAATGGTTTTCATAGATCAGAACTATACAACAGCAGTTGTCAATAGGCTTTAAGAGCCAAACAAGCTGCATGCAGCCTCAACTCATGTCAGATTCAGAAAAGGGAGCTTAAAGGTGCTTTGGCACAACAACTCAGAATGCAAGAATGTTTGTTTACTTCCAAGTCATGAATCTGCACCAAAGAACCTAAATTATGAGATACCCAGAGCTTTATAGAGAGTCAATGTCAACAGGACCACAAACCTGCTCTCTATTGAAGGCAGTAAAAAGACAAGAAGAAGCTGTTTGTGGCAAAAACTTCTGGTTGAAATGCAGCAAGATGTTTAGTTCCAATGCTTCTGATCCTTTACATGGAATGAAATCCTCCTAAATAAACATTTTAAAGTGTATGATGAAGACCCTGCTTTAATGAAGAGATGGCTAACCTGTAGCCCTCCACTGTTGGACTCCAACTTCCATCAGCCTCAGCCAGCAAGGCCAATTATCAGGGATGATGGGAGTTGGAGTCCAACTCATCTCAGGGGCCATAGGTTAGTCACATCTGCTTAATGCTAGTGGAGATAGAAGTAGTTTATTAAATATAATGATAAATAATGAAGGCTGCTAGATAGTTCTGCTCATTGTCAATAGCTATTAAAGGAGATCTTCATGTCTGAGCAGACAAGAAGAAAATATGATATGAAGTGAATATGAATTCCAAATAATTACTCCATGGAGGACAAAAGAGAACATAAACCACAAGAGGGTTTTTGCTGACTACCAACATTGATGCTGTGTGTAATGAAACTCAGCCACCCAACCTACAATGTTTAGCACATGCAGTCAGCAGAAAGTACCGTATGCACACAAATAAAATGCATGCACATAAATAATAGCAAGGAAATATATCAGTGCATGCTGTCTTTTAAAAAAATAATACAAATGCAAAACACTAAAACATTAATATTACATAAAAAATAAATGTAATCTTACATCTTATAGAACTTTTACAATATGCCAACAAAAGAAACAAATAATACTTGGGATCTGTTCTCACTTAGCACTTTTCTACCACCTGCAAGCTGCCTTGAACCATCCTCAGGAGACTAATTTCCTTGAGTGGAAAGTCAGCATGTACTTGGCTGCTAAACTGGTTATAGCAATAATGGTTGCCATGATTACACTGGCAGGGAAAAAGGGCTCCCACAGGCATGGAAATTGCCCTTCATGTATGTGTAAAGTCACATTTATTAATATTTGAATTATACTCTGATGTTTGATCCAGGAGGATCCACAGGACAACTTAAAAATACAATAAAGTGAGGCTGCTTCCATGTCCTCTAAATGACACATGCCATCAGATAGCCATCTCTGCAATCTCCCAATTCTCTTTTGGGGAATTGTAGTCATTTTATCTTAGTTCAGTCCAACTGCTGACTGTTAATTGTTTGCTACAGTTATTCATTCAAGTTATTCTTGATGGATATTCAAACAGCTGAGGAAGGCTCCAAACTGTTTTATACGTGGGAATACTGTGGTATGTATCAACCCCAATCTGCCATTTGGAAGTCATTTAAATTTGACATATTTGCAAAAGTCATCTCAACCCCACAGAAGTTAATGAGATGTACATTTGCATTCTACATGTTATTTCATGCAAGGCATGTTTTAACTTGGGAATAATTTTTTAAAGCATCCTGGAGTTTCATGCACAGAAAGTGCTAAAGGGATTTTGGATCTAAAAATCCAAATAAGCATCACTGGATTACTTCTGGAGTAACTTCCATCTAATTATTCTTGTGGGTACTGTGAAAAAAGAAGGTACTTACAAAGTAAGTAAATTTGTTTAGGATTGAGCTGTTAGTGTAAGTATACCACTTTAAGTAGCTTAAACATCATATATTTAATATGAAGATTCAAACCACTTATTGAATATTCCATTGCAGGACTGTAGACTTTGGTCCAGAAGGATAGTAGACCTCTGGGTATTAACGTACAAAGCAGCACCATTTGCTAAGATGCAAGTTTGTTTGTCTGTCTAAAAACGGAATTAAAAATAATTGCATTTCTTCTTCAAAGCAGACAGCCAAGTCACAGAGCTGAAGCAAGCAACGTAGTAAAACTATGTAAAAGTACCATAGATTGTGTTTTAAAGTTAGTGTCATTGAGGGGTGGGGGACAGATAAAGCACCTACAAAATTTCATTTGAAGCAAGATCATTTATAAATTTTTCCCAATGCCAAGAAATGGCTGATGGAATTAATGTAAAAAGAACATTAGTCCCCATAAAAGAACAAACTGCCTTTCTGCTGCAGACTGTGGACATCTTACAGCATTAAACAGATTAAGGCAAGAGGGAAGAATGTGAGTGCAGCAATCTTGCAGCCAACACCCTGCTTTACTAATATAAAAGTGTGTTGCAATAATCAGGGATATTACATTGCTACTGTAGTAAATGTCAAGATACTCAAAGGCTTTTAATCAGATGGAAAAAATAAATTCCAACACAAGGGTTGGATGATGCAAGCTGTTTTGTCTAAAGAAAATGACCAGGAAATTCATTTTGTGGTAGTCTGAAAGGGTGGTTGGGCAGAACTGGAGACTAAAAGCATCTACCAGCTGGAATAGAAGCGTATTCACAGAATTAAGAGTTGTTTTATAGCCACATTTCTGTGTTGTTAATCCACGAGTGGCTCAAACTATCACTGACCCAGCAGATAGCCCTCCCTTACCCTAACATATTGGGTTCAGGGAGCTACTTAACAGAAAGCTTTGTCTGCATCAAGCTATCCTTGACTTAGGGGCATAACAGCAATGATAACAAAAAAATTGTGGTGTGCCATGACCAGGACAGGTCCAGGGAGCTCCATTAGCCAGTAATCTGCCCGAACTAACAATGGTTTCTCCCTTGCTGTTTGCTAATATTTTTCTAACAAGTTCTATTTTTTTGTGTAGTGTAAGATGTTAGCTTCTTCCATAGCCAACGAACCAACCTTGAGAATGCATTCCCCTGCCCCACCAGTTAAAGGAATTTAGACTTCATTGCCAACACAATCATTAATGCTGTCATTGAATTAGTGGAAAAGGTTAACTGTCATATGATTAGTAGGACTCCAACAGCAGCCTTCTTTTATGAGGAAATAAATCCAAACCTCTACACAGAATCAAAAAATACTTTGTCTTCAACCCCTCCCTTTAAATATACTGAAAATAATTATTTAAAAAATTAGTTATCAAGCAAAGAATTTTCTTTAAAACAAAATCTGACTCATAGGCACTCTTCTTTATAGGCTACGGTTGGACTTTTGGGAACCCAAACTAGTTCTTTCCGGAGGAAGTCCAGGAGACAAAGGAGTTAGGTACCAGTACCTGTATGTTCCATACCAAGCCAAGAGACCCGCCAACGTGCCAAATAACTTTTGGGAGAAGTCATGGAAATACACAGCCGTGGTAAAAAACATCCACAACCAAATCATGGTCAAGAAACTCAGGGCCAGGAAAAAGCCATTTACCACAGTGTGCAATCTGGAGTTCTGGGAGATGTTCACGATGTGCAACACGGCCATCTCCTCTATAGTAATCAGGGCACAGTATGAGAGAAGGAAGGAGTGTCCTGAGATGTCAAAGCCATTCCAGAAGCCACCAGCTTTTAGGCACTGTAGTTTGTTGGGATGTTCCTCCAGCGGTACATCAAGGACCGCAGATTTGTAGCAGCTGCCTGTGAGGTTCTCAATGTACAGGAACACACCGGTGCATGAATACCAAATGGCAGTGCCAACCAGCAAACCACTGAGACGTCGAACCACCACCGCAACGCTCTGGGTGACATGGTAGGTAGTGATGCCGATAAAAGGCAGCAGCAGACAAAGGGTCCAGGCCCAGGCAACTTTAACAAAATACCTGCCAGAAAGAAATTGAAAAGAAATATTCTAAGCTCCAGGGATGTGAGATGCACTCAGAGAAGTTACAAAATTATACCATCTGCATATTGCCAAATCCATCCTAGTTAATTCTCATAATCTTTTGGACAAGCCTTGTACCAAACACTTATGGATTCCCACACACAAGAGGCACAAGCCTTAAAAACTCTTGAGTGGCCACAAAACTATCATATTTGAAATAGGTGCAAGTTGTAAACAGCCTTGAAAATCGAAGTGCCCTGTTTAATTTGAAAACTGACCATGGTTTTACTGCATATGTAGCGACTATTTTGTTGTTGTTGTTTTCCTTTCCTTTCTTTGGATGTTGCCATGGCCTTTGGCTAGCGCAATAAAACCCAATAAAATTTATTTATCAAAATTTGAAAATTCAAAATGAACTATTTCTCAGAAATTAAATTAGTTGAAAGAAAGCTAAATGTATCTAGGAGGAGCAAGCTGAGAAACAGATCAAGAATGACCTGCAGCAAGAGGGGCATATGCAAGACAGTCGAACATCCCAGCTAAGGCTTCTAAATTTGGGCTGGAGTTTAGTGGCAGAGCACATGCATGCAGAAGTTCCCAAGTTCAATCTGCACCATCTCCAGGTGGGGCTGGGAAAGACCCTTGTCTGAAACCTGCAGAGCTACTGAAAAGGAAACCCCTGGGCCCTCCAGATGTTGTTGGGCCACAACATCTGGAGGGCCAAAGTCCCCCCAGCCATGGATGCGCTTAGATGGACTCGGCTTCCTAAATGCATGTGGCCAGGAGAGAATCCTCTACCATCACGAAAATTACTGGCTCCTGCCACACCTAGCAAGATAATCAGTTTATTCAAGACAGCTCGCTTTCTCGACATCTGGGATTAGGCGAGCGGTTACTGCATTTATTGGTTTTTGCTTCATTGCTGGCTACATTGCTACTCGCCCTAAGAGCTATAAAATCAAACCCCAGTAAACAAAAGCCGCTTTTTCTGACAGGGTCTCACTCTCTTATTTGCAGAAGGGCAACAACCACCTCATGCAACAGCTCCTGGTAAGATAAGCCCCCTGCCCTGCCCTCCCTTCAGACCCCCCCCCCACGTCAAGCTGCCCCATCCTCTCAGCCCCCCTCCCCTCCCCTCCCTGTCAATCAACGCCAGGCCCCTCCTCCTCCTCACATCCCCTCACTTGTTAAGCACGTTGCGCTTGTTGCTCATGTAGGTCTCAGGCAGCGGCGCCCAATCCTTGATGACGGATCCGCCCAGCATGAGGCCCAGCAGCCCCAAAGGCATCGTCCTCCGCGCCGCGTCGCGCACTAGGTACGGGCGCAAGAAGCGCGCGGTGCGGTCCATGTACTCCATCGCAAAGGCTCAAAGGACTCGACGCCGCTACAGAGGGCGGCCAGCCGGTGACCGCCGGCCAAAAGGACGCCCGGCCGACGTACTGCGTCACAGCCTCGCGTCGCTCGGGCCCCGCCCCGCCGCAAGTCGGCCTGTCCTTTTACCTCCCAACTGCGCAGGCGCCTTCTCGGGCTGCGCGTGCAGCGGCCTCACGCGCGCGGCGAAGTCCTCCTAACCGTCACTTTAGGCGCCTCCTGTCTGCGCCTGCGCAGGGCGTTGAATACCCCTGGCCTGATTTCGTCACGCTTAGGTGTTCACTGGTGTTAAGATTTAGGTGGAGGTTATTGTTGAGTAAGCATGTATAGGAGGAGCAGGCGCAGACATTAGAGAATTTATATATTCTCTAATATATAGGCCTAAATGAATTTTAAAAAGGAAGAGCAGGAGAGGTTGCACTCTTAACATGCACAATTGCCTGTGGTGCTGTGTGCACAAAAGTGTTCGCTTCATGCAGTTGCCTCACCCTAGCTGCCCACTCTTGCTTAATGTTAGGGCTGGCCCTGAGTGAACGAAATCATGTGTCGAAATGACTGGCGGCAATCATTGTGTAGAAGGAGGGGTTTTTGTTGGTTGCAGGTTTCTTTTGCCCTGACCCAGGGCTGCAAAATGTAAGCAAAATTACAAAGTCCCCAAAACTTCACTTTCTGAAATCCCTTTTTCCACACTACTCCTGACAGCTGGAAGACTTCTGTTCTCTTTTGCATCAACCTAATCGTCAACACGGATGGAGATGTTCAGTGCATAATTAATTGCGTGACAAGCTACACCTGTTGAATTTTCCTCTTCCCATCTGGCCACTCAACTGGACATTAACTGGACATTAACTGGACATTAACCACAGAGCATTAAGTCCTCAAAGATTGCTTCCTCAAAATGCGTTCAATGCACTGTGGCTATGCAGAAGCAGATGCAACTTGAGGAAAATGTATTAGGAGTAAGATAGGAATGTCCCTGCCAAAATCAGTGGTGCATCCACACTTCAATGCATTTCACAAAATTATAAATACCAAGCTAGAAAGGGCACAGAGCAGAATGACAAAAGTTGGAAAGGCCACAGAATAATGTATGCATGCACACCAATTTTCCACAGAGGGGCAGCACATGATTGGGAGAAAAATCAGACCTTTTCTGTATAAAATGAAACAGCGTGTACTGCAGGCACAAGTGTAATAGTAATTATCCTTATTACAGGTGCAGCTTAGGGGAATGATGTTTTAAAACAATAATAACTATTCTTTTTGTAAACTTTTTTTACAATCAAGCGGCATACCTGTATATATTAGTGTGTGGACAAGTGTGTCGTAGCTTCCTTTGTATTCTTCTGAAAAGTAATTACTTAATAGATGGAGGAGTTAAAAAGGTCATAGAGACAAAGACGAATGATATACACCTTGGTGAGGCTCCATAGTCATCATAACCCTACTTACCTGGAAGTAAGTCCCACTGATTTCAATGGTACTTACTACTGACTAGACGTGGGTAAGATTGCAATGTAATGGTCATTTTTCTCCCCATGGAGATGTAGGGAAGAGTAATCTGCCTAATAAATAACTCTCAATTTACACAGCAGGTGGTCTGTCCACAGCTGCACAATTATATGCAGCATTGCATCAAGATGAGTTCAGTTTGAGGAACTCAGGCAGTGTTTATTCAGCTGGAACAACTGATTTATTTAGCAAACCAGGCTCCGTCTTAGAATTTCCAGCAGAAAGACAAATCTTTGCGCGGGGGGGGGGGGGGGTCTGTCATTCAGTGCTATTAACAAAGTGAACAGAGTCTCTCCAACCTGGTGGCAAATTATACATTTCACACTGAGATGGGACAACTGAGGCTGTGTACACACCAACCCATTTGTAGCACAAAAAAATGTAGTTTTTCCTCAGTCCAGATCATTCATGCTCTTCCTTCTAGATCCTGTTGTCCACAAGGGTGGGTGGGGTTGCTTGATACCCATTTGAAAACACTCCTGTTAGTTAGCTTATCCACAGCTTTTCCATCCTGCATATGCCCCAGGTGAATGAATAAGGAAGTGGTGATTGTGGTCTTCATATATGCCCATCCACAATGTCACTGGACAGGTGTGGACACCCCTCGTGATGGCTGGAACTGCCTTCATCTGTTTTCAAATGGACACACTGCAGAGTAATGCATAATCAAATTACAGTGAAGGAAAATTTGTATGCAGCCGTATCTCAAAGGAACAGTTATATGGAAGGCTTTTTTCTGGGGGGATGTGTACCCCTAAACATTTTGTGAATCTAAGTTTGGCCTCATTGAGGGGCAGTATTTCCATATGAGTAGGAAAATGAGAGTACCCCTAAACATTTTTTTTTTATAAAAAGCACTGGTTATATGCAAAACTTTACTAATGTTAATAACAGCCTGAAATTGGGGTTTGGACAGTATATATTTTTCCTTCCACAACACATAACTAGTCCCAACTGCATGCATGTTTATGCATGTATGTCCCACTAAATCCCATGTGACTGCACAGGATTGCAGCCTTGGACACCGTGGAAGCTGTTGCTGTGTTCTCTATGGAACGAGAAAGACAAAGAAGCTGTCACCCTGTCTCTCTCCTCAGTCCATCAATCTGGGCACCCTCAGTTACCATACATATATTTACAAAGGATCAGTTTGTCCCTTGCTTCAGCATCCGTCTTCTAGAGAGAAGCTACTGCCAGAGGAAATGACAAATATATTCTTCACAAAAGTAACACCAACCTTGGCGGACTCGACTGATTGATTGTGGCAGCAACAACTTCATTTTCTTTTCCTTCTTGCGAGAGTACAAGGGGAGAGTGTCATAATCCTGTGCACAGCTATGTGGGTGTAATCCCTACTCAACTCAATGGTACTTTTGTTTGCATCCGTGGAGACAATGACTGCTAAACCATAAAGTTTGGATTCTGTAATCCAGACTGGGCAGAAGCTGTGTGCTGTCATGGAGCTAATTGTTGCCACTTGACTTCTCCCCTTGCAAACCTAGACAGGCAAAGCTCAGTTACTAGAGTCATGGTTGTTCCAGCTTTACAAAACCATAGTCACTGAGCCAACAGTGCTTTAAGACTAGTTTCAGCAACATGTAATAAAGAGCAGTGAGAAATGTGATGTTACACACACAAACACACCCACACTGTTTTAGCACCTTGAGCAATGTAATTGAATAGGGTTAAGAAATGATAGGTCACTCACCTCTGTTTTCTTCTTCTGTATCTTCACAGTTACATGAGGAAACAGAAGGTGGTGCTATTCTACAAGTACCATACGTTAGTTTTTGAGCTTGACAGAAATTGCCACCCTCAAACCATCCAAAATTTGAAACAAATTGGGAGGGAACCTTCCTTGTGGCAAAACATCTAAATTCTGGGAGAAGTCCAAAGTGATTTAATAGGACTAGCAGATTTTTTAAAAAGGAGTGCATGACTGCACTTGTTTTGATTTTATAGAAATTGCTTAAACTTGAGGCCCCTTGTGAACTCCCGTGAACATCTGAAACAAAATGAGACACACTGTATGTACACAGGGTGCACCTTGCTTGCTTGCTGTCTTTGAACTTTTTTCAGATTTTGCACGAGAGTTCCATTCAGCAGGTTAGTCCAGTGCAATCTACAACCTATTCACACCCAGGCAACACATACTTTATGTCAGTGATGGGATGTTCAGAAGAAGTAGATTGTATATCTTAAGTTTATTCTGTTATATTTTTTCAAAGCACCTTAAAAGAGCATGGGATGTCCTGTTTTGACTGTGAGTGTGAGCCTGTGGGGCAAAGAAGTTCAGTGGCAGGGGACAGGCCCAGCAAAAGCCAGGCAATCAAGCCAAGCTGGAGTAGCAGAACCTCAGAGAGCTCCAAGCACGCAACTTACTCAAAGGTGGGATATGTTCACATTACCACTTAGGTAAAGGTAAAGGGACTCCTGACCATTAGGTCCAGTTGCGGACGACTCTGGGGTTGTGGTGCTCATCTCGCTTTATTGGCCGAGGGAGCCAGCGTCCAGCTTCTGGGTCATGTGGCCAGCATGACTAAGCCGCTTCTGGCGAACCAGAGCAATGCACGGAAACGCCGTTTAGCTTCCTGCCAGAGCGGTACCTATTTATCTACTTGCACTTTGACGTGCTTTTGAACTGCTAGGTTGGCAGGAGCAGGGACCAAGCAACGGGAGCTCACCCCGTCACGGGGATTTGAACCACCGACCTTCTGATCGGCAAGCCCTAGGCTCTGTGGTTTAACCCACAGCGCCACCCGCGTCCCCACTTAGCCTGCACCCAATGTATTCACGCAACATTAGTCACAATCCATATAGATTTTATTTTTCCTCAACAAATATTGTTGCTGGATGCATTTTCCCCCTCAAACCACCTTCAGTCCAATTAGGAAACAGAATGCAGAGTAAATGGCAATGTGAATATACCCTAACAGTCACTGCACAGGTGAAGATGAGTGTGCAAGCAGAGACGATATCTTAAATAGGAGTTGCAGGAGGGTTGCAGAGGCGATGAAACAAAAAAAAAGTCATGTGCATCAGGTGACGACATCCCTGCAAATGTAGCTTGAAATGCTGCTGGGAAAAATGACCTTGCTATGCTTCAAGTAAATAAAGCGAATGCACCTGTGGTCCGGAGCCAAGCTGAGCCCTTATGTATCCCTAAGAAAACCTTCCAGGTTCTGTCTCTTTGCTGCAGAGTGGAATGCTTTAAAGAGGCAGTGCTCTGGCCTGCGCTCTGTTGCCCTTTCACACTGGTTCAGGGCATGTTTCCGGCACTGACAAGTGGGCTCTCTGTCTGCAGTGTGAGGCTCATGGGGTGAGGATATGCAGCGAGACTCCTCAGCAAAATCAGACTCAGCAGCTGCAGTCTCTGGAGGTCCTGGCCTCAAGGTGACCCTGGTTTTGAGGGTGCAGGCTTGGTGTTAGAGCCCTGGCCTGAAAGTATACGTGTCAGTGGTCAGGTCTTGGAGTCATAACATGGAGGAGGATGTCTTTCCGTCTGCTACTAAATTCATGGCTCCCTAGGAAAGCATCACCACATGCGCAAAGATGGTTGAATGGAATTCGGTAGGCTTTTACCGGTAGGAGCAAGCAAGTTCTGGTGACTTTAATAGGGGTGTATTGACTAACTTAAGTAATCGTACACCCTCCCTCTGAACCTTTCCCCCTCCCCAAACACCCTCCATAGGTTAGCTTTGCAAATTCAATTTGGTCATTTAATTTCCCGTTTCCCCAACACTTTTCAGCCTCCAAAGTTATAAATATGCAATTTACTGGGGTTGTGTTTCCATCACTGAAATAAAGTCTCTGCTGGTGGTTCAGCAGAATTTGTGGAGAGTGATTTTTCTCATTTAAACAGGCTGCCATATATAATAGATGTCTGGCTTGGAAAGTTGTTTGGATATTGTAATAAATACAGGTACCTTACTAAGAGTCCTGCAGAAATGCTTTCCCAGATGATGTATTTGAGGACACCGCCTTTTCCCTCATGTTTGCATTTTTAAAAATATTTTTGCATCCTTCAGAAAACAAACTTGCAATATTTAAGAGGGAGACACACAGGCTTCCCTAACCCACTTGACAGGCGGTTGCCATCCCTTACCCACAGTTCTGGCATCACCACTCTGTCTAGATTAAAAAAATAAATGTTTGCTTCCAACATTTTGTGTCCACTGTTTAGTGAAAAATATAGCAACCACCAGTCAGAATTACCACCACTAGTTCTGTCACAAAAACTAAAATTCACAGTTTCCAGGGCTTTGAATTTTTCTTTAAAATGTTTCTTTCATTTGTATCAGGAGTTGCATCAAGAACTTCTGCTTGATGATTTTCAGGGCGTGGACAGGATATAGAGAGTCCAGAAACTTGGCAAATAGATTGTGAGCACAACCCAGCCAAAGTAAAGCATATTTACGTCCCATTGATTTCAGTGTGGGGGGGAATTATGTGCTTAATTCTCTCTTTGAACTCAATGGGACTTAATGTGTGCTTTATAAAGTTATACATGTTTGTTCTGAAGTAACTCCCATGCATGGAGCTTTCTCTGAAAGAAGTATGCATAGGATTGAATGCTAAACAGCACTGAAACCCAGGAGAGAGTCTGCCTGTCAGTGTAGGCAGTACTGAATTAGATGGCGCTATGGGGCTGGCTCAGTTTAAAGCACCTTTCTATGTTTTACCAAATACAGGTTCCAGAAAACAGAGACTGGTAAATAGGGAATACATGAATGTGTTGTGCTCCTCTGTGGATTATTTTTCAGGTTCTAAACAATTGGAAGATTAGGAGGGCTTTTTCTTTCCCTTTTTACCTCAGCGAGGAGTGCCAGAAAATGCTTCAAGGCTTCCAGCCAAATCCCCAGGTTTGCAGGATGGCTCTGTTCCCTGTGTAGCGACATATTTGCATGCTTGTGAGAGCAAGTTGCTTTTCCAGAGATCTCAGAGGTGCTGGGGCTTTGAACTCTACTTCAAAGCTGCGGGCTCAAATTAGATTTTTATTTAAACTGAGAGGAATATGTAAATGTTTACAAGAGCTGGTCAACCCTTTCTGTCATTTCAAGATGGGTGAACAGAATTATTCATTGGGTTTTATAAACCAACCCTGCTGGGCCATCAACTTTCTTGAAGTTTTTTGCACACCTTAAAAGATATGACAGATTAGCAGCCAAAGTGGAATTTTCCTTTCTTAAATTGACTGTATCAGTCTATGAGGAGAAATAAGCATATCGCTTTGCTTGCTCTAGCCTGACATCTTTCCAAGTTGAAAAATACTCCTTTTTCCCCAGAGGAGGAATTAATAGTAAAAAGAGGAGAACTAAGCTCCATTACTGACATTAGCATGAACCCAGTTGCTCCATTAACTTTAAAGAGTTATTTTTTGTTTTCTAAAAGGCAGTTAAATTGAGACCACAGCATATCCAACTTGATGTTATTTTAGACTGCAATTTGGAGAATAACTGTGATATTTCCATATTTGGCTTTCAGATCCATCTTCCATTGTTTGAAAAACAGCCCAGCTCCATTGTCCCTCTTTTACTTCTTTGTTGTTGTTGTTGTTTAAAGAGTACCATAAATGACAATAACTGTTACACAGGGTCTGCTAGTTGCATAAATAGCAGAGATCAAGGCACACAAAATAAGGGGATATATTTGCCGGCCCATCCAGTCTAGTATCCTGTTGCCTCAGTGGCTCAAAGCGCCCTTTACCAACTGGAATGACAACTACAACCGTTTCTGGACTGGGAGAGACTTCTGGGGAAGCCTAAAATCCAAACTCAAAGCTGCTGCAGATCTTTGGATTGTGCTCATACAAAACTTGTGACATGACATCATCACTCTGCAAGCTTCTTCACCTTCACTTCATTGACTACAGGGAGAGGGACATTTGCAAAGCAACATGCTGCATTTTGCTTTAGAAGACCTTATAGGGTGAGGAGAAAGGTGGAGACTGGGGGCTACTGCTTTTGACAATCAGGAGCACACATCCTCTGTGACCCAGAAGTTGTTCCCTAAGCAGAAGTGAGTTGAGTAAAACTCATATCATTTCCCTGATAGTAAGCTATAAACATTTTGCTGCCAATAACACAGTAATCATAATTTCAACATTTGGGGTTGTTTTTTCAATACTGCTCTCTAGATAATTTAGTAACACCTTCAAGGGATTATCTTTGTTTTTAGCAGTGTTATTTTTCTAGAAAAAGAGGTGCCCGAACTCATCATGAACACCTCCCTTGTTTTCTTATAATGGCAATGGTGCCCACCTAAGAGATACCAGAATTTCCGCCCTCCCTTCCACAGGTGAGCAGGGTTTGCAGCACCAGGTGGGGGTCCCCTGGGCGGGTGCCACCCACCTGCATAGGTTGGCCCTTTGACCCGCCCTCGGCCAGGTGGACAATGGACAGTCGGCCGGGGGTAGGGGTCAAAGGCAAAGTAAAAGGCTGAGGCCTTCAGCCAGGCCTCTTTGGTTCTTTTTCCTTCCAGGTTCACCTGCCCTCCCTCCCTCAAATTAATAATAATTCTTCTCTCCGTACAGTTTCGTCTGAAGGCAGCGGTCATCAAGCTAACAATGCTTTCCTTACAGCTTAACATTTTGCGTTACAGGTCAGCAGGCGCTGCTGTGGTCTTATGATGGTTGCCATATTCGGAACCGGGAAGGAATTTTCCCTGCATTGGCAGGTTTCGCCCTCCCCGCAGCATTTCGTCACAACTTTGGCGGTTTTAGGCCTTGGCAAGGTAGTCTTTAGTCTATCATCAGGTTGGGCGGGATGCTTGCATGCTCCCTTCCCATGCGGCGGCGCTTGCAGAGCCCGTTAAAGGGCAAACCGGGAGTTCCTGGCCCTAGAGCGGCGGCAGGTAGGTCAAGCTCCCGGACCGAGGTTAGTGGGAGGGCATGCTGTGTAAGTGTGCGCTTTGCAGTCCCCTCCCACTGCACCTCTTCACCCTGCATATCCTCAGCCACAAGGGCTGAGATGGTTGCCTGCCAAGGTCTATGCCAAGTTTCCCACTTCTGAAGTTCAATAAAGTTGTGGCCAATTTGATCCCATACTCTGGTCTCGTGTCTCATTCTTGGGGAAAGGGGTAGGCACCACAGACAGGGTTTCGTGCGTGTGTCCGCAATTGAGTTCTGGCAAGTTCTGACTGGGAAAAAAAGGCCTGGTTTTTAGGTGTTTAATTCTACACAATTTTATACTTCGTAAACTGATTAGAGCATGAAATCAGACAGGCTATGAATACATGCATAAAGTGCATTTGTTTTTATGGGTTTATTTGGATGAATCCTATTTTGCTTTTTACAAACATAGGCTTACTTAAGATTCGTTTAAGGTCATGTCAGGCATGCATGTGTTTTGCTTCATGACTTGTTGATTTCTATCTATTTGCTCTTAGGGTTGTGTAATTTCTCCCATACATCATGTGCTCATGCTTCAGTATTGACATATTTCCAGAGAGGAACAAACAGTGAAATCCCAATAGAACATCTTGGTAGTATGTTTGAAGATTTGTTTGTGAGTAGTTAAACAACACCCATTCAAATTGTATTTTAAAACAGTATCATTGCACAATTGGCGTTCTTTGGAAATTACGTTTAATTGCATTGCAAATGTGTAAGTAATTATAATACTTTGTGTAAGTAATAAAACACAGGTATAGAGCTTTCAGATGCCCAAAGCACTTTACGTGCACTGTATTATCTTGCTGTCATGCTTGCAACAACCCTCTAAGGTGCTATTATCTCCCATATTGCAGATGAGGTGAGAGAGATTGAAAGAGTGTGGTTTGCAGTGGCTGCCAACAGATGAGCAACTAGGTCATGATGAATTATGAAGAAATATAATAACAACAACAATTAATGTGAATTTATTATTAAGGTCACAGACCAGTTCTAGCCCACATACAATATCAAGGAAATCATAAAACACGATAGGGATACATTTAAATTTGCAATTAGGTATAACAGGGACAATACAGATATAGCAACAATTTAAAAAATATATAAATTAAAACTTAGTCACTAAAATATAACCTAAAATTATCATTTAAGGCCTTAATAATTATGATAGCACCGCTTGTTCCCTAAGTTTTATGGCAATCACACAGAATTTGGCTACTCTTAACGTGATCTCAGGATCCTTGTCCTCTACCAGGGATTTTAGACATTGAAGTTCGGATTCATTTGGAGATTTTTGCATAGCAGGGGTAATGTATATCCCCATAGAAACAGCAGCGTAACAAGGCATGAGAGACAGTTTCTACCTCCATCAAGCCGCAGGGGCAGACTCGTTCCGCGTATGGTTTACCCTTGAATCTTCCCTGCAATAAGGCAGATGGCAGCACATTGAATCTAGCAAGGGTAAATGACCGTCTATAATAACTGTTATGTATTAAAGTTCTCACCCTAGGCCACTAGGGGTGTTGTGTGTATATAAAGTTTCCACTCAGGTCCTCGTCAGTTAGTTTAGGCGGGAAAACCTGGGTTGTTGTTACAATGTTGTCAGCCGGCTGCCTATATAAGCAGGCTGGCTGAGCTATTCAGTTCAGTTCTGTTCCAGCCTGAGAATAAAGAGAGCTGCTTGAAAATCACTGTGTTGTCTACTATGTCCACCCACTATTCAACAATAACAACTATTTTATTGTTTATACGCCACCCATCTGGCTGGGTTTCCCCAGCTACTCTGGGCAGCTAATTATTGGATCATGAGTAGTATATAATTGGTTAAAAAAATTAAAAGGCAGATTTATTGATTAATCAATTTAAACTTACAATGTATCTACTACATTGTTTTAACTAGGCTGACAGCTCTGGGTTTATTTATTTTCTACATCACCAGAAAATCACCCTGACACAAAATATACTGGTTCCATATCTTCCAGATATCCTAAACAGCATTTTTTCAGCAGCCAAAAGTGTGTGTGTATTCTTCCCCAGCTGTGTACAAATGCTGAAAGCAGAGGATGTTGATCCGATGGCAGTGCTGGCATAGAAAGGGTGATGTCATGTCTGCAAAGTACCAGACATCAGAAGCAGTGTGGGGTTCGCCAGAAAAGGATGCTGGGTCCTTGACTGCAATCCTATGCATAATTTCTTGGAAGTCACACTGAATAAAATAGGACTTAATTTGCTTCAAGTAAACATTCATAGGATTGGGCTGTTTGCCACATTTCAAGGGCTACAGGGCAGAAGCTTAAGACATGGAAACAAAACGTTTCCTCGAGCAAGAACTGCAATGAGAGGCAAGGGCCAGTTCTTACATACAATGCCCACTTACTTTCTTTTCAATCATATGTGTGAGCATATGACCAAATGGAGAAAAAATAGAGTTGACTGGATGCTGCAGATCAAGAGAAGTTTATTTCCATGACTGCATTGGCTTGAAAAACTTGCATTAAAGTCATTGAAGTAGCCGCCGGCCTGCCAGCTGTCTCTGTGTACTTCTGTATCACACTTTCTCTATTTATTTACCAAAGTCTTCCTGACTGTTTTTCCTGGTTCACAGTGTTGACCTGGTATTCTTGTTGACTGCCTCTTAATTGACTTTTAATTGGGTTTGATTATATTGCCATAGGGTTTCGGGGGGGGGGGTGTCAGTATGGAATATATCTGTGGGTCTCTTCCAGGCCTGTGATTCCGTCCCAATGAGACTTAGAATCTAGTAGAAATGGCCGCTGAACCAACCAGACAATTTCCTTGTAAGATAATGTCCTTAGCTGTCAGTTAAGTACAGTAGGATCGCAACTTGCACCTGTTTAACTTGGGTGATTATAGCTTTACGTGCTTGGCAGCCAGCCTTCTGATATTGCACAAATTAAACACACGCAAGGCAGGAAGGTTAAAAGCACTTTCCACACTGGGTTTTTCTGCTGCAGATAGATCTTCTAAGCTCTCTGCCTTGCTTACCAGGTTTCGGGAATGAAATATACTCGGAGTCGAGTGTGGATTTCATGCTCTTTATTCAGCTCATAGTAGTGAGGAATGAAAGGTCCCCCAGAACGTCTGCTTTATATACATTATTTACACAATGGGCCCCACGTGATTGGCTAATTCCGGGATACTCCTGTAGGCCAATCAGGTTGCGGATTCACTTCCACCTGGAGCTGGATTGGGTGGCTCCTGCGGACCAATCAGACTGCTGCATTTTGGATCCTATTCAACTCAGTACATAACAGGGAAGGTCTCACGTGGGACCGGGAGCCTTCATGAAATTTTGCGCCGGCTCCAGAAACTAAGGTTGACTTTACATACTACCCCTGGAACGTAACCCCCATGCAAGATGCAGTCCTTCTGCAATGCCAGTTACATGTTCAAAGAGGTTGCCCTGTTGCCTTAGAGACAATTGGGCAGGCCTTTTTGCACCTCACCTGGCTGAATGTAATGTTAGGCTAGGACCGTCCTAGTAGGACGGAGAGCAATATGCCGAAAGGGAAGTATGCCTGTGTGAGTTTTGGCTGATGCTGGAAGCTGGAGACAGAGGCACGTTTACAACACAATTAGTCGCCCCATGCTTCTCTGAAGTTTTAAAAGGAGGAAGAATGGCCACTAAGTATGTCCATGGCACTACAGTTTTACAAAGGAACAAAATATAAAGAATTATTTCTACAAGTGAGGGAAGGCCGTTGTAGCTAGAGAAAGAAAATTTTGCAGCTTGCAGTGTGATATACAAATGTAGCAAAGGTCAAAGGGCATTGCCTGGCATGATGTGACTCTTCAGTGGTTGAGTTAGTAGTAGTAGTAGTAGTAGTAATAATAATTTATTATTTATACCCCGCCCATCTGGCTGGGTTTCCCCAGCCACTCTGGGAGGCTTCCAGCAGAATATTAAAATACAATGATTCATCCAGTATTAAAAGCTTCCCTAAACAGGGCTGCCTTCAGATGTCTTCTAAAAGTCCGATAGTTGTTCATTTCTTTGACATCTGATGGGAGGGCGTTCCACAGGGCGGGAGCCACTACCGAGAAGGCCCTTTGCCTGGTTCCCTGTAACTTTGCTTCTCGCAGTGACGGAACCACCAGAAGGCCCTCAGCTCTGGACCTCAGTGTCCGGGCTGAACGATGGGGGTGGAGACGCTCCTTCATGTACCTGGTTGTCTAGTGCAAAGGAACTTTAGAAATACAGAGAAACCTGCATAGTCTTGACAGGAGCCAAAAGAGAAACAATTATAACAAGCACATAACTGTGAAAGAGCACCCCCCCAAAAAAAAACCCTGCTTCTGAACTGGTGCCTGCGGGTCACTTTCTGTCTTAATTTTGGGTTTGGAAAGAAATTGAGCAAATTAATTATACAGCGGTCACAGCGCAAGCTGAGCCACACTTCCTTTCAAGCATGAAAACTGCAGGTTAAAGGCTGCCAGGGTGTCCTGATTTCACTTTTGTTGAGTCTGTGTTGGGACACCAAACTAGCCTTTGATCAGGAAGGTACAAAGCAAGCAGCTAATGCCACAGGGTATTCTAGGCATGACTTCTCAAATGACTTTGCTGAGCTTTATTACTAAGCCACTGCCTACAAGAGTCATGGTTTGGATGCAGTCAATGAAATAATCTATTAATATTTTTGTCTGTGTACTATAATACTATGTAAAGGGAGAGAAATACAGGGGAAGTTTTGAGGTCAGCTGACGGCCATCTTTAGATAGTTTCGTGTAAAAAAAGTTGGGCTAAGTTTTTTGGGTTTTTTTAAGTGTTTGGAATGATTCACACGATCTGATGGTTTCTAATTTGAACTTGTTAGATTCTTCTCTTATTGACAGAATGAATAAACTCCAAACTTGGTAGACTCAACAAATAAACAGCAAACAGTAAAGGATGATTTCTATGGTATGTGGTAACTATCTCCCTTTAATGTCATACAAAAAAATTATTGATGCTAACAAAACAAAAATCGAAAGAAAATAAAAAAAGAAGTATCTAACTCCTTTCAAGTATTTATTTCTTCAGACTGTATGGGGGTGGGATCTCACCTTTAAAGTATATTTTGGCATCCTGGTTGCTATAAGACTTCCACAGATATCTTTATATATTGTAGGGCTGGGCGATAACTGGTTTTCAATATCGCGATATATCACCAGCTAAACAGCACATTCAGACAATTAAGGTAAGTTGTCAGTAAATGAAAAGTATGCATCCAAACAAGTGAAAAGGCATTGTCTCAAAATTCAATACAGTAGTACTGCTAAACAAAAAACTACAGTTAATATCTCTTCAGGGGGTTGGACTGGATGGCCCTTGTGGTCTCTTCCAACTCTATGATTCTATGATTCTTGCGTGCCGAGGTCCCCCAAGCCACCCCCAAAATAACTCACACTTCACACAGTAACTTAAGTTTAAGTTTTTTGGCATGATTTTGGCCACAACTTTATTAAAATACAAAAATGTGAGTGGTTGCTTAGGCATTGGTTCCTACTATCTGTCCCCTCCTGGGGGCAGACTGACATCCGCCTGGTTAGCGGAAGTCAGTAAAGGGATACCCTCGGGACATCTTGGTTCAACTTCACTATAGAGGCCCAGTGCCACAATTTTCAGCACAGTCTCTGATTCTTACAGGGAGCATCAACTTTAATCCCATGAGGGCTTCATCTGCAGTTTCACAGTTTATAATAATAATAATAATAATTTTTTTATTTGTACCCCACCCATCTGGCCGGGTCTTCCCAGCCACTCTGGGCGGCCTCCAACAGACATTAAAATACATTAAAATATCACAAATTAAAAACTTCCCTAAATAGGGCTGCCTTGAGGTATTTGACACCTGAGTGGCCTGAGTTCCAACAACATCTCCTCCCTGGAAACATTTGTTGGTATGTGCAAACACTGCAAAGTTTCAAGTTTACTCAAAGTGGATCCATTACAGAAGCAGGGGAATGAACATTACAAAGATGCCTGCAAATGTGACATGAAGATTGGCAACACTGACCCCACTGTGCGGGAATCCCATGCTGACGACTGCAGTGCCTGGAGACAGACAGTCAGGTTGCGCATCAGTAGCAATGGCCAGATGAGGAATGATCACTGGGAGGCAGGAAGAGAGAAGAAACACCATGGTGCACCTGCAGCAGCACAACCGGACGCCTTCATCTGCCCCAGCTGCAACAGAACATGTCTCTCCTGCAGGCACTGTAGCTTCCAATGGTTTGTCTTCACACCCAAAGGCACACTTCTCCATTATCTCCCATGACAGACGGATGCCAACCAACAGGTGGGGGTATAAAAAAAATGGTCTCATTATGTACTAGCATCACCAGCAGGCAGATAAGTGCTTTAAAACTGAACTTTAGGGACAGAATTAGGGTACCAGATGCTGGGGACAAATAACAGGGAAGAGTTATTGTCAGGGCCGGATTTAGGTTGGATGAGGCCCTAAGCTACTGAAGGTAATGGGGCCCTTTATATGTCCAGCTGTCCTTTGTCAACAACAAATTGTAGTTGCTTTTTGTGTTGAATATATGCTATATGGTAATTTATGGACCTAATGGGTATCTAAAGTCATTTGCACATGCAGAATGTAGGCACCATATAGAAATAAGCAAACCAGTGATTTTAGCTAGCAGGCGGGGCCCATTACTTACATCATAGACGCCTACACAACACAAAACACTGTTGCTGTATGTAGGTTTTATTTTTATTTTATCTTATATTTTGGAAATGTACATCCAGGTGTTTTTTTTTCCTTTGGGGGGGCCTCAAGAGAGTGGGGCCCTAAGCTGTAGCTTGTTTAGCTTATACATAAATCCGGCACTGGTTATTGTTTTTCTGCTTGCTTGTGAGCTTCCCAGAAACTGCTGGCTGGCTGCTGTTGGAAGCAAATGGCTGGACTAGACAGACTTTTGGTTTGACACTGCAGGGCAGGACATACCATCTTGCCAGGTCTGCAGACAACCTTGTATATTAGAAGCCAATTGTTTTTGCCTGTGAGCATTGAGCACTCGTGGCGTGGTGACTGGCCAATGTGAAAGGGGCATGGTTAGCCAGTTTGAAGATTTATCTCCTCTTCCTTCCTTTCTCTCTTTCTCCAGTCATTAAAAAAGAAAATTGGTTGGGGACGGCTGCTGACTCCAGCCAAACTGTGTGTGCTTTTTGGCTCATCGCAAAGCGCTCTCTGCAGATACCGTGTGCTTTGGCAAACAGGACAGTCTGGGCTGCGGGATATTACACCTGGCAGGGATACAAAACCTACCAGTTCCTGGAATGTAGATTGTCTGGCAGGGTGCTGATTAAGCAGCCCTTTCAATCTGCGCCCAAGACAAAGCCCCATAATAAGATGCTTTCAAGTTAGCTTGCTTTATGGCAGTGGCTGACATCCACAGCTGGGCCCCACTGGATCCAGACCACTCAGTCTGTCAAACAGAAACCAAAAGTCTCTTCTCAAACGCAATGTGTTTGGAAGGTGAAATGGACATAACATTGCGAGATTACAGGCGACCTGTGCTAGGCTTCATTTTGTCTCCTTCCAGGAGAGATTATAAATCATTAAATACAGTTAGAGAGCCCAGTCCCTTCAGGAAGTTTGGAGGTGATGTAAAAGAACTAAAACAGAGGTTCACAAAATGTATAAAATGCAAGAGAGAGGGCTAGCAGACAAGTCCAAAATTATGCCTGTCCAAGAGAGTTATAAAAATCAAAAGCAGTGTCCAAGAAGGCTGTGAAACATTTTTGAAGTATTTTTTTATTTTATTTTAACCCAAATAACAGAATAGAATTCCATGAGACAAACACATAAAAACTAAACTGAACCGAACCGAGGCTGGCATGGGATGTTACATCCACAAGAAGAAATTATATATCTGGTTATCCAGATATTTGTGATAAGATACAGGCAGGTGAGTGGAGGGGTACCATCACAAGAAACGAGAGAAAAAGAGGTGGGGCGCACATGACTTGCAAGATATACAGATACATAGACCTATAACCGAAACCATCAGAGGCACAAGGAGTACAAAGAATAAAAGGCCCTACATTATGCCAAGAAAAATTTTCGACTGATTAGATGTTACTTATACCAAATTTATTGAGTCTTGTGGAAGAGACTGTTATAAGAAAAATCTGCCCTTATTCCCTTATGGGGTACACAAGAGCCTTTTGAGGTTCTCCATCGGTAGGAGTAAATTACAGAGGCCAACCAGAGAAAAATTGAGAAGCAAAATCTTTATTATATCTGTTGCAACAGGGCCCCAAAATGGAGGAGGAACCCAGAACAATGGTGTCCCAGCTCCTATATAGACTTTTGAAATTCCCCCCCCTGCTCAAGGCCACCCCCCTATACATCATACATACATCACAAAAAGGGGTGTAACCCAGGACCATCTCCCTGATACATCAGTTACATCATGAAAGGGGAGGTCAGGTAGCAGTAATCTGAGCATCCTTGACCCTCCCCATGCCTCCTCTTGCCCTCCACCCAAAAACCCATCAAGTAAAACAAAAGAGATATTTACATTTCCCTGTTTCCCAGCCAAGTTAATCACACCCTTTTGTCTGGCACTCATGTATCAGGAAGCCAGGATTATCCCTTTATTTTCCGGAGACAATCCCCCCTCCCTCCTTGCAGAGAAACAGTTTGGGAGTGAAAAATGGTGAGGCCTGTCTTCCTGTGCTGCTTCAGACATGTGGCCTTGTTTCCTTGGTACATTAATAACAATTGTTATATATATAAAACCTTAAAAATTCTTACAACAAGACAAAGGCAAAATTTCATCTTTTAAATGTATCCAATAAAATTCCACCAAAATGAAACAAAAGATGTCACCTTTCCTTCCTTCCTTCCTTCCTTCCTTCCTTCCTTCCTTCCTTCCTTCCTTCCTTCCTTTCTTTCTTAGCAGAAACTGTACTGAAAGTGGGACCAACATGACCTCCCCACAAGCAACATGAGCACAGATCATCATAGCACAATGAAAAAGATGTCTCTACAGGAGTCCTGGCAATGTGCATGCTGGCGACAGCAGCATTTGAAGGAAGGGGCAGATCAGCAGCGGTGCCATTCCCGTCCCAGGAAATGCAATACCTCTCCTGCTGGGACAACCAATTGCAGATCTAGGGGAAAGCAACTGGTTCTGTCGCGGAGCTTCTGGGTTGCTGCAACAGGTGCCTCAACTGTGAAGTCCAATGGAAGGTGGAGGGGGCGCCAGATTTTGGCGCCGCACATGGTGATAGGGAATTTTCGAATGGGGGACTGGACCTGTTCTATTAAAGTCCCAGACCCCGAAGCACGAGGCGATGACCTCAAAGGAACCCCACCTTAACTCCTGCCCCACACTGTGTCGCACAAGCACCCACATAACACCCTCGGGATGAAGGGTTTCCCCTCCCTGCGCCCTCTCCCCGTTTTGCCTGTAACCGGGACTAGAAGGATTCTATGTCCCTTTTAAACCCCGTTTTCCGTCCCGGTCTACTGCTGTTAAAAGCGCTATTTTCCCCTTGTATTTTCTGTTTCGTCCCGGGCAACCTCCATTACTTGTTATGGCCAATGCTTTTCTATGGGCGCGTCTTGGCCAATCAAAACCATGCATTTCTTCTGCAGAGCGGAGCTCAATTAGAACTCTGTGCACGCTCCAGTAACCACTAACTAGGTGTTGACAAGGTTAACAAGGTGTTGACGGCTCCTTATCAGCCCCTGCCGGGAGAACAAAGGTGATTCGATCAAGAACGGATAGTTATTAATTAAATATTGATACATTGTAACTAGACAGAGTCCAGACTCGGAAATGTCCCTTTAAACTTTATTTCTCTCACCAGCCAAGCCGCGAATCTTTAGAAAATCATAGTAAATCACTGCCTTAACGGATTTCCTTCATCCTGGTCTCATTTTAAAGCTTACGAGGAGGGCTTCCAAGCCTCTCGATTCCCGCCATTGCCCGAGCCTCAGGAATTGACTTCTGAGGCCTTTTGTCACCCGCCATTGGTAAATGGGCAAAGGGGAACTTCTCTCCAAAACCTTCCATAATCCTTTAAGCGAGAGGACACGTACGCAGACCTAGGGGCCTCAGGAAATGCCACACCTGGGTAATCCTTTCCAAGTACCCATCATCAGGTTTCCAAGACGACAGACAGTCTCCTGGATGCTTCTCATTGTTCTTCCCCGGTTGCCACTCAAAATGTATATTTGACCCACCCAAGTGTCATTTACTTGTTCCTGTGACCCATCACCTATATGCTAAACTTGTTTACCTGTATGTTAATTTTCCTGTACCCTCCTACTCTCCACCCCTTCTTGACGTTTTGCTGATGTAGTAGTGATGTAGTTGTGATGTTTGGTGAACTGTATTCTGGGTTGTAGCGGGAACCTTTAAAATGGACTGTCACCTTTTGTTCGGGGTTCGGATTCATCGGAACCTGTTGCGCAATAAACTCCTTTGCTTTTGCTCCAACATCTGGCTGTTCTCCTTTGATCTCCGCTGCGAACCACGGGCTTCTCTCGTAGGACCGGGACCTGAGCAACCTCTGACCCGGGAATTTCCGTTACAGTCTGGTGCCGAAACCCGGGACCTGCGGTGCTCCCGAGTTGGCCGGGGACCCAAGAAGTCTTCAGCCGGCACCAGGACCCCTTTCTCCTGGGAAGACCAACCGGACCTCCGGCCATCCTCCGGGCGGTAATTGCAGGTCTCAGGGGGAGCCAACCGGGGAGCAAAGGCAAAGTCCAGCCGGCTTCGTCTCCAACGATCCAGGGGATCGCAGTGGAAGACGCGTGAGTATAACAGTAAAATCCAGTGCACTGGTGATTATGGGGTGGTGGGTGGTAAAGCTTGGCAACCGTTTCTACTCTTAACTATCATTTTCCAATCTTTCTCTTGGTCTGTCCCGTAGACCACTGCTCAACTCGCAGAGGGGAGTTCTGAGCCCTATCTCTTTCTCTTCAAATCTCCGGTCAGCCGCACCGTTGGCCAGCCCGACGAACGCAAGGGGTCGGAGCTCTCTTTCGTACATCTACCTCGGTAGGTGGACTTCCTGCACTATCTTGACCTCAGCCGCACTGGTCGAGCCACGTATACACGCTAGTCGTGCGTGAGTTCGCTTCCAAACGCAAGGGAGGTTTTCCGGATCGAAGGTCTATCAAGGGTTCACCCGATCTGGCACCGCCTGTCGCGGGCGTCCAGTAGGGCCCCTCTTTCTTAGCTGACGAAAGGCAGGGGGTTGCCAAGTGGGATATTTGACTGGGGTGGGTATTGGGAGGTTAAAGAGAAAAGGAAAGGAAAGGAAAGGAAAGGAAAGGAAGAGAAAGGAAAGGAAAGGAACAGAGCTCTGAAATAAGGAAGAGAGAGGAAAAGGGAGTCTGGGAAAGGACCAGACTGTAGAATAGTTGCCCTTGATCAGCCGCAACTCTAGCCGATCTAGAGAACGCAAGGGACAAGGGCTTTAGGTAGTTAGGGAACACTGCTCTTGAATTCGCCGCCCCTCTAACCAGAGAACGCGGGGGACAAGAGCTTAGCTAGATAGGGACATCGTATAGATAAGGACCCCTCTTCTATTTCTCCTATTTGAACTTAAAAACCCCTTTTCCCGTCCTCTTTCTTAAAACCCAGGTCCCTTCTCCAACATCTTAAATGGGATCCAAAGCTTCGAAGCCTGGTCGGGCTCCATCTGGGAAGAAGGCTTCCAGAAAGCCTTCTGATACCCAGCCGGACCCTGACGCCCCCCTTGAATTTGTACTAGACCATTGGAAAGGAATCCCTGGACACGAGTCTCTGTCCAGGCAGAAGCTGCAAGATCTTTGCATCACTTCTTGGCCATTACTTACTAAGAATGCAACACCAGAGCTCCGCTGGCCACCGGAGGGATCCTTCAACCAGGATCGACTAAAAGCATTGAGGAGGCACTTAATGGAAGAAAGACCTCGTCAATTAGATTACCTTAATGCCTTCGAAACGGCGTTCGAGGTCCACGTGACCCTAAAGTCTTCCCCGGTACTGCAGATGCCAATAGTTAAGCCCGCTAGAAAGACCTCCAGGAAATTTAGAGGGAACCCGGCACCACCCCCATACGAAGACCCCTCAGATGACGAATCCATGGATCAAGCTATGGCTCTCTTCTATAATCACCCCAGGCCAACCCCGACTGCACCGCCAAGCCAAGATAATGCCCCTGCCCAGGCTACTTCACCGGCACAAGGGAATTCCGCAACCCCTAGTGTCCCTCCAGGAGCTCAGGGCGGCCAGACTGCCCATCCTCCCTCTCAATCCGAAGTAACAGTAACCTCACCCAGCTCTGCGAGGGGAGTGGATTTGGCTTCAGTGGCCCCAAGTGATCACTCCGCCTATGCGTTGCCACCCCAGGGCTCTCCGCTACTGGACAGTTTAGACTTGCCCGGATTCAGAGAGGGCGTCTCCACCCGTGCCATGATCCAAGGCGCCAAACAGCTAGCAAGTCGCCTCCAGGGAGCCTTTTCCCCTTCGGCATCACGGAAAACGACCAAAGCTGGCGGAGGGGGGAATGGGACAAATAATCGGATCGCCGTCCCCACGCAAATGCCCCTTCGGGCTTTCCCTATACCCCCAGCACAACCAGACGGAGCTCCCCGAATGGTCTACACCCACCAACCTTTCCGTACAGCGGATCTTATCAACTGGTCTACCCAAATGCCCTCCCTCCGCGACAGTCCGGATCTCTGTTATCGCCAGTTATGCGGCATCTTTGCCTCACACAAACCCACCTGGGCAGATGTTCATCTGCTCTTAAATACCCTCTTTAATGCAGCGGACAAGGCTGACATCTTAGCGAAAGCAGAGGAAGCACTAAATTCCCCTAATTACCAAGACACGAAGCCCGATGGGGTAGAGGCAGTAACTGGTCAAAATTTACGAATCGAACCCGACCCAGCCTGGGACTATAACACCGAAGGCGGGATTTGGAGCCTGAATTTGTTCAAAAAAGCCATCCTAGATGGCGTCAAAGCCGCCGGCCAACGCACGGTGAGCTGGATTAAAGTTCAATCAATCATCCAAGGGCCAAATGAGCACCCCTCAGATTACTACAGCAGACTCATCGATGCAATTAAGACTTGGGGGGGGGATAAACCCAGAGAACCCCGACCATGACGTTATTGTAAAGGGGTTTTATAAGGATCAGGCATCTCCCGATATCTGAAAAGCCTTGAATCTCCTAGTGGGCTACGATGGCAAGTCTTTCAGCGAGATCTTGTCTATCTCCAAGTCTATCTTTAATAATAGGGACGAGAAGAAAAGGAGAGAGAATAAGACAGAGGAAGAAACGGTGCTGGCCCTCAGCATGGATCCTACCTATTCCCAGACCGCCAACTACTCAATAAATCCCATTAGAGGGAGGGGAAGAGGAAGAGGGGGAGGACCACCAGGACCGCCATCTAACCCACGACCCTGGGGCCCCTCATCGGGACTCTGCTACCTATGCCAACAGCCAGGCCACCTAAAGCGGAACTGCCCGTATTTATACCCTGGCAGCCCTTGGGTTGGATCTGACTTCAATTCCTTCCCTGGAGGCCACAATTCCTACTCCCACGTCACCCCACAACGCTATCCGGGGACGCAAGCCTATGGCACACCACCACCACCGCCAACACAAACCCCGCCACTTCCACAGCCACAGGGACCTTGGGCCCCAAGAGACTCTCGGCCACAACCACCCCAGCCAGTTCCGAGGATCCAATCTCCGAATACCTTCCGCTCAGCTCCAGCCGCCAACCAGTCCGTTCAAATCCCCCCCCCCGACATGAATGGAGCCCCGAATACTTCCTATTGACAATTAGAAGGGGATCCTAACCAAACCCAATCAATCTGTCCGGTACTGGCACTGTCTCCAGATGACCCCATCTGCACCATAGAGATTGACGGACACCCATATGAGTGCTTATTAGACACCGGGGCCACCTACTCAACCCTGACGAGCAGCCACCTTAAACCGGGGGAACAGACAAGAAAAGTTATGGGATTGGATGGGATACCCCGCACTTGCCCGCTATCGCAGCCTGCTAAAGTCACACTGGGACCCCTACTCGCTGAGCACACCTTCCTTCTCACGAGCAGCCCCGTCAACCTCCTTGGCAGAGATCTGCTCTGTAAGCTAAACGCCACCATCACCTGCACGTCCGATGGCATCTACCTTCACATGCCAGAGGAGTCTGTCCCTTCCTTCCAAGGAATTATCCAGGATGCAAAGGACAAACGCCAATTCCCTGACCTTCCCCTTGAATTGGAGCAAGAAATGCCACCTTGGCTCTGGGGAACGGAATCAACCTCAGTAGGACTCTTAAAATCAGCCATTCCTGTGAAAATCTCCTATAGGACTGACCTCCCATATCCCTGCGCCAAACAATACCCCCTACCTACAGAAGCAATAAATGGACTCACTCCTATGATCCAGGACTTCCTAGAACAAGGAATTTTGACCCCGTGCGCATCACCCTGCAATTCGCCTGTACTCCCTATTAAAAAACCGGGGGGAGAGGGAACCCCTGTCCGTTACCGCTTTGTACAGGACTTGAGACTTGTTAACCAATTCGTGATACCACGTCACCCGGTGGTAGGAAACCCAAATTCCCTCCTTAATGCCATCCCTCCGGACACTACCTGGTATAGTGCGGCCGACTTGTGTTCAGCCTTCTTTAGCATCCCGGTAGCCCCAGAGAGTCAGTTCCTTTTTGCCTTCACCTGGGGCTCCGGCCAGCTAACTTGGACTAGACTACCCCAAGGGTACGTGGAATCCCCAGCCATCTTTTCCGCAACTCTCCACCGCGACCTCCAGGATGTACACCTCCCTGCAGGCTCAGCCTTTCTTCTCTATGTAGACGACATCTTGATTTGCTCTACTAGCGAGGAAGCGTGTAAAAAGGACACCAAACACCTCCTAGTAGAACTAGCTTATAAGGGGCACAAGGTTTCCCCTAAGAAACTTCAGTTCTGTAAACAAGAAGTAAAATACCTGGGACATATCCTTGGGATTGGGACCAGAAGCCTGGCTACTGACCGGATAGAAGCGGTCACTAAAATTCCCCTACCTCAGACTAAAAGACAACTGAGAGGGTTCCTCGGGATGGCGGGCTTCTGCCGCGCCTGGATAGCAGGATACAGCGAAATTGCCAAGCCTTTATCAGCCATGACCCGCCAGGACCACCCAGATAAACTAGAATGGACAGAGGAAGCCTTTGCCTGTTTTGAACGTCTAAAAATGGAACTCCGGTCTGCCCCAGCATTAGGATTACCGGACTATCGCCTACCTTTCAGCTTGTTCGTCCACGAACAAGGAGGGATAGCCTCAGGGGTCCTAACCCAGTCCTTTCGGGACCAACAAAGACCGGTAGCCTATTACAGCCTACAGCTTGATAATACAGCAAAAGGGTCAGTTAGCTGTCTGAGAGCCATTGCAGCTGCCGCAATCCTACTCCAAAAGGCACAAGAAACGGTGTTGGGACACGAAGTCACCATACATGTCCCACACGCTGTGGCCACCCTATTAACTCTAAAAGGGACCCACCATTTCTCTAACCCACGACTAAATCGCTACGAAGCCCTCCTGTTAACCCCATCTAACGTAACTATTAAAAGAGTCAATTCATTGAACCCCGCTACCCTTCTCCCACTACCGGAGGACGGTACCTCGCACCACGACTGTGCACAAGTAGTCCGCCAGGCTGAGAAACCCCGGGAAGATTTAGACCACCTCCCGCTACAGAACCCCGACCTCATTCTCTATACGGATGGTAGCTCTAAAATAGTAGAAGGGGAAAGAAAATCAGGATACTCGGTGGTGTCGGACTTTGAAGTCATAGAAGCAGAGCCAGTGAACCCACAATATAGTGCCCAGGCTGCAGAATTAATAGCCCTCATCCGAGCCTGTGAGCTTTCCGAAGGGAAACGGGTCACCATATACACTGACAGCAAATACTGTTTCGGGCTGGTGCACACGACGGGACAAATCTGGCTTCAGAGGGGTTTCCTAACAGCCGCGGGATCTCAGATCTCTCATGCTGCCCTTGTCCAGCGGCTCTTAACAGCTATTCACCTGCCAAAAGCTATAGCGGTAGTACACTGCAAGGCACATACCAAAGGCAGGGATTCCGTTTCCAAAGGAAACCGCCGAGCAGATAAAGCCGCTCAAACCGCTGCCACGCAAGCGTTCTCTGAAGGGACTCAGTTCCAATGTATCCAGATTCCCGCAGAAATTGACTTTGCAGAAATGTATGGGGCTGCCTCAGAACAAGAACAGGCCATGTGGACGTCTATAGGGGCCGTACAGACAGATGGCATATGGACCCTACCCGATGGGAGGATCATTATGCCAAAAGCCTGGACTCCTAAATTCGTGAGGGTCTTGCACCAACAGACCCATTGGGGAAAAACCAAACTAATAGACTATGTTCAGAGAAGCTGGTATGCCCCCGGAACAGCCATGGCTGCCTCCGCGGCCACAAAAAACTGCCTCACATGCCAATCTTTCAATCCCAAGAGAGAACCAAAACGACCGCCAGGGGCCAGACCTTGGGCTTTTGTCCCCTTTGAAAGCCTACAATTAGACTTCATCGACCTGCCCCCGTGCCAGGGATACCGATTCGCTTTGATCGTGATTGATAAATTTTCCTCTTGGGTGGAGGCATACCCAGCCAGGAGAGCCACAGCCTCTGTGGTTGCCAGGGCTCTCCTGCACGAGATAATCCCGAGGTTTGGAATACCACGCAGATTGGACAGTGACAGGGGTGGTCATTTTACCGCAGAGGTAGTTCAACAGGTAGCTCAAGCCCTAGGAATTAAGTGGCAGCTCCACACCCCGTATCACCCTCAGTCCTCTGGACAAGTGGAACGTATGAACCAAGAAATAAAGATCCAACTTGGAAAGCTCTGCAATAGTACAGGACTTAAGTGGATAAATGCGCTACCCCTAGTCCTTCACAACATAAGAAGTGCACCTACTGGACCTTTAAAGCTTTCCCCTTTCGAACTGTTATTTGGCAGGCCCCCTCCAATCTATAACACTCAGTTCCCGTTGTCAGAACTAGATGTGGGGGAGTCGGAACTCACCTTTTATGTGGTCCAATTGCAAAAACAATTGCGACTCCTCCATCAGTATGCAGCCATAGAAGGGCAAAATCTCCCGACAGATGTACAGGTACACTCATTCCAACCCGGCGATTGGATTTTGGCAAAAGTTTACCAGAAGGTGCCTCTGCAACCCACTTGGGAGGGACCCTTCCAGGTACTCCTTGTCTCTCCCACTGCGGTTAAAATTGGGGAGAAGAACTCATGGCTACACCACTCTAGGTGTAAACTCACCCAGCCTCCCCAGGACGATTCGGATGGCGAAGGGGAAGACTATACATATCATAAACCCCCTTCCGCCCCAGACTCTTTCCTTGATCAGGACCAGGATCGGGATCAGGACCAGGATCGGGACCAGGACCAGGATCGGGACCAGGACCAGGACCAGGATCGGGGTCAGAGGGATCGGACCCAACAGACCGGACCAGATTCGGGGCCACAGGATCGGGCCCAACAGACCGGACCAGGATCGGGGCCGCAGGATCGGGCCCAACAGACTGGACCTGACACCGCAAACACCAACTGGACGTCAGAGCTCCTTTCCAACGGCATCCGACTTCGCCTGAAGCGCGATTGACAGCTCGTCCTTCGCTTCCCTTTGACAGCTCGTCCTTCGCTTCCCATTGACAGCTCGTCCTTCGCTGCGTTTGACAGCTCGTTCTTCGCTTCCCTTTGACAGCTCGCCCTTTGTTTCGTTTGACAGCTCGTCCTTCGCTTCCCTTTGACAGCTCGTCCTTCGCTTCGTTTGACAGCTCGTCCTTCGCTTCCCATTGACAGCTCGTCCTTCGCTGCGTTTGACAGCTCGTTCTTCGCTTCCCTTTGACAGCTCGCCCTTTGTTTCGTTTGACAGCTCGTCCTTCGCTTCCCTTTGACAGCTCGTCCTTCGCTTCGTTTGACAGCTCGTCCTTCGCTTCCCTTTGACAGCTCGTCCTTCGCTTCGTTTGACAGCTCGCCCTTTGCTTCGTTTGACAGCTCGTCCTTCGCTTCGTTTGACAGCTCGCCCTTTGCTTCGTTTGACAGCTCGTCCTTCGCTTCCCTTTGACAGCTCATCTTACGGCTCTCCGCGTCTGACAGCTCCTTTCATCTGACAGCTCTTCACTTGACACCAAATTACTCGACGGCCCAACAGTCACCAACCGACTATGCGACCCGTCCTACACCACCTGGCCTCCCTCCTGATGTGCGTGACCATGGCCTCAGGACTTACCCAATGCACAGGACTGCACACGAAATACCAATTCCTGGACTTCCACGCTGTGGACTTAGGGGGAAAACTGAACCCTAACCGAATGGGGGACTTTGATTTTTGTCTCCCAGAAACCCGGACCTTGTTACGTCACTCGCTGGTGCCTAGCCTTGAAACCAATGTGCACTGGGAACTCTTTGTACGAGACCAACAATTTCGTCGCCTTGGATCTGCTGTTCTCACCATTGATAGGCAGTACTATCGCCTTACGTGCAAAAACGGGTCCTATCTTCTATATGGCCAAGGGGAACTCTCGAAGAGCCCCAACTGGACCGAGGTGGAGCTGGGAGGGACTACACATTCTTACACGGACACACACCATAACTCTGAGAACCTTATTTTTGGGTTCCAGTGCCTCCGCATGACCCCAAGCCTACCCAGACCTCAGGTACAGGGACTATGTCTCCGGCGTTTCTGCTGCCTGTGGGACCTTGGACCTACAGGAGACTGGAGGGGGCGTGACTATTTGGAGGGTTGGTACCACCCCGCGATTCCATCAGAGCCCCCCATGTGGGATCACTCCGGACCTTTGCGATGTGGGGGTGTCGCCAGGGAGGCTAACCTCCTGAACACGACAGACCCACTCCACCCACTAGGGACGGCTCCCCGTCAGCTGGGAACCAACCAACAGCCCCTGGAACCAGATCTCCTGTCATCATGGGAACAGAACTCCTTCATCCAACTCCTCGACAGCGTCGCTAAGGAAACCCCCTTCCCAGAGTGCTGGATTTGCGCCCATGCCCCAACTCATCTCCAGCAGGGACTCCCTCTCGTGCCGGTGGCCATTTCCATGGAACAGTTGCGGACTACTGACTTTACCGCCTGGAACCTGACCGCAGTCAACTTCACCCATCAATATCTGTACCTAACTGGACCCACTAAAGGGCCCCTCTGCCGCCTCTTCACCGGGGAGGGACCTGTCATCGGGACCAGTACTTGCAGCATCAACCTTGAACTTCATGAGTCAGGACAGGTAACCATCACTAGCCTAACTGACTCTACGACTGTCCTCAACCTTACCCTTGCATGGATTACCGCTGTGGGAACCTCACCTCCACCCAACCCGGCCATGCTACGAGCTCTTGCTTCCGGTAGACTGGACTCCTCCCTCCCAGGACTCTGGTGGGTGTGTGGTCACCGCGCGTACCGGTGGGTCAGCCCCCACATGTCGGGATCCTGCTACCTTGGGTATGTCATCCCAGGGATCCGGGTTTCCCGCAGCCCACCGATTGGTAGACTACGGAACAGGAGGGAGGACCAGACCCTTGCGGAACTCACCGATGTGGCTGCTAACGGTGAGACTTGGGGAAGAGCACTGTTTCCAGCCTATGGGGCTGGCTCAAACCACGTGGACATCCTACGACTCACGGACATCCTCCTCAAGTTCATGCGGGAGTCCGAGCAGATTACTGACTCCATTACCGCTGAACTGTCACAAGTGCGACAGCTGTCCATTCAAAACCGGATTGCTACGGACTTTTTATTATCTAGTGAGGGCGGGACCTGTGCCTTGATTGGTTCAGAATGCTGTACATATGTTACCGACCAAACCTTGAACATTTCCGGCCACCTGAATAATATCCACCAGCTGTCAAAACGCCTCAATGACATTCAACATGAAGGGCTGTCTGACTTTGACTTATGGAACTGGCTGCCCAATGTAGGATGGGCGAAACAATTAGTTAAAGGTATAGTTTTACTTGCTTCTGTTGTCATGTTCTGCATGTTTACCTTGTGTTGTGTTATGCATTGTTCTGGACCTTGCTGTGCTGCCCTCCGTGCCTACCCTACCCGAGATTCCCCCTCTCTACTGCCCCTTAGAGCGTACTCTTCAACTTTAACTGGATTCCCAGAGTACGTTAGGATGCGACACTTGGGGGAAGGGGAATACGAGATCACAGAGCTTTAAGGGATGCGGAGAGAAGGATTTGCGGTTCTTCGAACCTGATGCAAATCTTATCTCCGAATGGGGGAGATGATAGGGAATTTTCGAATGGGGGACTGGACCTGTTCTATTAAAGTCCCAGACCCCGAAGCACGAGGCGATGACCTCAAAGGAACCCCACCTTAACTCCTGCCCCACACTGTGTCGCACAAGCACCCACATAACACCCTCGGGATGAAGGGTTTCCCCTCCCTGCGCCCTCTCCCCGTTTTGCCTGTAACCGGGACTAGAAGGATTCTATGTCCCTTTTAAACCCCGTTTTCCGTCCCGGTCTACTGCTGTTAAAAGCGCTATTTTCCCCTTGTATTTTCTGTTTCGTCCCGGGCAACCTCCATTACTTGTTATGGCCAATGCTTTTCTATGGGCGCGTCTTGGCCAATCAAAACCATGCATTTCTTCTGCAGAGCGGAGCTCAATTAGAACTCTGTGCACGCTCCAGTAACCACTAACTAGGTGTTGACAAGGTTAACAAGGTGTTGACGGCTCCTTATCAGCCCCTGCCGGGAGAACAAAGGTGATTCGATCAAGAACGGATAGTTATTAATTAAATATTGATACATTGTAACTAGACAGAGTCCAGACTCGGAAATGTCCCTTTAAACTTTATTTCTCTCACCAGCCAAGCCGCGAATCTTTAGAATATCATAGTAAATCACTGCCTTAACGGATTTCCTTCATCCTGGTCTCATTTTAAAGCTTACGAGGAGGGCTTCCAAGCCTCTCGATTCCCGCCATTGCCCGAGCCTCAGGAATTGACTTCTGAGGCCTTTTGTCACCCGCCATTGGTAAATGGGCAAAGGGGAACTTCTCTCCAAAACCTTCCATAATCCTTTAAGCGAGAGGACACGTACGCAGACCTAGGGGCCTCAGGAAATGCCACACCTGGGTAATCCTTTCCAAGTACCCATCATCAGGTTTCCAAGACGACAGACAGTCTCCTGGATGCTTCTCATTGTTCTTCCCCGGTTGCCACTCAAAATGTATATTTGACCCACCCAAGTGTCATTTACTTGTTCCTGTGACCCATCACCTATATGCTAAACTTGTTTACCTGTATGTTAATTTTCCTGTACCCTCCTACTCTCCACCCCTTCTTGACGTTTTGCTGATGTAGTAGTGATGTAGTTGTGATGTTTGGTGAACTGTATTCTGGGTTGTAGCGGGAACCTTTAAAATGGACTGTCACCTTTTGTTCGGGGTTCGGATTCATCGGAACCTGTTGCGCAATAAACTCCTTTGCTTTTGCTCCAACATCTGGCTGTTCTCCTTTGATCTCCGCTGCGAACCACGGGCTTCTCTCGTAGGACCGGGACCTGAGCAACCTCTGACCCGGGAATTTCCGTTACAGTCGCACCTCTGAAATTTGAGACACCAAGGTCCGGCACTGGGGAGGACACTGCTGCCACTCTGTCCTGTGCATAGCTGTCAACCTTCCCTTTTTTGGTGGGAAATTCCCTTATTCCAGCGCCATTTTGCGCTGTTTCCCTTTTTTGGTGGGAAATTCCCTTATTCCAAACGCCGTTTCCCGCTGCTATCCCGGATTGTTAGATATCCCGTAAATTTCCCGGATTTCAAAGGAAGCAGCCCCTCTCCTTCCCTGCCGGCCAGGGAGGCTCCTCAGCTGCGTTGCTCAGCTGTGTTGCTCACCAATAGTTACAGAGAATAGGATGTCATTAGACAACAGCACTGGTTGTGCTTTGCTTGCATGTAAAATCAACCACCCTGGCCCAGCCCACAAATACACTCCTTCCAAAAGAGTGTTAAAGGATGCAAAGTCTGCAACACGTTTGTATAATAAGTCATTAATGGATGCCAGAGAGCCAAAAGAGTGAACCTGATCAATCCCCCCATGAAGAATTGACTCTTTTAAATTGTGGTGCTGGAGTCCCGTGGAGTGCAAGAAGATCAAACCGATCCATTCTGAAGGACATCGGCCCTGGCTGCTCACCAGAAAGACAGATCCTGAAGCATCACATGAGAAGAGAAGACTCCCTGGAAAAGAGACCCTGAGGTGGGGAAAGATGATGGTGTGTAGCCTGGTGTAAATTAATTTGTAGCCTGGGGGGATTACCGCGGCGTGGACTGTCCCTGAGAACCATAGACTATCCCCGGGACAGGTGAGGCTGCTGATCCCTTATTTTCAAATCTGAAGGTTGACAGCTATGGTCCTGTGTCACCTGCCGCTGCTGGAGATATGCATGTTCTCCTGCATTAGGTCTAACAACAACCCTAGGGACACAGGGAGCTACCTTATACTAAGTCACACTGTTGGTGCATTTAGCTCAGTATTCTCAGCAGTGAATGGCAGTGCCGTTACAGGCAGGGTTCTCTCCCAGCTCTACTTGAAGATGCTGGAGACTGGACCCAGGACCTTTTGCTCGCAGACTCTGTAACTGAATGAGCCTTGTCCCTTCCCCAAAGTGCAGAAATTCTCCTAAATTAAATGCATGTTGCCCCTGGAGAAAAACTGCTCTCAACTTTCAGGGCACAGGCATCCATTTACTCGCTCTTTGCAGCTTCCCCTACCTCGAAGCTCACAACAAGCAGAGACACTCGGTAGAGACGGAGCCATGTGTACACAGGGGAAAGGCCATAAATTGCTCAGCTGGACCCTTTTCAAACTTGAGGACGTTCCCGAAGGGAAGAGATCAGATGCGGATTTCTGCGTCAGATTGCCATCAAAGACTCCTTGGACCTGGTTGTGTTAAATCTCTCTGCCACATGTCCCTGAGCGCAGGTTGCTTGCAAAGGTCAGTCTCTGAGTTTACTGCTGCAGCGGCAACTAACATTTCTCAGCTGTTCTTGGCTCAGCCTTCAAGGTATGTAGTCTGGGAAATGTCATCTCAGCTTCTTTAAGGACTATCTTAGAAGGCTTTTCTAGGACTAAAAAAAAGGAAATAAAAAGTCTTTGCTATTTTTATTTTTGTCCTCTTTCTGAACAGAAATGAAGCAAATGGAAAAGAATCCTTTAGCCTTTTGATTTATTTAATCAACTTTTTTTTAATGCATTGCTGGTTTCTTCTTGCTTACTTATTGCAATAGCTTTGCCTGATGGACTGAATATCTGCAAAAATGTGGGAAGTTGATGAAGCTACCATAAGAAAACGTTACTAATTAGCATCCCTCTGACAGGTCCCTGCAAATGCTTGGAATGGGATTTTTTCCCTGCAAAGATGGGGGGGGGGGAAACGACTTTTCTTTTCTAGAACACCAGCAATAAATAAAATACCTCTGGAGACTGAGATTTCACAGCTAGTCTTAGAAATTTAGCACTTTATAAATGCAGCCTAGTTAAACTCATTCACTCCTGCTCTGAGTAAAGTTTTATCTGGGTGTCTTTCTAATCGCCTTTTCCATCTCAGATGACATTCCTCCCCCCCCCCCAAAAAAAGGGAAAGGCAACAAATAAAACCGAATCTCATTCTTTTCTTTGTATACACACAGAAGCTGGAAGGAAGAATATTTGCCATATCGATTGCCCTTCGAAATCAAAATTAGAGACTCAGAAGGAAAAAGTGTGCAAATCCTAAAATGACTCTCTTGCATGTGCACTTATATTTTACTGGTTCGGTCTTCTGGATGATGCAGAAATCCAGCTCCTACATGCTTCCCAATACTACTGAGGTCCTTTATCCAACCGGTAGCACGGAGGCAGGCCACACATCTGGCCTGGGTGTACCAAGGACTCGCAGGAAACGTTATATTTCCCCCCGGGATATGAGCACGCTTTTGGACTACCACAACCAAGTGCGGGCCCAAGTGTCTCCCCCAGCGTCTAATATGGAATATATGGTGAGTTTCCTTTGTGCTTGCTTCTGATGGTGGGTGGGAAGGAACAATGACCATTGAGATGTGATGCAAAGTGAATATGGCATGTGTTTGGTTCCTTTGATGTTTATACATCCATCCAATGCTCCAGGAACATACAAAGCTGCTATGTTGTTGTTGTTCAGTCGTTCAGTCGTGTCCGACTCTTCGTGACCCCATGGACCAGAGCACGCCAGGCACGCCTATCCTTCACTGCCTCTCACAGTTTGGCCAAACTCATGTTAGTAGCTTCGAGAACACTGTCCAACCATCTCATCCTCTGTCGTCCCCTTCTCCTTGTGCCCTCCATCTTTCCCAACATCAGGGTCTTTTCTAGGGAGTCTTCTCTTCTCATGAGGTGGCCAAAGTACTGGAGCCTCAACTTCAGGATCTGTCCTTCTAATGAGCACTCAGGGCTGATTTCTTTAAGAAATCAGCTGCTATATTCTGAGTCAAACAGTTAGTCCATCTACCTCAGTATTGTCTACCCCAACTGCCAATGGTTCATCCGTGTTTCAGACCTCCTGCATTCAAAGCAGATGCTCTACCAATGAACCAAGGCCTCTCCCTTGTCATTCATAATTCTGAAAATCTGCCACATATACTTTGAAGGAGGCGGAAAGGAGCAACACTGCCAGAGAAGCAGTGTGGTTGGGCTGCCTTGCAGCTAAGCACGTACCTCAAGCAGAGCAATTTTCCCACAGGGATTTGTTTAAAGCGGCACACTAGATTATTGGTTGTGTTTTGTTTGGTGTTCTGCTGAGCGGCAAATGTAGGATGAGGTTGTCTTTTTGAGGTTCAAGCACCTAAAGACGACGACAGAGAAAGCAAAAGGTACAGCTCGCTGAGAGATGAGAGCAAGACACACACACTCAGAGAAAAGGGTGTTGTTGTTGTTTCTCCAGAGCACAGTAAAGCATCCTTCTGCGTTTCAATAATGCAGCCCACAAATGGCATTCTTTTTTAAAGTTACAGGGTGGAGACATATAAACACAGAGAAATGAAATGAAAAGCCCACAGTTTCAAAATATCAAGGTCCTTACTGAAGTAGGAGCGAGTTACCTTCCAATGAAGCCCGTTTCAAGCTCTTCTCTGGAAAATGGAGGAGGAGGGAAGGAGGCAGCAGCAGAGAGCAGAGTCTTCAGATAGCCCAGAATGCCCTTAGCAACAGTTCCAGCACAAAATGGCAAAACTGCCTGAGGGAAATATCTTCAGTGTTTTAGATAATGCCGCATTAGGCTTGTTTTGTTTTTTGTTTTTAGCTACTTGCATATCACCACTGTTTGGGAGCCGGGTTCATAGTGTAGGGTGGCATAATGGTTAGAATGTTGGACTAGGAGCTGGGAGAGCAGGGTTCGAATCCCCACTCAGCCGTGAAGCTCACTGGATTGACTTTGGGCCAGTCACCATCTCGTAGCCTAACCTACCTCACAGGGTTGTTGCAAGGATGAACGGGGGAGGAGGAGAGCCATGTACAACACCTTGGGATCCTTGGAAGACAAAGGTGTTCTATAAATGCAATAAAATAAAATAAAATAAATAAACTCCATGTAACTCTAGCACACTTGAATCTAATTAGTGCATGAAGGGACATAGGACGCTGATATAGGGGCAGAGGCGTTCTCTAGGGTACCTTAGCAAGGAGCTGCACCAGCAATAGCCACATTAGAAATTACTACCTTTTATGCATCCCAAGTAATCGAAGTGTCTGGAGTGAGGGCAAGGAGAGAAGGAAGGGCGAAGAAAATGCACCCCTTTGTGCTACAGTACAAGAAGGATGGGAAGCTTCTCCCACATTTGATCTTGCTGTGACAGCGGTGGCACGTCATCACAGACATATACGTCACAACTCCATGGTCTCTAGCGATCTACCTTCACACCACCTTGCTATTTCTCCTGCACTTGTCTAAGCTCACTGCTTTACACAGATAACTGGAGCCAGTTTTGCCAACTTCTAGGTATGCCTCTGCATAGTGACCCTGCTGGAACCCTCCTTCCCCTAAAGTAATGGGTCTACGATTTCCTGCAACCCCGGATTACTAAACCCCTGCTGTCCAGGATATCTCTGTGCATAGCCTCTCTTTCCCAGTATTGCTGCCACAGACATGCATGGCCAGGGGGTGTAGCTTGTAGCCGTGACCCCTTTACCATATCCTCATTGGGCTGATTTAAACAGACCACCTGACAACTCAAGCAGCGCTTAAGAACTGACATGTGCACAAATAGCATTGTACGACTTCAGACAGTTCGCCTTGGGTGTTTATTTGTATTCTTTTAAACCCTGTTTTGACCCGTTTTCATTGTCTGGTTGCAAATTATCTTGAACGTCTGTGAAAGTGCATAAATTAAAACAACAACAATGCTAACAGAGACTAAGCATGTTTGAATGCTCCCCCATGTGAAAAGACCGCCTGTGCATGGAAAGTGAGCGTATCAGGCAGAAAGTTGGGCATGTCAGACTAACATGCTAGATTTCCAGGTGCTGGAAGATTTTCAGATGAAGTACCATTAGGCAGGTACTTTCCTGGTCTGAAATGAAGCTGTGCTGTTTGACTTGCTATTTCTGAATCTACTAGCCTATGGCACTATATCTTCCAAAGAAAAACATGTATGCTTATGATATTTCCCTCGCTTGTATGGCATATATCTTGTTAAATGTTTGAGAGATTGACTGAGCACTTTGTTTTACCTTGAGCAGCAGTAACTCACTGTCTGTTGTGTGTTCTTGCTCCCTCCCACCCCCTGCCTCATATCGACTAGGTGTGGGATGAGAGACTTGCCAGATCTGCAGAAGCCTGGGCAAAACAGTGTATATGGGAACATGGACCTCCACAACTGATGAAATTCATTGGTCAAAACCTTGCCATTCACTCAGGCAGGTAAGCAGTGTCTTCTGGGAATGCTAGGTCTGTAGATGTTGCATTAAACCTGTTGATGACTGTTAACGACTGCAGTTAGTCTTACAGGGAAAAGCAAGGGGTGAGAAGGTTAAAAATAGCTTTGTCATGTATAATGAGATAAGAATCCAATGTCTTTATTCAGTCGTCAACAGGTTCACCACAGCTATCAGCCTATCACCCATTCCCACCACCCCTCTGAGTAATACCCCTCCCACCCTCTCACTATATATAAGGGTCTGGTGACTTCTGTTTCAGTGTATCTGAAGAAGTGTGCATGCACACAAAAGCTCATACCAAGAACAAACTTAGTTGGTCTCTAACGTGCTACTGGAAGGAATTTATTTATTTTTTATTTTGTTTAGACTATGGCAGACCAACACGGCTATCTACCTGTAATTGATTATGCATATTGAAGTGCTGTTTTATCACAGCAATGGTTAAAAAAAAAGTCATTTAGGTCCAAGGTACATGTTACCAGAAATGACTGGACACACCAGTGTGTTGTGTGTCCCCCTGTGTTTTTGATAAATACATGTCACATAACACCAACGCCTAGGTTTCCTCTGCCCTTTCCCCCCACTTCAGCGGCTGCCTCTTGCAATGGGGGGGGGGGAGACACTAACACAAAGACATCGTGTTTGACATGTGCATTGCAGGGGGTTAGACTAGATGACCCTTGGGGGTCCCTTCCAGCTCTACACTTCTATGATTCTGTGTCGTTCATCATCATTTTATTTGTATGCCTGCCGCCTTTCCATAGTTAAAACAATGCTCGAGGCGGCTTACAACATGACAAGATTTACATAATTACCAATGTAACAAAAGTCACAAACAATAAATAAAACACATCAAAAAGTACACAACCAAATGGAAAACAATTTCCACATAAATCATAAAATCTAAAACTAAGAATATAGCATTCAGATCAATCACAATTTAAAATGACATATAGAAAAAAATAAAAGCAATTAAAGAAAAAGAAAACAAAAAGCGGAGCCCTCTCTGCCCAGCAGCAGCACTAGCACTCCTTTATGGAGCCTGTCAGGCCCCACCCCAAGCCAGGTGGAGAGAAGCAGGGCAGACATGCATCCTTTTCAACTCTGTGCTTACCAGGAAGAGGTGGGAAGCCTTGACGGTTGGAGTCATCTCCTCACCTTCCTGCATCACATAGTTTGGGCCTGGGGCATCTGTGCTTGGATAGGCAGGTTTCTTCATATTGCCCAGAACATCTCTTTGGCAGAGAAAGTTTTAACATCTGCATTGTGTGTGGCCCTCTATAGGTACCGTTCAGCTTTGGACCTTGTGAAATCTTGGTATTATGAGAAGCACCATTACTCCTTCCCTTATCCTCACGAATGCAAGCCCAGCTGCCCTTCCAAATGCAGCGGTCCTGTCTGCAGCCATTATACCCAGGTACAGTATTGTCCTGTAAAAACCAACAACAAAGAAACAGTGGTTGTTGCTTGGGTAACAAATAGTATTAGTTTTTAATAGCACTTTCCTTAGATGCTTCACATCCCTTGTTTCAAGAATCAATACAACAAACCTAAATAAGGCCAACAATCTCCACCTCCCCTAATACTGAAGCTTTGTGAGCTGAGAATGAAAGATAACATTTTGCCTAAGGCAGACCAAGAGAGTTGGTGGGCGAGATTTGATGTGGACCAGGGACAATAGTCCTTGCTTTGAACCGCGATGCTGCACCAACATAGCGGTTCATATCTCAGCAAGAGGGATGGAGCAGAGGTTCAGGAACAAGGAAGCTTCCCAAGAGATCATCTTCAGCCATGTACTAGGGCAGGTATGGTGAACCTTTGGCTCTCCAGATGTTGTTAAAGCACAACTCCCACAATCCCTAGACATTGGCTGTGCTTGCTGGGGCTGATGGGAGTTGAAGCTGAGTCACAGGTTCCCCAACCCTGTTCTAGGGCTGCTGGTTCATACTAAAGAGAAGTATTTCTACCTCCATCGTTACCAACCCCGGTCCTTTATATTGCCATTCACCACTGTCTGCAAACAATCCAAATGCACTGTCTAAACCTCGGCTTCTTTTCTGAAAGCATTGCCTGTTTTTTCCATTGTGCCATCCAGCACAGGAAAGGCTGTCAGTTCCAGCTCAGCTAGATGGCAGGAAGAAAAAAAAAGAAATGGTCCACACAGGGACATGGAATGTTTTAAATCACTATGACGAGGATCTGTTACTTAGACAAACAGCTTCCCTTCATGACTCAGGAACAACCTTCTTAACATCTCATGGCCTCTGTCATTCGCTGTGGTGGCCTAACAAACCACAAGTATCTGTGAGGTTGTGTGTGTGTGTGTGTGTGTGTGTGTGTTTGAAAACAAAAATGACAATAAATATATTTGCACCACATAGGGCTTCCTTGGGGTTTTATTGAGCATTTATCCTGGTTTGCTTGCACAAAGTTTATGCGGAGGTTAGACTATGTCTGGTCCTGACTGAGAATTCATCCCAGGTTGCATATAGTCTTCCAATTGATCATTTTTTCACCTCACACTTTCCAGTGCTTTTCCCTGGATCTGTTCTACTGAGGCAACAGTGCAAATTAATCCACTTCAATTGTGCAAACCTAAATTTCTGGCCTGTGCCTGAATCCTTTCCGCAAAGGGCAAAATATAGTCTGGGCAAGCTGTAGCCAAACACATTTGTTGTAGCATAAGTTTTCATGGACTGGAATCCACTTCATCAGATGCCTGGACTTCTGTCCTAAGTTTGCAGGTACCGGTATATAAACATGAAAATGTTAGCAGCGAGGGAAATGGAATGCAAGAATACAGACTGTGACGATTGTGTTAAAGCTTAAATGGATATAAAGTAATTACAGTGACCATTCAAAAACCAGTGGCGATGATGTCACAAATGTCCTGGCCTCTTAAAAGTTAATTAATACACAGTAAAATAAAAACTTGTTAACTTGAGTCAGGTTGCAAGTGATAGAACTGAACTTCTTGATAGTTCAGCAGTTCCATGCTGGAGATTTCCATCCCATAACTTGAAAGCTATAAGGCGTAGGAAAGAAAACTATAAGGCATAGGAAGTTTTTATTCACACCACTGACTTTGACATGTGAAATAATCCAGTACAACAATGTTATTCAAAATCTGCAATTTTTATTTTATTTTATTGTGACAATCTGTCACAACTGAACAACCCCACTGAAGAAGAAAACAGACCTCATTACTGGTTGTGAAGGGGCCGCCCAATTGTAGGTCTACCAGTGTACAAGAGTGCTCCAGTCTACAATAATGTGATAACATTGGAAAAAATGCCACAGTACTGCTAAAGCAGAATGGTGTGCGGACAGGCCTGTATACGTAAATCCACTACTAAATGCACTTTTTACTGCATCAATAACATGTCGCAGAATACACTCGGGAAGGCGAACTTCCTTCAGTCTGGAGGGGCCCTTAATACCAGCTGGCCCTGGGTGATGGAGAGAATGGTCCATCTGGGGCTCTGAGATCTCCTTTGCCTGCCTGCCTGATTCTCCTGATCCTTCTCACAGAGTAGCTGGTGTTGAACAAACAGCACCTCAGGGAACGGAAAAGCCCTTTCCTGCCTCCTTCGCAGTGAGTCATCTCTGTGGTGACAAGATGTTGCTGAAACATCTGGCACCTCAGTGAATACATCCCCTTGATTTGCTCATCCCCAAGTATGAGTGGCCAGCCCAAGGTGGAAAACCGTCTTCTCCCACCTGGTCTGCGGCAAAGCATTTCCAACCCATAATGAATAGTGTTCCTCACAGCTCCAGAATGTTCTGCTCTTGTCTCTGGAAATACCCAGCCCCACATATTTGTCTGGGTGTCTGTCTGGTTCCTAGACACCTTTTTCTCCATTTTCCTGAAGGTTCATCTGTCTCATTTCCAGTGTGTTGTGTCTGGAGAAATGACAGTGAAGAGACAGGAGCCATAGAAAGAAGAGGAAGAAGGAAAAAAAGAACACCGGCTTCTTTAAAAAAATTAAGAATTATATTCAGCTGCTCAGGGGTAGCACATCTGCTTTGGGGCTGGGAAGGATTCCCTGCCTGAAACCCTAGAGATCTGCTTCCTGTCAGTGTAGACAATACTTAGCTGGATGGACCAATGTTTTGATTCAGCATAAGGCAGCTTTATATGTACATTCATGCAATTAGCAATTTTTTTGAGTGGCTTTTAAAAAGAAACCTGCAGATGCAAGGGACCCTTGGAACCCTGGTTTGGGGTGGTCTTTAACTCTTTCTCTCTTAATGCAGTCTGCTACAGACTGTTCAGCTACACCTTTGCTAATCTGGCATCCTCCAGATGTTTTGCATGGGGCTTATGGGAGCTGTAGTCTAAAACATATGGAAGGCACCAGGCTAGTGACACACATGCAGCTCTGACACTTACATTTTTTTAGCCATTGATAGACCATGCCTTCATATACTTAAGGTAAAATCCCATAGTCATGGGTGTGCCCTAAGAAGGACAAATATTCTGGTTTCAGGATGGCCATTTTCTTATAATAACTGCTTTAATGTGTCTCAAACAGATGGTGTGGGCTTCTAGCAACCGAATTGGCTGTGCCCTCCATACGTGCACCAACATCAATGTGTGGGGCAGCACGTGGCCCCGAGCAATCTACTTAGTGTGCAATTATGCCATCAAGTAAGTAAACTGGGGCAGGGGGTTCATCCTGGAAAACACAGCAACTTTGGGGCAGAGTAGAGGCAGAAAGCTGGAAAGCTACCTAGTACAGAAAGTCTGCTGGTGGACTGCGGGCCATTTCCTGATGAACTGTCTAGTGCAGGGCTGGTAAATGCGCTGCTCTCCCGATGTTGTTGGACTCCAACTCTCAACAGTCCCAGCCCTCATGGTCATTGGTCACAGATGATGGGAGTTGTAGTCCAGCAACAACTGGAGGGCTACAATCTCCCCATCTCTGGTATAGAGAAACTGAAACTTCACATCTGAGTTCCAGTGGTGGGGTGGGGGGTATGTGCAGAAGCAATTTGTGAGGTGCAATATTGGATAGGAAGAGCTGGCCAGAGGGGAAAGGGTGAATCGCTGCTAACCCTTGAAAAAATATGTCCTCCCAAAGGTTCTTTTAATTTAAAGAGAGAGCCATTGAGGCATTCTTTCAATACAAGGAGGGATACGTTGTATATTCTTTGGTATAGCTGGTAGATGACCGTGCACATGAATTCACCCTAAAGCCCAAATTCCCAAATTGTGCACCAGATACAGGAAATTAGATAATGCAGCCTTCCCCAGAGTTGGCTGATCATAGTATTTCTGCCTGATTTATTGTTGTGCTTCCTTCAAGTCAATCTGTCTCGCACATGGATAAATGCTGCTGTGTGTCTGCACCATTCCTGATACAGACATGCAGCAGGTTCACCTTGGTCATCTGCATACTATCCCTTGCTTTTTCCTGTAGGACTAATTGTAGTCGTTAACAGTCGTCAACAGGTTTACCATACCCATTGAGTCCATCACCCATCTCCTACTACCCTTCTGAGAAAAACCCCACTCCGCCCTCCCACTACCGGTATATATAAGGGTTTGGTGACTTCTGTTTCAGTGTATCTGAAGAAGTGTACATGCACACGAAAGCTTATACCCAGAACAAAGTTAGTTGGTCTCTAAGGTGCTATTGGATAATTTTTACATTTGTTTGTTTGTTTGTTTCGACTGCGTCAGGCCAACACGGCTACCTACCTGAATGCAGCAGGTTCAGTTACCTCCAGACAAGACTCTCTGTTGCTTCAGTTATTAGTCCAGGCTTGCTCTTCTAGGCATGCACAGATCAGTGATTCATGCAGAAACATAATTCATGTATGGAACTTACTGTAGTAACTGTGTTAGAGGGCTTTAACAGGAGATAGGACAAATTAATGTTGAGTGAGGTCTATCATTGGTGGCTACTACTTATGATGGCTATATGTTACCTCCAAAATCAGAGGCAGTTTACCTCTTTGAATCTGGGCATTAACAAAGGAAGAGGGCTAGAGCCTTAACACTTTGGTGCTTGGGTCCCTAGAGCAGTGTTCCCCAACCTTGGGCCTCCAGCTGTTTTGGGACTACAATTCCCATCATCCCTGACCACTGGTCTTGCTAGCGAGGGATGATGGGAGTTGTAGTCCCAAAACATCTGGAGGCCCAAGGTTGGGGAACACTGCCCTAGAGGCATCTGGTTGGCCACTGTAGAAACAGGATGCTGGACGAGAAGAACTTTTGGTCTGATCTATTAGGGCTCTTCTTATGAGCTGCAGGTGGACTCCTCAGAGATCAGGTAACCCTTATTCAACTGAATAATGAAACAAGCATAAGAACATAATAGATAGCCAGGTGTATGGTGGGTAGGCAGACCTTTTGGAGTGACGTGTGACATCCAAGTGTCCAGCAATGAAGCAAACATGTCTTGTGCCTCTTTTTCTCTTTCCAGGGGAAACTGGGTAGGAGAAGCACCTTACAAAATGGGGAGACCTTGTTCGGCCTGCCCACCTAGCTACGGAGGCACCTGCAGCAACAACATGTGTTACTCAGGACTCAAATCCAATAAAGTGAGCTGGTTCTAAACCAGGTATATGTGCTCTGAGCGCCAGCACAGATCCTCTGGAAATGGCAGAAGCATGGCACAGTGTACAGCAAATTGTAAAATAAGTTGATTATTTATGCACATGAAATCTTTGGCTGCTGCTCTTTCCCTTTCATTTGGAACCTCTCCCATAGATTAATAAAGTTTCAAGCATATTTCTTCTCATGACTATATACAGGTATATATATATATAAAGGGCCTGCATTTGCAATAGTTTTCTATAGGGAAGAGGTTCTTAAACTAGGGTTACCAGACATCCCCGGTTCCCGGGGACAGTCCCCGGATTTGCAAATCTGTCCCCGGACAAATTCTGTCCCCGGAATGTCCCCAGATTTGCAAATCTGTCCCCAGGAAACGTGTCAGCGGCAGCCTCAGCAGCCTGGAGCCAGTCTGGTAGCACAGTTGGCTCTGGCTGGCTTCAGGAGCTGCTTGCTGCCATGGCGCCCGCCATTTTTCCTCACCGGAAGTCCCCATATGATGTGTTGCGCACAAGACACATCATATAGGGACTTCCGGGAGGCAAACTTGCGGGCACTATGGCAGTAAGCAGCTCATGAAGCCAGCCAGAGCCAACTGCACTACCAGGCTGGCTCCGGGCTGCTGACTACCACTGCCACTGTCACTGCTGAAGGGGAACCAGGGATGTCCAGCGGTACAGATCTCCTGCCCCCTCCCCCCTTTGTTTTGACTGATCGGGGGAGGCTAGGGAGTTGCGGGTGGGCGGCCGTTGCCCAGTTTTTTAAAAACTCTGTACATTTATGTTTCACGGGGTGCAAAAGAAGGGCTTTGCACCTTTATACAATATGCATGTGTGCTTGGGCCCAGGATCTTTTGCCTCACCATCCCCACTACTGACTCCCTGTTGCTACTCAGCTTTCCCCCCCCAAAAAAAGGGGGGGTTCATTGAAAAAAATCTGGTAACCACATCTTAAACTTCCCTGTATTTGTGTGTTCTTACAAAAAAAATTTTTTACATTGTAGCCACCACATGGAAGCCCATTACAAGGGCTTCTCGGTTTTTGTTATGTCAAAACAACTAACTACTCTGATGCTGCTTCTCTCAGTGTTCCTTGCAGCTAGAAAACAAATCAGCACATTTTCAACAGTAAAAGCAGTGCTGTTTTGTGACAGGGAATTTCATTAGCGCACAGTAGTGCGCCTGAGATTTCAGATTAAAACTGCAGAATGGAAGGAAAGGAGGACCTTTTTCTGCCTCCCAGCTTTCAGCCACTTTCAGAAGACTGGAAGTGTGGCTTTTTCCTTTCCCTTTCCCTTTTTGCAGTCTTCAGTTGAGGACTAGACCATGTGAAAAATGAACAAAATATTTTACCTGCAGTTCATTCATTTTCAGCTTTGTATTCTTGTTATAAAAAAGTGTGCCTAGACATTCCATTGTTGCACCCATAACCTAGGTTTAAGGAGCCATTTAGCTCCTAGCTTTCATATCTCAGTTTCTAACACTGGGTAAAATAGGTGGTTTTTGACCCCAACTCACCACTATCTAGGTCCTGTAGCACCCCCCTCCATGTTATCAAACTCCCATCAGCCCCAGCCAAAATGGCCAATGGTCAGGGATGCTAGTCCAACATCAGGAGGGCCATAGGTCCTCCACCCTGCTTTAGGCACCACGTGAACCATTTTCACAGCGTCCCTCATCCAGTTTCCTGACTAGTTCTAAAGCAAGTATGATGCTCTCATAATTTATTCCTCCTGTTAGCATACTTTCATACCTGATTGAAGCTTCCCAATGTAACCATCAGAATTGTTAAATTTGATTACTGCCTCCTCCCAAAGCACTACTATAGTCAAAGTTTCTTTAGCAAATGTTGACTAAAGCCTCTTGCTTTGATTACCCTGTTAAACAACTCATAAAGTGATCAGTGGGATGGCATTACTATACAAGCTATGGGGCTGGCATAACTCTGGGCCCACTTTGTGGGGATGGTTAAGGAAACAGGGAGCTCAAATCTCTCTGTATGTTCAAATCGCTGCTGTAAACATCCCATTTATTCTTCCATAAGTAGGCTTCTTCTTCTTCTTCTTCTTCTTCTTCTTCTTCTTCTTCTTCTTCTTCTTCTTCTTCACAAGACTGCAATAAATTCTTTGGTTCCCAAAGCACTTGCATATTTCTTCTTTATTTGAAAATGTGGCTCAATAATCCTATACACTAGCTGAAAGCAGGTACCTTCATTCATAAGACATATGATCACAAGCTGAACATGAGTCAGCAAGTGCAATGAGGCTGCAAGGAAAAGGCTAATGGATTGCAGGTTTTGCTAATGGAACCATAGTTTCCAAGTCAGGAGAAATAATAGTTCCAATTCAGTCTACACTGGTCAGACTTCTTCTGGAGTACTCTCATTCAGTTCTGGGCAATGCATTTCAAAAACGATATTGACAAATTGGAAAGTGTTCAGAGGATGGCAACGAAGATGGTCAGGGGTATTTAAAAAGCAAGTCCTATGTGGAGTGGTGGACTTGATTGCATTCTTTAAATCCCCAAAGGGCTGTTGCATAGACAAGATCCAACATAGAAAGTGGGACTAGACGCAATGGGCTTAAGTTACAGGAGGGTAGATTTGGGCTCAACATTAGGAGAAACTTGTTGATGTTGAGAGCAGCTTGACCGTGGAACCAATTGTTGGTGGGTGGGTGTGGTGGGGGGGCGCTCCTTGGCTGTGAGTCTTCAAGCAGAGGTTACAGGGCAGGGTGGGAACAATTTTTGGCTCTACAGGCCAGATCCTTATTAGACTATGATATTAAATACAAAAATAAAAGTTCACATTGATCCTGAAGCAAACACCTTATAAGACCCAGTGGGCTTATTTCAACTAAAATATAACTTTTAAAACCCTAGGGGTCCTAAGATGTTTATTTGGAATAGGGAGTTACAAAAATTAGGGTTTGTTTGATTTTTTACAGCTATGTAGGTATGACAGGCACAGGAGTCCCGAGGGAGCAAAAAAGTTGGCAACTCAAGTAGACAGGAGGCGATCACACTGGGCCCCCAGTCGTTCCACGGACTATTGACCCTGTGTCACCACTATACCGCTGCCACCAACCAGGTTCTCCCTGGTAAACACTGAGTCTCAGTCAGGATTTAAGTTAAAGAATATCAAGAGTTTATTTTCACACACCAACAAGCTTTCGATATTAAATACACTGTTACACTTTATCCTCTCAGTCTCGTTTCTGCCTTTAGCTCACTCTAACTCCTCTACCTCCCCACCACCAAGTTCCACACACCAACCCTCACAGCCACCAACACCAACTGCCGACCGCTAACTCCAACTGCTACTCCCAACTGCACTCTCCTCCCGCCTTGGGCTGAGTCTTAAAGCCAATAAGCCCCGCCTCCGGATTCCTATTGGCCAGCTTTTGTCTCAACCTGCACAATTCTATTCAGAAAGAATGGCCAACTCCACAACTGCCCTTCTCCTCAGCTGCCATGTCCCTTTGTGACATCAGAGGGAGTCTGTTGCTAATGGCAACAGCTGGGGAGGCATCAGCACAGCCTCTCTAGGCCTGACAATTGTGGGGGCACCTCAGCCGTTAGTTTATTATTAACAATATTTACAGCCCATGCTTCATGTGTACTAATGGGGGGGGGTCACCCCATAAACTCATATATTTGACCTTCCATTATCTGTTCTTGAAGAATGTACAGGTAGTATGTACTTAGGTAGGTAGTACAGGTAGATGTACTTAGAAGAATGAAAGCCTCTCTCACTACAGAAAGCCCTATGGTTCTCTTCATTGTTTTTATGTGTGGTCTTGAGAAAGCTTCACTGACTTCAGACATCTCTGGCAGCAAAACACACAGAGAAAATGAGGGGTATGGCTACCATCTGACAGCATCACCCAGTCACCTCCACCGGCTTCTGCCTGGCAACTTCAGCCACTAACGTCAGTCTGCCAACTTCCACAGGTGTCATCTATTCAAAAATATCCACCAGTTTCCTTTCACACGTCACATTCACATAGGGGGAAGTGGGGCAGATTGATACAGAAAAATTCAATCTTATATTTTATGTAACAAAAATGAGTCAAATAATAAAATTTTTGGCTTGATGCATGGCATAACTAATCAATATTATAATAGCAATCAAAAGAACCATTAAAGTTAGAAGATAATGAGAATATAATGAACTTCTGGAAAAAAAATGGGTTTTGTATCATTCTGCCCCACCTACAGGGCACTTTGATACAAAGCGTAAATTGTATGAGAATGGTAATTATTTGCAAAATTTTAATGAAAAAACTATTTTTATTGTGAGAGATCACAATCAGCCTTACAGTTTGTTGCTTAAAATCTAAATTACATATCAAAACTAACAGTGTTTCACACATATCATACACTTTATAGCAGGTTTTCTTAACAAAACATCAAAACTTATATTAATCTTTCCTCAAACACCTATCCATTTTAAAAAAAACTTTGGAAAAACTTAAAAAGTAGAAGAACTCACATTAGGTAGTCAAAAAATATTAATTTAAAGAAAATGCTTATAAAAAAATAAGATAATTGCTTAACGTTTAGCTTCTATTGCACATTAAATCCACTTACGTCAATAGAAAAAGTATAAAGAGATGATGTTCGAGATGTGCCCTCTGGGAAATTTGGTTTTGGCAACAGCAAAACAACATCCTTCAAATCAACGCTTGCTTTATCTTCTACAATGGGGAAGACAAATATACAGGTACAAGATCCTGTTTTTTCCTTGAGATATGACACTTGATAATCGGTCATGTTATATTTAGAAATGACTTTGGCCACGTAGTAAACAACAGTTTTTTTCTTTTCAAATGTAATGATAATTAGAGATTTCATGCAAACTTGTATATTGAGGCACTATTGTACACTAGCGGGGCATGTGCTTAGTGTATCAAAGTGCCCCAACTAACAATTATTAATAAAACCACTGAACTTATTTAAAAATCACGTTTAATCCTGATTACTGAGTGGAATAACTTACCTTTGGTATTTTTAAATCTTAACGGCGTAAAACAGAGTTGAAACACTTTTACATTTCACATAATTTTTTAGTTGGCCGTGCTAAAAACACACCTACTCTTGTCAAACACCAATGGCTAACTGGTGGGCAGTGCGGTCGCAACTGTTGTACTCACACATGTATAGACACGTTATAGCGATGTTGCGACGTGAATAACATTTCTCGATATTGAAATATTGTTGGTGTATCAATGTGCCCGTGCATAAATGTGCCCCGCTTCCCCCTACATTCGCCTGACCCACGTTTGAAACCTCCCATTCATGCACACAAGCAGACATCTGCCAGCATCCATGAAGAATGCCGATGGACATATTCACTAATCTTTCACTCTTCATTCACATTTACGCCCCACAGATATCCACCGGCTTCTGTTAACCCCGCTTCAAAAGATGAATGTCAACCAGCTTACATCCACAAACATCAGCCTGCTTCAGCCTTGTGGCATCCGCTGGTTCACTAATGTGAACACCGGTTTCTACCTACCAACATCTGCCAGCTTCTGCTAGGTCCATTACTAGACATCAGCCAGCTTCCAATTGTGGGTATTAGCCATCTTCAAGCTACAATCCTGCTCAGCAAGTAAGCTTGCCTTACTGTCACTCCATAGCATTCCACTGCCTCTGTCCATCAGCCACTTCTTGTTTTCCAAGTGGAAGAAGACCAGGCAGTGCTGAAGGTCACAGCTGTTGTCTGCTGTGTTCTGCTAGGGTAGAGGATCAGGACCACCTTTATATCCACTCAGGCTTTTGTGATGTCACAAGTAGTCCGTAACCAACAGCAACAGCTGAGGAGGCATCATCATAATCTCCTCAGGCCTCACAATTGTGGTTCCATCTCAGCAGTAATTGATATATGTGCTTGTTTATTGAGAGCCAGTGTGGTGTAGTGGTTAAGAGTGGTAGACTCGTAATCTGGTGAACCGGGTTCACGTCTCCGCTCCTCCACATGCAGCTGCTGGGTGACCTTGGGCTAGTCACACTTCTTTGAAGTCTCTCAGCCCTACTCACCTCACAGAGTGTTTGTTGTGGGGGAGGAAGGGAAAGGAGAATGTTAGCCGCTTTGAGACTCCTTCGGGTAAAGCGGGATATCAAATCCAAACTCTTGTTTATTATTAAAAATATTTAAAGACCATCCATAATCTGTACTGATACCAGGGAGGGCACACCATGAAAAATGTCATAGTGGGACCATTTTCAGCAAAAGGGCTACATTCCCTTGTAGGGAACCCAACAGGGGCTGGATGCAGGTGTGTGGGGGGGGGGTCAGAGGCAGAGGGGTGGGATGCAGCACATGTGTTACAGACTTCCCAGCTATGGCAAGATATATTGCACTTATATTTGATTTGTAGTAATGATTTCCAAATTCTTATCTACTATATATTTTGGTAAGTGGTCCGCCTGTCTCTTCTCCCATTGTCACCTCACAAGATATCGCCGCCAAACTCAGTATGAGGGTTCCCAAGTTGTGGGTGGCAGTCATTGTTGACATTTGGATGTCGGGTACCATTTTGAATCAAGATGGCAAACTGAAACATGACTTTGGCGTAGGTTCGGCTGCCTCCAGAGATATTGTCGTCAAACTCAGCAGAAGGGTTCCTGAGGTGGGGACTGCTGTCTCCATTGATGTTTGGATGCCAGGCACCATTTTGAATCAAGATGGTGAACCGAAACATGACTTTGGCATGACTTTGCCCTATGGGTTCAAACTCATAAATTGCCCTATCCATTTAAAAATCACAATATTTTTTTGTTTCTAGTCATTCCTAGGCAGTGCCAGGCACTCCCCACTATTATATACACATTTTATAGATCAGCATATGCAAATTTTATGCAATTTTTGTCATGGGGGGGGTGATGCATTTCCTCTTTTTTGGTGACACACTAAATGGCCACCTTAACCCAAACTTGTTTGCCCTGTAAGGTAAAGGTAAAGGGACCCCTGACCATTAGGTCCAGTCATGTCCGACTCTGGGGTTGCGGCACTCATCTCGCTTTATTGGCCGAGAGCCGGCGTACTGCTTCCGGGTCATGTGGCCAGCATGACTAAGCCGCTTCTGGCGAACCAGAGCAGCGCACGGAAACGCCGTTTACCTTCCCGCCGGAGCGGTACCTATTTATCTACTTGCACTTTAACATGCTTTCGAACTGCTAGGTTGGCAGGAGCTGGGACCGAGCAACGGGAGCTCACCCCGTCCCAGGGATTTGAACGGCCGACCTTCTGGTCAGCAAGCCCTAGGCTCTGTGGTTTAACCCACAGAGCCACCTGGGTCCCTTGTTTGCCCTGTAGGAGAGAACAAATTGTCATCTATGCCATATTTTTCATGCACCCCCCAAAATAAAAGCAGTATACTGAAATTGAATCTTCCAGTGGGAATAATTTAGCACCAGGAACACCACTTGTCAAGTATGGAACATACAACAATTAGAGTGTATCCGGAGTTCCACCAGCAAATCTGTATATAACTGTCAGTGCAAAAGCACCCCCAGGTCGTAGCTAATTCACAGTTGTGCCCAACAAATGGGACTGCCCTAACCATTTGGCATTCATTTGGGATTTAACTTCTGTACGAGTTCTTAATTTTGTTTTATTTGCTTGGCACCAACATTGCTATCCTTTTGGCACCACGCAAAGACATTTTTATTCTCACGTTTAAATTATTTTTCCTGCTGCTATGGTTTACTGAGGGGGGGTGTATTATTATTATTTTTTGGTACATGTGTGTCATTTGCATTTTTTATTATTATCCTGTTTTGAAGTAAACTCCTTTGGGAGCCTGAGTAAAGGTCACTATACACTTTAAAATAAATATATATAGAATGTATATACACCTTTACACATAAGCCCCGGTCCTTATAAATGCCCGCCCTCAACCACACACATTTACTACACACCCAGATCTATCTATTTTCACTGTACATGTACGCTGGCATGAATTAATACACAACCCTCTATGCTTTTACATATAATCAAATGTACACCTGGGTATGTACGCACGGCACATCAACAATGATGGCGTGCAGGGCCTCAAGCGTGTGCACGCACAGACACAAAGCCTTTGTTCTCTGTGTTTGCTTGGCGAGGGCAATAAAATGCCCCATGTCTCTGCAGCTGTGAAACTGACCTAGTTCACAGCTCCCAAAGGAGAGTTCTCTGCCTTGTCAGGGCTACTTCCCTTTAGCCTCTTGTCTTGGAGGAATAAGAAGGACAGCAATCGCCGGCAATGGGGTCACCCAAGGCCTGAAACCAGGTGTCGGTGGGAGTCCCAAAAGTGTGCCATAAAGTCATGTTTGAGTTTCAAGCTTGGAAGCAGTTACTATAGCTACCGTGGCAGACGGCACCTTGCAGGTTGGTTTCCATATGAGCTTGGTTACTATTTAACATCTCCACCCACATTAGGCCTGATTAAGCGAATCAATAAGATAACAGAGGAGGCAGGTTTGCTCACCCTTCCTCCCGCCTCCTTCGCCCAGCTTTTCTTGTAATTTTACACTTTCTCCGTTTTCTCCAGAATTATACTGATGAGAAATGGTCAATGTAATCGCACAGCTAAGTGCTAAGATGGAGGCGCCATATGGTGAGTACACAGGTTACCATCTTCTTCCCTTGTTGCGGATGAGAGAGAGCCTTAAGAGAAGCTGAGAGATTATGGGCAGCGTTGTGTATGATGAGGGCATGCCAGTCACACTCTAGTATTGTCGATCTGGGGAGTCTTATCCCCCCACCCCCGGGCCCTAAACGCTTTAACCACGTGGTGTGTTTCATTGTAACATGCTTCTTCTCAGGTTATTGTGTGGTCTTCAGTCAGAAGTCAACTGTTGTGTATTGATAGGAAACAACCTCTCTCTCTTTTCGAATATGTGTGTGAGCAAAAGTTTTCAGGCTGGCCTAGGAGAGCCGTGCAAACCGGAAAAGGAGGCTCTTCCCTCCTTCTTTGTGCAGTCTGATGCGTGAGAGAGAAATGAGGTTTCCAAGGGAAGAGTTGAAATTGATACTAAACAGAAGGACTTGACCCAGATCCATTGCTCACAAAGCTTTGCAAAGTGGCTGAACATAGTAACACCAAGAGATATTTTAGTTGACGCAATGAATGGGAGGCAGCTGGGTTTTTGTAGGTATCTAGTGAGATAGCTCTAAGGCTCCTTTGTAAACTCTGTCAGCATAAAGGTAGAAACCTTTCAGTAGATATCTCCAGTTAGGGATACTTTCTGGAGTGGCATGAAGTGTTCTCAGGGCCTCGGGCCAAAGTCCCCGTCCGCCCCCCATTGCATTTTGTAGAACCGAGTTGGCGATCCCCATATTTGTATGCATGGAAAATATGTTTAGTGGTGATAAAATATAAACACCCATCTATGCCTCAGTCATATATCCATGAGCTAGAAAAGCATCTACCAACATTGTGGAGCTGATGGGTTTGTTTCAAATACAACACATGCATAATATTCTCTCAGCATATTTTCCTATGTCTGCAGACACCATCCTGTGTTTGCAGCTCATACCAGACTGTAATCTAGGTGAAGATCCCTTTTATCAGATGGATTGAAAAACTGGTCTTAAAATACGGTTTGGGGTGTGAGGAATTCAAATCTGATATTATTTTTGTAACTGGACAGCATTTAGCTTGGTAAGTCTAGGTTTGATGAAGAAGCGCATAAGCTACTTTCGGAAAACAAAGAATTTTAGTTTTACCTTCTGAAATGTCAGGTACTGTTAAAGAAATAAAAAATTGAAATCTAATACCGTACAACTGCGAGTACTTCACAATCATTTTTAATGATTTCTATGCAATTTTAGTCAAATTTTAATATAACTAAACTATATTAATTTAACCAAAATATTTTTTGAATTCCCAAGTCATGCTACAACTTTTTAGCACCCCTCATTTGGGGAATTTGAGAGTTGAAAAATTCAACACACCCAAATGAGCAGTTGGTTCATTGGGTCCTGAAACTTGAGGGCCTGAGAAACTAAGCCTCTGACACCAGGCTACCCCTAACATAGAATATATCTTAAGGGAATGTGCAGGAAAAAACTCTAGGTATTTCAAAATCGACTCTTGCATGTTTTCCCCACAGATGCACACTTTTCTTTATTTCCAGGATTGAGTATAGAAACGCTTCAACCACAGAGCCCCCAGAGTAGTGACCTTAACATAAGATCAATGAAAACAAACCAGTTGCTGCTTACAAGTTTTACAATCTAAAAGACACCATACAAAAGGAAAAAGGATGAGGAAGGAAGAGGAAACAAGCAAACCCAGGCACTAATTCTTAAGTTACACACTAGTTCTTATAATGACAGGCTGGTAATGATCTTTCCTTCAAAGAGGTCAAGGTAGTATACATGATTCGTTTCCCTCTCCCTTTTAATTTCCACAGCAACTTTATGAAGTAAGTTATGATGAGCTACAATGATGGGATTAATGTCACCCAGCTTTGTGGGTGTGGATTTGATCCTGGGTCGCCCCAATTCTGGTCCAGTACTCTCCAGGATGCCATACTGGCTCCCAAAGTTTTAAAGATCATTTTCTGAGGATTTAAGGGTGATTGTTGTGATGAGCTAAAACATGGGTAGGCAAACTAAGGCCCGGGGGCCAGATCTGGCCCAATCGCCTTCTATATCTGGCCCGCGGATGGTCCGGGAATCAGTGTGCTTTTACATGAGTAGAATGTGTGCTTTTATTTAAAATGCATCTCTGGGTTATTTGTGGGGCATAAGAATTTGTTCATTTTTTTATTTTCCCCCAAAATATAGTCCAGCCCCCGCCAAGGTCTGAGGGACAGTGGACCGGCCCCCTGCTGAAAAAAGTTTTCTGACCTCTGAGCTAAAAGAAATATACACACGATTCAACATGGATGGAGTGTTATTTTGAATTCACCATAACAGTAGAGTAGGCAGACCATACCGTAGTTAAAGCATCCAGACTTCCAGCTGAAGGCTGAGTTCTGTGCAATGCAAAAAACCCTACCTTACGTCAACAATAGGCATTGCCTGATCCATATTAATTTGATCGTGCTTTCCTGCAGCAGCTGTGTTGTTGGGTTTTTTTGTTAGCCAGCCCTCGCTTTCACTCATGCTGCCATAGGTTAAGTTGGTGATCATACGCATGCTTATTGCATGCTCAAGAGCACAGATTCAGTTTTGATACCAGATTGCAACCACTTGGAAAAACTACGGCTGCAACCCAGCACCCAAATCTGACTTCCACCAAATTCAGGGGATGGTATCAGCAATGACATGTACACAACCAACTCAGTCTGGTGCAGTGCAGGTGGAAGTTAGCATAGGCAGATTAAAAAGCCACACCTCCCACGGGTTCAAAAAGTCATGTCTGCTGTAGATTGTCTGCCGTAGATCTCAACAGTCTTGTTACAGAGGTGTAGGGACTCAAAGACGTTAAAAGTTCTGGCAAACCTGCAGGCAAAGTCATTCCCAGCGTTTTGTGAATGCATATACTATACAGACTCACTCGCTGGATCATCAGAGACTTCCTGATATTTAGTGTTATAAATCCCATGTCTGGCCTTTGTTCTGTAAATGCATAAGCATTTTATCTTCAGTTATATGAGGGAGCAGTTACTTAGCTATGACGAAAGTTTGCATTGATCAGTCAGCATAAATTTGAATTATGAATTTTTTATTTGCAATCCTGCTTTATTCAGCCTGTTAAGGAGTCGGTCTTATTTTAAACCATTCGGCTGATCACCAGATGAATTTCATTTAGGTGAGTTGAGTGGTTTGTTGGTTGGATGGTTGGAAGAGCGATGGAACACTCTGTCCATCCTCTGCTACTCCACTGCTCTTTTATGCTGGTTGGGAGAGAAATTAGGTTTGGTTCACATTTGTATGGAAATCTACCTAATTTGCACATCCCCAAACAATATGTGAACAGGAATGCATCTTTCCTTAAAAATTCACACCTTTCTGAATTTTTCAATGCAGTTCTCCAGCCATATGTTTACAAAAATGCACGCATTAAAGGAAACTGCATAAAAGCACATATAACAACAGTGAAAAATAACATTAAAAATGTAGTATATTAGGGGGAAGTGCTGGCAAAAATATGTGCATTAGGCACCATTTCATTAAAAAAAATGTGCACATTGAAAGAAGCGTGCACTAAAAAGCTGATTAATTTTCAGGATAATTGTTTAAAAATTGCATCATGATGTAGAAATGTGAAGAACTGAATACTGGAAAAATGAAAAATTGAGAGAAACCAAAATTGACAGATTTATCCATCCCTAGTGAGGGAAGGAGAAACCCCTTCTTCCCCACCCAGCACAGAAACCAAATCTCCATCTAAATTCTACTCACAGTTGACCCATCAAAATGAATAGGCTTAAGTTAAGCTAGAGCAACATTCACTAAATTAGCAAAACCAATAAATGTACGAGACGCTACCAATAAAACAAAGCAGCAGCAACTGAATGTCAGCTATATGCTACTGTTGATTCCCTCGAATTAGGATGTTAAGACATAAAGGGGTTAACAGACCAGACTCCAATACAGGAGCAGTTAATTGCATCTAGGTGACCAGGCAGAGAAACTTTACATCAAGTAGCAGGAAGTCTCTGTCAACTGAACATGTCAGGGCCTGTGGACATTGCATGCATTTTATATGAGTGGAATGGATCCTCAGTTATAGACACATTCTGACAGTGAGCACCAGCCTTGTTTTTAAGTCCACTTGGCAGTGGCTGCTGCAAACACCTGAATGATCTGTGAAATTATTTATGGTCAGGTCACCATGTCCACTTCTGTTTGAATTAAAGGAAGCAGCTGTCCACCAGCTTCCAACATAAAGATGATTTGCTGGGGCTGAAGCACTATTAATTAAGTGGTATCATCACCCGTTTCCGAACTGGCTCTAAACCTGGATTGCAGGAGAGGAAAGGAGTGGCCCATGGAGCAAAGAGCTGGCTCAATGTCGGGCTGAGTTACTGTAGCTTTAGTGTGACTGCGTGGAAGGGAAAGGATTTTTCACTCAGTGCACTGCATTGGGGAGGAAATGTTACCTGCTGTAGTCGTGTATTCTGCACATCTCTTTAAGTCATACCCTCCAAAATTCCTCAGATGAAAATAGGAACATTTCTCATTCCCCCCACCAACTGATGCTCCTCGACCCCGCCCCCATTTTTTGCCCTCTTCCCCTGAGCATTTCCACCACCACTTCACCAATGGGGACACACCACACATGCCCTCCACCGTCCTGAGAAAATCCCTCAATCCCAATTTTATTTAATTTTATTCTTCGGTAGGTTTACGAAAAGAAAAACACACACCAAAAAAATAAATTTTAGAAAGGGACAAGGATAGATCTAGATCAGGGGTCAGCAACCTTTTTCAGCCATGGGCTGGTCCACCGTCCCTCAGACCATGTGGTGGGCTGGACTATATTTTGAAGGGGGGGAAAATGAACGAATGCCTATCCCCCACAAATAACCCAGAGATGCATTTTAAATAAAAGGACACATTCTACTAATGTAAAAACATGCTGATTCCTGGACCGTCCGCGGGCTGGATTGAGAAGGCGACTGGGCCGCATCCAGCCCACAGGCCTTAGGTTGCCTACCCCTGATCTAGATGCACAAAGCATTAAAAAAGACTCCGTGCGCTCCACTCTGCTCCCGCTTTCTTCCCGCCCAGGGCAGCTTGACCTCTGTCTGCCCCTCAGAGCTGGCATGGCACACAGGACTGGGCCATGGCTGTGGCAACCTCTCCTCCTCCTCACCTGCACTCCAGCAGCTGCTACAAGCTGCCCAAGGGAGGAGGCCGGAAGCAGCAGTGGCAGCCATGGAGATGCTCCCTCACAGCTGCCGCCATTCAGAACAAGCACATCTTCCTCCATGAGTTTGGCGGTGGCAGCACTGGCAGGGGAAATTGGGACATTCCAGGATAAAAGCAGAAGCCAGGATGGCTTTCGTAATTCCAAGACTGTCCCTGGGAAACCAGGACACTTGGAGGGTATGTTTAAGGTGCGTGTTCTGAATCTAGCTGCCACCCCAGATGGAAACATGCTCTTTTCAGGAGGCAGCTGTCATTTCTAGCTGCTGGATTGGGGAAGAACGACTGCTTTGCATGCCACCAGCCAGCCACGTCTTCCCCATCTGTTTTAAGTGATTAAACAAAGGGTGCGCTCTCCTCCCCAGACTTTTCTTGTTTAAATGTTGGCCACGAGAAAAAGCCTGCCAAGTCTAGCAGAGTCTAAAGATTTAGAGGGAGGAAACAACAAAGAGGAAATGGGAGCAAATGCAGAAGAGCAACCGACTGTTGGCAGAGGGAAGGGCAGTAGTCCTTCTAAATGGCTAGGTTACAAAGTTATCCAAACATAAGGCGAAAGAAAACAGAGGATGGATTCAGGGACTCCATAAGTCCTAAAGCCAAGCGGAATTTGGAAAAGGATTAAGGAACCTCTCTGTTCTGCATGAGCTAATGTCAGGCTGAACTCTTCAGAATGCTATTTAGGAACCAATTTCTGAGCAGCTGCAAGAAGAGACATTGTTAATTGCCCCAGGATGCAAAGCAGCAGCAGCAACAGACCATAAAACCCATGTTAACACCAAAAACCCATATGAAGAAGAGCAATAACTCATTGGCAGAGCACATGCTTTTCACTGAGAAGGTCCCAAGTTCAGTCCTCAGCAACTCCAGCTAAAAGAATCTCAGATGAACCCAAAGAGTCACTGCAAGTCAGGGGAGATGGCAATACCACGCTTGATGGACAAGGAGGGTATGATTTAGACTACCTGTTGCTGGGGAGAAACAGTGGAAGAGGGCAAGTGGGCTTCTCACTGGCAACTAATTGGCCACTATGAGAAAACAGATGTTGGTCTAGATACATCTTTGGTCTGATTCAGCTCTTCTCATATTCTGAAGGCAGAATCATATGTTCATCACTGTTGCCTTTCTCACTCTCTATCCCCAGCTAATTCACACAACTACATTGGTATTCTGGGATCATGGACTGACTGGATCCATGATGAAAGGGGTCAAAGGATTCCATTGCCATGTATCTAGCTCACAACTCAAACCACATTTATTGCTTGACCCGTTTTGCTGCAGAGTGGTGGCGCTGTGGGTTAAACCACAGAGCCTAGGGCTTGCTGATCAGAAGGTCAGCGGTTCGAATCCCTGCAACGGGGTGAGCTCCCGTTGCTCGGTCCCAGCTCCTGCCCATGTAGCAGTTCGAAAGCACGTCAAAGTGCAAGTAGATAAATAGGAACCGCTCTGGCGGGAAGGTAAACGGCGTTTCCGTGCGCTGCTCTGGTTCGCCAGAAGCGGCTTTGTCATGCTGGCCACATGACCTGGAAGCTGTACGCCGGCTCCCTCGGCCAGTAAAGCGAGATGAGCGCGCAACCCCAGAGTCGGACATGACTGGACCTAACGGTCAGGGGTCTCTTTACCTTTACCTTTACCTTTACCAAGTGTGAGTTGACTTTTAAATAGATGTGTGGTGAAGCAATCGTGTAATCAAATGACTGCCCTACCCAAGAGAGATGCTGGTATGTTTGCGGCAAAAGAGTTGCCTGGCTTGTTTGCCAGGAGCAAATCCTAAAGTAAAATGTTCTTGGCCTAGTAACTTTTTGTTGTTGTGGGGTGTGTGTGTGTTGCTGCTTGGCGATGGCATTGTGGATTTTGCAGGGCTATCACAGGATTTGCAAGCTATTCAAATGCTTTGGGTGGAGGGGGACATAAACAATGAGGACAAATCCCACCATGTTGTGTTCAGCGTCTCACACACAGTGTGGTTTTCAGCAGTAATCTGCATGCTTCAGGGAAAGAGAGCAAGCAACACAAGGAGATGGGGATTAGACATGTCCTTCCCACTTGCCACAACCCAAGCGCTGGGCAAACGCTGTTAATCCCGCAGCGATTGTCAATATACAGCGCCTGCTGCAGGTTAATCCACAGGTACATACACAAATGGCACAGGAAGGATAGCTCCTTTATAGCACTCAGTAATTTTGGGAACTTCAAAACAAATGGTGACCCTGTTGGGAAGGGTCCTTTTGAAAACCATTGATACAATTGATCCTTAATTGCAGATGTTTATCAGTGCAGCAACAATGCATCTGGCGAGCACAGAGTGCTTGGTGTAGCGATAAAGTGTGCAAGATCAGTATGTCAAAGAAATTATAAGAGCTGCTGCAGTTTTAACGTACTAAGTTTAGTGAGAAAGACTTCGGTTCAGTATACCTGAAGGAGCGTCTCCACCCCCATTGTTCTGCCTGGACACTGAGGTCCAGCGCCGAGGGCCTTCTGGCTGTTCCCTCGCTGCAAGAAGCCAAGTTACAGGGAACCAGGCAGAGGGCCTTCTCGGTAGTGGCACCCGCCCTGTGGAACGCCCTCCCACCAGATGTCAAAGAGAACAACAACTACCAGACTTTTAGAAGACATCTGAAGGCAGCCCTGTTTAGGGAAGCTTTTAATGTTTAATACATTATTGTATTTTAATATTTTGTTGGAAACCACCCACAGTGGCTGGGGAAGCCCAGCCAGATGGGCGTGGTATAAATAATAAATTATTATTATTATTATTATTATTATTATTATTATTATTAATTAGAGAACTTGTATTTACTGTGTAGTTAATTCTCTTTGCAGCCAGCCCCCCCCCCCCATTTATTATTTCACTTCTATTTCTGCTGTGTCCAATTCTGGGCACCACAATTTAAGATAGATGGATGTTGACAAGCTGGAACGTGTGCAGAGGAGGGCAGCCAAGATTATCAGGAGTCTGGAAACTAAGCCTTATGAGGAACGCTTGAAGGAGCTGGGTATGCTTAGCCTGGAAAACAGTAAACTGAGAGGAGATATGATAGCCATCTTCAAATATCTTAAGGGCTGTCACATGGAAGAGGGAGCAAGCTAGTTTACTCCTGCTCTGGAGGGTAGAACTCAAACCAGTGGCTTCAAGTTGCAAGAAAAGAGATTCCAACTAAACATTCGGAAAAACCTTCTGACAGTAAGAGCTGTTCAGCAGTGAAACAGACTCCCACAAGAGGTGGTGAACTCTCCTTCCTTTGAGGTTTTTCAACAGAGGTTGGATGGCCATCTGTCGTGGGTGCTTTATCTGAGATTCCTGCATTGCAGGGGGTTGGACTAGATCAGGGGTCAGCAAGGTTTATCTTGCCTGGGCTGGATTGGTCCCACAGAGATCCCTCCGAGGGCTGGATCACGCACCTGCCTGTGATTTTCAGCGCCTGCACAGATGCGATTTTTGGCACCACAGAAGCGAGTCCCCATGCCGCGCTGGTTTAGCACAGAGCCGGGGGGCAGCTCGGGGGCTGGTCAAATGACCTCTGCGGGCTGCTTCCGGCCCATGGGCCTTAGGTTGCTGACCCCTGGACTAGATGACCCTAAGTGTCCCTTCCAACTCTAAGATTCTATGAAATGTTTTGTACTTGTATATACCTATATCTGTATCTACAAAGCCTACAAGCTGTTTGTATATATCAACATCCAGAACTGGAATACTGAAGCCTGTTCTTCTGCAGCAGTAAACTATTTGGGAACTTAAGCTGCCTCTGTGTGGTGACTGGAACTGGGGGCAACTTCGACTTATATGGGTATCTCACCTAAGATTCCCAGCAAAACAGCCATTCTGTTAGGACTTGAATCACTTTAACGTGAAACTGGAGGAAGGCCAGGGAAGAAGTCACTCTGTGCAGTGCCCCTCCGCCAAGTTCTGCAGGGTAGCTAGTCAGACCAGTAAAAGAAGCCTCTTGTGCAGTATCAGCAGACCATAGCAGGTCATCTTGCAAGGTCTAGCATCAATAAAAAGTCTTCACATCAAGGTTGTTGTCTTGTCTCTGAGTAATGAGGAGATGCTTTTGCTGATCCTGGTCCTGTTCAGCACCTGTTTTCTCTTTACTCAGTCTCTGCGAGGACTGTACTGTAGTAATAATAATAATAATAATAATAATAATAATAATAATAATAATAATTTATTTGTACCCCGCCCATCTGGCTGGGTCTCCCCAGCCACTCTGGGCGGCTTCCAGCAACATTAAAATACATTAACACATCACAGATTAAAAACTTCCCTGAATACTGTATGTTCACATGTGAAAATGTGGGTTCTCAGGTGTTCCAAAATATGCCTTGACGGCACCTTCTCATCTCCCCCCTTTTTCGCCTCTCTTCACTCTTTGTCTCAGGGGCGTACCCAGGATCAAAACTAGGGGGGGCAAGCCATCTAGGGGGGGCAAGCCATGGTCGTTCGGGTTTGCTTTGAATGGACGCTGATCATTTTTGCTTCTAGGGCTGCCTTCTGGGGGGGGCAGCTGCCCCCCTCTGCCCCCCTGGGTACGCCCATGCTTTGTCTCCCAATCAGTGCAGTTCTTTTGCTGTAGCGACATCACATAACCAAACAGATTTGATTAAAACAATTCTTTGAGAAGATAGTTGAAAAGACTTTTAAGCATGCACACGAAAGCTCATACCTAAAACTACTCACTTGGTCTCTAAGGTGCTACATTATAATTTTTAAACTCTTTTGGAAGGCTTCTTTTAAAGACTTCCTTAGATCATATAACTTTCTTGAAGATTTGATTCTTTTAAGGGAGTTTTTAGGTTTTTAAGTAGAGTCTTTTTAACTACCTTCTAAAAGAATCGTTTTAATTTATTTCGACTGCGGCAGACCAACACGGCTACCTACTTGAATCAAACAGATTTGACTTTCCGACACCATGAAGCCAGTTCAGAATGAGGGCAATGCCCTCTGCCATCTCTCCAAATGGGCAAATATTTTACCCTGCTCACAGACATTCAAATCCTGAGAAACTACTAAAAAGTAGTCATGCTATTCACAGGTTGCAAAAATCTGTGAGAAAATGCTCCCCTCCCTAGTCTTTGCCTTGCCTTGCTTCTCTCCTTCCTTCTTTTGGCTCACTGCTGCTGCTGACCTTGCTTGTCTCCCAGGATTTTGCCATTTTAATGTATTTTAATGTCTGTTGGAGGCCGCCCAGAGTGGCTGGGGAGACCCGGCCAGATGGGCGGGGTACAAATAAATTATTATTATTATTATTATTATTATTATTATTATTATTATTATTATGTTCCATGACCTGGGTCTAATCAAGCCTCTGTTTCTTCCATTGATCAGTTATCATTGATTGAATGCCTAGAATGAGTAACCATTTCATACTCTGAAGAAAAATGTACCTTTCACCCACCTTCCGCCCGGAAAACCTGAGGTTGGGGATTGGGTGTGGACACACAGTAGGTAACCTCCAAGGAATTAGGAGGATGGAGAGGCAGAGGCAGAGCACAAGGCAGCCAAACATTTGGCTTCCTGGAGTGGCGTGGATACACACCACTTAGCTCAGCCAATGTCAACAAGAGACCTGAGGGAATAAGGCAAAACCAAACAGATTGACACTCCTCAGAACAAGAGTCATAAAACCTGCGCAAACCTGAACAAGTGGCACAACAGCCTTTTTATACTGTCCAAATCAATAACTAGACCTCGCTAAGAGTGTTTGCCGACACATAAATGACACCCGCCACAGATTGGTTCACCGGGTTTATGGCTCAAAGCCCCGAGTTCCTAATGGAGACAGTCGGCTGGGGCCTACCAGCCTCCTTCCTCCCAAGACTTGACTCCACGTGCATTTGCTAATCCAGTGATGGCTAACCTTGACACTCCAGATGTTTTGGAACTACAACTCCCATCATCCCTAGCTAACAGGACCAGTGGTCAGGGATGATGGGAGTTGTAGTCCCAAAACATCTGGAGTGTCAAGGTTAGCCATCACTGTGCTAATCAGTCGCCAACTTCTACTTACAGTCTTTGGAAAATTATACCTCCACAACAAGAGATTTGCAAGCACGTGTCATGTCTGAGCGCCTTGCATGTCTCGTTGGGTGTCGCTACAATCTCTTCCCGCAGCAAATATACCCCATGGCATTGGCTGTCATTTGGAGTACACTTTGAAAATGCAGGGCCAATTAAAGAGGAGGAATGATGTCACATAGAATCATAGAGTTGGAAGGGAGCACGGGGGTCATCTAGTCCAGCCCCCTGCAATGCAGGAATCTCTTGCCCAACGTGGAGCTCGAACCCATGACCCTGAGGTGAATAGTCTCATGGCCCGTAAATCCCCTTTCTTCCTTGGTCCATTTTCAAAACTGCTTTCCTGAATTGGGATGCAGAGGATGTAAGAGAAAATGGCAGTCTGGACCTATTCAGTGATGTGTGGAGAGTAAAAACCAAAATTCTTTACCAAGAAAAGCCCATCTCTGTGATCAGTACGTTTCTGAGCACAATTCAAAGTGTTGGTGCTGACCTTTAAAGCCCTAAATGGCTTCGGTCCAGTATACCTGAAGGAGCGTCTCCACCCCCATCATTCTGCCCGGACACTGAGGTCCAGTGCCGAGGGCCTTCTGGCGGTTCCCTCACTACGAGAAGCAAAGCTACAGGGAACCAGGCAGAGGGCCTTCTCGGTAGTGGCGCCCGCCCTGTGGAACGCCCTCCCACCAGATGTCAAAGAGAACAACAACTACCAGACCTTTAGAAGACATCTGAAGGCAGCCCTGTTTAGGGAGGCTTTTAATGTTTAATAGATTGTTGTATTTTAATGTTCTGTTGAAAGCCACCCAGAGTGGCTGGGGAAACCCAGCCAGATGGGCGGGGTATAAATAATAAATTATTATTATTATTATTATTATTATTATTATTATTATTATTATTATTATTATCTAAATGAGGTGTTCATCTTATTTGCGGGTTGTTTTGTGTGTGTGTTTGCATAATTCATTTTGCTCCTGCTTGCTGGGGGAAGAAAGCTATGCAGAGCAGTAAACCTCCAGACTAATGGACGGGTTGTATCATTGATGTTTCGTCATGTGTTGAACACTGCCCTGAGATCTTTAGATAAAGGGCAGAATGATGATGATGATGATGATGGAAGTTTCACCAGGTTAAGTTCAGGTCAAACTTGTACTTCTCCTTTCTTGGTGAACAGGGGGCAGTGTATCCCGTTCTGCCAACATGGGAACATGCAGCCCTTCCACAGCCAGTTCTTACCTGGGTTGTGCCATGGTACCCGCAGAGCAGCACCAATGATGGAGCATTCCAGCGCTATCTTCTCTGCTGGCAGCAAAGTTGGCAGGGCAGGTGGGGCTTCCACCTCATGAGGTGGCTACCTCACCCTGCCTCATAGGTGGGGCTGGCCTTGCTGGTGACGGCATTGATTCTCGTGAGTTTCTGAGAGTCATAACAGCAGACGGTACACCAAGAGAGAGAGAGATCACAGCTGTAAAAAAATATACAGGAAAAAGCAGTCACCTGTGTAAGAAAAGACATTATTCCCCGTGTGTTTTGAGAGCAGTTGTATCTGCTCACCTTTTCAATATTGGTGATCATTTAGATTAAGGCAAGCAGTTCTGCTCTAACCTATTTCAAAATCCATGTGTCACTATCAAGCAGAGTTGACAGTATTTCGCCCGGTTTATGTGTTACGCGAGTCCAAACCATAGCTTAATGTGAATGAGCAAACATGTGGGTTCCCAAAGAGGAAATCATGGTCCTCTCTGGTGCCTCTGCACTGAGTGAAGCCATGGTTTGGCATCTGAACCCGGGTTTGTGGTTCAACCACAAACCACAAGCCATAACCAAGATGTGTCCTATCGCTTATAGTTTGTGGTTTGTCTGAGAGAGCCAAGTTCAGACAACATGCTAAGCCAAAACATGGCTGAGTTCAGTGTGGAAGCAGAATGACCAGAGGAGGATTAAAGCAGTCACAATCTCCTCTGTGGGAGCCTAAACATTCACTGAGCCATGCTTTGGCTTAGTGTTATGTGTGAAAAAGGGCGCTGGCAGCTTCCTGCGCTCACAGAAAAAAAAACTAAACTCTATTATCAGCAGTACTGAATATGTTGTACCAGTCTGTAGCCAAAGAATTGGCTGGCCAGTTAAAAATTATATGTAAAATTCAGCACCACTCAATGACTTTTTAGATTCCTTACTGTCTGGGGGCTCTTTGCTATCCTCCCCATGGCCCACAAATAATCTCTCCAGACAAAACCGGCATTCCCTTTCCTTCCTCAAAATGGACAATGAATATTCCAATAGATTGTTTCCTGAGCACTTTAAATACTTGTGAACATTCCATGACATCACAGCAGCTCAAGACAACGAGTGTAAGAGGCTTTACGATTGCAAATGTGATACAACAGAGATTCATGACTGCTTTATAACACTAATAAGTAGGACTTGAGGGCAGCTTGTTTATGCTTTTTGTACTCGGGCATAACCGGTGGAAAAAACCACACACTTATAACACGCATGCTATTAAGGATTTGCTTTTTAAAAACCTGCTATGTTCTCCATAAAAATGTGAGCAACTAGCAGGAACGACTCAGGGCTATATTGAGTCTCACATGCTTGCAGACCGTTTTGCATCTGACATGCTTTGTGCATATTTTGTATATCCCCGAGTATAAATGGCATCATAAGAGGTAACTGTGGGACAGCCCCGTACCTGCAGTTTGAAGTTGCCTTTCATGGAAAAGGGAAAGTTACGTGGATTCAATGACTTGTCACTAGGGGGCGGTGAGAAGTCAACAAAAGGAAGCTGAGAAAGAAAAACTAGCTGCTGCTTTTTAACATTTAACTTAAAACATATTCCTGGCAATAGGCACGTTAAATGAATATTTGTGTACATTTGGCAAGGACCATGCCTGCTAATATCCATGGATTTCTGCACTCCTTATTTGTTAAAATGCCTTTCCCATCTTTCTGCAACAGTAAAACATAAAATCACACTACTAAAAGTGCACTCATGGGTAACTGCAAAATAGTAACTCTAATATTAATAATGTAATTGCATTTGCATAGTTACATAGCTCATACTGGAATCAGAAGAGTTTTCTGTCTGCAATTCTAAACATGTTTACTCGGAAGGAAGCCACGTTGTGTTCAGTGGGATTTACCTCTTTGTAAGTCAGTCGAGTGTGTTTAATAGGGCTTACTCCTGAGTAAGTGTGCAAAGCATTGCAGCCTTACGGTAAAATCCTATGCAAGCCTACTGGGAAGTAAGTCCCATTTAGTGCAATGTGCATATATCTACCTGGGAGCAGCCCCACCGAATTCAGTGAGACTTACTGTTGAATAGAGATTGTGGTGTTGGGCTGCTGTCATAGACCCATATACTGTACCTGTTGGGAGCATGCCCCATTGAACTCAATTGGATTGACTTTTGACTAGGTGTGCATAACTTTGCACTGTTGGTGTCTTCAGTCAAAGAATTCCTATTTCACACTTTCTGGACTATTGATTCATTCCACAGAAGCCACATTTTATTCATTTCCAAATCATTATACTCCAACAGGGTTCACTTCCCCTTTCTGTAGACTGCAGCTTGCTTGTGCAAAAAGAGGGTTCTTTTTTGTCTTCATATAATCATCAAAATAGAGTTGGAAGGGACCCCATAGGTCATCTAGTCCAACCCCCTGCAATGCAGGAATAGCAACTAAAACATCTATGACTTTGCTTAAAAACCTCCATGGCACCCCACCTGCATGTACACCTGCAAAGAAGTGTTTGGTTTGGGTGGCATATCTCCATCTCCATGACAGCAGAAAGCTTTCCGGTAAGCGAGAAAGGAACTGCCTTATCTGCTCTCGGTATTGCTGTATATCATCAAAAACTGGAAGTGCTGATGCCTGAGAGACACAAGTCAAATTCTTCCCCTTGACAAAAAGCATTTGGGATGGGAAACTAGGAACAATAATATACAGTGTGTTTGCAGTGTACCCTGGGAAACCCTAGGGATGTGGATAAAGGGCTGGTTTGAAATCAGCCCAACCCTTAAAAGACACACCAGTCAAGCCGTTTTCACAACAGAGCATCCTTTTGCATCAGTGCAATTCAGCAGCACAGTCTAGCTCCCCCAACTGCAGCTCATTCTGCCAGCATGTGAGAAGCCTTTGTGTGAGAATAACAGAGTGGCTTTGCACACCTACTGAACATGCAAACAGCAGTGTCAGACCCTCCAAGTGCCCCTATTTTCCAGGGACAGTCCCAGATTTACAAAAGCCATCCTGGTTTCTGATTTGATCCCAGAATATCCCACTTTTCCTTAGGATGTCCCTACTGTCATTGGAGAAAGGTTGGAGGGTATGGAGGTATGCAACCCCCAAGCCAAGGAGATAACCTTTAGAAGACATCTGAAGGCAGCCCTGTATAGGGAAGTTTTTTTTAAAAAAAAATGTTTAATGTTTTAGTGTGTGTGTGTGTGTTTATGTGTGTGTGTGTGTGTGTATAACGGTAGGTATATATATATATACACATACATACACATACACGGTATTTATATATACGGTAGATAGTTTCATATATATATATATATATATATATATATATATATATATATATATATATATATGAGAAACTGCCCAGAGTGGCTGGGGCAACCCAGTCAGGTGGGTGGGATATAAATAATAAACTTCTTGTTTTTGTTGAATAGGACATCCCTATTTTCATCAGAGAAATGTTGGAGGGTGTGTAAATATAACTAGCCACATCCACTCCAGACATTTAAAGCACATTTAAATCACATGCCTTCCCCCCCCCCCCCGCAAGAATCCCGGGAACTGAAGTTTACCTCTCACAGAGCTAACCTTTCCAGCACCCTTAACAGACTACAGTTCCCAAGATTCTTTGGGAGAAACCCTAGGCTTTAAACGTTTAGTGTGGATGTTCTCCGAGATAAAATGCTGCAGACATGCTACATATTTACTACATTTAAACTCCTTGACTCCAGACGAATCACATGCAGACGCGAGTGCATATTCAGCAGCCCCTTTGGAAAAGTGGTCTATTCAGCACAGGATGGTCATGGGACATGGCCACAGTAGCACAGCTCTTGGGGCTACCTTACGAAACCTGTTCCAGCACTCAGCAGAACTCCTTAACTCCACAGCATGAACTCCTGCCTCCAATCAAATCTCATTGTGACTGGCATTAAGGGGATTATCTTAGCCCTGCAGCCCACACTCCAGCTGGCTTCTTTTGCTTAGTCAGACAGAACATGGCTCCCTGCTCACAACCCCTATGCTGCTTGCTGGGCAGAAGTCCCTCTCTGGGTATGAGGCTCCTCTAGCTCTTTTATTTATTTATTTTCTTGGTTTTGGTTTTTTTTTGAGAACCATCAGGTCCATCTGGAACATGAATGGCTATGATTTCCTTCAGGAAACACCAGGTACCGGGTCCTACTAAGACTTTAATTTTGACCATCAGCCTGTTTGGGGAGGAAAAAGTATTACTGGGTGTCCCCCCCCCCCCCGCCCCTTCAAGTGTTGCCAGAGTTGAACCAAGCAAATTGCGCAAATGGTTGCCTTAAGTTACATCTAACTTCCGTGCGTGTCACTGGAAAGCTCCCAGAATCTGAAATGTGAAAGTAAAATCTTGATTGGTTAGAATGTACCTTCAGTTTTCGTTCTCCACCTACATCAGCAACATGCACCCAAATATTTAGTGCATGGGAATGCTTTGCATTTTTATGCTACATGTGGAAACACCCAGAGGGGTTCCCTCGCAAAGCCCCCTCCCCATAGGAGAAAACAGCACCCAGATTCATTGTCTTTGAAAACATGTTAACAGGTTTAAACTTACCAAAGAAGAGTCAAGCCTGGTGCTTTTTTTTCTGAGGATTAGCACTCTTGAGTTTTCAAACCTGATTAGCAGGAAGCTTTCTTTGCTCCTTTATTGTCCGGTAATTTCTGGGCAAACATTCTCTGAAGCCAACATATCACAATAACCCGTTTGGCCTTCAGATTCTTCCAGATGTTTGAGGTTCCTGGAACTGTGGAGAAGCTACTCGCCCATTTTGTCCCAGAACCCCCTTGGAACTGCTCGCTGAAACAAGCATCCTCTCTTTGCCCTAAAGTTATTAAGCTACCATTGCTTGTATAATGGATGTGGCTGAATTCTCAGCTTTTAGAAAGATTCAATTGATGGGGACGAGAACCCAAACCACATGGGAGTAGATCTAAACTTACCTCTTCTAGTTGGGCATATTCCCATGGCAGCAGCGTTTGTGCAAGGCTGCTAAGAGGTTTCATGAACGAGGCCTCAGGGCAAACGTGTTATCCACCCATGCACCCCAAATTTTGCAAATGTTGAACCAGAGCCTTCATTTAAATAATGAAAAACGCTGTGTTGCTATCTCTTTAAATGAATTCCCTTTCCATGGCCCGATTCCATGACATATCTCTTGCTGATGCCTTCCTGCTCTTTAATGCTTTTGGTATAGTGTCCAGTCCAAAATACAGGGCACACCCCTAGAAAGATCAGGTAATCCTTTGCTCTTAAGACTCAGGATCCAAATTCTGTGGCCTACATCAGCTGTGCATCCCATACCGATCCGGTAATAATGACCTTTTGTACCTACAGAGTGGGTGGCGCTGTGGGTTAAACCACAGAGCCTAGGGCTTGCCGATCAGAAGGTCGGTGGTTCGAATCCCCGCGATGGGGTGAGCTCCCGTTGCTCGGTCCCTGCTCCTGCCAACCTAGCAGTTCGAAAGCACATCAAAGTGCAAGTAGATAAATAGGTACCGCTCCGGCGGGAAGGTAAACGGCGTTTCCGTGGGCTGCTCTGGTTCGCCAGAAGCGGCTTAGTCATGCTGGCCACATGACCCCGAAGCTGTACGCTGGCTCCCTCGGCCAATAAAGCGAGATGAGCGCCGCAACCCCAGAGTCGGTCACGACTGGACCTAATGGTCAGGGGTCCCTTTACCTTTACCTACAGAGTGTGAGGATTTCATTCTAGCACATCATCCTCAGAATGAATCATGTGCTGGCATGAAGACAAACACATTTGGGATATTTGTATGGTATAGTCGCTTCAGACTACATATTTAAATAATCTCTTACGTTTCATTCCTGCAGTTTGAAAACAGAGACCCCAGGGGAAATAAGTCTAGCTGAACCTAAACCTCTGCCTGTTGCGCTAGTGTCCCAAGTAGAATAATAGAATTGCAGAGTTGGAAGGGACCCTGAGGATCATTTAGTCCAACCCCCTGCAATGCAGGAATATGCAGCTGTCCCATACGGGGCCTGAACCTACAACCTTGGCATTATCAGCACCACGCTCTAATTGAATTTGAGATGCTCTACTACTGAGTAACAGCAATTCCCTGAGGGTAGAGGGAGCCACTAAGACGGCATGACTGCTTCCCACACTGTTTAGAAGCTCCGGACCACCATGAGGGAGCCGGTTTCCTATGGGAATGGGGCCCCAGTTTTTGGAGTTGTGCTTCCCACGTGGTCCAGAGGTTTTGATGGCACCCTAGTTGTACAGGAAGGAACTGCGCTGATGTTGTAGCTTCCGCACTGCTGAGTAATGTCAGGGAAGGCTGTGTAAGAGATGCCAGGAATAGCCACAATTCTCATGCAAGAAGAAGGAAAAACACTGGAGATCTCTGGACATTTCACACTAGCCTTCCCCCCCCCCCCACCGCCAGATCACATTAAACGCATGCTAGGTTTATGCCCCGCCAACGTTCCCCCTCCCGCAATTAACTTACCCAATATCATCCGCCCTCAGCATGTTTTCAATAAACCAACTTTGGGGACACCAGTTCTGGGAGTTAATCATTGCTGTGTTTATCAGTTGATGATTGATTTATAAAGGTTCATGGCTTCAGCTTGCCACCATATTCCAATTTGTTGAAATGCTTGGTTGACTTAAATTATGCACTTTATGGTTGTAATATAATTTAATTATTATATGGCAGAACGGGGCATTAGCTAAGGATGGTTTCTGGGAGAATCAAGCGGTGGATGATCAAAACACTATGCTACTAACATGCTCTTTCATTCAAGATGGCTCGGCAGCTTTTGGTTACATGGGGTTGTTGTTTTTTGCAAGTTGTTTGGGTAGCTCATTCACACCTGCATGATTAATTAGAAGAGGTAGAAGATTTTAATCTACCATCCCGGCCTCCATGCAACGCTGGAAAGAAAATTGGAAAAATAAGTAGATTAAACAACCTCACAGCATATGGCAGTGCTTCAGAGGAAGGGGCTGTCTTCAGTGAAATAAACATATAATTATTTCCTATTCTTCCTTATTGGTGGTTAATGATGGTTGAAGTCCCGCAGGCTTACTTCGGCCCAGGGCTAACAATTTCATAGAGTTCCAAAATGATTTGTAATCACACTGGCCCTTTTACAGATGCATTGCAGTTAGCGAGGGGTGACTCCTGCCCACGGCACACAACTTGGCTCCTGTCAGATTTGGATTGGAAAGAAGCCACGGCTATTTCCCCCGAAACTGGGAAGCATCGTTTTGTTCTTGTTTATACAGAAATTTTCTGTTGACAAAGAGTTCTGTTGAAATGCATTGGGAATTGTATCAGTTTGTGGAGCTGCCTTTTTTGTGGGGTGTATTGTGTGTTTTGGGGGTGCCTGTACTTGATCCTCTGCTTTTCTGTGGCCTAACCTACACTGTATCTGTCCACACTCCACGACCCCTCAAATCCCCTTCCTCTTTTCACCTACCCCAACTTTATTGGGTGGATAGGCTAAGAGAGGAATGAATTGCTTGGATGAAATATCTGAACACAGGGATTTTAACATTGGACTTCTGTCCCTGGAAATAAGGGTTATGGTGACATTAGCTGCAATCAGCCTATGGCAGTTTCACTTTTTCAGTGGGGGGGGGGGAACCTAGGAGTATTATTATTTACGTGCCGCCAGAGAATATTTAAATGTTCTTGTAACTGAGCAAGAAGGTGTCCATATCAAAGATACTTCTGTAATCATTATTACAAAATTCTGTAATGGAGCATTAATAAGCTGTTTGAAAGGCAGTGTTGAAAAGGTGTATCCATTGTAAAAGATGGTTTGCTGCTCAACTTGTTCACAGCGACCATCTTATCCCATGGTAAACCAGGGATAGCCAATGTGGACTAGAACTCCCATCAGCCCTAGGTAGCATGGCCAAGGATTAGAGATTCATCTTATTAGATCTCTATCCTGCCCTTCCTCCCAGTAGTCCTGGGCAGTACAAAAGAGCCCGGGCAACATCCCAGGGTGGGATGGTGGGTGTTCAATTCCAAAATGTGTGGAAGGCACCATGTTGGCTACCCCAGTGCAAGAACTGCTTCTCCAGTGGGGTGAAGCTGCAGCAGTAACCTCCCAGCAGCAGCATTGCTGCTGATTACTGGGAGAGGGGGCACCAAGGAGGCAGTGAGGTGGGGGGCTCTTCAATGCTTCGGCCGAGCCAATCTGGCACTCCTGCCAGTGGTACCAACCACACAGCCCCAGCTTTGCTGCTGCCTCACTCCTGCTGAGAAATGACAGCATTGCTGCTTTTGGACTGTGTTTGGGGGTCTTCACACGCAAATCGTGTCCTCCAAATCATGGAGAGCCACGTGTTGCGGTGAGATCACCAAACTGCCTTCTTGTTGCTGGGGCGGGTCCATTTGGATGACCTCATCACCTCATTGGTTGCCCCTTTGCTGCTGGGGGATATTTTCTGTCCATTGGGGATTGATTGGCAGCTAAGGGGCTATTTATGGGGCTGCACGTGGCGAAGTACTTTCTCTTTCGCATCGTGCAGCGGATCTCCCTCCCTCCCTATAATTTAGGGTTTCGTTTTTGACCTTGCTATGCCTGTCTAGGGGTTGTCTGTTTTGAAGCAGGGGCCCGGTAGGAATTTTGCCACTTGGCTGATTGGCTGGTGCCATTTGTTTTTTGCCTACCGTGTAGCAAATTGTCACAACTTTGTAAGGTTGGCGGTTAGGCATTGGTTCATTCTTTGGTGGAGGGGATTATGAATTGGCTGTGCATGCCCCTTAATTTTGTTGCTGCTGCTAGGCAATTCCGTTTAAGGAATCCAGGGCTCGATTTGCTCTGTCCGATCCCTTCTCAGGGGTAGGGCCATCCCAGAGTTCCTGGAAGCATCTGGGGTGAACTAAGAGGCGGAAATCTGCCTCTTTGCTCCCCCAGTATGTTTTCCCTTACTGACCGCTGGAAATTCCAGTTGTCAGTCCTGTTCCTGCTAGTGCAGATTCAGGTAGCCCGAACCAATGCCTAAACAAGCACTCACATGCTGTAATCAATAAAGTTGTGGCCAAATTAATGCCAAAAATCTCCAACAAATATTCCATGTCCTGTGTGATTTATTTTGGAGGGGGTTTGGGGGTCTTCACACTCAAATGACAGCATTGCTGCTGCTGCTGCTGCTGCTGCTGCTGCTGCTGCTGCTAGGAGGCTATTGCTGTAAGCTCAGCCCCACTAGGTGAGCTTCTCCTGCCGTGCAGTAAACCATAGTTGATGGTTTCCCATAGAACCAAGGATGGCTCCCACTTTGTTCATCTCCCTCTGAGCAGCATGAACAATGCCCCACCCCCCGAATAGCGTTATGACTGAACCACGGGTTGTGGTTTGTTTTGCTGCAAACAAACCATGATGCAAAGCCAACGTTTGCTCTTGGCTTCCGGATCATGGTTTGTCTGAGTAAAGCAAACCACAATCTCTGGTTCTGACGAAATGCTAAGTCATCAATTGTGGTTTGTTGCTCCTGCTGGCTAAAGGTGAGGAGATCAGAAGCCACCTGCATTTCCAGGGCTTTTTTCAGCTGGAAATCACTGGAACTCAGTTCTGGCAGCTCTCAGGTGGCCGCCTTTGCCATTATAAGAGAACAAGGGAGGTGTTCATGGTGAGTTCCGGCACCTCTTTTTCTAGAAAAATAGCACTGTGCATTTCCATGATAAACCATTAAGATTTAACAATGGGTTACAGTGATGTGTGAATGGGGCCTATATTTTTTTCAAGGTTGACACTTCCCGTTCTCTCTCCTTTCTCGGGTAGTGTTTGTTTATTACTGAGCCTTTGATTACGTCCAGCACTTTGAGAATGTTTTAGTTCCCTTTCGTAGGTTGATTCTGATAATGTCATGAACAGCCAAAGAGGGCATCTTTTGTGTGTTTATTCGACTTCCAAACAGTACAGTTCAAGAAAGAAAGGATTCAGATGAGATTTAAAAAAGGCCTATAAATCAAATTTTATGGGGAAAGACTGTATATTTGGTGGCAGAATTCAGGTTCTCCACACATGGCTTTCAGCTAAAACCTAAAATTACTCTTGGTCTTTCTGTGCATGAAGACATTTTTAGTCATAACTAATGGCAGCTGAGCATTATGCTCTCTAAGGGAAAAAATAGACTGTCATCAAAATGAGAGAGCCATTTACAGAAACCCAGACCCTGCAGACATTATTACTATTATGAATAGTTCAATCTGCATTGTGCTCTGAATGAGCCCAGAGCAGTCATAATCCGTATTTTAGAAAATGAGGATGAACTCACTAGTTGGCAACCCTACTTTCAGCAAGCAGCGCTGGTCAAAGAGGCATAAAACTGGTTTAAGTTTGCAATGCCGTTGTAACCTCTGCAAGAAACACAGTGCTAAGGTCATTGTGGTAGCACTGACACTTCCTTGGTCACCTGTTTATAAGAGATGCAAACACCACATCTCTTCAGGTAAACAGGAATCTCCTAGAAAGAATTGGTCTAGACAGCCAAGGCTAGATCAGCAGATAATGCACAGGAACTCAACACTGGAACAAACAACTATGTCAGAGGATAGTGACCAGTCATATGACCTGAAGGGTGGGGGGTGGGGAATCACTATGACACAAGGAGTCAGTGCTCCATTCCCGAATATGCTGCCCGGGCCAATTACAAAACTGATTACCAGTAATAGGTTCAGTGTGGTCTCTCTCCTTACCACAACACCATTTTCCTGTATTTGAAGAAGATGGGTGATGCTTAATTTAATTTACCCAAGGATTTTCATTTATGCAAGCCTTAATGCAACTGAGGCGAGAGCTGGCGTGTGATGTAACGGCGAAGAGGCTGAGCTACAAATCAGGAAGCATCAGATTCAAGTCTCTCATTTGCCATGAACTCACTATGCCATGCCCTCCAAGTGGGACACCCCAAATTTATAAAAGCCGCCCCAGCTTCTAATTCCAATCCAAGATGTCCTGTTTTGGCTCCTGTCCTCTGGCCACGCCGGAACGCAGGGCCAAAAGACAGGTGGTTTTTGGTTCCACACTGTGGCACGAGTCAGTTGGTTCACACTTGAAAAAGCGCCGGGGGGGGGGGTAACCTTGCCCCTGCTACTTTTCTTCCTCCTTCTGTTGCGGCACTTCTGGAAGCTGGTGCCAACAGCAGAGGCAGCGGCTGTGTCTTCCCCTAGACTGTGGACCAGCACAGCATCTTCCAAGGCGGCAATGGTGAAGGCCAGAGGACAAAGATGGGGGGGGGGGCAGTTGGTGAGCAACAGTGTTGGTGGGTTGCTCCAATTTTCCCTCTTGAAATGTTGGGGAGGATATGCTATGCAGCCTTGATCAAGCCGGTTTCTCTCACCTCCATCTAAAATAAAAGGTAAAGGTAAAGGGACCCCTGACCATTAGGTCCAGTCGTGTCCGACTCTGGGGTTGCGGCGCTCATCTCGCATTATTGGCCGAGAGCCAGCGTACAGCTTCCAGGTCATGTGGCAAGCATGACAAAGCCGCTTCTGGCGAACCAGAGCAGCGCATGGAAACACTGTTTACCTTCCCACCAGAGCGGTTCCTATTTATCTACATGCAATTTGACGTGCTTTCGAACTGCTAGGTGGGTAGGAGCTGGGACCGAGCCACAGGAGCTCACCCCGTCGCAGGGATTCAAACCACCGACCTTCTGATCAGCAAGCCCTAGGCTCTGTGGTTTAACCCACAGCGCCACCTGGGTCCCTCCATCTAAAATACAGGGTAATAATAGAATGATGCACCTCCCACTTGGTGCTGGCAAAACAGCCACCTGCACAGGGCTGCCATATGCCCGGATTTTTCTGGACGTTACTGGGATGTCAAAGGTGGAATTGGTGGTGCTTTGTCCTGGAACTTAGGCAAGTCAACTTTTGGGGTGTCCTGGTTTTTACTTTTTGAAATACGGCAACCCTACCCCTGCAGAAGCAGGATGGAAGTCTTCATTCATCAGCTGACAAGTCAAGAGTTTTTGATCCTGTTGGGAGCTGCTTTCCCAGCATGTTCCCTGTGTGGAACAAACTGGCAAATCAGGTCCTTCCCTCCACCCCCTGGGTCGACTTTGACAGGTGAGCCTACCTATCAATCACCTGACGTCATCAGTGTGGGTGGCAAGATAAAGCTCTGGTCCGCCAAGCCAAACAGGCTCCCCACCCCTGCCTTATAGGGTTGCTGTAGTTATTGTAGTTAGACGATCCATGTCGCCGTGCTTTAAACTTATGAAATATTCATCTTCCTCAAGTAGAGAGTTCTTTTGGATGAAATGAGCATCGTTGATTTACCATGTCTTTTGTAATATTTATCACCATAAAAACAGAGCAGGTAGAGTGCAAACAGACATCTAAAGAGCAAATGCTAATTTTGCATCAGAATCCCAGCTAGTAACAGCATGGAAGCCCCCATAGCCGCCACACTCAGTAGCAGATGCTTTTGTGAGGTAGCAATGCTCACTTGACATCCTGACAGTTGAGTCACCACTTAGTGGGAGGTCAGCATAGTGAAAGCACACCAGCAGGAGCACCAGATTGACTCCACCACTGCGTTTGTGCCACCCTGAACTCTCCACTCTCCCTGCTGCTAAGCAGCAGCAAGCCAGCTGTTGGGGCTGACTGTGAATAGTGATTTCATTCTTCCCATAGAAAATGGCTGGATGAGTAAAATATGATTTTGCTGTTTGTGTACATAGTGAAATAGCTATGCAAATCCAATCCACGTCAGGATAATTGACTGTGGGTTCCCCACAAGTTTCCAGCAACCAACTAATGCCCTATGTATCAGAAATGCATTTACACTTAAAAGAAAGATGTCCTTACTTTTTCGAGTTGACCTAGCATCGAAATGGAGTGTAAGGGGGGGGGATTCCATCTCATGGCTGCCAGTTGTTTTCTTTTTTTATCTAGCAGGGCTGCTCTTCAACAACTACAGGACAAGCACAACATTTACTTGGTGAAGCTTTTTTCTAACAGAGGGTTCCTCCAGATGACCTATTTAGTGAGCATTCAATCCTGATTTGCTTGCACAAAGCTTATGCAGAGGTTAGATTATGCCTGGTCTTTCTTGAGCATTCATTCCGATTTGTTTGTTTGCAGGGAGGTTATTTGACAATGAACATGCATCCTGACTTATTAATCATTCATTTTCCCATCATTTATTTTTAAGGGGATTTGTTGCACTAGGGCAACAGATTGAATCTACTGTACTTGAATTGTGCAAACCTAAATTTCCAGTATTCATTTCACTCCCTCCTGCAAAATGCTGACAGTCTGGAGGCAACCCTGCCGTGAAAGGGAAAGCTTTGCTTGCTGATTTCCTGCTTGTCATGCAGTTGTTTTAGTCACAGGAGCCCTGCTAGATAAAAAGTTGGCAGCTTTGCTTGTTTCTGATAGAGGAAGGTCTATGCAGGGAATGCATTGGTTGGGTGGGTGCAGGGGTGCCAACTTGAATAAAACTGGGGGAGGGCAGGTAAGCCCTGCCCCACATAACTGATTGCATAATGTGGCACGCACACACCATTTGAATGGAGATGCCCATCGACTTTGGGGGTCCCCAGACCCCTCAAATTGGGGGGGAGCAAAGGGACCTCCTGTGTGTGTCTGCTCTCTGATTTTAGGACCATTTGGATCCCTTCCAATCGGGGTTCAGACCTCATCATGGGACTGAATCTGCCTTGGTCGCACTGGTTGATGATCTCCGGCGGGCTAGGGACAAAGGTGAGAGCTGTTTCCTAGTTCTGCTGGATCTCTCAGCGGCTTTTGACACCATCGATCATAACATCCTTCTGGACCGCCTAGAGGGGTTGGGAGCTGGGGGCACTGTTATACAGTGGTTCCGCTCCTTCCTCCTGGGCCGTGTTCAGAAAGTGGTGGTGGGGGATGAGTGTTCAGACCCCTGGGCTCTCACTTGTGGGGTACCTCAGGGCTCTGTCCTCTCCCCCATGCTTTTTAACATCTATATGCAGCCGCTGGGAGAGATCATCAGGAGGTTTGGGCTGGGTGTTCATCAGTATGCGGATGATACCCAGCTCTACCTCTCTTTCAAATCAGAACCAGTGAAGGCGGTGAAGGTCCTGTGTGAGTGTCTGGAGGCGGTTGGAGGATGGATGGCGGCTAACAGATTGAGATTGAATCCTGACAAGACAGAAGTACTGTTTTTGGGGGACAGGGGGCGGGCAGGTGTGGAGGACTCCCTGGCCCTGAATGGGGTAACTGTGCCCCTGAAGGACCAGGTGCGCAGCCTGGGAGTCATTCTGGACTCACAGCTGTCCATGGAGGCACAGGTTAATTCTGTATCCAGGGCAGCAGTCTACCAGCTCCATCTGGTACGCAGGCTGAGACCCTACCTGCCTGCGGACTGTCTCGCCAGAGTGGTGCATGCTCTAGTTATCTCTCGCTTGGATTACTGCAATGCGCTCTACGTGGGGCTACCTTTGAAGGTGACCCGGAAACTACAACTAATCCAGAATGCGGCAGCTAGACTGGTGACTGGGAGCGGCCGCCGAGACCACATAACACCGGTCTTGAAAGACCTACATTGGCTCCCAGTACGTTTCCGAGCACAATTCAAAGTGTTGGTGTTGACCTTTAAAGCCCTAAATGGCTTCGGTCCAGTATACCTAAAGGAGCGTCTCCACCCCCATCGTTCAGCCCGGACACTGAGGTCCAGTGCCGAGGGCCTTCTGGCGGTTCCCTCACCACGAGAAGCCAAGTTACAGGGAACCAGGCAGAGGGCCTTCTCGGTAGTGGCGCCCGCCCTGTGGAACGCCCTCCCTTCAGATGTCAAAGAGAACAACAACTACCAGACCTTTAGAAGACATCTGAAGGCAGCCCTGTTTAGGGAGGCTTTTAATGTTTAATAGATTACTGTATTTTAATGTTCTTTTGGAAGCCGCCCAGAGTGGCTGGGGAGACCCAGCCAGATGGGCGGGGTATAAATAATAAATTATTATTATTATTATTATTATTATTATTATTATTATTATTATTATTATTATTATTATTATTATATTAGGCACATCAATAAAACAGATTCCTGAGTTCTTGGTTCAGCTTTTGCAGTGCTAACCCAGAACATCACCAGGAAAGGTGGACCTATATTTTCTATGTGCATTTTCACTGGCATTTGGAAGCCAGGCATAACAATTGTAGAGGAGTCTACAGTGGCCTTGCAGTGGCTCCTATCTGTAAGACAAGCCCAAGATATTTTGCTGCCGGGGACAGAACAGGAAGTGTCATAGTCATGGTGCATGTTACTCAAGGCTAATCAAGTTGTTTTAGCACCCTGGGAGTAAAAATGCAATAAAATGAATTCAACAACTAACAATTTGCTGCCCTTTCATTAACACTGAGGAGCAGCTGTCTGAGGTGAGTGAACTTGTTCTGCTGGGCTGGCGCTGCTTGTCTGTCATGTGAAAAACCAGTGCGGTTGAAGCCTCTGTTTGCCTGAACTGTTTGCCCGGGGTTCTGCACCAGTTGCATACCTGACCCCTTTCTGAGCTGCAGCATGGATGTACCCCCCCCCCCCCGTGCCCCCCAATATATCTGCTCCTTTTCTTCCAGTTGGCTAGTAATCCATAAATGTGCTGCATCCTTCTGATTCAGCTGAATTCCACAGGGGTGGTTATTAACATGTGGGGGAAGGTTGGGGGGGGAGAGACTGCTCTGTAATCATTTAAGACATGAATTCAGGCAAAAGGCAAACGGGATTTGATGGTGTGGAAAGAAGATCCCTGTTTACTAAAGTCTGACAAAATACAAGCCTTTGCGGGCTTTATCTGCTCCATTTGGAAACAGCCGGAGAGCAAATATATACTCAGGTCATGGAAAAGGGGCAGGAACAAAATATTGACTTTAGACGGGTGGGAATAATCATTCTTTTTAAAAACTTTTGAAAAATTTAGGTGCCTAGATTCAAAGCAAAATCTTGCACAAGGGCTCAGAATTCAGCCTGGCAGCTTTGTGTGCCACTTCTTGCAGTCGTTAGCAAGTCATGCAGTAAACTATTCTCTGTTAATTTTTTAATGCAAGATAAACAGGCCGAGAAATGATTAGCACAAAAGTAAGTTTGAACTAATCTGGGGAGAATCAGAAGGGATGAGAGCGAGAAAGAGAGTTATCTGTTAACTACATCAAATGTCTCCAGCTGGAGGAGTTCCTTCCTACCGGTATCTCTTTGGCTTTCAGTAGCCAAATCCTACTACATTGTTTCCCTTTTTTAATCTTAACCAGTGGCCCAAAATGAAGACTTCAAGCACAATAGATGCTTTTGGCTCTTTCCTTTGAATTAGAGGCTTTTTGGAACTACAGGCGACAAGGATCTTCCTACCTGGTTGGTTACTGGTGATCAGAAGGTTATCCTCTTCCATAGCCACAAAAATGGCCCCCCAAGATCCACTCTTCAAAGGCGCACAGCTGCCCAGGCATGAAAAGCTGGTTCCTGCAGCTCCAAGCACTGAATGTCAGAGCCTGGGGAGAAGCATAACTAGGTAGTTGCTTGGAATGGAGTTTGGTCAGTGGTCGGAGATCTATATTCTCAGATAGATAGGACTTTGTCCACAAACTGGAATTTGAAATTTCAAAGGGGGGTGGGGTGTGAAAAAGCAGAAGGGACGGTTTGAGATGATTGTGCTGGCGTGGTTCTTCTAACTCAGGGCTCCTGCCCAAACTGCCTTACCACATGGGCTACTAAACAGAAGACTGAATAGCCTCAAACAGGCAGCTTTTGCACATGTATACTTAAACATTCATCTCTACAGAAGCGAGAGAAAATCCAAATGATTTTAAAGGCAATGAAGGCCTCTTTATGGAACATCAGGAGAGACATGGATTTCTCCCAAACTCCTCTGAAGCAGACTCCACCACCCACCATAGTGAAAAGGGTCAGTTCTCCTCCCAGTTCCAAATTACCCATGTAGTTTGCATGGCAAGACTTCCATTAGAAATGGGCTAGGCAACGTGGCAGCCTCGAGATGTTGTTGGACTTCAACTCCAGTCAGTCCTAGCCAGCATAGCTAATGGTCAGGGAGGATGGAAGGCGTAGTCTAACAACATCTAGAGGCCACCATGTTGGCTACCCTTGCATTAGAACATTAAAGGATCCCTGCTGGGTCAAACGAAAGGTCTGTCTAATGCAATACTGTATTCCTGTTTTCCATAATGGTGAACCAAGTGCCTCGAAGAAGCCCAAAAAAGCAGAAGTACAAAGACCCCATCCAGTGCTGATGTTGCTCCACAGCAGCTGGATATTCAGTGGCAGCATACAGAAGTTCTGTATAGACATTGCCATGGCTCATAGTCATTGGTAGAACTTTCCTCCGAGGTCACATTCATGCCGTACATTTAAAGCACACGACTTCCCCTAAAGAACCCTGGGAACTGTAGTTTACTACCACCAGAACCGCAGCACTCTTAACAAGCTGCAGTTCCCAAGATTCTTTCTGGGAGGTGACCTAAGCCATGTTCCTGTCCTGTCTCTATTTGGTACCAGAACTTGTAATGTCACTGCACACACCACAACTAAACACAGGCAAGGCTACAGATCGCCAGCCATTTACCCACTCTGTAGAAATGCCTTTTTCACATTTCCATCTAGATTATAGACAGTGCATGTCTCCCCTGTTGTTATTATTTTGAGTGGAGAACAAAGGTACAGCTATGTGCTCCCTTCCATAGTATGGGAGCATAGGATCTTGCTTCTGTATCGAACTGCCTCATAGTGCTGAGAAAAGTTAACTGGCTGGTGCCCCCTGGGCCTGGTAGTGTGGAAGGCAGGGAGATCAACAGTAGGTGGTGCCACAGCCAACCAGTTCCACAAGAGCAACAACTAAGGAAGGGGAAGCTGGCTGACTTTGCCCCAATGGACTGGTTCTAACCAAGAAGGTGGATAGGCAGGGGGCTCACTGAGGACAAACTGAGGCTGGTGGTCACTGTGCCCCCTTCCCACTAATCCAGCAGCCTCCACTTCTGGAAAGCAGCCTGTTCCCTGGAAGCTAGGCTGAAAACACTAGCAATAATACACCTGAGTCATCAGCACTAAAGGAGAAAGGCTAACGTGGCCCTTTGGCAATTTCCAGGTATTTAATCGTTCTGTTCCCCTTAAGAAACTCCCCATCCCGATACCCTTGTGCATACACTCCTTTCGTTTGCTATTTCTAGCATCCTTAATCCTTCCGGAGCTGGTTCCCGCAGACCTTGTAGTGGCAAAGAAGCTATTTTTTGCCTGCCTTCGTAAGGAGTTTATTTGAGCAAAAGGCTTGTTTTGCTGAACGGAGCAAAACAGGCTGGAGGTTTACGATATTGTACTAGACACTACGGCAAATCCTGCACATATTTAACTTGATGTCTGTACGCGTTTATCTAATCATAGGGATCACTCTATCCGAGCCCAGATTGAGGTGGAAGATCCCTCAATGGGGCTGCTAAAGCTCTTTCTCCACTTCCCTGACCATCTCGTACTCCATTGTTCCTTTCTGTCAAGCAAATGAATTATTGGCTTAGCAGGCTCCTAGCTGAAGGGGAAATAACCTGGCTGTGTTATTTCAAGGAGTAACCTTTATATCTTTGATAGTCACACACCAGATGCCATCACCAACAGAGAGGCAGAAGTCATGATTTGTGCAACCATGGTGCGCTGCAATTGCACCAACCACAGTGGCCATGTGGTCCAGGTCAGAGGGCCTTTTGGCAGTTCTCTCACTGAGTGAAGTGAGGTTACGGGGAACCAGGCAGAGGGCCTTCTCGGTATTGGCGCCTTCCCTGTGGAATGTCCTCCCACCAGATGTCAAGGAGATAAACTACACAACATTTAGAATACATCTGAAGGCAGTCTTGTATAGGGAAGTTTTTAATGTTCCGATGTTTTGTGGTGTTTTTATATTTTTCTGGAAGGCACCCAGAGTGGCTTGGGCAACCCAGTCAGATGGGTGTCATATAAATAATGTTGTTGTTGTGAACTTCTAGAGACAGTATATGCCCCTGAATATCAGCTCCTGGAGAGAAGCAGTAGGAAGGAGCCCTAGCCTTTCATCCCAATGTCCTACCTGTGGGCTTCCTACAGGTCTTTGGTTTGCTCTACAGCAGGCATAGGCAACCTTGGCTCTCCAGCTGTTTTGGGACTACAATTCCCATCATCCCTGACTACTGGTCCTGTTAGCTAGGGATGATGGGAGTTGTAGTCCCAAAACATCTGGAGAGCCAAGGTTGCCTATGCCTGCTCTACAGGAAGCAGGATCTAGACTATGGGAATCCTTAGTCTGATCCAGCAAGGCTCTTATTATCTTCTCAGTGAGGTCACATGGATGGGTGGAACACACGGACACAGGAACTTCCTAGTTGTGCAATAGTCTTGCATACTCATTAAGTGCACTCATAGGGTGCGTGGTATTAAAATGATCCATGTGAATAGCCATCGGAAAGCATAGGTTTGTTCCAAATGACCTGCGTTCTCAGGGGTCATGCAGTGCTATTCTGTTTAATATCCCCCCACGAGGAAGATGGTAATTCTGAACCAGGCCTCTCAGTATTGCTGCTTTTAGTTTAGGAACTACATGCAAGAAATATGTGACCGTGGTAAGAGTGTGGCTTCTGTTTGTGCTTTGTGTGTGGTTCCCATGGGCAGTCTGCGCTCCGTTGTTTCTTTGTTTCCTTTGCTGGCGTATTCTGCAACATGCCACTGTCACAATAGTAGTGCATTCGTGGTGGATTTATACTAGACCGTCAACACATCATTTTGCTTTATTAGTGGTTTTGTGATGCTCCCCCAATGATCAAGGGAGTGCAGTGACTCCCTTATGGAGATAGGTTGCAGCGTTTGGGACATTTTCGTTTAGAGAAAAGGCAAGGTGACATGACAGAAGTTTATAAAAGTTTGCATGGCATGGAGAAACTGGACGTGGGGAAGTTTTTTCTGCCTCTCTCATAACACTAGAACTCATGGGCATCCAATAGAGATGAATGTAACATTTAACACATACACAACTAACATAAAAACAAAACAAAAAAGAATAAAATAAAATAAAAGATTTTGTTTCATCACATTTCCCCATTACATCTTTTTGGGACTTCCCCCGACCTCCCCTTCTGGGCTTCAATTTTATTCTTGATTAGGCAGTTTCATCTTCATTATCAAATCTTATCAAAATATCTTGTGTATCTTAATTTTTCCCCTTCTAATATCCAAACTTTTTCTTACATACTACTAATATAACATATAACCCCGGGAACCCCTAGGTTTTTCCTTAGAGTTTCTATCTTAGCCATTAACCTATTTTCTTAAATATCTTCTTAAAATTTTCTCATCTTGTCGTCCTGCCTCCCCCTCCCGGACCTGCAGTATCACTGTCAGGTCAGCAAATTTCCTCTTTTCATCCCTAACCCCCGACCCCACCCCACCCCTTCCAGCAGTATCACCCAACCAGTTTCAGCAAGTTCCATAAAATCCAGTACCAATATCCTAATAGTCCAATTCAAAACCATATTACCCAATTACAAAATGATGTTAAACTTTTCAACCCACTCCCGTTTTCAGAGTATCCCCAGCCCACAAGTCACACGCTGTTATCTGCTTCTCTTTCTTCTTCCTTCGGACCACAGTTTCATCTCCAATATCCCCATCCTTTATATAAAGTCCTTTCTGAACCAATGACCAATGAATTTTTCCTCTTCTTTGACCTTCTTTCCGTTGAACCAAGTCATTAAAAAACTCCACTTGCTTCCAATTGTTAATCATTACCATGCCAGCATCTTCTTCAAGGGTACCCTTGGGCTTGAATCTTGGTTACTGGTTCCCCACAGGAATCTGGTTGGCCACTGTGAGAACAGGATGATGGACTAGATAGGCCATTGGTCTGATCCAGCAGGCTCTTCTTATGTTCTTAATGTTACTGCATTATTGCTGTCTGGAGGAGCACTCTTGCGCTATGGCCCAACGGAAATGTGTGTGGGGGGAGATAACGAAAGAACATTTGTATTGTACAAAGTTACAGGTTTTCAGCAGGAAGTTATGGAACTTGCACTGGTTGGAAACCAAGCTGCACATCCCTTGTGGTACTTTTGTGCACAAACAGTGTTGAAAGCAGGTTTGCCTAGAACAGGGGTCAACAAATTTTTTCAGCAGGGGGCCGGTCCACTGTCCCTCAGACATTGTGGGGGGCCGGACTATATTGGGGGGGGGAATGAACGAATTCCTATGCCCCACAAATAACCCAGAGATGCATTTTAAATAAAAGCAATCATTCTACTCATGTAAGAACACCAGGCAGGCCCCACAAATAACCCAGAGATGCATTTTAAATAAAAGCACACATTCTACTCACCTAAAAACACCAGGCAGGCCCCACAAATAACCCAGAGATGCATTTTAAATAAAAGGACACTTTCTACTCATGTAAAAACACGCTGATTCCCAGACTGTCCGCGGGCCGGATTTAGAAGGCGATTGGGCAGGATCCGGCCCCCGGGCCTTAGTTTGCCTACCCATGGCCTAGAACCTCCCCAATGGCATCATGACCAGAAGTATTCGTGAATGCTCAATAAAAAGGATGTCTGGGGATGGGACCCTCACCCTGAATCATAGGCTTCCTGTTTTCATTGAGAACCATGAGCTACTTCATGCAGCCCATGGTTTGGATCCAGACTACATTAGTTGCCCATAGTTCTCACTGAAATCAACAGGACTTAAGTCTTGATTAACCTGTCCCATAGATCTCAGTTGTGGCTAACTGAAAGCAAATCATTTAGTTTGGATGCTGCCAATATATCACTACGCACAAGTGCTATGCAAACACGTTTTCTTCAAATGATGAGACGTTTCAGGGCTCGAGGGCTACCTAGGCTTGGTTTCCTTTGAATGCAAGTACTGGAGAGAGCCACTGGCAATTTGTGGTACCTTACTGGCCCGAATATAAGCCACACTTCCCCCCCCAAAAAAATTCAGACCCTGAAAAGTTAAAGTGTGGTTTATATTTGAGACCTTACGACTCTGGAAAAGCGGCACAGCTCCCCCCCCAACCCGGAAGCAGCCCAGGTATTGTCTTTTTTTCTTTTGCCCCCTTCAATTGTAAAGGTGCGACTTATTTGTGGGTGCGGCTTATATTCGGGCCAATACGGCACAGTGGACGCTCGGGTTGCGAACGTGATCCGTGCGGGAGGCACGTTCGCAACCCACAGCGTTCACAACCTGCAGCGCCGCGCCTGCGCACGCTCAGGTCGCAATTTGGCACTTCTGCGCATGCGCAAGTGCCGAAACCCCGAAGTAACCCATTCCAGTACTTCTGGGTTCGGCGTAGTGCGCAACCCAAAATCGCACAACCTGAAGTATCTGTAACCCGAGGTATGACTATATGGTTTATTTACTAATAGATTGAGGTTGAGAATAGATAGGGGTTCTCAGCTTAATGTCTCAGATCTCACCCCACCAGATTTCTAGGTGGCACCCCCACTCCCCTGGAACCCAGGGCGGCCCCCCTCGCGACGCCACTGACTGGGGGGCTGGTAGGTTGGAGAATACCCCTTGGGAGACTGGATTTATCCAAGGATTTAAATCAGTGGCTGGTTTACCTAGCAAAGTGTTGCTGAAAACTAGTTCAGGGTCATTAATTTACTCCATGGAAACTAAATCATAAAAATGGTTGCAAAAAAAAATAAACAAAACTGCCATAATCATTAATTATTAGTAGCTTTTTAGTGCAATTCAGCTGATGCTGTTAAACAATAAATTGATTTACAGTTATTAATCTTTGGTGGTTACACAACAGAATTTCCAGTGGGTCATAAAACTCCTCCCCAGTTGAGGCCACTGAAAACCAACTCACTGCATATAATGGTTTCTCTCCAAGCTTAAGATGAAAACAAGTACCGGACAAATGGCAATTAATTTTGGGGTTCCCTCCATACTTGCTAATCAGAAACTTGTGCACAAGGCCAGTCAGCTGTGTGAAGAAACTGTGAATGCCTTTAATGGGACTTTGGATAGCTCTAACTAAAATATATGTACTGTAATTTTCCATCTATAGGATTCCCCGTATTTTGGGGGACTGAAATTTCAGGAAATAGGGGGAGATGGAAAACAGTAAGTTGTTGAATTTTTTTTTTGCAGAGGATTGCTCAGAGTTGTTGAGCTTTTGTGGGGGGGCATTACCGAGGTTTGCTGAGCTTTTTTTAGGGGAGGATGCCGAAAATCGCTCACCCGCACGCATTTCAAAATCCTCCTCCCATCTGTTCCCTCGCCGGCAGAAGCTGCCAATCGCCCGACCAATTGCCGCAGCGTCGGCCAATCAACACCACCCATTGACACAGCAACCAATAATACGCACAATAGCTGCTGACAGCTGCGGCAGCAACCAATCAAACGTCCACCCTATGCACTACCCATGTATAAGACGACCCCCACTTTTTTGCATGATTTTTAAGGAAACAAACCTTGTCTAATACATGGGAAAGTATGGTAGATTGATTTGAGTGGTGCAGACTCCGAGATAAGATTTTATTTATTTAAAATCATTTTATATACCACTTTATTATTATTTTTTGGGGGAGGACAACATCTCGACATGATGTACAGTCTAAAAAACAAACAATATGATAGGAATTTAACGTAGTGCTAAGGAGATTGCTCCGTCAGTGATAGGTCCTAGTAGCATCAGTTAGTTAAATCCAGCCCATAATAATTAAAATATTTTTAAAAGCACAACCTAAAACCAGAGAAAAACAGTATAAAAACACATAAAAGCAAATAAAGCATAAATGTAGAAGATCCAAACATGTAAAACAGGGTCTCGTCTTATGAGTCAGAGAAAGCACATGTACAAATCTAGTAGTTATTGATTCTGCCCCAAATGCAGGGATATGCACTTAAATGTCAAATTAATGATGCATAGGCAGCATAATATCCACAAACGTTAAACGGAGCATAAAGGCATACCCTCCAACATTTCTCCGATGAAAATAGGGACGTCCCATTCCATAATGATAATATTACTATTTATACCCCACACATCTTGCTGGGTTGTCCCAGCCACTCTGGGCAGCTTCCAACATATATAAAAACATAATAAAACATTAAACATTTTTTTAAAAAACCCTTCCCTATACAGGTTTGCCTTCAGATGGCCCAGGGGTTGGATGACTTTATACCCTCCAACATTTCTCCAATGAAAATAGGGACATCCTAAGGAAAAGCGGGACATTCCGGAATCAAATCAGAAACCAGGACAGCTTTTCTAAAACAGGGGCGTCTCTGTAAAACAGGGGTCTGTAAAGGCTACTGTTGGTACAATTGCAGAAGAGGTTCATGGTTTGATAGTGATCAAGCCAAATAGCCAAAGGTCTTATTCATTTGCTTTTCATAATCAATGCAGTGATTATGCTTCTGAAGTGAGCAATGGTGCAGATAGGTAACATTACAAAACAATTATTCGCACCCAGATCATCCTAGCCCAATACAGTGGAACCTCGACTTACGAAGTACTCGACTTACGTATTTTTCGACTTACGAAAGGGAAAAAGCGGCCACGTGCCTATGAATTATGAGGAACGGCTTAGGGAGCTGGGTATGTTTAGCCTGGAGAAGAGAAGGTTAAGGGGTGATATGATAGCCATGTTCAAATATATAAAAGGATGTCATATAGAGGAGGGAGAAAGGTTGTTTTCTGCTGCTCCAGAGAAGCGGACACGGAGCAATGGATTCAAACTACAAGAAAGAAGATTCCACCTAAACATTAGGAAGAACTTCCTGACAGTAAGAGCTGTTCGACAGTGGAATTTGCTGCCAAGGAGTGTGGTGGAGTCTCCTTCTTTGGAGGTCTTTAAGCAGAGGCTTGACAGCCATCTGTCAAGAATGCTTTGATGGTGTTCCTGCTTGGCAGGGGGTTGGACTGGATGGCCCTTGTGGTCTCTTCCAACTCTATGATTCTATGAATTTTTCGACTTCCGAAAGGAAATCCGCTTGGATTTTAGATGCGGTTTACTCGACTTACGAAGTTTTAGATGGGGTTTACTCGACTTACGAAGGTTTACATAGGGTTTTCTTACGAATTTTTCAACTTACGTTTCCAATGCATTCCTATGGGAATGCCGTTTTTCGACTAACGAAATTTTCGACTTACGAGTGTGCTTTCGGAACGCATTAAATCCGTAAGTCGAGGTTCCACTGTAGTCTAGAGACCACACTGCATGGGCTTTCTAGTTTTTTGTTTTTGTTTTGCATAACCTCCCCTGCCACCGCCCCAATACTCAAAACCTGTGTTTCCCTACATGGTAGAAAACACATGCTCTGTATGCAGACAACTCAACTTCTGTGCATATTTATTGGAATTTGAATCAGCTGTTAATTGGTTGGAGTAAAAGTACAGGTGTCTGTACTGTACCTGCCAAGGCTAGTAGCAGTCGGGTTGAGGGGAGTGGGTGGAATTTCAATCAGGAAAATGGCACAGGGGGGAGGGCTAAGCAGAGCCTCACCCCCCACCCCTAGCACTGCTTCTCAAAGCCTCTCGCAGGAGTTTCCAAGCTTCTAGAAAAAAGACATTGGGCAATCTGATCGTAGATTTTCTGTGTCACATGCCATTTGGCCCAAACGCTAAACAGTACCTGTGGGAGGGGACCACAAGGAAGATGTTACTTGTCCAAACGAAGTATGATCGCATGGTGGAATATGGCGAAGGCCCACTTTGGCATTTGCTCGCCTGGCCCTGAAAAGATGCGTGGTAGAAAAATGCCATGGGGTGGGAGTTGTTTACAGTGAAGTCGTAGCCTGTAAAACATCGTTTTATAGGGAAGTAAAATGAAAGTCCCGTGTATGACAGAGCATGAATTACAATTCTGCCGACCTTCACCAAACAGAGAGACAACAGGGCGTGAGAGGAGAAAGAGTTAGATTGGTGATATAGCGGCAAGCTAGGAATAGAGAAATCGGTGCTTTTTTTTATATTCCAGGTCCGTTCGTCCATTTCTTTGGCACTTTAACTACAAGTAAGGCAACCCCTGGGCTTTTTTTCTGCCGGAACTCAGTTCTGGCACCTCTCAGGTAAAGGTGCCATTATTAAAGAACAAGGGAGGTGTTCACGGCAAGTTCTGGCACCTCTTTTTCTAGAAAAAATAGCACTGGGTAATCCTAACAGCTGGGCATGAGGTACAGAAGACCCTGAGAAAGTTTGGCATAGGTCACTTGCATACCTATTACACCTGTCTCAAGCCTGAAATCCTCGGCACTGTGCCGTTGACTAATAAGAAACAATAAACAAAATTGAAGTGAGAGAGGAAGACAAGAAGAAGCTGAGCAGGGCAGTCCGCACCAGTGAGGTGATTAAAGATTAACCCCCCTTGCCTCCTGCCTCCACCCCTCTGGGTTGTATAGGCCTTGAAGCTCAGCAGATCCTTTCAGAGAAATATTTGAAATAAAGGCCAACAGATAGGGGACGCCGTCTAAATCAGTTGGAGAGGCTGAGGGGCCAATAACCTCTGGCTGTGGAATCACTGCAATCTGGCCTGTGTTTGCTGATGATAATGCGCCTTTCCAAAGCCCTGATAGACATGGAGATGGCAGATTATAGCGCGGCTTTAGACCCGGCATACACGACTCTGGAGTTTGAGAACATGCAAGTCTTGGCGATAGGCAACGGTAAGTCCTACTCGGAACTTGGCTCTTCTCTGTTAAATTTTGGGTAAGGGGCAGCTGACCTTCAGAGGCGCATTTGCAAACAGGCAGCAGCGGCCAGATGGTGTGGGGGGCTTCATTGCATGCCTGTTCCCTTGTTGTCCCAAGGAAAAACCTTCCCTGTCGGCGGAGGCTCTTCTCCAGGCTCCAGCCTCCCTGCCTGTTTATGGCAAGGTTTTGTTTGACCAGTGCTCTGCTTAGCTTGAACCGGGTGACTTTTCCAGGGATGGGTGCGGCGTAGAAATCTTAAAAGAGTATTACAGGTTTTCTCCCACATGACATATCTGTCAGAGGAAGGCACAGAAAGAACCCCAGAAGGTGGCATGGATGGTGAGCATATAGGGGGGAGGGAACAAAGCAGAGAGCTAGGTCATTGCTTTGGAGTGTAGGACCCAAATCAAGAGGTTTAAATTCCAATTAAAAATATGATTTAGAATTTGGAAGAACTCCCTGATGCGGTAAGCTGTTCAGCAATGGCATAGACTGCCTCGGAAGACCTGGTAGTGGGGCTGTATTAGATCTCCTGTATCTGCATCCCTTTCAACTCATGTGTCTGTGATTGTCTCCTGAAGGGATTGGCTTCGAAGGGATGTGATTAGATACAGTATATAGTTTTCCCTGCCTAGAGGCACTTCTGCGGTACAAGGGCTCATTAGGAACAGAATTTGTCTTTATGCCAAATACATTTCTTCATGTTGCCAGTGCAAGGGGGCAATTTGAATGGGGGGCAATTAATGAGTTATCAATAGGTGATGGCCTTTTAGGCTTTCTCCACGTGAATAGGTGTTTACTTTTTGAATAAAATGTCACCGGGGTGGGGGGGGGGCACCAGGTGGGCACCAGGATTTTAGAGATGCTTAGGTGTGGCATGGCCAAAAAAAAGGTTGGGAACCACTGACTTAGAGGGATACTGGTTCAGGATTCAGGAAGGATTGGAAAAGATCTGCTACTTCAGTCCTATGCACACAAACCAGGGAATAAGCCCTGCAGAACACATTAGAATTTACCGTAATTGCAAGTTAATTTACACAGAATTGCGCTATAGAGATGGGGCCACTGTGTGCTTATTTCACATGATAATATTTGCTGTTTATATCAATCGCTTTTTGAGAGGCCAAAGAGGCCTTAGAGCAGCGTGCACCATTGGCCCAGATTATTATTATTCCCATATTGCAGGGTAGCAGGGCTGAAGCTAATAAACATTGTTTGGCTGAAGTGCACCCAATGATTTTGTGGCCGAGGCCAGATTTGATCCAGAAACTTCCTTCCTCACGGATCAAATGCATAAGATACCTTACAAATTCCTGGATTACCTTGTCAAGTGTACGTAGCCTTTGGGGGCGTTTTGCCAGTCACATTTCGCGGTGGAAAATGACATCCTGCCTTATGCCAGTGTGTGCGTAGACTGTGAGGCCAAAATAACAGCCTTGCAGCTTTTCAAACTGCAAACAGCTTCAGCATGTTTTATAGCAAGGAATGAAGAAGTACTGCAGGCTGACATTTCTGCTTCCTTCAGCTGCTTTAGCTCATAGGAGCCATTAGCTTATTCCACTCCTAAAACGTTTGGGTATTTGTTTTTGTTCACAAGATCAAAGATTTGTGTTTTGGCACATTTACCCCCAGATTCTCTGAACAACAGGCTAATGGCTAATCTTAGTGTAATTCAGAAGCATGCCTTACATTAATTCTGAAATTCAGAAAGATATCTTCTCTACTCAAACTTTCTTAATATGGACACCTATTAGGTCTTCACAGTGATTTTACAAGGAGAAATGACTTCATACTGTGCACTTGTCATTATTTAATAACCACAACACCAGTTCTCTGAATATGGGTACAGGTCTCCTCTATAGTGTGTGCATTGAATATTTGCCTGGTTGTCTGTTTTTTTGGTTGCCTTAACACTGGGAAGGTGACAATATTATCATGGATTTTGTTATTTTATTTTTTATTATTACTTCTGATGGTGGAATATAAATACTTGAAATGTACAATCGTATATCATAGCCTTGGAATATAATCTAACGCTGTCTGGGACAACATCATTATACCGGAGCATCTTTCCCCCCAGTTGCTGTGTGAAATTTAATTGCCATGAGCCAATTCAAACCTGTACATAATACTGTGGGATATTGTAAAATAGGGCGAGGTACGCGGGTGGCGTTGTGGGTTAAATCACAGAGCCTAGGGCTTGCTGATCAGAAGGTTGGCGGTTCAAATCCCCGCGATGGGGTGAGCTCCCGTTGCTCGGTCTCTGCTCCTGCCAACCTAGCAGTTCGAAAGCACGTCAAAGTGCAAGTAGATAAATAGGTACCGCTCCTGTGGGAAGGTAAATGGCGTTTCCGTGTGCTGCTCTGGTTCGCCAGATGCGGCTTAGTCATGCTGGTCACATGACCCGGAAGCTGTACGCCGGCTCCCTCGGCCAATAAAGCGAGATGAGCGCCACAACCCCAGAGTCGTCTGCGACTGGACCTAATGGTCAGGGGTCCCTTTACCTTTACCTGTGCCCCTCCAGAGCTTGCTGGACTCCCATCAGCCCCAGCCAGCATGACGAATGGCCTGGGATGATGGGAGTTGTAGTTCAGCAGAGTATGAAGGGTCACTGGTTCTTCACACCTGTGTTAAACCAATGGCAGGAGGAGAATAAAGCTGGGGGTGGAGGGAGGGAGAGAAAAAGAGAGGGGGAAGGAGCATTGTTGTTAGTGGAGGAGAAAAAGAGGAGGAAGTGGGTGGGTGCAGTGCCGGATTTACGTATAAGCTAAACAAGCTATAGCTTAGGGCCCCACTCTCTTAGGGGCCCCCAAAAAAATTAAAGGGGAAAAACACTGGATGTACAATTCCAAAATATAAGATAAAAACAAATAAAATAAAACCTACACACAGCAACAGTGTTTTGTGTTGTGTAGGCTCCTATTTGTTATGTGCAAATGGCTTTAGATACCTATTAGGTCCATAAATTACCATATAGCATATATTCAACACGAAAAACAGCGACAATTTGTTGTGGACAAAGGACAGCTGGACATATAAAGGGCCCCATTACCTTCAGTAGCTGAGGGCCTCATCAAGCCTAAATCTGGCCCTGGGTGGGTGGCAGTGGCATAACAAGCAGTGCAGACTCCCTGTGCCAGCCCTGTCTAGCCACTTACTGGGATCTTGAGTCCTCACACTTCCTATTTGTTCCCCACTCCAGCTGCAGGATCAGAGTTGAAAGGGGCCACAGAGCTCATTCAGGCAAACCCCCATTCAGTGCAAGAACTACAATGCAGGATGCAACTATGGTGTGCCTGACAGGTGTCTAGCCTCTGATTAAACAGAGAACGCACCACTGCCTGAGGCTGTTTCACTGCCAACCATGTCTGCTGGTTAGGAAGTTTCTCATAGTAATTACTTAAGGTAAAGGTAAAGGGACCCCTGACTGTTAGGTCCAGTTGCGGACGACTCTGAGGTTGCGACGCTCATCTTGCTTTACTGGCCGAGGGAGCCGGCGTACAGCTTCCGGGTCATATGGCCAGCATGACTAAGCCACTTCTGGCGAACCAGAGCAGCACACGGAAATGCCGTTTACCTTCCTGCCAAAGTGGTACCTATTTATCTACTTGCATTTCGTGCTTTCGAACTGCTAGGTTAGCAGGAGCAGGGACTGAACAATGGGAGCTCACCCCGTCGCGGGGATTCGAACCGCCAACCTTCTGATCGGCAAGCCCTAGGCTCTGTGGTTTAACCCACAGCGCTACCCGCGTCCCTAGTACTTACTTTCTTAGACAATATCATATATATCACTTATATTTTAGGAGGTGGGAGAACCTCCAAGCGGTTTACAATGTATTTTAAAGGATGAGATACAAACGACGTATTTTTATGTTTCATAGAAAATTACTGTCCTGCAGTTTCCACTCATCGATAACCAACAGAGTTTTTTTAGTTTGGGTGTCTTAGCCATTTCTAAATGCTCCCTCTAAAACATAACTTATTCAATCGTAACAAAATTCCAATGTAGGCAAAAACATGCTATCCATCCTTTTAAAAAACAACAACAGAGTTTTGCACTCTCTTTTAAATTAAATACTAAATTTTCTCTTCTTGTCCTATGCTTCTGTAGATATAACTGAAGGTTGTGGAATAGGTGCCATGCTTGTTCTTTAAACAGTTGCTACTGCAAATCATAATCCCTCTCTATCAGCACTCAATCCTTTATTGCTAATATTGCTCCTAACTTTCAACATTCTTACATTTTCCAAAATTCTGTATTCCTAACCCTTGCCCTTATTGTCATATTACAGGCTAATGGCGTACAACCAGTAAGGGTGGGGGAGAAACTTGGTTTTGTGCAAACCTACCTAATTTGCACACAAACCAAAATATTGTACATCCTGTGAAATTCACACTTTTTTGTATTTTGAGATGCAGTCCTCTGTGTGTACAGAATTGCATATATAAGGAAAAAGCATATATTACCGGTAGTTAAAATAACATACTAAAATACATTACATTGCGGAAAAATTATTGCAAAGATGGGTGTATTTGGAGAAATATGTACAGGAGTTTTGAAAAAAAAAAACAGTTTGCAAAAAGTGAGAAAAACTGAACTTGACAGAATTGTCCTTCTGTAGAGATGAGTAAGGAAAAAACTGTGTTTTAAGGACTGTGTGCAGACTAGCTTTTCAGACAACTAAAAGCAGTCATACAGTGAGCTTCTATTGCGTATGTTCATTTCCCACCCCCAGGAAGCATGAAGCACAAGAGCATGGTTTCTGGTTAAACTTTTGCAGGTTTCTCCAAAGTACATTTTGACATTTGGATGTGACTGTCAGAGGCCGCTTTTGCAAGGTGGCTACGGTGAGGAAATCAGTCCTCTCCTCACCCACAGACCTCCACCCACCATGGAGCTATTATTATTATTATTATTATTATTATTATTATTATTATTATTAGTTGAAGTTAGCCCGTTCAATAACGGGCGCTAGAGGAGGAGGAGGCAGGAGGAGGCAGAACAGCGGCCGCTGGGGGGTGGAGAGGGGCTCCCTCCCCCTTCTTCATTTTCCCCGGGGGCGGCTGCAGCGGCGGCGGTAGCGGCGGCGAGGATGGGGCGGCCCTCTGCGTCCGTGCGAGGCAGCGGCACTGGTGCAATTGACAACGCGCGTGCGCCGCCGCTGCCTCGCAGACACGCCCCCCTCTCCGCCCGCTCCAATCCCTGCGTCCGTGTGGGACACGGACATGCGCAGTAGCGCAATTCCGTGACACACGGACTGGACGCAGGGACACAGCAACTTTATTATATAGGATTATTACAGCTGCTGTTGTGCTTCCAAGATTCCTGCACAGCTAGAGAGCTTGCTCGCTTGTTTGTTTCTGAACTTTCTTTCAGAAGTGAACTTGATCCTAGTTATTTTCGACCTTCCCACCCCCACCCCGGCTGCCATCACTTTCAGTTATGTGGCTTCCCCACCCCCAGGAAACTGATGTAATTAGAAGCAACAAAGTACCTTGTGACATCGACAAGCAGATTTACTTTTGAGGACTGAGATCTACACCAGATCAGAGAAGTGCGCATGTGTGTTTGAGTGTGTTGGAGCTCCCAAACAAGATTTAATACGGTTTCCAATCACAACAGCAACGTCCGCAAGCGCCGTTCAGATTCATTGCAGGCTGGAATTAAGAATTAGGATGAAAATGAATAGGCCTCCTTTTCTTCCTGACACATGCAGATGCTGCTCCCTCTCCATTGCTCTGGGGACCATCCGCTCTTGTATCATAGAATAAACGAATCATAGAATTGTCGAGTTGGAAGGGATCCCAAGGGTCATCTAGTCCAACCCCCTGCAGTGCAGTTCAGTTCATTTCAGTTCTTTATTCGACCGTCAGTCAGAAAGGATACATTTCCATACAAAATTAAAACATCTAAAACGTCTAAAAGGACTTTGGAGTAAAACATAGCCAACAATAAAATGAAGCTATAGAGATAAACCCATGTCAATGCTGTCAATTTTAATCTTGCGACGCTTAAGAGCTAGAAAAAGAAATTTGGCCACCAGGGAGGCTGTTTTTCCAGTAACATTATTCAACAAATATAGAACCTGTCTTTCTCTGGATAGAAAGCTAAGTTGACATAGGAGTGGAGCTATAAGATTTTGCCTGAGATCTGCATAGAAAGGGCGGGTCAGGAGAATATGTTTGGTGGACTCTACCACTCCCAGGGCACAATGACAAGTTCTCTGAGCGTATGGGACTCCCCTGAACCTTCCCCACAATACCGCAGATTCGAGGACATTTAATCTGGCCCCTGCGAGGAGTCTACAGTATTCCACATAGTGGATTTCCGCGAGATATGGGGCTGGTGTAGCCTGATAGATCTGATCCCCCAGGAACATCCCTGATTTCACTAGGGCCATGTCCTCTTGTCTAGCAATATCACTCAGTCTCTGGGAGATCACAGCTCTGGCTTGGCTATATGTCATAGACTCCAAGTAAAGATGTGACAGAATATGAATCTCCTTGCACTCTTAAATCTTCTGGGGATGTTCTACCTGCTCCATGTGCCACTACAACAAGCCATGTTTCACTAGACTTTGTAAGGAAGACGGGAGGAGTGACAGCAGGCGTCTCGTGAAACATCGTAGAAATGTAAAGAATAATACAGCTCTGATCAAGCTAGCAAGGCTGGATCGAGACCCAAGCCTTGAGGAAAGCGGCTCCCAACATGCTTCAGAAATGATTTTCCAAGAATAGCCTAAGTCAAGGTGGGCAGAAGGTGGGTTAAACCACAGAGCCTAGGGCTTGCCGATCAGAAGGTCGGCGGTTCGAATCCCCGCGATGGGGTGAGCTCCCGTTGCTCGGTCCCTGCTGCTGCCAACCTAGCAGTTCGAAGGCATGTCAAAGTGCAAGTAGATAAATAGGTACTACTCTGGCGGGAAGGTAAACGGCGTTTCCGTGCGCTGTTCTGGTTCGCCAGAAGCGGCTTAGTCATGCTGGCCACATGACCTGGAAGCTGTACGCCGGCTCCCTCAGCCAATAAAGCGAGATGAGCGCCGCAACCCCAGAGTCGACCATGACTGGACCTAATGGTCAGGGGTCCCTTTACCTTTACCTTTACCTTTACCTTTACAAGTAGATCTCCGGGTAGTTTGCAGCAGGTTGGCAAGAATTTCTGTCAGTGAGTCCCAATTGTAACAACAACAAAATGATGCACACACTCTAAATTAGGCTGCTGGGATGAGCAAAGCTTGGGGTAACTAGGAATGGGTTTTTGTGTGAGGTCAGCTTAGTTCCAGTACTTACAACAAATCCTTTGCTCAGGGACTATACACAGGGGCTCTTAAGTCCCACTAGACTGAAGTCTGTCTTTTCCTGGCTTAACTTATCCGGCAGAAGCCTGAAAACTTCCCATCAGCAAATAGCTCCTATCTTAACCTCTTTCAGGCTAGAAAACTAAGCCTCGTTGTAAATTCTTTGAGAGGAGGGTGTTTTTTTAAGGGACGGGTGAATTGCCACAGTACCAAGTATCTCAACTGATTCATACAACACATCATAACAGGCAAATGGTATGGCAGCAAGCTCTAAAGCTGTACAAAGCCGCTATCCAGGCGAGAAGTTAGTTTTGTGGCCCTCTCAAGCTTGCTTCCCTATCAGAAATGTTGGTCCAGGAACAGAAATCATTTGAACCATTTCAGAGCCTCCTTTGACCCCTGCAGTGTTTGTCGGATAAAAACAAGGGTCCTTGTTGTTATGCATTACATGAAGACATAGTTTTTCCCATAGATTGCCATAGAGTGGTGAGATTGTAAGAAACTTTAATTTCAAAATGTGCAGCTTCCTATCACCCAGAAGACATGTTTATTTAACATTCTGAAATCATATTTTTTAATATGGTTTCATACAAATAAGTACATGTATTATATGCTAGCAAAACAATAAAATGGCACAAAGCTGTGCGTGTTTTGTGTTGTGGGGGTACTGTTTTGGAAATAGAGGAAATGTTGTGATTTATTCTACAAACCCCTTTACCTTTCTGTATTTTCCTGGTAAAAAGGTAAAGGTACTAGTACTGTATTATTAGATTACTTGGTGTTTAATTTCTAGATTAAAGAGTTCAGATGTAATGGAGCTGGCTATCAGGATTTCAGTTTTGCCAGCTAAATCTTCCCTAACTTCCTCTGTTGCCTGCCGTCTTCAATTGCATCTTCACCATCTTGATGCTTATTGGGAAACAGGTGTAAAATTGCATGAGCTGTTGTGGGTGGGGAGACAGGCAAATACCCCCCCCCAAGAAGCAGCAAGGGCCGCCTCCCTTTTCCATGACACAGGGATGGCATCACAACCTATTGAAGGGAAAATGAATGGGCTTTGAATCTTCTGGAAGAGCCCAATATGCCATAACAAATCCGTACAGAAAGGAGTGAGTGTTGGGTTAGCCATCATAATGGAACTGCCAACTCAAAGCTAGTGAGAAGCATTGGTCCCATTATTGGGAGTATTGGTACTCATGTGTATCTCGCACCATCAGTGTACGTGGTGTTTTTCAGTGTTGAGTAAAAATAACAGGGCCCTGCCCTGAGGACCTTACAGTCATAGGTTTTGACAGTGAGAGAGGCAATTAGGGGAAGGAAGAACGACGACAGAGGCAAGGATAAGAGGATTAATATGAAATGTCCATATTGCAGGGATTCAGTTGATCTGATTCCTTGATTTGTTCCCATAGATCAGTGGTTCTCAAAGGGTGTGGTGTGCTACACTGGTGTGGCAGGAGAGGATGGCATGTGTGGCAGGAAGAGTCGAGGCAATCAATAATATATTTTGGGAATGATTCATGTGTACTTACGTAGGTGCATTGCTCTATACTTTCTGGATGTCCCACGATCTTATTATAAAGTAGTTGCGTTCTATGTTATAAATCAAGTGCTGCTAGGAGTTGATTCTTTTTGTTTTCCAATGTATTTCTCATCAATTAAAAATTCGGTGCGAGCAAATTTTTATTCTGAAAGTGTGGCCCAGAGGGGGGGGGAAAGTTTGAGAACCACTGCCCTAGATACTGAATTGAAATTTTATTTATGCGTTGTTACAGCATTGCTTTTCGTTTGGTTTGCTGCCTGATATTACCGTATTGATTTTTGGTGTTGTTGTATTTATTTTGGTATGCTATGGGCTTCCCTTTGGAAGGAAAAGCGGGCTGCAAAGATTGAACTTGGATTAAGATGTCGCCTCTGCCGGAGCTCATCAAGCAGCCCAAGGCAAGTTGCTCTGTCAGCCTGAACCGCCTGCCCTGTTGGGATAATAATGCTTTGTAGGGTCACTGTGACCATGTATGGCAATTCCTTTGCACAATTATACCCAGCCTGAATTAAGGTCCCACTGCAGTTGTATTTCCAAACCTCCGGAGGGCGCCTGCCCTTGTAATCCCCTGCTTCGATCTGAACCCATCCCCAATTGTTTCACAGTTGCCCTCCCTGTCTCCCCTTTGAACAGACACCTCCCCTTCTGAAGCAGCAAACCTCAATGCGTCCAACAGCATCGGGGCCAGTGCGCTGTGTGCCATTTGCGGAGATCGTGCAACGGGGAAACACTATGGGGCCTCCAGCTGTGACGGCTGCAAAGGGTTTTTCAGGAGAAGCGTCAGAAAGAATCACATGTATTCCTGCAGGTAAAGGGGGGAAGGTGGGGGGCAGCGGGATGTTACTGGATAGATCCTTAAAAGATGTGAGACAGCCCAGCTTGGGTTGACAGGATATAACCTAGAGAACAAGAACTTATCTATAAATGCGCCAAGGAACTGGAAGACAAGAGACAGAGCTCTTTCCTTGGAAGTAAGGGCTCATCCAGACTTCCTTTTGTGCTGTGTTTCTAGGCACTTTAAAGCACCGTGTCGTAGTGTTGTTGTTTTTTGCCATTGTGCTTTCCCTGTGAAAACACACTCTCTACTGCTGAACTGGAGCAGACGGCAATCTACAGAAAACTCGAATTGCCATTTGTTCCGATTCAGTGTTAAAGAGCAGGTTTTCATGGGTAAAGTGTCATCGGACACGGCACTTTAAAGCACAGACCTGTCAGTATGTGTGGATGCAGCACTGCAGCCTTAATTGCTTTGCTGCAGTCTTTTGACGGTCTTTATATTTGGGGCCGGGAAGGAATTTCCCCTGCACTTCCCTATTTCCCCTGTGATGGCGGTAACAGGGTACCCCGTTAGAGGGGTCTAGAGGGAAGTCTCTGTCCAAAAAGCCAGTTGCGTAGGGCTAGTGGGCCATAGAGCTTCCCTTGTCGTTTGGGGCCCATCCGCGTAAACCTGCGTTTTGTGATTAACCCACCCCCAAACAAACCCTGTCATGTCTCAGACCTGCCCCCAGCAGCGGGGGAGGGGGGCTGAGAGGGATACATGCCCAGTGCCTATGCCAAGACTACCTACATCTGAAATCAATAAAGTTATGGCCATTTTAAATCCCAGTCAGGTTTGTCTTGTCCATTTATTTTATCCCTCCCTTTTAGCTGTGAGTGCGGGGAGTGGTGAGGCCCTCTACGGTTGGGCACGCAATATCTGATTTTAGCAAGGCGCAGCCACGGAACAATGAGAAAAGTTCTCGGCTCCAGGGGAATTAATCAGTACAGAATATGATCAAAATTCAGGTCAAGCCAAAGTGCAGATTAGCCCAGAGTTACTATCGTTTTCCTGCTTATTCCTTCCTTGAGGTGCTGATCGGTACTCGGGTGATTACAGCGCCTAATTCAACTCACCCTCTTAAGTCTCTGAATGGTGCTTCCCTTTTAAACTCATGATTCTGTCTCCTTCCTCTCTCCACCTCACCCCTGCCAGGTTTAACAGGCAGTGTGTTGTAGACAAGGACAAAAGAAACCAGTGTCGATACTGCAGGCTAAAGAAATGTTTTCGAGCAGGAATGAAGAAAGAAGGTGAGGTCTCTTTGTGTGTCACTGACTGCAGCTTCCCTCTTATTGTGTGCCCAAACTGTAGGCAACGTAGTCTGTAAACCAGCCATGTAGGCCACTGGGCTATGTAACAAATGCCTACTCCTTTCCCTGCACATCTTTGCAGTCCCCACACCTGCTTAACTTCTGCCGTGCTGCAGCACCAGGTGTTCTCAGACCATTTGCTGTGCCAGCTGCTGCTCAGTTTTCAACAAAACCTGAAGGCAAGAGAGCAATTTTTCTCCCTGATGCTACACTAGCATTTGACCTATTCAGCAACTATTTATCAGCAAATGAATAGTTTTCTTCAGGGGTGGGGAAACCTATTTCCCTGCTCACAACCATCATCCAGCATATTACAAACCAGGTGAGACAATAATATCCATGCCAGTTCGCACCTGAAGGGATTGTTTTGCAATTCCAATAGAAGCTCCCAAAAAACACTGTCTCAACCTTTGTCAACTTCTGAGGAGCATGCAATATTTTGGGATATTTACCAACTCGTTTCTTCAGAGGAAATGGACTATTGTGGGAATTACTGTATATTCCTGCGTATAAGACTACTTTTTAACCCAGGAAAATCTTCTCAAAAGTCGGGGGTCGTCTTATACGCCTGGTCGTATTTCTTATACGGCGAGTATATCCCAAACTCTACATTTTAACTGGAAAAGTTGGGGGTCGTCTTATACGCCCAGTCGCCTTATACGCCGGAATGTACGGTACTAACATGGTGCAGATGAAGTGGTTTGAACATTTGATATCTGCTATATAAAAAGTTCCAAGTATAATTTTTCATTATTTCTTAAATTTTTAACACTGCCCTTCATCCGAAGATCACAGCGCAGTTCACAACGTATTCAAGATTAGGAATGGGAGAAAGAAACTACTTCTTCACACAGTGCATAGTTCAGATGTAGACTTTGCTCCCACGAAATGCAATGAAGTCCGTCTTAGATGCTTTAAAAAGATGGCTCTATGCTTCTTCCTGCCAACCATTGGGGAGAAATAGTAGGCGACTGCTGTTCCTCGCATGTCCTTCTTGTGGCCTCACCAAAGAGATTTGGTTGCCCGCTACAGGAAACAGGATGCTGAACGAGTTAGTCTTCGGTCTGCCCCAACAGGGCTCTTTTTATTTTGTTATGATTCTGGCCCAAACGCACCTGATAGAGGGGGCCCTGTCTTGCAAAAGCTTAAAAAAGGTAAAGGGACCCCTGAGCATTAGGTCCAGTCGTGTCCGACTCTGGGGTTGCGGCGCTCATCTCGCTTAATTGGCCGAGAGCCGGTGTACAGCTTCCGGGTCATGTGGCCAGCATGACAAAGCTGCTTCTGGCGAACCAGAGCAGCACATGGAAACGCCGTTTACCTTCCCGCCAGAGTGGTTCCTATTTATCTACTTGCACTTTGACGTGCTTTCGAACTGCTAGGTGGGCAGGAGCTGGGACCGAGCAACGGGAGCTCACCCCGTCACAGGGATTCGAACCGCCGACCTTCTGATCAGCAAGCCCTAGACTCTGTGGTTTAACCCACAGCTTATGCCGTAATAAATACATTAGTTATTTCATAAGCCACAAGGTGCTTTGTTTTGGCACGGTCTTTGTGCTTTAGACTGGGCCCCAGTCCATAAAATGGTTAGGCTGGAATAAATCTGTCTTGTCTTAAAGGTGCCAGGAGGCTCTCTTGTCACTTTTGCTGCAACAGACTAATGTGGTTAACCTCAAACCCTGGAGATTCATGTTCCTTCCACAACATTAGTTATTCTAGTTGCATCAGTGGGCTCGAGCATTTCTGTGGTTTGTGCAAAGGATAGAGGGATTTTCTCTTTTCTCTCTAGAGTGCCTACTCAACTTGTATTTGCCTGTTAATATTCAATAGAAGTTACATTAGGTCCGTGACCAGCTAAATACTGAGTAAACATTCAGAATACATCATGCCGTGACAGAGCTGCGTGGATCCCGATAACGCATGGCGTAACCTTGAGCGCCTCTGTTAACAGCCGCTGACTGCAGGGTTTTAATTTCAGCACAGGCTCATTATAGCCGTATTATCAAGCAGAATGATATGACTAGGAAATAAATCTGGAGAGGCACAGGTGTAATAGTAACAATCAGATATTGTTTGATATCTCCATTAATCGTGGAGTTATCATAGGTGATAGTTGAGGCAACTCCATGACTCGGCAAACTTGGCTAACCTGCCAGGAAGTCGCAAGTGGACTACGTGTCTTACGAGATCCTAGAACACAGCTCCCTGGTGCACTTAAAATGATCAAAATCATTTTGGAACACTTACAAAGGAAGTGGGGCTTGGAGTTTACAGTGGACGCTCGGGTTGCGAATGTGATCCATGCGGGAGACGCGTTCGCAACGCGCTGCGTCTGCACGTGCGCATGCCGCAACCTGGTGCTTCTGCGCATGCGCAAAGTGTGATTTAGTGCTTCTGCGCGAGCGCCAAAACCCGGAAGTAACCCGTTCCGTTACTTCCGGCTTCGGCGTGGTGCGCAACCCGAAATCGCACAACCTGAAGCAGCCGTAACCCGACGTACGACTATTGATTTAGGAAAGAAATCTGACTATGGTCACATCCACATTTAAAGCACATGGCTTTCTCCAAAGAATCCTGGGAACTGCTGTTTCTTAAGGGTGATATAGCTCTGTGAGGAGTAAACTATGGTTCCCATGATTCTTTGGTTGGGATACCTTGTGCATTAAATGCATGGCATGGAAGTGACCTTAGCGTGGAGAGGGCAGAAGTTTATAACATTGCTTGTAGTGTGGAGAGAGCTCTTTTAAGCTAAAGAACTCAAATATCTGAAGACAATTCCCAATGCGTTTACTTCCTTAGAATAAGGACATCCATTTATCTGGCTGTTTCATACATATATTCCATTCTTTCTTTTATTTTTACCCACTTTAAATTGTTGGAGTAGGGCAGATGGTTGTACCACCACCAGCGCCCCTGCTTTTCCTTTGCTCTTTTCCAAACTACAGAATTTAAAATCTAGAGTTGGAAGGGACCACGAGGGTCATCTAGTCCAACCCTCTGCAATGCAGGAATCTTTTGCTTAACGTGGGACTCAACCCTGAGATGAAGAGTCTTATGCTCTACCAATTGAGCTATCCCATGTTGTTATTATGTTGTATGAAGATGTAATTGTGTTGTATTAAAATGCTATTATGTTGTATAAAAGCAATGACAAAAAAAAAAAGCTTCTTGCTCTGTCTTGTGCTTCTGATAGCAATGTGAAGTGTTTTGCGTTTTCATTTTTTGGGGTCTTTTTTTGTTTGTTTTGGTTTTGCAGCTGTACAGAACGAACGCGACCGAATCAGTACTCGGAGATCCAGCTACGAAGACAGCAGCTTGCCGTCCATTAATGTTTTACTGCAAGCAGAAGTTCTCTCACAACAGGTACGTCTTTTATTTTAGAATGTAGCGAAATAATCATCATTTTAGTTTTCTTCCCAGCTCAGGGGTGCCCCCCCCCAGACCACCAGTATTTTGTGGGACGGGTTCAAGCGCATACCCAGATGTTGGTTTCGTACAGTTAAAGTGGATTAAAGGGCTCTGATGCCCCGGCACAACAAACCTGCTTTCAAAAATTGGAGTTTTCTTGGTTGTGGAGTGGAAATGCATGGGAAACTGTGGGATGAATGAATGATTAATGGGAAGATGTAAAAACACCCTGCAAACAAATCAAGATGAATGCTCATTGTTATATAACCTCCCCATAAACCAACTGGAATGAGTGCTCTATAAAGGCAAGATGTAGTCTAGTCAAACCAGGCTTCCTCAACCTCAGCCCTCCAGATGTTCTTGGCCTACAATTCCCAGGATCCCTAGCTAGCAGGACCAGTGGTCAGGGATGATGGGAATTGTAGTCTCAAAACATCTGGAGGGCTGAGTTTGAGGAAGCCTGATGTAAGCTTTGTGCAAGCAAATCTGGATGAATGCTGAATAAAGAGGTTGTCTGGAGGAGCCTGTGATCTCTTCAACAGACACCTGTAAATTGAAAGCCACTTTCAGGCATCATAAGCCTCTTGTGCTGCAGTACTGTATACATTTATTTGGGAATAAGCACCACTGCATACAGTTGAGCAGGCATAGGCAAACTCGGCGCTCCAGATGTTTTGGGACTACAACTCCCATGATCCCTATCTAACAGGACCAGTGGTCAGGGATGATGGGAATTGTAGTCCCAAAACATCTGGAGGGCCGAGTTTGCCTATGCCTGCAGTTGAGTTTACTTCTTAATAAACAAGCATTGAGTTGCACGGTTTAGTCTCTGGCCGGGCAGCTTCCAGTTTGAAGGATTGCAGATGACAGAGGGAATACCCAACAGATCAACACAGTATTCATACAACCACGTTTCCCATCTTAGTCATAGCATCGCATATGCTGTCAGCAGCTTCCTAGGTGCGAAATGCTGCCCTGAGGAGTCCGAGAAAATGTAACAGAAGTGCCGCCTCAAGGGAAGTGAAATATACTCAAGAGTCAAGTGTGGATTTCATGCTCTTTATTCAGCTCATAGTAGCGAAGAATGAAAGTTCCCCCAAAACATCTGCTTTATATACATTATTTACACAATGGGCCCCACGTGATTGGCTAATTCCAGGATACTCCTGTAGGCCAATCAGGTTGCGGATTCACTTCCACCTGGAGCTGGATTGGGTGGCTCCTGCGGACCAATCAGACTGCTGCATTCTGGATCCTATTGTTCTAGGACCAATCAGACTGCTGCATTCTGAATCCTATTGTTCTAGGACCAATCAGACTGCTGCATTCTGAATCCTATTGTTCTAGGACCAATCAGACTGCTGCATTCTGAATCCTATTGTTCTAGGACCAATCAGACTGCTGCATTCTGAATCCTATTGTTCTAGGACCAATCAGACTGCTGCATTCTGGATCCTATTGTTCTAGGACCAATCAGACTGCTGCATTCTGAATCCTATTGTTCTAGGACCAATCAGACTGCTGCATTTGTATTTTTCGACTTACGAATGAAAAAAAAGTGGCCGCACGCCTACGAATTTTTCGGCATCCGAATGGAAATCGTTGCAGGTTTAGATGCGGTTTCCTCGACTTACGAATTTTAGATGCGGGTTTTTTCGACTTACGAATTTTTCTGAATATTTTTCTCCCAATGCATTCCTATGGGAAATCGACTTACAATTTTTTTCGACCTACGAATGTCCATTCGGAACGGATTAAATTCGTAAGTCGAGGGACCACTGTATATTGGCTCGTATCTGGATATTTGCTGCTCAGGACTAGCCAGGATTGGAAGGCACCCAACAGGGAGGAAGCATAGCCCAAAGCATCTGTCTAGAACTTGAATTGCACTTCTGGTTCCCATCATAAAAGCAGATCTGTACACCATGTGCATGACTTTATAGCTCATCACTGGAGCAATTATGGCTCAATTCCCCGCTGAATGTGAACTGCCTGTTGGGAAGCATTGTGTTTCAGTGATGCAAACAAATGTTATGCAGTCTCTGTCTGCAATCTTCAGTAGCCATTACACACACACACACACACACACACACACACACACACACACACACACACAATCACTAGATGCTGTGCTGTGCTCATCAACTGAGAAACATTTTTGTGTGAACTTCCCTTTAGGACCATCTAGAAGTGCTCCGAGAGCATTCGGCTTTAGGGTGCTGCAACTGGAGCTAAATCCCAAACAGATTAATGCAGGGGCATTTCAGTCTAAATGGGTTTAGCACTAGAGCAGGGAAGTCACCTTCCAGATATTGCTAGACTTCAACTTCAACCGCCTGTCATTATTGGCCATGCAGGCCACAGTTTCCTCATCCCACCTTTCCATCTCTTATTTGCTGGCCACAAAGCTAGCTAGCAGAGTATTTTGAAGAAATAGGGCAGGCTTCCTCAAACTCAGCCCTCCAGATGTTTTGAGACTACAATTCCCATCATCCCTGACCACTGGTCCTGCTAGCTAGGGATCCTGGGAGTTCTAGGCCAAAAACATCTGGAGAGCCGAGTTTGAGGAAGCCTGAAATAGGGAGATGGGGGAGACGAAATCTAAAACCTAGCTTGTTTGTGGATCATGGTATTTGATGGAGAACGGATTCGACCTTGGTTAGAGGGCAAGAGCCTTTGCAATTCTACAGCAAAAACATAAAGAAAGGTGCTTCAGTTTCTCGCACAGATTTTGATTTTTGTTGTTGCTTGTGCAGCTTCCTTTACAGCTTACCTCTCCCTCTCCCTCTGAGCAATACAAAATAAAAAATAAAAAAATTCCTTCCAGTAGCACCTTAGAGACCAGTTGGTCTCTAAGGTGCTACTGGAAGGAATTTTTTATTTTGTTTTGACTATGGCAGACCAACACGGCTACCTACCTGTAACTGAACCTCTGAGCAATGTTAGGTGAAACTTCTTTCTCCCCCCTGCAGATATCATCGTCACCAATTTCAGTGATCAATGGTGATATCAGAGGGAAGAAGATCGCAAATATTGCAGACGTCTGCGAGTCCATGAAACAGCAGCTGCTAGTGCTAGTGGAGTGGGCCAAGTACATCCCGGCCTTCTGTGAGCTTCCTCTGGATGATCAGGTGAGCCGGTTATTGGGAGTCCGATTCGTCCTAGCTGAAACCAAACGTTGATTTTCCTGTTCCATTTCTAATAATTCAGTGCAAGGCCCTTGTGACACTCACCGTGCAAATGTGCAGTATCACCTCCTCGCTGGCCGTTGACACGCAGCTCTTTGGCAAAATGGTAATGACAGGGAATAATTCCAGTGAAACAGTATAATTTAAAACACACACACACACACACACACACACACACACACACACAGAAATCTAGTAATAACAGGGTTCAGTCTTATGGGTCAGAGAAAGCCTGGGCAAAAGGATATGTCTTTTCAAGACATCTGAAGCAAACTGGCGGATAATGCTTTCCATGTGGCTGAGAGATGGGCATTCTACAGTACAGAGGCAACTACAGAAAATGCCCATCTGTAGGGTTCTTTGCTGCTAGTAGAATTTCCCCAGATGATCTAAGTCAGGAAGAGCCAGTGTGGTGTAGGGGTTAAGAGTGGCAGACTCGTAATCTGGGGAACCGGGTTCGCGTCTCCGCTGCTCCACATGCAGCTGCTGGGTGACCTTGGGCTAGTCACACTTCTTTGAAGTCTCTCAGCCTCACTCACCTCACAGAGTGTTTGTTGTGGGGGAGGAAGGGAAAGGAGACTGTTAGCCGCTTTGAGACTCCTTCGGGTAGTGATAAAGCGGGATATCAAATCCAAACTCCTCCTCCTCCTCCTCTTCTTCTTCTTCTTCTTCTTCTTCTTCTTCTTCTTCCTCAAACTCTGCCCTCCAGATGTTTTGAGACTACAATTCCCATCATCCCTGACCACTGGTCCTGCTAGCTAGGGATCATGGGAGTTGTAGGCCAAAAACATCTGGAGGGCCAAGTTTGAGGGAGCCTGATCTAAGTGATCTCCCAGGTCCATACTGGGGCAGGTGGTCCTTTAAGTAACCTGGTCCTAAGTTGTTCTGGCCTTTATATATTAGTAGCAAGGACTTGAAATGACCCGGTAGCAAATTGGCAGCCGGTGCGGTTCCTTCAGCACAGGAGTAATATGTGTACTTCCAAGTACCCCACGGAGCAACCTGTCTGCAGCGTTCCGCAGGAGCTGCAGCTTCCAGACCAGTCTCAAGGAAAGCCCCACACAGAACGCACTGCATTTGCCCAGTCATTACCAATGCATGAATGACTGTGGCGGAGTTATCCGTGTCCAGGAAAGGGTGTAGCTATTGTACAACCCAAGTTGATAAAATACTTATGAACTACGACTCACAGGGGCTGCATGCACCTCAAAGCTGAACTAATGCAGAACCAGCCCTTGAAAATGACTGATGCAAACAAGCTGTGATGCAAGCAAGACATTGTCGAGTATTTGGCCTGCAAGGATTACTTCTTTACTGCCAGCAGCGCCTGCATTTACAGCGGAGCAAAGTGGGCTGATAGGGCCCCGTTTTGTTTTGTTTTTAAGCTGTGTGCCTTTAACATCAGGGTACCTTTAAATCAGAACTCTGTTTGGACAGATTTCCTTTCCTTAAGTTCGTTCCCAGTGGTGAGATCTAAACCTCCGGAAAATAATGCTCTTTCCTTCAGCTCTTTCATCGCAAGATATTTCTTCATGTTTGTTCAGTGTATACAGATGGGCCCATCCCTATAAAGACACCCTTTCCCAAATCCTTTGGTTAATGTTTAGTGGCTGTTTGCTGCACAGCTGAAGTCCCGGTTGGACATTAAGAAGCATCCATGCCACACTGCGTCTTAGTATTAACCTTCGCTTCCACAGATTTCTTCTTTTAAAAAACAGAAGTGGGACAGGAGATACAGAACATTCTTGAGGATCACTGAAGGGCATAAAGTGACAGAATGCAATCATTAACAACAGAGCAAGAGTAGAGAGCTTAAGAGAAAAACAACAACCACGGGTTGCTCGTCACAGCAAGATGTCCACAGTCAGCAGAGAAATTAATTACATTTAGGCTGCAATGCTAGACTTGGGGAAGGTAGTTCAACATGTGGTCATTTGAGTGACCTTATGGCTCCCTTACAGAGCCCTAATGTCGCTGGATCCCAACCTCTGGTTGGAGGGCCAGCAATATTTTACTTGTTTATGAACTAGGCGCAATCCACCTTCACCTTTGCACATGTGTGCCCCCAGGAGAGGATCAGCGTAGGGCAGGCATGTCCAAAGTCTGTTTCGGGGGCCTAATCCGGCCCGCTGGTCAGTTTAATCCGGCCCCAGTGGCAATTTATTTCCTGTGGTAAAATCCTAAAAAAAACCTCAACAACTTCAATCCTAAAAGAAGCTCAACAACCCTTAAAAAAGGTCAACAACTTTGGTCGGCCCCCACAGCCCTTCACTTCATCACATCTGGCCCTCTTTGAAAAAAGGTTTGGACACCACAGGCGTAGGGCAACTGGACCCTGGGAACAAGCTTGCATAGGGGGTGGTTGAGCATCTCTCACTTACGCATCTGGCTGCTGCTCTGTTCCAGGGGCCTTTGTTGCAACCGGTTATTCCTGCTTTTGGAACTCTGGTCCCCAAACATCCTAGCACTGAGTGAGGAAGGTGGCTATAGATCAGGGGTAGGCAACCTAAGGCCCGTGGGCCAGATGAGATCCAATCGCCTTCTCTCTTTTTTTAAAAATTTTTTTTATTAATTCATTTTATAAAAAAATTACAAACAAACAAATACAAAACAGAAGTAGAAGGTGAGTAGAAGGTGTGCTTTTATTTAAAAAGCATCTCTGGGTTATTTGTGGGGCATAGGAATTCGTTCATTCCCCCCCCCCCAAAAAAATAGTCCGACCCACCACATGGTCTGAGGGACGATGGACCGGCCCACGGCTGAAAAGGGTTGCTGACCCCTGCTATAGATCATTATGATGTTAGTCTTCAACCTCCACTGCCTTGCGGGGTATCTCCGGGAGAAGAAAAGGCTAAGGAGTAAGCCCTACACAAATCTGGAGTAGAGTCCACAAGACAGTTGGATGGTGCCTTGTATGCCTCCTTCCAGCAACTCCTGCAGCCAAGCTGGTGCCAAACGTACTGCTCTGCTTTCCTTTGGACCATATCAATGAGGTGGGGGGTGTCTTGTTGTCTGGGCAGCCCAGGACCTCCATACACACTGCCCAGGCTTGCGCCCCGGGGAGGACACTTTAGTGCTGCTAATGCAGCAGATTGACTTCACCCCTGGACGTGCACTCCATTGTCTCTTGAGACAGACAGGTGCCAACAACAACAACTAGTCCCCAGAAGTTGATGAAAGATCAGGCCACGTTACCAAGCAATTTAGAGGTTCCCCCCCCCCCACCATATCCTGTTGAACATGAGACATACTGTGCCACTTCCTGAAAAACAGAAGGGCGAGTACTTCCCGTATGGGAATTTATAGGAAGTGCTTACCAGCCTACTGTTGTAGGTGATGCCTGGGATGCTTGTGTAGGCAAACATCAGCAGAGAAAGGGGAAGGAGTGAAGAATTGACCCCCTTCTCTGGGGAGAGCTGTGCATGTGCTCTAACAAGCAAGTTCCACTCGAATTGCTTTTCCTCCGTATAGTGTTTCCGCCTACAGAAAACAAATTCCCTTATGGGAATAGATGCCCAGCTTATATTGTGATCCTTTCAATCATGTGGTCTTCAAAGGAGTAGTTTAGCAAGCTGCAATTTCTGCGCTCTTCTTCTGCAGGCAATCATCTCTCTCTCTCCCTCTGCCCTGCCATCCATCCTCCTCTTGCATCAGCCCTCTAATAATAGGCCTTTGTTCCTCCAGGTGGCTTTGCTACGGGCCCATGCAGGGGAGCACCTGCTACTGGGAGCCGCCAAGAGGTCGATGGTGTTCAAAGACATCTTACTCCTAGGTAAAAGTGCATCGTATAAAAAACATGCCTCCCATCTCCTCCCGTTAAAAATACTGTAATGCATTGCTTTTTTTCAGCGTGGGGGTTTGGAAGGAAGCAGGCAATGTACTGTATTTTTCCATGTATAACATGCCCCGTGTATAAGACGCCCCCTATTTTGGGGGAACTAAAATTAAGAAAATGCACTGTGCACTATCTGTGTATAAGACGACCCCTTATTTTAAACTTTAAAAATTTAGGAAAAAATATAGTCTTATACATGGAAAAATATGGTAATCTCTCAGGTTTCTTTGTCACCTACCGCAGGGGTGGGAAACCTCAGTTTCAGGGGCCAAATGCCCTCTCTGTTTGGCCCTTGGGATTCTCCCCAGGCCACACACCCTCTTGAGACACACCCCTCACCAGCCCTGCTTTGTACCGCCCCCTTGAATGTTTTTGCCAGGCTGGAATGTGTCATTGAACTCTGTGTTTGTGTTTGTGTGGAAACTAGCCTACTGTACACAAAAGTGTAAAGGGCACATTTGTTGCTTTGCCCACTGTTGCCTCTGACCCCACCCAACACTGGGATGCGGCCCCCTGAAAGGGAGCGTGGCCCTCGGGTGCAAAAAAATGTTCCCAACGCCTGATTTGATGGCTTTCAGTTATCTCTACAGTTCTGTAAGCAAACATTATAACATGAGGGTATATTTAGGCAGGGGGATTTAAGAGCTGAATGTGTGTTGCAACAGGCATCACTCCTTTGTCCGACTTTGCAAGAACTTTTCACCAGAGGTAAAAGTGGGACGTAGGTAGACATTTTGAGTTGCGGTTCCTTTCTCCTGCCTTCAGCTCTGAAAAATAGAGAACCACCTCCCATCTGTCTCCAGCCTGAGCTACCCCCCGCAAAGCAACACAGCTGCAGCAGTGGGACTTTACAGTGACTGAACTGGCAAGCCTGCAGTCTTTTTGATGAAAAGTGACTCCCCCCCCCAGGCCCCATCCAACTTTTAAAAAATGTTTTCGGTGGGTTTTGGAAGTAGAAAATCCATTTGCTCAATGCAAGCCATTTATAGAGTGGAATTGCTGACCACAGAGCCTAGGGCTTGCTGATCAGAAGGTTGGCGGTTCGAATCCCCGCAACGGAGTGAGCTCCCGTTGCTCGGTCCCTGCTCCTGCCCACCTAGCAGTTCGAAAGCACGTCAAAGTGCAAGTAGATAAATAGGTACTGCTGCAGCGGGAAGGTAAACGGCGTTTCCGTGCGCTGCTCTGGTTCGCCAGAAGCAGCTTAGTCATGCTGGCCACATGACCTGGAAGCTGTACGCCGGCTCCCTCGGCCAATAAAGCAAGATGAGTGCCGCAACCCCAGAGTCGGTCACGACTGGACCTAATGGTCAGGGGTCCCTTTACCTTTACCTTTAGACTTAAAACGCGCTGCTGCTACTCCTGAGTATATCAGTGAGTCGTTTTTTGGGCAGTGGGAGAGGAAGCAAAAATCAGGATGGCCAGATACAAAAGATGTCAGGGCTCCTGTACTTTCAGAAACAGTGCAGAAGATCCATATCATGCCAGTTACATTTGTTGAAACTCCCTTTTCTACACTACTGTCAAAGGTGCAGAAGTCCTGCCCTCTTTTAAACCTGAGCACCCTTTTTGTGGACTGGGGAACCAATTGTCTACTTCTGCTTCTTTGTCCTCTGAAAGAAAATAGTGGTGCAGTACAAAAATGTCATAGCTCAACAAATTCCTTCCCCAATTCCAGACATCTTGGATCGTACAATCGGCTGGCAAGGCCTTGATGTTGCCGTCGCTGGGGGCTGTCTAATTGGCAGTGACCTGTGTGGGGCCTTTTCAGTGGTGGCTCCCTGTTTGTGCAATATCCTCGCTAGTGAGATGCACCTGTCTCCCTCCCTGTTAACTTTCAGGAGAAATTCAAAAACATCCATATTTTATTTACCCAGGCACTTGATGGCAGAAATACGCTGTTCCTGGAAACCCTGAGATGCTGGCTGAGAATGTTTTAAACTGTTTTTAGAATGTTTTCAAATTTCTTTTGGTTGGTTTTTTAAAAAAATGTTTTATCATTGCTATGTATGCCACCCAAGGCTCCTTTGGGAGGAAGGGCAGGATATAAATCAAAATAATAATAATTAATAATTATTATTAATAATAATAATAATAATAATGATAAGGGGTTGTGGATTACAAATAGTGAACAGTGACGATTTTTGATAGAATTGGGTTTTAATGAAAACAAACAATTCTCCTGCAGGAAATGACCACATAATCCCCCGTAATTGTCCGGAGTTGCTGGAGATCAGCCGTGTGGCTGTACGCATCCTGGATGAGCTAGTGCTCACATTCCAAGAGCTACAGATTGACGAAAACGAATACGCATGTTTGAAAGCCATCATCTTCTTTGACCCAGGTAGGTGCTGATTTTTCAGTAACTTGGAAGAGACATCTAAGGCTGCTTCCATGACCTAAACCCATTGAACACTGCTGGGGAATTGCTTTTCCACAATGTGTGGGGAACAAAATTAAAATGAAGGTTGCGCAGAATATAGGACTGTATTGTCTAGCAATGCCCTTCCTCGAGGCCAAGTTCCTCCTATAATGTTTATTCACGAATAAGAACCATTCAGTAAGGTTCCCAACAACATGAGTGCAGGTGAGGGAAGTAGAGAAGTGAATAGAGAGGTGTGTTTTTCTCCTAGGACGCAGAACATCTGACGAAGATGAATGGGAGAAATTCAGGACAGGCAAAAGGAAATAATTCTTCACACAACATATAGTTAAAATCTGGAATATGTAGTGATGGCTGCCATCTTGGATGGCTCTAAAATGGGACTAGGTAAGGATGATAGATAACTAGTTGAGGCACAGGTGTCCTGTGTTGCATTTGTTCACCCTGTTTCATAAGCCGGAGTTGTCACAGCGTCCCTCTATTTCAGAAAATACCTGAAGGCAGCCCTGTTTAGGGAAGTTTTTAACCTGTGATATTTTAATGTATTTTAATATCTGTTGGAGGCCGCCCAGAGTGGCTGGGGGGACCCAGCCTGATGGGCGGGGTACAAATAATAAATTATTATTAAAACAAAATAAAATAAAAAAAATTCCTTCCAGTAGCACCTTAGAGACCAACTAAGTTTGTTCTTGGTATGAGCTTTCGTGTGCATGCACACTTCTTCAGATACACTGAAATAGAAGTCACCAGACCCTGATATATAGTGAGAGGGTGGGGAGGGGTATTACTCAGGGGGGTGGTGGAAATGGGTGAAAGGTTGATAGGTGTGGTAAACCTGTTGACGACTGTTAATGGCTGCAATTAGTCTTACAGGAAAAAGACTAATTGCAGCCATTAACTTAGTTGGTCTCTAAGGTGCTACTGGAAGGAATTTTTTTTATTTTATTTTGTTTTGACTATGACAGACCAACACGGCTATCTACCTTTAACTTAAATTATTATTATTATTATTATTATTATTATTATTATTATTATTATTTGCTCATGCAAAGTCTGCGTTAGTGCAGGATGAGGAGAATGAAACTGGCACACCTTCCCCAGTCACAAACAACATGTAGTATCGTAGTGGTGCTGATAAGCCAAACACAACAACAGAAACCACCACACACAGGCTGACGCTAAAGTGACAATGGCATATAAAACTCTAATAAGGAACTGATAATATTATGATAATATATTCATGTAAATATCACATGTATAACAAAAATGCACAAAATCCATATAGTCGAACCATTCAGCAATAGATGTAATAACAAAACTCAGTGCCAACGAAAAGTTCAGTGAATGTCAGTAGTAGAATACGATGATAGATGAAGTCATAATCCAATAATGTCACCATCAGTCCAAACTCAACAAGAAGGCAACTGAGAGAGAAAACCTGTCCTCCGGATATTGTCCAGGTTTCGCGCTTAATGCTTCATCAGGTCTGTGTAGTACAAACAATATCCAAATTACAATGTAACAATCAATATATAAAAACTGCACAAAAAACAATATACGAAATGTTGACATACCTTAATGATACATTTTGTTAGCAAAACATGCAGATATCACAGGCACAGCTTAGTGAAACAAATGAAATGGAGACTTAAATAGAACAAAAGAACCATGATACCAATTAACATATAGTAGCACTTGCCAAAAGAGTTTGAGCAATGCAAGGAACAAAGGGCTCCAGGAGACCACCCAGACTGGCCCGAGTCAATGGCACCTCCCACTTGAAACTGCATCTTTCTTGAGAAATGCCACAGTCCGTAATCTCTTACGGTTCCCCCCAGATGCTAAAGGGCTGAGCGACCCCATCAAGATCAAGCGGATGCGGTACCAAGTTCAGGTCAGCCTGGAGGACTACATCAATGACCGGCAGTATGACTCACGGGGGCGCTTTGGGGAACTCCTCCTCCTCCTGCCCACCCTCCAGAGCATCACTTGGCAAATGATTGAGCAGATCCAGTTTGTCAAGCTCTTTGGCATGGCCAAGATCGACAACCTTCTGCAGGAGATGCTGCTAGGAGGTGAGTGTTGACCCTACAGGAAGTGGTTGGTTTTGGGGGAGTTGTTTTGCTATTGAATTTCAGGGGCTCCTCCAGATGACCATCTTATTCAGCATCCATCCTGATTAGCCTACCCAAAACTTACACAGTGCTTAGACTACGTCCGGATTTTATGGAGCATTGGTCACAATCGATTTATGAGGCCGTTATATCACAACGAGCATTCATCCTGATATGATTACTGGACCTCTCCTTAACAGGCTTCAGGCTCTTTGGGAAATCCAAGCATTTTGTGTTGCCCAATTCCATTTAGGACAGGGATCCTGTGCATTTAACTCAGCTAGGAACAAGCTGGATGTACTGTAGGGAACTGGGCCTGCCAAACAGCCGAGGGTGGCATGATTCAAAACAAAGTAGGCGAGAAGTTGCAGGGGAATAGCGATAGAGGGGATAGACAGGTTAAGCAACCCTCATCTGCTGCGCCTCCGTTTCAGAGGTCACAATCTCCCACCAAAGCTCTCCCACCAGCCTCACAGACCTGCATGTGGAGAACCTATACAGACTGCCAGTGTTTTTACAGCATGTAAAGTGACATTTGCATGGCGCCTGCTTCATATAATATAGTCAGGTGGTTTAAAAAAAACTATTTTATTTTCTCAGGTTTTTAATCAATTAAACATGGCTGGGTTGTTGGTTTTCTGAGCCGCTTTGGAACTGGTATTGTTACGCTTTGCGCTGTATTCTCTGCTTCATCGAATTTTGCATATAACCATTTTACTGCATTTTTTAAAAAAAGAAGAACTATATCCGTATATTATGCAATACTTAGAATAATATATATAATTTAGGGTCATCGAGTGACACTCCTCACGCTCATCACCATGCTCTTCACCCGCACCTTATCCAGGAGAACCTGGGGACAAACGTCATAGTGGCCAACACAATGCCTGCTCAGATGCACAACGGGCAGCTGTGTGAGTATTCCTGCACAAGAGAACCAGCTCTCTAGGTGTGCCGTGTGTGTTCTGAGTCGTGGCAAACCGAGTAAGTGGAGCTAGTATACAGATTTATCAGTTTGCTCGAGTAACGGGAGCAACATCTCCCATAATGCTCTGCTCTGCCTAACACCAGTAGGAGAGGAGGAGGAAGGAGCCTCAGTCAGACTTTTTAGAAAACACAATAAAACCCCCATAGGATGGTGTACATGATTACATGAGTACGTGAAGAGGGAGAACACACATCCTTCAAAGAAGAAGAAGAAATATTTAAAAGGAAAGCATTCTAATATTGATGGGACAAGAGCAGAAGGGAGCAATGTTTTATTTTCCCGCTTTTAAAGAGGCCACCTGAGTGCGCCAGTACATAACAATATTTGGCATAGGTAGGTAGCCGTGTTGGTCTGTCATAGTCAAAACAAAATAAAAAATAAAAAAATTCCTTCCAGTAGCACCTTAGAGACCAACTAAGTCAACTAACTAACCAACTAACCAAGAACAAACTTAGTTGGTCTCTAAGGTGCTACTGGAAGGAATTTGTTGTTGTTGTTGTTTTGAATATTTGGCATGTACATCTAATCAAAAGTAAAGAAAAGACTTTTGAAAATGCTATTGAACCCTGTAGGATTTACCTCCAAGTAATCATGCATTGTGTTGCACCGTTAATCTTCTTTTGATGTGATCCTTTATACTCTGACTGATCCTGTACAATGCCATTTATATATATTAAAAACATCAAATTTTTTTCTTTCAACAGCCACTCCCGAAACCCCCCAGCCTTCCCCACCTGCTGGCTCAGGAGCTGAACAATACAAACTGCTTCCTGGGGCCATTGCGACTGTGGCCAAGCAGCCTAGTTCAATCCCTCAACCTGCCATCACGAAGCAAGAGGTCATCTAGCATCCAACCAAATGAATGCTTCAGATGCCACAAAGACCTTGATGAGGGAGACAAAGCCTTTCTCATTCCCCTTTTGATCACTCTGGAGGTTGAATATTCACAGAGGCATCCCAGGGCACCAATGCATCAAATTGTTATTTGGAAATTGGATGGGGAGAAAGCCATCTCCCCAAAGCTGCCTCTGCATGTGGCTGTGGAGAACACCTGCACCTGAGCATTGCAGAACGTATCAACTAACCTTGGTGGAAGTCTTTATCCTATAGAGCCAGATCCCAAATTTCAGATCCGCAGGTGACTATTTCAAAAATTGCACTGACATGCTCGTTTCATCACTGCCACTGAGTTACACAATGTTATTGTGTTTATTTCACTTCAAATCTCAAGTTTTTTTTATTTAAAAAAGGCATCTGAATGAAAGGGAGGGGTGAACACCTTCACTGCAGGATCTCTAAATAGCTACAAGCCCTCTCGTGACAATCCCAAGCAGGCATGGTGGTCCACACTAAGGAAGAGGCAGAAAGTTTGACCCAGATGTTGCAGAAGTAAAGCCTCTTTATTGCCTTCTCCACAGTTCCACTGCCTTGGGGCAGCAGCAGAAGCAGAGGCCAGGACTAGATGCTTCCAGGGATCTTCAGAAATAAACAAAATTCAGTGGCCAAAGTAGTTGGCGGTGCTTTTTCCACCTGGTGACTGGTGACTTCTATGTGGAAGTAGCAGCTTGTTTGAACAAAGCATTGGCTTGCTGGATCAGACCAAGATCCATCCAGTCCAGCATTCTCTCCTTCAAACAGTAGTCAGTCAGATGCCTCTTGGGACTCACAAGTGGCGCATGAAAGTGGACGGTCTTCTCTTGGCTATGTTATTCTTTCCCTCACATGCATTGTCTCTGCACATGGAGGTCCCATGTCTGATAAAGCAGTCCTCCTTGAATTTGTCTAGTCCTTGTTGAGACTGTAAGATTTGCCTTCTTGCTGCAACAGAGCCAAGGGTCCCTTTATTTGAGGGGATGCCTGTATGTGGAAGTGCGACACAAATGTCGATTTCAATGTCATCCTTCATTCAAGAGATAATTCAGTTGCATTAATGATGCCAGATTCCTCTGCTTCAGTGAATCTCCTAATCAAGCGACCCACTACCGGCCTCGTCCCATTTCTTGTCCCTATTCATAATGATCCCAGGTGCTACTTTGTTGGGAATAACGGAGAACAAATGAGGGGAAGATCTGAGGGAGATGCAGGTTCATGGCTGGCACCAGCTAACGTTTCTCCTAGGCCTAGGCACTGCCAAGGAGGTTGATAAGCCAGGGTGGCATGGGCCAAGTGCACTTTTTGCCAGAATTCACACTGACTACACTGTGATGCAAACCATCTCCTCTAGATGCAAGGTTTCTACCTGATCTTAAGCCCTTGCTGCTATGCCCCTTGGGTAGTATTCTCAGTTGTGAGTGGCAGCCATCTTGATGCACCCACTGTGTGTGGCAGCTCATAGGAACACAACACAGACTGCCGTATACAGAGTCAGACCATCGACCTCTCCAGCCTAGTATTATGCTGCAAGCCTGAGGTAGACATCTTTCCCAATACTACAGCTAGAGACCCTTTTAATTAGAGATGTTGGGAATTGGACCTGAGACCCTCTGAGTGCAAGGCATGTGCTCTGCCACTGAGTCATCGATCCTCCCCTAAACACAAGAATTGGGGACCTCATTCCAATGAATATACAGCTGACAATCTTTTAAAAATGCCCTAGATCCGATGAGATTTCAAAAGGAAATTAACTTACCTTCCCATTTTAAAATTTTACCTCAGAAAGCATGAGGGCTCGGACTCGTTCTGTGTGAGGATAATTTTTAAATTCAATCTAAGCAGTTAGGCCAAAGTCACACCGACATAACATGTGATATATGTTGACTACTGTGGAATTCTGTTGGCGTTTAAAACACAGCTGAGAAATGCCATTATCTGCACACTGGAACACACCCCGGGGCATGTTTACACCATCAGTTATTCTCAGTTAAGAAGCCCTGATTTTTCCTCAAACTGATTTATTTAGCACATTCAAGGAGCAAGTAAGAAACTGAAGTTGAAAGAGAATCAAAGGCTACTGAAAAGATCAGGGGCTCGTGATTTGCCTCTCTTTTATCTCAGGATAAGCATAACAATAGTTGGAATTCTTCTCTAATGAGTAAAATTACCTGTTTTTGGAGAAGGCAGGCCTCATCCATAAGACAATTTCAGAGATGCAAGAATCCCTATGAGGTGACTTGCCCTGCCCAGTGTTTATATGGTAAACTATAGGGTGAGATTACAAATTCTTTAGAGGAAACTTAAGAGTTGCCAGCCTTTTGGTGCTAGTGAGCACACTGGGAATTTTGAGAAAGCACTGTGGGTGCCAATTGCAAAATTCACAAGGGTGTGAAATGTAACACAAAGTGGCACCCACAGCTAAAAGAGCAGAAAAAGAGGCAGAGCCACAAAGTAATGTGCTGTTGCCCCTGCCCTAGTCAATGTGAAAATGCACCTCCATCTGCCATTGCCACACTCTCTCACAGAGGGAAGTCCTCTGCAGTCTCTTAGATTTCAAACAAATGGGAGGGTGGGTGACTAGTCCCGGCATCCACTGAAATGTGGCCATGTTTAAAGGTATGTGTTCAAAATAGGAGAGGCAGGAAGAGCAAACGGTCCTTTGTGTCCTGGATTTTTGAGGGGATATTTACTGAGGCCTTCCATAAATACCATAGGAAGTTCTGGTGGACACACTAGTGCATGCAGATACCACATTGGTGGCTCGTGGTGGTTGTTCCATCTCAGAAACACTCATGTGAAATGGCCCAGGGTGGCTGCTGAAAATACTTATTTATTTTATAAAACTATTTCTTTACTGCATTTCACTCCAGAGAGTGCCAAAGCAATTGACAACCACAAAAAAATGACATAGCAATAAATTATAAAAGATATCAGTCAAATATTATCATAGAATCGTAGAGTTGGAAGAGACCCCAAGGGTCATCTAGTCCAACCCCCTGCAATGCAGGAATCTCAGCTAAAGCTTCCATGACAGATGGCCATCCAACCTCTGCTTAAAAACCTCCAAGGAAGGAGAGCCCACAACCTCCCTAGAGAGTCGATTCCACTGTCGAACAGCTCTTACTGTCAGAAAGTTCTTCCTGATGTTTCGTTGGAATATCCTTTCTTGTAACTTGAAGCCATTGGTTCGAGTCCTACTCCCCAGAGCAGGAGAAAACAAGCTTGTTCCCTCTTCCATGTGACAACTCTTAAGATATTTGAAGTTGGCTATCATATCTCCTCTCAGTCTCCTCTTATCCTAAACATACCCAGCTCCTTCAACCGTTCCTCATAAGGCTTGGCTTCCAGACCCTTGATCATCTTGGTTGCCCTCCTCTGCACACGTTCCAGCTTGTCAACATCCTTCTTAAATTGTGCCCAGAAGTGAACATAGTATTCCAGGTGTGGTCTGACCAAGGCAGAATATTACTTCCCTTGATCTGCACACTATACTTCTGTTGATGCAGCCTAGAATAGCATTAGCTTTTTTTGCTGCTGGATCCCACTGTTGACTCATGTTAAGCTTGTGGTCCACCAAGACCCCTAGATCCTTTTCACATGTACTGCTAGTAAGCCAGGTGTCCCCCAGCCTATATCTGGTTCTTCCTGCCTTGATCGCTTTTGAAATTCATTTTGTTAGCTTGGGCCCAGTTCTCCAATCTGTTAAGGTCATTTTGAATTATGATTCTGTCTTCTGCAGCATTAGCTACCCCTCTCAGTTTGGTGTCATCTGTGAATTTGACAAACAAGGTACTAAAATATAAAAACTGGCAATAATGGTCTGGAAATGCCTGAGCAAATCAATGACTTTTTAAAAGCATGCTGGAAGCATCTGACACTTGGTACCTGCCTAATCTCCAAGGTGAGGAAGGTGCCACCACAGAGAAGGCTCTTTTCCTTACCATTGTATGTGGTATGGAGTTCACCAGTTGAACTTCTGCCTGCCATGCAGTTAACAGAGCCTCCTCTATTGAATGCCTTATTCTCAGCATCCAGGATTAAGTTTCTTCCTTCAGCTGTTTTTCTGACTTCTGTTCTGCATGGCTACATCTCAGTGCCAGAGCCTCCATTTTCTCTCCATCTCTCATGGTTCACCAGGGAGTAGACTGCACTCTGTGTCCTTGTCTGTCCTGAGTCCTCAGCTGGAAACTGTTCCAGCCAGAGAAAGTTAATGGAAATAGAATAATTAAAGTCTTGTTCTGCAACACCAGATATGATGCCTCTCATGGTTAGGAGCCAAGGCAGCTAGCAAGGAAGGGTGTCTGAAACTTATTTGGATTCCTTGGAGTATGTGCAGACCAGAGTAAAGTTTATCTTGGGATAACCGTCTCCAAACATGTACACAGTGCTATTTTTCTAGAAAAAGAGGTGCCGGAACTCACCATGAATGCCCCCTTGTTCTCTTATAATGGCAATGGTGCCCACCTGAGAAGTGCCGGAACTGAGTTCCTGCAAGTTCCAGCTGAAAAAAAGGCCTGAGTGTGGATTTGGGAAAGAAGTTGTAAACCAGAATCTTTCCCAGATTCCAAATTCAATATTCATTATCCAATGATGTCCTGCCCTCGTCTGCTTTCTCTTGCTGAAAGCCTAATAGATACTGACATGTCCCTTAATTTTACAGAAGAAGCAACCAATTTAATTTGTCCAGAATGCAGACAGGCCATAATAATCTTCAAATGTTGGGACTGAAGGTCTGTAGCTCAGTGGGAGAGCACATTCATATCTTCCCCAGGTAGACATGGGAATGATACGTATCTGAAAGCTTGGAGAACGGCTGCCGGTCAGTGTAGACAATACTGAAGCAGATTGACCAGTGACCTGAACTCAATAAAAGGTTACCTTCCTCTGTTCCCTTGGAAGGATGAGCACAGCGCTCTCTGCTGATCATCTGCTTCATTATCACATGTCATGGCTGAGAAAAGAAAGACCAACTTTCCAAAAAGGGCACTGACTGGGAAATAGGACTGTTTGTGATATATACTCACTGGTGGCTTTCAGATTTTCTGTCTTTGCAGAACCCCTTCTGCTAAGGAACTCTGTGTACATCTGCCATTGAACCCCTCTGTATTGCAGAGGGTTCGAAGAATGAGGAAACGCCCTAGGGTGCAAACTGAGACCAAATAGGGTACACACTAGCCCAAACTGTTGGGGCTTTAAAGCACTGTTTGAGGATATTTGAAAGCCCTTTTGCAAACAGCTTGGGCTGCTCTTTGAACCTCTGGTTTGCAGGCAACCAAACTGAGCAGGATTTCATCCCGGTGCTTTGGGTGCATGCACCAGTTCCCAAAATCAACACCCCCTGCACCCTCCAGCTGACTTCACCAGTGCTATTTTTCCAGAAAAGAGGTGCTGGAACTCGCCATGAACGCCTCCCTTGTTCTCTTATCATGGCAATGGTGCCCACCTGAGAGGTGCCGGAACTGAGAACTGAGTTTGGCTGAAAAAAGCCCTGGATGTCCCCCCTAATCAGAGTGATGCCAGCTGATTGGCAGATGGGTGGTTTTTTTTGAAAATAGCCTCACAGGCCAAAGTTTAACTCCTGGAGGTCGAATACTGCCCCGCAAATTGGAGATTCCTCACCACGGACTAGACCTTATTGTGCCTATCACCCTATGTGAATTGAGAACATGCCCTATATCATGGGTAGGCAAACTAAGGCCCAGGGGCCGTATCCGGCCCAATCACCTTCTCAATCCGGCCTGCGGACAGTCCGGGAATCAGCGTGTTTTTACATGAGTAGAATGTGTCCTTTTATTTAAAATGCATCTCTGGGTTATTTGTGGGGCATAGGAATTCGTTCATATTTCCCCCCCCCAAAATATAGTCCGGCCCCCCACAAGGTCTGAGGGACAGTGGACCGGCCCCCTGCTGAAAAGGTTTGCTGACCCCTGCCCTATATCCACCCCCCCCCCATGTGCAGGACAGGGAAAGATCAGAAGGGGTGAACAAATGACGTTGTTTTTCTGCTGCTGCAGCTGCTGAGATTCTTTAAATTGACAGTGCCAAAGATTGAAGTTGAGACCTCTCTGTGTGGTTGCATAGCATGTGCCCAAGCCATTGAGCTATGACCAAAAGTGCCATCCCTCTTTCCTCTTTCCTGGAAGTTATGCTCATCTCTGCATATATTTTTTTGTCAAAGTATCATGGGGTTCCTTGGAACAGTTGGAAAGACACTGCTGTAGAAGGTAGATACTAAGCGAGTGCCATCCCTTTGAATTCAAGAACTGGAATTATAGTTCGGGGAAAATATTAGCTGTTTTGCAAATTCTGTGGAGTTGTTTGTCTCCTTGTAAGAATAGTTCTAACTGCCAAAAAAAGACCTCAAGCAGGATCATTGACTGGTATAAGCGGACCAATGGATATTAACTGAGGCCGTCTCATTTATACCTGGTTAGGGATTAGTCCCTTTACTTCATATGCAAAAATAAACACCCTGCCAGCAGAACGTGGGTGTCAAAAGTATTCTCATGTTTGCCAGACACAACTGTGTTATGCTATGTAATTTATTGTAATGATGGGTCAAATCACCCCCCTAAATTATTGTGTAAATCATATTGATTATGTGTAATTGCAAAATTGAATGTGAATAGTGTAAATTACAGGATTGTTTTTCCAGCTGCAACAACATTTCCTGTACGTAGGGATAGCTGGAAGAAGGTATTTGGGGTGTAGATTTACTACATGCCAGAAATCTTTTAGTATGGTACATTAATGTTTGTTGACTACTGCCTTCCAACGGAAAAGAGAGAGCTGTATTTCTTTTATTAGTGTTTTAAAGAAAAATAAATACAAAATGTTTTCTAACCTTTCACAGATAGGTGTCGTAACATGAAACTTTGTACATTGATTCCCTATCTCTCCCATGCGCGCACCCCCCCCCAAAAAATTGTGAGCCAATGGAGTGCAGTAAGTAAACATATCCTCCAACATTTCTCTGATGAAAATAGGGACATTCTATTTCAGTGATGGCTAACCTTGACACTCCAGATGTTTTGGAACTACAACTCCCATCATCCCTGACCACTGGTCCTGTTAGCTAGGGATGATGGGAGTTGTAGTTCCAAAACATCTTCCCAAAAAATATTATTATTATTATTATTATTATTATTATTATTATTATTATTAAATAGGACCTAATATTTTTTATACCCATCTGACTGGGTTGCCCCGGCCACTCTGAGCTGCTTCCAACATATATAGAAACATTATAAAACATTAAACATTAAAAAAAACTTCCCTATACAGGGCTGCCTTCATATGTCTTCTAAATTTGTAGTTACTTATCTCTTTGGCTAGAGGGTTGCATAACACCATACCCTCCAACATTTCTGTGATGAAAACGGGGACATCCTAAGGAAAAGCGAGCCATTCCAGGATCAAATCAGAAACCGGGACGGCTTCTGTAAATCCGGGACTGCCCCTGGAAAATAGAGACACTTGGAAGGTCTGAGTAAATCAGTGGATTTAGACCAGGAAGACAAGAGACATGTAGCTATCGATTGACAGACAAGCAGATCTTTAACACACAATCCTATACCTGTCTACTCAGAAGCAAGTTCCATTTTGTTCAACAGGCCTTGTTCCGAGGTCAATCTGTATGTATAAGGATGCAGCGTTGCTAAAAGGCTACAAAATACCAGAGGAGCTCAGAAGTTTTCAGGATAAGTGCACAAAAATTATAGGCAGATTTATTGGTTTTGAAGAAAGCAGTGCTCCCACAATTAAATCAGGGAACAGTCCCCCCCCAAAACCCCTCTTGAATACACCTCCATAAACCATAGCCAGTAGATGTCATCTTAGAAGGGACATTTCCCTTTTCTCTCCCTTTCATGGAAATGGGAATGCTTTTTCTGTGGCCTGGCTCTCAAAATCAGAAGCAGAAGCAGTCAACTTGGATCTGGACTGCACCACTTTGGGCGGTAGGCCCCATATGACTGACTGTCCCCCAACTGTTTATATCGGGGAGAAGGCCAGGAAAGAGTACACCTCTCCCCCCCACCCCCGGTTTTGCATGGAAGTGCATTCAGTCATGGGGGCTACAGACCAACCCAGACATGGATCGATAATGCATTTGCTCAGGCATTTTCCTGCTTGAGACAAAGCACTAGATGGCAGCTCTTCTGTATGTGGCATCAGGACAGCATCCTCCACTGCATCCAAGGGCAGCAGGCAAAGGCCATGCATGGCACACACAGCTGCGTCCTCCCAACACTTTGCGGCCATGCCCCAGTGTCTGCCGCCTGAGGCAGCCCCCTCGCTCTGTTTAACGGTAGGGCCAGCCTCGCCTCTGTTGTTTCTTAGAACTGGGCAACCTAGGAGGGTTCTTGGTGTGACAAGATACAGTGGTACCTCGGGTATCAACACCTCGGGTTACAAACACTTTGGGTTACAGACTCCGCTAACCTGGAAGTAGTACCTCGGGTTAAGAACTTTACCTCAGGATGAGAACAGAAATCGCGCGGCGGCGGGAGGCCCCGTTAGCTAAAGTGGTACCTCAGGTTAAGAACGGACCTCCTGGAACGAATTAAGTCCGTAACCAGAGTTACCACTGTATTTTTATTCTTCACTTAAAGCTGAGATCCTGGAACACATTGGTGGGTTCTACCTTTGAGGCTCCAGGGAATGGTCTAAAAGCACTGACTGGGCTTGGCAGCTGGCCTGGGCCTGGATCAGATTGCCTGGAAATCCTCCTAGCATGCCACCTTCAGCTCGCTTGAAGAGAAGTGGGATATAAATGTGATGAGATAGTGTCCCTTTCCAAGGACGTCCGTACTCGCACAGCCGAGACAGAAGCACCCGTCCTGTGGAACCACTAACCCGAGCCAAGTAGGTTATGTGCCTGCCTTAATCCTTCGCATAGCTCGCTGGGTTAAGTGGATGACGCCAAGGCAGGATAGCGCCAACAAAGCACAAAAGGAAGATAAAGTGAAAGTTAATTTGTTACCGGTTGTAAAAGTGAAGAAACGCACGGAAGATTAGGAAAGGTTGTAAACAGTTTTCACCCCCTCCCCGCCAATCACAAGACCTCTGTGTGCCGTCGGTCGGACATGGCAAAACATGTGCATTGAACCGCAGAAGAGAGATGCAGATGTGGTGGTTTGAGGGAGCAGGCTCACAAGGGCAAAGCATCACTGACCGGCATGGTCCTACTGCTACTGGGAGTTTGCCCATGAGAGACTAGCAGCCATTAGTGATATGTTAGGATCCAGCAGTGATTGGCTACAATTTCCCTGGAGATGTCTGAAAAGGAACAGAGGGGCTACATGTGGAGTTGGACATCTTTCTGGGCATGAATGGTTTGGATTTGAAGAGTTTGGATTTGATATCCCGCTTTATCACTACCCGAAGGAGTCTCAAAGCGGCTAACAGTCTCCTTTCCCTTCCTCCCCCACAACAAACACTCTGTGAGGTGAGTGGGGCTGAGAGACTTCAGAGAAGTGTGACTAGCCCAAGGTCACCCAGCAGCTGCATGTGGAGGAGCGGAGACGCGAACCCGGTTCACCAGATTACGTGTCTACCGCTCTTAACCACTACACCACACAAAGTGTATGTCTTTGTACCTCGCTCTGACTGATGGATCTTAAAGGTTCTGTTAAAAAAAAGGAAAGTAGATCTTGCAAGCAGGAGGTTTGCCCACATCTGGTATAAAGCACTGGGGATCTCCAGCGGGGGATACTGGCAGCTTGACACAACCACCTCTCTTTCGACATCACTTAACATAAAAGGAAGCCAATGGGGGCTACTTGAGCGCATCCACAGTACCTAATAAGAGCCCTTCTAGCTCAGACCAAAGTCCCATGTGGTCCAGCATCCTGTTCTCACAGTGGCCAACCAGATGCCTGCGGGAAGTCTGCAAGAAGGACCACAGCGCTCTGTTCTACCTGTGAGTCTCAGCAACTGGTACTTCAAGGCTAGCTGCCTCTTGACAGCAGAGGTAGAACATAGCTATTGTGGTTAGAAGTCACGAATAGCCTTGTGTACATTTCATCATAGCTGTAAGCTTTAAGTGAATTGTGTGATGTTTTATGTGAACTCACCCTTAGGTTCAGAAAGTAGCCATGCCCTATCACTGTTGTACAACTCTAGCGGGTCATTTGCATCTCCCAAGGAATCCTGGGAACTGTAGTTTGGTGAGCCAACGTGAAAGATCTACTAACCCCAGGGTACCGATTTGTCAGTGTCGATATGCCCTATAAATAAGGTTTGTGGTTTAACAGAAGTCAGCGTTATTATATATGATGCTGCTGCTGCTTACAGCGTACACACCCACAACAAAACTGGGAATCTTGTGCCGTGATTTTATGGGCCTGGGTTTTGTTTTGCAGTTCTAGCCAGAGTGTTGACTCTTGAAGGTGAGCCTTTCCATAAAATATGAGTTAGACAGGAGCTCCAAAACTCATGCACAGAACTTCCTCTTTAACGTGGTTCCTCAGGAAGGATGGAACACCTCCCCCCTTTCATTTTCTTTTTACAGAAGGCAGCCCATTGTCACCAAACGAACTGTACAAAAATTGAACTGCATTCAACCTTGAAGGAACTGAGCAGGCTGGCACACGTAAATGCCTGTCTCAGCGCTGCCACGTCTCTGGGCTGTCCCCAAAGCCTCTCAGTTTTATGGCCACCAGGCCTTGGAATAGGTGTGGGTTTTTATAGCAGTAATAGCTGGTGGATTTTTTTTTTAAGCATAATATATGGGGCTATAAAATGCTCTCAGCGGCACCATATTCCACTAAGAAGTTTTAAACGATCATAGAGGTAGTGGAGAAAGTTCTGAAGCCTTTTAGAGGAGCTCACTCAGGAATACTTAAGGGAGAAAAAGAAGAAACGCTGTTCACTTTCCAGTAGTGTATAATCCTAAACACCATGAGCGCAATCTAGTTGAAATATTGCACTTTTAAACTCATAAATTTCAATGCAGGGTTCCCCTATTTCCCAGATTACCCAGATAACTACCAGAAGATCCTGACCTACCTTTCCTCACTGTTGTCTTAAAGAAATGGAGATTGGCCGACAATAAGAAGGCAGGAGGGTACTGATTTTCATTCCAGCTCATGTTTGTGGCATGCAGTGCTGTTTCCATTCTGCTGCAGTTTGGCTTCCAACAAAACAACATTATTTGCCTTGCTGTGTGCTGTAGGAAGAATTTCCGTGAATGAATTAGCTAATTAGTTGCATTATTATGTTATCCCTTACCATTCATTTCAGTGCAAAGGAAATGCCGTGCAAATTGGGTTGTGTCCTCAATTCTGGATTAAGAACAAACAGCAGCAAATGCCAATCATAGTCACTGGATTGATTTCCATTCTGGACATGAGACAAATAAGCAAACAGCAGCAATTTCCATCCCCGTTTCTGTCAGAATGATCTGACACCCCTAACTGACAAGTCCTAAGAGCTCCATGTCAACAAAGGTCTTTTGATACATTTCAACTCCATCTGTAAGATCTGTGAGTGTCCATATGTACAAGATGATGGTTCTGATACCTAGTTTCAGGATGATGTACTGTATTTTGTGAAGAAGGATCCCTTTGTCCTAAGCAACTTTATTTATGTGACACTAAATATTTGAAGCTGGGAGGCATTTTCTGAAATACAACTGTTTAAATGCAAGCAAATTGCTTCTTGGAAATGACAGCAAGGAAAGAAAAGAGAACCGGAACATGTTTTTGCTGACAATATGCTCCAAAGACATGTTCGTTTTGGTTCAACTTACACCCCCCCACCCCCACCCCCCAAAAATCCTTTTAACTAATCATCCTTCCAGGAAACTTTGGAATCAAGTCAACTGACACTCTGCAAATCACTGCAGAAGGAAAGTCATTAGCTCAACAGCACATTCCCTCACCAGATGTGTTTTGTTAGGTCCAGTTTTTGCAGAGTGCAAAAAAATAATAATGTGCTGCCTTTTGGAGAAGAAGCCAAACATTAATGTGATTGCAAGACAACACTGTAAAAACAGAGGCTGGCAGTGTTTAGGTTTGCCTGTGGAGGCCTTCGGGCTGCAGAACTGTCAGCGCTGTGTTTGTGGCGTCTTTCACTAGATGTTTTCCTACACTCTGCGTTTCGGTCTCTGATGCTACAGCAGTAGGCCATAAAATATTGGATAACTAAAACGGGCCCTTCATGCCAAGCAGCTTGTGGATTAGATTTGTTTAAAGTTGCTGGCCAAAACTATCATTTGCAAGGGATGGGCCGCCTCTGCACCCATGAATCCAGCTTCAGTGTACTTCCATATCTGAAACCCGTTTATATGGAGGGCTTTTTCCCCAGACGGAACTCAGTTCCGGCACCTCTCAGGTGGGCACCGCTGCCATTATAAGAGAAAAGAGGAGGCGTTCGTGGTGAGTTCCCGCACCTCTTTTTCTAGAAATATAGCACTGTGGACATGCCATACCTTTAAAGCGCATTCAGAGGACATTCCCCTCCCCACCCCATAAACACAAAGAATCCTAGGAAGTGCAGATTGTTAAGGGTGCTGGGGATTGTAGCTCTGAGGGGTAAACTATGGTTCCCAGGAATTGTGTGTGTGTGTGTGTGTGTGTGTGCTTTGAATGTGTTTTAAATGTATTGTGTCTACACAGCCTTACTGTGGCTGTGGAACAGAATGGAACAGAATGAGGTGGAAGAAATTATATTACTTCAGACCAGTGTTTGAAACTCCCATTGTTCTAGGCACATTTTGCGACAGGGAATTTCATTAGCGTGAGCAATTTCTGAGCTCTGGGCACAATACTGTGCCAAAGATTTCAGATTAAAACTGCCGAGTAGAAGGAAAGGAGAATCTTTTTTCTGCCTCCCCACTTCCAGCTATTCTCTGGAGACTGGAGAAGAGATCCCTCCTAAGAATATTAGGAAGGTGGGCAGGGGTAGGACCAGTGCCGGATTTACGTATAAGCTAAACAAGCTATAGCTTAGGGCCCCACTCTCTTGGGGGCCCCAATTTTTTTTCACTATTAATATACTTCTTCTTAATTGTATTTCAGTTCAACAATTATTTTGATAAAACACATTATTTTGTTATGTGCAAATGGCTTTAGATACCTATTAGGTCCATAAATTACCATATAGCATATATTCAACACAAAAAACAGCAAAAAATTTTTGTTGACAAAGGACAGCTGGACATATAGCCTAAAGGGCCCCATTACCTTCAGTAGCTTAGGGCCTCATTAAACCTAAATCTGGCCCTGGACTAGACCATGTGAAAAATGGACACAATATTTTAGCTGCAGTTCATTCATTTTCAGCTTTGAATTCTTGCTATATATATAAAAAAGTGCGCCTAGACATTCCATTGCTGCGCCCGTAACTCAGGTTTAAGGTGCCATTTAGCTCCTAGCTTTCATATCTCAGTTTCTAACACTGCTTCAGACTGCAGGCAACATAGGCAACGTTTCATGCATGTCCAATTGAAGTGCTACCATTGATGGACACTTCGTTTTCAGCCCCAGAAGCTGCTGCCAACTCCTCCAGTTATCCCAGCAGGAGAATCGGCCGATTGATGGATCCTTGCTCTAGGCCACACCTAACCTGGGATCTGCTGTTACCAATAAAGTTGTGGCCTTATTTAATCCATGCTCTTGTCTATGGCTCATATATAATAATAATAATTATTATTATTATTATTATTATTATTATTATTATTATTATTATTTGTACCCCGCCCATCTGGCCGGGTCTCCCCAGCCACTCTGGGCGGCTTCCAACAAATATCAAAATACATTAAAATATCACAGATTAAAAACTTCCCTAAACAGGGCTGCCTTCAAGTATTTTCTAAAGGTCATGTAGTTTATCGCTTTGACCTCTGCTGGGAGGGCGTTCCACAGGGCGGGCGCCACTACCGAGAAGGCCCTCTGCCTGGTTCCCTGTAGCATTGCTTCTCGCAGTGAGGGAACCACCAGAAGGCCCTCGGCGCTGGATCTCAGTGTCCGGGCTGAACGGTGGGGGTGGAGACGCTCCTTCAGGTATACAGGACCGAGGCCGTTTAGAGCTTTAAAGGTCAGCACCAACACTTTGAATTGTGCTCGGAAACGTACTGGGAGCCAATGTAGATCTCTCAGGACCGGTGTTATGTGGTCCCGGCGGCCACTCCCAGTCACCAGTCTAGCTGCCGCATTCTGGATTAATTGCAGTTTCATATATATACATAGACAAAGGAGCTATATATATATAGCTCCTTTGTCTATGGCCCATTATAGCTCCCGGCACTTGCACCCCGCAAGGGTCACTTGGTGTGCAAAGCAAGTCAGTGCATTGTTGACGCTTGCTTGCAATGGCTTACCTATATTTCAGGCATCCATTTTCCCCAGCTGAAATATACTCAAATTCAACTCAGTACATAACACCAGCCTTAAATGGAAAGACCAGGGACTGAACCCCAGGACCTTTTAGATGCAGAGCATGTGCTCTCCCGCTGAGCTACAACCATCTTTTCAGTTGTACCAAATTCATTTGCTAGGGCTGAAAGCATTGTTTATGACCTGTCGTGATGGATGTGACTCTGGGAGCTTCCCATTCTAAATCTTTCCCGCTCATGTTCTGTTGCCAGGTCTTTATAAAATATAGCTCACCATTCTGAGCTGTACATCAGCCCTGGGACATATGGATGAATGGCGCTGTAAATGAACGGCAGCGAGAGTTGGGTTGGTTTATATTTAATGGGCTCCATGTAATGGTCTTCACTTCTTTACTCATGTCAGGTTCTCAGCCTGGGAAAATTATCTTCGGTTTTCATTTCTTCATTAAAAAGCAAAACAAAAGCTTCTCCACCATTAGCAATAAAACCTTTTACGATCACAGGGAGGTGGTTGATTTGAAAACAGGGCATATCTTCAAACAGAGAAAGCCTGAGGAAAATATTTAATCTCTAAACTGAACAAACATAACAAGTCCAGCAATAAAGATAACGGGCATGCATTGCAGAGAGCGAAGGGGCCAATCTGGAATTCTATAGGGTGGGCAGGTCGAGGCTCAGAAATGGCTTGAGTTTGGTGCCACCCTTCCAGGGTTTTCTGTAACTAAGATAATTCTTGTTATAATATTTCGTACTGAATATACCACACTTTTGAGGCACCTCCCGAATCCTGAGAACTGTAGTTTACCCACAGAGCTACAATTCCAAACACCCTTAACAAATTACATTTCCCACGATACTTTGGGTGGAAGAATGCACTTTAAACATGTGGTGTGTGCATAGCCTTGCTCTGTATCTACCGGTAAGATCATCAGAACATCCATAGGATGGCACTGCCTGGTGGCGATCTCGTGGCTCAGGTAAATGACGTGGCACACGGCCTTTTGAATTCATGAAACTCTTTGTCAGATAGAATGAGAGAGAGAGAGACAGCCAATTCTTTGTCCAATAAAAGAAACTAGGAGTTGTTCCAGTCGCCATCTGTATTGGAACTAAATTGATGTTATATGTGTTGTTGTTGTTGTTGTTGTTGTAAATGGGCTACACATACACACACTTATTTATGCAAATATTCTAATTGGGTTGTAAACAATGGAGCGCTAGGTAACCCTTGCTTGGTTGGAATAGGTCAATTGTTAGAGCACAAGACTCTTAATCTATTATTCTTTCTGTTAGTGGAAGAAGTCATGATTGCTCAAAGGAGCTTTCCCTGCTCTCCACATACAATACACCCCATAAATCTGTTCTGGGCTCCCCCCCCCCCTCTTCCAGAGCAGATTTGGGGCAGGCGCAAAGGGAGGAGATTGGTGAGGGGAAGTTCTGTTGCACAAGTATAAATCCTCGTGCTAACAGCACAAGTGCATTGGAGATTGCCTAGTGGTTTTGTACGTGCAATTGTGCCCTGCACACTTTTATTGTATCGTAAATCACTTTGGGATGCCTCATTGCAGGCAATCCATAAATGAAATAAACAACCCTGATAAATAAAAAGGCCCACCCCATTTCAGTGACTTATCTGTTTTAAATGCTTTTTGCTTCTGAATTTTAAATTGTTGTAAGCTGCCCTGAGAGCTGTAGGTGAAAGGACTGACAGCAAATTTGATGTTAATAATCAATAAATGGGAACTGGCAAGGGGATTGGCACATTCTGTATGTGATTTGTGGGTATCAGGTGTGCAAATTGTGATGCTGAACACACTGACAACTGGCTTGCCCCTCCTAAAATGTGCACACCCAGGTTTTCAAGCCCCATGGATTTAAATGGGAACCAAACCTCCTTAACTTCTTCTGGATTGTGTTCAGATGCTTGAATTTACCTTGGTGGCAGGGAAAAAGAAAACAAATCTGTTTAAAGTAATTGAACGTTTTATGGGTGTTTTAACAGGATGTCTTTACTGATGGAATGAAATGTGATTGCTTTGGGACCAGACAGAAGATCATTTGAATGTATTTACAAGTATATTTTGGGGGTGTTTTTTTTATAAGAAAGCTGACCTCAGTGATAAAATTTCACCCAAGGAAAAAGTCCAAATCGTCTGCCTGAGTTCAAAAATTAATCAAAGCAACTCAGCCACACCCCATTAATGCTCCTGTTTATTTAAGAGGAGGCGGTGGCGCTTCTGCGGAGTCAGGCCTCAGTTCTGTCCTGGTGTTTATGATTACTTTTTTGCGGTCAGTAAAGGAGTCTGAAACTGCAGAGTGCTGCTGCCATGTTTTGGAAACGTTTGGGATCCTGTCTGGTTTCCAGGACAGCATCAGAAGACCCCAAGAAGAAGAAGAAGAGTTTGGATTGGATATCCCGCTTTATCACTACCCGAAGGAGTCTCAAAGCGGCTAACATTCTCCTTTCCCTTCCTCCCCCACAACAAACACTCTGTGAGGTGAGTGGGGCTGAGAGACTTCAAAGAAGTGTGACTAGCCCAAGGTCACCCAGCAGCTGCATGTGGAGGAGCGGAGACGCGAACCTGGTTCACCAGATTACGAGTCTACCGCTCTTAACCACTACACCACACTGGCCCAAGGACACCATTTGCCACACCACGCTAAGCAGAGCTGCTGGCTGCTGACTCAGAAGGTTCACAAGTCAATATGTGATGAGCAGAAGACCATCATGCACTCCTTTGGGGAACATCAGGAGGACTCCCAAAACGGACTCCCTCCCCCAGTGCTCAGTGCTGCTGACCTGCTGCCACAAAAAAAAAAGTTTGCCATCACATACACACAATTTCTGCCTTCTATATTCCGTAACCACTGCATTCATCAAACACAGTTAAGACCCCTCTCCTGTAAGCATGCCTTGCAAAGTGAGTGTGCGTGTTTGTGTGTATCTGAGAGTCCTCTTTTAAAAAATTGCAACATATCCCCACAACAATCAATCCGGATCTCGCCAATTTCCCCCCTCCCATCAAAGATTTTCCATAGTTCAGCTGGTAGAGCTATGGGGCTCTTATTCTCATGGTCCTGGGTTCGAGCCTCACATTGAGCAAAAAAATATTCCTGCATTGTCGGGGGTTGGACTAGATTGCCTCACAGTCCTTTCTTATTCTGCCATTCTATGATTCCCTGAAATAAATAGCTATACCAAGAACTCTGGCCAGAAGTTTCAACAAAAGAAATAATATCTACTCGTGAGTCAAAATCAAATAGGGTATATATTCTGTTAAGAATTACAGTCTTAAATGCAGTTGCCGATTAGAAAAAAATTATAATTTCAAACAAAGATACAGACTCAAACTCACAATATGTGTAGCATGATATTATGTATAATATAAGGCACACAAAATACAAAATACAATGAATATAAATTCGTATTCAAAAGTTCAAAGAGAGCGTTTTGTATGTAAGGCCGAAATGAAGAGTCTATTGGGAGTCGAAATAAGGACTTCCAGAGTGAGGACCAGATGTACGATGCAAAACTAGGGACCAGGACAGGGCCCCGTTTCAGAGCAGACGGCTTCTTCAGCTCGTTTTTGGAAAAAGTGTAAATTAATGAGGCTTATTGAGAGGTATCATATAATTTCTGTCTTATTTGAAATCTTTTTCAGATGTAGCGTCTTGAATGGGTGGATCAATGTGTATCCAAGTTTTTCTGTGTGGTTTTTTTTGCGTTTTCCACGATTCCCTGCCACAGCTGAGCCTTTCAGGGATGCTTTGACGCCCCTCCAGCTCATGCGTAAGCCGGAGACGCATCAGGCCTCCCTGAAAGGTTTAACCCTTTGCCTAAGCAAGCGGGCTTCAACTTTCCTCCTGGGGCGGTTCGGCGCTCTGAGAGGAAAGATGCAGTCTTTCCTCCCGGGTGAAGGCAAGCAAGCGGCAACCAAGGGCACAGAGCCTGAGAAGCATGTTCTCCATGCATCTGTTTGGGTGGCCTGCTTCTTTCCTCCTGGAGTGACCGACCACCCTGAGAGGAAAGACTGCTTGGGCGAAGGCGAATTGAGCTGCCGATACATTGCAGCTCCCTGGCTGCCGCCATCACAGCGCAAGCAGGCAGGGAGAAGGAAGTGCGCTGAGCTGGCAGCAGCTGGGGAGCCGCAATGTTATCGGCAGCTCAAAAAGTCTGAAACCGGTATTGTGATGTGAACGCCATACCGGTTACAGACAATGAATCGGAGGATCACCCAGCTCTACCAAACACCATTTTTACATTATGCTCTTCAGGCCTCTGGATTACTTCTAGGCCTGCCATTATGGTGTCATTCATTCAGTATTTTGAGATGAGCCTAAAAGTGAATTTAAATCCACCCTACAGGAAAAAGCAAGACTATACTGTATGAGAATTGTACCTGCTTCAATTTGTGAAGTGCATTTGCCACCCTCTGCTGGCCAAATGATTTAAGTGCACTAACTGGAACAGATTACAGCTGCCGTTGTCACCCATGATGCTCTCCAGATGGGGCTAAATCTACTATAAAACTAAGGTATATCAAAAAGTGAAAATCCGGACACAAAAGTTGTTGAGCTCCCCCCCTTTTATTTTGGGGGGTCAAATTGTTGAGCTGCTGCTTCTTTTTTTGGGGGGGGGGGCAAAATCTACACTTACGACACGTCCGGATATTCCCAGACATTTTCTGCAATTTCCGCCTGGACACTGTTTCCAGCAGCCAATCCCATCTATGTCCGGGAAATTCCAGACATATGGCAGCCCTATCTAAGGAAGCTTCAGGGCCCCTAATCCACAGTCCACATCGCTTAACAAAATCAAATTGATTTTTGTTGTTGTTTTTGGTTGTATATAATTCAACAATCCCGATGTTTGAGAGTCAGTAGCACGGATGTTGCAAAGGTGGAATGTCACGGTAAGTTGGCTGTTCTGCGAAAGAGCACTTAAATTCTTTATGCATATTGTCTCTAGAAAATGACATTGCAGGAAAGCTCTCATATGATGAAACTGCACATTAATGTTGCTAGAAAAACCAGAAAAAGTGTATTTTGTAAAATGTGCTTCATGTAATATGAGATAAACCAATACAACTACTTCACAATCTGAAACGTAGTAGTTAATTTCAAAAATAAATAAATTGTGGTGACCTGACATGGGACAGCCCCATTGAAGATGATAACAGTGGCTACTCGGACCTTGTTGCTGGTTGCGAAGGGGGCCCCCCCATAATAGTTCAAGCTTCAGGGCATGGGCGCTGCCCGGGGGGGGGGTGTCAAGTAAATAAAATAAAAAAATACTTAACTGGAGGGTGAAGTATGTATGAATATGTATGTATATATATATATGGCACCTTTAAAGACCGACAAATTGATTATGGCTTGACCTTTTGTAGACCATTTTGTAGACAATAGAATACATGAAGAACAAAAAAATAAAAAAATAAATACTTAACTAATTGAGATTCTGCACACACACCCCAACATAAATTCTGGCTACGCCCATGCTTTACGGTCCCAAAATTGTAGGTCTGCCACTGACTCCAGATGTTTCACAACACAATCTGATGGACCAGATGTTCTGGAGTTGTGGTCCAAAACAACTGGGTTGGAGAAGAATGCTTTAAGGGGTAATGAAAACAAGCACTGAGCCTTAATGTAACAGTTGGCTAGTTCAGCTACCTAATCCTTTTTTTTAAGCCCTGCAAACAATCTCTCTCATCTATCTATCTATCTATCTATCTATACACACACACACACACACACACATGCAAATTCAGTTGCAGCAGAGTAGTCATAAGCAGTTATTTGTAAAGAGAAGCTTCCTTATGCATAACACCTGCATGATTACATTCAAAGCCTTAGGTCAGGCATCCCCAAACTGCGGCCAGATGTTTTTGCCTACAACTCCCATGATCCCTAGCTAACAGGACCAGTGGTCAGGGATGATGGGAATTGTAGTCCAAAACATCTGGAGGGCCGAAGTTTGGGGATGCCTGCCTTAGCTCATGTTTAGTGCAGAGCAGGTGAGGGGATTTCAAAGCCCTGCCGCAGAAACAGAACAACATATCTAACCCTGCCCTTAAATTAACTTTTTAAAGGTGCGAAGTACAAAGACGAGCAGTTTCTTTTCTGCTTTTTTATAAATAGATAGATAGATAGATAGATAGCAGGGTCATTTCAAAGCACTGCGATCCTTTTTTAAAAAAAAAGACAAAACCCTACCTCTTCTTTAACTCTACCTTATTCGAGCTTGGATTCCCGTCCTTTCCTCTACCCTCCCTGACCCTGCGCAAGGTGGATTCTAAGCCCTGACATCGGGAACCGGAATTTACGGCTCCAAACCAACAGACTGCGGCCCTTTGCTCCCCAACTGCACAGCCTTCAAGGAATTCCGCGCATGCCCAGTCGCACCTGGTTTACACTCCGCCCACCCGCGCGTTCTTAGGTTCAACTCAGGGCGGGCCGAGGTTTGTGATGTCACTCGAGTGCTTCCGGGTCGCGAGCGGGTTTTCTTCCTGTGAAAGGGTCCCTTCAGTTTCCAGTGGAGCTGGAGCTGCGGTGAGCTGGCGGGGAGACCGGAGGGCGGGAGGTGTCGGCGTCTGCTTTCAGGCTGCCCCTCCTGAGGTGGGAGCCCGGGAAGGCCTGGCGGGCGGTTGGCGGGTTTCCAGCCGAGGACTTGGGCTGCCTCCTGGACGTCGCTTCGCCAAAAGCCGCGCGTGGTTTCCCAGGGAACGGGAGGCTTCCAAAGGTTACTCGTGAGGAGGGAGAGTTTTTCTTCGCTCGGGCGGGGGGAGGGCCGCCCTGCGAAACTGGCAGACGATTCCAAGACGGGTAACTAGCCCGGATCCAGCCGATTACCCGGGTCACGTTCGTCAGTTCCATTGAAACATATGGGGCTTGGGAGTCGCTCTTCGCTTCATTTTGCTTTCGGTGGGCTCGGAAGTGCGGCTGGCGTGGCCTGGATCCAGCCTGATGTGTACGAAATTGGGAGGAGCGATGTGCTTTCAGAGAAGGTGGCGGTGGGCACGCCGTACATCTAAACAGTGCCGGAATTACGTATAAGCTAAACAAGCTATAGCTTAGGGCCCCACTCTCTTGCCCCCCCCCCAAAAAAAATTAAAGGGAAAAAAAACCTGGATGTACATTTCCAAAAATATAAGATAAACAAAAGAAAACCTACATACAGCAACAGTGTTTTGTTTTATTAGAGCCATAAATTACCATATAGCATATATTCAACACAAAAAACAGCGGCAATTTGTTGTTGACAAAGGACAGCTGAACATATAAAGGGCCCCATTACCTTCAGTAGCTTAGAGCCTCATCAAACCTAAATCCAGCCCTGGTCTGGATCCAGCCTGGTGTGTACGAAATTGGGAAGAGCGATGTGCTTTCAAAGAAGGTGGCGGTGGACATGCCATGCATCTAAAGCAGCAACACCTACCCCCCCCCCAAGAAAAAGAACATTGGGGGCTGTCGTTTTTTACCCCTCAGAGAGCTACAGTTCCCAGATTCTTTAAGGTGCAGGTGCTTATAGATAGATTAATATACACAGATATACACAGATTAATGGGGGGAAACACCTGTCATTGGCTGTGAGTTATGGTGGGTATATGGCACATAAATGTTCGGTGGAAGCATAGCTCTGTTTGACTCCTGGATTCTGGGATTCAGTGTGGGAGGGTTGCTGCCTGCATGCTCTTGCTTGTGGGCTTCCAGGAAATGTCTGGTTGGCTACTATGAAAAACAGGATAATGAACTTGCTGGACCTTTGGTTTGTTCTGGCAGGGCTTGTCTTGTGTTTTTATGAGGGCCTGTTGTAACATGCAGTTGTAATTCAGCCTTTGTCCTCAACTGTCTTTCCTCGTCCGTTCATAACCTTAGGTTTGACAAGTTTTAACACTTCACATTATCAAAGGAATAGCACAATTCCCCAGCACAATAACAATAGATTTGCCTAAACATTTTGGCATGATACTCATAGGTTGCCATTGGATACTGCTCTTAAATAGCACATGCTTTCCCTTTCTCTCCTGCATCAGGGATGTTTGGTTGTCCAAACCCTGGCTCATATTTTGTCTCGCTCCAGATGAACCATGAGAAGAATGCTGTTGTGCTCAGGTCCTTCTTGTGGGCTTCCCATAGGCATCTGGTTGGCTCCTTTGAAAACAGGACAAGATGGCCTCATCCAGCAGGCTCTTCTTGTGTTCTTATGAATTGTAAACCAAGAACAAGATTACAGGTCATCCTTTCTCTGAATGAGACAAACTATGAGCTTAGGTTCTTATAACACCCTTAACCCTCAACAGTAAAAGACTTGAGGCCACAATCTCCTCTCCAACGCTCATGTGTTTGCATGAAGCGATAGTTTGGCTTACCATTTGTGCAAATTGAGTTCTGCATCGCTTTCAGAATATTGCAGCTTTTAGTGGAAAAGCACCCTTCCCCTTGAAGTTGAAATGTAATCTTATATGCAAATTTAAGTGGTAGGTGATATCTAACAGTATATTGTCATAAGCAATGTGCAGTTATGCTGGGGTAGGTGGAGCTATTCCTGTACAAACATTGCTCTGAATCAGAGCTGACTAAAGAATCTTTCAGAGTGATTCTTAAGCCCAAATAGAACCAATAAATAGGTGTTTTATTTTGGAATTCTTAAGACTTAATATGGAAGACTAGGTAAATGCTTCTGGCCACTTTTCAGTCCTAGATGGTAAGTTTGTTCATAGTATTGTTTCTTTTTTATCTTCCTTGCAGATTTTCCCACTAACCAATGTCAGGAAGTGGTGATGGCACCAATACAAGTCCCTCTGTGGGATCTCTGTCAGACATTGAGGTCCTGCCAGATCAGCCAAAGTATGTGTGCTCATTGTCCGCTGAGCTTGTTGCCAAGGCACGTGAAGAGCTGCAGGAGAAACCTGAGTGGCGGCTTCGAGATGTTCAAGCCCTCAGAGACATGGTGTGCAAAGACTATCCTAACCTGGGAACATGTTTAGACGACGCTTTCTTGCTCAGGTTCCTTAGAGCCCGGAAGTTTGATTATGATCGGGCACTTCAGCTTCTTGTGAACTATCACTGCTGTAGGAGGAGTTGGCCTGAAGTTTTTACTAACCTGAAACCGTCTGCTATAAAGCCTGCCTTAGAGTCTGGTTTTGTCACTGTGCTTTCTCACTTAGATACTGAAGGACGCCATGTTGTTTGCATTCGCCCAGGTATTTTTTTTAATACTTCCCCTCCCCCCTTTGGTTAACTGTTTAGGATTGCTTCTTGTGTCTTGCTACCAAAATCTATTTTTAAAAAAGATACAAATATTTCATTTGATGCTGATGCTTTCTTTCTCCTATTAATAATAGTACTGCATAACCCAGTGAAATGTTGTTAATGACTTGAGAGCTGTATCATTAATTCACGTACTTCAGGGAGTTCACTTTCCAGACCACATTTTTTTATCTGTAATTTCTATATGAGGAGATGGGATGTTGTTGTTGTTGTTGTTGTTGTTGTTGTACTTATTGTTCCTTCCTGGCTTTCCATAAATACTTACTTTTTTTTCTTGTCGCCACCAGTCTTTTAAAGTAACACTTTAAATTGCTTTTTAAATCTGAATTGTACATAGGAGACAGAATATGTTTTCCATGCTAATACGGTGTGTTGTAACATAATATATGAGCTAACAAAAAAAAAACATCCTCAGTACATACATACAGTATTTTAAGGCATATATTATCATTGAGGAAATAAAAAATATTTCAAATTACAGTTGTGAGCTAAAATACACTGGCGCAGACATATCTTTGACAGAAACTTGATTTTGAGTAGGCCTGCCTTAAACTGGCCATAAAGGACTCAGGTGGCGCTGTGGGTTAAACCACAGAGCCTAGGGCTTGCCGATCAGAAGGTCAGCGGTTCGAATCCCCATGACGGGGTGAGCTCCCGTTGCTCGGTCCCAGCTCCTGCCCACCTAGCAGTTCGAAAGCACGTCAAAGTGCAAGTAGATAAATAGGAACCGCTCTGGCGGGAAGGTAAACGGCGTTTCCGTGCGCTGCTCTGGTTTGCCAGAAGCGGCTTTGTCATGCTGGCCACATGACCCGGAAGCTATACACTGGCTCTCGGCCAATAAAGCGAGATGAGCGCCGCAACCCCAGAGTCGGACACGACTGGACCTAATGGTCAGGGGTCCCTTTACCTTTACCTTTAAAGGAGTATGATATTTTTGATCTCTAACGGAATAGTTTGGACAGTGTACTACTGAAGAAAGTAATAGGGATTTATTTGTCCCTGATTGGTTAAGATACTGCTGTTATGTTTTGGGTCCAATTCATTGACTTAGGAGAAAAGATGTGGTGATGACTGTTTTATGGATCGAGGCTGACAATTTGGCCTCTTAGAAGTTTAAAACTCAGTAAACTTGTCCCGACCTTTGGCCAACACCATGCATGGTGACAGCCCAGAGAGGCAAGCAATTTTGGAACTCCCTGCCTGTTGAGATCAAGCAGGCGCCTTCACTGTGCTCTCTTGGGTGCCTGCAAAAAACATTCTTGTTTAGATAAACCTAGCCAGTTGAAATAATTTTAATCTGTTTAAGTATTTTAACTTTTGTATGTTTTAAATTATAGTTGTGAATTGTTCTTGATTTTATTGTTTTATCATTTTGTAAACTGTTTTGAGGTTTTTTGATTTTTTTTTACACACAAGCCGTGTATAAATGTTATGAAATAAATAAATGATATAAATAATAAAATGTCCTACCCCCTTGCCCCATGGCTCAAACTCACCTTTCTCCTTTAATATTGAGAGGGATATAAGTAGATCACCACAAAAGTCAGCAGTGGGTATGTAGATATTAAGTTTGTCTTACTACTTGCTCCAGTATCTATATTCACTCAGTATTACATTTTTATTTTAAAATCGTTTGCATGGAATTTGAGAAATCAAAAAATACCATTAATGGTAATGGGGTGGGTGGGAGAGAGATGAAATCATGAGGATACACAAACATAAAGATTTTATCGCATGGCGTTTTGAAGCACGTTTCTTTAAGAGAGGCACTTTTAAAAAGCACACAATTTTCTTGAGGCTGCTGTATAACCAACTGAATAATCAAGAAATGTATTTTGAAATAGGTTGGAGCATTAAAATCTTTATTGTTATACATCCTTGAGATTTTGTTCTACCCATACTGTTCTACCCTTTCCCATACTGAATACTACATTATTTCCCCCCAAGAAAAATGAACATCACCTGTCCTTAAAGATACAGAAGTCCAAGCACAAAGCATATGAAAAGATCAGCTTCTTGAAGCATCCGGGGTTTTTATTTAATGAAGAACTAATGTGAATTAGGACAGAGATTGTTAAAGGATGACTAACCATTATAAGACAAATAGAAAATTCAGTTTTGAAATGTACTGTTGGTTTATTCAGCTTTGCAACTTATCACCTCTGCCTTATAACCGTAGACAGATGGAGCCCAAGTAACTACCCAATTACTGAAAATATTCGTGCCATATACTTAACGTTAGAAAAGCTCATTCAGTCTGAAGAGACCCAGGTGAATGGAATTGTTATCCTTGCAGACTACAAAGGAGTCAGCTTATCTAAGGCATCTCATTTTGGTCCCTTTATAGGAAAAAAGGTGATTGGAATTCTTCAGGTAAGATCTGAATCTATAAAGGGAAAAATAATTATATAACCAACAAATATTAAAAGCCATTTCACTTGACACAGCTGCTTATGGAATTGGGTGGGTTTCAACAAAGCAGTGGAATATCTTTGTGAGCATAGTTTATCTTTGAAACAGTCTTCATTTTCAATTGAAAGAAACCTGGATTTTGATTATAAGAGATCCTTTTCAAGGTTCGTGTAATCGGTATCTTCTCTTAAAATATATTTCACCTTGGATAAGACATGCGTGTACTTTAAAGTGTTACCTTGTGATGTCCTCTCAAGGAAGAATGAACAGCACACATTTGTGCTATAATCTTCACAAATATATATTAAAAAAATAAAAAATAAATCTTCACAAATGTGCATGCTGCCTACAAATCTTTTGTAAGGAGCTATTTTTGTTCCAGTGTAAGTTCGTACATCAGTAAATTAAATGTGTGTTTTTGAAAACTGGTAAACGCTATTCATAAAGTAACCAGTATTTATGAACCTGACTGGTATTGTGTTGTTGGTTTTTTTAGGATGGCTTTCCTATTAGAATAAAAGCTGTCAATATTATAAACGAACCTCGAATATTCAAGGGCATTTTTGCCATCATCAAACCCTTTCTGAAAGAGAAAATAGCAAATCGGGTAAGTGACCAATTTTATTTATTAATTCATTTAAAGCATTTTAATCTTACTTGTCAGCTGAAAATGCTGCCAAGAGCAGCTTACATAACATCAGTAAACACAAGACAACCCTTGCCCCAAAGACTTACAGTCCAAAAGACACAAACACTCACCCTCCAGGTTTATTGTGAACTCAGCCATATTCATGTCTCCTCACTCCATTCCATCCCCTGAACACAAACATGTATCGTAGTTCATCCTGAGCACAACTTTGCTTAATTTTGGGAGCTTCCCCCCTAATGAAGTTGGCCACCAGGGGATGTGAATTCTGTTTGGAAGTAGGTACACATGAATTTCAGGCCACCTTGCTTCTGTGCCCTTATTTTCACCTACAGCACACAGCTTTTTGCCCATCCCAGAATATGGTGCTGTAGGCAGGGCTGGGGAGAAAACAGTATTCTGCTGGAGCCCAGTGCTATTGATATAGTTTTGGCAAATCATAGTTTTTGATCCCTCTGCCTTCCTGTGCAGCGGTCGCACTGTTTCTAGATTTTTCAAATTCCGAATGGTCCCCCTTCATCCAGTAGAAGTAATGTATCAGCTTATCCATAAATCTCACTGACATGTACAGAAATTGGATATATAGCTAGTAAAAGGCTTATAGTGGTTTGAAGGAACCAGTCATTTAAATGTGCAATTTCTACAGGTGTAGAAATTTATGTGATTTGCTATTTAATTTGTTTCCTGCCATTCACCAGCAGGCCCCAGGGTGGGTCACAATTTAATATTAGGATCAGCCTGGTCTCTTGTTGCCACAGTTATTTGGATACACAATGTGAATTATACTCTGAATTTCTTGAAATTGAGGTATCGCATGATTATTTCAAGAATACGTATCAGAGTGTTGTTGAAACTTCTGGGTTTTTCTTTTTCAGTTTTTTCTTCATGGGTCAGACTTGAGCTCTCTTCATCACAACCTTCCGCCATGGATCCTACCTGAAGAATATGGGGGCACTGCAGGGAAACTGGATATCTCTGCCTGGAATGAGCTGCTGCTGGCCTCAGAGGATGACTTCCTGTATGATGCTTCTCTTCTGGCTCCCTCCAATGACTCTTCTCCTCTTGACCCATTATTGAGTGGGGAGATTGATGAGAAGCAATGTGATGACTCTTTGCGAAGCTTGAAAACGCAACTCTATTCCTGCTATTAACATAGCAGTTAAAGCTTCCAAAAGGTCACCTTCCTGTTTACAAAGGGATTATGAACTCTGCCTTGTTCTTAGGTAGACTGTAGCCTAGGGGTAGAGACAGCTGAGGGAGGCACTTTACATTGGAACCAAAGCAAATTAAAAAGTGGAAGCCATGGAGCAAGGTGAAGTTCTGCCGCAATCCAGGAGAAGGGTGCAGTTTTGAGGCACCATAAACGTTGCGGTTTCTTGACCCTTTGCAAACAGCAGCATCTCCTAAGATTAAATGTGTCATGTGACTTAAGGAACATTACTAACGCCAAGGTTTTAAGCACAATTATTTGGAAGTTGCTCTGAAATTAATGAGACCTGCTTCCAAATGAGCAAGTTTCGGGTCAGAGTGCTAGACTTTCTCAGGCTGAAAAGAGCTAAAATGGCCAACAGTTTTGACAAAGCAGAAGTATCATAATGCATTATACTGACTTTCCCCTAGAGAAGTAAGAAATAATATTGGTTGTCTGATATAATGGTAGCTGTTTTACGGCAGGCTAGTTTCTAGGAGTAAATGTTGGGCTGCCATTCTGATACACTTTGGTTTGACATGCTCTGATTATTGCTATCATTATTCAGTTATTTCCACATATAAGCATATTCTCTTCTCTTGTAGGGAGTGTGTTGCCACTGAGATGCAAACCTTAGACTTGAATCTTGCAGACAGGGTTTGCAAATGCAGTGGGTATCATTAAAACCACTGAAATCAAAAGCACATGTTCACTCTGCCTAATAGAAAGCATTAAAGAATCTGTACACCGTTTTTATGCCCATACTTGAATTTGTACCAGGACCAACTGAAAGGGACAGGTAATTCTGCTTATTAGCTTAGCTGCCAGTTAATACCCTGCCTTAGTTATAGAATTCTATTACCATAGATCTTGGGGGTGTAATACAGAAACTGTCATAGTTGTAGATGTCTGTCCAGTAAAGCAAAGATGCTTGTTTAGACGTGTTTATTTCTGAGTCTCTGTAAACCAAATGGACAGGGTATTTTACAAGCACAATTTCTGTTTTGTAAATGTAACTATTTTCCGTTCAGTGTTTGTGGGGGGGGGGGGGATGTTATCAGTTGGACCTCAGTGCTGAATTGGCTTCCTTTTACAAAAGTCACTTTCCGTCTGTCCTTCATGGTTGTCCTTGTTAATGTGCATTAGTGCTTTATGTCTTCCTTTTATTCGTGGCTTATCTCATGTGTGTTTGGTCTTGGGAGTTATGTACGCGGCTTCCTCCTCTTTCATAGTCTTGAGTTGTAGATTAACTTAGATATTTGTGACATCCAGCACTTCAGCCTGAAACCTTTGTGGAGATTGAATTGACTGCTGTTTCATGTTTAGAGGGCGGCAGGTCAACACTTATTACCATCTCATCTTTTAGCACTTTCAACTAGATGGTTGGAGCTATTTGTGGGGGCTTTTACTTAGTGCCAACTACAGACCAGAAACTGGTGCTTATTGTACATATGAGATAAGGTCTTCAGCTGGTGGACTTTTTGTATTGTCAGTGCCAAACTTGTATTTCCCCTCACATTAAAAAAAAAAGAAGCATAACCATCTGCCTGTATTGCCAAAAGGTGAAGCAATTTTGTGTGCTTGAACTAGAGGCCCCATTGACTATACTATGTGGTATGTTATCAAAATAGGCCATAAAAGGCATTTGAAACAGGTTTTTATTATTATTATTACTCAAAGCTTTTTACAAGTGTTCTGAAATGGATATACTAGGTGAAAATATTTCTTCTGGCAGCCACAGGTAGCTCCTGTGCATGTAAGAAGTGTGAAAACCCGTGATACTGAAAGACAAAGTTCATTATTGTGCGGAAAAAGATCTAAACTCATCTTTTAATTTAAACTGTTCCTCTAAGTTTGGGGCAAATTAAACCACTAGCGTAGTGTTACAGAAGTTAAAGTTCAGGTATTACCGTATGTCTATATTAATGCACTAATTTTTCAAGTGGAGATACTAGCAGCTAATATATCTAATGTATCCTCAACCTTTATTTAAGAAATTATTTGGTCGTATTGAAACAGTACCAGGCCTTAAGAAAGAGACATTGGTAACCTACCACAATTGTCAAATTGCCTTTAAGTCTAACAGAAAATGAAAGATACTTGAATTTATACTGTGGGCTTGACAGGCACTATTAAAATTTTTGAGGTTTTTTCCAGAATAGTAGTTGAGGTGCTTTATTTCTACTGTTCCGTCCGTCAGTCTTGGCATTTTGCTAAGTACAGTAAATTGTTTCAGTATTTGTTTTGCCTTTTGCTGTATGTAGAAGTCAGGTGTTTGGTTACAGTATACACCTGTGAGAATTTATTTTTATATTGCATTTTATAAAAGGAATAGTTTAATTGTAACTTTATGCATGAGTGGATATTAAACCATCTACCTTAAAACAGCCTCGTTATTTCAAGACAATATTTGCTTCCTCATTGAATCAATTTTAAATTCCAAGTGTATCAGTAAATACAGTTAACACAATAGGATTTGACTGCCTTCTGAAGCCACAAAGGATTCAACAAGGTATGTGAAATGAGGGGATTGTATTAATTAATTTTTTAAAAAGCAGCTCAGGGAGAGAACAACTGATCTTCCATTCTGTGGTGCTCATTACCCCAATTTCCAGACATGAATTGATTTCTCTGAACTGTGGTTTGAAAAGATATACAGGATTTTTCATACCTTTACCCAAAATAAAAAGACACTGAACAGGTAATTTTAATCAAACATGTTTATAGTGCAAATGCCAAGATTGACAAAACGATGCACTGGCTTTTACTCACATCGCAAATATTGGACAAAAAAGCACTTCAAATTATTTTAATATAATTTAATTAAAGCATAGTAGATACTTCATTTGGAATTAACTGACAAATACTAAAGTTCAGTAGAACCTTTCTATAAAATTGGTCTTCTACAGTGATCCAAAAATTGCTAATTTGAACTTTCCATACTATATAACATGCTGCTCCATTGAGAAAAACAGATTCTGTATGTTAAAACGCCATTAAACATGTTTTCTTGAAGTGGAATGTACACCTGCAGTATGGCTTTCACTTCCATATACTGAAGCATTAGAATAACTTTAAAATATATTACTTTAAGCTCAAGCAATTTTTCTTTCAACTCCGTTGTTTACACTACTGGCTTTTTTACGGTATCAAACAGCACAGCTGTAGTAGACTAATGATAAAGCTAGCTTTCATTTAAACATATCAAAATGTACAGAGCTTAGATTTTTGCATCAAGCATTATACAAGTTAGCAGCTTTCTATTCATCTGTATATGTTGCAGGAGAGATGGCTGGAGCCTTGGCTCCAAGAAGCGATACAGACCATTTGGCTTTCAGCAGAGAGGAACTTCATGTTTCTATGCTTTCAGAGAAATTATCGTTTAATTGAAGTCCCGATTAGGAAGGACAAGAGGTGCCACTAAGGTCCAGACATAGAGGAGGAGACAAACCCAGCTGGAGGAGATCTTCACCCAGACAGCTGGCCACTTGCTTGTCAGAGTTTTGAATTCGGCATCAGGGCTGTGGAATGAATAAATGGTAAAAATGAATTAAGCCATAACTTAAAGCCTGATTTATTCATGCAAGAAACTAGGGGTTAGGGTGATTAACAGGACCATTGTAACCATGTCTACTCAGAAGTAAGTCCCATGAAAGCAACTGTTTCTTCCTGTCAGTGCCCGAGCGGGATAGCAGTTGAGATGTCATGCAGTTTGAAGCATAAGGGAACTATCTGGCTTAATGAGTTAATAGTCAGAGCTGGAATATTACAGTGGCTTAATGGGAAAAACAAAAAGAGATTCAACTGTATGACAAAATGAAGCAGGTAATATGCCACTACCTTTATTTCAAACTTAATTTGACTATGCACATATCTATTGTACACTCAGTAATTCTAGAGACAGTGATAATTCTCTTAATTCCAACAATCAGCAAGGCTGGGAAATGAGACTACTACAGTGGTGCCTCAGGTTACATACGCTTCAGGTTAAGAACTCCGCTAACCCAGAAATAATGCTTCAGGTTAAGAACTTTGCTTCAGGATAAGAACAGAAATTGTGCTCAGGCGGCGCAGGAGCAGCGGGAGGTCCCATTAGCTAAAGTGGTTCTTCAGGTTAAGAACAGTTTCAGGTTAAGAACGGACCTCCGGAACGAATTAAGTACTTAACCAGAGGTACCACTGTAATCTACTTCATTAGATACTTATGAATTCATTACAGTCAGATAACCATCTTTAACTATGAACAATAAGATACAGATACACCTAGTACCTATCCTACTTTATAGAGATGCAAGTCCTACAATTTTGATACACAACTAAAAGCAGCATATTAAAGCACACGTTATGAGCTGGAAGCTTCTGGCTTAACTCACTGGGTGACTTTAGGTAAGCCACACACACATGGGAGTAACTGACTTTCATTATAAAGCTGTTGCAAGATTACAGAGAATGCATGTAAAGCTCTCGGCATTAAAGCAGTGAAAGAATACTATTATTCCGTGATTGTGGAAGATCAGATAGTTTCCCTTGCATCTCTAGGCAAGGCTGGGAAAGACAATCTGAAAGCCTGGCAAGATGCTGCCAGTCAGTGTGCACAATACTGAGCAACATGGACTAATGTCCAATTTGGTATAAGGCAGATTCCTAGATTCCCATTTTTTAAGAAAGTAAATTTAAAAATAGTAGTTAATATTTGATATGATTATGATAACCTCACTGTACTTGTCAGCAACAATATTATACTATCTGATTAAATCTCCACTAGGCTATTCTTACCTGTACCAATTAGTAAGAGTCATCATGATATACAGGGAGGCAAGAAACAGCATGAAGTGGAAGAAGGCATAACTATACTGGACACCATCCTTTTCATTATCCGGGACCCGGCGAATTTCCCCATCTTCTACATCGCTACCAATTCCGGTAGTATCATCCAAAATGACGCTGTCACTTGTCGACAGAGTCAGTTTGCTCACTTGACTGTTGTTGGAAGATCGGATACTGCAAAACAGTTCAAGGAAGAGGGTGTTAAATGTTTCAGATTGAATAAGAAAGTGGAAATCTACCAGAAAATTGTTTAGCCTTATTCAAAGTGCCCAAGAACACCTGAGTCTTAAGTACCGTACGTAATGCAATTCTACCACAGATGCTAAGTAGACCTGGCTACGTAAGCTGCTTGGAAACAAGACTGCTGGGAAACATATACAGTAATCTGCTTTCAGCTCTGGGAGGAGGAATGAATTACAAGTGTAAAAAAACATTAAAAATCCTTAGAACGGGGGTGGGAAAACTATGGCCCTTTAGAAATGGATGGACTACAACTCCCAACTTTCTTGACCACCGGCCATGCTGGGAAGAGATAAAAATTCATGGAATTCAGTTACAGTTGAAGTCTAGCTCAAATACTTTATTAATGGCATAAGATGCCCTACTGCTCTAACAATTTGATGAAATGCACCTAACTTTATGTTCAGTTAATGTTTCCCTTGATTCAAAACACAGCAGCTACCTGTTCATTACGCCTAAACCTAAGATGTGATTCTCAAGAATCTGCCTGAAGTTTTGAAACTACAGAGATGAAATCTTACCTGGAATACAAGAGACAAAGTACAAAGACTGTAAGTCCAACAATGCTCTGTGCATCCCACCACTGCAGCTTTTGTGGTCCAGGTGTAGGAACAACAGGTACAATAGCAGTTACATTTGCTGGGATGGAAGTAGGAGCAGCTATCTGGCTGATGATGTTCAGAAGACTTGGGTTACAGATGCGTTCTGGAAAATAAATTCCACAGATTTATAAAATAGTGCTCACTCTCAGGAGAGTTTATAGCCTACTATATACCCAGGATCTCTTTGCCTGTCATACTGAAAATGCTCTACAAAAACTTCCTTCTAAGGAATTCGTTCTAATTCTTCCCCCATCATGAACTCACAAAGGATATATGATTTGCAGATGTGAAGTAGCCGGACAAGAGATCATTTGTTGTCTTCATACTTAACCAAACTGTGCATCTCTTAGAAGCCTGCAGGGTTCCAATTCCTAATACACTCAAAGATTCAGTATATTTTTATACCTTCGCAACTTTCTCCACTACCATTATTGTTTTGAAGGCACAATTATCTGCACTTATGAAAGCTTACCAGGCTCATTGGTCATGGCTGACCAAGTGAGGTACATCGTGTAGAGAGTAATGATAGAAGACTGGAGAAGGCCAGAACGAGGCTGGTGTTCCTGTTTGAGACAAGCAAATTTTATATAACTGAATTGTACCTGAACCATGTAGATTGCTTTTTTGTTTAACTCCATGTTAGTTAGCCTTGACTGGAAATATTTCACTTTCACTACAACTTAAGGCTTCTGTACAGAGGGAATATGAAGCATGAGTAGAGGCACAAGAACTACCTGGAGAACTGATGAGAAATATTTCAGTTTCCATGGGCTGTTACTTTTCTCATGCCACCCCTACCCACATGTATTATTTCATGTATTTTAGTACAGCCTCCAGACTCTTCTTTCAATATCCAAATCTGTTTCTTGCAAGCAACTCTTCTATGAATGACTATGCAATCTTGCTAGTTGTGTTCCCCAGCCCTCGCATAAAATGTCTGCTGTCATGCTGCATCTCAATGCAGTCAACTAAACATTATAAAAGGTAAAGGTAAAGGGACCCCTGACCATTAGGTCCAGTCGTGTCCGACTCTGGGGTTGCGGCGCTCATCTTGCTTTATTGGCCGAGAGCCGGAGTACAGCTTCCGGGTCATGACAAAGCTGCTTCTGGCGAACCAGAGCAGCGCACGGAAACGCCATTTACCTTCCCGCCAGAGCGGTTCCTATTTATCTACTTGCACTTTGACGTGCTTTCGAACTGCTAGGTTGGCAGGAGCTGAGACCGAGCAACAGGAGCTCACCCCGTCGCAGGGATTCGAACCGCCGACCTTCTGATCAGCAAGCCCTAGGCTCAGTGGTTTAACCCACAGCGCCACCTGGGTCCCTGTCATGCTGCATCTCAATGCAGTCAACTAAACATTATACTGATCCTCAACTAGATGTAGTTCAGTGGCACCAAAACAGTACATTACATGACCATCATTCCCTCCAGCAATTTCAACAAGTGTTTATAATCCAATGCAGAATTCATCATACCTGGACTTTTGGAAGGACTGATGTGATTGACACAGCAATGCAGACAAGCATATTAAAACTGATGAAAAACTTGTTCTCAGTACAGGCATCAGGTTTTGTGTAGAAGACATAGAAGAGCACAACGGCAATAAAGGACAGGGTGTAGAAAAGGCCAGTACATGTCAACAGAGCTAAAGAAAAAGCACATTTCAACATTCAATTGTTAAATTACAATGCAGTTTTTCAAAAGATTATCAGAACACTTATTAAGACGCTGTTTCAAATAGTAAAATATTATCCCTCTCATCCATGGGAAATACTGACATTCCGCAAGGCTTGCATAATATAATACCACAAATTAGTTATAAATCTTTTTCTTAGCTTATATGGCGGCCTTCACAACTTTTTACTAATAAACACATTTAATATTCAAAAGTGCTATACAATCACGCCAACATCTCACGTATTTTCTCCATACTGTAAGAAGAGCAGATACCTCGTTTGCTCAGAGGCAGGCAAGACATTGGCAAAGTTAAGATTTAAATGACATATCCTTCATTCCGAATGTCACAACTTCTTATGCAACACCCAATACATACCTTGCTACAGTGATACCGGTAGCATTTAAGCAACAATGTTTAGCAGATGTTGTGTGGATCCCATTTCTTTCACTAGGCATGAACTTGTTTTATCAACAATGCTGACACGTTGGCCAATAAACAGTTTCATACTAAACTTCTTGCCTCTTGCTGATTTTTGCTACTCACTAGTTAAACAGCAGTCAAAATTGTAGAATGCAAGAACTCTGGCCAGGCAGTAGGTCCGTTTTTGAATCTTCAAACAGTTTTAATATTATAGTATTGCAACAAATTCCAGTTGAAATAAATTCCTGTTCCAGGACAAGGCCCTGTTTCGCTAATTCTTCGTCAGCTAAATTTTCATGGTCAAAGTGTGCCAATGTAGACACTGGAATTTGTTGCAATACTATAATATTAAAACTGTTTGAAGATTCAAAAACTGATCTACTGCCTGGCCAGAGTTCTTGCATTCTACAATTTTGACTGCTGTACATCACCAAGAACTCCAATTTCTATAGCAACTCACTAGTTAAACGGCACTTACCAGCATACCAGTATTTGGAGTTTCCCTCTTCCATTCGTTCAACCCAGGATTCATTCCAGGAGTGCGCAAAATCAACAAGCAGTACCAGCTGGATTAAAATGAAGCAGAAGGCGCCACAAGTGCCAATAGCAAACAATGCTAGAAAGAAAAGGAGAATGTTATAATCAACCTCTTAACTTTTGACAACCTCTGGCTGAATATATTTGAAGGAAGTTATAGAGCCTTTGGGTGGAATTCAGCATCTTGCTATGATGAATGTTTCCCCCCCACAAGCATTTCAGCTTGCCAGAGAGAACCCCCCCTTTCTGTACACTATTCTTGGTTCTCCTGACCCCCTCTGAGTCAGTTTTGGGTAACGGGCACACAGGGCAAAAGGAGGAAAGTCCTGTTGTGTAAGCTTTGGCTTACAGAGCTCATTAGGTGAATCCAGCCCTTTATCTGCTAAGTGGGTGGGCAAGCGTATATGCTCCTAAAAACTTTTGCATTTAATAACCCCCAGCTCTTCATGAACCCAATTCTTTTAAAAAGAACATTTCAGCAAAATACGAGCTGTCACCATAGTTGTGACTACTCTATGAACTTATAAGTCACCCCCCGAGGCATGAGCACAACTGAATCAACTCTTAATAAGACACTTTATTGAATACCAAATGCTTCACTTAATAGCAACAGCTAAGGGAAATTCTATTTCCTCATCCATCAATGCTTGCCTGTTGTGAAAGGTCCTTCTGGAATGTAAAATGCCCCAACCATGATGCCAACAATGGCAGCTATTTTGAAGAACCAAAACCTGTTTAAAAAAAAAAACAGAACACTGATTAGAATAATTTATCTTAAGATAACAAAGCCAAGCACCTTTAAGGGGTGTGCCAAAGTATTATAAAGATAGGTGGTCACGCATATGCCTGCATAGTTACTTGGGTTGCAATCTTAATCTCACTTAGCTAAAAGGAAGCCCCATGTCTACTTCAAGACATTCATGACGTATTGTCTTTTTAGATACTGTACATTTTGCCTGCTCCTGGTAAATAACCCCCTGGTGATCCCTTCCTAGAGACCCTAACCTAGGGGTGAGAACATGGTCCCTGATCTCCACCAAGGAGAATGGGGAAGCACCCAGGAGCAAAGGACTGATGAGCCCCAAATGGAAGTGTTAGGTTAGCACCTCAAAGGGAAGCCCCATCAAAATTGCCCACTTAATGCCTAGTATCCAGTGAACATAAAGCCCACCCTCCCCCACAAATGCTAGAATATATTTAACTGGACTTTGCTGTTAGTCTATGTATGAGTATCTTTTTTTTAGTAGAAGCTAGTGGTTATACCTCTATTTCGCCTCACGGGGGCACTAGCTCCCATTCAGTAAAACATGAACATATATTTCTATGCTTATGAGTTTAATGCTCTGGGCAGAGGAAAGAAAAGACCAGTCCACATTCCCAACCTACCCATTATGTACAGAAGCCCTTGGATCTTTACTTGATTTCACTTGTATCATGATTAGCGAGAAGAGAAAGAAAAACACTGCCATGGCAAAACTGACTCGGTAGACTGCTCTGTATCCAACCAATTCTTCACAGTGAACCAACTTATCACAAAATCCAGGCACCTGAAAGAAGAGAGCAACAAATCCCAAGATTTTTCTCAGCTGAAGCAGACTTTGAAAGCAACGTACAAAATAATAACACACCATTTTACTGAACTTTCGGCACCTGCTTCCATTGCTCAACAAGATTTGAAATGCTAATGAAAAATGAAAGCTGAGGTTCTCTTTGCACTACCAAGTGGGTGGCCCACTTTACAGTATTTTGGGGCTTCACAAAGCCCACAAACTACCCATAAATCACCCTGTGTTATGGTAGACAGACTAGAAGTTTCATAACCCCTTGGGAGGTTGTGGACTCTCCTTCATTGAAGGTTTTAAAGCAGAGACTGGATGTCCATCAGTCATGGATGCTTTAGTTGGGATTCCTGCATTGCAAGGGGTTGGACTAGGTGACCCTTCCAACTCGTATGATTTTAATGCAGTGACATAACACAAACCCATCTTTAATTGAACACAATAAAGTAGGATCAGCCCCAGGGCCCCCAACCATCAACATGCAAAAGAGGTACACACCTAAGCAGGGAAAGACTACTATTGCAGCAAAACAGAGAATCCTAGTGAAATAGCATTTGAAGAGAGATTGCATAAGGCGGCTGACTGAAGCTTAGCAAAAAAAATATCTAAAGATCTTCAGCTTATACATGGAACATTCTTCCGATATTAGCTGAGATAGGACACTGGAATATGAGCCCAGTCAAACAATCCACTTGCCCTTCCCTTCTTACAGCAAGAGTCTAATGAAAATACTATCATCTTGTATTTCAGTCTCTGTTGCACGCCATATGATATGTAGGTGAATCTGTGCACTGTGACTTGTGTTACAAACACAGTCACAAAAAGTCTCAGTACCTTTTTCAGCTGCATTTCCATTCCTGGTGCCAGCATGATACAAGCAACGAGAGTACTTAGTAGAAGCAAGAAGGCATAAATAAGCCGGGTCACCGTAGAATTCTTGCTGTTGGGACAACAGCGACACAGCAAGCATGATGCACCGCTGCACAGACATGGTATCTGTAGAATGGAAATGAAAATATTATCTTAAGTGTTAACTTACATACAAAGTACATACTGTGTATAGAGTCACATGAATCTAAAAGGTTAAAAAAAAGGTAACGCACCCCTGGACAGTTGTGGCGCTCATCTCGCTTTCAGGCCCAGGGAGCCGGCATTTGACCACATACAGCTTTCCGGGTCACATGGCTAGCATGACTTAAACCGCTTCTGGCGCAATGGAAACACCACTTACCTTCCCACCACAGCGGTACCTATTTATCTACTTGCACTGGAGTGCTTTCAAACTGCTGGGCTGGCAGGAGCTAGGACAAGCAAAGGTAGCCCACCCTGTCATGGGGCTTCGAACAGCCGACTTTCCGATCAGCAGGTCCAAGAGGTTCGGTGGTTTAGACCACAGAGCCACCCGCATCCCACTAAATCTATGAATCTATCACCACCTTATAAACCAGTATAGTTAGATTTTAGAAAGAGAAAGAGTGTATGGTTTAGCACTATGTCCAAATTGTGTACGTAAAAGAACCATAAACCACATGTTCCTTAATGGCTGACAGATTTTCAGAATGGTTTGTGCCATTTCTCTACTGATAAACCATTCTCTAAATTTAAAATGGCTTTTCAAACTGTAGCTTTGTCAGATAGCGTTGTAGTTGGGGAACCAGCCAGAGCTAGAAAATTGTGCCCTTTGCTACTGACCCCATCTGCACACTGGATCAAGGAGCACCCCTAACTAGATGATTTGTAGAAAATTCTTAGAGCCATACAAAAATAAGATTTAAATATATTAAAATATTCTATAATAAGTCATATATCTGGGTAGTCACAAGAACATAAAGAAAACTCAAACTGGTTCATCCACAAACAAGCGCTTTAAGCCTCGTGTTTCATAAAAAGAGCAGTCAATGTCTGGCAGCCTTTTTGGCTGATTTAAGAGGAAAAAAGCAACCGCTGGTTCCAATTTAAATTGTTGATTATAGTTTATCCATCTTGTTTTATTCTGGAATGTGCTGTTTAACGTATATTTTATTGCTAATTCTACTCCTAGAGGAAAGCTGGCTGGAAATAAGCAAAGGCAAACCAGTGAACCATGCAGATACACTATAGGTTGCTACCTGAACAGATGAGTGTCTTCGTCTTACAGCAGCTTTTGAGTAAACTTATTTCTAGTGGCATGTTAACAGTTCTCACAGGTACATTGGAATACCCTAGCAGCCACTTTAAGAATCAATGAAGTGGATGCTGTAAAACTATTGTAGTGCATGTTTGTTAGTTGCACATGCCCAAGACTCATGCCTCAGGTTCATGCACACACACACACACACTGCACACTCCATTTACTCATGCCTGAAAACAAAGGAACACAATACCTTGCACATATGCACATAACTTTCTCTTGATAGGGACTAACTCCAAACTACTACTGGAAAAAGAAAAATAGGCAACTCAAACTGGTGGTGGCGAGGGTAACTCATTTCTACACTACTCTGAGAGGTCATGGAAACACTGAGGAATATCTCCAAACAACTTTCTGTTCTTTCAAGCGCATGGAACTGCTTTGCAAATAGATGCAATCATTTCAGTGAATTACAAAACGTTTGGTAACTTGGCAGCACAAAAAGCTTACTTTTATGTAATAAAAAGTCTTAATATTTGGATTCACTTTGGAGGGAGTTATAGCTGCTATAACTCCAAGTTATAGCTGCTAATGTTAAGCTTCATGCCCTTTCTGATGACAAGAAATATGAAATCATCCTTTGTTCAATTGGCTATGACAGCTCTCCCATATTTAAAGAGATGTTGCCTATTTACCATCACTTAATCTGAATTAAGCTTGCTTATTCTAAATGCCTCAGGGCTACTGCAGATGAACACACATTCTGTATTCTGAACATACCATGGTTGTGCTTGTAGAGATCCTAGTTTCAAAAAATAAATAAATTTATATATAAATTTAGGGTGATCTACTAAACCCATCGAAAACAGCGAAATGGGGCCAGACCAAGGAAGTTGATTAAAAAAAAGGACAGTCACCTAATACTGGATTTGTAATACCTGCTTACACAGGAATAAGCTCATGGATAAATGTTAGGTGTCAACGTGCTGAGAAGGCTATGACGCAGCCATCACTTCCTGGCTGAGGAACTAACATCATTCCTAGAGATGAAACCACAGGTCCTGGGCAAGGCGAAGAAAGAGAACCACAGTCCAAATGAACTCTCCTTCCTTGCCATAAAGACAAACAGTAGGCAAAAATAATTTTAAAAAACACAGCCCCCCCCCAAATCCGATGTTTAGGACTGCAACCACTTCCAGAATTGTTTTTTTTTTAAGCTATAGATAAGAAATATTAAACATATGCCAAAAAGAGTGTAATACTTCTCTGTATGCAGTACAGGAATGTAGCATATCAGAGGTTTTCAAAAGGTAGCCTGTGATTTTCTTGAAACAACACTGGTGCAGACTAGCAGTTTCTCACTGAACAAAATACTGGTACCAGGCCCCTTTCAGCAACCTAGTCCAAGGATAGTGATAGCACTGCTTTTGACAATGAAGCTGGCACTGAGGGGGGGGGCACGGGAATTCATTTATGTATCTTCAAACTTAATCCAAAAGCAAGATGTGTGTTTGCTCTACAAAGCCATCCACTCAAATCTGAGCAATTATAAAGTATCCCACAAAAAATAAGTTTGAGAACCGCTGCCATATTACAAGAGTGAAAATCCAAATACCCTATCCCATTTCCGATTTGAAGTTAACCTGCCATTACTAGTTTTCATTCATTTTTGTAATACCAGGGAAGCCCAGTATTGCACAACGCCCTGGACCTTGTGATCATCATCTGAGGCTTTTTTTGTGTACCTCCTCACCACAAGAGTTCTGGAGAGTGGCAACATAAGAATGGGATGGCTCCCCCCCCCCCCTTTATGGAATACTCTCTTCAGGGAGGCTTGTCTGGCGCCTTCATGACATCTTTAGGCAGACCAACATTCTATATGGCCTTATAAATGTGTTGGTGGGAGGGGGAAGTGTTATTGGTTTGTTTTTGTTCTTATTATGTATTTTGTGTGCTGAATTTTGTATCTTTATGTTGCGAACCACCTTGTGATCTTTGGAGGAAGAGTGGTATACAAATTCAAATAAATAAATAAATCTGAACCGAAGAAAGACACAATTATACAAACATCAATGAAATTGCCAGACTACTTGACTAATCTCTCTGTGGCGAGGTATAGGTATGCTTTTATAAAAGCCAGATTTAACGTCTTTCCATCAAATGTTTTACGTAATAGACTTTCCAATGGCCAAATTTCTTTCCTTTGCGACTGTAATAGTGGTTCCATAGAATCCTTAATACATATATTTTTTTATTGTCCTACTCATTCGGCAGCTCGGTCTAAATTTCTGTTTCCACTTTTGAAGAAATCTCATGATGGAACTCAGGATGCCAAAATAATATACTTACTAAATGACGAAGATCCGAACAGAACCCATACAGTCGCTAGGTTTTTGATTAATGTGTTAGCTACAAAGAGGAGAAATGGTTCCTTGTTCATTTACGATAATGTAGAAAATAGCTAAGATCTATAAAGAGGCGACCAAATAGGTGATAAAATAATTTTTAATTTTTAAAGTGAATTTGGATTACTCAGATCTCGGTTTGATCCAGATGGAAAGGTGTAAATGGGTTATTTTAAAATTGGTTTTGCATCATTTTGTATAAAATTGTTAAATTGTGTACTGCGTGTATTATGATGACTTTGTTTTTGTTATGTTTTATGGGCCAATGGCCAAAATAAATCTACCTACCTACCCTACCTACCTACAATTATACAAACGAAACTGGATCGGCGCCTAACAGGGCGAAACGAAAGCAGATCTACACAGAAGCAAGCCTCAGTGAGCTTGAGTGGGGCTTACTCGCGGGTAAAACGGGCATCGGAATGTGGCCTCAAGGTCCGTTTAGACCAGCAGCCATCAGGCAAGGGCTCTTGCGAGGCCCCAAACCTGGACGATTTGTCGCGGTATTCATAGAGGTACAGTGCTCCTAGACATGGAGGTTTCGCTTTCAACCCTAGAGCCGCAAAAGGCACCTGGGAACGTCTGTCGAGTCCGCCCCCCCCCACTTCAGCCTCCGTGGGAAACGGCGGCAACCTTGACACCCACTGAAGATCGGAAACGGGATGGGGAACGACGAGGCCTACTTCTCTCAATCCGGAAGCCTCCTCCCGGCGGGGCCTACCCGGCCTTCTCCCCACAGGTACTTACCCAGCTGGCCACGGAACAAACCCCTAGCACGGCCCCCATGGCGGCAACGCAGCCCCTCCGCTCTCTGCTTTCCCCCGCCTCACTTCGTCCCCTTCCTCTCCGGGCCTGGCGCCGCCGTAGCCGCTTCTGCTGCCGTCGTTGTTGTTGTTGGCTCTGTGGCCGCCGCCGCCACCCTTCCGGGCCGCGCTGATTGGCCGGACGCCGCAGGCCCGATCATCGGGGGTGGGGTCTGAGCAGTCGACCAATGGAGAGGCGAGGCCCAGCCTGTCGCGAGGCCGGAAAAGGGGAAAAAACAAAAAGAGAGGAAGGATGTGCGGCAGGGTTGGCGGTGACGCAATGACCATGAGCGACGCTGATTGGCTATAAGGTTTTTAAGGGACAAGCGTTTATTGTCAGCGGTTGGCCTATTAGAGAGCTTAGTCTCTTCGAGGGGGTGGGACGGAGGAGAAGGGTCCTTCCCCCCTCGCCTATCTTCAATGGGATTAGCCGTCGTTGGTGCGAACGGTTCCCTTGGCGACAGCCTCTTCAGAGCTTGCTTGGTGGATGGGCTGCTACAGCAGGATGGCGTTATCTGGGACCAGGCACTTATTTCGTCATCTGCCTCGCTCTGCAGGCTTAATGTCGTTTCTGCATTTGCTCCTTAGCTTCAGCCAGTTTTGCTCAAAAGCAAAGTAAAATATTAATCTGAAAAAACCAAATAAAATAAATAAATAAAAAGTTGCTTTCACATTTCTGCTCACTTGTAATGTGATGCCCGGCGGCTTGTTCCCCACGGGGTACAGAAACCTTGAACTGATCTCTGCCCAAAGTGTGTCCAAAATTAGTTAACTTTTTTTATTTATATAAAAGTGTGTTTGTGTTGCTAAATTGTCAAACGTTTCATAAGCCACTAAAATGATGGCCTCAATTTGCAAGCAGATTGTTAAAATATTTCATGCTGGACTTTGGCAACAGTTTTCCTTTTTGGATTTCCCCCAGAAATGGTAAATCCAGATTAAATGTGGATGGAGGAGTATGGGCTGGCAAAATGTGTGGGTGCTGCAAAAAAAACCAACACCTTTGCATGCAGGAACAGTACCGATTCTATAATAAGCATTCATTTGCCAGTAAGTACCCTTTATGCCATCATAAGCTTGCAGTTGCCAGTTATCTGGAAGCTGTGCACCAGATAACTTCCATATGACTGTAATGTAATTCAGAAATATGTGCAGCTCAGTAAATCTTAAGATCTCCAGTACCGTTGAAGATCCTAGACCAAAAGGAAGTCAACACTTTTCTGTGTGTGGTTACAATCCTTAGTTACAATCTCCTTTCTAGTTACAGGTAGGTAGCCGTGTTGGTCTGCCATAGTCTAAACAAAATAAAAAATAAATAAATTCCTTCCAGTAGCATCTTAGAGACCAACTAAGTTTGTTCTTGGTATGAGCTTTCGTGTGCATGCACACTTCTTCAGATACCTTGGTATCTGATAAGAATACCTGAAGAAGTGGAAGTGTGATATCTGAAGAAGTGTGCATGCACACGAAAGCTCATACCAAGAACAAACTTAGTTGGTCTCTAAGGTGCTACTGGAAGGAATTTTTTTATTTTGTTTTAATCTCCTTTCTGTTATTGCTTGTACATATTATGTTGAGAGTCCTGAGATCCAACTATCCCTGGCGGCAGGTGCTAAATAGTGGTTCATGGTGTATGAGGGATACCCAGTTAAATAACAGTGTGCCTCTAAAAAACATGTTCAATCTGAGAAAATACAGTAGTTTTCAGCACCAGAAGAGAGTTTAAGACAAAAATCTACTCTTCTTTTCTCCCTTAAACACCCTTCGTGGCATGCAACCTGCTTTAGAAAAGGGGGGTGTTCATTATTGCTTTCGTTAAACTATTGGTAGTCATAAGAAGCACCTTGAATAATCTATATTAAGGCTCAGCTAGTCCAGCATCCTGTTACCACAGTGACTAACCACATGCCTCTGGGAAGCCCAGAGGCAGGACCTGGGTGCTCCCCAGCAACTGGTGTTTAGGGTCCCTCCAGATCAGTCATCTATTGAGTTATTGAGCATTATTCCTGATTGGCTTGCACAAAGCCTATGCAGGTTAGATTATATCCAGTCTCTACTGAACATTCGTTCTGATTCATTTGTGAGGCAGCTATATAACAATTATTTGCTTACCATTAGCCATTTGTTCATCCCACTCTTTCCGGTGCATTTTCCCATCACTTTGCAAACCACAAAAAGTCCTGTTCTTTTAAAAAGTGGGAAGTAGACGAATGGTGCGAAGAGGCCACCCACTGACATGTGAAAAACTACAGACATTCACAGAGCACTAAAGAGCTTCCACCCAGCAGTGACTACTGATATAAAATGGGTTATTTTTACTTACTGCATTTTCTGTAGTAAGGGAAAAAATCCAAATTAAATGTAAAAAAGTACAGTGGTACCTCGGGTTAAGTACTTAATTTGTTCCGGAGGTCCGTTCTTAACCTGAAGCGTACTTAACCTGAAGCACCACTTTAGCTAATGGGATCTCCTGCTGCCACTGCGCCGCCAGAGCACGATTTCTGTTCTTAGCGGAGTTCTTAACTGAAGCATACTTAACCTGAAGCGTACTTAACCCGAGGTACCACTGTATGGGCTGGCATTTTCATAACAAAGTGACATGGATTCAAAAAGAAAAAGCAAAAAAATCCAAATGGTTTAACAAATGCAATCAGATATGATTTGATATGAAGTTCACTTATGTCCTAGCTAAATGGTAGATACTATGGTTATCAAATTACAGAGCAGAAGTAAATATTAATGTGTTCAATGGAACTTACTTCCAGAGAAGTGTGCATAAGATTTCCACCTTAGTTGTGATGAACAGCATGCTTGGAAAGGTGAAAGAGCTGTTCTGTTAAATGCTTGGAGGAAATGGCTATGGGGAAATTCCTCCAAAGATAACATCATCAGAGAACCTTCTGATGGCTCTTTCCCAACAACACAAGACATCCTGCTTCTGTTCTGCATCATCTCCAGCTGCACGTGTTTAAAAAGAGATAAGAATGAAATCAGCTTTCTGACTGTTGTGGGAAAAGAACCAGAATATGCCAGAAGGTTATCCCAATCTACGAAGCCTGTGATAAATAGCTTGTCAGACAGGAATTCCTATTTGACAGAATGAACTGAGCTCCAATCCACAGTCAATTGTAGAATGAAGGGAAGATGCAAAAATTAAAGCTTTGAAATTTATGCGATTAGTGCTTTTAGATCTATATTCGTTAATAATATGTTTTTGCATTAAAGTAGGTTTGCCATACGTCCGGATATTCCCGGACATGTCCAAGATTCAAATGGTGAAAATAGCGTCCGGGGGAGATTTTAAAAATAACCGTCTCAACAACTTTTTGGGTGATTTCATGCCAAAAAGCTCAACAACTGTTTTGTTTACCTCTTGAAATATGGCAACCCTAATTAAAGTATACAGTATTCAAAACTCTTTCATGAGAATCCTAATTAGCGACGGAAGGGAAATTCAATTCATTTCACATTTAAAAACGAACCTAACTAGTTCACACTTTGTGAAACAATAGAACTAAAACAAAGCCATCTTTCAAAATTCTCCAAATTTTTCAGTGCAATTCTCCACTTAAGTAATATATATGTGTAGAGTTTGCTGTGTAGAGGCAATACATGACATGGGCTGCACATATGCCAGTTTACAACAAACTTAGAACTATCAGAGCTCTAGCATCAGGTTTTAAATAACTACAAATTTCATCTTTGACAATGCTGGTCTTTCATTTACTTTTCAGATCACTCTAATCTTTCCAAACAGAACCAATTAAACAGTTAATAGTCACCCTGCCCCTGTAAGTAATTTAATCATGTATGTTGTCCTTGGCATCACAGCTGACATTTTAGATTCCAGATTTTTGAAGGAATGTTTGGAAGCACTTAATATGCTGTACTTCTTTGAGTTGTTTATATTTTTGCAAAGAGGATGCTTCCCCCCACCCCTTATGAAATAGTTTCACATGATCTCCTTAGGAGTCACATCTCTTCCGATGTCTTTTGATAAATTTGTTAATTTTGTTAAGATGAGGGGGAATCATTTAACCGGGTTACTCTCTCATTCCTTGCCCTCTAATCTCTTATCCCTCTTACTTAGTAATTAAAATCAAAACCTAAATCCAGAACAATTTAGCAGTCAAACACTCCTGACCACAATATCAGCACAAAGTATTTCTCTTGGGATTGGGCTTGTTTACCCAAAACTGGCTTGGTTCCAAGGCAAAAGTTCCAGAAATGCTTCTAAGTGGACCGCAGAAAAATTCAGACGACTGTCTCATGTCTGCATTTAAGCTTGTGGATCTGTTTTATGTATCTTGTCATTGTCACTACTTGCCAATTCCATGTAGTGGTTAGTGAGAGGATTCAAATCCCCACTCAGCCTCAAAGCTCTGCATTTGGACATGTGTTTTTTAACTTGTTCATGTTGAATGGAGTTAGAAATGAATAATGAGATGACATAGGTGGAATCTACACACATATAATAACCGTTCTGCAAATGGTTTTTTAAAAGCATTTTTCAAAATACACTGAATTTTCCATAAGGCTCACCATCGCCATCTAGGGTCACATTGTATATTGCACTTAAAACACACTTAAAACATTTTATTTGCAGCTGTATAGCTGAGTCCCAAGTTTGCTGATAACACCAAACTGTTCAGGGTAGTGAAAAGAAAAAATGATTGTGAGGCACTCTGGGAACAACAGTGGGAGAGTGCTGCTGGGCCTTCTTCTGGGCTTCCCATAGACACCTGGTTGGCCACTGCAAGAACAGGACACTGAACCAGATACTGTAGGTATTTGATCTGGTCCTGCACGACTTCTATGCTATTGTGTGCTCACTTGGGCCAGTCATTCAGCTTCACCTACCTGAAAAGGCTGATATGGAGATAAAATGTGTGCTTCTTTCCTTGGAGGAAATCTTGGAAGGAATGTGAGCCACCTGCTTTATCGCAGTATCTGACTGGTTAATGTTGATCAAGTTTTCAAAAACTGGACTTCATAGTAAATGAGGGGAGGGGAGGGACATCCAATAAGTCATATTACTTTAAGCCCTGATCAGGCATTTGAAAGCATGTTTACGTCACACAGAAAGGGAAGACTGGGAAGGAGGAGGAGGAGGAGGTGGAGGAGGAGGAGGAGGAGGAGGAGGAGGAGGAGGAGGAGGAGAAGAAGAAGAAGAAGAACAACAACAACAACAACAACTTATTATTATTATTATTATTATTATTATTCATAACTTGCCCATCTAGCTGGGTTTCCCCAGCCACTCTTGGCGGCTTCCAACAAAAGATTAAAATACAACAATTCATCAAATATTAAAAACTTCCCTAAACAGGGCTGCCTTCAGATGTCTTCTAAAAGTCAGACAGTTAAACAATTTCTTTGCCATCTGATGGGAGGGCATTCCACAGGGCGGGCACCACTGTGTCCTACCTCTGCCCCTGCACTGTTTAGGCAGTCTTCCAACTTTGGAAGGTGACCATCCGAAGCTTGGAGCCTTCTGTCCTGAAGGCTTCCCGCTAACCTTAGAACCTTGGGGTTGTATTCAGTGCTGTGCAAATGGAGTTCTGCTTGTACAACAGGATGTTCCCTTCCTCTCCTCTCCTCTCCTCTCCTCTCCTCTCCTCTCCTATCCTCACGTTCTAGAGCTGATTTTGATTGTGCACAGGTCGGAGATTGCAGGTGGGCGAAGAGGAGAGGGCATTTCCATTGCACAAGCAGAAGACCACTGTACAAGTGAACTAGTAGTGTTGAATAGTAAAATGTACAGTGAGCCTGCATTGCAGAGGGTTGGATCCCTTCCAATTCCACAATTCTGTGACTCTATCAATACAGAAGGGTGTCTATTCAGAATTATTATTTCATATTTTATTTTAAAAGCAAAAGGATATTACCCAGTGCTCAACACCATTGGATGAGGTATTAAGACAAAACACCAAAATAGCACATAAAACATATACCGCCTTACAGTCTTACTATTACAGCAAATGTTATACCAACATGTTTTATGGGGTCTTTGATTTTAAAGTGTGAAGTGAAAGCAAGTAGTGTAGAACAATTTTTCAGAACACAATTCAGTGTCATATCTTCCAGATACTGTATGAATGATGAACACTGAAATTTGAGAAACATGTTTTGTGGCAGATAAATTTTAAAAGTTCTCTCCTTTAAAGTCTTCAAAATCAAATTAATAATACTATTGGTAATAATAAGTTGCCTAGAGACTACTTGTATTAGGTGACTGACTAAATAATAATAATAATAATAATAATAATAATAATAATAATAATCTGAGACACACATTTTAAAACAAATCTGGTTAAGCAGTGTGGGAGGGAGTTTTCTTTGGGAAGTAGCTGGGATATAGTTGTGGAATGAAATTCCCCAGAGATGGAAAGCATTTGAGCCCACAAATGTTTTATCTCCACACAGATTATTAGAGCTATAAATAGCTATTTGACAGAGTAAACATTGGGGTGGGGGCAGGGAGCTCTTTGGAGTCTTCTTTAGTGCAGCTTCAAAAATGACCATCTTTTCTCTTTGCACGTCCACGCTTCCCTGGTGACAAAAACTTACAAACCCAAGATGGATAGGCTGTGTTTCTTAAGGCACTTTTGTACCATTAGTTCCTTTCCTTCTTAGACACCTGGGAACTTCTGGGTCACATTGCTTAATCAAAGTGGGGTACAGAAAATCTTGCAAAACAATTATCAATATACAAATAAAATAAGCAAAAAATTAAAACCAGTGTACACAACTTGCTCACGTGTCTGGGTAGCAGGTGTTTGAAATAGTCCCATAGCACAGGTGCTGCCACACTCAAACCTTTGACTCTTACCAGATGTGAGCATCACATGATACTTGCAGGAGCTCAGGTCCTGCACTCTTTCCCTGAAGAGTGGCTCATAAGTCTTTTAAATAAATACATCTTAAAGGACAATGGTTCCATAGTTCTACTGTGTAGGGCCAGGCCTAGCACAGGGTAGGACAGATTGTGGGATACCATTAAGAGGTAACCTGTTGTTTGTTGTCACCGGTGTGTGTGTGTGTGACACTGGGATTTGTTTGACCCAGGCACAAAAAATGACTTGAGTCGTCTCCTGTATTGTTAATTTTAAAATATTATTATCCCGGGTTTGGGCGGAAATACCACACTTGTGGGGAAATTCTGTTTCTCCATTGGGAGTTTTCCTGGCAATGTTTCTACTTACTAATCTGATTAATGTTATCTTTTCCTGCTTGCTTTGGCTGAGAATTTCTATGGCTAAACGGAGGTCTGTATTAGATTATCACAGTCCATTCCTTTCTGCAGAGCAGAAGAACAGAACAGACTGAGCTGAAACAAATGTTTTCTCTGCCCCCACTCTCTGCCAGAAGAAGACAGATCTGTGACACTCCAGTTGGTGACAGGAGGTTTTTTTTGGGGGGGGGGTAGGGTGACAGGGGGCGTCAGAGCAATGATGTAGAATGGAGCATTGGACTATTAATGAGTTCATATTTACTAATATTTATCTCCGTCACAATAAATATCCCTATAGTAACCTGTAAACTGCACCCCCGAATCAATTTATTACGGTCAACTAGGACTCCCCAAGTGAAAAGTCACTAAAAGGGCAGAATGGGAGCTGGGTGGGGGCAGAAGGGGGTGTTTGCAGACTTTTTCAGTGAGTTTCAATTATATGTGATTTCACCAACGCGCATGGTGCCTTGGAACATAATCCCCGCGTTAATGGGGGGGGGGGGAGGCTGCCTGTACAGTCGTACCTCATGTTGCGAACGCTGCAGGTTACGTTTTTTCAGGTTGCGGTCCGCGCCGAACCTGGAAGTACCAGAACGGGTTACTTCCGGGTTTCGGTGCTCGCGCATGCGCAGAAGCGCTAAATTGCGCTTCGCGCATGCGCAGAAGCGGTGCTGCGGGATACGAATGCTGCGGGTTGCGGACGTGCCTCCATCACGGATTACACCCGCAACCCGAGCGTACCTTGGGTTAAGAACTTAATTCATTCCAGAGGTCCGTTCCTAACCTGAAATGGTTCTTAACCTGAGGCGCGCTTTCGCTAATGGGGCCTCCTGCTGCTGCTGTGCCGCTGGCGTGCGATTTCCGTTCTTATCCTGGGGCAAAGTTCTTAACCTGGAGCAACCACTTCCTGGTTAGCGGAGTTTGTAACCCGAAGCGTCTGTAACCCGAGGTATCACTATACAGCTATTACCAAATGCAATAGCTTCCTGTTCCCTCATTCCAAAGGAAATGGATTCCAATTAAGCACTGCTCACCACTCAGGGAATTGGGGTGTGTGTAACAATATAATAATGTAATGATCTTCACACAACAGCTCCGCAAAACAGCCAGTATTAATATCAACCCCCACAGCAGAGATAATAGGTAGATAGCCTATCTCGAGCCACCTATTGCTCAGGGGAAAGTTTAAACAGCAACCGCCCAGTTCACATTGAGTTGAGTTGGCATCTGTCTGTTTCGGGAGACAGTGGAGAAGTGCACCTTTCGGGGGTGAAACCGTTGGAGAGTTACAGCACCTGTTGTGGCTGTAGAGACCAATAAGGGAGAGACATGTTTTGTTGCAGCTGGGGCAGATGAAAGCATCTGGTTTTGCGGATACATGGCCTTTCTTCTCTCTGCGCTCCTCCCAGCGGTCATTTCTCCTCTGGTCACTGCTGTGGATGCATGACCTGACTGTCTGTTGCCAGGCACCGCAGTCATCTGCAAGGGATTCCCACATGGCAGGGTTGATGTTGCCAGCCTTCATGCCACGTTTGCAGACATCTTTGTGTTGTGGCGTGGGTTAATGATTTCAGCAAGTGATTTCAGCTCTCTAACATAGCAGTCAGGAGACAGCTTCTTCATGTAACAACTCTTTATTCAGGCAAACAAGACTGAGGGAACTGAGGGTAGGGAAGCTACATTTACAGGGACAGAGGACTGACTAGGAAAAGATACATTTTGGAGGGAACAATCTCAAGCAATCACACAGCTGCTTTTTGGTGGGAACCAATAATACTGACGATCCAAATGCAGCAACTTGAATGCACCAATAGTAACTGTTCCTTCTGGGACAGGAAGGCAGTTACTTTACCCTAATGTGCTTACAGACAATAGTAATACAGATATGATAACACTCTGAATCAATACACAACACTTTGTAACGCATAATCACTACAATATACCAGCTAACTCCACAAAAGCTGAGAGCAATTAAGCGTAAAACGATATCTCACTACCTTTGGATCCTAGCTGTGTATGAAGCCAATTATACAGTTGGAGTGCAGCCAGCACTTAACACAGCCTGTTTGCTAGGCTTGGAAAGCAATCCAGGGTTTAGTTTCCATTTCATGACAGGTTTCAAGCAGCCACTTCTCTGGAAAGGCTGCCACTTCTCTGGAAAGAAAAGCAGATGACTCTGGAGAGCAGGGAGCTTTCTGTCCATGGGGCAATAGGCTAGTCTGAGAACTAGGGATGTACAAATCAGGCCATTTCAGTTTCTCATTTTAATATTAAGTTCAGTTCATCACATTTCTGCATCAGTTTGCATTTTTTGTGAAATAGTGCATTGAAAAAGTCCTCACAAAAATGGATAATTATTTCCCATAATATGTACACTTTTTGCAAGATATTTTCCCTAATATGCATGATATTTTTATGCTTTTTTAATGCACACTTACCCCTAAAATAGCCATTTTTGCACACCTGTTTTGCTTGGAGAAGTGAAAATTTTGAAGGAGGGCTGTGCTTCAGTTCACATATTGTTTCAGGAAGTGTAAATTAGGCAGATCCTTGACAGAATTTTCATTAATTCAGGTGATCAGATGTCATCAGGTGACATCACCACATTTGCTGCATTGATTGAAATAATTTTTGAGTTGCAAATTTAACAAAGGATTGGAAAGGGGTAACTAGTAACGAAAAGGGAAATGATATGTGCATAATATTAATAGTAGCTAAACAACAACAATAACCTATCATCATTTCACATTATGGATGCAGTAACCATCAGTACATGCAGCTTAAAGTAAACATATAAGTTAATGCAAGCTCTACAGATGTCCAAACAGGTATTTGCATGAAATTGATGTTTATAAGAAGTATGTTAAAATATAGCCAGGGCAGTGAGGTCCTCAGACCATTGCGTGATAGATGGGGGTGGGTATTTATCCTACGAGGATCAAAGTATAAATGAGTTGAAGGGCCTTAATGCAAAATGGGTAGGTAATATGGGACACCCCCCCGACCATTAGGTCCAGTCGTGTCCGACTCTGAGGTTGCGGCGCTCATCTCGCTCTATAGGCTGAGAGCCGGCGTACAGCTTCCGGGTCATGTGGCCAGCATGACAAAGCCGCTAGCGAACCAGAGCAGTGCACGGAAACGCCGTTTACCTTCCCGCCAGAACGGTTCCTATTTATCTACTTGCACTTTGACGTGCTTTTGAACTGCTAGGTGGGCAGGAGCTGGGACCAAGCAACGGGAGCTCACCCCGTCGCAGGGATTCGAATCGCCGACCTTCTGATCGGCAAGCCCTAGGATCTGTGGTTTAACCCACAGCGCCACCTGGGTCCCTTGGTAATATGGGAACTGGGACCCAATTTCCCAGTGTTAGGACTCTGAGCAATTATTTAGTTGGCAAATGTCTGAGATGCGTCCCACCCACAAAATGCATTGATTTTCGACCATCCTTGAGAATAAATGCTTGTCTACACCTAAACAACAGCCAGTGGGTGAATTAAAGTAGGAAGCCTCTTTTGACAAAACAGAAAACAGAAGGAAGGATGTTTCAGCGCACAGCTGCTGGGAGATGAGGTTACAATGCGAAGTTAAACAAAAGCAAAGGAAACAGATCCCTCCTGTGTGCAGGGAGATCGGAGCCAAGCAAGTAGCTGCTGGGTTGACATCACGGAGGCCGAGCATTGGATTACAACAAACAGGGACTTACTTGGCAAGGGAAGGGAGTGAGGAAACGCCTCCTGAGCCCTAGAAGTGCGACTGCAGTTTAGCAGCTATTAGCGCAAGGAAACTGTAAGTCTGAAACTGTGACTAAGCTGTCTGCTCCGGCCCTTTGACATTCCAAGCAGACTCCCGCTTGGGGGAATGTGTGGGTGACCGAGCCGCACTTGAGCCTTGAGTTTTTAACAGTTGGGGTTCCTAACTCGCCACACTGAGAGCTGTTGGAGCTTGGAGCCCTCTTCTGTAAGTATAACTTTGCATTCTGAACAATGGTAGGCAGCAGCCGCGTGGAAACCGTCGCTTTTATGCCACAAAATGTACGGTGTTATGTAGTGAAGGACAAGTAAAATCACTTTGTGGGAGGAAGACACTTTGTCCAGTGTCTGAGTTGAGTGGTTGGCTGGGGTTCTCCCTAGAACACATTTGTTTAAAAGATCTCTTTTTTCCGCATGAACTTTTCGGTGTGTGGCAGAATTGTGTTCACCATGAAATGTATAACAGCTGTGGGGGGAAAGCAATGTTCTAGTGATTTATCAAAGATTAAATGAAGGGAGCAACAGTGAAATGAAGGGTGAGAAAATAAAGCAAAGTTTTTACAAAGCTGAAATTTAACTATTATTAAAATTACTAGTTTCATGCATGTATTGTATTTGTTTGTGTGCATGAGAGGTTTTTTTGACTCTGGAAATAATGGTATTTTACATGGTACAGAATGACCATCATATTCTACCAATGAAGGAGTTGGACAATGGGGAATTTTTCAATTTTATGGTTAAGAATATTGACACTATCGATTGTCAAACTGCTCCACCTGTTGTGAATGTTAACAACTGTCACCACCAATTAACGTGATTGAGAAGAGAAAGAACATTCTGATGTTCACAATGGATTGGAAGCAAAAAGTTGGGCCTAAAAGCCAGGAATGGTTGGTGTGGAGGTCCAAACTGAAAAACTCTATTCTTCCTGGTAGCTAGCAAGCTAGCAAAGATGTATTATATATCATAATTTATTATTTATAGCATTCAATTCCTGCCCCTTTGCCAAAAAGACTCTCAGAGTAGTGGCTTACAAAAGTTCGTACTGAGGCAGTCCCTGCCTACAAAGTTCACAATCTAAAAAGACACGGCACGCAAGGAAATAGGAATGGGAGGGAGGAGGAAAAAGCAAACTCAAGCATTAATTCAACAAGTTACAGGTCTTATAAGTTCTTATATACAGTTCTTATGTATGGATATAAATTGCCGCTTACTTAGCTATTTTATTTGTCAAGCCCAGTGGTGCCAACTCTGACTTGCAGTAGCTCTCCAAAATTTCAGGCAGAAGTCCTCCTTCCCCAACTCTGCTATCTGAGATGCTCTTAACTGACTTTCCAGATACCGAACTTGGAACCCTCCTCATACAGACCACCAGATCATGGGCTCAGTCACTGAACCATGGCTCTTCCCTACAGAGATCTGTTGGCTGTGCGAATTAGACCCAGGTCTGACCACTCCAGTGTTTCACCTATCTGAGTCTCTTCAACAGTTTTATCTCTTCTCTATATCCATCTTAATGTCTGTAGGAAAAAGTTATGGGTCCTTTGGCCTTGAAGTTTAGGCCACCTCAATAATTCCTGTGATTAGAAAAACACCTTAGTACCCTTTGTGCTGGACCCCTGTTGATGGTATTGCAAGCACGTGACAGTCAAAAAGTAAAGGTAGCCTTGTTGACCTATGAGAAAAATTCCAAAACCCACAATTGGGCCAACCAAAATGTCACAAAATAGTGTGCAAGCTTGAGCTCTCCAGTACTCTTAAATCAGGCTCAAAATTCTCAAAATGTCTACCCTCTGGACCCACTCATAAGGGTTGAGATTTACTGTGTCGGACTAGGACTTGGGAGACCAGGGTTCGAATCTCCACTTATCCATGGAGGTCACCATGCGACACATACTGGATGACTTCAATCTTGGGTGAGAATTTTCATAAAGAAGTCTATTGGCTGCTGCTTCTGGTTAGAGGAAGGTTGGAATAAACTTCACCATGAAACCCAGTGTTAGACTAGGGGCTAACCCACACTTCTGTTTGCCCCATGATATTTTCTGTTTGTCCCATGGTTTCCAGCAGTGCCGGGTTTACGTATAAGCTAAACAAGCTATAGCTTAGGGCCCCACTCTCTTGGGGGCCCTCCAAAAAAATTAAAGGAAAAGAACAACCTGGATGTACATTTCCAAAACCAAAACATAAGATTAAAAAACAAATAAAATAAAACCTACATACAGCAACTGTGTTTTGTGTTGTGTAGGTTCCTATGATGTAAGTAATGGGCCCCACCTGCTAGCCTGCTTCCTAAAATATCACTGGTTTGCTCATTTCTATATATAGGGTGCCTACATTCTGCAGGGACTGGTTGTATGGCAGCATGTGCAAACGTCCAAAATTACCATATAGCATATATTCAACACAAAAAAACCAGCAACAATTTGTTGTTGACAAAGGACAGCTGGACATATAAAGGGCCCCATTACCTTCAGTAGCTTAGGGCCTCATCAAACCTAAATCCGGCCCTAGTTTCCAGGCATGGGTCTGAAAGGTTTTTATTTTGTCCTGCCATTTCCCTTGGGGAACCCACTATTTACTGCTGAATCAATCTGCAGAAAACCCAATTGATGATTGTTCCTATTCAGTAGTAAACAGTGGGGTTTCCCGGGGAAATGGTGGGGCCTCTCGGACTCCGTGCCTAGAGATCATATGACGGGCAGAAATAGGGAGGAGCACTAGAAGTGGGGAGATCTAGATTCAAGTTTCCACTCAGCCATGGAGCTCACAAGATAACTTTGGGCCAGTCTCCATTGTTCAGCCTAACCCGTCTCACAGGGCTGGATGAGGAGGAGAATGATATATGAGCTGGAGGACAGGTGGGATATAAATATATAAAATCAATCAAAATTCTTTCATGAGCCTCTGAAGGATTTTTATACTCTCTTTGGGAATACCCACACTTATATTGCTTCTGTCCCACTTTTTTTTTTGACAAAGTAATAATAATAAATAAATAAGAATAAAAATGTGCACCCCACTCCCAAGACTATTCCATTGTAACCTATCCAACCTCCCAAAATTTCAAAACCTCTTGCGATGGTTTGATCCCTTTCCGTTTTGTCAGGGACGTGCCCTCTCCTGCCAGTCCGGCACTGAGTGGGTACTGGCAGCCTCAGCCTCTGTTGTCAACGGACACGTCTCCCAGTGAGTCTACCAGCTCCTTCCCAGGGGAGGAGTTATCAGGAAGGAGCCAGGTGGGAAGAGGTCTCCTGGATGATGCAGAGAGACCCAGCACTGCTCAGCAGACCCACTCTGAGGGGGAGACACCGTTTCCGGCGCCTGCTTTACGCAGAAGGGTCAGGGGAGAAAGGAGGCGGCACTTTAGGGTGCCGAGACTCTGGTGTTGGCGCCGCAACAGGAGGGGGGCACTTCCGGATTCTGCTAGCGACTAGGTGGTCATGTTTTAGGATAGCTCCGCACTGTACATACTTGCACAATAAAATAGTTGAAAGACAAGACGGACTTGGTCTTTACTCATGAGCAACTGTTAAGCGAATCTGACACGTTTTAACAGTACAAATTCTACAAACACCTTCCATATCTCCTCCCACTTTTAACTGTTGCGCTTTCCCTCAAAGAATGCTGGGAATTGTAGTTCCATGAAGCACCTGAGGATTCTTTGTTAAGAGCTCCCAATTCCCCATCGTAGGACTGCAGTTTCCAATGCTTTCCTATGGAATAGGCCTGGCTATTAAAGTATGTGGTATAGATATACCTTTTCTCTGAAGCGTCAAGTATTGATGCCCACTAGAGAAAGGAATAGCAAAACAGATTAATGACCCGACCTGCACCTCCTCCAATGTTTATTCCGCGAAACGAGATGTCATGATGACCTTCAGATCTTGCCATCACCATGACTTATATCTTTAAAGGATTTCCTCTTTGGAACAAAAACTAGTCTACGTAGCATTCGTTGGACAGCTGTACTTCTGGAGCATCTGTACTGAGGTCATTTGTTCCATCGTAGAAATTCAGATAACAATGGTTACATCCTCCATCTATATACCTATGGAACTGGCACTGTTTTGTAACCAGATATAGTTGTACTTCTGATACCTGCTGACCTAAAACCGATTTGTCCTTTCTAGGACAACTTTGTTAGATTTTGAAATGTGAAGGATTATATCCAGCTTTTTAGTACTGGCATCATTTGCTTTCTTTTGAATCTGGAGATGCAACTTTGATTAAAAAAAAAAGTGGCGACGATCACATCCTTGCTCTGGAAGGCAGACCAGCTCATGTTTTCTTGTTGGTGACATTTTTCAGCTCAGAAGACTGCAATACACTAGTACTTGTCAGAAACCAAAGAAAATATATTGACTGAACATTAGGAACAAGCAGCTGCAAACAAGGAAACCCAGGGAAGTTTTGAAGTGCTGGATACAAGCCAAAATTGTTAAAGCCGTGGAGGGGGGGGGGGATTTTTCTATGAATTTCACTGTGTGGATTTTCAGCTAACTTACCAAAGACATTTCCGGATCTCAGTCCATCTACTAGGGAAATTCCAGAATGAAAACTCAGCTGGATACAGGCTTATTTGCATACTTTGCAAGGAACCCAGGGGGCAATAATATAAAACGAATCAGTGAATATATAGCCCATTTTTTCCAAGCCAGAAGTAAAAATAAGGAGAAGACATTAGTGGGAAAGTTTTCCTACACCATCTTGCCACATGATTAGATAAACAGAATGTCTACATTACAGACTTTAGTTGATATAACCGTCATTCTTTGGAATGGGAAGATAGGTATATATTGTCATGAGTGTTCTCAGTATCTCACCAAACTATTATTCCTGGGATTTCTTAGGGGATGCTAAGATGATATAGTATAATCATCCAGGACATAGCCTCTTTGCACCACTGCCTTCGGGTAGAAGATATAGAACAATTAGATCAAGAACAAATAGATTGAAGAACAGTTTCTACCCAAGAGCTATAACCATCTTAAACGCTGTAACCAGATAATATGACCTTGGAGAGCTGTGATGGGTGTATGTGTGTGTATGTGTGGTTTTCTTAGGTGTGTGTGTGTTTTGTGCTGTTTTTTGTTTTGTTTTTTTCTTTCTGTTTTTACGGGGGGCATGCAATTTCGTTGCACTTGTATAGCGTTGTGCTTGTACTTGTGCAATGACAATAAATTATCTTATCTTATAAGATGATAGTATAACTTTCTAAAGCAGATATGGCCCTAGTAGCAGCAATTGCACAGTATCTTACCCACCCTGACCCAGCAACAATACTAGAATATCCTAACCAGAGCAGATTTTAGGGAGCTGAAGCAGGAGGAGAGGAAGGGGAGATTCTGTTGTGCAGGTGGAAGTCAACTTACGCAGTGCTGGATACAACTATGATGTATCTTTTAAATTTTAATTTCCCTTCAAGTTCCCCTTCAAGTCTTGCTTTCCCTTCACACTTGTGGTCACAGAGTCCTCAAAAGGGTCCAGAATAAGTGTTTGCTAATGATTAAGGACCACGTTTATCCACCTTTCCTTTCTACTTCCTCTCCAGAACTACTTGGTGCCTTCTGGTGCATGGAGCTAGATGTCTGTCCTCAGCAGAAGGAAAATGAATTAAGTAAGGTATGTTCCCAACACACACACACACACACACACACACACACACACACGTTGGTGGCTGTATGCATGTGCAAGCGCTGTACTATTGCAGATACAGTGGTACCTCGAGTTAAGAACTTAATTCGTTCTGGAGGTCCGTTCTTAACCTGAAACTCTTTAGTTAATGGGGCCTCCCGCTGCCGCCTCACGATTTCTGTTCTCATCCTGAAGCAAAGTTCTTAATTCAATGGACTATTTCTGGGTTAGTGGAGTTTGTAACCTGAAGCGTCTGTAACCTGAGGTACCACTGTATTCATATTTCGCAGTTTGAAGCCACTGGAGGCATAAAAACTGACTCCTTTTTGGAAACGAAACATTGTCAAGGCCCATAAGAACTGTCTTTAAAACAAAACAAAAGCATCATATGAGCAAGCAAGCAAGCAAGCAAGCGGAGCTCAGCCAGCCAGTCCACCAGCCAGTCCACCAGCCCTTGCTATTGCAAATAGACAAACAAGTGAGAGGCCAGGCGGGTGGGCAGGCATCCAGGTGCTGCACTGGCCTTTCTTGTGCTTGCTGTGTGACATCTAGACACAAAAGCTGTTGAGCTTTTTTTGTGCAAAAACGGAAAAAAATATGAAGCCCGGACACTGTTTCCGACAGCCAAATCCCTTTGGCCATTCTCCGTTGGGTCACAAAGGCTGGGGGCATCCTCTGTGCCCCTGAGAGGAGGCAGTGTGAGGAGGCACCTCTCTTTAGGGCAGGGGAGCAGCTCAGAGATCAGGGGCAATGGCAGCTGCTGCCTGGAGGAATCCCAAGGAGAGGGGAGAGGAGGCTGAGGGAACACTCCACAAGGGATGGGTGAGGGGCTGCCAGCTCTGCAGGCAAGGGGTGACATAACTGGGCTCCTGAGCCCCACAGGGGGGCTGCAGAAAGAATGTTGTTGGTCAATAATAATAATAATAATAATAATAATTTATTATTTGTACCCCGCCCATCTGGCTGGGTCCCCCCAGCCACTCTGGGCGGCCTCCAACAGATATTAAAATACATTAAAATATCACAGGTTAAAAACTTCCCTAAACAGGGCTGCCTTGAGGTATTTTCTGAATGTCAGATAGTTGTTTATCTCTTTGACCTCTGCTGGGAGGGCGTTCCACAGGGCGGGTGCCACTACCGAGAAGGCCCTCTGCCTGGTTCCCTGTAGCTTTGCTTCTCGCAGTGAAGGCCCTCGGCGCTGGATCTCAGTGTCCGGGCTGAACGATGGGGGTGGAGGCGCTTCTTCAGGTATACAGGACCGAGGCCGTTTAGGGCTTTAAAGGTCAGCACCAACACTTTGAATTGTGCTCAGAAACGTACTGGGAGCCAATGTAGATCTCTCAGGACCGGTGTTATGTAGCCATTCCCAGTCACCAGTCTAGCTGCCGCATTCTGGATTAATTGCAGTTTCCGGGTCACCTTCAAAGGTAGCGCCACGTAGAGCGCATTGCAGTAGTCCAAGCGGGAGATAACTAGAACATGCACCACTCTGGCGAGACAGTCTGCGGGCAGGTAGGGTCTCAGCCTGCGTACCAGATGGAGCTGGTAGACAGCTGCCCTGGACACAGAATTAACCTGGTCAAGGGAGCCATGGACTCAAAAAGGTTGAAAACCTCTGGTTTAAGGACTCCACTTGGTGTGAAGTTGATTTGAGAAACTGCATTGAACAGTAGTATTTTGTAGCAAAGTACAAGAGACATATGCATTTTGGATAATGTCGTGTGAACATGGGAGTAGTAAAAACCCAGCACTAGCGATGTGGTGAGTGCTACAAAGCATACATATCCTATTCATTCTATATGCTGCATCAGACAGTTCTTGCCAAGTCAAATCATCTGCCCCACTCATTTGCAGCACTGCAATAGGACTGAAGCAAGGGATCTAAATATAGTCCTGAATTCTCTGCCTTATGAATAGTTCACTGTGTGTAGTATGGCAAGACTGCTGGAATTTACCCTAACCCATCCTTGCTTCGTTGAGGAACACTACAGTCTTTTTCGGACATGCAGCATTTGTTGTACATCCCCGAGAAAATCAGGAATTTTCCAGCTCCTTCAAAGGAGCTCAGACAAAATGGAAAGCATTGTTTTAAAACAAAAACAAAAAACCAAGAAGATGAAGGAAAACAAACAACAGCATATTGGGAGAGGAGAATGCTCCCTGCTGCAACTCAGCATAACTTCATTCCATAGCGACACCCTCTTGGGTCCTTCTTTATTTCTGCTTCCTGAGAGCTGCAGAGAGAACGAAGTTTTCTGCTTTCTACAGATGATTCAGGTTTCTTTTGTGGGGGAAACCAGTTTTTCTTTTAGGAATAATTGACCGGACAGGGGAGGGGGGGTTATGCATGCTACCCCAGCTTCTTGAATGATTTATGCCCAAAGATGGAAGCAAGAAACAGTTCTAACAAAGGAAGATTGGCAATTAAAATTAATGGAAGAATAAGAAAACAAGAAGAGAGACTTTTAAAAATAGAATGGAGGAAATAGAATTGACTATTTGAAGACACATTGGAAACAAATTGAAAATATTAACGGGACTGATAAAAACACGTGCAGTAAGAGACAATTAAAGGGAATATAAAGGGAAAATTATAAATATATTTGAATTGGATATACAGTAATAAAAATATATGAAATAAATATCCACAGAAGGGAGGAGAGGGAAGTCGAGGGGGAAGGTAACTTAGACTTTAAAAGATTTCATTTTTCTTGTTAAAATATTTATAAAAGCTGAAAACTTAAAAAAAATAAATTCTTTCCCTACCAATGGTTTAAAACTCATCTCCTTTGCAAAATAAATGTGCTGTTGGAAAGTTGCAAATTCTGCAGAATTCTGGAAGATCACACAGGGAGAAGGATGCTATCCCAAGCTTCTCCATAACCCCCAGAATGTTTATGAACTTTAAAAAGTTTCCTTTTGAAGAAAACTGAATAAGGCCACAAACCAATAGCAACACAAGAATATTCATGGGGCACTTTAAAAAAAATTTCGCTCCATAAGACGCACTTTTTTCCTCCTAAAAAGTAAGGGGAAATATCTGTGCGTCTTATGGACCGAATGTGTGGTCCCTGGAGCTGAACTGACCAGGGGCAAAAGCAGATCGTGCTTTTTTTAAAAAAAGAGAGAGAAGGGGGTGTTGAAACGAAGCCCCCGAGCAGCTGCTCAGCAAACGATCGGAGAGAGAGATAAGGGAGAGAGATTCCAGCCCCGCCCCCTTGCAGAGGGAGGCTGTTTCCCCAGCGACATGTGACTGGCTGATTAGATTATCTGTCTGGAAACTGTAGAAATGGCTTCCTGAAGCTGCAGAACTGTGAGTTAAACCCCACAAAACAGGGTTTTTTCCCTTTGCAAAGTAAGCTCAACAACTTTGAGCTGATCCTCAAAAAATGGGGCTTTTCTCCTTTGCAAAAGAAGCTGCAGAAATTTGAGCTGATCCTCAAAAAATGGGGCTTTTCTCCTTTGCAAAAGAAGCTACAGAAATTTGAGCTGATCCTCAAAAAATGGGGCTTTTCTCCTTTGCAAAAGAAGCTGCAGAAATTTGAGCTGATCCTCAAAAAAATGGGGCTTTCCCCCTCTAAAAACTAGGTGCATCCTATGGTCAGGTGCGCCTTTAGAGCGAAAAATACGGTAAAAAGATGGCCATGCTGCCTAATGCATTATATTGAAAGGGCAGCACTGATGACTCGGCCAGCATTCAATTATCCAGGATGCTTGTCCACCTTAGGTCCCCACCCTGCACTAGGGTCTCACCTAAAGCTCCTAGAAGCTGTCCACATGCAACAGGAGCCACACCCTGGGTCAACTGGCTGACTAAACCAGCTGAGGATAGCTAATAGATCTCAAACCCTTGGTGAGCTAGGGATTCCCCCTGCAAGTGGACAAGACCAACAGTGGGCCCAATGGTCAAAAAGGAAGTTTCTGCATGTGCATGTGCTGTAGAAGGAGAAGAAAAACTCTGATCCTCAACCTCCGTGACCATGCGGGATATCTTCGGGAGAAGAAAAAGCTAAGGAGTAACACCTACACAGATCTGGAGTGGAGTCCCTAAGACGGTTGGATGGCGCCTTGGGCATCTCCTTCCAGCAACTCCTGAAGCCAAGCTGTTGCCAGGCGTATTGCTCTGCTTTCCTTTGGACCACATCACTGAGAATGGGGTGTGTGTGTCCTTGTCATCTGGGCATCCCAGGAGCTCCATACACATTGCCCAGGCTTGCGTCCCGGGGAGGTCGCTTGGGTGCTGCTAACACCGTGGTTTGACTTCATCCCTGGAGACGCACACCATTGTCTCTCGAGACAGATGGATGCAGGGCCGTCTTACCCATAGGCGCTAGGGGTGCAGGGCACCTGGGCGTGGAGCTCTCAGGGGCTCCAGGCCGAGAATCCGGGGCCCGAGACTTGAGTCCGGGGAAGAGCCCGCCCGTTGGCCGGAGCACCGTGGTGGGCTCTTCTGCTGTGGGCAGCTCTGTGCCGCAAGTTCGGGGATGATTGAGCCAGCGAGACGCTGAGGCGGCCGACCGACTCCGCCCTCCTGCGCGCCTGGGACTGGGCAACCTGGGGGGGGGGCACCAGGCGGATCTTTGCACTCCGGCGCTGCATATGCTTAAGACAGCACTGGATGGATGCCAACAGCAACAAGGGATGGAAATGTATTAGCATATTAAGGTTAAATGCACCCGTCAATGTACTGCATTTATCAGATTGCAGTGACTGAAACCTTATTTTTCCTACCCTGCTGTAATAAAATGTCCCTTTTGAAATTTTCTCTGCTTGTGGATATGATTTTTTTGAGCTTAAGCACATTTTCAGAACCACACACATTTTGACTCACATGGAAAAGATTCATCTCTCCCATGTTCGCATTTTGGGGTTCATGTGTGAATTGCGTGTATTATGCATTTTCCTAGAGACATATTTAACGCTGATAACTTGTTGGTGTTTACCTGTGCAAGCCAAGTTGCAAAGCCAGGACCGTACTGCAGGGGGCAAATTTGATGCCTGCATTCATCTTCTGTGTCAGAGCTCTGACCACATTTGTAATATGGGGATAATGATTAATATGGGGATAATGCTGGCGGATGTGAAAAGCACAGGTTGCAACCTCCACCGTGAGAGGGAGGGGGAATGTGCATGCTAGCTAAGCCTACCACTTCTTCTGTGATCCTTACTGCTGCCACCCAGTGGATATCTTTAGCTCCCAATGGACTAATTTCTTTCCTGGGTCAGCCAGCTCTCTAAACTGGATAGTAAAAAAGGTAAAGGGACCCCTGACCGTTAAGTCCAGTCGCCGACGACTCTGGGGTTGCAGCGCTCATCTTGCTCTATAAGCCGAGGGAGCCGGCGTTTGTCCGCAGACAGCTTCCAGGTCATGTGGTCAGCATGACTAAGCCGCTTCTGGCGAACCAGAGCAGCGCACGGGAACGCCATTTACCTTCCCACTGGAACGGTACCTATTGATCTACTTGCACTTTGACGTGCTTTCGAACTGCTAGGTGGGCAGGAGCAGGGACTGAGCAACGGGAGCTCACCCACTGCGGGATTCGAACCGCCGACCTTCTGATCGGCAAGCCCTAGGCTCTGTGGTTTAGACCACAGCGCCACCCGCGTCCCTCTAAACTGGATAGTATGGTAAGGCAATTAGGGGCCTAACTGTTCGGGGGGGGGGAATAGACACTATTCGTAGTACTGCATGCTTCCAAGATGTTCACCCCCCCCCCGAAATATCTGCAAACATACCAAACCAAATTTAGCTTTTACTAAAGGTTTCTATAAGGCAACAACTTAAACAGCTGTGAAGTTGTTAAAAAAAAAAGTTTGAACATTTAACCCTAGAACAAATGCAAACCACAAAGGAAAACACATCCTGATACCCAGTTTAGACTAAGTGTTAAAGTAACTCCCAGGCTTTTCAGTGTTAACTTTGTTCCTGGAAAATCTGCTGCAGTCCTCTGGCTTTTTCCTTCTGGTTTCTGTACTTTTTCTTCAGTGGCACTCTAACAACACAATCTAACAATGTCTACTCAGCTGCAAGTCCTATTGATTTCAATGGGGCTTCCTCACAGGTAAACAGAGCTAGCTCTCTTTTATTTTCAGCTCTACGTTATTTTCAACACATCGTTTCTAGCGCTCGCCAAACCTCTCAGCGCAGTAGAGTTTTATTTGCATTTCTCGTCCTCATAATTTATTTGGTTTCTTCCCACTCCCTTTTAAGGCTTTATTTTCCTTTTCCCCTTTAGTGTCAAACATCTTGGCTGAACCTTTGCCCCTTCTGATCAGAGCAACCCGAAAAACATAAACCAACCATTTTTATGATAAAGAACAGAATACAATAAAATGGTAAAACAATCCTCTTCCTTGTAGTGCATTTGAAGTGCTTTCGGCACCTTGAAAGCACTATATAAAAGTTAATGTTTAACTTCATAGCATTGCTGCGTATTGCCATCCTATGTACCGGCAATCTGAAGAATCCTTTTGCATTCAACACAGCCACCTATAATAATAATAATAATTTTTTATTTGTACCCCGCCCATCTGGCTGGGTCTCCCCAGCCACTCCCCAACCACCTACCAGGGCTGGCCCACACATGAGACAGACTGAGGCTGCTGCCTCAGGCAGTGAAATCCTGAAGGGCAGAGCTCCCAGGGGCACCCTGCCCACCCCTGCTGCTGCCACCAGAGAAGCAAGGAGAAGTGGCAAGATCTCAGGAGAGTTTTGCAAGATCTTGCTGGGAGCTGCCTCTGTGTCACCCCGGTATGCAAGGCTTCAGCAAAGGCGGGCAGCCCCTTCCTATTCTGCCTCAGGTGGCGAAACAGGATGGGCTGCCCTGACCCCCACTAACAGTGTGGTGTAGTGGTTAAGAGCAGTAGACTCGTAATCTGGGGAACCAGGTTCGCGTCCCCGCTCCTCCACATGCAGCTGCTGGGTGACCTTGGGCTAGTCACATTTCTTTGAAGTCTCTCAGCCCCACTCACCTCACAGAGTGTTTGTTGTGGGGGAGGAAGGGAAAGGAGAATGTTAGCCGCTTTGAGACTCCTTAGGGCAGTGATAAAGCGGGATATCAAATCCAAACTCTTCTTCTTCTTCTTCTTCTTCTTCTTCTTCTTCTTCTTCTTCTTCTTCTAACAATGAGTAGCCCATGGGTGCAGAGCATGTGGAGAGGTAGGCAGAACGTAGTTCCAGAGGGATCTACCAGTAGATCTCGGAATGATTTGCAGTACTGGGTTTTTGTGTGGCAGGGCTGAGAGTTCAAGTTTTGGAACTGTATGCAAATTCCTGGGCTGTGCCTGAGCTAGTTTGTGCTTGTCTCCAGTTGGTAGATCTTGGGTTCTAGTTAAAAAAACCCAGTACACACACACACACACACACACACACACACACACACAGAGAGAGAGAGAGAGAGAGAGAGAGAGCTTAGTCATATTATTCAATGGTTAAGCTTAGTCATATTATTCAATGGTTCATGTTAACATGAATAATATTCAGTGGTTTGCGTTACAGATATTCAGGTCCTTACATATATGTAAACCAGGTGCTACCCACTTGATTGACATGCAGTAATTCCTTCCATACCTGGATAATAATCTACTAATAAAATCTCCGGGGAACACTATAACCATATAGCTTTAATTGCTATTGCTGGTGAAATGTTACAGGGAAATTTGTAGTGATTCTGCTTGAAACTTGATATCTTGGGGAAAGGCCCACAACCTTGATATTTTCCCCTCTCTGTTCTGAATAATACTGTCTAGAAGGGGATTTTTACAGTAGCCACAATGAAAAAGCCCAGAGGTCTTCTTGATATACAATACTTGCATCAAATAAGATCTCAGAAGTAATCTGTACGCTTTAAATAATTCAAGAGCTCCAGGGGAAAGTTTGAACACTGGCTGGAAAGGGCAGGAGGGCAGCTATTTTTAAATGCTGTTCGCAACTTTTCAAATTGTTGTGCAAATTTATACACTAACTGTATCTTCACTGGAGATTCAGTATGCCTGTGACATATTGTTGGGGGCAGTTCACAGATGTTGGTTGTTTCACCTGAAAAAGCCCAGATGAGGATATAATACATGCACAGTCAAATCATGAATGGATTGCACAATTCATATATTTTGTAAACCCACTTGTGAGGGTATTAGCCTGAAAGGCAGCCTAAAAATATATTAATAATAATAAAAAATATTTTAAAAATCTGGATGCTGCCTGTCCCATTTTTTTCTCGGCATATTGTGAAGAGAACAGCATCTCTTGGAAATCCACATCCCCCAAAAAACCTAGGCATGGAAAAATTTAAATAAATGGCCTCCCCAGGCCACTCAAGGCCAAATTGGGCATTACATGCAGATAAGTAGTATACTTCATCAGTTCAGCACCCCCCTTTTTTACCATTGTATTTTGCATATCTCTTTTCTCCCCCCCTTTTTTCTTTTTCTATTTTTTTACTAAGTAATAATCACAAATAAATAAGAATAAAAATGTGCACCCCACCACCGAGACCATTCTGAAGGCAGCCCTGTTTAGGGAAGCTTTTAATGTTTAATAGACTATTGTATTTTAATATTCTGTTGGAAGCCGCCCAGAGTGGCTGGGGAAACCCAGCCAAATGGGCGGGGTATAAAGAATAAATTATTATTATTATTATTATTATTATTATTATTATTATTATTATTCCATTGTTAACTATCCAACCTCCCAAAACTTCAACACCTCTTGCGATGGTTTGGCCCCTTTCCGTTTTAACAGTACAAATTCTACAAACACTGTCCTTATCTCCTCGAAATTATTTCTCCTGCGTATTCCCCATCTTACCTTAATGGCACATGTTAATTTAATTTAATTTAATTTAATTTAATTTAATTTAATTTAATTTAAGGGGCACATGTTAATTTAATTTAATTTAATTTAATTTAATTTAATTTAATTTAATTTAATTTAATTAATTTAAGGGGCGCATGTTAATAGCTATATCCCACACCTCTTTATACCATTCTTCCATTTTATATTCTGCTTGCCCCTTCCAATTCCTAGTGTCAGGGACATGCCCAGCAGAGAGGAATCTCCAGAGGAGGAGGAATTAGCTGCAACTGAGTCGCCAAGAAGTAGGAGGCGGAGCAAGCGATTAGAGCAGAGGCGGGCCAGGAGGAGGCGGGGGAGGATGTGGCATATATCTGGCCTTGGGAGGGGTCAGAAGCCAGTCGAGTCAACTGACTCCAACGGCGAAGGATGAGTTGTGGAAGCTTGGAATGCTGTAAGCCTGTTATCCTATATAATAATATCCCTGTGTCCCTGCGTCCGTCCGTGTGTCAGTGGAAATTTTCCACTGCGCATGTCACACAGGGACGCAGGGATTGGAGCGGGCGGAGAGGGGGCGTGTCGGAGAGAGCGGCCGTGCGCAGGCGCGTCGTCAGTTGCCTCAGTGCCTCCGCCTCGCACGGATGGGGAGCATGGCTTCCTTCCGAGCGCGCACGCGGAAGATCGGGCCGCCCGCCGCCGCCCGCTGGGTCCCCAGAAGAGCGCGCTGCCGGGGTGCCCCTGTCCGCCTGCGCTCACCCGCTGCCGCCACCTCCGAGGCTGCAGAGGCCCACTGCTCGGGCTCCGGCTCGGGCTGCTGTTCCGGCGCCCCTCCGCGAGTCGCCCCCTCCCGCGGGTGCCGCCGCTCGCCGCCCCGCTGCTTCCCGCTCGCCCATCCCGCCGCTCGGCTCCTCCGGCCGCTGCTTCTTCTCCTCCCGCGCAGCCCCTATGTTCTAGCGCCCGTTATTAACGGGCTAAATTCAACTATTGAGAAATAAACCTCAGCTACTTAAACTGCCAGCATTCTGTGTCTTGTGTGGCAGAAGCGCTAAACCTGACACCTAGCTACCATAATTCGTGCAGTCAATAAATTTGTGAGCAAGTCCTTCATACATAGCTGTCAACTTTTGGATTTGAAAATAAGGGATTTTCCAAAACTTTCGGATTTGAAAATAAGGGATGCCGTGAGGGCGGTGCAATGGCACCAAGTAGCCTTGCCACCCTGCGCTCCAGAGGCTGCGCACGAACGGGTGAGCGAAAGAGCGAGCGCATAGACAGCAGGCAGGCTGTCTGTCTGGTTGGGCGTGAGGGTCTGGCTGCACAAGGCATGCAAGCTCCGCCCCCAGTCGGTCTCAGACTCCTTATTGGCAGCCGAGCAACGCAGCTGAGGAGCCTCCCTGGCTGGCAGGGAGGGAGAGGAGCTGCTTCCTTTGAAATCCGGGAAATTTAAGGGATATCAACAATCCGGGATAGCAGCGGGAAACGGCATTGGAATAAGGGAGTTTCCCGCCAAAAAAAGGGAGGGTTGACAGCTATTCCTTCATAGCCTGCAAACCTGCAAGCCTTCAGCATCCTTTTTAAACCTGAAAAGGCAGGTAGGACTGGAGATATTGGAAGAGAAGGGGGTGCTTAAGCCTTTCTTTTGTGAGCCTTCCAACCCTTCAATGCTTTAAATCAGTGGCTCCCAATTGGTGGTCACCCACCAACGGGGTCTGTGGCAGATACCCATCAACTGTCTGGGACATCTCATTTTGGGGGACTTTGCTCTCATGCAGGTCCCATGACTCATGCGGGAGGGAGCATGGCCTGGAAGATGTGCATCCCGGTTTTGCGCTGGGGGCGTGTTGGAGGGAATGGTGGCACCATTCACAAGACCACCAGAGGGAAAACATTTTCAAAAGTAGAGGGTCCATGGCTTGGCTTTTGAAAAACAGGGGGTACGCAGTACTTAGCTAACTGGGAACCACTGCTTTAAATGGTTGGTGTGCACGCATGCCAGTCCACATGTGCCTCCCTTGGGGAAAGAGGTTGAAAAATAAAGAGTTGAGAAGAACTTTTTACAGCTCGTACCACCACAGCCCTTCTCTTGCTTTGGGGGGCAATATAATCCCATTCTTAATCTATCCCGCCATGTCCTCTGCTCTGACAAGGCTGAGTGGGGTGAAGGATTCCATTCAGAACTTGCAGGGCGGAAAGAATTGCACATGTCTGTTTCACAGTTGAGGCTGTTGGATCTTAACTGCCAGGTCATTTAAAAGGGGGTATGTGGCATGAGTAATGGGGGACGGAAGTCACTGGAGTTAGCGAACAGGGGAGGGGTACGTATGGGAACAAAGGGGAGCAGCTTCACACATTCATTCCCCATTAGGCCAGTTATAGGCCAAGTTTAAAGCCTAGTTTAAGCTGCCACCCTTCTCTGGAACTAACAATGGCCACTGGCCAATGGCTGTCGTGGCACAAGATGTTGGGCCTCTGACTCGCATCCACTGAGCCTGCCAGAACCTGAAGTGAAAGGAGAAAGCAAGCAAGGAGTAGATAGTACAGGTGGTCAGAGTCAGCGAGGAGCTGAAGAGAGCAGGAGCGCTTATCAAGAAAACAGAAGCTCCCTAAGTATATCTCCATACACTCCAGTTGCCCCTAGCAATGGGATTTCAGTGGGCATGTGCTAGAAGTGGTATCTGAAGAAGTGTGCATGCACACGAAAGCTCATACCAATAACAAACTCAGTTGGTCTCTAAGGTGCTGCTGGAAGGATTTTTTTTATTTTTTATTTTGTTTCGACTATGTGCTAGACAGTAGCTCCTGATTCTAAAATGGAGAATAGGTGGTTAGGCTGAATTACAGGGTTGCTGCAAAGCTACTGTTACGTTGTTAATGCTTTTCCCAATTCCCCTTCGCTGCAGTAAGTCCAGGACTGCTGAGCCTGCCAGTTTAACATTTGGAATGGCCGAGAGAAAAAATGTAACCTTACTCAAACAATGTCAGAAATGCCTCATCGACATGAATGGAGACATGTTAGATGCACAGGGCATATGTCTTCGCTGCAAAGCTGAGGAGCAGCAAAAGAATCAGAAATGCAAGAGGTAAGGCAGGGTAGAACAGCAAGGTTTGGATTAATTTACGGAACTCACCAACTAGATGGCTTTAAAAAAAGTAATTAGATAGATAGATAGATAGATAGATAGATAGATAGATAGATACTTTATTGTCATTGTACATAGTACAATGAAATAGGCACGCCGTTGGAGAATGGATCTAATGGATCTATGAATAGCTATTAGCTATGTTAACTAGACAGAGGTTCCACGCTCAGGGGCATGGGGAGGGGAAAATGGGGAGGGAAAAAGCAGGCCCTGCTTATATACTTCCTGTAACAACTTGGTTGGCCAATATGGGGGAGAGAATGCTGGACTGGATGGATCTTTGGTCTGATTTAGTTCTTGTTAAGTCTGGCTGGGGTTGGGGTTAAGAGAGAAAAGAGGAAGCTAGAGCATTCATTCAAAGACCCTGTGACTTAGCTGGCTAGCATGAGCATCAGAAGAGCACTTTCATCTAGCACCCTCTTCTCCCATTGGCCAGCCAGATGCTGATGGGAAGTCCACAAGCAGGGCATGAGCACAACAGCCCCCTCCCCACTTGTGCTTCGCAGCAACTGGAGTATTACTCAACGCCTGAGAGTAATACTCAGCATCATGGCTTGTAGCCATCGATACCCTCATCCCACAAGGCGCTCTTAAGGCCATCCAAGTTGGTTGCTATGTGAGGAAGTACTTTGTTCTGTCTGTCCAGAATCTTCGAATATTCAGATTCACCGGATGACATTGGGTATTATGAGAGAAGGAGAAAAACACCCATCTAACTCCACACCACACATAATTCTACACACCTCTTTCATGGCCTCTCTTACTTGTATTTTGTCTGAACTAACCAACTTGCAAATGCTTCCCTTTCCTGAACCCTTTCCAGCTCTGCAGTATCCTCTTTGAGGTGTGGCAACCAAACCTGAACACAGTATTCCAAGTGCAGCCTCACCAGAGAGTTGTATAATGACAACGACACCAACAGTCTCTCTTCCCCCACCCCGCCGCCCCCAGTCCTATTCCAAACGATCCTGAACATGGAATTTGCCTTCTTCACAGCTGCCATATACTAGGCCACCGTTACCACCAAGCTATCCACTGTTATTCCAAGATAGTCTTAGTCATCATCACCACTTCAAACCCCACTAGCATATCTATGAAGCTTTGGTATGAACATCACTTTTTATCTGGCTTATCTCTTTGCACATTGAATCATAGTTGCCATTTTAATGATCATTCAGCCCAGAAACTGAAACTGACATATTTGCTCACCCTTACTTCTGAAGCTGTGTTCCTTCATATTCTAAGCTGTAGTCTCTTAGCTTCTTTACCCAAATCCCAAGATCACTATTCTGCTGGCAAAATTCACTTTTAAACAGAAAAATCAAGCTTGGTTGGAATTTTATTTCTTACTTTCATTTTAAAAGAATGCAGCAGTAGCATTGTTTTACATCATTTTCTATTTATGATCAAATATGCATCACATCTCTATATAAGGTAAAAGGTAAAGGACCCCTGGACGGTTAAGTCCAGTCAAAGAAGACTATGGTGTGCGGCGCTCATCTCGCTTTTCAGGCTAAGGGAACCGACGTTTGTCCACAGACAGCTTTCTGGGTCATGTGGCTAGCATGACAAAACCACTTCCGGTGCAACGGGACACTCTGACGAGTGCCAGAGCGCATGGAAACGCCGTTTACCTTCCCGCCGCAGCGGTACCTATTTATCTCCTTGCACTGGTATGCTTTCAAACTGCTAGGTTGGCAGGAGCTGAGACAGAGCAACAGGAGCTCACTCCGTCACACGGATTCAAACTTCAGACCTTCCTATCAGCGAGCCCAAGAGGCTCAGTGGTTTAGACTACAGTGCCACCCGCGTCCCTACATCTCTATATGCAGATACCGACACCAGTCCTCAAAATTTAAATATTCAGTGCCACCTCAGTTTCAAATGACCGTGGCTGTGACTTTGCACTCAGTTAAATATGCACGAAAGAACTGATCACACCTTTATATCCTGCAGATAAAGTTCTGGGCTTGTGTTACCAAGATAGTGCCAAGTAGGTGAAATGAGATTGCAAAACTGATCAGATCAGATCTAGTACACCTCCGTGGCCAATTTTCTTCTTATATGCATCTGCTTCTATTGACAAATTTTGAAATTTCAGAAGTGAAGCCAATGAAAGACCTCCTTGTGCTTGCTTCACACCTCTTATTCTCTAGGACCAACTTAGCATGATGGGTGCTTCCAGATGATCTGTTTATTGTGCATTGATCCTGATTTGCTCACAGGGAGGCTAGACGATGTTGCATCGAAGCAAGTGATATCCTACCCTTTCCATTGCATTTGCTCCTAACTTTCCATATCACAAAAGTTAGATCTCTTGAGGAAGCAGGTTTGTTGCCCAAGAGCTCCAAATCAACTTTAATTTGCCAGCATGTGAATGCTCCCTGGGGGAGAAAACCCCACACCTTGATCTCCATTCTACCACCACCTCTGGCCTCGGGGGAAAACAAAGCAAAACTCAGTTATAGCCATCACTCCAGAGCTTTTGGAGATCATCAACTGAAACACCAGATGAATTAGAGTGGGATACATTGCCACTTTCCCTCCTCACATTACAAAAAAAACAACTTTTCTTTCTAGTTGGTGTCCTACATTTCTCCCATCGTATTCTGATGGCCTCACTCTCAGGCTTAGCTCCAGCAAGATGGATGCATCATGTATCTTTGGACCACGCCTTTGGACTTCAGTCTTGCTGCTTGAAAACAAAAACAAATAAGCACCATTTCATGTGAGAACCTGTTTGTTTAAAGCTGCTTCCCATACAGTTGAGCCAATCACCATGCCGCTTGTTGAGAGCGACCACAACCTGCTGCAGAACATGTGAACCTTGTCAAGATCCCATGTTTTACTGTAATGGGAGTTAAACATAACCCAAAGACTCCATCTGCTGGCCATATAATGTACTCAGTCCGGCACACCAGACTTGTCTCTTCTCTATCTTAACTGGAGCCCCAGTGTTTCCTAACTAGAACTCTAATACTTCAACCCCAAAGATATTCCATGAGCAATGAGTCCTGTCAAAATATATCTAGCAAAATAGGACGCAGCCCACAAAAGTGTATCTTACAAGAAATTTATCATTCTATATAAGGTGCCATTGGACTCTGTTCCTCTGGAACTACTTAAAATAGTAATCTCCTGAGAGGACTTTTACATTTTCCAACAAATATAAGTTATTTACCATGCCTTTTTTCTTAATCAAGGTTATTTAACACATATCAAATACTAAACAAAAAGCAATGATAGAAAATGGTGCATGAATTATGGGCATAGCTGTCAACTTTCCCCCCTTTTTTGCGGGAAATTCCCTTATTCCGAATAGGATTCCTCGCAAGAAAAGGGAAAGGTTGACAGCTATGATTATGGGAGGGGGTGAGATGGTCCCAGCCCCTCCTATGGATGACTTCATTAGCTGCTTCTTTGCGAAAGTCATGGTGGGTAGAGGACAATCTAGTTAAAAATGGAAGGAGTCAGAGAAGCTTATCACAGTTGATTGTGGACCCAGTGCTGCAAGTCTTTCACACTGTGCACACAATGTTGTGCTCATCAAAATGACACACACACACACACACACACACACACACTGCAACCCAGACGTACCACTTCCACATGTATTTTCCATGGATATGATGAATCCAGATTAAACAGGACAATAATACGGGGCATCACTTTGATGCGGACAGTGCCATGTGGAAAACACGGTGCAAAACATGCTTGCACGAGCAGCACCAAGACCACAGTGAGCTGCTGTGGTACGGAGGCACCCAGAGTGTCATATGAAGAGAGAGTGTGGTTGATGAGCAAAACAAAAAAATGTTTAGTAAGTGGTTTGTTGAGACCCCCAGCATTTTTCAAGTGCCCTGATTAATATTTTGAGAACTGAGGCAATAGGGTGTCTACAGTACAGTAGATGCAAAGAAAGGACATCTTTAAATGTCTATAAGAGGAGAAAAAGTGCAGCTTGTCATGTAGGGATGGGGGAAAGCTGCTTCATGGTGCATTTCTAAGTTACTGGCACCAACCCGACATTCTCAATATATGTTGCCAGAAATACTACCAGCAAATGACTAGTATCTATAGTAGCTGCTGTGAAAGCTTGCAATGAGATGAGAAAACACATGTTCTCTTTAGTCCTCTCCTGACAACTTCCCTCATTTTTGCAATTCATCGCAGGCTTTATGGTGGGATTGTTGCAGCTTTGACAGTTATTTGTTTTTAATTTGGGTCCTGAGGGTGTCTTTTAATGCTAGGTACATGTGCCCTGTGGGACCCAGGTGGCGCTGTGGGTTAAACCACAGAGCCTAGGGCTTGCTGATCAGAAGGACGGTGGTTCGAATCCCTGCGACGGGATGAGCTTCCGTTGCTCGGTCCCAGCTCCTGCTCACCTAGCAGTTCGAAAGCACGTCAAAGTGCAAGTAGATAAATAGGTACTGCTCCTGCGGGAAGGTAAACGGCGTTTCCGTGCGCTGCTCTGGTTCGCCAGAAGCGGCTTTGTCATGCTGGCCACATGACCCGGAAGCTGTACGACTGGACCTAATGGTCAGGGGTCCCTTCACCTACCTTTACATGTGCCCTGCCCTTTTCTGAAAGCTGCCATCTCACTGGTCCCTGATTGCTGTTCTTGAATACAGCTGTTAGGTCAACTCTGTGTCACATTCTCATACCAAGGTAGCAACCTGATCAGTTGGTTTGTCAGAGTTTATAGCATGCTTGTTTCAGGAAATAGCTCCAAAAGGACAACACCACAACTCAGAATGTAGGCGTGTATTCTCAGATCCTGAAAAAAAGATAAATCCAGATCTGGACAAGAGGAAAGACAGTGCGAATACGATGGACTTCAGGAGTTCAGTTCAGGTCTTTCCATTTTGGACTGCAGACAGATAATATTTCTTGAGGTGGCAGAATGCCCCGGTTGGAGAAAGGGTATCTTTATAATGCTGAAGGTGAATACATTTCTCAAGGGTAATCAGTTTTTAGCTCTGTGTTCCTTTAGCTCCTCATCAATCATGGACTTTACAGCTGAGCTTGGGGCGGGGGGCAGGGAAGAAAGGATGTTTATGCCTGGCAGTATTTTTGTACCAAACCTGCTGAGCTTAGTTGGGTGGCAGGGCCCCTCCTGATAACCTGTGTATTGAACATTTATCCCAATGGTGGCCAGCTTTTTTAGTTTCTGTGTTGCAGGTTCTCATAGGTGTGAGGTACGATGGTGATGCCACTGTGCCAGGCCAGCCCTGCGCCCTAATCTTTGGGGCTGCAGGAAGCAGGGCACCAAAGAACATTGAAAGAGCCAGGCACACGATTCTGCCCCACTCTGCTTTTAAAAATTCACAGCAGCCATGAGAGACTGGAATCAGGAGTGGCAGCCTGGCTGGAGTGCAGAGACTGGCTGTTTAAATTGTTCCCTTCCTTTCCCAAAAGCAGGTGATGCACAGGACTAGGAGAGAAATTTGGTTCAGTTCAGCTTTAAAGGTGAATCTACCTAATTTATGCCTTCTGAAACAATACATGAAGCAAAGCATTGCCATCTTTTGAAAGCTGCACTTCTCTGAATTTTGCGGTACAATTCTCCAGCCAAGAATATGCACGTCTGTAGGTGAAAACAGCAAACAAAAATGCACTGTATTAGGGAACATAGCTGTGCAAATATGTGTATATTAGGCAAAGTTGCATATTTTTAAAGAAATTAGCATATTAGGAGAGATTTGTACTAAATTGAAGAAGTTTCATGAGGACTTTAAAAAATTGCCACCTGTTGTGGATATAGGTGAAAAATTAGAATATTGTGGAAAAGTCCATTTATGTAAGCAATTGTTTTCATTAGCTACTGGAGTTTAATATATGAGATAGACTCATGACATGCAAAGCGAGATATGTCAAGCCTTTATTTGTTATAATTGTGATGATTATGGCATGCAGCTGATGAGCACCCCAAAGTTGAAATTGTTACTTTGGGGTGCTCATCAGCTGTACGCCATAATCATCACAATTATGACAAATAAAGGCTTGACATATCTCGCTTGGCATGTCATGAGTCTATCTCATATATTCGTTTCACCTTTTAAGTTGAATTACTGAAAGAAACGAACCTTTCCACGATATTCTAATTTTTCGAGTTTCACCTGTATGTGGAGAACTCAGCTTAAGAATAGAAAAATGAGAAACCAACATTGACAGAGTCACCCATTCCTACTTCCCATTTTTGTGAAAATGGAAGGCAATGGAAGTGAAAGTAGCCTCTTCCCCTGCCAGCCCTCCACCCCTGCTTTTAGCCTTCTGTGGGTACTTTTCATACAAAAAAAAAAAAAAAAAAAGGTAGGAGGAAGAATCATAGCAATGCAGTGCCCAAGTCCTGGCCCCAATATACAGGACTGGGTTTACTCTACTGGCATCCTAAGAGGCTTTCTGTTTTCCAAATTGTATCTGGCACTTCCTACCGAGCTAGATGGACACATGGTCGGCCAATAGGAATCTCCTCTTAAAGCAGTGGGTCTGGCTTGCAACTCCTGAGCTACATGGAGAAAGTGAAAAGGCATAATTTCAAAATGGCTCCTTAATTACATTGGGTAGCTACAGTGGTTTCATATGATGCTTATGAATTGTTCAATGAAAATGGACCTCTCGTGCCCCTTGACGTTTTCTCAACCGTGCACATCTCCCTTACACAGGGATCCTGCCTCATACAATGTGAATGAGATGATGGAGACCGAGCCTGCCTATTCTGACTTCATCAACTGTGACCGGAGCGGCCGGAGAAACGCAATACCCGACCTTCAAGGGGATGCAGCTGCTCTTAAACTGGAGAAACTGGCAAGCACCATGGAGGATATCGCTATTGCAGGGGATGGTGAGTCCCTCTTTGCCCAAGTCCAACCCGAGCTGCTTCTCAGGCAGCTGATCTAATCAGGAAGCTCAGATGAGCATGTTCTCTGCAAAACACACAGGGCTTATCTAAATCACCGCACAGTGTATACCAGCTTCATCATGTAATGCAGATGGGACATACTACTAACATCCAACTTCTCACACTTCTTAACACATTGCTGAAGAGCTAGTATTCTGCTAGTACCACTGAACCCTTGGCAATAGCCACACTAGCTTTATTTGCTAAATAAATCAGTTTCCATCGGATCCAATCCACACAACTCTCTGTTTGATCATTTATTTTTACAGAAAGCCAAGATTCGGCCGATGCTACCGAGAAGGAATCTGGACTGACTCCTAAGAGCCAAGACAGCAGCTCGACTTTGTGAGAGCTCTGATTTAGGCTGCGGAAGGGTGGACGACAACAACTACGGCTCTTCCATCTGAAACAAAATTGCAATAAGGAGTCCCCACTTAAAGGTTTCTGCCATGGCCATCTGGCTCTTACAGTCACTTCCTGTGGCAGCTGGTACCTTCAGAGAACTGTCTCTCACTCTGCAACACTACACACCAAGAGATGTTTAGTGACTTGAGCCACTCAGAGAGCCCTTTGGCAACTATTTTCCTGTATAGGAAAACACATTTTCAGTAATAATATATATAGACTTCAGATTTTATCGTACAAGGTACATTTTGCTCACACGACAAACTATTATTTATTCCTATCTCCCTGTAGATTGTTAGGTGACATGGTATATATCTCACTTGTGCACATGCTGCATCTCAGGAGTGCTGATATTTTTTTGGGCTGTGAACATTGGTGAAGAGAAGTATAGGAAATAATCCATCAGCCACTTCTCCAAGATGAACGCCATTGAAACCAATGAAGTTTGGTTCTTTTGTTGCATAAGGGCAGGTGCAGCCTTGCACAACACTAATTCAGTTCAATGGCAATTCCACAGGAAGTGTTCTCCGTGAAAGAGGCACCAATGACATACCAGTTCTGCTTACGTCGCTTCTTCTTTCTGGTAGGCAGAAAAGGATTTCAGAGGCACAAAACAGTGGATTCAAAAATGGGTTTAATTGTGCGTGCTAAAAAGGGAAGGCAGCACTACTTCAAGCTAACTCATTACCAAGTTCCAGAGTTCCAATGCCTCTGGTAAATTGTTGCATCCTGTTAAGAGTTGTATCTTGTGGTGAAACTTGTATGCAGATCCATAAACCTGTTCCCCCCCCCCCACAATTAAAACTAAATGAGTTATTCGTTCATGTGTTTTGCTCTTTTCTAGCACTTTATGCCCCAGACTTGCAGGGTTTTCATCTGGTCTTATAACCAGTGCTTTTTTTCTTTAAAAAAAATGTTTAGGGGTACAGTACTCTCATTTTCCTACTCATATTGAAATACTGCCCCTCAATGAGGCCAAACTTAGATTCACAAAATGTTTAGGGGTATGCGTCCCCCCAGGAAAAAAGCACCGCTTATAACCCAATCTTAACTATGAGTGTGCCAGAAAACGTTTGCGTTAATTGGAGCACCCCAGTTCCTGTGCCAATATAAGGTACTGCTGCAGTGCTGCAGGGACAGATATTTACAATCGGAGTACAGACAGCCATGTCTATCCATGGAATACAACAAATACAAAATAGACAACATGGTACAGTAGAATAATATATCAAAATGACGCAAACCGTGAAGAATATTCAATCATATATATATATGCATATGCAACCGGAGGAAATCTACTCCATACAACGTACAAACGTCTCAAAAAGTGCAAAGAGATTCAAAAGTGCAATGTCCGATGTGCAACAAGTCCAATGTCATAAAGTGCTAAAGTCTCTCAGGAGTCCACGTCTGCTTCTCCCGACGGGCGGCTAGCTTGTATTATCCCCATTTCACTATTATCGTTTCTTCAGGGATGGACATCGTCAAATTGTTCATACATAAACACTTAACTAGGCTGAAACACTCACAACCTCAACGGTTCCTGAGCTTTGAATCTCTTTGCACTTTTTGAGACGTTTGTATGTTGTATGGAGTAGATTTCCTCCGGTTGCATATGCATATATATATGATTGAATATTCTTCACGGTTTGCGTCATTTTGATATATTATCCATGGAATACGGTAGGATTCTCAAACTGGCCTCTGGGGGGCATTAAAGCACTGGTCTAGGTGTGCACACCTCAAGCAGGGTGGGGTGGAAATGGTAGCTGGGTGCGCCTTCACAGCAACATGTTTTAGCTGTGTGAGTGTGGCAATCTAAGAACAAAATAACTTTGTTGGATCAAACCCAAGGCTATAGCCCAGCATTGTTTTGCCCAGCAGACAATGAGCACAACATGATAGCCATAGCTCTCTCCTGCTGCTGGTATTCAGAGACATACTGCCTTGATTATATACTAGTACAGTACTAGCCATTGAATATCTTGTTCTCCATCAATTTGTCTAATCTCATTTTAAAGCCATCTTAAATTGTTGGCCATCTCCACCACAGTCTGTAGAAGTGAATACCACAGATTAACTCTGTGCTGTAGGAAGTTCTTCCTTTTGTGTGTCCTGAATCTATCCCCATTCAGCTTCACTGGATAACCCTGGATTCTAGTTATTACCAGGGAGAGCACAAAAATTATTTCTATATTTTCTCCACACCATGCATTAATTTTATACAACTGTCTGTCGTGTCTGTCCATACACTTCTAAACTAAGCAGCTCTGGACATTGTAATATTTCCTCATAAGAGAGTTGCTGATCATTTTGGCTGCTCTGTTCCAGTTCTACATTCCTTCTTTCTAAAAATATATATATTAAGTTTTCAAATTTACAGTCCTCAAAGAAAACACCATTGCCATATGTAACACAGGAACAGGGTTGAGGTGGGGATAAAGGGAGGAAAGGGAGTAGAAGAGAAAAAATGGAAAAGGGGGGGTTAACAGGCCAACATTCATTCACACTATATAAGAAAACGCAGAAAATCTGACAAATATGGCTGTTGTTAAGGGATGGGATAGGATAAAAGGAGATGTTTACAGTTATGAATTTAAGAAATTATTTCTACATTCTTTTGAGATAAGACCCAAACTGTACACAGTGTCAAATACACACTGCCTACTGGCTTACTCCTATCCATATGAAGGACCTACTCAAATAATTCTAAAGGTTTACTGAGACTGGACTTACCATTGCGGAAGCCTTGCTGATTCTTCTTCAGCAAGGCACGTTCTTCTAAATGCTTGATAATTTTTGTCTTTCGTATCTTCCAGTAATTTACCCAGAATAGACATTAAGCTACTGGGATTGTAATGTTTTACACACACCCTCCACCACCCTCCAGATCCACTGTGAAATTGGTGTTACATTGGCAGCTGTCCAGTCTTCTGTTAGAAGATCAGCAGTCCACATATGCTTTAAAAACACTTGGGTGGATACCAGCGATGTGTTAATTTTTAATTGACCAGTAATTCATTTAACTTCATCTATCGCCAACACTATTTGCGTCAGCTCTTCAGACCTACTTCCTGAAGAAGTAAGTTCAGGCTATCTACCTCAGGCATAGGCAAACTTGGCCCTCCAGATGTTTTGGGACTACAATTCCCATCATCCCTGACCACTGGTCCTGTTAGCTAGGGATGATGGGAGCTGTAGTCCCAAAACACCTGGAGGGCCGAGTTTGCCCATGCCTGATCTAAATTCTTCCATGGTAAATCAGACTAAAGTGTTGGAGTGGGACTATTAGATCATCTAATACAACTGCCTACTCAATCCAATCTCTCTCACTAACATGCCAGTCACTCCTTCCCCTTCCAGAAAACCAAGAGGATTTGTGTTGCCTCTTTCAGTAAGAAAACAGTCTCTGCCCTTTCTCCTTGCCCTTTAATTGGGGTGAAGAGTTAGAGGGTGGTGTCTGGGACATAACCAACTGCAATTACCCTGTTCAGCAAAATGAGTTTTCCTGTTTCAGTCTCCTATGCAAACCCAAAATGGGGAACACGAGGGACAGTAGGTTATTCACTAGTAACTGTGATATGACAGGAGATATGCTAAACATAGTGCTTCTAGCCTGTTAAGTATGCCTGGGTTAAGTATTATATTTAGCCAAATCCCCTGTGAGCTGGTTCCAAGCTACTTCAGCATGAAGTTTCAGTGGTGAGTTAACGTATGAAGAGAATTGGCCAATGGTACTGAAATATCATGCTCTTTTAAATCGTGTAACATCCTGTTTTCCAAAGGCATTTCCCACTGAATGACATGCAGCCATTTATTATATCCGGGTTATATAGTATTTCCCAGTTCCTTACTATATAGCCTGGCAACCAAAAGCTGATGGATCTTGCATATGTAGCTGTACAGAAAGATGTGAATATTCAGTTTCAGGCTTCACAGAATCATAGATTCTATGTAGAGCGGGAAGGGACCTTGAGGGTTATCTAGTCCAATTCCCTGCAATGCAGGAATCTCAACTAAAGCATACACGAAGGATGACCATCCAGCCTCTGCTTGAAAGCCTCCAATGGAGAATCCACCACCTTCCAAGGCAGTCCTGTACTTGTCTGCTGGCCTGCATTACATCGGCCTTCCAAAGCACTGTGTTACCTGCTGGAATATTTGTTGATGCTGTGACCATTCAAACTCTTACAAGTTTTATCTGCTCTATCTACTGGCAACCACTTGGTCCCCCTTGCAAGATGTTTCCCTTTGACTGATGTCCTTTTTGGACAAAAGATTCAAAGCAAATTCCAAAACTGATTGGATTATTTCAGGCCAATCTAGATAGGAACAAAGGAAGTTGCCTTATACAAAGGCTGGACCAAATATCCCACTCATCTTTCATAGGACCCTTCATTCCCTGGTGAAAGTTAGATGGTATCAGTGATTGGGGAGAAGGGCAGGCAAAACAACAACAACAACAACAAACTTAAGACAGGACTGAGCTTACTTTAAAGATGAGGTGGCCCATTGTTATTTTTTTTAAGAAACAAAAAGCAAAGCTTCACTTTTGCTTCAAGCAGTGGCTTGGCAGCCCCCAACAGCCTGGCATTTCCTTTGGGAGTTTATGGCCCAGGGAAATGATACATCATGATATAGCATCTTCCCAGGATCATTCTTTTGGGGTGTGGGTGGCTCTCATTAGGAGCTCAGGCAATGAAGGATCTTCCTCATTGCCCCCTAGGGGACCGCCTCTCCTGCTATGCCCCTCGGAGGACCTTAAGGTCCATAAATAGCAACACTCTAGAGGTCCCGGGCCCTAAGGAAGTTAGATTAGCCTCAACCAGAGCCAGGGCCTTCTCAACACTGGCTCCAACCTGGTGGAACGCCCTGTCTCATCAGACCAGGGCCCTGCAGGATCTGATTTCTTTCCGCAGGGCCTGTAAGACAGAGCTGTTCCGCCTGGCCTTTGGCTTGGAATCAACTTGATCCCCTCCCCCCTCTTTCCTTTTTCCTTCTGTGATGGAACTCCTATTTGGGGACTTCCGTGGCTTTTTTTCTGGCCCATGTTGGACCAGTCTGGATAGTTGGCCTTGGTGAAGATTTGACGGTTTCTTCCCCAAACAGTTTTTGATTTGAGTTTCTACTAAAATGAGGCTGCACTTTAATGTTGTATCTTAATCTTGTTTTTAAGTTGTATTTTAATCAATTGTTTTTATACTTGGTGTTAGCCGCCCTGAGCCTGGACTTGGCTGGGAAGGTGGGGTATAAATAATTTTTATTATTATTATAATATTATTATTATTATTATTATTATTATTATTATTATTATTATTATATTATTATTATTATTATTATTATTATTATTATTATTATTATATTATTATTCACTGGAAATGCCAGGGCTACCCACCTATGGTTTCTTTTGAAGTAAAAAGAATCCCCGAGTCTGTAGTTGTGGAAGAGTGACATGGAAACAGTGTGTGCAGTGCTGCTTAACCCTTTTCTTTCTTCCCTCCCCCAGTTGCTTTCCTATACTCACAGCCGCTTGAGGCAGCTTTTAATTTCTTTTTTTTTTTAAAGAAGCAGCTGCAACAGCCAGCTGCTGGGGAAGAGGCATGCAATTGGGTGTCACATCTAATTTGGCCTTGAGAAGCATGAAAAACAGTAGCACAGGTTTTCGTTTCTTCTGTGTTATTTAGCCACGCATTGGCACTAGCCCACAGCTCCTTCATTACAGTTAATTTTGCCCATCCAGCTGCCCTAACAGGTTCCATAGCTACTGCAGTCCAGGTGGAATCCAACTGGACATCCCTCCATCCCCTTGTTCCACCAAATGACAGTACCTGCCTTTGAGATAAAACCACATTTCTAGTTTTGTTTTTTAATTGAATCACATCTTGCAGACTTGGGCTTGAAATCTTTTCCGACGCAACAACAGTGACATATGCATATAGTTAAAATGGAATTTATTTCATTACACCAGAATAAAAATTCTCCTTTGTTCTTCAGGATGTGAACAACATAAGAAAAATTTATAAGGATAACTTTTCATTGACATTATAAAAATAACAAAATAATTCCTATATATATATTCCTGGTTATACATAAGACATTATAGTTTACATTCAGAACTTATTTTCAGAGACAAGCACTATGCAAGGCTCAGTCTCTTTTTCACATGCGACCCAGTGACGTCAAAGCCATTCATCAGAGGCATATTTTTGGTGTCTGAAGCTTTGTAATACCAGCCTATATAACTACCGAAATATGGCATTGTATGATTTCCTCAGCTGTGTTTATGAACTTTTAAATACATTGTAAACCTAAGCTAATATCACTATTATATAGAAGATTTAGTAGTACAGCATCAGAAATACAGTGATACAGGCTCTGGGTCATGCAGACTCAGGTTTGCCTGTACCACTTGCTATCTCTGGTGCTAGATACACCTGATAGGAATAAGCCCTGCTTGCCTTGTGATGAAAGCAAAGATGTGTGTCATTCCTATGTCCTACAAAACTAACACTTCACGGCCACACTTAAGACAAAAAAGGACCACTAGCCCAGCAATGTCAAGAGCTACCGTACTTGGTGATAAGCTCGAACAGACAAAGGGCTTTGTGAAGAGCTTTCCATTCACAAAGAAACAGTGTTTAAAGCAAGTCCAGCTCCTCGATATAGATTCTTTTCATTTTAAAAAAAAAGCATAAAGATATGTTCATTTTATAAAGGGCCTCAGTCTCATTTTCAGCTCAGGGTAGAAGCCTACAATAAGCCTCCATTTGTTGTGAACAGTTTAATACACATTCAGATTGTGCGCCAACCATGTTCACAAGTACTTCAAGTCCAGAAATGTTAAACTAAGATAATAAATCCTGCTCTGTCGATAGAAAAAACCGATTGTGTGAATTCACTTTTGTGTGGTTCAAGACATGTGTCTCTGGTCCAAGCCAGATTTATATCAAGTGCACAGCTGTTACTGAAAATGGTAACTGAGGTTTTAGGCACCACCCTCCTGTCCATGACATCTAGAAGAACTCACCTGCATTCTGATGTCACAACGCCACTTCATGTTGTTGGCTGCCACTTGGAAGGAGGCAGAAACATGGTGTGTTGTGATGAAATCAGTAAGTTCTATTAAACATTATGGAAGGGGAGCTAAACATGTGGTTGCAGCAGATGCACTTTTGCTAGAGTATCTGTTTGTGCCCTCAACAACTATTCCTTATGAATGAAGCACAAAGGTAAAATAAATAAAACCTGGGTATTTTAACATATGCTGAGCCACTGCACAAACTATTCATGCTCTCCTACTGAAAGCACCTTGAGGCATCTTTAGAGGTTCACAAATGCTATCACTTTTCTAGAAATCTGATAAAATTACATAATTTAAAAGATCCACTTTAAATGCTGCTCTGTTCATGTAAGAGGGGAGCAAATCTTGCCAACTCCTTCCTCCATCTGCAGCCCCACAACGTATCTCACAACACATCCAAGGCTCCCCAGTCCCTAGGAGCAGATATGCAAAGGGAAGGGAGGATCAGGAAATCCCTGTTCTATGAACTCTGTTCTATTCATGGAAAGAATGGAAGTTCAGATCAAAGCACATGTATTTGGGAGTTTCAAGTTCCAGAATGGAAGATTTCTGTGAGTCTAGGAGACAAATTCTGTAGGACATTAGTCTTATCCTTGCAAGTACAAGACTTCCAGGTTCCTTATAATGAGATACAAGGACAAAAGGATCTGCTCAGATACATGGAGACGCTGTGGATATTTTTAAAAGATTCTCCAACAAATGAGTATTTCTAACAGATGCAAAATAGAAATCCCACAAATGTATGCAAGGTGAGGCCTCCTGGCATGGTGCTGATGCAGTATTACTTTGATTTGGATACTATATTTTTTATTTCTGCAAAAGACCACTGACATGTGGTTTTTAAGGTATTTACTTAGACTGACCATAACTTGGTTAAACCAAAGTATTTGCATAAGCCAAATCAGTCCCATGGATTTGAGGGGGGTGGGTGGGCGTGAATCAAAAGACCATGAAGTTCAATTCCAGAAGTTCAGCCTAACTGGTTTGTGTACCAGGCAGTTGAGAACCTACCAGATAACTTAGCACCATTAGCTAAATTTACTGTACTGTTGGTAACAGACAAGAAAAAAACATAATGCTATATAAAACACAGCTTAGTCAAAACTGCCAGTTAAAAAGGGCAGCAGTTCCAACAGTGCAGGTAGCAGACAAAGCAGCTGTCTCAGCAAGTGTACTGGAATAAAGGAGTTTGCTTCTTTTGCAAATCAATCTTTTTTTAAAGTGCTGTGTTGTTCTTTCAACATACACAACTTAAGACATCTTGGAGAAGTCTGATTTGGGGAAAGGCAAGATGCTGAATCTGGACTGCAGTAATTTGCCCCAATTCGGCAGCTATATTGGGACCTATATGCACAGATCAGATGCACTCAGAAGAGTCATTCAAGGTGATCACCATTGACAATGTCTTCTGGACAGTGATGCACGCGCCTAGCATTCTTGAAATATAGGTAGGAACTGTTATCTTTCAGGTGCACTCAACAATCCTTGGATCAGAACCACTATTCTTTAAGTATTAGCTCCAAAGAATTTGATGACATTTAAATAAGTATTAAGTTGGTATTAAGGCCAAGCAGAAGGAAGGAATAAACCCAGCCTATGACTGTGTCAAACAATCAGACAACCAGGGATAAAGTAAAATACTCATTTCTATCAGAGATTCCCCACTAAAAGATGTTAAACATCTGAAAAAACTCAGTTGTGATTCTCTCTGTTTCAAGTGTATGGGCATACAGAACACAAATTACAGAGAAATCTCAGTAAGGCCAGAGATAAGTTATAGATTTCAAGAGAGAGAGGGAAATGGTTTGAGAGATGCTTTGCTTCCCATTGTATATACACATTCTTTTGTCTCTCTGTTGCTTCTGGTCAACTAGGTTCTTGAAATAATCCAGTCTCTAAAACCTGCTTCCACTTTGGTAAACAGAGGTAAATTCAGCCATTACAAGAAGCAACCCCTCCTCCAAATTTTCCAGTCTCTGAAAAGATTATCTCCAGCCTAAAAAAACAAACATGTAAACTCATAGCACCCATCTTATTTATGGGATGTGGGTGCTCTAGGCAGATATAACACAAACATTGTAGGAATACTGTTCTTTATATACCGGTATACTGTATGCCCCACTCTGTGGATGGTAATAGTAAACAAGATAGTAACACAGTACTAAGTTTGTGCGTTGTCTTCCAAGAAACAAAATGGAGGTCTCCGACTACCATGAAGTTGTCAGGAAAAGAGGTCACGAGTAGATGGCATCATATGGATCAGAACTCTGTGCTTTGTACCATCCCATAGGCTTCATACAACTTGTAGAGAAGCTCCTTTTTTTCTTTCTCTGGCAAGAAGCTAGACTTGGCAGCATTTATGTTCTGCGAAAATTGGAACAAACATAGAAGTGAAGCTCAGCAAGTATAATATTCTGCTAGTGTCTTAGTATGCACCACTAGCCAAGTCTAAGTGAAAGTAATGGATGCAGTTTCCAACCCTACATTTTCAGCTTTTCGTTAAGTGGGAAAATGACAGCCTTTTTAAAAACACACTTTAGGCTTTGATCACTTAGCTGGGATTAAGTCCCGCTACTCCTGATTAGACATGCAAAGTGGAGCACTTTAAGATGCACACACAGTCATATTCCAGAGATCTGGTAATCAGTTGATGCAACACTGCCTTATGCTAAGTGAGAGCAATGATCAATCTATCTATCAGGACTAGTGGGGGCTCTATGGAATCAAAGGCAGCATTTTCCCAGTGCTGCACCTACCACAGAACTTTTAAGTAGAGATTCCAGGGATTAAAGCTGGGACCTCCAGCATGCAAATTATTATTACCAGATTTTTCTACCGCTACTACAAAGCTTCCTTAATCACGATCACACTCAAGGCATGGAGTATTAGAAATCAGAGAGGTTCTTGGTGGGAAAATCAAAGTTTTAATCACTTGGCTCACTTCTCATTCCAGTGGCCCACCATCACTGCCACCAAAAGAGGGCTCCAGCTCCCAGGGAAACCTAAGTTTGCAGAGATCCACATGGTTCTCTCCCTTCAGTTGTCCATGCCTAATATACAGATGTTGGGGCTGTGGCAGGGGAAAATTGTGCGACAAAGCAGTACAGCCCTGCTCCCTGATGGGATGGGGAAAATGCATTGGCTTATAAATTAAGGACCCATTAAAAATCAAACAAATGTTTTCCTTGCCTGACCAATTTTATGCCTTTGCTGGTCATTCCTATGCTATGGGCTATGTCTCAGTTCCCAGTTCAGAGTTTTTTACCTTCCTCGTTACAGCTACAAAGGTTTATACTTCTCTTTTGTTTATACTTCTCTTACTGTCTGTGTCAAAACGACTTCTGGTCTGGGGCATTATGCAGGGATCACAGACAGGAACAAGTGGACTCCCAACCTATCTCATGGGGGGACCCTTAGTGGTAAGGGCTCACGTTTCAAGGGCTCACGTTCTCCTGGTTAGTCTCCATAGGTGAGAGAAGCAGACTACACTATGAGCTGCCCTATGTAAGTGGCCTTCTTCCCCCAAAACTCCTTACCTGTTAGGCTGGTGTGAACCACTGGCAGCAAACCACGGTGATGCACAAAAGTTGGAGCCTTGTGGGCTTATTGTTCAAAACTAAAATACTGCTCTGAGAGTGCAGCAATGCAAGCAATGCATGGTTCTGTGTTTTGACTTCCAGAAGCAGTTTAACTGCTGATCTCTGGAAGTAAGAACCTATCACCTCATTTTTTTGTAAAGTGCCATATATGTTGGTAGTGCTGCTACATAAATAACATGTCACATGCTGGCTTGTTGGCTAAACGATGTGGTGACTCGACACTCTCTTTCTTCCTGACATGTAATGTGCCTGCCAGGATGAGTCAACATTTCTCCAGAGAGATTGTAAATGGAGATTGTTTTTCCTGGCTTGTAGTGAAACTGAGCACTTGTCTCCATTAGTTTGCCTTGTGCTTTTGTTTTCATTTAGGTCAAGCCCTAATATATTTTCTGCATATCCACATGCTTTCTTCCTACATGGTTTTTCCTTTTTATGGGCACAGTGTTTAAAATAAACAATTATATCCATGCTCCCACATACCAAATCAACAAGGCTCTTGGGGCGAATCGGCAGATATGTACCCATTTTTTTTTAATAAAAAAACGACTAAGCAAAGAACCGACAGTTCTGGAGAAGAAGGAAGAAAGGGCTGAATGGGTGGGTAAGTAGAAATTCAGCTTAAAATGGGTGAGGAAACACTCCAGCTATGAAGTGGGGAGGAGGGCAACGGCTGCCATAAAGGACACTGTGTCCTGTAATAAGCACTCAAATGAGTTTATATATAATTACTCTTCTCAACAACTCCTTAATGAGTTAAGTACTCCACTTCCTGGTTATTTTATTATCTGAAATAAGGACATAAATCTATCAGTCAGAGCATGGGTTGAAGTGAATCAGTGCCTTACACAATGACAAAGTTTGTGAACATATGCAGATACAGATTGTGAATTAATATGTCCATTTACAAAGCAGTAAACTTTCTGCAATGGTCTTATAATTATGTGGCGAGCTGACTATCTACTGCGCCTGTCTATATGGCAGTAAGAATCTCACCATACCTCTCCAATCTAGAGTTGTGATTTGGTGCAGATGTGGGGTAAAATTCACATAAATGGACAGGCTGTAGATGTGGTTCTATGCCAACCATGGTGAGCTCCCATAAGGCCATCTCTGTTTTGGAGAAGTAACTTTGAGAAGATTTACTTTGGCTGCAGATTGAAGCACAGCTTACTTGGAAGTAAGCTATTCTTTCAAAGCAAAGAGGTTTAGGATCAAGCACAACCAATGTGAAAAACCGAAACCAATTTACCAGCCTCTTGAATTCTTCCTCAGTGAAGCCCATGCAATCGTGAGCTATTTTGTAGTCCGTGTTAACTGTAGAGTTGAAAATGAGTGGATCATCTGTGTTCAAGGAATAATTTGCTTCATCTTTCATAAACCTGAAAAAAACAGAATTGAAAGAACATCAGGGTTTTTTTTTAAAAGAGTATAATTTGCATTTTCCTCATGGGAAAAAATATAGTGAAGCCTGTTTTCTATCCCAGTTGTATTGAACCTCATAGACAATTTCCATTAAACTACAGTCCAAACACCAAATATACTTCTTATTTATTTTTCACTGTACAATAATGTGACATGATACAACACATTTCAAGTAATCAGCATAAAATATCACAGGGGGTGAAATCACTAATAAATGTTTTATCATACATCAAATCATATTAAGTTTTCTCAGATCTTAAGAATAATGTAAGATCCAATGTATATTGTTGAATATTTTCTTGTCATATTACCTGTACTTTTCTTTGTTATAGAAAAGTCAAATTAGATAAAGTGCTAACTGAATGCTCTAGAATGCAGACAGCCTTCTCAGAAGTGGTGCCCTCCCTGTGGAACATCCTTCCTTCAGATGTCAAGGAGATAAAGAACTACACAACTTTTAGAAGACTTCTGAAAGTAGCCCTGTATCAGGAAGTTTTAAATGCTTGATGTTTTATTATGTTGCTATATATGCTGTAAGCCACCCAGAGCAGCTGGGAAAACCCAGCCAGATGGGCGGGGTATAAATAATAAAATTATTATTATTATTAGATAGCAAACTGGGAGGCTTAAACCTCATGGCTCGCCTCTATATTAGGATTTGAGCTGATAACTGGGTAGTGATTTTGATCCAATAAGTGAGAAGTAATGTCAAAATAATTAAAATAAATGTAGCATGATTACTCCGGTTAAAAAAACACCAACGCAAATCCTTACCTTACTAATGGATGATTACAGAAGCTGGTTGGGCATGCACTAGTGAGGTGACTAGACCAAGGGCAGATCTGTATATTTATATATATATATAAAAAAAACAGAATCAGTACACATCCCCTTTAAAATGCTTATGTTCATAATTTAGAAATGCTGGGCAGTGGCTGTCAGTGAAGGGAGACAAAACTGAGCTAGATGGACTAATGGACTGCCTTGATACAAGGCAGCTTCCTCTGTTAATATCAACTGCAGCTATTATCTGGTTCAAGTAACAGAGATGGAGACTTGAAAGACATTCCATTACCTCAAAATGCATATTTTCTTTCAACAGCTGTTTATATAGACTTTCATCTTCCAAGACATGGTAGCCATGGCCAATTCGCTCTGCCTTTAGGATGTTGACTGCCTATAATGAAAGACAGGGGGTGGGGGTGGGAACGTAGAATCAGCTTTTTGCTAATTAGGTGACTCTCTATTATGCAGTTCACGGTAACTACAGCCCACAGCATTAAAGTGAGAGCAGCTCTATAACTTGTTTTGAACTATTGCTCCTGTTATATAAAGTATACTTATCACATTCTGCTAGAAGCTTATTTAGAAACACAGCCATACTATGTATGGCACAGACCTTCTGGAGACCCCCAAAACCCTTGAATTGTAATATTTAAAAAAAGTAGGAGAGTATGGTTTAGTTTGTCATTACATGAACAGGCATTGGGCTCACGTTCCTTCCTCTCTTTATGATCTCTGATGCACTGTCTTTTGCAAATAGCAATAGTTTTCTTACCTGAAAAAGTAAGCTACGTAGCTTGCACTCAAATCACAATCAAATTAGAGAGATGGGTGGAAGACAGAAATAAAACACCTGGTATAACTCCCCCCCCCCCTTTTTACAGAAGTGGGTGCAGCTCTGTTTGCATCTCCTGAGTGGATTACTCCTGTGAAATTACACCACATTATGGCGGCTTTTTTTTAAAGGAACAGTTTATAACTGTTTTGATTTTTTGTAAGAATTAGATGAAACATACATGCATGCTTGCCCCTTGTGAGGAGACGAATCCCACCAAATTTCAGAAGGGCAGCTGCAGCAGTCTTCTTGCAAAAGCAGCCCTTACAGTTTGGGGTGTGTGTAAAAAAAGAGAGAGGAATCATTTAGTCTCCCTTAGCATCCTGTGGTCTGAAAATTGCAGATATGAAAGGTGGCCCTAGGTAAAAGTATCAAAATTGCACACAAATTGGTCTAGCAATTTTTGAACTAGGGGCCTTTCAAGTTGAATGGAAGGGAGAAAGAACTAAATAGGATTCACTTTCCACCCTCAAGATGCTGGAAATGGAGAGTCTAGGTAAAATTGTTCCCTCTGATTACAAACTCGACCTATCAGTCACAACAGAGCTCTCCTTCCTCCCTCTCCCCCATTGTTCAGATCGTACATTCTACTGTTTGCTGTATATTCAGTATCTTGCCAGCTTTTCCAATGACATAACATCCTTTTTTTGTTGTTCTGCAGTACAACTTCTTACCTCCTCGACAACCTTGGGTGGCCCAACCTCACCAGCATGAACAGTTCGATGAATGCCACATCTTTTAGCTTCCTGAATAAAAGGGAACACAAGGAAGAGAATAAAAACTGACTGGCAAATGCTAGAGATCCATAGAATTTATTAAGGTAGCATTTGCTACCTTATCTTTCTTTGGCTGCTAAAAACTGGAATATGCACAAAATCTGCTTAAAATTGGTATTTCTCCTGAAGAGGGAAATTTGTTATTTTATTAAAATACATGCAAAACTAAAGATTATCACAATTACACGACATTGCTAAAATACACAATAAAACAATTCCATTAAAACAAAAACATGTGGAATTAAACTATGCAATAAAGCTCCTTGGAGATTAAAACAGGAGACCGGTTGAGAGTTCACGGGCATGTCTTCAAATGCGAGTTGAGGGGCAGTAGGAAATGCTCGGACAAAGTGGTTTTAAGCATGGATCCGTGCCTAGAAAGTTTGGGGCAAAAGGTAAGCGTGGACAAGCTTTTAGTCTGTAGGAAAATGTATTTCCCTCACCCTCAAGAGTCTTCAATCTTTCACAGAAGAGCCTAGCATCAGTCGGTGGCACCCAAGAGTCATTGGCTAAAACTGGTGGAGCACCTGCAAAACTCTACCCCATGTGTTCACATGGTTGATAAAAAAATCCAGCAAAAGTATATTGATTTATACCTGAGTGAATCTACAGAGAGGAATAACTACACCAATCTTTTATTTGAAAAGCTTTAGCCCACGGGTAGGCAACCTAAGGCCCGTGGGCCGGATGCGGCCCAATCGCCTTCTCAATCTGGCCCACGGATGGTCCGGGAATCAGTGTGTTTTTACATTAGTAGAATGTGTCCTTTTACTTAAAATGCACCTCTGGGTTATTTGTGGGGCCTGCCTGGTGTTTTTACATGAGTAGAATGTGTGCTTTTATTTAAAATGCATCTCTAGGTTATTTGTGGGGCATAGGAATTCGTTCATTATTATTTTAAAAATATAGTCCGGCCCACCACATGGTCTGAGGGACGGTGGACTGGCACTCTGCTGAAAAAGGTTGCTGACCCCTGCTTTAGCCAGACATTTCTAATCTCTTGTCTCAGTCTGTGACTGAAGGTTTGCTAGCAGTTGGGATTAGGCTCTCGTACCTGTAGACCAGTCCCATTTTAATAAAAAGATGCAGCAAGTTTTACATGAGTGCATGATAATAAAACACTGGAATGGGAGTCTTATATGTTGCTCTTCTCAGATTACATGTAAGGCAGGCACTGAGGGTTTTGAACTACCCAGCTCTCCCCAATCCTGTTCTTTTGGCTCCTTACTCCTATCATCTGAACAAACCTCATAAGCCTTCCGATGATCTGGATAGGTCTCAGCATTTATCAACTCATCGCCAGCTAAGTCTATAGCAACCACTGTATCATTCTGATACTTCTTACACAGTTCCACCACTTCTAGCGACCAGCCTGGAAAGAAAAACACAAGAATCTTGTAAGGATGCAGCTGAGTTTTTGCAGCTGCATGTATAGGAAAATATTTGTCACATAAAAACATCACTTTATTTTCTAGAGTTTCCCTCCTTTGAAAAGGCCTTCTGAGAAGATCAGGCAATTGTTGGTAAGGTAAAAAGGTAAGGGACCCCTGGACGGTTAAGTCCAGTCAAAGGCGACTATGGGGTTGCAGCGCTCATCTCGCTTTCAGGAAAATATCTGTCACATAAAAACATCACTTTATTTTCTAGAGTTTCCCTCCTTTGACAAGGCCTTCTGAGAAGATCAGGCAATTGTTGGTAAGGTAAAAAGGTAAGGGACCCCTGGATGGTTAAGTCCAGTCAAAGGCGACTATGGGGTTGCAGCGCTCATCTCGCTTTCAGGCTGAGGGAGCCGGCATTTGTCCACAGACAGCTTTCCGGGTCATGTGACCAGCATGACTAAACAACTTCTGGCACAAGGGAACACCGTGACAGAAACCAGAGCACACGGAAACGCCATTTACCTTCCTGCTGCAGCGTACCTATTTATCTACTTGCACTGGCATGCTTTCGAACTACTAGGTTGGCAGAAGCTGGGACAGAGCAACATGAGCTCACCCTGTGACCAACAGTCCAATAGCCATAAAGAATTATACCTTTTTAAATAAATGAGTCTGCTTTTGGGAATGGGACACTTCAGCCTGTGGATACCAAAATTTCCAGAAGTGACATGTAAGATGTAGTTCTATTTAAAATGAAGAATCTGAGGTCTCTAAACAAACCACACACTGCAATGTACTGTTATTCGCTGTCTGGTGCAAAAGGATTGCCTAACACCAAAGCTGAGACTTCTGAAAATCACCTCCTCTCTATAAACTTTGATCAAACTTATGGTATTTTAAATAATAACAGGTTTATAGCATAAGCTTTGGTAGACTACTAGAGCCCATTTCACCAGATATACGAAGTATTGTCCTTAGCAGTTAGGTATTCATGGATATAGGAGGGAAACAGTGAACACTAGGAACAAACTGTGAAAATCATTTGTATAAAGCTTAAAGTTTCATGGCAACCATTCACAGAAGCAGTGATTTCTTGCCTCTGGAAGTGTCGACTTTAGATACATGGTCAAGCAACAGCTTCCTTATACACCCAGTCCCAATATTTCAGTGTGTGCAGGTAACTTGTTCACATCACTTTTCAGCAGCTCTTGGCAGAAGCAAAGGAAATATTTATATACTGGTTGCAAAATCAGAGTCTTGAATGCATAGTGAAACAAATATACTGCTTTTCCAATGTGTGCTTCAACTTAGCCTGCAGTTCAGCACACTTCTATGGTCATCCATCTTAGCCAAAAGCGTACCCATTATAAGAGAAGATATACAGTTTTAATCACTGCCCTGTCAAAATTAATGAAATACTGGACATTTTAGTTAGTTAAGTGTTTTTTTGTTTTTTGTTTTAAAAAGATTACCTTGGCCCCTTCCAACTCTAATAATATGAAGACTACTATCCGATGCAGTGTGTTGGTAAACAACAGATAACAATAATAAAAAACAAACTTGCTATTATTATTATATTTATTTAGACCCCGCCTAACTCAAGACAGTGTACAGATAAAACAGAAACAGCTAAAAACATGGAGGGGGGAAGGAACCAATAATCATAAAAACAATTAACCATCAACAGAAGAGAGAGTGAGTGAGTGAGAGAGAGAGGGGGGGTTCTATTAAAATATACAGATAATTACAATAAAAGCATCACAGCACTATCCCTTTCCTTCAAAACAGTCAATTCCCAAAAGCCTGTTGGAATAAGAAAGTATTCACTTGCTGGTGGAAGGACAACAAGGAGGGAGCCGGTCTAACTTCTCTAAGTAGCCATCGGGAAGACCCTCTCCCATGTCCCCACCAAACGTGCCTGTGAGGGTGGTAGGACCGAGAAAAGGGCTGTCCCACCTTGCTTTGATAGGGAACAATTAAAAAACACACACCACGGTTCTATATAAAGCACATTATGCAGGCCACTAAGCTATCTAGAATCAGAGAAAAATACAAATCCTAAAATGGTCTCCTGTGAAAAAAGTGAATTTCAACAATAGCTATACATGGAATTAAGAAACCTCAGATTTTTACAAAAACTGTGAAGTGCAGAGGTCAGGAGTTCAGAGAATGCCAAGCATCTTGTTAGGTGTGATTTAATTGGGTCAGCTGCCAGACAAAATAGAAAGCAGATGGGAAGAGATAAATATAAGCCTCTTCTAAAACACTGAGGACATCTTAATGGTGTGTGTGTGTGTGTGTGTGTGTGTGTGTGTGTGTGTGTGCGTGTATGAGAGGATGGGGAGAAAGATTTGCGGTATAATTGAAAACATTTCTGGAAAGCAGTTTCTGCCAGAACTCTTTCCATTTCTTGGTTTTCAGCAACTCTAGTTATGATTTCATAGAAAACTGTAAGTTTGGCATGCAAACAAACTCAGCAAACACTCTGGATGCACCATGGTTTTTTAAAAAATCTAGAACCTCATCAATCATTGCATTACTCTACTCACTGCTTTGTGCATGGGCTGCTATAATTTATGCATGATTACAAGTCGGAGAAAAATGACACACTGTGTTTCATTGATCCAAGCCAAGGGTTCCCAAACTGTGGTCTGTGGACCACCAGTAGTCCAAACTTCATTCGTACGGTCCATGACATGTCTGGATTTGTGGTTGAAGACAGTTGAAGATGGCACACCCATCACATTAAATTTTCACATTGTTAACTGTATATTTATTGTGTCTTTTATTTCTTATATATTGTATTTTCTTGTATTATTCTATGGAATTCAAACTGAAATACAATAAAATCCAGGGTGCACCCAGGGTGTTAGCTGAATTTGTTTGCATGCAAAGCATATAATTTTTAAGAAATAAAAACATAACTAGTTTCCCTAAAAACCAATTAATGGGAAGTGTTCTGACAGAAGCTGTTTTCAAGCAGTGTTTACAGGTATACTGCATTCTCTCACACACAAACGCCCAATTCTATGGGATTCAAATTGTAATACAATATATAAGAAACATATTTATTGCTGGTCTTTGACCGTATTAAAGTTTACTTACTTACTTACTTACTTACTTACTATATAAGAAACAAGAAAAGATATAAAAATAGAATTTAAAAATCATACAGTACAGAAAAATACAATCGCAACAACAGGCAGAGAAATCCTTAAGTGGTTCACGAAGTACCTCCACAATTTTCAAGTGGTCTGTGAGGAACAAAGTTTAGGAATCACTAATCTAAACCACAGTCACTTGAAATGAGTGCTACTATCCTGCATTTGTAACAAACACAGCATTTTCATTAAAAGTTGGCACTAGGGTGACAGAGGCGCTCTTCTGGCTTGAACCACCAACTTTTGCCTAACCTTCATACCAAATATCTTTCAATTGTGAGTCCTCTGCCCTGGACTTTATTGCACTAGGAAATGTCTGCTAGAACCAATTCAGAGAATCTTTTTGTTTTATAAGCAATGTAAGATTTTGGGGAGTTTACTAGCTCCTAAGAGATTTGTTAGAGGAAGGAGGTCAGAAATCAGATACTATGACAGTATCCCATATTTTCTAGGTATCATCTAATGCAGAACTTCTCAAACTATGTCAAATCCACTGAAAAGACAAAGCAAATATTGCACAAGCCTCCCAAAGTGTAAGGCAGGTGTTTCAAACGGCTTTGAACATTCTTGGCCTCAGCCAAGGTCATGCAAAAGAAAGCAGAAGGACTGGAGGAGGTCAGCTTTAAAAGCCTCCAGTGCTATATAAATCACAAATGAACAATTATTGCAAAACTGACTAGAAGAGGACATTCTACTGATCTGTATAAATACTTATGCATTCTGCTTCTTAAGTCAATCAAGAAACTCCTTGGGAGATGGTAGGGAGACATGCAAGCTTATAATTTTAGAAGCTATCTATACCTACTTAGGGAGTACTTTCTTACACAACATCTGTACACCCTTCAAAAGTCAAATGCATATTCCTAATTTCTAATAATAACGAATTATATTTAGTCCACGAACTTCGTCAGACCATCATTTTCTCCTTACTTTTTGCATCTGGCTTATTGGAATGGTAAGAGTCTGCTCTTGCTTCTTCTGTTCTATTGCCTTAATACAGGCATCCCCAAACTTTGACCCTCCAGATGTTTTGGACTACAATTCCCATCATCCCTGACCACTGGTCCTGTCAGCTAGGGATCATGGGAGTTGTAGGCCAAAACATCTGGAGGGCCGTAGTTTGGGGATGCCTGCCTTAATATATCGTCATTAACACACAGCCTATTCAACAGAAGCCTTCTGAGCACGTGGCAACAGTGTCTTTCATAAGACCAAGCCAACAATAACCTGCAGCTGTCACAGGCTTGAATAATTATGTAAATATGTCTTGACCACTTGGCCATGACTAGGAGAGTTGGACAGTTGGACAGGATACAGCCAGGGGGAAAAACCATTCCTTCTCAAAACAGACCAAGTTAATGTTTGAAAGAAAAGGATTATGGCTTAGCTCAGAGAAATCTGGCACTTTGCTTCCAGGTCTTTGGCTCCTTGCAGGTCAAAATGCTACACATTAGGGAGTTTAATCTTAAATGGCCTTTATTACATTGGGAGCAAACCAACAAGCTTCCCCTTTGTCATGAAGAAATGAGCAAAAACTTCAAAAAGCAACACCAACAAACTTTCTTTCTTTCTTTTTTACAACTGAAGAGGTCCAAGTAATTGCTATATTAGTGAATCAAATGTAGTTTTATTTACATATTTTGATTTTTATTCTACCACTTCCTAAGTGGTCTGGGTAGGCAACTGTTCAAGGAAAGCAAACCATTAAAACTAATCAGCTAATTAAAAAAACAGTACAGTGGTACCTTGGTTTACGAACTTAATCCGTTCCAGAAGTCCGTTCTTAAACCAAAATTGTTCTTAAACTGAGGTGCGCTTTCCCTAATGAGGCTGCCCGCCGCCGATGCCCTTCCACCGTTCGGATTCCGTTCTTAGACCAAGGTAAAGTTCTCAAACCAAGACACTATTTCCGGTTTTGCAGAGTTTGTAAACCAAATCGTTCTTAAACAGGACTGTTCTTAAACCGAGGTACCACTATATAGGTGACAGTCACTCTAGATCCTTTTCACCTTTGTTATTTGGTTATTGAATACCAACTGAAACAGGTAGGTATTGCACCGCTCAAGCTTAGACAGACTTTAAGGCAATGGAAGGTTTACAGCCTTTTAACCCAACAAGAACACCTCTTTGCATGCTATTAAAACTTAGGCATAGAGGACAGTTAAAAAGATGGTCTTCTATCTTAAACATCAACTACAAAGGTCCATACAGCGAAATATGTCTGCAGTTGTCTAATGTAAACAGTTTCCATTCTTTCTTACGCTGAAGGGCTATCCCTGCATTAAGGTCATGTATATCAGAGTGTTTGAAAGAACAAGGGGAAGGATATCTCATTATCTAATCTGTAATTGCAAAGGTTCTTTTCATTATTGCCCTGGGCCAACCGCAAGGAAAATAAAGGAGCAGTGAGTTCAAATATTTTCTTCAGGCAATAGTTAACTTATGATTGAGACTTGGTGTCCAAACTTTTTTCAAAGAGGGCCAGATTTGAGAAGTGAAGGGCTGTGAGGGCCGACCAAAGTTGTTGAGCTTTTTTTAGGATTGAAGTTGTTGAGGTTTTTTAAGGATTTTACTCCCAAATTATTAAGCTTTTTTAAGGGTTGAAGTAGGTTTTTTGGGGGGGATTTTACCCCAGGAACTAAACTGCCAATGGGGCCAGATTTAACTGACCGGCGGGCCGGATTAGGCCCCCAAAACGGAATTTGGACGTGCCTAGGTTCGACTATATTGGAGAAGACCTCCTCAAGAAGATGTTTTCAGGAGATACTCACAAGTGCTTCCTATTATTATTATTTTTACATTTGTTGGTCAATTTCCTCTAGACATCCTTGTTACCACATACGGTAATTCCATAGCTGGCTTGAAAGCTGTATTATTGCTCATTGCTCAACTACAGTTCTGAGTAAGCACAGGGTTAGCAGAGAAGTCACAATGGAGTTAGTTATGCAAGTGACTATATCTGTACTGCAGATTATCTTGGCCCTGAACTTGAGTCATTCCAACCACAATGCCAATCATAATATCAGAGCTGTCAGATTTCCACACACTAACAGGAAAGTGTGACCCTTTCTTTATAAAGCAGTGGATTAACTCTGTCCTGACAAGTCTCAGTATAAATGCCAAAACATTTTCAGAAGCTTAATATGGAAATCACTTAAACAATAACCATAGCAGCCAATTCTGTGACTTCCAGCTGTGGTGCAGCTGGGAGCTAAGAGGAAGGCACGTTTGGCAAATCCTGTGATCAACTCCCACTGAGAAACCTATGGCCCCACTATGGAAGGATGTGCGGATACAGAATTGGCCTCAACAGTCACTTATACACACACTGTTAAGACCATATTCATGGAAGACAATCCTACTCGGCTGCGAGTGATCACCAAAGAAGCAGCAGCAGCATCTGGTGAAGCAGCCAAAGCATTTCAGGGTTCAATCCTGCCCATACCTGAGGTTCAGATGTGGAAGAGCAGAGGGAAGATCACCCTCCAGCAGATCCAGCCCTGCCAGTGATCCTGAGGAGATTGCCTGGGTTTCTGGCTTGCTCTGCCATCTAAAACAATCCTGCTATCATGAACAGTCAATTCCACAAATATCTCATCAATGGAACCTTCCATCATCATATTTGCCTTGTCTAAACTGAGCTTCAAATTTATTCATCCACAGCCATCCATCACCCATTACGGAGGTTGCACCTGGTTCAAATGAAAAGGAGAAATAGGGCAGTCCTACCCATTCTGGATGCGCTGGATTATGGAGAAAGCTAAAGAGTTCCAGAAAAATATTTACTTCTGCTTCATTGACTACGCAAAAGCTTTTGACTGTGTCGACCACAGCAAACTATGGCAAGTTCTTAAAGAAATGGGAGTGCCTGATCACCTCATCTGTCTCCTGAGAAATCTCTATGTGGGACAAGAAGCTAGTTAGAACTGGATATGGAATAACTGATTGGTTCAAAATTGGGAAAGGAGTACAAGGCTGTATATTGTCTTCCTGCTTATTTAACTTATATGCAGAATTCATCATGCGAAAGGCTGGACTGGATGAATCCCATGCCGGATTTAAGATTGTCGGAAGAAATATCAACAACCTCAGATATGCTGATGACACAACCTTGATGGCAGAAAGTGAGGAGGAATTAAAGAACCTTTTAATGAGGGTGAAAAAGGAGAGCGCAAAATATGGTCTGAAGCTCAACATCAAAAAAACTAAGATCATGGCCACTGGTTCCATCACCTCCTGGCAAATAGAAGAGGAAGAAATGGAGGCAGTGAGAGATTTCACTTTCTTGGGTTCCATGATCACTGCAGATGGTGACAGCAGTCACAAAATTAGAAGACGCCTGCTTCTTGGGAGAAAAGCAATGACAAACCTAGACAGCATCTTAAAAAGCAGAGACATCACCTTGCCGACAAAGGTCCGTATAGTTAAAGCTATGGTTTTCCCAGTAGTAATGTACGGAAGTGAGAGCTGGACCATAAAGAAGGCTGATCGCCGAAGAATGGATGCTTTTGAATTATGGTGCTGGAGGAGACCCTTGAGAGTCCCATGGACTGCAAGAAGATCAAACCTATCAATTCTTAAGGAAGAGGCTCCAATACTTTGGCCACCTCATGAGAAGAGAAGACTCCCTGGAAAAGACCCTGATGTTGGGAAAGATGGAGGGCACATGGAGAAGGGGACGACAGAGGATAAAATGGTTGGACAGTGTTATCGAAGCTACCAACGTGAGTCTGACCAAACTGCGGGAGGCAGTGGAAGTGCCTGGCGTGCTCTGGTTCATGGGGTCACGAAGAGTCGGACACGACTGAAGGACTAAACAACAACAACAACCCATTCTGGTGCCCTCCTGATGTTGTTAGACTACAACTCCCATCAGCCCCAGCCAACAGAGCCAATGTTTCAAGGATAATGGGAGCTGTAATGTAACAACATTAGGAGGGGACCAGGTCGTGGAAAACTGAAACAGAGTGGGTAGTATGGTGCACTCCACTTACTGTATTTTTCCATGTATAAGACTATATTTCCCCCCCAATTTTTTTAAGTTTAAAATTGGGGGTCGTCTTATACACGGAATGTTGCAACTAAATATATAAATAAATTTATTTCTTAATTTTGGGCTCAAAAAATAGGGGTCGTCTTATACATGGGGGCGTCTTACTTTACATTTTTTATTAATTTATTAAAGTTGTAGTCACTTTATCTTGCCCAAAGCAACTTACAAACAAACAGACAATAACTCCACATAGATAAATTGAAACCAAGAGGAAAGAGAAAGACATTAAAAACATCCCACCCACTTCTAAAAAGCCACAGGTAGTTAAAGCCCAAAGGCTTGGTTATAGAGGAACGTTTTTGCCTGGTGCCTAAATAGATATAATGATGGCTCCTTATTAAGAACAGCTGTTTGTACTGCACACAGCAAAGCACCTGTTTTTAGGTGTTCCAATTACAATATTATTTAAAAAAACAGATGTTTGCTAAAGATGATAGTACAGACAACAGCAGCTTATACCAAAAGGCTTGACTGATCTGAACTTCTGCTTGTTTGCAGCTTCCTTTCAACTTGCAGTCCAATTCTATGCAAAGTTGGGTATGCCATAGTTCACTCAAATGAATAGACTTAGGTAAAGGTACTCCTGAGCGTTAGGTCCAGTCGTGGACAACTCTGGGGTTGCAGCGCTCATCTCGCATTACTGGCCAAGGGAGCCGGCATACAGCTTCTGGGTCATGTGGCCAGCATGACTAAGCCGCTTCTGGCGAACCAGAGCAGCGCACGGAAACGCCATTTACCTTCCCGCCAGAGCGGTACCTACTTTATCTACTTGCACTTGACGTGCTTTTGAACTGCTAGGTGGGCAGGAGCTGGGACTGAACGGGAGCTCACCCCGTCACGGGGATTCGAACCGCCGACCTTCTGATTGGCAAGCCCTAGGCTCAGAGTTTAGACCACAGCGCCACCCGCGTCCCTAATGAATGGACGTAGGTGCACCTAAATATATAGGACTGGGCTGTAAAGAGGCTGTTCTAAGTTCCAGGCAATATTTTGAAATCAGCTCAGCAATATCTTTAATACCTGCTGAAGTTTCAAGGCATAGGCAAAGCTTCACTGACACTAACTTTAACTGACTGCTGCTTTCACAAAACTCAAGACAGAAAATCTCATTAGCTCGGCAATCTGTGATTAAGATGGTATGCGGACTCTTAATTTATTACACAACCATACTTCAGCAAAGAGCAGAGATAAGATAGCATGTTGTTAACAATTAACTACCTACTGTGTAGTGTTCCGACACACTAAGGCAATTTGTTTCATCATTTAATAAAGATCAGACCTCACTGTAATCATTTCAGACACTTCAGCTACATTTAGCAGACGTTAATATCCAACCTGCCATTTTCTCCAAAAATTCTGGCAACAAACATCTTCTATGATCAAAATATTTTTAGTCCAGAAAGCAGAACATGAGTTGAGTCCACCCAGGGACAGTTGTGGGCAGGATCCCCACATTGCAGGGGGTTGGACCAGATGACACTGAGGTCTCTTCCAACACTACAACTCTATGATCCAGCACTGCCTCACCGTGCCCATCCTGGTGAATACAGCTCTGCCATCACTGGGAGGGCACGGTTGCTACTCTACATGCCACATGTTCCACTGCTGCTAGCTTGTTAATGATAAACTCTATTTGAAATTAAGTATTACAAACTCGAAGAACCACATCTGCATAAAATAGTGCAGAAGCATTTCTGTATTATACGTGCATATGCCCACAATTTAATAGCCCCAGGAGATGAAGTTTTAGATGTTTATTAAGAAATGTATTTATTTACATACTGCATTTACATAAATACATAAAAGTGTTTACATTCTGTCTTGCAAAATATCAGGGTGGTGACAACTTTTAAAAGCAATACAAAGCAATCATTAAAATGACTGTCTACTCAAACGAACACACAAGCATTAAGTATGACTGAGACTTCTTGCATGGATAAAATAAATGTTAAAAAAGGGGGGGGGCTTGCATCTTATTTGCCTCAAGGATATTGTTAAGAATTAGATCAGCATATTGTTCTCAGTGGCAGAGAAGATGCCAGCAGGTAGGACCTGAGGGCAATAGCACTTTCCCTTCCTATGTTCCAAGAAACTAGTATTCAGAAACAGACTGCCTCTAACTATGGAGGCAGAGCATAGCCATTGTTACTAATATCCACTGATAGCCTTACCCTTCATGAATTTGTCTAATCCTCTTTTTAAAGCCATCCGAGTTGGAGGTCATCACCACTTCCCACGGGAGTGCATTCCATAGCTGAATTATGCATACATTTGTATCTTTCTTTTCTACCCAGGAACTCAAGATTGTGTAGGTTTTCCTCCCCTCTCCGCTTTTATTTTTGCAACAGTGCTATGAGGTAGGCTAGGTTAAGTTAACATATGTACATAAGCAGTAGGTCTGGGTTAACAGATTGCAGAGAGGTAGCAGTATAAATAGCATATATGTGAAATTAATATCTGAGAAAAAATAGAAGGCCAACATAGAAAATACTAGGATGTGATCATTTGTTAATTGTGTCATTAGAACCATGCGCAGAAAGTGAATGAATGAAGGATGGCAAATAGAGAGAAAAGAACAACTGTGGAAGAAGTCTAAGATTACCAATATCAACTACAACAATTGCACTGTGAATTCATACTTGTCAAAAGTTCCCAACTAATTACTACAAAATTAGCCCAATCTCTCATGCCTGAATGGTTAGGAACCTGTTCAAGTTTTCTTAGCTATTGTTATATGAAGTTATCTTCCTCCTGTCTCTATTTGTTCCTCTGTTTCTATCCCTGGACCTACACTTAAGTGAGAATAGTTAACGAGGTTATGTTGTGACTGAGCATCTAAACACAATGAATTACTTACTGATATATTGCAAAATGATTTGACCTCAGTGTGTGGGGTGGGGGGGTGAGGGGGCAGAGAGGTGAGCAAGACAGATTTTGTAAAGTAAGAATCAGAGCCACAGATGATCTGTAATACATTACTTGGCATGTGACGCATGCAGCATAGAATAGACCTGGCTTTGATGTTGAAAGCCTTCTCTCCAGCTTTTAACCCCCGATTAACAAGGCTAACCACTTCATCTGGAGTTAGGTCTCCCCTGTACAAAGAAAAATACGAAGAGATCAGTTAGGGCATCGTTGTTTCCTATTATCAGTGCTCAAGGAAGTGCTCATAATCGTATCACCAAGCTGCTTGCATCTCAGGCTGAATTACAAAGGACTCAGTACAACCAACATCTGGGTACAAATAGCAAACAAGTCTGCCAGATAAAACCTAGTTCAGTGGTAGAACAGATGACAGGAATGCAGAAGATCCAGGTTCAGTCCCCAGCATCTCTATTTGAAAGGATCTCAGGGCTCATCCATACTTGCAAAGTACGAGAGGTTTTCTGTTTGGGTCTGAGCAGTTTTCCGTTTGCCCTGCCACTTTCCCCGAGAAAACCCGCTCTTTAGCACTGAATTGGAACAAACATCAATTCACAGAAAACCTGACTGATGTCAGCTCCAATTCAGTGGTAAAGAGTGGGTTTTCCCGGTGAGAAAGTGACAGGGCAAGTGGAAGTGTGGATGAGCCCTCAGATAGCAGAGTTGGCAACAGTAGACAATATTGGTCCTCAAGGGATCAGGGGTCCAAATCAGGCTAAGGATGTCTCCTCTGTTCAGATTCAGCAGTTCCCAAAACATTTTCTAAGCACTATGAACATACCAGAAAAAGTCTAGATGCTATTCTTGGTATTAAACCAAATGAATTTTACGTCTATATTGGTAATGACCATAGTAGATCATTGAGTATTTCTATAAGGAAATGGGTTTTTCCAGCTGGAATAGCATTCTCTCTGCTCTTTATTAACATGCACAGCTTCGGTCTCCCCTGGCAGGAATTGCAGGCAATAGTAGCAAACTTTCCTCCCTTCTCTATTCTCGCTCCCGAAACTCCCTTATACAAATTAGCTATGTATTGTCAAACAAAGCTCTGGTTTCTTCTAAACAAATTAAGAGCTAGAAAGATCACCTGCAGGGTTTCAAACCAGTAGCTGTAACAGTCAAAACTGTGAGGATTTTTTTTTATTTTTAAATAAGAGCTGGGGAAGAAAAACGCTTGTGTTTGAGCTCTGGTTCTTTTCTTCAGCTAAGAGTAACTTCTGCCAAGAACTCTTACAGCTGCTTCACATAGGCAAGATGGATGAAGTACTCGGGGCAGGAGGTCTCACTAACGTGGCAGCATTCTCAGAGAAAAGGAGGGATGGAGGGGAAAAATACGACAGGCTTGATAAATCACCAGCTCTGCTTTCTAAAATGGAAAGCTAAAGGTAGATGGACTTCATGTGCTCTGTAAATATAAAAGCTGTGGATTTCATATTCTAAAACTAAGGTTATTTTCTTGTCAAAAAAGTAGAAACATAAAGCAAGCCTCAACAATTCTGTTAATTGTGGGCGCATCACAAATACTTATTTTATTCATCCTACACACGTGGTGCCTTTTATTTGCAACCTATTGTAACCTATTTTAAATCTGGGTGTGTGGGGGCACGCAAGTCGTGACAACTATATAAGGGTGGCTAGAGATCTTTGTCTCCTGACATTCAACCTAATATTCAACTATGTTATGTCATATTTGAGGTGCAGAATTTTACTATCTGTTCACTGTCCACCTCAAGCAACGGCTAATTTTCTAACTATCCCTTTTCTGTTTTATAGTTGAAAGTTTAGTTATTTTTCTATTGTGCACAGTAAAGAGTTTTATGTGATTTGAAGAATCTAAATACGCTTTCCCCATCCCATGCTGCTCCATTAAGAGAGTGAGTGCTTGTGAGGATGATCCAAAAACATGGAAGTATTTTAACTAGGGAATGATATTTCGGAGTATCACTGATTTCAAAGGGAAAGTTAAACAGTTCCTAATCCCTGTCCATGACACCAATTGGACTTTAATGCTGCAAGCGTATGCATGCTTACTTGGAACTAATCCACACTGAGTTCAACAAATTTTACTCCCAGGAAAGTGAACATAGCCTAAAATGCTAACTTTAGCAACACTGCACTTTTCTCTCATTCTCTGGGAAAAATATAACAATAGTATATGCAAAGAAAGTCAATTAGATCTCCATTGTTGAACCTGAAGTATCAGAAATGCATGGGAAGCATCCTTTAAACAAAGAGACTGGTACGTTTTATTATTTAGACTCTAGAATGCTGGTTGGGCATACTGAACTGGACCCTGGTGTAGGGTGGCATCCAAAGAGGCATGTGAAGGAATTTCACATTGCCCTTGAAGATGTACTTATTTTCAACATATTTTCTTTAACTGCATGCTGCCAGTTAGTAGTATGCCACCAGCTATTTACCTCTCTTAGGAAGGTTACTTTATATTGTGTCATCTTACACCTTTAAGAAGGTACTCACTCTTCTTGGTTCCAAGGGATAGGATGCACATTGCAGTTGGCTAGGAGGTGAGGGCTGTACCGGGCTTCAACATAGATTATACCTTCCTTTGCTTTCATTTCTACAAATTCATAAGCAATTCTTTCCACAGCCTCACGGTCCCCCCTGTGAATGTAAAAAATGTTGATTTCTATAATTGCTGTAGTCAACCAACAATCTAAACTCTACAGAACATGGATATGCAGTGCTGTGGGAGTTAATGCTTCTTAGCAGACCAAAATTCTATGTCTCAGTAACACACTGTTCAAACCCTTGTGAATTTGCAAGCCTGATCTGACAACAGATAAATAAAATTTTATTTGGTACATTTATATCCTGTTTCCCCAAAGAAATTTAAAATGGCTCAAGATAATTAAAATCATATAAAGGGAGCCAATACGGTCTCATCCAATTCTAAACCCCAAAATATTATGAAGCAGCTAAGCTATGTTTGTCACATTAATGCAGGAAAAACATTTTTCCTATTTGAGCATGAGCTACATAGGCTAATGGGAAAATTCAGGATACTTAAGTAGCCAATTAGCTACAGCAAAGAATCTTTTCGATCCTTTTTGCATTCCAAGTGGCAAGGCACTCAGTTTAACTCTCACACAGAGTTGCAGATAAGGAGCTGAAGAAAGTGGTTGTAGTTCTAGGTGTGCAAGACAGATAAAAAGCAAAGTGTACTTTGGATTCACTGGATATGGGCTGTGTACTTATTCTGTTTTGGAACCAGCACTTTCTCTACTTGCCAATGTCCTCCTACCAGCCATCAAAATTTGACATTTCTGTTATTCATGAGTGCCTAAATTTTAAGGTAGTGTCCATAAGTTATGAGTCAGTTCTAACTCACAATCTGAAAAAACAACAATATGAGCCAACACTGTCATTTCCTAAGCAGCCAAATTTCAAGGATGCCAAAGAAGCCTGTAGGTTCCAAAAGAAACATCCCAGTTCTTCCCAGTTTTTAGACACTGTGGCTTGCCTAGTCAGTTACACACTATGCTAGTTCAGATGTAATACAAACTACTGTGAGGTTGCATGAGATTCAAACTCACACACTATCTCTCTGTCTCCTCTTGATTTCTTAATCGCCGCTATTAGCAAACCACAGTTTGCCTTTTCATCCAAAATCTGTACCTGATGGCACTTATCAGTGGCAGACTTTAAAATTTCAGCAGCACCCTGTGCAACAGCAAAATTCGGTGCCTCCCCATTTCTGGCCTTCCACTGTTTGTCATTGCTCAGCACCCAGTGTGGGCAAATGGGTTGCGCTTCCCTAAATCTGCCAATGCCATACTAAGCAAGGATTATTTAAGGGTTTAAGAGTGTTGCTACTTTCACAACTGAATGGATGTTAATTTGGATTTCAGGAAGTAGTATGCTCTCTATTTTGAATCATCCCTAAGTGACCCACTAAAAGTTTAAAGGGTTCAAGGAAAAGGAATGTCATGTTTGTTGTCCTCTGTGGACTTGGTCCTCTATTTCCTCCCTCCCCCCCCGAACCTGCAAATTAGGATCCTAGTTGGAAGGGAAGTAAAAGCTCCCCGTTTTGCTATTAGAGTACAGAGCAAATCAAAATCCCCCAAAAGCCATATTTCTCAAGTTAGCAGTAGTTGTGCTTTTCCTAAGTATGGCCTGTCAGCAATGCAATTAAGCCTGTTAAGTTAAGATTTAGAAGGTCAATGTGGACCAGAATTTATTCCAAGAATCAGAATCCAAATAATCTATGTACTGGAAGAGATTTCTCCAATGTGTCAAAATCATTAAGCTCTGTAACCAGTTCAGTAGTCTGCTGATCATTTTGCTATGCTGAAAGCATATTGTGCTGGTCCCAATGAATCCAATCCTGCTGACAGCAGTTCTAGAACTGCCCACACAGGGCTTCAAGGACGAAGACAGATTAAGAACCTGTTCCACTCATTAACTACTGATAGGGTACAGGGTCACCAAGCACCAGCAAGTCACATACACCAGGCTGCTTCTTTCTCAGTGGGAATAACGGCACTGATCTCTAAGCAATCTCACAAATTAAAGGTTTGTACTATTTTGGTCTAATGCTTTAATAGGCAAGAAAACATAACCAGGGCAAAACCAAAACAAGTTTTGCTTGGTGGTCATATACTATGCAACATGCATCAACAGCAACTCTAAGGGATAGAAGGGAGGTTTGACAACAGTAAAGATGGAGCGAGTTAGTTTACTCACGCAATTGCTGGCATGTAGACAGAAAATTTTTCTAGGAACTCTGTGAGATTGATAGGCTCGCTGTAGCTAACATATTGTAGAAGGCCTTCTACTGTATCTGCAGGAAGCTGTTTTCCCCTTTTCCTAGATGTTAAACAAAATACATGTATCAACTGCTATAGGCTTACTTGGGTAAGTTCTGAACTCAATCCTTTTAGTACACCAATGAAGAAAACTGATGGTCAGAAAGCCCTAGATATTTTTCAGGTAGTCACTGATTAATCTGATGGCACTTTCTGTGTCTATAATTCCTCTCTTATGCTCTGGAAGACTATAAAAATATACATTGTAACATATGTAACAACATATAAAGTGACTCTATGTAATTAATGGAATTGTGTATTTATTTTTATATTATAAAATTTCTTGTTCTTATCTTGAAGGAGAAAAAGTTGACAGCCTAAGGACAATTCTGTTAAACCAATTGAACAAAGAATGTAAATGAAGCACACATATGTAGAATTTTGGCTTTCTAATTAAATAAATCAGAAAATGTTTGTGTAGAATCTCCATCCTCAGCTAAAAGCCAAACTAAACTGAGTGCTGGCTAATGAAATAGCAAATTCCCTTTTTGGAGTGCAATTGCTGGTAAGCTATATTCTTGTATTCCAGATGTTTCATGGCCCTTACTTCTGCTTCTTCTGTCAAATTTCCTTTTTTCATAGAAACTGGTATCTCTGTAAACAAAAGCATCTGACTTCGGCCTTAAGCAGTCCCCTTTGCAAATCTGAATTCCTAATGCAGTAACCTTATATGACCTTCCCATTTTGCTGTAATAGTTAGGTTTGAAGTATATTTATAATTGGTTATTATTTATGAAAATCTTTGAACTTTTAAATAGATTTTCACATTTGGAAAAGTTTTTAAAACAATAATACCAGTCAGTATTTTCTGTCTCTGACTCCCAGATTCCCCCACCTTCCTGACTGGGGATGGATTTCAAAATAGTTGCAGAGGGCAGAGGGGCAGTTGATGAGAAACATGCCACTACTGCAGCTTGCAAACTTTGAGGCTGAAATCCTATGCACCCTTACTTGGGGATAAGCTCCATTGAACACAGTGGGATATACCAGTACACATGCACAGAACTGTGCTTTTGATATATTTCCCTTACCAAAGCACACTAGTTGTTCTATAACAATTAGGTGGAATCCTACTCTCTAAAATTGTATTAAACTAACAAAATGCTAGTAATGAAGCCTGATCAAAGGTTATGATATTTCATTTGCTTTTTTCTTGGAGACATTAACGACCAAGGAACATTTTGCAAACAATTCAGACTATGCATGAGCTTTTGAAAAAATAAAAGGAAGAACACCACCAAAACCCCAAACCACTCACTCACTTGCCAAAGTATAAAATGGTTTCTGGTTTAATGGCTCCATCTAGGTGGACATGAAGTTCTACCTGCAAAACAGTTGAAAGAAGAATGTAAATAGTAATATACATTAAAGCCCTTGTGACCTAAGAGTGGAAAATCACATTTTCTGACAGATAAGTGCATGCAGTCGGAGTTTTTAGTTTAGCACAGCAGCTCTCTCTCCCAATCCTCCAAAATACAAGCAACTTGAAAGTTGGTAACATTTAAAACCAGCTTCTAGAGCAGCATAGGGAAAGGATAAGCTTTCGTAAAAGAAACTCACTAGCCAAAGCCTCTGGTTTCTTTTGCAATTACGACAACTTCCCAGTGTCAAAATTTCAGATGTAAAAAGAGAACCAAATATTCTTACTCTCTGATCTCTGCATAATGCCTGCTTACACAACACAATCTAAACAAATAAAATGAGAATAGTAATTTGGCTGATGGTTGCGTAGCAGCTTCTTATGAAGGAAGAAGCCACAAACATATCAGATTCCAAGATTTGCTTCATTTGCCTGCTCCCAATGAAAATGCCTATTATGGACGCTCTTTTGAACCTGTTTGTAAAAAGCAGCATAGCTCATCATGAGTGCACTAGTAATTTCCTTTTGTGGTAAAGAGATGTCTGTGAGTTTTGGGTTTTGCAAGCTAACAGCATTTTGGAGTGCTGGCATTCTCCCTCCGGAGATCTGATGTGAGAGCAGTTGATCTTGGAATGTTTAAGCCTTGCCTTCCCCTATACCCAACCTATATATTTGTAAATACACTCAAATATTACAGAACACCATACACTTCCAGTGACCCCTTTCCAAAGAAAACTAAACCTAGCATATGTTAGAACTTCTCACCACTCAGAGAAGTGGAGAGAACAGAACACTATTCACTATAACATGCCCAATCCAAGCAGCCCAGGGCTGTGAGTTGAAAATAGAATGTATTCAGCTAGTTTAAGAATAGTGGTACACTTCAGCAACAAGTGGCAGACTTTGTTTCCAACATATTGTTTCTGAAATTTCTAGCCCACCCTTCCTCCCAAAAGAACCCAGGGTGGCTCCTTATGTACATGACAATAACCCTGTCTGTAAGTCAATGAGTCTGCAGAAGGCTCATATTAAGACATACTGTATTCAAAATTCCAATGCCTTCGTTTGACATAGCAAAAGCTGCTAGAGATGGAAGGTATAATCTATCAGGCTGCCTGATCTGGTCTAGATCTGATCAAGTCCACAATGCAATGTTTCAACTGCTGTGCACAAAAAAGAAAACTGCTCAAACCTCATACATACCAAGCTGCACATTGTGAGAGTTCTGACGAATCATTAGGATTGTGCAGTACATGAATAAGATTTCTATGTCACATTAAGAATTTATTTTCTTATAGTTCCTTGTAAAAAATTTAGATCAGTTTTAATTTCATGTTATTAAATTGTTTTATTACTAGTAACTTTATTACTAAAATCTAATTATATAAAGTAGGTTAAACTAGGTTAAACCAATTCTTGACTTCTCTAATATGTTTCTGCCCAATGGGGGACTACTCTGATTCCCTGACATCTATTGTACTGAATTGCCCCTCACTAATAAGCGTATTTTCAGATTAGTTGCAGAGAAAGCCTCTAATTTATGAGATGTAAACATAGTCATTACCCTCATTTCCCTTCCTAACAAAAGAAACTGGTGCAAGCTGAGGTACAGTATTTATAGGGCATGGATGAAATTGTACTACGCTCCCTGGGAAAGGATCAAAGTGATCTCAAGACACTCATGCAACCAAGTGAAGTCATAGCAATGCTAGTGTTCAACAAGCTGTTGCAATGCCCCAAGGGTTTTAGTAGATGAATAAGTTCACAGTAAGTCCACAACACTATCATTACTCTAGAATACTTCTCCCCACTCAACCAGTTCCATTAATTACAGCTTGACAAATACATACAGGCTGTTTTCAAACATTTTATACTGGGAAGAGCAGTGCATTGTAAATGACCTGGTAGAATCTTAAAATTGTAGAGTTGGAAGGGACCCTGAGGGTCATCTATTCCAACACCCTGCAATGCAGGAATCCTGCTCACAGCTGTCCCTGGGCGGGCTCAAACCACCAATCTTCTGGTTAACAGCCAGGCTCACTGACTCATTGTACCACATACGGTACTTACATGGATACAATGACTGGGTGTCTCAATGGTATAAAGGAGCACTGCAAAGCTTGAAAAAATGCCCTCCACCCAATGAAATGGAGCCTTTTCAGACATTACTTTCTGGAACCACTATCAACACATCTCAGCAGGAAGAAAATGGCAAATGAACTGCCCTGTCCCAGCTACCACATATCTCTCTGGAATAAATGGATGGCTAAAAATTGGGAGGGAAATGAAATACATCGCAGTATTTTATCTAATTTATTAATTACATGTTTATTATTTACAATCTAATTTGCTACATTAAATTTTAATAAGTTATTCTTATCAGGTACTTGAGAACATGCATATTATTTTAGGTTTGATCCCAAAATGTTGTTTCATAACTTTTTCAGACTAAACCTATTTTTTTCCTATGCTGCTGATGGTGGAATTATTCTAGATGACATTGCTTTGCTTTTAAAATTATTTCATTAATAAAATTTGGCTCGTTGCGCTGCAAATCTATGACACACTGTCATAGTATTTTCTCTTGCAGTGTAATCCTAACCATGGCAACTGAGAACCTGTCATACAGAATTCCACTGGTCTTACTCCCAGGTAAGTGGGGTTAGAAATGCAGCTGGGTAGTTAATTAATCCACCAATTAAATTTATTTATGGGTAAAAACAATACTCCTGAAGCAAGAATAAACTTTTGCTTGTTTCTAGATGATGCTTTCCTGAAATAAAATTTCACAAGCTGTGTTCCATTCAACGTATCCAATTCTGAAGAGGATCAAGAGCAATATTGTTAAAATTCTCCTAGCTGTAACCAAACAATTGTCTATCTTCAGTACAAGTCTGAAAGCTTCACCATATGATTATTATGCCTCTGTTGTTTATCTTTTTATAAACAAATTCAGAGCCAAAGACCAAGAACTCACTTAGACGTTATATATAAATAAAGCAAGGAGCACTGAAGTCTGATACTGCAAATTCTTCAGTATGCATACTGAACTTAACTACCAAAAGTCTTCCAGCTGATGCCACTTATCAGAAGAAAGCAGATGACTCCTCCTCAGTTTGTGACGTCAATGAGACTACTTAGGGAAGGCAAAGTGCTCTTAAGAAACTAGGGTCAACATTTTTATTATAATAAACTGCTTAGAGAATACTGCAGTCCCTGCTTCTGGATTTCCCAAAAGCATCTTTCTGGTCACTAACATAAACCAAGATGCTGAACTACATGGACCTTTGATCTCATACAATAAGGTTTATCTTATGATTTAGAACTAGGGCTGACAAACCTATGGCACTGTCCTCTTCCACATATCCTATTGAAATCTAAAATATCAATCATGAGTGTCATCATTACTATATTATCTGGAGTCTGAAGCATCAGAGAAAAGCAGTCCAGACAATTGCACCATAGCAGTAAAAGTCAGTTTCCTAAGGGTTGCCAATGTTTCAGCTTATTTCAAAAGTGTTACAAAAGATTACCAGATGTCCATGTGCCTCCTTCCCAGGAGGTCTGGAGGGTGGCAACACAAAAATGGGCCTTTTTGTAGTGGCTCCCCATTTGTGGGATGTTCTCCCTAGGGAAGTTCGCCTGGCACCTTCCTTATACTGTATATCTTTAGGTACCAGGCAAAAACCTTTCTCCTCAACCAGGCCTTTGGCTGATTAATATTCTAGTGTTTGAAATGTGTTTGTGGGAGGGGGTTATTGTTTTGTTGTTTTTATTTTAACCCTGTATTTATTTGTGTTTTTCACCTGTGTTTTTATCTTGTGAACCTCCCTGAGATCTTGTGATTAAGGGCGGTACATATATAAATCTAATAAATTACCGTATTTTTCGCTCCATAAGACACACTTTTTTCCTCCTGAAAAGTAAGGGGAAATGTCTGTGCGTCTTATGGAACGAATGCGTGGTCCCTGGAGCTGAACTGCCCAGGGGCAAAAGCAGGTCGTGCTTTTTAAAAAGAGAGAGAGAGAGAAGGGGGTGTTGAAAGGAAGCCCCCTGAGCAGCTGCTCAGCAAACCATCGGGGAGAGACATTCCAGCCCTGCCCCCTTGCAGAGGGAGGCTGTTTCCCCAGCGACATGTGACTGGCTAATTAGATTATCTGTCTGGAAACTGTAGAAATGGCTTCCTGAAGCTGCAGAACTGTGAGTTAAACCCCATAAAACAGGGGTTTTTTTCCCTTTGCAAAGTAAGCTCAACAACTTTGAGCTGATCCTCAAAAAATGGGGCTTTTCTCCATTGCAAAAGAAGCTACAGAAATTGAGCTGATCCTCAAAAAATGGGGCTTTTCACCTCTAAAAACTAGGTGCGTCCTATGGTCAGGTGCGCCTTATAGAGCGAAAAATACGGTAAATTAAATAAATGTTGTTTTTAGGGATGCAGTAATATCTCTGCTACCAATGTTTTTTTCTTAATAGAGGTTGAGTTTCACTGAATTTGTGTGAACTTTATTATTTAATGAATTGAATTGAGTTTGAGCAGTGAAGAAACCCACAAAGGGATGAAACCACCACTTATTTCGGAAATACGTAAAATCTTTGTTTTATCAGATTTCTGCAAAAATGTGTCACAAAATGACAATGAATCATAAAAGAAAAGCTATTTTTAACTCCCTACATGCCTTATTCTCGCAATTCAGCATTGCATATTTAACTTCCTCATCATTTGGAACTTCCCTGCTGTTTGGAACTTTACTGACTAGCAGAATGTGCTGTCACTGAATGTTAAACAAGGAGAATGTCAGAGATACAACCCATATGATTACTGCTTAGATTGAAGTAGTTTCAAGGGGTTTTTTGTTTGTTAAACACTCCTACTTGTTTCTGCTGAGCCTTGTTGAAGATAAATAAGCTGGTTCCAGCAAAAAGTTGTAGCGCCATCAGCAATGGATCCAAGTTCATCAGTGCTGAATGGATTAGATTTATATATTAGTTGTTAAGACTGTTGGACTAGGAGCTCAGAGGCCAGGGTTCAAATCCCCGCTCTGCCATGAGGCTCGCTGGGTGATCTTGGGCCAGTCAGTGCCTCTCAGTCTAACCTACCTCAGAGGGTTGTTGTGGTGATCAAATGAGGAGAGGGAGAATCATGTATGTCATCTTGAGCTTCTTGAAGAAAAAAGGTAGGATATAAATAAAGAGCTGTTTTACTAAACGATTCGTGCAACGTTATGTGCTTGAAGTTGGTGTGTGCAGTTCAGGTTGCAGGAGCTGCTAAAATACACCAAAAAAAGCTTACCGCAATTTAGCAAAATTTTCACCCATTGACTTCCCGTTATCAAATGTGGATGTATGCATCCACATGGAGACAGTCCTCATTAATGTCTTAACATACATTCAGATCATGTTACTACCCAAAGGGTACTAAAAAAAAAAGTTAGGTCACACTTGTCTAGCTTGCAATCAGATTCAGACTGCATTCGTTGAATTACTGACAAAAGCAGAAGTCGCACCATAAAAACACTTTGATGAAACAGATACTGTTTGTTCACTCTGTGTATCAGTACTGAAATCTGAGTGCCTATCCTTACGTGGCCAAAACAGCACTTATCTATGAGCAAGACAGATGCACAGTATCAGGAAGCTCTGAATGCTGAGTAACTCAGCCACAAGTTTCACTGGGTGTTATTGGGCCAGTCACTATCTCTCATTCTAACCTACCCCACAGGGTTGTTGGAATGTTAAAATGAGGAGGGAAGACAACCCCATGCATCCTTGAGCTTCTTGGCAGAAAATAAATGCCGTAATCGATAAGCAAAATCTTGTTTTCTGTGTAACGATCGGCGATAGAAACTGGGCAGACCTACAAACAGGATGCCCAAAGCGGGGCTAAAGGTCATAGGAGTAGCAATGCTAATGTTATCATTTGATGGATAAGGCAAGACGCCACTTAGGCCAGGAACAGGCAAGGTGCAGCAGGAACATGTGCAATGGTAGATAAAATGCAAGAGATAGGAAGCAAGTGGGGGAGAATAGGCAGTTATTTGCTATACTGTGTGTGTGTGTGTGAAATTTCTATTCAGCCGTTTTCCCAGGGCAGACTAGGTATATCAGGCAGGAGCTGTAAGGCAGGTAACATTAAAGGTAATGGGGCGGTGGGGGGAGATACAGGAATTGAAAGGGAACTTCATTAATAATAATAATAATAATAATAATAATAATAATAATAATAATTAATAATAATACCGTGCTCATCTGGCTGGGGTTTCCCCAGATAAGGCAGGGCGGGGAAGCCCACCTACCTTTATAAAGCAGCAAATAGTAACGAAACAACAAAATACCACCTGGGGGTTTTTTTGGGGGGGGGAGTGGGTCATCTGTTTCAGGGGCCCCGTTTCTGGGAACGGATGTCTGAGGTAGGGGTGAAGCGGGCACCTCCCCGAGGCGTTAAAGAGGCAACAAAAACAGAAATAACGTTGCGGGGGAAATGAAGGTGGGGAGGGGTTGCTCGGGCAGAGCGAGAAGGGCAGGAGAGGGAAGCACGCGGAGGGATCCTCCCGCCGGGCGCGCTTCCCTGGGAGTAATTCCCGCTGAGGCGCCGTGGGGATTCCTCCCGAGCAAGCGCCCCTGGCGAAGCCGGCAGATCAGCGGAGGTGCCTGGGCAGGGCGGCGGTCGGTTGCCCCCTCAGCGGCCCGGGAAAGCCGCCGGAGTTACCGGTAACTGCGAGCTCTGGGACGCCCAGCTCTCTCACCTTGGGCTTGTCGAAAACCGGCGGGCTGTTCTCCATGCTGCTGCTGCTGCTGCTGCCGCCTCCTCCTGCTCCTCCGCCAGTCCGGGCTTCAGTGGCCGCCGGGCCGGCCTGTTGCTCTCCTGCAGGGCTGGCTCCGCCCAGCGGTCTCTTCTGGGACCGGCCCGCCTGGTGTGCGAGGCAACGAGGAGGGCGGCTGAGGCGAAAAACAACCCTTCCCTGCCAGCAACAGACGCTGCCGGTCGCGGCCAGGGCTACCAGGGCTTCGAGGGCTACGAAGCCGGCTCATCTCTGACACACATACAGAGTTTTTTTCCCGCCCCTTACCCTCACCAACAACACCTCTAGGCTAGGGCTCAGTTCAGGTTATGAATGCCAGACAGCAGGGCCGGCCCAAGGCATTTTGGCGCCGCAAAATGGCGCCCCCATCCTACCAGGCAAGAAAGGGTGAGTGAAGAACAGCTACACCAGCGACCAGGAGGGACTAAAGATCTACATCAGGATCTCCTGCCCCTGCGGGTCCTGACGCCTGAGGCGGTCTCCTCACCTTGCCTTTGCAAGGGTGGGCAGGCCCTGCCAGAGAGGCACACAAAATCAGGTTGATGCTCCCGCCACCCTTGAGCATGTGCAGAGGGAACATTAGAGGCGCCAGGGGCAACTAAGGCTGTGCCAGATGCAGGCAATGCTGCTGAATGGCCAGCAGCGCCCTGGTCAAATATATCATGCCACACAGGTAGGTAGCCGTGTTGGTCTGCCATAGTCGAAACAAAATAAAAAAATCCTTCCAGTAGCACCTTAGAGACCAACTAAGTTTGTTATTGGTATGAGCTTTCGTGTGCATGCACACTTCTGCAATAGGTAAGGAAGCTTAAAATGGAACTCTTTAATTCTCTATAACTGTGTTAATGCTGTCTTGGATCCAAAACAAGTTTTACATGAGTTCATATAGAAGAAAATACTGATGGCACTGACAACATTCTGCAAATATCACCTGCCATGATACTAGATGAACAGGTTTGAACTAATCTCTGTACACAAATGTACAATGAGGTATTTGACTTACCGGTAGGTTTTATGCTGCACATTCAACAACACAAAAAGTAGTAATTACAATTTAAGTGAGTGCTAAAAATGTCAAACTTGATTAATTTCAGCTCTGTTACCCACATGGTAGTTTGTTTCTGATGTTTAACATAGGGCATTTGAATAAAACTAAACCAGATTAGTTCAAATTATTAAAAGCTTTTTCTGAGTTTTTCTCTGCTAAATGTAAATATCCAGTTTTCTAGGTTTGTTCCTCATTTTCAAGAATTAAGATGAGATCCACCCCCCATCCCACCCCCGTAAATGTCAGGAATACAAATTAAACCAACCAACAAACAAACAAATAATACAAAGACCATGTTCTTACATCGCATCCTTGGTCCAGCAGATTATGATCAGGAATGCATCACATGCAGTATACTCCCTGTGATTCCTTTCCTTTCTTACTTCCCTTGTAAACTCAAATGAACTTCAGACTTTCAGGTTTGTTAAACTACAGTTTAATTACAGTTTCTGAACAATGGAACTGTGGTTTGAGCATGCTTTACAAACCAGAATTGCAAAAAGCAGTTAGATCTAAGGATGAGTTTCGTGTAATTGGATGGGGTTGCACTCCCCTTGAAGGAGCGGGTTTGCAGTTTGGGGGTGCTTCTGAATCCAGCTCTGTCACTGGAGGCTCAAGTAGCCTCAGTGACTAGAAGTGTCTTTTACCAACTATGACTTGCTCAGCATCTACGGCCGTTCCTGGAACCTGCATGCACATTCAACTGCCTAATGGCATCTGTGTCACCCAGGAGATCGCAGCTGCAGAGATGAGAAAAGTTGTTCCGTTGTCTGGAGAGGTCATTTCCTGGTTCACATGGAGAAATGGTTTTCAACGGAACCCAGTGGTGGAAGTGCACAGCTGTATTGAGGCAGCACTGGGTGTTGAAATTTTGCGCCCCTAACAATTTTGCACCCAGGGCAACTGCCTTTGCCCCCACCCCCACCCCGCTACGCCACTGACTGTACCTACATCTGCCTTATTTGGAGGCCCCTTTTCAAAGTGACCCCACTGAGTGAAGGTGTGTACTTTGGAAACAAAATTGTTTGGGGAAGCCATGGACAAAAAGGGTAAAAGCAGGGAGATAGAAGAGAGGGGGAAAGGGTCAAAAGAGCCAGTGTGGTGTAGTGGTTAAGCGTGGTAGACACGTAATCTGGTGAACCGGGTTCGCGTCTCCATTCCTCCACATGCAGCTGCTGGGTGACCTTGGGCTAGTCACACTTCTCTGAAGTCTCTCAGCCCCACTCACCTCACAGAGTGTTTGTTGTGGGGGAGGAAGGGAAAGGAGAATGGTAGCCGCTTTGAGACTCCTTCGGGTAGTGATAAAGCAGGATATCAAATCCAAACTCTTCTTCAAAAGCATACCTGCCCACTAGATCTCTAACCTTAGGGATTTATAACAGGATTACCACTGTAGAGACCTGAGATAGGAGGCTGGCTCCAATTGAAGATGGTGGTTTGGTCCTAGTCTTTTAAAAAATCATTACCATTTGAATTGGGCCCAAAAGCAAATAGGGGGCCAGCCAATGAAACTGATGCAAGGTTAGTGTTATGTGATTGCTCTGCCAGATTCTAGCTGGCATTTTTGCTGCTGCATTTTGTACCAGCATAAATTTTCCAGTTCTTTCAAAGGCAGCCTCGCACAGTGCTCAGTGTAGACTTGGGCAGGATTTTAATTGTTGATACTGGGTAGCAGGAAGTAATAGAGCTATAGTTTTAAGATGTTATTTTCATTTTGCATTTATCTGCTATTGTTTTATATTATAATGCTGACTGATGTTATTTTTAAATTGAGTTAGTGCATCTAGCCTTGCTTTGAGGGACAGACTAAAAGCATTAAAAAAATTAAATGAATAAAAATTAGCAGCTGCCATTTTAACAAGAAGTTCAAAAACTAAAGAAATTTGGTTGCACATTTCTCATCTAGCCTAGTCTGTTTTTCAAATATTTCCTTTGTTAACAGTTTTGGATGGTGTTTTAGGCTCACAAGGATGTCAGTGCTTTAATAAGAAATAATAACAAAAATAGTTATAAAATACACACATTTATCCAATTTTGTATTGAACACATTGGCATTTTTGTTTTTGTTGATGTCACAATTGCTGTAGGGGGTATCTAGAAGGGAAGGCTTATTAGTCTGTTGCAGGGCGTACAAGTCCTGTATTAGGGTGGGCGTCACCCCTGTTTTACAGATGACATGCCTCGGTTTGAGGAACTGTCAGATAACAGCCCTTTATTTGAAGACATTCTCTGTTTGAAGGGATGCCTAGTAGTCCATGTCCAATTTAAAGATTAAAGAAACATTAGAAGAGAGAACAGAAGGGACCTTGAAGTTATCTGTCAGCAATTTGTACCTGGACAGCAAACTAAGCAGGCACGAAGATCTTCCACACTATGGCAAGATGTGTTTCCTTTTAAATTCTAGCAACAATAGTGTGCAGTTTTTATGCAAGTTTGTGCTTGCTTTTCCCTTCTCCATTTCCCCACCCCACCCCTTTTTTGAGGATGGGGTTGCATAAGTGACAGCCCTACCTGCAGGACCATGAAGACCTACACATCCACTGTGGCTTAAGCCTTTGCGGGGCCCAATTTGTCAAATGAAAGGTGCAGCCCTTCTGGAGAGTGTGCTCTAGGACTAAATTTGTTCATGGCTGTTTTGTAGCTTTTGTCATCTGACTAAGTTTTTAACCTCACTGTATGGGGTGCTTGTACCTAATTCTTGTGTATGCTTAAAACAAACTCTCGTGAAACCTGTTTACGGTTCACAGATGACTGATGATGGTGCATAGGACAGGCAGGGACAGGCAGTTTCCGGCAAAGCTGGGTGAACAGATGTAGTTTCAGTTTGCCTTTTTTGGGAAACCACAAGTGAGCACTGAAAGGTCAACAAGGAAGTCCCTAGATTTTTTGACATGATTGTTGTTGTTGTTGTTCAGTCGTTCAGTCGTGTCCGACTCTTCGTGACCCCATGGACCAGAGCACGCCAGGCACGCCTATCCTTCACTGCCTCTCGCAGTTTGGCCAAACTCATGTTAGTAGCTTCGAGAACACTGTCCAACCATCTCATCTTCTGTCGTCCCCTTCTCCTTGTGCCCTCAATCCTTCCCAACATCAGGGTCTTTTCTAGGGAGTCTTCTCTTCTCATGAGGTGGCCAAAGTACTGGAGCCTCAACTTCAGGATCTGTCCTTCTAATGAGCACTCAGGGTTGATTTCTTTAAGAATGGATAGGTTTGATCTTCTTGCAGTCCATGGGACTCTCAAGAGTCTCCTCCAGCACCATAATTCAAAAGCATCAATTTGACATGATTAACTTAAATAATTGCTCTGGTGGTTTTTTTCCATGCTGCTTCAGCTGCACTGCTTCAGCATGCTGTGCATAGTATTACAAACTGCCAAACCACACTATTTTGTACCCCCTTTATTATTCTACCCCCACAATAAGAAACACTACATCTGCGTTGTTCATTTTGCCTGTTTGGTTCTTTTCGCCAAATAGTGAGTAGTGATTCTAGTTGCTAGATGCTTCTCAACCTTGCTGTCTTTTTCAGTGGAGTATAAATGACTATTGGCCTGCAATTCTATACACACTTTCCAGGGAACAAAGCCCCATTGAACACAATGGAAGATACTTCTGAATAGGCACGTGTTGGATTGTAGTAATAGGGCAGGGATCCCCAATCATTTTGGACCTGGGAGCACATTTGGAAATCTAAGAAATTGTAATGTGTACCACAAAATAGCCATCTCACTGAAGAAAAGGTGGCAATGCTCAGTACCCGTCTTCACACAACAACAACAACAACAACGAACACACCTATGCAGACCCTAAAACAAATAAAATACAGATAAGAAAAAAAACAGGCCACCATCCCCAACAAACAAAACAGGCCACCCCAAAGAATAAACCCTCATTGATTGGCACCTAGGAGGGTGTCTGGGAGTGCCATGGCATACCTGCCAAGTGGCGAGATCGTGGCAGCCATTTAGGTGTTGTGATCTTGCACTGTGCTCTCATCCCGAAAAAGTGCTTTGGGGGGGGGGAGTGTGAGGGGCAGATCACGTGACTCACCTGGGAACACATCCTGGAAGACATGCGTCCCAGTTTTGGGTCTCCAAAAGTTGGATGCTTTGTCATGGTCCCACCATTGCCACCTTGGGGATCCCAGCACTAGTGAGTTAGCTACCTGAGAGTAGAATCAGATTCACAATTTTGTAAATTAGAAGTCATGTTCTTGTAATAAAAATATTGCCTTTCTATTATGCTGTGCATTTGGTTCCAATTGCTCTCTCCCTTCTTCACTGAGTGAGCAATCATTCTCCTGCTGCATTTATTTATTTATGCAGGCCTATGCACATGATTGGAACGTAAGCAAATAATGAACAGGTTTCTACTGACTGAGTAATTTACAACCTGCATTTTAACTGTTCTCGGGAAAGAGACAGCAAAAGGAAGGGAAGAAGAAAAGGGCAATAAAGGGTAAATGTATCAAATGTGCATGCATATTCTTAGGTACACATACTTAGATCTGCTAAGTGCTATCACACTTCCTACTTTACATCCAGCCTTTGTTCTGCCCATCTCTTTTTCAGACACAAGCCCAGAAACATGCACTGAGTCTCTTACACAGTTCTAGTTCTGTACATTTATTTGCTTTTCACCTACCTGAACACAGAATCCTGCCACCCACTGAAAAAGCACACCACTTTATTCCATGGCGGCCACAAATGCTTTAAAGTAGCACCTATAGGGAAACTCTAAACCAGGCTTCCTCAACCTCGGCCCTCCAGAGGTTTTTGGCCTACAACTCCCATGATCCCTAGCTAGCAGGACCACTGGTCAGGGATGCTGGGAATTGTAGTCTCAAAACATCTGGAGGGCCGAGGTTGAGGAAGCCTGCTCTAAACCTATAGGGACCTACTGTATAAATATGCTTACAATAGTGCCTTGTTAATCGCTCACTGTGATTATTTTGCTTGTAAGTAATCGTCACTGCCTTGTTCTTATTGCATTGTATTTCTCTTACCTCACTCCCATACTTCTCCCCACTGTAGCATAGTACCATAGCTACCCCTCTGAAATTCATGCAGAAACAGTGTTGGGAGGTAGAGGGGAGAGCTCCTCTGACAATTGTTACACTTTTACTCAGAGGAAGCAAACTGTTGGAGGCGAAAGTGTGAAGTGTGCCTCTAATTTTAATTTAAAATAGAAACACGTTTGGGAAGTGCTGGTGTAATGATCCGTGATGCTAACATTACAAAATATATACCACAGTACAACACACCTTGATACAAGACACTCCAGAACAGGGCTGGTCAATGTGGTGCCCTCCAGATGTTGCTGGACTATACAACTCTCACCATCCTTGATCATAGGCTATGCTAGCTGAGGCTGATGGTAGTTGGAGTCCAACAGAACCTGGACGGCACCATATTCACTATCCTTGCTCTAGAAGCATTCTTCAGGGAGTGGTACTGGCTTCTCCTTGGTTGGTAGATGGCTAACTCTGCAAGGGTAATTGCATATGTCTATGTCTATGGCAATGCAAAAACAAAAAACTGATACGCCTGTCCCAGTAGCCAAGCAGAGAAGGAAGTTGTATGGACCAAAAGGGCTAGTATGGTTTAACGATTAAGAGTTGTTGGCCTAGGAGCTCAGAGGCCAGGGTTCAAATCCACGCTCAACCATAAAACTTGCTGAGTGGCCTTGGGCCAGTCACTGTTTCTCAGCCTCACTTATCTCACAGGGTGACAGATAATCAAAAACTACTAACATGTGGCCTCCAAGCACAGCATCTCCTGAAAATGGGTCTCCCCAAGGCAAAAACCATCATCGACCAGCGCATGAAGGATATAGAGCAGCAGAATAATCTGGCCCATATTAAGAAATTTAGTGCTTGGTACGCATACTTGCCCCCTTCCCATTTTGATTTTCGGGCATCATATTTGTCTACTCTAATTATCCCAAAATTCAGGCGGGCCTTTACATTGGCCAGATTAAATATGCTACCCTCCGCTGTCCTCGAAGGTAGATATCAAAAAATTTCATTTGAGAACCGGCTCTGCCCCTGTGGAGCTGGCTACGTAGAGACTGCGTCACACGTTCTCTTGTCTTGCTCCCTATACAAAGATCTGAGGGAGGAGATCATAACGCCGCTCCTATCTGCCATCCTGGGCCGCTCCTGCGAAGCCAAACTGCTCTCACTCCTAGCTGACCAGAACAGCTTGATAACAGAGAAGGTTGCCAAATTTATCGAGAAAGCAATGAGACTGAGAGCTGCCATTTGAATGACATCAGTGTCGTCACCCGGGTTCCCCGCCTAGGATCTTATTATTATTATTTTTATTATGTTTATCATTATTATTTTATAACCTCTGCCAAGTTTTAATCTGTCCTTTTGTTGTTATGGCCTATCGGCTACACAAATAAAGTTTATTCTATTCTATCTCACAGGGTTGTGAGGATAAAAGGGAGGGAGAGAACCATGTATGCAATGGTCAGGACTTATTGGAGAAAAGGTATTTATAGGTAATACGAATTATTAGAACCAATAGATCGGGCACATCCAACAGGCAGATTGCGTCCAGATTACTGGATGTCTGTGGTAGATCAGTGGGCTCCCCCCAAAGAAGCTCATCAACTTTGGTTCCCCTAAAAAAAGCTCAACATTTATGTCCTGTACCCCCCCAAATGTGGCTTTCCTAAAAAAAGCTCCACGCCTTAGACCTGAACCCCTAAAAACGGGCCTCCCTTATCCCAAAAAAAGCTCAACAGCTTTGACCTGAACCCCGAAAAAGGGGGTAGATAACCGCCAGTTTTTATCTCTGTGAGTAGATCACAGTCTCTTGGGAGTTGGCCACCCCTGCAATAGATGACAGATCTAGAAAGAAGCTGTTATGATCACCAGTTAATGGTTGCTGTGAATGATCAGGTCACTGTGTTCATCCTGTATACATTCGAGCTTTGCATAGAAACAACACATGCAGAACTCTTGTTGTTTTTGCTGCAGCAGTAACCAAGACAACAAAGGGGAATAATCCCTGACCAAACAAAACTATGAAACCATGTAAGAGTCAGGAACAACAATATAATGCACAAAACATTTTGCTGATTTACTCTCAGTGATCCCATTTTAAAATAAAACTGAGATGATAAAAATGTTAGCATGTTATTTACATTATTGTTGTACAACAGAGAGTAATAAACTAATCATCAAGATACCTGGCGATCAGAGATTCCAGTTCAAAATTATGAATACATAGAACACCCCCCAGTCATGATACATAAAATTAATAAGAATGATCCATCTGTATGATGCAAATGTCAAAAACAAAGCAGAGACTTCTTTCACATGTGGTGGGATTCTAATTTGACCAACGCTTGAGGAAACTCAAAAGCCAAATAAATACTAATGACGGTATGAAATTCCTCTCCATCTGGTATTTTTCTTGCTAAATTATGTGGAAAGATCTGTGAATCTCACATATGTTAACAGCTGCTAGAATATGAATTGCAAAGAAGCTGAAATTGTTTATGATGCCTTCTATCAAATAATGACAGGGCAAAATATAGGAATTTGCCATTGTGGCTAAAATAATACATTTTCTTAGATTTAGAGAACAAAAACAAATTGTGAGCTTTTTAATAAGAAGGAATAATTTTATTGAATATTGTAAAAGAAATCATCTGATGCCATATTTAATCTATGGTAGATGCCCCCCAATCAATAAAAATACATAGCAAATTGAGGTTTTGCCCCCCCAAAAAACAAAAGGCCTGTCCGCCCCCACAAAAATCCTGGCTACACCCATGTGCAGTAGCCATTTTGTTTGATGCCATACCCCATACCCATCAACTGTCCCGGACCAGGACATCCTGTTTTTCCCTGTGAGAGCACAGCGGTCATTTAGCGCACTACTATCTCACCCTGAAAAAGTGCTTTTTTCAGAGTTGTGATCCTGCCTGGGTACCATGACTCATGCAGGAGTGTGGCCCGGAAGGTGCCGTCCCAGTTTTTCGTCACAGCATGTTGGAGGGTATGATAGCCCACAGCAACAATTTGGTGTTAACGTCATGCCACCCATGACAGCCATTTTATGACGGGCACCCACAACACTTTTCAAAATTTCAAATGTACATAGTGCCTGCCACAACTTTGGTATGCTCTAACTAGTTTCTGTAAAGAATGCAAAATCCCCATTAGGGTAATTCCTCTATTAGGTCAACTAAGATGTCACAAAAGTGTGTGCAAGCTTTTAAGTTTTCCAGAACAGTACAAGATTGTAAGCAAAGCAAGGTTCAGAGAGAGCACAAAAATCGACTGACATTGTGACCATGAAATCTGTATTAGTCACAGTCTTAAGATGAAATTTGGAAGGAGGTATCAGACATTCCCCCTTCATGGATCACTGCCTTGTCGTGGTGAAGGGGCTTGAATTACTCAGGGAAGCTATGGACAGGTCAAGATGGACAGGTCGTAGTGGAGAGTTTGGAACAACAACAAAATCAGACATTCAGATGTGGGTTTGATTAGGTGCTATGCAGCTTTCTGATTGCACTGATCTGCTGGAAAGAAGAAAAATTAAAATGGTAAATCTCTCATTAAAAAAAAATGCAATCCAGCTTCTATTTCCCTAGTCATTAAGGAACAATAGCCAATCGTATCTCTTCTATGCATACTGAGACTCATTCATTGTGATCAGATAACAGAGTTCTGGGAACTGTTCATCAATGGTGTCCTGGTAAGGTGGACACACACTTCTGCTTTGAATCAAACAGCAAGATGAGGAAACCTTGCTTAGAAAACAACCTGGCCTTCAAAGCCATAGCAACATCTGATTAAGGATAAAAATAGATACCTTGGATCAAGGTCAGGCCAATTAAAATCACCCTGACCCTAACTACAAAGCTTTGCACAAGAGGATTGTGTGTGCTATAAACAATGGCACCCTTTGGGAATGTAGCACACACTATGCTGGCTCAGCAGAACAAATGCATTTAACGTGCAGCTGCAGTGCTTCTTTCCAAGAAAGTCATCATATATGCTAATAGCAAAATCAGTTCTCTGAGTCCTGCTCCTTATTGGGAGAAGCTAAATCTAAATGAACCAATGGTCTGACTTGGTAGAAGGCAGCCTCCTATTTTCCTGTGTAGCATTAAATGGCATAATTCACACACAAAAGTATCAGTGCTATTAATGAGAAGTTGGGAACAAAAGGAATCTGCTTCCCACCCTGTTCCTGTTCTGGTAAACTTGAAAATGTTATAACAACGTTGGCAGAAACAGTCAGACTCTGTTTGCAGACTCTGTTTGGCAGCCTACCTTTGCATTGGGTTGCCTCCATTTTAATTTATTTCAAGATAAAACACGAGTTCAAAATAGCCTAGCTTAAACCCACACAATTTGCTTCCTGCAACATGCTTGTTAGATGTATGCTCTTCCTGGTTAAATAGTTTATCAACCTGTACCAGGCATATGGAGGCTGAAAACTGATAAAGGATTCACCTATTGGTAAAGTCTCTTCATGAAACAGACACCACTCAGAGTCAGACAGGCTTTCTTAATCTGTGTGTACTTTCACATGCGAGTCTTAAAAACAAGAATAGAAGAAGGCCCCTGGTGGATTAGCCCAAAGGCCTATTTAATCCAATATCCTGTTTCCCACAGGCCCACATGTGAAGATCACAAGCAGCACAATAAGGGCCATATTTTTCTCTAGCTTTCGATCACCCAGGAACTGGTAGTATTCAGATGCATGTTGTCTCTGATTCTGGTGGTAGCATATGGCCATCTTGGATGCTTCTAGCCTGGTAGATCCCAGCACTGCTAATCATTGGGTTTTTTGCTGTAAAGGTGCATTTGCAGTCAGCAAATATTGTGTTTTTCCTGTGTGTGTATCTCATTATTTCCTACCCACATCTATGGTCATGACATGGCCCTTTCTTTTTTTCCACAGCAGGGAAAACTGATGCCATCTCCTAGAGCACTCTTGGGCAATCCTCTGCATACCAGATAAACAAGCTTATCAATTCAGCAATCAGAAAATGCTCTCGGTTAGTGAGGAAAGAGCTTAAACCCAAGCCTGGGTACAGATGACACACTAAGCAACCGCCTCTGCACACTTAACCTCTTTCTGCGCAGTGCACTGTAGAGAGTTTCTCATTCTCTTCCTCTCTCACCTGCTCTCTGCCTCAGGTTTGTTGGGTGGATTGGGCCCAATGAATTTTGTAAATTAAGAAATTTAAAGTTCACTTCTGTTGTTTGGTCATAATGAGGGTGGGCACACTGGGCAGGTACCAGTATAAGGATTCATGATAGGAGTCTGCACTTCTATATTTACCACTACATCCGCCAGTTAGACCAGGGACAGCCTTTTGCAAAGGACTCATGTGGTGGACATGGCCAAAACAAAAGTGGGCGTGTCCAAAATGGGCATGGTTGTATCTCGTACTGAATGGGACCAGCACACACACACACACACTGCAACATATCCCTCACATATGCATTCACATAAGAAGAGCCTGCTGGTCCATCTAATCCAGCATTCTGCTTTCACAGTGGCTGGCCAGATGCCTTCAAGCAGGACCTGAGCACAACAAGAATAAGAATAATTTATAACCTGCCCATCTGGCTGGGTTTCCCCAGCCCCGCTGGGCGGCTCCCAACAGAATATTAAAAACACGATAAAACATCAAACATTAAAAACTTCTCTAAACAGGGCTGCCTTCAGATGTCTTCTAAAGGTCAGATAGTAGTTGATTTCCAGAGAAGGCCCTCTGCCTGGTTCCCTGTAACCTCACTTCTCGCAGTGAGGGAACCGCCAGAAGGCCCTCGGAGCTGGACCTCAGTGTCCGGGCTGAACGATGGTGGAGATGCTCCTTCCCGTATTCCTCATGCGGTGGTTTCCAGCAGCTGGTATTCAGAAGCACTACTGCCCGTACCGTGGAGGCAGAGTAGTTCCATTGCAGCTAATAACCATTGATAGCCTTATCCTTCTTGAATTTGTCCCATCATCTTTTAAAGGCCATCATCGCCTCCTGCAGCAGCAGCTTCCGGAGTTTTAACTATGTGCTGCATGAAAAAAATGCTTTCTTTTATCTGACTTGAATTCTCCGACATTCAGCTTCGCTGGATGTCCGTGTGTTTTGGTGTAATGAGAGAGGGAGAAAAGCAATTCGCTGTCTACTTTCTCTAGGCCATGTATAATTTTGTCAACTTCTATCAGGTCACCTCGCCTTTTGTCTAAACTAAATTGTCCTGCGTATGCATGCTGCCACACGTAGCCCCCTCTCAGTCTCCTTCCCCCCTGCTCTCTGTCTCTGTCTCTGTCTCTGTCTCTCTCTCTCTCTCTCTCTCTCACACACACACAGAGTACATTTTTCACTTTACCAGGTTTGAAAAAGGCTCCTATTGGAAGTAACGAGTCTTTCCCCAAGCCTAAATGTACCATTGTGGGCCATTTCCAGCAGGGTTAACCCTCCCTTATTGGCTCCAATAGGAGGCCTTTTTCTAGCCTATTCGCAGTGGTGGGTGGAGGAGAGGCTTTGGGCTGGATGGGGAGGCTCCACCTGGCCCACTGCCCAGTGGTTCTTCTATGGACCAAAGGTTTGTGTCCTTATAATGTAACTTCCTGCATTTCTAATGAATCTGTCAGTATCTGTGCCAAGCAGCCATTAGAGGGCACTATGCGCTTGCTGAACTGGCTGCAAATCAGGCATGTTCCGCACAGGCCAGTCCCTTTTGCTATCACATAGTCGTATTTTATTCTCCACAGGAGGCTCTCTGGCTTTCTTGTTCAAATAAATGTTCCAACCTCTTTTGGGAATTGCATGGGTCTTTAAGACAAGCTCTGTGTAGCCAAGGTGCCATATATGTTCTGGAATACAGCACAGGAAATTCGGCACATTGCTGACTGTTCTAGGGGCTTGTGGAAGGGCAGCATGGCATTATAAGAACTATGGCCCTAAATGGCTTCGGTCCAGTATACCTGAAGGAGCGTCTCCACCCCCATCATTCAGCCCGGACACTGAGGTCCAGTGCCGAGGGCCTTCTGGCGGTTCCCTCACTACGAGAAGCCAAGTTACAGGGAACCAGGCAGAGGGCCTTCTCGGTAGTGGCACCCGCCCTGTGGAACGCCCTCCCTTCAGATGTCAAAGAGAACAACAACTACCAGACCTTTAGAAGACATCTGAAGGCAGCCCTGTTTAGGGAGGCTTTTAATGTTTAATAGATTACTGTATTTTAATGTTCTGTTGAAAGCCGCCCAGAGTGGCTGGGGAAACCCAGCCAGATGGGCGGGGTATAAATAATAAATTATTATTATTATTATTATTATTATTATTATTATTATTATTATTATTATTATTATATGGAGCTGGAGGGAACCTTAGAGGTCATCCAGTCCAACCCCCAGCTATCTTTCCCCACAGATTTAAGCTCAAACAGGCTTAAAAGGAATGATAGATGAGAACAGGAGTTTAGTTGACTTGTACGCTAAGTTTATTGCATACTGCCTTGGTATTTTTCATGAGCTTATAAACGTTGTAAATAAATATTCTTATAAATATAACTGTTTTTATCTATGCATAGGTTTACTTCAGTTTTACCTTCTTGCATATTTTGCTACTTTATATTGGCTGTATTATAGACTTGCCATATTTCAAAAAGTAAAAACCAGGGCACCCCGAAAGTTGTGCTTTTTTTTCAGGAAGACCTCAGAATTGTTGAGCTTTTCTTTAAAAAACTACCAAAATTGTTGAGCTTTTAGAAAAACCTAAAAACTCCAAAAACAAAACAAAAAACAAAACCACAATTTTTTTATTGACTTGCCTAAGATCCAGGACAAAGCGCCACATTTCGGAAATTCCCCTCAAACATCAATTCCACCTTTGAAATCCCAGTAATGTCCGTGATTGCGTCGCAAGTGTGGGCTGTGAGATGAAATGCATACACAAATAAGCAAACATATGTGAGAATGCTTGATTGGTGAGTCTGTGAAAACGTTGTCATAGACAGAATATTTGACTTGTAAAATAACCCTCCTTGCTTTGCTAGCACAAATATATATAGTGCTATGATTCTAGAAAATAAAGTTGGTGCACAGAGTGTGATTGCAACTATCCCCCAGTGTTGTGTGCTCGCCTTTTCACCAATGGAGAGGGGTGTTCCGGAGGGGGTGGGGTGTCACAAAACCAGTGTGTGAGATTTCATCACCCATGTCTGCAGCTGCAGGGGCTACTTCAGGGGAGGTGGTTAACTTGTAAAAGTCACAGAGGCTTGACTTCTCCTGCTGACTTGAGGATCCAGAGGAGACAGATTGCTGCAATTATGTTTTCTGCTTTAAAAAGTACAGTGCCATTGTCTTGTCATTGGACATGATGCATGGACTCACTTTGACTGTGGGCAGGGCAATCCAAATCCAACAGGGCATGGCAGAGTGGCAGAGACTGCTGCATCTTCAATCCTGCTGCTCACACTGGCCAGGGTGGAAGGTGGGGGGAGAGGCAAATTGTTGCATGAGTCTGGACTGAGTCTGCTGTTGCAGGATCCAGTCCATCACAGGCAGGCTTCAACCTTCCCCATCGCCAGAACGCCCCACTTGGGTGGTGCTCTCAGCTGTCAGTGAGTTTGGTGGGCAGAATGGGGATCTCTACGCCTGCAGAGTGATGCTGGTACCACTCACTGGGCTGAAGTCAGCAGGGCTAGGCACAGGGACATCTCCAGCCAGTCTAACTCCCTTGCAGCCCATTGCAAGGGGGGTTTGGATTGTACTGTAGTCTTAAAGTGGTCAATACAGATAGCTGCCATAGCAATTGCTATGCTTGGCAGACTGCTACCAAATGCGGCCCAGTATCCACAGCCACCTGTAACAAGCCAGTTCAGCATCAGAGGAGTGCAATGGGAAAAGGCATCCATCTCAGAGGACTGCATGATCAAATCTTTTTCTCAGCTCTTACATGACATATGAAATGTCACAAAAGAACCAGACAAAGCACTCATGGAACCTGTTTCAATGTGCTTTGCATATTACAAGAACTCTGTAAGTTAAGCCAGGATTATTATCCCTACAATTGCAGAAAATAAGTCAAGGTTGTTGTTTTTTTGTATTTTGTTTTGCTTTGAAAGGCAATGATACCCATTTCTTGCAGCTGAGATTTTCTCACTCCTTGAATTGTTGGCTGTTGCTGTGTCAAAACTCTAAAAGTGTTTGTCTTGTGTGTGGATGTTGGCAAAAGAGTCAGTTGTCGAAAATCTGGAAACAGATCATTAGGGAGTCAGCTACCTCGGTTTGTGGACGACTGGCTGTCTCTCATGAAGCTGGCACTCCTCTTGATCATTCCTCAACAATGATGCAAGTCTAGGCTAAAATAAGTTTCCCCCCAGAGTCCACAAGAAAACTTGGGTTCAGAGAAAAGGTAAGTGACTGGGAATAGTGCTGCTTTAATGCCAATGTTCCTTCATTTTTGGAAATGAATGAATCCACTGGGGTCAAGTTTGCAGCACATCCTGAATGACACATAGTTTATTGGGCAAAAACATTAAGAGTTAAGGAAACCTCAACTTGTGGACACAGAATTTTTAATTTGCATTGAAGACCAACCTCTCTGGGGCTGAAAGTGGGATTTGGCAGCCATTGGCAACATTTTATTAGGATTAGAGTAACTTCCCCTTCCAAACCCATGTGAAGCAGCCGGAGGAACTCAGAGTGTGCATTTGTCACAGAGTGTACATTCCTAAGGATCTAAGGTTACTGTGATCCCCGTGACATTTATATCTGACTGTACAGATTGCAGCTGTAGCTCAGTGGTAGAGCACTTGCTTTGCATGCAGAAGGTCCCATGTTCAACCCCCAGATTCTCCAGGTATGGCTGGGAATGTCAACTTGCCTGAAATCCTGCAGATCCACTGACAGTCAGTGTGGACAAAGGGAAAGGCTATGTGAAAGTAACACACTGCCTCAGGAACTGATCTGAGGTCTCTGTGTGTGAAAAATCAGCTTTTTAGACAGCAAGCATGCTCATAGCAAGCTGCAGGGCCAGCCCTACTATTAGGTAGAGTGGGACAATTGTCTCTGATGATAGGTGCTAAGGGATAGCAGCAGCAGCAGCCTGCTGGCTGTTCCTCCTGAGCCCCCAGGCATTCTCCCCTGTGGGAGCATTGAACCAGGCAGTCTTTCCTGCACCCCTGTCACTAGATTGCTTTCCTCAGGTGTGCTGTAGGATATGTCTACAAGTAAGATTCAACTGCCAGTCTAGTCTGCTTCTCTGCATGGAATGGGAACAGAATGAGGTGTCATCTTGTCCTTTGCCTCAGGCTGCAAAATATCTTGGGCCGGCAATGAGAACCTCTGGGGTCTGGAAGAATATTAGAGTGCCAGATCCCTCTCTGGAGATCTGAAGTGTGGCACTGGATCTGCTCCCTTCTTGAACTCCTATATTCTGGCTTCCACCTGTGCTCTGCTTCCATATTTGTAAATAAATCAACTATAGTTAAAAAGCAATATGTCTAATGATCTCTCCTCCAAGCAGGAGCCATGCCCTGATAGCTGTGCCCTGGAACTTCTTACTGCTTGGGGGAAATGGGGCGTGTATAACAATGTTATAGGTATACCTGAAATATGGCTTTAAAATAGGCATGGGGAACCTGTGGCTCACAAGATATTTTTGGATTCTAGGTCCTATCAACTCCCAGTGTCCCTGACCATTAGCCATGGTTGCTGGGACTGATAGGATCTAGAGTCCAAAAGCATATCACGAGCCTATGGTCCGCATGCCTATTTCTCCTGTTTCACTGCAAAGGGTTAGACTAGATTACCCCCAACTCTATAATTCTATGTTTCTCTATAATCACAACCTGTAGGACTAAGCCTTCCCAGTCTGATATTGCAGTCTGATAGCATTACCACTCATAGCCATCATTCACAGGGCATTTGAAGCATTGTCAACAACTATCTCTGAAGAGTGGAAAGTCAGCTGGACTCCCAGGTCTCTGATGAGCTGCTAACTGCACTTCAGAGCCAACAGGGCTGCAGGATCTCTTCAGCTATTTTACGGGCATAACATTCAGGCCACGCAGAGAGGCCAAAGTGGCAAACCACATAAAGACCTAAACATTTTAGAGTGTTGCCACCCAGTGTTTTTACAGGGGTCGGTTTATGAGCCACCGGTCAGCACTTATTATAACTGCTTTATGACCTCTTTGGTACTTGGTCATATAAACACACCAGAATGGAATTAATAACATCGCATCACACAAGCCTGTTATTTTAGGCTCGAGAGGGTAGGTTGTGGGCAGGCATAACTGTTGCACTGCTAGAGTCCGCTTATGTACTTGAGGTCAGATAAACCATTCATGGGGGTGAAAATGTGCTCCTAAATAACTTGAGTGGTGGTGCTGGAAAGAGCTTGAAGCCGAAAGAGGAACATCTCTCTCCCTTATTTCAGCATGCAACCTGGCTTGGTATGGGCAGTCCAACTATTTCACTGGATCAGGGAGAAGCGTTTGCTGTGTAACCATTGGTATCAGGCAGGGCCGGCCCCAGACATTTTGGCACCTGAGGTAAACCACAAAATGGTGTCCCCCTCCACCCAGGGAAGAAGGGGTGAGTGAAGATCTACACACAACAAGTGGGGAAATAAAGATCTACATTGGGAACAAGGGTGGCAGGAGACCAGCAGCGCCTCCTATACTATAGAGGTGGCCTTGGGGGAGGCTGCTAAGGAGGCAGTAGATCTGGCCACCAAGGAACATGCCTCAACTTGCTACCAATCATTCCTTGGAGGCCAGATTGCTGCCCCTGTGAATCCTGCCACCTGAGATGGTTGCCTCACCTTACCTCATGAGTGGGCCGGCCTGGTATTATTGTAGTCATTATTGGGAAAAGAAGTCTTTATAGTGGTCTTTGCCTACTGGGCTTTATAACCTATTTTCAGTCTGCATGGTGCGACCCTAAATGTGCATGCTATAGAACTTGAAATTGCACCCCTCAGCTTTTTGGTGGGGAGATGAAAACAGGGTAGGGGTGAAAGGATTAAATTCACCTCTGGATCCCTCTCTGGAACACCTGGTTGGCATTCTGCTGATTTCCTAAAAGGGATCCTGGCAGCTAGATCAGGGCAGGAACCATGTGCATGGCGCTTGGGCCAGAATTTGAGTTACTTTGGCTCCAAAAGTTCCTCAGGCATGCAGCATACTCAGCCCTGAGCACAGGGAGCCGTTGGAGCAGCCCCACACCTTTCAGGTGGCTCAGAATACGATCCAGATCTGGTAGTATTTGCTTTATGTGCCGAAGTTTATTTCTTGTAGCTGCAAGGAGTGCAAAGAGGGGCAAAAAAGGTGGAAGATAGAAGCAAACAGGAACTAGGCAGGTTCCCTTCATGGCTATTTTTAAATGCTTCAAACAGCTCCAGCTGGCCCAAATTTAGAAAAGAAAACAGAGGGCTTCCTCCCTTTCCTTTCAGCTATTTCCCAGCATGTGTTTTTATGGTCCAATGGGAAGAAGGGAAGGAGAGAGAGGACAGAGGAATGCACTTCATTGGCAAATGAACACCCAGCCGCATCCTTGCCATCCATCCATCAAAGTTAGTAGAGCAGGCTATGAAAGAGCCTTGTCATAAACACGTGGATATCACATTCTAGTGCCTGTTACTAGGGTCCATCTTCGGCCTCAAACCAATAGCTGCCCCTTCTTCTTCCAGGCGTGGTGTACTTTGCTTTGCTAAATAATGTCCAACCTGGAAGCACACTTTCAGGTTGCACAACACACTTTTTGCAGAAGTTCCCTGGTTCCATCCCTAACATGGCCAATAAGGCTGAAGTGTCCCACAATTGCCAGGCCTGGGGAGGCCATCCTGATGCCTCTCCAGCTGTTGCCGTTGTCTGTGGGCCTCCTGTGATGTCACAAAGGGACATGGTGGTTGAGGGGAAATAGGGTCTCCCCCTGTGACATCACTGGGCCATCCCTAGATCTCAGGAGCCTCCCAGAACCTCAGGTCTGGCAACCTTATTTGTCACTCATATGCTGAAATATTCTGAGCCACCTGACAGTGATGTGTCTGTTCCAAGAGCTCCCTGTGCTCAGGGTTTGAAGCTGAAGTAACTCAAATTCTGGCCCAAGCGCCATGCACATGAATCATATAATTATAGAGTTGGAAGGGACCCCAAGGGTCATCTAGTCCAACCCAGTGCAATGCAGCATGGTTCCTCCCCTGATCTAGCTCTCAGCATCCCTTTTAGGAAATCAGCATAATGCTAACCAGGTGTTGCAGAGTGGGATCTAGAGGTGGATATAGGCTCACCCCAATTTACTATGGCTTCTTTGATTTCTTTTTTTAAATGTATTTTTATTAAAGATTTCTTGGTTTACAAAAGTATGTGCAATGTCTCCTTTTTCAAGTTATATTTTCTACAGATCAGTTTCATTTGTTGAGACATTAGTGCTACATTAGGAAGAAAAGGGGGAAAGAGGTGGAGGGGGGAATGGTGAGTGGGGGTGGGGTCGGGTGGCGATGTTTCTATTTTACTTAGTGTATGTGTGGGGCTTTGTGTCAGCGTCGCTTGTGCAGGTTCTCTTTGCTATTCGCTTGTGTTCCTTTGGTGGTGAGAGAGGTTGGGGTGGATTTCTATCCCGCCTTTCCTCTTGAAGGAGCCCAGGGTGGCAGTTTTTCCCTTCCAGCCCCTATGCTGTGGACCCGATCCAGAATGGGATGTTCTCTTGGTGTTGTCTGCAGAAGCATGAAAGATGCATTAAAGAGATAACATCTCTGCTGCAATGTGTCATTTGGCCCCAGCAAATTCCAGTGAGTTCAGCTTCCCACCCCCCCGCCCCGAAGCTTCAGACTCCCCACTTGAATTCTATAGGTACCCTCCTCTCTGAAGGTCCAGGGAGCAGGAGACAGACGTCTGCTTTCCACATTAGCCATGTCTGCTTGATGCTGAGTTCTTTCTCCTTCTCATATTTGGAGATGCAGGCAATGGAAACTTCAGCTGCTGCCGCATTCCACTAAGAAATTCTTCAAATTCCCCAGCCTCCCCAGGGTCCTGCCTTAGTTATTTCACATTGTATTATTCCCATCTGGAAACTGATCTGAAAACAGAGGACTAGATTTGAAACAGAACTGAAAATCAGTGACAGGACAAGAAGCTTTCGGGCAGAGGCACGTTAACCAGGAGACCTAAATGTCTTTGTGAGCTCTTCTGTTCTAAGTGGAAGAAATTGTGCCAATCAGACACATCTACTTCAGTTGCTTTGAGTGATATGTTTTGTCCCACCTGCTTCCTGTAGGATCAAAGACAGAACTGCTGTTTGTGTGACCTCTCCTTGCACAGTGGTGGAGACCCTATGGGTTTTCTTGACTGGACAATGCCAATGCCAAGGGCAGCATCTTATAAATAGACATTTGTTGGGCTATGCTGAATATTTATTCACCCTAGGGCAGTGATGGCTAACCTTGACACTCCAGATGTTTTGGAACTACAACTCCCATCATCCCTAGCTAGCAGGACCAGTGGTCAGGGATGATGGGAGTTGTAGTTCCAAAACATCTGGAGTGTCAAGGTTAGCCACCACTGCCCTAGGGCTTAATTTGTGTAGGGACACTGGGAATAGACAAAAGTGCCCCAATCAGGTGCAGTGTGGCCACATTCACCCTATACTATTAAAGCACAAGTTAAGCACATTGCTTCCCACAAAGAATCCTGGGAGATGCAGTTTACCCCCACAGAGCTACAATTCCCAGCACCCTTAATAAACTACAGTTCCCAGGATTCTTTGGAGGAAGCCATGTGCTTTAAGCGTTTGATGTGGATGTGAGTTTCTGTCCCCCACTGAATGACAACAGAGAGTTTTCATAATCAAGGATTACAGGAAACGGCTTCCAGATCAGACAATGCTGTGTCCAGGCAAGCCTGAGTCCCATCATCTTTTCCTACCATTGAAACATTGCTTTATGGTTTAGAAGCTGCCACTTACTAGAAGCCGGGCCCATCCAGCCTTACACAGCAAACGCAACAACAACATGTCTTTGCGTTTAAGCCAAACACCTTTTACAAATTACTTCGCATGCTTTGCATTCTCAGCCTCTTTACAGGCACTTCAGTTACTCAGATTGATCGTGGCTGGAGCCGGAGTAATTATATTTCCCACTGATTTTGAATTCAATCTGAGCCGCCGTCCTCCCATTCCCGTCCGCCTCCCGATACAGGATGTTCTCTTGGCCTTGCATAGTTTCCAGGCGACATCGTTGCTTTCATAACCAGACTAGACCAAAAGTTTATTTTTCTCGGCTGAATCATACAAACACATAACACAAGACACACTCACACACACAGGTTGCAGCTGCATCTTTATTAAGTTGGCTCAGGATGCTGAGGAAGGAAGACCCTTCTTGGACTGGTTTATATAAATTGTATATGAGTGAGAGGCCACCAGATATGTTCAGGATGGAGGGCAAAGGAAGAACATCTCCAGAGGAACCACCACAGCAGGGATGGAGAACCTGTGGCCTCCCAGATGTTTAGTAACACCTACAACTACCACCATCCCTAACCACTGGCCATGCTAGCTCGGGACTAATGGGAGTTAAGGAGTCTGGCAACCTCACTTCTGTTGTATAGGTAAAGGTGAAGGGACCCCTGACCATTAGGTCCAGTCGCGGATGACTCTGGGGTTGCGGCGCTCATCTCGCTTTATTGGCCGAGGGAGCCGGTGTACAGCTTCCGGGTCATGTGGACAGTATGACTAAGCCGCTTCTGGTGAACCAGAGCAGCTCACGGAAACGCCGTTTACCTTCCCGCCGGAGCGGTACCTATTTATCTACTTGCATTTTGACGTGCTTTCGAACTGCTAGGTTGGCAGGAGCTGGGACCAAGCAACGGAAGCTCACCCTGTCGCAGGGATTCGAACGAACCGCCGACCTTCTGATCGGCAAGCCCTAGGCTCTGTGGTTTAACCCACAGCGCCACCCGCGTCCCATTGAATACAAAGGTCATAAAGACCTTTTTTTGGTTCTGAGCTAAAGTGGGAAGATTGATGCACTATTGGGCAGGGCTCCTGGGCCAACCAGAGGCCCTCTCCTCCTTTGGTGGACTCTAGTAGGCTTCAAACAGTCCTCCAAGCAATGCTCTGAACAGCACTGGGCAGCTGGACCCAGCTGCCATTTTAATTTCCCACAATGCCTATGACATAGTGTCACTCTGGAATACTTGGGGAAATTTAAATGGGAGCTGGACCCACTGTTTGGGGTGCCAGGTTGGCAATATTTCTTTTGTAAGGGGGCTTGGCAGGCAGCGGTTCCCTGTGGCGTGTAACAGTATTTATCTTGTATCTATTGTTGCCAGTTCTTATGAAATACTACGTTTTAACACTTCTTTTCTCAAACCAGCTTTGATCCAAATTGAGAAAAAGAATGACCTAGCTGCATTTTGAGCCGGTAATGTGTACACTGGCGTGATATGTGGCACCACTACTGCAAAAACAACTGTTAGGAAAGATTTTCACTACCCTTTTGTATCATTTTTGTGCACATTTATGCACATTTGTGATTTTCTTCAACAAATTCTGGTGGAGATACTGGTAATTCTTCATCCCCTCCCCCTCAAACTGTGCTCAAAGACCTTCTGGTTCAGATCTTGGCTCTTAACTGTTAACTATAACATTAGTCACGATTCTTTCTTTAAAAATGCCAAGTTAAAAGCTTCTGAAAGAGCAAGAGAAGGAGAGAGGTTGCAAAGTGCCACACAGACAGGGGCAGATCTAATACCCATCATTCATGACCTGCTAGCCAATAGGTGTTCATGATAATTGTGCCACCACTACCACATGACAATCTCAATATGAATGTGTTGTGTGTTGTTTTTGAGATGCAAAACCATGCATTTGGTATTGGGAATCTGATATTCCTGAGACAAAAGCTCAAAGATGGGAGGAATCTGTTTAAAATGTCAGCCAAAAATGGGTAAGAAAGAGAGACATGTGTTGGCCACATTCCTCCCCAGTGTGCCTGTAGCCACACACACATGTATTGAGAGATTTGTTAAGGAGCTAGCGAGGTCCTCCTCCTTCCTTCCTTCCTCCTTGTGTGCATTGCTGTGGATTGGCTATTGCCCAGAATGGATTGCTAGCCAGCACACTCCCTGATTCCACATCCAGCCCTCCAACCCAGGAGTTGCCTCGAACTCATGTTGCACATTCTCCTCCTCTCTGCAAAGCCACAACCCAATTCAGCTAATTTGTGATTAGGGGAGAAGAAGAGTTTCTACATGAAAGGCCATGCTATGTAGGTTGGTTCAAGAAGTGAAGCTTTATGCCTGCCATAGGCAGGAAAAGAAACCAAAATAAGTTTAGGTGCAGAATAGCATCCCTTCGAACTAGGAAAACTCATTTCCTCCAGACCGTGCACTACTATGATATTAGTGTTGCTGGAAAAGGTGTTTGTGAAAATAAATTAAATTCTTCATCCAGGATATAATGAAACACATTTATTACCTGTTTTTGCATCCACTCTTTCTCCTCATAGCTGTCAACCCTCCCTTTTTTTGGCGGGAAACTCCCTTATTCCAATGCCGTTTCCCGCTGCTATCCCAGATTGTTGATATCCCTTAAATTTCCCGGATTTCAAAGGAAGCAGCTCCTCTCCCTCCCTGCCGGCCAGGGAGGCTCCTCAGCTGTATTGCTCGGCTGCCAAAAAGAAGTCTGAGACCGACTGGGGGCGGAGCTTGCATGCCTTGTGCAGCCAGACCCTCATGCCCAACCAGACAGACAGCCTGCCTGCAGTCTACGCGCTCGCTCTTTCGCTCACCCATTCGTGCGCAGCCTCTGGAGCGCAGGGTGGCGAGGCTACTTGGTGCCATTGCACCGCCCTCGCGGTATCCCTTGTTTTCAAATCCGAAAGTTTGGGAAAATCCCCTATTTTCAAATCCAAAAGTTGACAGCTATGTTTCTCCTCCCTCTCTTGTATACATTTCAAAGCATGCTTTGCAAGTCAACAAAATCTTCTTTTGCAATGCTTCCACTAGATGGCATACAATGCCAGGAACCAGACTAGTCCATTGCTAGCCGATAGAAAGAAGGGATACCTTTGCACCTGAAATGCATCTGATGGAATTCATTGTGTTGGCTGCAGCTGTTAAGAGCGAAAGCATTGACTGAGTCTCAAGACTATGGAATGAGCTACTCTAATGGCTAAAGAGCTATGGGGATGAATCATAGCTCAGTGGCAGAGCAAATGCTTAGCATGCATAAGATCCCAGATTCAATCCCCAAGTTGTCCACTTAAAAGGATCAGTTATTGGTGGTAGGATAGAACTCTGCCTGAGATCAAGGAGAGGTACTGGTACGCAAAGTAGACAATCCTGGGCTATATAGACAAATAGTCTCACTTGGTATTAGGGATTGATTTAGCATTTAAAGGCAAATCTACCTCATTCACACTTTCTGAAACAATAGGTGAGCCCAAACACAGCCCCCCTTTGAAATCAGCACCTCAGTGAATTTTGCAAAGTGGTTTTCCAGCCAGGCAATGTCTACCAAAAAATCATACGCTGAGGCAAACTGTGCATGGAATGCTTATATGAGTGAAAATTGCATTCAAGAATGCATTATGCAAGAAAATGTATAAATATTAAGGGAAAGATGTTTTGTAAAAATACGTATATTAGGCAAAAAATGCAAATGTTTATGTTAGGATAAATTCATTCATGAGGACTTTGAAAAAGAAAATCACAAATGGATAGAGAAAATGTGAATAACCGAATTTAAGATCGGCAAAATGAGAAACTGAAAGAAACTGAATTTGATGGATTTGCCCATCCCTATTGTGAACAAGGCACTTTCCTACATCTCCAACTATGACCAGCAATGCTCCTGGTTCAGATATTGCTTCTACAATGTCAATTGGCAAGTCTCAGCCTCCATTTCACTATGATTCTACCATTTCATCACCATTCTACCTTGCAACTCAATTAATGCATAGAGCTTCCTTTGCAACCTAACAGATGATTAAAGAGGTACAGTAGTTTATGAGAATCTAGTAAAGAATGCATTGATTACCGTACTACTAACCAACATTGGGTTTATCAAGAATAAATCATGCCTGACCAAACTTGTCTCCTTCTTTGATCATTACTAGCTTGGTAGATATGGGGGAATGCAGTGGACATAGTATATCTTCATTTCAGCACGGCCTCCCACAGTATGTGGGCTGGGCTGTTTCATTGTCTCTCTGAGGTCCAACATCCTCCACAATTGCTTTTCATTTTTTCTGATGACACAAAACTAGGAGGAAGCACAAACACCAAAGAATCAAGAATATCATGACAGGTTTGAACGCTAGGCTGAAACCAACAAGAAGAAACACAACAGAGATAAAGTCCTGCATTTGGGTACAAAATGAAAAAAATAAAATAAAATAAAATAAATAATGGCAGATGTATAGGATGAGGAGACCAGGCTTGGCAGAAGTACATGTGAAAAGGATCTAGGTGTCTTACGTGGTCATGTGCTGAACATGAACCAGCAGCACAATGTACCTGCTATAAAAGCTATTGCAATCTTAAACATTGGCGCTGTGTCCAGATCATGAGAAGTAATAGTTCTGTTCTGTTCTGCACAGGCTAGACAGGTCACATCTGGAGTACCGTGTCTAGTTTTGAGTGTCAAATTTAAGGGCTTTGATAAATTGGGGCATACCCAGAGGAGGGTGAATAGGAGAGTGAAGAATTTGGTAACCAGTTTCTACAAGGAATGGTTGAAAGAGCTGGGTATGTTTAACCTGAAGAAGAGACTATCAAGGGGAGACATGATAGTGGTCTTTAAGTATCTGAAAGGCTATCATGCAAAAGATGGAGCAGTTGTGTTCTCTGTTACTCCATAGCGCAGAAACCAGTGAGTGTTATTTGGAGGAAAGCGGGTTTCAGCTAAATATGCAGAGAAATGACAGTGAAACAGACTGCCTTGGGTGGTTATGGACTTTCCTGGAGGCATTTCTGAAGAGGCTGGAATAAATTCTGTCGCGGATGCTACAGATACATCCTGAATTGCAGATACTGGCAGAGGGGGCTTGGTTATCTCTAAGATTAAAACTTTTAAAGTGATGTATAAGAACAAACAGCAATTATTATAGTGACCAAAAAGAACACAATGGTAGGAAACATCGATGCCGTTTCACACCCCACACCCCTTTACTATCGGTCAGCAATACTCTGAGGTGCAGGTAAGTCCACAGGGACCGGTTCACTGGTTCTCCGTAGCTTTTGGGCTGTGGGGTCCCACAAAGGTCCATCATGCATCCTATGAAACCATGGGGAGCTGTCCTCTGGGGATTTAGAGCAAGGGGTCATTAGTAGTATGCTGATGACACATAGCTCTAGTCAGGAAATCAGGAAAGTCTGTGAAGGTGTCTGGAGGCAGGGATGGACTGGATGAGGGCCAGTAAACTGAGGTTGAATCCTGAAAGACTGAAGTGTTGTGGGCAGGTGTTTTTTGTGTCTAGGAATTAGGTTTGTGCCCTGTTCTGGGAGGACTTACAATCTCCCTGAAGCATCAGGGTCATAGTGTGGGAGCACTCCTAGATTCCAGCTTGACACTGGAGTCTCAAGTAGCTTCCGTGGCTAAGAATGCTTCTGCCTAGCTTTAGGCTGGTTTGCCAGCTATAGTTGCTACTGGACTGGGATACTCTAACTTCTGTTGTCCATGCTCTAGTGACCTTCGGCTTGGACTACCGCAGTGCACTCAATGTGGGGCTGCCCTTGAAGATGGTCTACAGGCCGCTGCTGGTGCAGAAGGCAACTGCTAGGTTGGTAAGTGGGGCAGCCCAGTGGGGCCATGTGACACTAGTCCTGAAAGCACCGCACTGGCTGCCAGTGAACTACTGGGTCCAATTCAAGGTGTTAGTACTAGCACAGTGGTGGCCAAACTTGGCCCTCCAGCTTGGGCCCTCCAGCTTGGGACTACAATTCCCATCATCCCTGACCACTAAATTGCATGGGACCCAAGTACCTAAAAGAGGCAATATCAGTCATCACAGGCCCTACGATCATCAGGTGAGGCCTCCCTGGTTGGTGCTGCCGACCCATGGCAGGGCCTTTTCAGTGGTGGCTTCCTGGCTGTGGAATGCCCTCCCTTGTGAGGTGTGCCTGACTCCATCCATCATTTTTAATCTTTCAGGGGGAATTTGAAAACATTCTTGTTTATTTAGCACTTGACACCTGAAGAATGCTGTTCCGGGCAACCCTGAGGGTACTGCATGAAATAATGTTTTGAACTGTATCTGCTTGTAGAGGGTTTTACTTGTAATTGTTTTTAGAATGTTTTATTTAGCTGTTATGTTTCTGCTTGCCACCCTGGGCTCCTTTGGGAGGAGAATTTATTATTTAATTTTAGTTCCTTAGAAAAGCCTTAATAGTCTTTTTCAGGGGCAGGAAGGCTTCACGGTTGTGGGATCTACTTAATCTTTTTAAATAGAACATTGAAATACACCAGTCAGACCAAGGTGAAAAATTGTGGCCTGGGGAGGGCAGTGCCTGTGAGCACGTAACTCAGCCAAGAAATTTGGATGCAGTACCAGAACTTGTTGCGCACAAAGGTCTGCCCCTCTCAGCTCTCTTCATCTCAGCATCATAATTTCAAATGCGAGGGGAGGTCTTTTTGCTGTTGCTAAGCTGTTGCTAAACAGAATTCTTGCTGGTCTACTGCAAATGACTCAGAGATCTACCAGTAAATCCCAATCTACTGTTTGCCCACATAAGGTCTTTCTAATGGGACATGTACGCAGGACTTTCTCAAAACACTGTGCTTCATTTATTAGCCAAGGTTGTCTATAGAGAGCATTTTACACCAATGTAACCTAGCCTGTCTCACTAAAATAACCTACCCCTAGAGCTATTGCTCCAAAGGCACTTTTGCTGCAGCACGCTTTCATTGAGTGCTACCCATTTCCTTGGATTAAGTAAAGGTAAAGGGACCCCTGACCGTTAGGTCCAGTCGTGTCCGACTCTGGGGTTGTGGCGCTCATCTCGCTTTATTGGCCGAGGGAGCCGGCGTACAGCTTCCAGGTCATGTGGCCAGCATGACTAAGCCGCTTCTGGTGAACCAGAGCAGCGCACGGAAACGCCGTTTACCTTCCTGCCAGAGCGGTTCCTATTTATCTACTTGCACTTTGACATGCTTTCGAACTGCTAGGTGGGCAGGAGCAGGGCCCGAGCAATAGGAGCTCACCCCGTCGCGGGGATTCGAACCTCCGACCTTCTGATCAGCAAGCCCTAGGTTCTGTGGTTTAACCCACAGCGCCACCTTGTGCAATTGATACACAAAGGAAGTATTTTTTGTGTAGGGGCAGACTGTGGAGAAGGCAGATAAGCAAACAGATTAGCTCTGTGAATAGCTCCGATCAGTGCCACCTGAGCTGGGAAGTAAGGATAACTTCCAGTGCGGACATGAATTACGATTATAGACTCACTGCTATGTTCAAAAGCTCTATAATATAAACAGGGTGCCTGGAATAAAATATCCATCACTGTGTGGGGAGGGGGTGCACAGGAGGTCTGCCTGTACCGGCTCACAACTTTCACTACACAACACAGCTATAAATAATTTAGGAGAGGAGCTGAGCTCTTTCTCAAAGCAAAGTTTGCCAAGGGGAACAAAGGCAGACGGAACAGCACTCTGATCAGAGCGTGTTTAACAATTCAGCTCCTTCACACAAGCCCCGTGGGATCACAGCGATCAGACTCTCGGTTTTTTACAATCATGCAAAAAGACTAAACAGTCACAGAATGAGAATAGCGTGCTTTAACATTTTGCAGGAACAATGATAATAATAATAATAAACCCAGCTGTGCTGCTTGATGCTTTATGATATCAGACAGAGCTTATCGAATGATGAGGTTTAATTGATGGCAAGGTTCAGGAATTCGCTCTTGTCCAGACTTCCAGTGACAGCGTGGTATAGCAAAGCAGGACAGACAATTACTGCGCAGGATTTGAGATAGCCTTTAGAAAGCACGTCTCGCAATGAATGAGGAGATGGATATGCTGATATTAAAATAATTATCCCTGTGGGCTTGGATTATGAATTCTTTCTTGTCTTTGGCTGACTTATTATTTACTGTTGGCTTTCCTGCTGGCAATATTGAATTTAACCTCCTCGCTTTAATTCCTTGCTTCTTCCTGGCTGTCTGGGAACAGAGAGTTACAGGGAATCCAGTTGTACATCCATCCTTCTTCAGTATGTATCTTGCCTGCCCTCACTGCAGGCACGATGCACACAGACCTTGTGGCAGGAGCTGTGCAATAAGCCCCATGAAAGACAGGCTGCATTTTGACACATGTGTTGCCCAAATGTTTGCTCTTCAGTTATTCCTAAAGATCTCTTTGAATGCTGAGTCTGAATAAGAGCCCAAAACCAGTTTCCAAATTTGGGGGGGGGGGGCTTTGAGTAAAGTGGAGATCAGGATGCTCCATAGAGCCAGCTGACACTTAAAGGTAAAGGTAAAGGGACCCCTAACCATTAGGTCCAGTCGTGACCGACTCTGGCATTGCGGTGCTCATCTCGCTTTATTGGCCAAGAGCCGGCGTACAGCTTCCAGGTAATGTGGCCAGCATGACAAAGCCGCTTCTGGCGAACCAGAGCAGCACACAGAAACGCCCTTTACCTTCCCGCCGGAGTGGTACCTATTTATCTACTTGCACTTTGGCGTGCTTTTGAACTGCTAGATTGGCAGGAGCAGGGACCAAGCAACGGGAGCTCACCCCGTTACGGGATTCGAACCGCCGACCTGAGCGCCGCAACCCCAGAGTCAGTCACGACTGGACCTAATGGTCAGGGGCCCCTTTACCTTTAAGGGTGCAGGAACAAAGGACGCAGAGGCACTTGGCCATGAGCGGCCACTGTAAAGGGAAATGCTGTTGCTAGGAAGAAGGGAGGAGGTGCTCAGTTCGAGCAACGCCTTTATCAGGGCTTGTCGCATCCTTTTATCTCTTGCTATTATGAATGAATAAACTCATTAAAAAGGACTCTACCTTGTTTTCTCTGCTTATTGCTGCCACAAGGGAGGAAGAGAATTCCGAATGGGACTGTCCCAATCAGTGTCTGTACATGGATGGCGTTGGGAGGGAGGAAACACTTTCTTGTCCTTCTTATCAGACATTAAAGGGTCTTGAGATGGCCCTACAAGAGACAGAATAAGGGTATCAAGCTGGCAATCAGCTGGCAGTGACCTCTTCCCAAGCTAATAGACCGGGCATCCCCAAACTCGGCCCTCCAGATGTTTTGGGACTACAACTCCCATCATCCCTAGCTAACAGTACCAGTGGGCAGGGATGTTGGGAACTGTAGTCCCAAAACATCTGGAGGGCAGAGTTTGGGGATGCCTGTAATAGACCATAGGTCTATTACAAGCCACGATGGCTGCAGAAACAGATGGAAAGAAAGGAGATTGCTTGGCAGCCAGCCCACCTCACAAGGTTGATGCTTGCATTGCCTCTGTCACATACGTTAAGTATAATTACAATATCATCTTCCGTTATTTGTTTACGATGCCAGAACTAATAATCTTGCTAGTGCATAAAGCTTACTTGAAACTCTAGATGTTGTTTAGTTTCCTTGGGAACAATATTTGCATTTTCTAAGTGGGAGGGAAATGTAAATTCTGAAGTCAAGGTTTCCCAAATGGTTTGGAGGGACGTGGCAATCACAAAGCTGTTTTTCATACTGCTTGCTTACATTCAATAAATAAATACTCTCCCCCTTAAATGTAAAGCAAGTGTATCCGTTTCCATCAGGCAAATATTGGAGGGTATGCTGAAAATCTTATTTGAGATGCAACTGGCATCTTCATCCAAGGGCACAGGCTCGCCAGCCAAGCTGCACAAAATCTGAATTGCTTGCACTGGTTTCCTCATTTCTATAGTAACACAGGAGGACGACTGCCAGTTCCAGATGCAAAGGAATGTGATTCTCGTCCTTATGTCAACTCTTGCCTTACACAACTGGCTACAGATGGCTTCGCACCATGGAAAATGTAGAGACTGACATCGTGATTTCATTATGCAACTAATGAAATTGTATGTAAGATATGGCACAACCAAGTGTGCAAGTTGTGCATCACTGAGGAGAGTGTGGAGTCTTCTTTCCTTCCGTGCACCGAAAAGAGAATCACCAGGGTGCTAGATGTAATCTGCAGTGATGTGTGTGTTCCACTTTATGTTCCCTCTCTAGGGAAAAAAATAAGGACATGCTATTTTTTCTGGGTGACTTCTCGAGGGACTGTGCTGTGAACTTTCTAAAGGAGAAAAGTGAGCTGGACCGATGTGAGGGTGGGGGTGGGCTGAAAAGGATATATTTGAATCTGATTTTTCTTTCTGGCTTAAAGGACTATGATGTTCGGATATGGTTACTGGCATAAATGATTATATGTTTAAATTAGGAGTTAAGTAGGGGGAAATTTAGCTAACAATTTCGAGACCAGAGGGAGGTAAGGGTGTAAAAAGTATAAAATTAGTTCTAAATTAGGTTAAAGTAAGGGAATTGGATAAGGTTATAGGGAAGGATCAGAAGTACTATGATGCTGAGGTTTTGAAAAAGGAGTTGTTTTAAGTAAAATGATTTTTTTGTCTTTTAGGTTATTTTAAAGTTAGGAGCATGTAAGCTGTTAGAGAGGATAGATAATGAAATCAACAGAGGGGGATTTGAGGAAGTCAATCGAAATATGAAATTGAGGAATGTAGGAAAGCCTGGCCCACAGAATTGGGCCAGGCCCAAGCAATGATATTAAACACTGTTAGTAAGGTTAAATGTACAATGATTATGCCTACCCTTGTGAGAGAGGGGGTGAATGTTATTTCCTACAGTGAGAGGGGGGAAGTATGGAAATTTAACCAGTATGTTAAGTTCTTAAAAATTGTAAAAATCAATAAAATTTTGGGGAGGAAAAAGAAAAAGAAAGAAAAGTGAAACAGAGAAGACATTCAGAAAGTACATCACCAGGGTGAGCAACAAGATTCAAAGGAAACCCACAACCTTGGTCAGCAACAACCCTTCAGACATTTGAAGATGGCTGTTGTGCCACCTCCCATCTTCTCTTCTCCATTGCTTTTTCCAATGGATGATTGAGCCCCGCTAGAAGCTCATTGATTTGCAACTGCATATGGAATCAGCCTGGCCCATACTGGTCTTTGGCACCTCATTAAATGACACCTAGCGTAGGGCACCAAGGAACTGATATCAGCAGCCATGGCAGTTCTGTGGTGGAGATGCTGCCTGGTTCCCATGCTGCCTTCCCTGGAGCAGCTATGAAATCTAATGAGGCGGGAGCAAATCCCTCTGGGTGGCACTTAGTCAGTGAACAGCCTTGATAAAATCTTAAGTATGGGCTGTTTTCACATTTGTGGTTTTGGCCTCCTTTATTCCTTGGTATTTCCAGAAAATCACAGCCGCTTCCTTCTGCTTCCCGAGCTCAGCAGGGTGGCTGTTGGCATAAGGTTTATAATATGGGATTCTTCACTGGTTTCAGACTTGCTTCCCCTCAACTCTGCGAGTTATACAATATGGGGCAACGCTTCTCTGTATTGTTACACGGTGCTTCCCCACGTGGTGAGATGTTCTCAGGGCAGTGTGACGGGATTTCGTTTCCTTTGGAAGCGAGAGCGCTGAGAGAAAGAGAGAGAGAGAGACTCATGTGGTCTTTGCAATATTTGTTTTATGTGTAAGTATTTAAGCAGAGGATAAGCAGAGCCAAAATAGACACTCCTGCAAAGTAGATCCTCAGAGAGCAACTTGGCCACTCTAAGGATGCCCCCCAGTTTGAGCTAATTCCAGATAGAAACTCTTAGATTTCTCTCTATGTTTCTGGCCCAGCCCTACCATTAGGTAGAGTGAGCTGGCTGCCTCAGACATCAGATACTGGAAGACAGCAGCAGCTTGTTGGAAGACAGACCTCTGTTGTGCTGGGCCCGGGGGTAATCTGAGAAATGAGGTCCAGGTCCGGTCCAGAACCCAAAGGTCCAGTGAGGAGTCAGTCCGACAGAGGCAAGGCAGAACACGGGGCAGGAAACCAGGCAAGGACAGGTAAAGGCTGTCAGTACAGAAAATATTGATGCTGAGTTTATCCACATGGATTTCTTTTTTCCTAATTCCCATCTTAATCCATAATATTGTCAGGAAGAGAGTTCCCCATGCTCCCCACCACACTGTGGGCCCAGTTCTACTAAAAGACATCTTTTTCACCCAGGCTTTCCCTGACCCAGAAGACTGGGCCCTGCTTAATAATAATAATAATAATAATAATAATAATAATAATAATAATAATAATATACTTTTACCCCACCCATCTGGCTGGGTTTCCCCAGCCACTCTGAGTGGCTCCCAACAGAATATTAAAAACACAATAAAACATCAAACAATAAAAACTTCTCTAAACAGGGCTACCTTCAGATGTATTCTAAAAGTCAGATAGTTGTTGATTTCCTTGACATCTGAAGGGACAGTGGGCGCCACCACCAAGAAGGTCCTCTGCCTGGTTCCCTGTAACCTCGCTTCTCGCAGTGAGGGAAACTGCCAGAAGGCCCTCAGAGCTAGACCTCAGTGTCCGGACTGAACAATGGGGGTGGAGACGCTTCTTCAGGAATACTGGGCCGAGGCCATTTATGTGATTCAATCCTCTGTTTTGTTTTTATAAGATTTTATGCTGCTGTTTTATTGGTTTTGCATTGTATTTTTGTTTTAATGATATTGTTTAGTTTTTATATTGTTCAAACACTTAAGAGATTAAAAAACTAAGCTGCTGGTAAATGATTTTAAATAAAAAAAAATATTGCATACTAAGTGCATTATTATACCCATTGTTATACATCTCAAATTATATTGTGATTTTCCCAAAAAGAATCCTCATAAAAATTCATCAAAATACACACATTTTCTGTATGCAGCCTTGACTAACATGCACATTTCTGCAAGCAATTCTCCCTACTATAAAGCACTTTGGCATGTTAATTTTCTTTTTACTAATAAAGTGATTTTTACGCACTCTCCTGAAATATATGCATTTTTCTAAATATTGGTTAGTTGGAGAACTGCACCACACAATTCAGATAAGTTCAAATTTCAAAGGATAGCTGTGCTTTTGTTCTCATATTGTTCCGGAAAGTGCAAATTTGATAGATTTTATCTACTCTCCTTTTTAAGCTATCTAAGCTAGTGGCCACTACTGCATCTTGTAGAAGTGAATTCTACACCTTAGCTATGCACTGTGTGAAGAAGTACGTTTGTCTGTTCTGAATTTCCTATCATTCATTGGATAATTCCCAATTTCTCATATGACCACACGTGCACACAAAACACCTCCATGTACAATTTTATACCCCTCTATCATTTCCCTGTCTAAGTTACTTTTCTTCCCCTAAAGCAGGGGTGTCAAACTCAAATTCATCGGGGGCCGCATCAGCAGTTTGGTCACCCTCAAAGGGCCGGTTGTATCTGTAGGACTATGTGTCCACTCTTTATTATCATAAATTATTGTCACTGCATTCAATTATTACTGTTTTTTGTAATAATGTAAGTGATAACTAGCTCTGAAAGCAGAAACATAGTCAGAATAATGGCAAGTAGATATTCAAATGTACAATTATTGTACAATTTATTGAAAAATGATTTTTGGTAACAGACAGTAATTTTTTTTTTAACATACAAATATTGCCAAACACTGTTTATTACACATATGGCAAACACAAGGCATTAACTTTTTTATTTGGTGCATACATCAGGGAATCAAGACGGGCTCTTGTGTGTCCTCTTGTCCAAATGTCTACACAGCAGCAAAAACAAGCGTCAAACCAATGCGCAAAGTGACCCTACTACAAAGGGGAGCAAAGTGTGGGGCACCCCTACAACTGGGTGGGGGCAAATAAATCATCCCAGTATTGGGGGGGAGAGGTACGTTGTAGTTCTGCAACAGCATCCTGAAATAGCCATTCAGAGGGATGCACTGCCCGTCTATTTGGCCTGCCTGTGGGCATCCCCACAAGACGACACCTTGCCCGACCTCTGGGGCAGGTCAGCAAGGCAGAGATTTTGCCAAGGGCAATGCCCGCTCCAACGCCGGGAGGTCTGTAGGGCCACCTTTCCCATCTCCCTGCCCCTAAAGTGAGGAGACAGGACGCGACTGCACTCAGCTGTGGGGGAGAGAGAGGTGCACTGGCACCCTATTAGTATTCTGATCCCCCCCAAAAATAAAATGCAACTGGGGTGGGTTGCGAAAGTGGGGAGAGAGCGGGGGGAGCAAGGCGCAGACGTCTCGTCTGGACGTGCAAATCGGTGGGGTGGCGCACGGATGCTGCCTGGGTCTGGCGCAGGCTGGTCCCGGGGGCGGGTTCCCGGTGATGGCGATGGGCAAGAGCCACGCTGCCCGTGGGTCTGCCCCATAGGGGAGGCTTCCCTCATCCCCACAACCCAACGGAGAGCATGGCGTGAACGGACCCTGCCTGGAGCCGCCGCAGCCGCCGGGGTGAAATGGGATTCTGGCTGCCCGGGGTCGCCGCTCTCGCGTGCCTGCCACGGGGCTCGGTCTGCCTGCCCGCCCGCTTCGCCTCCCTGCCTGCCTGCCTGCCTGTGCGCCTACCCGAGTCCCGAGGAGAGGGGCCTGCGCCAGCGAAGAGCCCGCGGCTGCGCTAAGCCAGGCGTCGAGGGAGGCGCCCCTTACCAGGCCTGGCCGCCAGCGCCCCGGCCCGCTCGCCCCGCCGGCACTTACCGACCCCGTCAGCTCCGGGGTGGGCTCCATCGCCGCCCAGGCCTGCACAGGCCTCACCCAGCACCGGGCAGCGGCTGCCTCAACATGGCGGCGGAGGGCGCGGGAGGGGCTGAGCACGGGGCGGGGCCTCGGCGGACGGGCCCACTTGCGTGCCGGAAACTGACGGGCAGTGCACAAGCTGGCTGCTCCCGGGGCGCCGGGTGCCCCAGGCGCTCCGCGCCGCCGCCATTTTCGCCTCTGGTTGGGGCGGCGGTGAGCGGGGGGCAAGCTGGCCAGCGCCGCCTCAATGGACGCTCCGGCCCTGGCTACATGGGCCACATGACAAGGTCTGGCGGTCCGGATTTGGCCCCCGGGCCTTGTGTTTGACACCTGTGCCCTAAAGTATAAAGCCCCATTTTTTTAGCCGTTTCTCATAGGGAAGTTTCTCCATCCTTTGACAATTTTCATTGCTCTTTTCTGCACCTCTACCTTTCCTACAGCATCATTTGCAGGAACCAGAACTTTGCACAGCACAGAAAGCATGGCCACACTATAGATTTTTTAAAAAGGCAGTTTCATCATGGGCAGTTTTGTTTTTCACCCCCTTTTCTCCAGTTTAAGCTTTCACACCCACCAAAACCTGGATTTTGTCGATATCCAAGTAGCAATGAAAAATGGCCCTCGGTAGCCCCCACAATTGTTTTATGAGGTGGCCTTAATCTTCCAGAAAGCAAACATGCTAGTTTGAATCCATTATACAGAGATCACTCCTGCTAAAACCAATGGGATTTCTTTCAAAGCGTAATATTGGATTGAAATGCAAGACAAATGAGGCAGGTAAGAGTTCTTTCACTCTGCATATTTACAGTGGTACCTCGGGTTACAGACGCTTCAAGTTACAGACGCTTCAGGTTACAGACTCCACTAACCCAGAAATAGTACCTTGGGTTAAGAACTTTACCTCAGGATGAGAACAGAAATCGCACGGCGGCAGCGGGAGACCCCATTAGCTAAAGTGGTACCTCAGGTTAAGAACAATTTCAGGTTAAGAACGGACCTCCAGAATGAATTAAGTTCTTAACCCGAGGTACCACTGTATAAGATAATGACTATAGAAGGAAGTGGTTGGTTTGTGCAGAGCCATCACAGTGCCCAAGTTGCAATGCTTTTCAATGAAATTAAGAGACATGTTATTCTGCGCTCCATCATAGCCTTTTCCACAAGTCACCTCCACATACAGCCTAAATGGGGTGGGGAGCAAAGCTATCGACCTTATGCCCCCACCAACTTACTCTGCCTGACATCTGCAAAGAGGATGTCCTGTTGCATGCTCATAGGATTTCATGTACAGGTAGGTAGCCGTGTTGGTCTGTCATAGTCAAAACAAAATAAAAAATAAAAAAATTCCTTCCAGTAGCACCTTAGAGACCAACTAAGTTTGTTCTTGGTATGAGCTTTCGTGTGCATGCACACTTCTTCAGATACCTTGGTATCTGATAAGAATACCTGAAGAAGTGGAAGTGTGATATCTGAAGAAGTGTGCATGCACACGAAAGCTCATACCAAGAACAAACTTAGTTGGTCTCTAAGGTGCTACTGGAAGGATTTTATTTTTATTTTTATTTGTTTTGAGGATTTCATGTGACTGAGAACCCCATGCAATCTGGATTCCCCTTTTCATGTAGTGCATACCGAATCCACCAATGTTGAGGGGGTGGGGCGGGGTGCAATATGATGTCGGGGTCAGCAGATGCAGCCCCTCCTCCCTCCACTGAGCTGACAGGTAGAGGCCACCTTGTGAAGAGGCAACAAGTGTTCAAATAATCAAGAAAGGTGCAAGCAATGGCAGCTCGTAAACTGGAGAGGAGGGTAGCCTGCAGTCATTAAGCAATTATCGAGGGAGAATGGGGCTGGGACATAGCGTGGGTTGCTGGCACCCAGGGCGAGGCAAGTGTTGTGCCCCCTGGTGGACTGGGCAGCGGTCAGTCCCTTCTCAGGCTAGCGTCCAATCAAGGGAGTCTCTTCTTGCAAACTAGCCCCAACCTGGGAGCAGAGATAAAGCAGAGAAACACAAAGGCGACCACCTCAACTCCATGGGACCCTCAAGAGTCTCCTCCAGCACCATAATTCAAAAGCATCAATTCTTCAGCGATCAGCCTTCTTGATGGTCCAGCTCTCACTTCCATACATTACTACTGGGAAAACCATAGCTTTAACTATACGGACCTTTGTCAGCAAGGTGATGCTATTATCTAGGGGTCAGCAAACTTTTTCAGCAGGGGGCCGGTTCACTGTCCCTCAGACCTTGGGGGGGGTGGACTATATTTTTTTGGGGGGGTGAACGAATTCCTATGCCCCACAAATAACCCAGAGATGCATTTTAAATAAAAGCACACATTCTACTCATGTAAAAACACACTGATTCCCGGATCATCCACAGGCTGGATTTAGAAGGCAATTGGGCCGGATCCGGACCCTGGGCCTTAGTTTGCCATGCTATTATCCAACCTCTCTTGCAAGCTTCCGCTTGGGTGCAAAGGTGCTCAAAGTGTACAGGCTTCCACAATACACAGAACCTCTGCTCCTCAAAGAGCTCTGTGGAGCAGGCATCTTGTTGAGAGCACCCAAATACCCCTAGAGAAGCTCTCCCATTAAAAGACACACTTACTGTCCGATACTTTTGCTGCTTCCCCCTCTGTTCTGCTTCTCTGCAATCGGCACTGCGTAACTTCCCTTCTGTGCTTTGTGAATGGGTTGCATGTTCTCACCTTGAGGTGAATGGAAATGTTAACTGGAATGTGGGGGGAGAAAAAGGAAAAGAAACAACTTGATGCTTGTCCAAACCTACTCGTGTTTATACTGGAGCCTAGGAGTGACATCAGAGCAGGGAAGAGTATAAACACTTGCAGGGCTTTACTCGCAGACTTTAAAAACTTCAGACACGCTGCTGTCTCCAAACTGCCTGGGGAGGGATGTGCTGAAGTGTCAGAATGAAACTCCAGCTTCTCTTGATCTCCTTCCTTTGTCTCCTTTCCAAGGTAAGGAAGCTGGGGATGTTTGTTTAGATAGCAAGGATCTTTCCCCCCTCCCCCACTTACAAAACAATTTATAATCAAGCAACTTCAGTTTGGCAACTGGAATAATTAAAGGATGTCTTCAAACACTAATGTGTCTTTTTAGTGTGCATGCTTAAGTGTCACATCTGTGTAAACCATAGAGAATGTGCTATTGTGAATAAATGTTGAAAGGCCAACTTTTATCCTTTAGCACCACTGTTCCCATATTTTAAATCCCTGTACTTGGATCTACTTCATTAATTGTGCCGGTACCAAAGTCATGTGCTTATGCTAGCTGAGTGTAATCAATTAAATAGTTTCTTCTGCACACTCAGTCCTCTGTTTTACAACCTCAAGAGGCACAAAGCCAAGCAGCTGGCATTATTTTTCAATATTGCTCAATTGTTGTCCAACTTTTGCTCCGGGAAATACAGAGAAGCACATGTACAGCTGATGCCTCCTGCAGGATTGCACAAGATGAACAACATAGTTCATTTAACATGTACACACACACACACACACACACACACACACACACACACCCCCAGAGAACAATTTAATCACTTGAGAGTTTTCCAGTGGTTTTAGAATACTGCTTCAGTTTCAGATTTTGGAAACCACACTGTAAGTGCTGAGATCGTTGCAGTTGCCTGTCTTTAAAAAATATGTAACGCATGGACTGGATACCTATGTGAAAATACAATTGGGTGTTACTTAAGGACACAGCAACCCAGAATATGAAGCCTATGAGAGGTAAAATTAATCAGATCATAGCAGATATTCAGCATATCTACATCCAAGAATAGCCTGTAGTGGAGAGAAGCAAGCCCATTAAAACAAATACTATACCTCAACAGCTATAAGAAGCTGTGCATTATATCCCAATGACATCAATCCCTGTTTGGTCATATTATCCTAGGAAATATAAAGGTGTGGTTTGCTTTTCCTTACTGCACACTCTCGGTACGACTCAGTGTCAGGGGTAGCACAATTGATCAATTTTTAGATTATTCAAATAGCACTCCTGTGAGTGACTCTAGGTAGTTTTTGTTTCCAAATTCTGTGAGGGGGATGAAAGGTCATCATTTGATGAGTTACCAGTACGCTGCTAGAGATGCTGAACACATTAGCATCACAATGACATTATTTTCTTTCAAATGCAAATAGATCACCATAAAGAAGAAGCACTGACAAAGAAGCTCACCTTAGGCAGATTCTTAAGAAGGCAGGTTCTCTTATAACCTTTCACCCCTGTCTACTGAGTAGCGCAAGTATGAGTTACCACATAGACTTCATCACTTCATCCTTGTATTGATTCACCACTTCCCTTCCCTGTTTGCTTTAATGTGTCCACTGCCTCGCTTCTTACCTCAAGGCCTTACTCACCGGCAGTGTCAATTAGTTCATTTGCTCATTCATTATGTTTTTATCCCTTCCTTCCTTCCTTTGCTGAGCTCAGAGAAGTGGTTTGCCTCCTGTGAGGCAGACTACCGGTAAGTTGAATGTAGTAGACTAAGTGATCAGCCCAGTGAGCTTCTTTGTTGAATGGGGATTTGAACCCAGGTGTTCCTGAATCTAACCTGAGTTGGCTTTTTTCATCTTTCCTCCCCATTCCTTTCCCCTTCTGCGCCATGTCTTTTAGTTGGTAATCCATTAAACGATTGTATATAAGCCACTCTGGAGTCTTTTTGTCTGAAGAGCGGGGTGAAGTTGCTATGAATAAATAAAAACGCTTGCACCTGTGTATGAGGTACATGTGCTGGGAAGATATGGCTTAGTTGTGTGCAGTCGTAAATCATAAGAAATAATCTACACTTGAGATCTGTGCTCTGCACAGAGGTGTTATTTTTATGTAGAAAATGTGATATTATAGAACACTGTTAGTCTGGAAGCACCACACTTGATTTAACGACAGTGCTTTTTAATCTTGACAAATCATTAAATCATTGAATTATTTAAGTGAAGGCAATACAAATAAAATTCAACCAGTTAGCACTGGTAGCACTGGTAGCCATATGTTCTATTTTTCATGGGTATGTAAAATGAGAGTCGTCATAGCGATCCATAGTTAAAAGCAGAAGTCGGCAAATGTGTCCTCTTTTTTGCTCTTCAAAATATGACAACCCTACTAAAGCCAGTCACACATCATGATGAGCCATACATCACTCCTGCTTTGCTCCTCATTCCTCTCTGCTTTCACACCGAGGAAACAAACCTGGAAGTAACCCGTTCCGGTACTTCCGTGTTCAGTGCAGTGCGCAACCCAAAATCGCGCAACCTGAAGCGGCCATAACCCGAGGTATGACTGTATATACAAACAGGTTTATCCTATAAGGGAGATTTACCTAGTGACTGCAGGCTAGCAGTCCAGCAGTTTGCAGGATGAAAGGAAGATGGAAAAGAGAGAGAGAGAGTGGCAGCATGCCTTCGCCTTTTACCAGATCTGGAAAGGTCACACCCACCCACTAGTCACATGCAAAGAAGGATGCTCCAGGCCAGGAGGAACAGGAAGTTTCGACTGGCTGGACCAAACATTCCCTTGCATGCCCACTCTAGGAAAACAAGGAATGCTGTATTTGACTGCTCCCAGTGGATTACATCCCACATATTTAAGCAGAGGTTGGATGGTCATCTGTCATGGGATGGTTTAGCTGAGATTCCTGGATTGCAGAAGGTTGGACTAGATAACCCATGGGGTCCCTTCTAACTCTTCAATTCTATGATTCTATGACATGCAGGACTTGAGCACAACAGCACTCTCTCCACCTGCGATTCCCAGTAACTGGTGTTCAGGTGAATGCTGCTAGTAACCATGGTTTGTGTACCTAAAAAAGAAAGGCATTCAGTGTCACTATATCCTTTTTAAAAACTTATTATTATTCAGCTGCTCTTTTCGCCATGTCCCTATATTCTCGCACTCTCTCTCTCTCTCTGCAGGTGTATGCACAGCTTTGCCAGACTCCATGCTACTGCCCATGGATCCCTCCACGTTGCCCTCCTGGCTCCTCCTTAGTTCTGGACGGATGCGGCTGCTGCAACATATGCGCCCGCAGACTGGGAGAGCCCTGCAGCTATCTACACGTCTGCGATCGGAGCCAAGGACTTGTCTGCGATTACAGCGCTGCCCTGATGGGGAGAGGAGGAACCTGCAACTGTGAGCTATTCCTTCTTGCCTCTCTTTGCAGGAGCCCCTCTGTCATTTAGCGGGATGGAACTGGCTCCCTCGAACTGGGCAAAGCCAGAAATGTCTAATGGATATGGAAAGAATGCCTAAAAAGATTAGGAAACCTGCGGGGTGCCCTCGAGACACAAGAGTCCAAAAGCATGTTGCACTCCAAAATCTTTATTAGATCTGTGAGTCAGGGCCAAAGTACATATGGCCAGCCATCATTCATGAATATCTTGTGTTTTAAAAGTGTTAATAGTAACTGTGGGAATTACAGGGTAGCAGGGAGAGGAATTTGAACTGGGACTGCAGCGCTGGAGGGGGTGTTTCAATCTCACATTATTATTTTCAGTTAACACCCCTCTCTCAAGAAGTTTCTATTGGTCCTTTAGGGCAAGGCATGCAGGTGTTGTGTAGCTTTTAAGGGGGAGGGATTAATCAGGAAAATTTGGGTAGAAAGGGTTAAAACTTTGTTCCTCTGTGTCATGGTCCTGATCTAAATTCCAGATAGGTAAAGGTAAAGGGACCCATGAGCATTAGGTCCAGTCGCGGACGACTCTGGGGTTGCGGCGCTCATCTCGCTTTACTGGCCGAGGGAGCCGGCGTACAGTTTCCGGGTCATGTGGCCAGCATGACTAAGCCGCTTCTGGCGAACCAGAGCAGCGCACGGAAATGCCATTTACCTTCCCGCCAGAGCGGTACCTATTTATCTACTTGCACTTTGACGTGCTTTCGAACTGCTAGGTTGGCAGGAGCAGGGACTGAGCAACGGGAGCTCACCCCGTCACGGGGATTCGAACCTCCGACCTTCTGAACGGCAAGCCCTAGGCTTTGTGGTTTAACCCACAGCGCCACCCATGTCCCAGATACCCTGCTGCTGTTATACTCTGTATAAGATACCCTGCTGCTATTATACTCATACCTAACAATTATGAACAGCCGTGGCAAGACAGAAAGTGTAATACATAACTAGGAAATGCTCCATATCCTGAGAAGTACTAGTAAAGAAGAATATTTCACTCACCAAAGAGTTAAGGGCCATTGTGACATCAGCACTGAGTGAACCAATCTTCTCCTTTTGCCCTCGCCTCTGTTGGCATGCGTGAAAATCCTGAGTGTCGAATGGTGCATTGGTCCACGCTGCTGATTCCAAATATTCATACCCTTTGGTGGGCACTTCACTAGAAAGGGATGATGATGCTCTCACAGGGCCATAAATCAGAGGCTGTGATGACAGTCCTGTAAGTTGGTACACAGTGCAGGCTTGGCTTTATGTCACGACTGTGTCTTCTCTATTTTCCCCCTGGAGCTCCCATGGCAGCAGGCAGGAATGCAAACAAAACTCAGCAAATATGCCCCGATTTCCTGTCCTACTTGGAGAGTTCAGGTCAGCTGACAGGGATGTGAGTTAAACAAATACCAGCCTTTTACAAAATAACAAGACCTAACTTGGAGCAAAGTGACTTTCCTGTTTTTTAAAAGCTTTCTAGAAAGAGCAGGAGAACTGTGCCCAACTCTTGGAAAAGTAGGGATCCCACACTCTGAGGATGGAGTCAGGCTTAGCTTGGGTATTAGTCCATTAGGCAATCAAACAAAACAGGGATATCAGAAGCTGCCAGGTCAGAAACTATTTATCTAGCTAGCCTTGTATTTTCAGCCCTAGCAGGTGGCACTCCCAAGATCTCAGGCAGAAGTCTTTCACATCATCTCCTGCTTTTAACTAGAAATGCCAGAGATTGCATCTGGAACTCTCTGCATGGATGAAGGCTATGCTTGTCACTGCCAGTTAGAAATCAGGGGTTCCAAAAAATGTGGTCTGTGGACCTTCTTTCGAGCTTAATTTGGGTGGTTTGTTCCACATCAGCAATAAATATTCATATTGTTTTATTGTCCACCAAGACGATCTGCAATTTTCAAATGCTCCTGGGCAGGGGAAATTTGGGAACCACTGGTGTAGATAGTCCTGAGCTTCCACCCTTCCAAATGACCTGTTTATTGGGCATCCATCCTGATTTGTTTGCCGTGAGATTAGATGATATCGCATCAAAGCAAGTGTTGTCCCAAACTTTCCACTGACTTTCCCTGCCACTTTCCCTATTGCAAACAATCAGATCTGTTGTGCAACAGCTCCAAATCAGCTTTGATTGTGCAACATGAATTTGCAAGTGTGTGGTTGAATCCCACCTGAAAATTGCGGCAATCTGGATGTCTTTGATAGATCAATGGTCTGACAGATTTCTATGTAAATTGTTTTGGGCTGGCCCTGTTCATATGAGTGCAGGGGATTCTTCAAATAACCTGGTCTGAAATTGTTCAGATTTCACTTCCCATTCCCACTTTGGAATGTTGCCAATGGATTTCTTGGTTTCTGAGCTTCTCCATGGAAAACTGTGCCACAGCAGAAAATCCAAATGGAAGGCCAACACAAGGCCTGATTGTATAACTGCTTTTCACTCCACCTTATTTTGTATAGCCAACCTTCTGGTTTGTGGAGTTGCATCTGTAGGAGAATCTCTGACACAAAAACGTTTCTCATAATCGTTAGGAACAATGTACCTCTCACCTGCTCTTGCAGTGGAAGAAGATACATGGACTCATCAGTCTAGTTATAAGTCTTTTGGCCCAAAATGTTGGGTTTTAAATAACGTTTTTAGTTTTTGGCTTTTAGGCTCAAATGTACTGGGTTTCTGACCCTAATTCCTGATAGGGTACATATGTAGGGGATTTAGTGGAGAAATTCCCTTTCCTAAAAACAACAACGCAGAGCCAATTTCAGTTTCAGAATGTGGAGGTACCATATTCCATTGCTGATCATATTAGGTGGTGGCTCTGTTACAGACTGAATGCCTACATTTGATTTCTCCCATTGTTTCTGGCTACTCTGAATGTGTACTACAGATGAGGATGACGACGACAGCTGCGAAGTGAATGGGAAGATCTATCAGGATGGGGAAGTGTTCCAGCCAAGCTGTAAGCTCCAGTGCCGCTGCTCAGGAGGAGGTTTCACATGTGTCCCCCTCTGCAGTGAGGATGTTCGCCTCCCCACTCCAGATTGCCCCCATCCAAGGCGTGTGGAGATCCCAGGAAAGTGCTGCCAGGAATGGATTTGTGAAAGACAAGACAGGCAGATCTTGCCGGATACCATGGCAGGTAACACTCAACAGGTCCTGTTGATTTGCCTTGAGAGAGTCTTTAAACCTCTTTTGTTGACCACTGGCATTACGCTTTCCATTTTTAAGTTTGGAATAGAGTAGTTGCTTTGGAAGACGATAATCAGGCATCCACACAACATGACCAGTCCAACGAAGCTGATGTTGAAGAATCATCGCTTCGACACTGGTGATCTTTGCTTCTTCCAGTACACTGGCATTAGTGTACCACGAATATGCTGTTATTGTATCCACGACATGTTACAGAATACACCTAAAAACAACAACAACAACAACCCACCCCCAGTCTGGAGGAGGTCCTAATTCACCAAAGCTTAGGCCACAGCAATAATAATAATAATAATAATAATAATAATAATAATAATAATAATTTTATTATTTATACCCTGCCCATCTGGCTGGCTGCCTCAGCCAAACTTGCGAGTTTTTCAAATCCCAAAAAAATCCTTCTCATTTTTTGCTACAAAACTAAGAAGGCTATCCCTCTGGACTTTGTTACCACGAAATTTATGTGTGTCCATTTTAATGAAGCTTCTTTCTTTCTTTCATTACCTGCTCAGCACAAAGGCTCCCTGGGACAGCGTCGATATTGATCCCCTATGCATGTGAACAGTGGAGCACTGAGTGTTCCGCCTGCTCTGCCACCTGTGGCGTAGGGATCGCCACGCGGGTATCTAACCAGAATCAGTACTGCAGGCTTGAGACCCAAAGACGCTTATGCCTCCTCAGATCCTGCCAGGGTCTGACGGGAATAGCCAGCATGGTAAGTGATGGGTCTGTGGCAAAATACGAGAAATCTCCACCAGGGCTGAAGTTGCTTTTTGAAAGGAGGGAATCCCCACCACATGGCAGGCATATGTCAGGTGGTCATATGTGGTTACTGTCACAGAGAATGTATTGCTTTGGAGACAGAGCAAATGAGGATACAGAACAAAAGGGCAGGAAAAAGGGGCTGGTCAACAAGCAAGTGAGGGCAAGGACAAGGGAGGAGGTGAAGGACATTTGTGAGTGTGAAGCCTGGCTGGAAGACCATACTTAGCAAGACAAAAAAACCTCTGTGTTGCAATCTTCAACAGAAACAAAAATGAGCAACACGACGGCCAATGAAAGTAGTGTATATATTTTTCTTGTATAATACCAGAAAGACAACAGACATATGTATATGTAACCACTGCTCATATGACCACTGCTCCTTGAAAATTTCCATTGTATGTTAAGTTATTATATGCTGAAGAAGACGTATACGAAACAGTGTCAAAACCGGATCACTGTCCGTTGTCTTTCTGGTATTATACAAGAAAAATATATACACTACTTTCATTGGCCGTCGTGTTGCTCATTTTTGTTTCTGGCTGGAAGACCATGGCTTGCTGAGGGACATAATAGAGAAAAGTCTGTATGTGAATGAGCAGCCCAGCAAGCCAGCTCTTTGGTATAGCTGTGGGAAATACATATTTGTGAAGCAAGCCCAGATGGGTAGCTTAATCTGGAGAGCACAAGACTCTTGATTTCTGGGTTGTGGGCTCAAACCCCAAGTTGGGCAAAAGGATTCCTGCATTGCAGGGGGTTGGAGATAGATGACTATCCCTTCCAATTCTACCATTCTAGGATTCTATGATCCACTCACAGGCTAAGTGCCTAGGGCTGCCCTGTGTTGATTTCCCATCCTCTCCTTCTGTAACAGCCCCATTCAGTTTTCCCTATTGCAATGGCAGAACGAGGGCGGGGGGGGGGGATTGCTGGGGAGGAAAGGCATAGAGGGGGGAATGTTCATAGGGTGTGTGTGACCTTATTCTCACATGTTAGAGATGATAAGATAAGATAAGATAAGATAAGATAAGATAAGAGTTCTTTATTGTCATTGTACAGGTACAAGTACAACATTGTACAAGTGCAACGAAATTTGATGCCATCCCATAAAAAAAAACAGCACAAAAAACAAAGAAACAAATTTTCAGCCACACATGCACATACATACACATCCATCACAACTCTCCAAGATTCCCCAAACAGGAAGAATGTTCTTTTTAATACTTCTGCCCTAAACACATTCCCTCTGCAGAAAGTCCAGCTGGCTTTGATGGAGTTAAGTTTCAAGTCAGCATGCAGCCTTAATTCTTAATGCCCAAATCATGATTCAGTTATAATTTGCATAGGAATAGTTCCTTTCCTTCAAGTTAGCCACAGGTGTCCAGTGAAGGGCATGGGGGGTGCTACTTGTCTGAGGGGGGTGGTTGCCCCCCTGTTACCACCTATGTACAATGTGCATTCCCTCACTCCCACAGCTTTGGATGTTCCTGGCGGGGTTGAGCAAATGCACATTTCGTTGACATCAGGACATAGAGCAGCTTTTCCCAGCCTGGTGTCCGCTGGGCATTTTGGACTACAAATCCCATCAACCATAGTCAGGGCTGATGGGATTTGTAGTCCAAAACATCTGGAAATCTGGGGGAATCTGTCATAGAGTAAATTTAGCCAGACATTATGAAGGGGGCAGTTCTTTATAGTATTGTTTTCCAGTCCAGGGCAGGAGGCATTTTAATCTTCCCCCACCTGCCGCAGGGCCCCCCAAATTCCTATGCCTAGCCTTGTCACCTACCTCTACCTAAACTCTCTCTAAATTCTCCATGGACCACTTAGCTGTGTGCTAAAGGACCGAGCATCTTAAGAAAGACATTCTCTTTAAGTTCGATATAAATTGTTCCAGCAAAATCGATACTTGCAATTCGACTGCCAAGCTCTGTAAGTGGCTGAATCCCCAAATAGCAATGGACCCTCTGTGACCCAAAATGCAGCAGTGTGATTTATTGACACAGCTGGAGCTAAATGAGCTACCTGGCTGGATTTAAACTGGCCTGTTTTTTTGGGTGTGTGTGTGTGTTGTGCTGCTTTCCTCCTTGATTGAGGAGGGGCTCTGGCTCCACCAGGAACAATTCATACTTTATAGCTTCTGAAGTGTGAAGTTTCAAGGGCTGCAACGAAGGTTACTTTGCAAGATCTGGGTTGATAGAGCACTTTCTGGGGAATAAAACACTCATACTGCTTTCCACACATCAAAAGTATGTGTAGCGGCCAGTGTGGTGGGACAGAGCTGCAAGCGCGCCTTCTGAACACCATTGTCACTACAACTTACCTGGACGGGGCTGGTGTAGTCAGGGTGCTGGCAAGCTTGGGGTTTTGAAGAAACACTGGTAAGAGCATCAGGCTGGTGTCAGGAACTGGGAATCAGGGGCAGGGCGGCAATAAATCACACAGCTTCAGTGAAATTAACTCTTTATTCAAGAAAACAAGGTCGACTTATGAGGCAAGGCCTAGAGAGCACATCAACTTGGTCCCAGTAGATCTTGCCCTTATGGGGCAGTTGTGGGGATGGAAGGTCCCCACCTTCCCACAGTTGCCTAAGTCTCTTCCTGCCCCCTGGGTCCTTCCCAAGCAATCTGAGACTTCAATTTTGTGCCTGTCTTCTTGTAAGTTGGTTTTGGCATTTTCTGTTCTTGTAAAGTTGATTCAGTTTGGATCAGCCCAGGCTAAAATGTGTTCATAGTGTCAGCTGTGAAAAACAAACCCAGATGGGGCTTGGGAAGGGGGGGGGAAATGTTTGATTTAAAGCCAAGGTCAAACTACATGTTACATTGAGCACATTTCTGTGAAAAGTGTGCTCAGTACCGCCACTTAAATCATTGATCAGTCCAGACAACAGATTTTCACCTATACACACTGATTACAGTAAAGGGTTCCTTTGTGCAAGTACTGATATCTACCATCCATCTATCTATCTATCTATCTATCTATCTATCTATCTATCTATCTATCTGTCATCTATCTATCTATCTGTCTATCTATCTATCTATCGTCATCTATCTATCTATCTATCTATCTATCTATCTATCTATCTGTCTGTCTATCATCTATCTATCAGTGGAAGCAGTGAAATGGTGCAACCCCCCCCCCCCAACATATAGGATACTGAGATAGGGGGATAAACAAGGGAAAATTGGGAAGGAATGCTGCAAACATACCCTAAGTATATCAGCACCAGATGCATGAAAATAAACTCCAAAGAAAATCATACCCAAACTAGACATTATGCAGAAGACACCATCATCATCATTATCTGAGAGTCTGCCAATTTGAACAAAAGAATAGCAGTCACAATGAGCATCTCAACCCGTTCATATCCCACCATCTGTCTGGTCAAAAGGGCCCACTTTTCTTCTGTAAGGGAATAGATACAGATACAGAGACCCAGAAAAGCAATTCTGGGAGGAATAATGTGATCAGGTGAACAATGGGAGGAGAAAATATTAAGCACCCCCTTCTCCCCCACTAAAACTGACAGCCTCCGAGGGCTGCTTCTCAATTAAAAAGAAACCTGGATATTGGTGAGTTTTCTCCCATCCTCTCTTGACATCTAGTTTGGCCCTCTCATTCAGCTGTGCTTTTTCAGAATATGTTGGAAATTCCACTGAGTGTGTTGCCTCCACAGAGAGGAAGAGGAAGCCGCTTGTAAACCAGCCCGCTCCATTCAGAAGTTGATATACTGGCCTTATCCTAGCAGTTGGATCGTCACAAGTCCAAGATGCTCTCATTTCTTTGGTGATGAGATATCTGCCTAGAAACAGAGAGAAGAAATGACCGTCTTTAGCTGGGAGAGAGGAAGAAAGCTAAAGTGCAGCTCCTCATCGCAGCCAACATCTGTCTTCTCCCTTGATTCCCCTGCAATTATGCTAGACAATGCTATCGTTCAGTGAGGAAAACCAGACCATATGTTTTAATACTGTACAATACTGATGTGTTTAATGCCAGCTTGTGGCTACTATTATAAATCCATCCATTGGAAAAAGGAAGCTTTGCAGCTACAGTAATCTAAGGAACCGTGTCTTGTTATTCTTTCTCTGTGTTATCATTTCACTGGAGAATAGTTATGGGGGAGCTGGGGGCGGGAAGGGTGAAGCAGCCACGATTGTTCAAACTAGGCTGTTGTTGTTAGAAATAAAAGAATAAATGCAATGATGAACTGGCTGAGGATGAATTGACCAGGGGTTGTTCAAGGAACTCGCAGTGAAATCTAATGTTTCGTGGCCAGCCCCAGGCAACATACAGCAGAAAATAGACCTTATTTGGTATACGAGAAAGGGAAGAGCAGCAGTATAAGAGAAACAGAGCATCTGTAGTAAAGTTCAAGGCATTCTTTGATGCCCTGTGCAGCTGTTCTGCTTGTGCAAACATGAATAGGGAAAGTGGCACTGATGGTCTGAAGGACTGCTTCCTTTTGCTACAACCATCAACAGTTTCCCCAAAGGTGGAAGGTCTATTCGACATTGCTGAAAGGTATTTATCATGTCTGTGACGCCATTCATACCGGTACTATGCATTCAGAATCTCTACAGAACAGCCTTTCGTCTTTATTGTTCCTAGTTTATGGATTGGATACTAAGAACTCGCAATATGCTCAAGGAAACTACCCAAGAAAATGCCCAGCTGGGCAAAAGCCAATGTTCTACCAATATTCTAGCATCCTAGCTGATGTGTTCTGCACTAACAGAGTCTTCATAGGTGCTCCCATGGACTATTTACTGTAGAAATGGAGGGCAATAGCCAAGGAATGTGTCCCATCAGCACAAGGATTTCTACCGGCACAATGGGACTTTCTCGCCTCTCCTTTTTCTGCACCTTTCCCAAATCTGCTCTGGAGGCAAGGGAGAACCCCTACAACAGATGGGGCATGGGTGGGCAGAGATATCCTTGCACAGATGGGATGTGTTACTCCACACTACTTTGGATACATCCTATACCTAGAGGTATAGACGTGAGTGGCGCTGCGGTCTAAAGGTCAGAAGGTTGGCGGTTCGAATCTACGCAACGGGGTAAGCTCCCGTTGTTCGGTCCCAGTTCCTGCCCACCTAGCAGTTCGAAAGCGCGTCGAAGTGCAAGTAGATAAATAGGTACCACTCTGGCGGTGTGCTGGTCCCAAGGGATATCCGATAGGCGAGGTCTAGTCCAGTCCAAGGTCAGTCCAAGCCAGAAGTCACGAAGCCGAAGTCAGGAAGCCGAGGTCAGGAAGCCGAGGTCAGGAAGCCGAAGTAACAAAGCTGAGGTCAGGAAGCCGAGGTCAGGAAGCCGAGGTCAGGAAGCCGAAGTAACCAAGCTGAGGTCAGGAACGCAGGAACCAGGAACAGGAACTAGGCAGCACCGATGTTGCTCCTGCAACTTGGGTCTGGGACTGGCTGGCTTTTATCTGCCCTGAGGCAAAGGGCGGCTCCGATCCTCAGGTGCCTCGCCTCTCCTGGCTTGGAGGCGAGCACTCCTCCTGCGGGAACTTAGTTCCCTTCGCCTCTCTGCCCTTAGCCTTTGCAGCTCAGGAGAAGCTGGAGGGTTACCGGACCCAGAGGCAACCTCAGCTTCCCCTGACTGGGTGGGGAGTGGAGCACCTGCAGGCAATAAGTCCTCCATCCCATTAGAAGCCAGATCAACCTCAGCCGATGCCTGCACCTGAGGATCCAGCACAGGTGAGTCCCCTTGAGACTCAGGCCCCAGCCCTGGCTCTGCTGGTTCTGGAGGCAGTGAATCCTGTGCAGGCTGGGATCCCTCAGGTTCAGCGTCTGAGTCTGACTCCCAGGTCATCACACCATCCCCCCTCCCAGGCCCCCCCCTCAACCGAGGGGCCGGACCAGGCTTGCTGGGGTAAGTCGCATGGAAATCACGGAGGCAGACAGGCGCGTGGACGTTCTCCGCTGGTTCCCACGACCGATCCTCGGGCCCATACCCCTTCCAGTCGATGAGGTATTGGAGCTTCCCCCTGCGGTATCGGGAGTCAAGAACGTGCTCCACCTCATACTCGGGCTCCCCCTGAACCAAAACTGGCTGCGGTCGTGGATGGTCTGGGTGGAACTCGTCTGGCGGGGCGACCGGACTGAGTAGGGACCGGTGGAATACCGGGTGGACCTTCAGGGTCGCGGGTAACCGGAGACGGAATGCCACAGGTGAGACACGGTCCACGATCGGAAATGGGCCGGTGAAGCGGGCATCCAGCTTCCGCGAAGGCCGAGAGGGGTGCAGGTGGCGGGTGGAGAGCCATACCAGGTCTCCGACATGGAGTTCCGGCCCCTCCTGCCGGTGACGGTCGGCCTGGGCCTTATACGCGTCCTTGGCCTGGCTCAGTTGCTCCGTCAGAAGCTGCTGCTGTGACTGGAGCTCTTGTAGCCAGTCTGACACTGCGGGAACTGCGGATGCCGGCAGTACGCTTGGAAACAACCGCGGGTGGTACCCATAGTTTGCCTGGAACGGGGTCTGTTGGGTGGAAGCGTGCACTGCGTTGTTATATGCGAACTCGGCCAACGCCAGGTGGTCGACCCAATCGTCCTGGTGGAAGCTGCAGTAGCACCGGAGGTACTGTTCCAACACCGCGTTTGCCCGTTCGGTCTGTCCATCCGTCTGTGGATGGTAGGCCGAAGATAGGCAGACCTCCGTCCCGAGAGCCTGATGTAGAGCGCGCCAGAACCGGGAGGTGAACTGGGCACCACGATCGGAGATCAAACGTTCCGATAGGCCATGTAAGCGGAAGACGTTTTGTAGGTACAGTTGCGCCGTCTCCTTGGCTGAGGGTACAGACGGGCACGGGGCGCAGTGCACCATTTTAGTGAAGTGGTCTGTGAATACCAGGAGGCAGGTACACTGACGGGATGGGGGTAGGTCTACCACGAAATCCAATGAGACCGTGTGCCATGGACGAGGGGGAACTGGCAGTGGCTGTAGCAGTCCCGCAGGTCTCCCGGTCGATCCCTTGGCTCGCCGGCAGACCTCGCACCCCCCAATGTACCGTGCCACGTCGGCCTTCAAGCGGGGCCACCAGAACTCCCGGCTGACCAGGTGGGTGGTCCGATACCTCCCGAAGTGGCCAGCTGCCGGGGCGTCGTGTGACATTTGGAGTACCTCAGCCCGCAAAGGCCCTGGTGGGATGTACAACCGACCACGGTGCATCAGCAAACCCTGGTGCACAACCAGTTCTGGGTATCGAGGACATGATCCACTGGCCAATTCCTGAATCCGTTCCTGAGCCCACGCGTCGACCCGTTGCTGCTTCCGCACTCGGTCCAGCAGCGACTCAGTCTCATGAACAGCCAGGAAAGCTGCTGGTGGGATGATCGTTGTTGGGGCCGCCTGCTGCACCGTCTCTGCAATGTCCTCCGGTTTCCGGGACAGTGCATCCGCCTTCTGGTTTTGGGAGCTGGGGATGTAGCGGATCCGGAACTGGAACCGGGAGAAGAACAGTGCCCACCGGATCTGCCGCTGGTTTAGCCTGCGAGTGGTCTGGAGGTACTCCAGATTCCGGTGGTCGGTTCTCACTTCCACCGGGTGTCGTGCCCCCTCAAGATGATGGCGCCAGACCTCAAAGGCCACCTTGATGGCCAGTAGTTCCCGCTCCCACACGGTATAGTTACGCTCTGCCGGAAGGAGCTGCCGGGAGTAGTAGGCGCAGGGTAACAGTGGCGCATCTGGTCCGTGTTGCTGGGACAAGACGGCACCGAGAGCCGTACTGGAGGCATCAGTCTCCACCACGAAGGGACGAGAGGGATCAGGATGCTGCAAAATTGGCGCCTTCTGGAAACAGGCTTTCAATCCCTGGAATGCCACCTCAGCCTCCTCATCCCAGGCGAAGGGCGTCTTGGGGCGCAGCAGTCGGGTCAACGGGGTGGTGCGATGAGCATAGTCCGCAATGAATGTCCGGTAATAGTTGGCGAACCCCAAAAACCGCTGTAGGTCCTTGCGGTTCCGCGGCGCCGCCCACTCTCGAACCGCAGACACCTTCCCGGGGTCCATCTGTACACCGTCAGGGGAGAGTCGGTGTCCGAGGAAGTCCACTGACCGCTGGTGGAACTCGCACTTGCTGAGCTTAGCGTACAGGCGGTGCTCCCGCAAGCGCTGCAACACGGTCCGGACATGACTCTCGTGGCGAGCTGGGTCACGGGAATAAATCAGAATGTCATCGAGGTACACCACCACATACTTGTCGAGCAAGTCCTGGAACACGTGGTTGATGTACCGTTGGAACACGGCGGGCGCGTTGCATAGTCCGAACGGCATGACCAGGTACTCGAACTGCCCATAACGGGTCCCGAATGCGGTCTTCCACTCATCCCCGGCACGGATCCGAATCAAGTTGTAAGCCCCCCGAAGGTCCAGTTTGGTGAACATCTGCGCCCCTTGCACCCGCTCCAGCAACTCTGCAATTAGGGGCAAGGGATACCGGTCTGGGATGGTGATCTTATTCAGGGCTCGGTAATCATGGCAGAGGCGAAGCTCCCCACACTTCTTCTTAACGAAGAGTACTGGAGCGGCGGTGGGAGAGGTAGAGGGCCTAATGAACCCCCGCTCCAGGTTCTTGTGAAGGAAGTCCTGTAAGGCTTCACGCTCTGGCTCCGAAAGAGAGTATAGGCGACTCACAGGCAGAGGCGCCCCAGGCTGGAGGTCTATGCCGCAGTCAAAAGACCGATGAGGAGGCAGCCGGTCTGCCCCCTGTTCCTCGAACACGTCTACGTAGTCCCGGTACACGGCGGGGAGCGTTGACGCAGCCTCCCCCATGGAGGCGGCCGAAAGCATCTCGGACTGAGCAATCGAACCCGAGTCTGGGAAGCGTACAGTTCGATTGACCCAATCGATCTGAACATTGTGAGACTCCAGCCAGTCCATCCCCAGCACCAGGGGAAACCGGGGCATGGTGGCAATGTCCAGGGTACGCACCTCCCGGTGCTGCTGGTGGCACAGGACCAAGGGCTGGGTCTCCCGAGTAACGGCGCCTGACTGCAAGAGCCGTCCGTCGATTGCCTCCACCTGCACCGGTTCTGGCTTGTTCTGGAGCGGCACCCGATGCTGAGCGGCGAAGGCAGAGTCCATATAGGAGCGGGTTGCCCCTGAATCCACCAGAGCGTGGGTGAGAATCCAGGGCCCGCCTGGGGGGTATAGACGCACTGGGATCATGAGGTGTTGCAATTCCACTGGTGAGGGCCCATCATGCGATGCTTGGGACCCCAGATAGCCTGGGCCATTGGCTACTGGGGTTGGCGGTTTCCCTGCGGCTGGCGTTTCTCGGGGCAGGTTCGGGCGTAGTGTCCACTCCCCCCGCAGTAGAGACACAGGTTTCCCTTCCGACGTCGTGTCTTCTCCGAAGGGGAGAGGCGAGGCCGTGCTGCCCCAAGCTGCATCGGCTCCTCCAGTGACTCGGCTCTGGCCGTGGAACTGCTGGGGAGCACTGGAGTCGGGAGCCCAGAGTGCTGGCGGGCCCGGGCCTGGCGCCGGTCCTCCAACCGATCGTCTATCTGTAGACTCCGTTGGATGAGGGCCTCCAGCGTGGCGGGGCGATCCAAGGTGGCCAGCTGGTCCAGTATCTCGTCCGAAAGCCCCTCGAGATACTGGTCCCGAAGTGCGGAATCGTTCCAGGTCAAGTCCTGCGCCAACAGCCGAAATTCCGTGGCATAGGCGGCCACTGTGGACTTGCCCTGTTTCAACCGCCGAATTGCCCGATTGGCTTGACTCGCCTTCTGAGGGTTGGCGAACGCGGTTTCAAAATAGTTGCAAAACCCCGTATAGTCTGTCAGCAAGGGGGAGTCTTGCCGGAGCAGCGGCAACGCCCACTTGGCCGCCTGGTCCTTCAGCAAGCTGATCAGGAAGTGCACCTTGGTGCGGTCGTCGGGGAAATCCCGGGCTCGCCCCTGAATATACAGTTTGGCCTGGGCGAGAAACATGGGAAAGCTGCCTGGGGACCCATCAAACTTTTCTGGCAGGGCCACTGGGTACTTGCCTGGAGCTGGGGCGCCGGCACCAGGAGCCGGTAAGGCGTCCAAACGCTGCTGAAGCGCCGTAACCGCATTGCTTAGCTGCTGCACTGTGTGGGTCAAGACCTGGTTCTCCTGGGCCAATGCCACCAGCGCCGCCGCCTGGTCAGTCATGACGACAGGTTCCTCCCGAACGCACCCCAACGAAGGGGGAGTGCGGGTGTGGCAGGAGCAAACTGTGCTGGTCCCAAGGGATATCCGATAGGCGAGGTCTAGTCCAGTCCAAGGTCAGTCCAAGCCAGAAGTCACGAAGCCGAAGTCAGGAAGCCGAGGTCAGGAAGCCGAGGTCAGGAAGCCGAGGTCAGGAAGCCGAGGTCAGGAAGCCGAAGTAACAAAGCTGAGGTCAGGAAGCCGAGGTCAGGAAGCCGAGGTCAGGAAGCCGAAGTAACCAAGCTGAGGTCAGGAACCAGGAACAGGAACTAGGCAGCACCGATGTTGCTCCTGCAACTTGGGTCTGGGACTGGCTGGCTTTTATCTGCCCCGAGGCAAAGGGCGGCTCCGATCCTCAGGTGCCTCGCCTCTCCTGGCTTGGAGGCGAGCACTCCTCCTGCGGGAACTTAGTTCCCTTCGCCTCTCTGCCCTTAGCCTTTGCAGCTCAGGAGAAGCTGGAGGGTTACCGGACCCAGAGGCAACCTCAGCTTCCCCTGACTGGGTGGGGAGTGGAGCACCTGCAGGCAATAAGTCCTCCATCCCATTAGAAGCCAGATCAACCTCAGCCGATGCCTGCACCTGAGGATCCAGCACAGGTGAGTCCCCTTGAGACTCAGGCCCCAGCCCTGGCTCTGCTGGTTCTGGAGGCAGTGAATCCTGTGCAGGCTGGGATCCCTCAGGTTCAGCGTCTGAGTCTGACTCCCAGGTCATCACAGGCGGGAAGGTAAACGGCGTTTCCATGCGCTGCTCTGGTTCGCCAGAAGCGGCTTTGTCATGCTAGCCACATGACCCGGAAGCTGTCTGCAGACAAACGCCAGCTCCCTCGGCCAGTAAAGCGAGATGAGCGCCACAACCCCAGAGTCGTCCGCGACGGGACCTAATGGTCAGGGGTACCTTTACCTTTACCTTATACCTAGAGGTTCGGGTCATCTCTGCCGAGGAGGGGCCACAAGCTGGTCCCTGTGCATCAATCTGAGATGGTGGGACTTGCTGCATACCATGGAGGCCTCAGGGTATGTTGGGTAATGAGCGAAAAGGTCACACATCCGTATAGTTTTATATTCTGCCCACATTGTACCACGTAGGTCTGCTCTTCTTCCCTTTTGCTTAATGCCCTCCTTCAGGGCCACCCCCCCTAAGACAAGCACCTGACTTTTCTGGCTAATGACCCTGGATTAGGAATGGCAAGCACCGTTTGTGTTTTGCAAACCTGAAAACCTGTACTCAAAACTACCAGGAACTTCTTGGCCCAGGGGAAGAGATCTAATACAGAAGGTGCTGTCATATTTGTTTCTATGAAAAAGTCAATTATTTTTGGATTGGCCCCAGAGAATAAGGCAACAATTATCCTGCTATATCCAGCAGATACCAAAAATAAACAGGACACGTTCAAGCTGTCACCAAAACAAGTAGGTTCTTCTTCTTCATGTGGCTTTGACATTTCTTGTTTTGAAAGGGCACCTGTCTCCAAATAATAGGGGTGGGGGTGGGGTGGGGTGGGGGGTGGAGAGAGAATCTCCCTCTGAGCATCTTCACATTGTTAGGGACTTAGAAATAGAAGGAGTTCAAGCGCACAAACACACACCCTTCCAAATTACCAGGCACGCTACATAATATCACAGCCCCAAACCTTTTGCAGCCTGAGGCGAAAATAAGAGACTCAAAATAGAAAAACAATGCAGCAGAGATGGAAAGCCGTATGAAAACAAAACAAAACTATTCCGAGCAGGCCATGGGGTTATCCAGAAGTTTTGTTGTGGTGATTGAAACTTCTAGCCGGACTGAAGGATGAAGTTTAAATGCCCTCTAATGGCCTTGCTCTAGACCTGCAGGCATAAAACTGGGAAATTGTGACTTGCCGTTCGAACAGTGATGAAGGCTAAGCAATGAACCTTTATTAAAAAAGCAAAAAAAGCTGTCTATCGTTTGGAACTCTGACAGCAAAAGTGCATTTCCTCTCGCTGTGTTTCTTTTCTTTACACAAGCCAGTATTTTGACCCACTTTGGTATGAGAAGGCAATAGAACTGAGGGTGGGGCTGGCAAGGTAAGAACAGGACCGGATTGTCAATGGTGACCATGCTAAGGTTACATTTAGGATCACCCATTATTATCACGAGCCAGATCCAGACATGTTTCTCGGATCTTTTTTCTGGGCCAAACAAAACACAATGCGGAACCCATATTTATCTACTTACACATGTGTCTACTCTTTTCCCATATAAGGTGGACAGAGGGGCTCAAAGAGGCTGTGTGGATGGGGGTGGGGGGAGAGGGGCCCCCACATTATATTCCTGCACCCAATCATTTCAGGCACTTTTATATATGGAACATAGCAATATGCAACGTTCATTGTATAGCAGCACAACGATATTCAACAGCAAAACAAAAAATAAGCAAAGCACATCCAGAGATGAAGCCCTGTTTGAACTCTCGTCCTTTCTGCGAAGCTGGTATATGTCTTCAGGCATTTCCCCATAGTCTGACTGGGCTACTGAGAGAGCCATTGCTTTCATTCCCTCCTGGTGAACTTCCAAGAATCATCTGATTGGCTACAGTGGCGTAGAGGATGCTGCTGCGCTAGAGGGATCTGAGCCAGCAGGGCACCTCTTGTGATCTTATTTCCAATACTGGAATAAAGGTGAGAGGAAATTTCTAGGGGTGGCTGAATGCAGAGAAACAAGGCTCAGGACTGGGGAACATTAAGCTCCCCTAACTCATACAGCCTTTCCGATATTAAAATATACACATACTCCCCTGTCTGTGTATGTTGGGAGTGGGGAACTGTTTTGACTCCGCGGGTCAGATCCTTATGAGATCTTGGCTCTGCAGGCCAAATTTGACAGGTGGGTGAGGTTGCCCACCTGCCAATCACTTGATGTCACAATGACATGAGGCGATTGGGCACTTTGAAGTCCCAAAGTAGGGACATCAGACCAATGCACAGGGCCTGCAAAGAGTCCTGAGTGGTGGTTTAAAGACTTGAGGCTTGGGTTTAGCACAGCCAATCCAGTAGGCTTAAGAGCTGCTGCCCAACAGGGTAGAGTTGAAGCCTGTTTCAGAATCAGAATCAGAATCAGACTTTATTCACATAGCCAACAGGCCATAGCAACTAAAATACAGAAAAAAACCCAGATAAAAACATTGGAAAATGACCAATCAGGAACAGAAGTATATAGATGTACTGATAGATCATATAGAGGTCAATGAGGCCCCAGTTTGGTGGCCTGAGATGATCAGTGGGGATGGTAAGGTTCTCTCGTTCATCAGAGCTATAGAGATAAACTGATCGTGACATCTATAAGCCTCAGGTACATGGGCTGATCATATATGCCGAGTTGACTTTCAGATTGTGGCCCTTAATCTCATTGCTCTCTCGATGAATCTGGCGACTTTCTCTGTTGTCAGGATGTTCTGGTCCGATAACAAGTGAAACGTTGTGGCCGCTGATGAGCGACCTGGGATGGAAAGTAAAAAGGGGGGGGGGTGATAATCTCACTCCTCAGGTCTTTATACAGAGGGCAGGCCAGAAGAACATGTGACACTGTCTCCATGTTTCCATCTCCACATGGGCAAAGACGTTTCTCCCTGGGGAATTTCTGATATCGGCCTTCAAGCACGGCGGAGGGTAGCACGTCAAATCTTGCCAACGTAAAAGCACGTCTATACTTTGGGATGTTTAAACTGTGCAGATAAGATGCCGAGGTATCGTAATGCGAGGGAGGCAGGTAGGTATTGAAGCCTGTTTTATTTTGTCACTGTGCACTTTATGACTCCTGGTTGTGCATTGGCAACCGTAACTGTACCTGCTCTGCACCTAACGTCACATAGGAAAGATAAGGTGGGGAGCAAGTGGATGTGGTTTGGGGGAAATGGCCTCATGAATCCCTGGTTTGCCAGATTTGGCCCAAAGGCTGGAGGTTTGCCGTCCATGCTGTTTTATGCTCACACGTTGAATAAAAAAACATGGCTTCCATGATCACATCTAGTTTGGCCCTCAAGTCTTCTTTCCAGCAATAAATAATGTGTTCTTTGGCCTGCAATAACAGTAAGACTGTGATTCATATCAAAAGGGGACTCGTAATAAATGGTGGTGAGGAAACTTAACAATGGCATTCTATGGGAAAATCGAGGAGTTTGGCACTGGAAAAATAGGACTGGGACCAATATATTGAAAGCAAAACTGGGCCACTCTTATCTAGGAAATGGAACGACAGATCAGGACAAACAGAAAGCAATATTTTTCAGTGTCTGGGCAGTGAAACATACTCCCTCTTAAGAAAGGTTTTACAGCCCCAGAAGCCAGGAGACAAAACTTTAGCAGACCACCAAAGCATGTTCCCAGAGAACTCTATTTTGAAGCCAAGCATTGTTGTGGGATGTTTTAAATTCCATAATGCTATGCGCAGAGAAGTGGGCTTTACATCAAAATGTGCAGCCGAGCAAAAAAAGTTAGCTGAATATGTGGGATGTAAACACTAGAGCAGTCAAGTACAACAATGCTAGAGCAGACAATGGAGATTGCCTCAGTCCTCCAGCCACAACTTCCTGGTCACATGGATTGAGGCAATTTCCTCTTGCAACTAGATGTGGGAGTGGCTTCACCTGGGAAGGTATGAACAAAGAACCTCACAGGTCAGCGGCCATTCCATTCCATTCCACTCTCTCACTCGAACTGTGAGGATGCTCAGTTGGCTTCCAGCCAACTGGGGCCTGGACTTCTACCCACATGGAGAGATTCCAATTGTAAATATCTTTACTAAGAATAAGCCTGCCTTCTTTGGGATTTGTCTTGAGCTGGATACATGTGAGTAAACATTTTATACCTTTTTATAGAAGACGTGTGTTGTGTCTTATTTGAAGAGGGACAAAGGGGAAATATAGTGACAAACCAGGAAACTAGATTAAGTTGATTCTAGCGAATCAAAGCAACTTCCGCTGTGTGTATTTTAAAAGGGAATGTTACTCTGCTAGTTGAACTTGTTAGCACAAGTTTGGATGAGATATATTAAATTATAAATCTCCATCCACGTTCCAAAACATTCCCACAAAGGGTTATGTATGCCCAGCGCTACGTATTTTGTGTATTTTTGAAGGATTGCGTTGGATTGCATTTTTGAGTTGAGTAGGATTTTTCTGAGAGCATTTCCTGGTGAGACCGCATGGTCCTTTGTTCCATTGTCTAGAGAAAGGGGATTAAGCTACCCCTCCCCTCCCTCAGAGCTCACAAAAGACCCAAAGGCAGTGAAGATTTATTTTGAGGCTTTTGCTTTTTGCATTTTGAGAATTTTGAGATTTTGATTTTGAATTTTGACAAATTTTTGAATTTTGAAATTTTTTCCAAATTTTGGATTTTAAGATGGCTAGTGCCAGTTTTTATAGTGAAGCAAAGCCAAGCTTAATGCTGCTAGATGAGGACAATTTTGTGCACTGGAAAATGCGCTTAATAGCATATTTAGAAGCAAGGGATGTTTTGGATGCGATACAGAAACCAAAGCCTCAAGGTGCAGATGATGAAGCCAAGGTTAAAGTCTGGAAAAGGCAGAACAGCGAGGCCAAGCACATAATTTTGAGTGGACTTCGCAATAAGCATCTATCGTTAATAAATAGCAAAGATGATGCATCTCAGATCCTAAAAGATATTGAGCGCATGTATGGAGAATCTACAAAGAACTCCTACAGAACATTGATGGGCAAATTAACTAGACTGAGAATGAATTCAAAAGAAGAATTCACAGAGCATATTGATAAATTCACAGAAATTATTCAAAAGCTTGAACTTACTCCACAATCTTTTGATGAAGTAACAAAGGTATCATTTCTGTTAGCCTCATTAGGGCCACATTTTGATGCATTTGTCAGTTTGATGGATCATAAAGAGAATCTAACTTTTAAGGAACTGACTAGTGAATTAAGAGAGGAATGCAGAAAGAGATCTGATTCCCCAGAAAGGAGCACTAGAAATAAAGGCAGCAATTATGTTTTTAAACAGCCTGCACAGTCCAGAGATGGACACAAGAAGGTCACATGTTACAATTGTAATAAAATCGGCCATATAGCCAGAAATTGTAAAGCGCCAAAAGCTAAAGAGAAAGATTCCCAAGCCTTTCAGCGAAAAGGAGAAAGAAAAGGGAAATCTGAACGCAACATGCTGTTGCAAGAAAGGAGTTTAGCTGTCCAGAGCCAAGAAAACACACTCAATAAGTGGTTATTAGATTCTGGAGCCAGCAGCCACTATTGTTTTGAAAAAGACTGTTTTAATGAATTAAATGATAAAGAGACTGAAATTGAGGTTGCAGATGGAAATGTTTTAAAGTCCAAAGGTGAAGGTTCAATGCATTTGGAATTCAATGTAAACAATGAATCTTTTAGGACCAGAATGTCCAATGTTGTGTATGTACCAGAACTGAGCTGCAATTTACTCAGTGTCTCTACTTTGGACAAGAAAGGTTTCAAGATCACATTTGAGAATGGACAGTGCTGTGTAACTAAAGATGGTGAAGTGTACATTGAAGCAAAATTAATAAATGGTGTTTATGAGGTTAATCTTTCAGAGAACCAGTCTGCAAAAGTGGCACGCTCCAGCCAGAAGGATGACGCAGATTTGACGCTGTGGCATAGAAGACTTGCACACAGAGACACCACCATCATTAAGAGTCTACAGGGAAGTGATCTTTTCACAGGTTTGCAGGTAAAAGGAAGCAGCAACCAAGCTCCAACAAAATGCATAACTTGTGTTACTGAAAAGGCAGTAAAACCTTCTTTTACACGTTGCACAGAACAAAGGAGTACTAAAGTTCTGGATATCGTGCATTCAGATTTGTGTGGGCCACTCAGTGTTCCATCACTTGGACACAACAAATATATTTTGATTTTTCTTGATGATTTTTCGAGATATTGTGTGGCATATTTCATCAAAGATAAAAGTGAGACAGTAGAAATGTTCAAGAATTACATTGCCATGGTTAGGAACAAGTTCCAAAGAGCTCCAGGTGTCTTAATGTCTGACAATGGAGGAGAATACTGCTCACATGAGATGAAAGCCCTTATGGCAAAGGAAGGAATTACACATGTAACCACAGTTCCTTACACGCCACAACAGAATTCCATAGCTGAAAGGAAGTTCAGATCCATTATGGAAATGACAAGGTGTATGCTAAAGGAAGCGTCCCTGCCTAAGAAGATGTGGGGAGATGCTGCTTACACAGCTGTCTATCTCCAGAACAGGTTGCCAACAAAGGCAACACAGCGCACACCATTTGAACTTTGGCATGGGAAGGTGCCTAGTCTGTCGCACATACGTGTATTTGGCAGTATATGTTACTACCACGTGCCCAAGGAACAGAGGCACAAGCTTGACTCCAGAGCACAAGCAGGTATCTTTGTGGGATATGCTGCTGGAGGCAAAGGATACAAAGTAATGGACTTACAGACAGGCAAAGTGAGTGCATACCATGCAATTTATTTTGATGAACATGCAAAAGCAGACACAAAGAACACTGTTATTGGCTGCTCCAAGGAGTCAGAATGGACTCAAGAACTCATAAACTTTCCTTCTGAAACCCCACATGGTACTAATCTGCCTTCTAGTGTCATAGCACCCCCTATAGGCGACGCACCAGAAGACGCAGATGACCAGACCCCTGGCGGCTCCAGAGACGAAGAGGAGGACTCAGATGGGGACATGGAAGCGTTGGAGGATGGTGAGGAAGCTGATGCGGTTCAGGAACCAGAACCAGAGGTCAGACGCTCATCCAGAACCAACAGAGGTGTCCCACCGGTACGACTGTCCTACCTTGCAGGGTCGGTGTCTCCACAGGAACCTTCCACATGGGAAGAGATTCAGAAAATGCCACCTGCGCAAGCCAGTCTCTGGAAGAAGGCCGCTCAGGAGGAGATGGATGCACTGCATCAGAACCAGACGTGGACCCTGACAGAGCTCCCTCCTGGTAAGAAGGCCATTGGGTGCAAGTGGGTGTTCAAGGTTAAAAAGGGGTCAGAAGGGGAAGTGGAACGCTACAAAGCAAGGCTAGTAGCACAAGGTTTTTCACAACGTTTTGGTGAAGATTACGACGAAGTTTTCGCACCAACCGTGAGATATAGTACCGTCCGAATGCTTTTGAGCATTGCAGCCTCTAAACGATTGGACGTGAAACACGTTGACATATGCACTGCGTTTTTACATGGGAGAATTTCAGAAGAAATATATATGAAACAACCTAAAGGTTTCACAAAACCAAATGAGGCGCATCTAGTATGTCGACTCCAGAAAGGAATCTATGGGCTTAAACAAGCGGCTAGAGCCTGGAATCAGAAATTGCACAGTATGCTTGTGCAACTTGGGTACAAGCAAGGAAACGCAGACAAGTGCTTGTACAGCAAGTCAAGTAATGGACAATATTCATACATATTGGCTTTTGTCGATGATTTGATTATTGCTACTGCAAATAATAGAGACTATACACAAATAGTAAAACACCTCAGCAAGGAGGTACAAGTAAAAGAACTTGGAGAGGTCAAGTACTACCTAGGAATTCAAGTGGAAAGAGAAGAAGACGGCTCATTTCTTCTCAGCCAGAAGCAAAAGATTCATGAACTGATTGAGTATTTGCAGATGCAAGACGCACACCCGGTTGCAACGCCCATGGCTACAGACTTCTTGAAGAATCAGCAGGATTCGAAGCTGTTGCCAGATAACAGTCAATATAGGTCGGTAATTGGTAAACTTTTGTATATGGTTACCACATGTAGACCTGACTTAGCTAATGCTGTGGGGATTCTGAGCAGAAAAGTGAATTCTCCCACTGAGCATGATTTTGCGGGGCTGAAAAGGGTGGTTAGGTACCTGAAAGGTACAATAAATTGTAAATTAAAGTTGCCAGCTGTCAGAGACCCTAAGTTGGTTGGGTACACTGATGCAGATTGGGCCGGGGATAATGCTGACTATAAATCCACAAGCGGTCATGTTTTTATGTTTGGGGATGGACCTGTTGTGTGGGGCAGCTATAAACAGAGTTGTGTAGCTTTGTCTTCAACAGAGTCCGAATATGTTGCTGCAACGGAAGCGTGCAGAGAAATTGCCTGGCTTGATGAACTCATCAAAGACTTTGGACTGGTGAGAAGGGAACCTGTCAGCCTGCTAGAGGACAATCAAAGTTGCCTGAAGCTGACGCAGAGTGAAAAGTTCCTAGCCAGAACCAAACACATTGGTGTCAGGTACCACTATATACGCCAGATGGTGCAAGATGGACTTGTGGAACTGTCTTATTGCTGCACCAAAGAGATGACTGCCGACATCTTGACAAAACCCTTGCCAAAAGAGAGTTTCCAGAATCTACGTGTCAAGCTGGGACTCTGGGTGGTTGAATAAAGTTGTTTATGTTTTGTATGTTGTATTTGCCTGAGAAGGGGTTTGTGGGATGTAAACACTAGAGCAGTCAAGTACAACAATGCTAGAGCAGACAATGGAGATTGCCTCAGTCCTCCAGCCACAACTTCCTGGTCACATGGATTGAGGCAATTTCCTCTTGCAACTAGATGTGGGAGTGGCTTCACCTGGGAAGGTATGAACAAAGAACCTCACAGGTCAGCGGCCATTCCATTCCATTCCACTCTCTCACTCGAACTGTGAGGATGCTCAGTTGGCTTCCAGCCAACTGGGGCCTGGACTTCTACCCACATGGAGAGATTCCAATTGTAAATATCTTTACTAAGAATAAGCCTGCCTTCTTTGGGATTTGTCTTGAGCTGGATACATGTGAGTAAACATTTTATACCTTTTTATAGAAGACGTGTGTTGTGTCTTATTTGAAGAGGGACAAAGGGGAAATATAGTGACAAACCAGGAAACTAGATTAAGTTGATTCTAGCGAATCAAAGCAACTTCCGCTGTGTGTATTTTAAAAGGGAATGTTACTCTGCTAGTTGAACTTGTTAGCACAAGTTTGGATGAGATATATTAAATTATAAATCTCCATCCACGTTCCAAAACATTCCCACAGAATACAGTACTGCCCATTTGGCCACCTCCTGGAAGATATACTGAGATAGGCTTGTTTGTGTGGAGTGAGGGAATGATGAGAAAATGCAAAAAGGGCTGCTGGCAATAGGAAAACTGACCCAGGCCAAGGACTGTGGAACTGGCAACAGCTAGGGAAATTGGGGGGTGGGGGGAGAAACTTAAAAGGATTTATATTAAATAAAAATAAAATTAAGGGAACTCAGATTGCTTCCATAAACAAATTACAAAGCAAACAACGAAAGCTTCAAGTCATTGAAAGGTGTTTGGGGCAGTTTGTTCGGCATAAAATGTTCCAATGCCCCCTAACTGAACATGTTCAGAGCACTCCAAGGTATGAATAATATGCAGGCAAGAGGAAGCCCCGCTGTGTTCAGTGGGCCTTACTGCCAAGGAAGTGCTCATACGATGGCAGCGTTTGCCTACAACATTAGATGGCCTATCAGGCTGCACAACAAGTCCGTGGAAGTCACTTCCCAGAGAACAAGGAAGGAAGCAGAACGGCTGCATATAAGGAGAACCCACCACACCATTGTTCCAAAAGTCATGTGCCGCCCCCGCTCTCTGCCGAGCTTAGCTTTGCAAATGTGCTAGCACAAAACTTACACAGAGATCACACACTGTCTTTAATGAGCATTTGTTCTGATTTGTTTCTGGAAAGGTTATCTGACAACAAACATTCATTCTGAATTCAATGCTTGCGCATTGATCATTCATAAGAACATAAGAAGAGCCTGCTGGACCAGACTAATGGCCCATCTAAGACAGCATCCTGTTCTCACACTGACCACCCAGATGCGTCTGGGGAGCCCTGAACAAGCACACTCTCCCCTCCTGCGGTTCTCAGCAACTGATGTTCAGTAGCATTACTGCCTCCAACCATGCAGGCAGAGCATATCTATCATGGCTAGTAGCCATTGATAGCCTTACTCTCCATGAATTTGTCCAATCCTCTTTTAAAGCCATCCAAGTTTGTGGCCATCACTGTGGGAGTGAGTTTCATAGTTTAACACTGTGTTGCATAAAGAGGTTCTTCCTTTTATTGGTTCCAAATCTTCCAACATTCAGCTTCATTGTCTTGCAGCTCACTGATGACCCAAGTCCTTTATGCTACCTTCTTCATTCCTACCTTGCTTGCCCTCTTTAGGCCTAAGTGACAGCAGTTCTATTTTGAATTTGTGCAGGGCCTGGGATCTAGGCCAGCATAATTGTGCAACAGCCTGAGGCTCCGTGAGGCTCTGCAGGAGCAGAGCGTTGTTTTTTCCGACAAGTAAATACCTCTCCTTCTTCAGATGCATGGTGCTTTTCTGGCTAGATGTTGTTTTGAAGAAGCAAGAGTCACAAACAAGCACCGTTAAACTCCCTAGGTACACTTCATGTTATTGATTGATTTAAAAGATTTATAAGCCTCTTGATCAAACAGCTCTCCAAACAGGGTACAAGTACCATTGCTAAAATCCACAAACCAATTTTTTTAAAACAACAACAACAACAACACAAATGTGTATAAAACCATCAGCCTTAAAACACAAATAAAACCTTTAAAACATTTAAAACTGATACGAGCAACTAAACTATATGTAACTATATATATCAGGTTAGGCTTGCTGAAACAAATATGTTTTCATTAGACATCTGAAACAATATAGTGATGGCATCTGCCTGATGTTGATATTTGTGTCACCTACCAGCAGGGATTGGTTATATTTCAGGAGCTGAGGTTGTGTAGTATCTGTCACACTTCAGGGAATCTGATCCCCTTCCCTTACGGCTGGCAGCCAGAAATGAGAAAACAAGAAGTTCTTACCAATGTAATTTATTCAATATTCACACAGAGAGACGCATGTTGCTGCCTCTAGGATAAGGACGTTGCTCCGAGTAAAGTCCCACCCCCTCCGTCTCTCCTATTATATGTCATCCCTACGGCGGCTGATCTGCCCTTTCTGCCTCTGAACTTTCTGTTCTCCTACTCTCAATGCCCACCTGGACCTGGGAGAGGGTGGGGTTCTGGCATGCTGTCCAAAGACACTGAGTCTGTCAGCTGTCTCTCCCCTGGTGCTTCTTCTTCCTCCTGCTCCTCCCCCAATATTTCCCAGCTTCTCCCCTCTGCAGCCTCTGAACTGTGACCTTCTGCAAACCACTGTTCTAAATCTATACTGTCTCCCTCTTCTCTGGGAAGTGCAGGAGGAGGGGGAGGCGGTCTCCACCATTCCTCCTCCGATGTCCAGTCCCTGACAGTACCAAGCGTGTCACACGTAGGACCAGGAACCACATACTCTCCATTAGAGCACAGTTCCATCACAACAGGCTCAAACAGAGAAGCTGTAGTTGCCTAAGAAGACAAGCCTGCTGGATCAGGCCAAAGGCCCACCTACTCCAGCATGGGGTTCTCATAATGGCTAACTAGATGCCCATGGGAAGCCTGTAAGCGGAACCTAAGCACTGCATAACTCTTTGATTCTCAGCAAAGGGTATCCAGAGGCATACCGCCTACAACACTGGAGGTGAAATATGGGTATTGTGGCTAGTAGTCACTGAGAAACTTATCCTCTTTAAAGCCAACCAGGTTGCTGGCCATCATTGCCTCTTGTGGACCCAATGCCATAGTTTCACATTGCCGTGTGTGGAGATGTACTTTCTTTTGTCTGTTGTAAATTTCCCAGCGTTCAGCTTCATTGAGTTCTAGTTTTGCGACAGAGGGAGAAAGCTTCATCCTGTCCACTTTCTCCAGGCCATGCTTAATTTCATACAACGCTTTCCTTGCCTCCTTGGCATCTTATTTAGCAATATCCCAACGGTTTGCTTTTGTTCTCTCTTCCAAACATGCTCCGCATGTGGGCTGGGGATGCGGCCAGATTCCTAGGTCCTGTTTACATGGACTTGAGAGGCATCTCCACGCCAGATGTTGAAGATTGCTGGCATGCAGTCAGAAGACGGATGGGTGTGGGGTGTGTGTGCCAGGGTGGCCAACTGTTTATGGGCAACTCAAAGCTCCTGCTGCTCTTCCTTCTTATGGTTCTTTATCTTTAAACTAGACTTAGACCGGACAGCCCTTGAATTAGAAGGCTGCTAAGATAGTGTCCTAAATCTAGGGCACCAGACAGTGTCCATTAGCGAATGGTAGAAATTAATAAACGGCCGTATTTAGAAACTGAATATCCATGTTCAAACAGGCAGTGGCCTCTATCCAATGCAGTGTTGAGTAAACATCCTATCGGTGCAAGGATTGCTGCTTGCACAATGGGTTATCCTTGCTTGTGCCCCACATATCCTCCACAAATCTGCTCTGGAGGGTTTTGGGGGAAACCCAGAACTGATGGGGGGAGTTGCAGCAGAAGGGAAGAAGAGAGGGAAAGTCCCATTGCACGAGTGGTGATCCTTGCACTGGTGGGATGCTTCTTTAGAGCTGCATTGGATGCAGGTCAACATATCTGACGACCAGATGCTGGAGTCAAAACAAAAGAAGTTGGTTTTCTCCTTAATGGCTTATTTGTGAGCTTCAATGTCATAGGCATCTGCCTGACCCCTGCTGGAGACAGAATGCCGAACTGGACGGTTCCCTGGTCCATCAACAAGCAAGGCAAACCCTATGTTCTAATATAGAATCCTTATTTGTCAGGCAATGTAGCTCCTCACTGCTGCCAAGGCAAGCAACGGTGCCAGAAATAAGAGTCACGCCAGGCATTTGTTTCCCTGATTCTGCTTTCAAAAATATCACAGGGAGAAGCTGGGGCTGACAAACACCAGGGACAATTTAGGTGGGGTTGCTTTTTTGTTTTTTTACACAACTTAAAGGTTTTTTTTTTTAAAAAAAAATAGAATAATTGAAAAGAAAATGAGTAGAACCTGGTCTTGATTTTTTAAAAATGTTTGGTGATGAGAAGCTCTCGAGGTCATAGTGCAAAATGAGCATCCTTTTTGGCTCGGTCACATTTACAACACAGGATTGTGTAACCTCTGTATACACAGCACTTCAAATATGTGATAGGCTGTAAACCACCATTAGGCATGGTGGCAAGAATCATTCAGACCTTCAGCTCTCTCTCTCTCTCTCTCTCTCTCTCTCTCTCTCTCTCTCTCTCTCCTTTCTCCTTGAGTGCTTCTCTGGGCTTTATTTGCTACATCCGTACAGTAACAGCTAAGGCCACCTGTTCATGCTGGACCATCAGTAGAGATCTTCTAGCACTGCCAAAATCGTGTGGGCACAACCAATATTTCCGTGTCCCCAATCTGTCCTGCTGTAAGGAGTGCATATGTGCTGGCTTTGATTGAGATGGAACACACACACTCATCACACACACATTTTTTAAAATCCAACCTCAGACTTAGCCCAGAGAAATAGCTTAACTAGAAGAGATATTCAGTGCCAACCTATTGGTGCCAATGTGGGGAGATATTTGCATTTTTTTATGTAAATAGCAGCTTCAGGGGAGGGATTTTCCTCAGGACCATAGCGGGAAAAGAGTTGCATTCTCTTTCCACGCTTGCTGCAATCCCAACAAAGATCACATGCCTCCAGCAGATACTTTGCATTTTTTTTATATGTGATGTTGAATGCAAAGAGGCATGGGAGCTGACATCTGGCTGGGTTTTCCCCAGCCACTCTGGGCGGCTCCAAACAGAACCCTAAAAAACAGAATAAAACTTCAAACATTAAAAACTTCCCTAAACGGGGCTGCCTTCAGATGTCTTCTAAAAGTCAGATAGTTGTTTATTTCCTTGACATCTGATACGAAGGCATTCCACAGGGTGGGCACCACTACCAGAGCTGTGACTGGTGCAGTCTGGTAGCTGGCGGGACCCCTGGAACAGCAAGGACCCCCTTCTGACCAAAGACCCTGGGCTGTTGAGTGCTATTTTGCTTGGCCCATGCACACAAAGAGGTGAACAGGTTACATGTCATCAGGCATGCACATAAGCTGCAGCCAGTTGATCTCAGACAGACAGATGTTGTGCCACCGCTGGAAGAGGGAAGGAATGAGCCGCAGCGAAGCTGCCATAACAGCTCAGCTCTGCAAGCAGGAACTGTGGGATGTAAACACTAGAGCAGTCAAGTACAACAATGCTAGAGCAGATAGTGGAGATTGCCTCAGTCCTCCAGCCACAACTTCCTGGTCACATGGATTGAGGCAATTTCCTCTTGCAACTAGATGTGGGAGTGGCTTCACCTGGGAAGGTATGAACAAAGAACCTCACAGGTCAGCGGCCATTCCATTCCATTCCACTCTCTCACTCGAACTGCGAGGAGGATGCTCAGTTGGCTTCCAGCCAACTGGGGCCTAGCCGACTTCTCTCCCACATGGAGAGATTCCAATTGTAAATATCTTTACTAAGAATAAGCCTGCCTTCTTTGGGATTTGTCTTGAGCTGGATACATGTGAGTAAACATTTTATATCTTTTTATAGAAGACGTGTGTTGTGTCTTATTTGAAGAGGGACAAAGGGGAAATATAGTGACAAACCAGGAAACTAGATTAAGTTGATTCTAGCGAATCAAAGCAACTTCCGCTGTGTGTATTTTAAAAGGGAATGTTACTCTGCTAGTTGAACTTGTTAGCACAAGTTAGGATGAGATATATTAAATTATAAATCTCCATCCACGTTCCAAAACATTCCCACAAAGGGTTATGTATGCCCAGCGCTACGTATTTTGTGTATTTTTGAAGGATTGCGTTGGATTGCATTTTTGAGCTGAGTAGGATTTTTCTGAGAGCATTTCCTGGTCAGACCGCATGGTCTTTTGTCCTATTGTCTAGAGAAAGGGGATTAAGCTACCCCTCCCCTCCCTCAGAGCTCACAAAAGACCCAAAGGCAGTGAAGATTTATTTTGAGGCTTTTGCTTTTTGCATTTTGAGATTTTTGAGATTTTTGATTTTGAATTTGGACAAATTTTTTGAATTTTGAAATTTTTTCCAAATTTTGGATTTTAAGATGGCTAGTGCCAGTTTTTATAGTGAAGCAAAGCCAGGCTTAATGCTGCTAGATGAGGACAATTTTGTGCACTGGAAAACGCGCTTAATAGCATATTTAGAAGCAAGGGATGTTTTGGATGCGATTGAGAAACCAAAGCCTCAAGGTGCAGATGATGAAGCCAAGGTTAAAGTCTGGAAAAGGCAGAACAGCGAGGCCAAGCACATAATTTTGAGTGGACTTCGCAATAAGCATCTATCGTTAATAAATAGCAAAGATGATGCATCTCAGATCCTAAAAGATACTGAGCGCATGTATGGAGAATCTACAAAGAACTCCTACAGAACATTGATGGGCAAATTAACTAGACTGAGAATGAATTCAAAAGAAGAATTCACAGAGCATATTGATAAATTCACAGAAATTATTCAAAAGCTTGAACTTACTCCACAATCTTTTGATGAAGTAACAAAGGTATCATTTCTGTTAGCCTCATTAGGGCCACATTTTGATGCATTTGTCAGTTTGATGGATCATAAAGAGAATCTAACTTTTAAGGAACTGACCAGTGAATTAAGAGAGGAATGCAGAAAGAGATTTGATTCTCCAGAAAGCAACCCTAGGAGAAAGGATTGTAATTTTGTTTCAAAGCAATTTACAAAATCCAGAGAAATTGTGTGTTTTAAATGCCTGAAAAGCGGCCACATGGCAAAGCATTGCAAGGATCCAAAGGCTAAAGCAAAGGATTCTCATCTTTCTCACCAAAAGGGAGAAAGGAAAGGAAAATCTGAACGCAACATGCTGTTGCAAGAAAGGAGTTTAGCTGTCCAGAGCCAAGAAAACACACGCAATAAGTGGTTATTAGATTCTGGAGCCAGCAGCCACTATTGTTTTGAAAAAGACTGTTTTAATGAATTAAGTGATAAAGAGACTGAAATTGAGGTTGCAGATGGAAATATTTTAAAGTCCAAAGGTGAAGGTTCAATACATTTGGAGTTCAATGTAAACAATGAATCTTTTAGGACCAGAATGTCCAATGTTGTGTATGTACCAGAACTGAGCTGCAATTTACTCAGTGTCTCTACTTTGGACAAGAAAGGTTTCAAGATCACATTTGAGAATGGACAGTGCAGTGTAACTAAAGATGGTGAAGTGTACATTGAAGCAAAATTAATAAATGGTGTTTATGAGGTTAATCTTTCAGAGAACCAGTCTGCAAAAGTGGCACGCTCCAGCCAGAAGGATGACGCAGATTTGACGCTGTGGCATAGAAGACTTGCACACAGAGATACCACCATCATTAAGAGTCTACAGGAAAGTGATCTTGTCACAGGTTTGCAGGTAAAAGGGAGCAGCAACCAGGCTCCAACAAAATGCATAACTTGTGTTACTGAAAAGGCAGTAAAACCTTCTTTTACACGTTGCACAGAACAAAGGAGTACTAAAGTTCTGGATATCGTGCATTCAGATTTGTGTGGGCCACTCAGTGTTCCATCACTTGGACACAACAAGTATATTTTGATTTTTCTTGATGATTTTTCGAGATATTGTGTGGCATATTTCATCAAAGATAAAAGTGAGACAGTAGAAATGTTCAAGAATTACATTGCCATGGTTAGGAACAAGTTCCAAAGAGCTCCAGGTGTCTTAATGTCTGACAATGGAGGAGAATACTGCTCACATGAGATGAAAGCCCTTATGGCAAAGGAAGGAATTACACATGTAACCACAGTTCCTTACACGCCACAACAGAACTCCATAGCTGAAAGGAAGTTCAGATCCATTATGGAAATGACAAGGTGTATGCTGAAGGAAGCATCCCTGCCAAGGAAGATGTGGGGAGATGCTGCTTACACAGCTGTCTATCTCCAGAACAGGTTGCCAACAAAGGCAACACAGCGCACACCATTTGAACTTTGGCATGGAAAGGTGCCTAGTCTGTCGCACATACGTGTATTTGGCAGTGTGTGTTACTACCACGTGCCCAAGGAACAGAGGCACAAGCTTGACTCCAGAGCACAAGCAGGTATCTTAGTGGGATATGCTGCTGGAGGCAAGGGATACAGAGTAATGGACTTACAGACAGGCAAAGTGAGTGCGCACCATGCAATTTATTTTGATGAACACGCAAAAGCAGACACAAAGAACACTGTTATTGGCTGCTCAAAGGAGTCAGAATGGACTCAAGAACTCATAAACTTTCCTTCTGAAACCCCACATGGTACTAATCTGCCTTCTAGTGTCATAGCACCCCCTACAGGCAACGCACCAGAAGACGCAGATGACCAGATCCCTGGCGGCTCCAGAGACGAAGAGGAGGACTCAGATGAGGACATGCCACCGTTGGAAGGGAGTGAGGAAGCTGATGCGGTTCAGGAACCAGAACCAGAGGTCAGACGCTCATCCAGAACCAACAGAGGTGTCCCACCAGTACGACTGTCCTACCTTGCAGGGTCGGTGTCTCCACAGGAACCTTCCACATGGGAAGAGATTCTGAAGATGCCATCTGCGGAAGCCAGTCTCTGGAAGAAGGCCACTCAGGAGGAGATGGATGCACTGCATCAGAACCAGACGTGGACCCTGACAGAGCTCCCTCCTGGTAAGAAGGCCATTGGGTGCAAGTGGGTGTTCAAGGTTAAGAAGGGGTCAGAAGGGGAAGTGGAACGCTACAAAGCAAGGCTAGTAGCACAAGGTTTTTCACAACGTTTTGGTGAAGATTACGACGAAGTTTTCGCACCAACCGTGAGATATAGTACCGTCCGAATGCTTTTGAGCATTGCAGCCTCTAAACGATTGGACGTGAAACACGTTGACATATGCACTGCGTTTTTACATGGGAGAATTTCAGAAGAAATATATATGAAACAACCTAAAGGTTTCACAAAACCAAATGAGGCGCATCTAGTGTGTCGACTCCAGAAAGGAATCTATGGGCTTAAACAAGCGGCTAGAGCCTGGAATCAGAAATTGCATAGCATGCTTGTGCAACTTGGGTACAAGCAAGGAAACGCAGACAAGTGCTTGTACACCAAGTCAAGTAATGGACAATATTCATATATATTGGCTTTTGTCGATGATTTGATTATTGCTACTGCAAATAATAGAGACTATACACAAATAGTAAAACACCTCAGCAAGGAGGTACAAGTAAAAGAACTTGGAGATGTCAAGTACTACCTAGGAATTCAAGTGGAAAGAGAAGAAGACGGCTCATTTCTTCTCAGCCAGAAGCAAAAGATTCATGAACTGATTGAGTATTTGCAGATGCAAGACGCACACCTGGTTGCAACGCCCATGGCTACAGACTTCTTGAAGAATCAGCAGGATTCGAAGCTGTTTTGCCAGATAACAGTCAATATAGGTCGGTAATTGGTAAACTTTTGTATATGGTTACCACATGTAGACCTGACTTAGCTAATGCTGTGGGGATTCTGAGTAGAAAAGTGAATTCTCCCACTGAGCATGATTTAGCGGGGCTGAAAAGGGTGGTTAGATACCTAAAAGGTACAATAAATTGTAAATTAAAGTTGCCAGCTGTCAGAGACCCTAAGTTGGTTGGGTACACTGATGCAGATTGGGCCGGGGATAATGCTGACTATAAATCCACAAGCGGTCATGTTTTTATGTTTGGGGATGGACCTGTTGTGTGGGGAAGCTATAAACAGAGTTGTGTAGCTTTGTCTTCAACAGAGTCCGAATATGTTGCTGCTACAGAAGCATGCAGAGAAATTGCCTGGCTTGATGAACTCATCAAAGACTTTGGACTGGTGAGAAGGGAACCTGTCAGCCTGCTAGAGGACAATCAAAGTTGCCTGAAGCTGACGCAGAGTGAAAAGTTCCTAGCCAGAACCAAACACATTGGGGTCAGGTACCACTATATACGCCAGATGGTGCAAGATGGACTTGTGGAACTGTCTTATTGCTGCACCAAAGAGATGACTGCCGACATCTTGACAAAACCCTTGCCAAAAGAGAGTTTCCAGAATCTACGTGTCAAGCTGGGACTCTGGGTGGTTGAATAAAGTTGTTTATGTTTTGTATGTTGTATTTGCCTGAGAAGGGGTTTGTGGGATGTAAACACTAGAGCAGTCAAGTACAACAATGCTAGAGCAGATAGTGGAGATTGCCTCAGTCCTCCAGCCACAACTTCCTGGTCACATGGATTGAGGCAATTTCCTCTTGCAACTAGATGTGGGAGTGGCTTCACCTGGGAAGGTATGAACAAAGAACCTCACAGGTCAGCGGCCATTCCATTCCATTCCACTCTCTCACTCGAACTGCGAGGAGGATGCTCAGTTGGCTTCCAGCCAACTGGGGCCTAGCCGACTTCTCTCCCACATGGAGAGATTCCAATTGTAAATATCTTTACTAAGAATAAGCCTGCCTTCTTTGGGATTTGTCTTGAGCTGGATACATGTGAGTAAACATTTTATATCTTTTTATAGAAGACGTGTGTTGTGTCTTATTTGAAGAGGGACAAAGGGGAAATATAGTGACAAACCAGGAAACTAGATTAAGTTGATTCTAGCGAATCAAAGCAACTTCCGCTGTGTGTATTTTAAAAGGGAATGTTACTCTGCTAGTTGAACTTGTTAGCACAAGTTAGGATGAGATATATTAAATTATAAATCTCCATCCACGTTCCAAAACATTCCCACAGGAACTACCCCACTGCTTGCCCAGATGTGGCTCAGTGTCTGCAGTTTGTGTGTGTGTGTGTGTTTCTGTTGGGGGGGGGCTAACTGCAGATCTCTTGCTCGGTGCCCATAAACCCCAGGCAAGCAGTGGTTGTTTTGAACCGGCCAACATATTTTGCTGGGCCAGAGAGGCAGGTGGTCCAAGCATGTAGCAATCCCTAAGAATAGCTAAGGCTGCCATAGATACATTCTGTCTCCTTTTGCTTGAGAAGGGCTTTGGCTCAGAGGCAGAGCATTTCCTTTGCATGCAACAGGTCTCCAGTTCAGTCAGCAGCATCTTCCGGCAGGGCTGCAAATGTCCCAGATCTGAAACCCTGTAGAGTTCCTGCCAGTCAGTGTAGATAGACAACACTGAGCTAGATAGACCAATGCAGGGGTCAGCAAAATTTTTCAGCAGGGGGCCGGTCCACTGTCCCTCAGACCTTGTGGGAGGCCAGACTATATTTTGGGGGGAAAGAATGAATGAATTCCTATGCCCCACAAATAACCCAGATACGCATTTTTAATAAAAGCACACATTCTACTCATGTAAAAACACCAGGCAGGCCCCACAAATAACCCAGAGATGCATTTTAAATAAAAGGACACATTATACTCATGTAAAAACACGCTGATTCCCGGACCGTCTGCGGGCCGGATTCAGAAGGCGATTGGGCCAGATCCGGCCTCCAGGCCTTAGTTTGCCTACCCATGAACCAATGGGTGATTCAGTGCAAGGCAGCCTCCCACATTCCTAGATGGATAATGCTTGGGAATCAGAACTGGACAAGTGGGGCTTTCTACAAATGACCAGTAGGCTACTATTTTGCTACAGTTCCCAAGAGTCTCTGGGGGAGGGTTTCCCAAACTTGGGTCTCCAGCTGTTTGGACTACAACTCCCATCAACCCTAGCTAGCAGGATCAGTGGTCAGGGATGTTGGGAATTGTAGTCCAGAAAAACAGCTGGAGACCCAAGTTTGGGAAACCTTGCTCCAGGGAAAGCCATGTGCTGACTTTTGTGTGTGTATATGCAGCCACTGATCGCTGAAGAATTGATGCTTTTGAATTCTGGTGCTGGAGGAGACTCTTGAGAGTCCCATGGACTGCAAGAAGATCAAACCTATCCATTCTTAAAGAAATCAGCCCTGAGTGCTCATTAGAAGGACAGATCCTGAAGTTGAGGCTCCAGTACTTTGGCCACCTCATGAGAAGAGAAGACTCCCTAGAAAAGACCCAGATGTTGGGAAAGATGGAGGGCACAAGGAGAAGGGGACGACAGAGGATGAGATGGTTGGATAGTGTTCTTGAAGCTACTAACATGAGTTTGGCCAAACTGCGAGAGGCAGTGAAGGATAGGCGTGCCTGGCGTGCTCTGGTCCATGGGGTCATGAAGAGTCAGACACGACTGAACGACTGAACAACAACAAATGCAGCCACTGTGCGCTGCACCCCTTCCCTGCCATCACTGTTCAGCAGAGATTCCTCTCCCCTTCACTTGGCTTGGCAAGTATCACAGGGTTTAGCTAACATCAAGTGTAGACTCAGGAAAGGTGACTTAGCCTAAGGTTACCAGATTTTTTCCAATGAATCTGGGGACACTTTTCAACTTCAGTATGAATGATAGGATTTTGTATGGGGACTGATTTGTAAATCCGGGGACTGTCCCCGGGAAACGGGGACATCTGGTAACCTTACCTTAGCCCGTTTCCTCATTCTGACATTTTAGTTTGTAAACTTCATTCTTTGTCTCCCCCTTTTGAGATAAGGTGGGGCATCAGGGAGTTGAGTATGTTTAACCCAGAGAAGAGAAGATTGAGAGGTGATATGATAGCCATCTTCAAATACCTGAAGGGTATAGCGTATCGTTCAGCTATGGAACTCACTCGCTCAGTGATGGCCAGGGATCCATTAGCTGTGATTCCTGCATCACAGCGGGTTGGACTTAATGATCCAGCAGCAGCTAAAAAAGCCAATTCAATTCTGGGCTGCATCAATAGGAGTATAGCATCTAGATCAAGGGAAGTAATCGTACCACTGTATTGGTCAGACCTCACCTGGAATACTGTGTCCAGTTCTGGGCACCACAGTTCAAGAAGGATACTGACAAGCTGGAACGTTTCTAGAGGAGGGCAGCCAAAATGGTCAAAGGCCTGGAAACGATGCCTTATGAGGAATGGCTTAGGGAGCTGGGTATGTTTAGCCTGGAGAAGAGAAGGTTAAGGGGTGATATGATAGCCATGTTCAGATATATAAATGGATGTCATATAGAGGAGGGAGAAAGGTTGTTTTCTGCTGCTCCAGAGAAGCGGACACGGAGCAATGGATTCAAACTACAAGAAAGAAGATTCCACCTAAACATTAGAAAGAACTTCCTGACAGTAAGAGCTGTTTGACAGTGGAATTTGCTGCCAAGGAGTGTGGTGGAGTCTCCTTCTTTGAAGGTCTTTAAGCAGAGGCTTGACAGCCACCTGTCAGGAATGCTTTGATGGTGTTTCCTGCTTGGCAGGGGGTTGGACTGGATGGCCCTTGTGGTCTCTTCCAACTCTATGATTCTATTATTCTATCCTTGGGGATCCCTTCCAACTCTACACCTTTTTTATTCTAATTCATGTGACCTACTTGGTGAGGCAATTGTTTGAAAAGTGGGATAAAACATACAAACATACAAACAAACAGGCAGTGGCTTTTTTCGGGGGGGGGGGTACGCAGGGGTACGCATACCCCTAAACATTTTGTGAATCTCTGTACTTTTGTCCATTTACTGTATTCGTTTTTCCTGGGTTGAACTATAAAATGGTGATTTTCTTGAGTCAAAATGAGAGTACCCCTAAACATTTTTAGGGGGGGAAAGCAATGGAAACAGTTAAGTGGAAATATTTATTATGATTATTTTATTTATTAAATTTATATACCGCCCCTTCATCAAAAGATCTCAGGGCAGTTCACAGAATAAAATACAAGATAAAACACAAGTAAATAATTAAACCGAAGCAACAAAACGACATAATTTATGTCCCGTGTGTATACGTCATCATGTGCAATGACGTTATGCGAATGTAAGCTGTATTCAAGCATATTGCGAAGCCAGTCCCCAGCTTCTTAGGATTTGTATGTGTAGCAGACTACACAGGCAGGACAACCAGGCGTTACATGCAACTATTATTTGCATTTGTTCATCACTTACACACCATAAAATACCTTAAAGTGGCTTACAATCGCTACTCACAGGTAATAAAGTGGTAAGATGGGGAAATCGTGGCAAGTTATGGCCCAAGCCCAAGTCCTTCACCTACATACTTGGATCCTGCACAACCGTTTCCCTGGAGGGATTTGGAGAACCTGCGCGAAAGCAGGACAAATAAAAGCAGGAGCGCGTGGTGAGGACCAGCAGCAAAGCCAATGAAATCTAGGTAGTCGTGCAAAGGCGAGGTTCAAATCGAGGGCACGGGAAGGGTGGCCGTCCCAAGCCCCCTGCTTTCCCTCCCCGCCCGTCTTCCCCTCTCCCAAACAACCCCAGCTTCGACTTTCACTTTCGGGCTCCTCCCGGATCCCTCCTGCATCTCCGCCCCCTGCTCTCCTCGCGTCCCGTCCCGTCTCATCACCTCCTCTCCGCTCTGCAGACTCCGCCGCGCTCCAGGAGCAGCGCGCATCCGACAGGCTCCCCTCGCGACGGTGCGGACGCAGCCCCGCCGACGCCTCAACCGCGGGCAGCACGTCGGAAGGCGACGGCTTTCCAGCGCAACAACCCGGGGCCACGAGGCGAATCTGGAGTCGGAGAGGGCGGAGATCGGACGCAACGCAACGCAAACCAGCGGCAAAGTGAGACCTGTCCTCCTGCGCCCTTTCCCCTTCCTCCAAAACCGCCCCGTCGAGGCGAAAAACCCTGCACCTTTTCTCCCTCTGCTGCCCCGTCCATTCCGCTTCCCTCCCTCGAGTTTCCACATCCTCATCACCCTGTCCTAGGACACCTTCTGCTCCCTCCTCCCGCTCTTAGCTCCCATCTGTGCCCATTGCCCACGCCGGCTCTTGATTCCCAGACCTCCCTTCTGAGCCAAGGCTGCAAAGCTCTCCTGGTGCCTCTGCTGCCCACCCATGCTGCCTCCTTTCCTAAGCCTTCCCTTGTGAACTCATAGATCCCTCCTGCATAGACATCTCCTCTACCTCCCCTGCTCCTTTCCCTGATTTAGTCCTGGCAGGATCCTCTTCTGTAGTTCCTCTCCCTGGTTCCTCCTCCTCCTCTACCCCAGCTGCAGCTTTGTCATGGACCTCATGGAAGGAGAAATAGACAGCCTGGCCAACACCACAGTTGGCACCACCCCACTCAACATTGAGCTCCTGTGCCCCGTGAACACGGATTTCACCCAGTGGTTCCTGCCGGCGATTTACCTGGTGGTCTCTCTGCTGGGGGTTGTGGGCAACGGGCTGGGCTTGTGGAACCTGTGCGCCAGCTCTCGGAAGGGCAGCTGGAGCGCCCTCAGCGTCCTGGTGTGCAACTTAGGGGTGGCGGACTTGCTGTATGTGGTCACACTCCCTTTCCTGGTCTCCTACTACCTCCTGGGCCGTGTGTGGCTCTTTGGCCAAGGCTGGTGCCGGGTGACGCGTCTGCTGTTCCACCTGAACCTTTACGCCAGCATCGGCTTCCTGACCTGCATCAGTGTGCATCGCTACCTGGGCATCGTGTACCCACTGAGGATGCTGGGCAGGTGCCAGACCCTCGGCCCTACCGTCTCGCTCAGCGTCGTGGTCTGGGGCTGGGTCCTCATCCAGCTCTCTCCCGACTTCATCTTCAGCAAGACGGACCGTGCGGGCGTCAGGTGCCACGACACGACGGAGCACGAGAACCTGGGGACCTACCTGCCGTACATCCTGGCCATCACGGTGACCGGCTTCGCCATCCCTTTCCTCATCATCACGGGATGCTACTGCCACGTGGTCCTGGTCCTGCAGAGGAACCGGAACGTGGACCCCATCCTCAAGCGCAGGAGCATCAAACTGGTGGTGCTGGTGACGGTGCTCTTCTCCGTCTGCTTCCTCCCCTACCACATCTTCAGGAACCTCAACTTGCTGTCGCGGAGATGGCAGCTCCAGGGGTCCTGCACTCAGACCTTGAGGAACATCTACATCTCATATCAAGTGACACGAGGCTTGGCCAGCCTCAACAGTGCTGTGAATCCTCTCTTGTACCTGATGGCTAGCGAGGACCTGGTGACCCGGTCGAGGGCTTTTGGCCAAAGGATGAGGCAGGCACTGGGGTATCTTTGGCAAAGTCAACGCCAGCAGCGCTTGGACCAAAATAAGCAAAGCATTATGCTCAATGAAGAATGTGAGGAGGTGTCTAATTATCTCTGAATTGACTTTAAAAAAGAATAGAAAAGCATACCCTAAATGCTTATGAGGTCTTCTTTGCAATATCCATTTCTCTCTGGGTAGAGACTAGTTTTTAAAAGAACTGAAAGTGATGTCACGGAGGCACCATTGCATGTGATTTAAGCACATATTTCTTTTATGCCCTTGTTTTCTCTAGTGAAACAGATCTAGAAAACCTTGCAAGTGCTTCTTGGAAAGGCTATGTTCAGAGGCAATAGTGGGATGAATGTGGTGTTTGTCCTTTACTGGAAAGGAAGGGTTTATCAGAAACTGTCCGATGCACAGCCAAGATTTATAGCACTGCACCTTGAGCATTCTGCACCTGTACAGTTATTCATTTACTCAGTTTGATAGTCCTGCACCTGTTTACTCAGTATATGTCTAATTGCCACGACTGGAGGCCTGTGCATTTGAAGACAATAGGATTTAAGCAACCTGACTTAACACAAAGGATTGCAAGCCTTATGCATATCCATATGTGTGGTACCACTTGGTGGGGAGCATAAGCAGGAAATATATCCAGATGCCTGTATTAGATGCACTTTTCAATTATCCATGAAAATTTCCATTTCTCTTTACTGGAGAAAGCATGCCAATGCTATTGCAGTCACTGTAGATCCAGGATTTTCAATAGTTCATCAACACTTCCCCCCTCCCATTTTTGACCACAAATGATTAATACAAACATTTGGGAAGAAATGGGCTATGCAAAATGTTTGAGGGCTAGAAACTTGTGGTTTTGTTTCTGGAGGGACTGTGTTACAGTGTTTACATTGAATCAGACAACATTCTCTAAAGTAAATCCTGAAGTGACTACACCAGTTAGTCTGCAACCTTTTGCACACTTACCTAGGAAGTTCAACTGAGCTCAGTAGGGCTCAGTAAGACATGTATGGCTTACAATATCACTGTTTAATGCGTGCAAATGACCTTATGACACATTATGATGCTTACAAATATAGCTGTACTGGAGTTATTTACTCATTTATACCAATTCCTTTGGTGTCTATTTCAAGATTTTGAAATGAGGAACTAAATATTTTTTTTAAAAATGGTTCTTAGCACATTGAAGAGGTTGCATTTGCTTGATTTTAAGGTAGCTTGTGGTTGTTTGAAAGATTGGCTGTCGGTCCATGTAGAAAGGATTGAACCAGGAGCCTCTCCAACGAAAGTCAATGAGCTCTTGAGCTAAGTCACCGCATCTAATGTGACATGAATCTCTGTTGCACCAAGCAAACCTCCTATTATCCAAACACAGAGATGGGGAATCTGTGATCCTATAAAAGTTGTTGGACTCCAGGACCCATCGGCCTCAGCCAGCATGCCCAGTGGTCAGGGATGATGGAAGCTGTACTTCAACAACATCTGTACTTCCCCACCCCCTGGTCCTCAACAAACCACCCCCGATCAGAACATCATATGCTGTATTTGCCAATTAGATAAAGGGTGTAAAATAATGTGTGCATTATACAGTGAAGTTAACAGTTGAATCCAAGGGTCTGGTATATTTTGCTTTAGCACAAATATTCACCATATTTTTTGCACCATAGGACGCACCGGACCATAAGACGCACCTAGTTATTAGAGTAGGAAAACAAGAAATAAAAAATTCTGAATCGCAAGAGCAGGCTTGGTATCCGCCGTTGGGGGAGGCGAACGGCGGCTACCAAGCCTGCCCCAGCGAGAGGCGACGGCAGGAGAAGCGGCGAGTTCTCGACACCGGCGAAGGGGGCGGAGGGAAAGGGGCAGCCAAGCAGCATCGTTATGGGCTGCCCCTCCCCCCCACCGGTGTCGGCAGCAGCGAGGAGGGAAGGGGCAGCCCGGCAGCATCGTTGTTGAGAACTTGCCACTTCTCCCGCCGCTACCTCTCGAAGGGGCAGCCTTTCGGCAGCGGGCGGGAGGAACGTTCTTCCTCTGCCCGCTTTGCCGATTTTGGCGGGGGGGGGGGGGGGAGGAATGGCCAGCCCAAAAGCAGCTTTCGGGCTGCTCGTTTCTCCCCCGCCCCTTTGCCACTTGCGAGCGGCGGAGGGAACCGCTGCTCCCGCTGCTGCCTCTCGCTGGGGCAGATTTCGTAGCTGCAATGGCGGCTACCAAGCCTGCTCTTGCAAGCGGGCCTTGGCTCCATAAAACGCACAGTGATTTCCCCTTCCTTTTTAGGAGGGAAAATTGCATCTTATGGTGCGAAAAATACGGTATCTCTTAGAAAATGCCCACTTGTCTTGTATCTTCCAGAATCAGTTTTTAAAAAACACACAACTTCATCCACGTTTGTCGGACTCCCACATTTGTATCCTGTCTTTTGAGGAGTGTGCATGGTTGTTGGAAAAAGGCAAAGGATGTTGTCTTATACTGAATCAGTCCATGGGTTTATCTAGTTCAGTATTGGCTACATTGACTGGCAGCAGCTCCCTGGGATTTCGCAGAGGATCTCTTGCAGTCCTACCTGGAGATGCCAGGGATTGTACCTGAGACCTATGTGCAAAGGCATGACCCTTCACTGAGCTATGGTCTACACAGAGACATAGGCCTTCACTGAACTACGGTTTACCACAGAGCTACAGCATACTTGGAGCTATCCTGTGAGGAAGGTTGGAGGAGGGAGAGATGGAAAGAGAGAAAAGGGCCCAAGGTCAATCAGTGAGTGCAAAATCTTCCTGCGAGCAATAATTTCAAAATGGATAAAGTAATAATTTGTGTTGATGTTGCTAGAAGAAGGTATAAGTCATTGAACTGCATCCAAATCTTCACTGGGCAGAATGGAAAGGTCACCTTGTTTCTCAGCTATTTTGGGAGAGCAAGATAGTAGAACAATGCAGATGCATGTGGTCACTTTAGGCAGCCAGGGGTCTAATCACAAAGCAGTTAGCAGTTCATACACACTAATCCGCATGAGATCACACATTGGTGTACTCAGTATTTTTTATCCAACCTGTTTTATTTGGTATGCAACAAATTTAAGCATTTTGTTTCCGGATATGAAATCTGAAAGCATTGTACAGGTTTCCAGTTTACAACAGCCAAGCATCAGATCAGAATGGTTATCTCGGGAGGAGTACCTTGCAATCATATTTTTTCTCTATACAATTCCATATGACATTTTAGATGCTTCTTGGTCTCATGAAAATAAACATTATCAGAGCAAAATACATATGATATTGCATGTCCAATCCATGATAATCTTTGTACATCTTTGGTTTGTAAAAATGGAATAAGGAGGTTTTATTGTCTTAGGAGGACTGGAATAGCTCAGTTGGTACAGCATGAGACTCTTAATCTTAAAGTTTGTGGGTTTGAGCCCCACATTGGATGAAAGATTCCTGCATTGCAGGGGTTTCTTCCAATGTGTGGTTCCTTCCAACAGTATGTTTCTATGACTGAGATTGGATCTCTTGTCACACTGTAAAGTCTCTATCCTGTTTTACAGGAGCTGAGGTCAAAATCAACAGTGTAGATCGCTTCAGTAAAAAGCAGCAGAGCACTGATAAATCTGAACTCAAACTACACCTTACATGGGAGGTCTGTGGTTGGGTTTTTCATTCATTCATTCATTCATTCATTCATTCATTTAATGTACCACCCTTAATCCAAGGATCACAGGGCAGTTTACAGCATACTAGGTCCTAAGATACTGGGCTGGATCCAGATTGAGGCTGCAGTTCTTTGGAGGAAGGGCCATAGCTCAGTGGCAAAGCATCTGCTTTGCATGCAGAAGGTCTCAGATTCAATCCCCAGCATCTCCAGGTAGAGATGGGAGAGACTCCATGTCTGAAACCCTGGAAAGCCACTGCGGGTCAGTGTAGGCAGTATTGAGCTTGATGGACATATGGTATGAGTTGATGTGCTACCACTGGGCTGTGGTCTTTCCCTCTCTGTTCATCAATTTCAACAGAACCTAAATTGAACCAACTTAATCAAGATCCAACCCTTTGCATTTTTGTATGGAATGCAGTTGATGGTGGTCAACCCTTTCCCCACCATGCCATTTTGTTGGCCAAAACCCACCCTCTCCAACTGCTATTTTGACCTGAAAAAGGCAGCAGTGGCCAGGATACAAATCCAGAGATCTCCTGCATAAGGTATCACTTGGCTCTCATGTTAATTGGAGTTCGGCTGCTTTTCTTTCAAGTGGAAATGCACAGGACAGAAAAACACATATAATCTGATCTGATAAATCAGTGGTGGTGCCAGTTTAGCAAGGGAGTAGATAAACTAAATCCAGCCCCACAGCTTTCCCTTTCACTCAGTTGATCAAAATACTATCTCCAGGGTTTTTTTAGCAGCTAGATCAGAACCACGCATGCAGCTAGTTGCTGTGAAACTGGACATAGACTTTACGTAGGTGCCTTTTTGGGTGAAAGATGATGTTTGGGAATTCACAGTCCTTGTCCAACTAATGTCACTTGTGACAAACACAAGAATTTCAGGGAAAGCTTACTGATTGGATAATTACTGCAGGGTGACATATGATGATGGCTTCGGGGTGGGGTGGGGAACAAGACACTTTGGACAGATTTTAAAGGGTTTTTGCTGCTGCTGTTGACGCGCCATTGCATTTTTGCTAAGAGCTAGTATTTAATTCAAAAATAAAATTATCTGCAACTGTAGAAGTGGCTTGGGCATTTCTAGCTGAGCGCAGCCAGTTGAGCATGGTCACTGCTTGTAATATTTAAAGAGGAACTTGCTTGGGCTAATGGAAATATGGGCATGGAAACAGAATTCCACACATATATCCTTATTCAGATGAGGAACCACATGAGTAAACAGAAGCTACCACAGCTGTATATGAGTAGTCTTTGGGTCCTTCCAGATGGCCTTTTTAAAATTGAGCCTCAATGATGATTTGTGCTCATGACGGTAATGGGGCAGTTATATGTGATCCCACTTTTAATACTGTTTGTGCCTGCAAAACCTTCTGGGCAGACCTATTGCTTTGTTCCCAAAGAGTGCATACCCCGTAGCATCCTGCTGAAACCCTGTAGCTTTTGAGGCCACAAATGCAGTGGCATCACAGTGGGGAACGGGCGGGGCGGAGTGCCCCGGGTGCCCTCTTGGGGGGGGGGTGACAAGAAGGCACCCTGCAAGGGCTCACGGCGGTGCGAGCAGCCATCGCGCCGCTGCAGCCGAATGTGGAGGAACCTCCATTCATGGCTACAGCCGCGAGCAGAGGATCCCGGCGCCGGCAGCAAACCGCTATGTACTGCGTATGCGCGGCATCACTATGTACAGTGCATGCGTCGTACGTAGCGATGCCGCACAAGTGCTGTACATAGCGGTTTGCTGCCGCCGCTCGAGTGCCGTACGGATGGTGGTGGGATCCCTCCGACGCCGCACATGTGCTGTATATAGCGGTTTGCCGCCGCCGCCGCTCGAGTGCCATACGGACGGTGGTGGGATCCCTCCGTCGCTGCTACAGCCGCGAGCAGAGGATCCCGGCACTGTCCGTACAGCACTGGAGTGGCGCTGCCGGCCAACCACTATGTACAGCGCATGTGCGCTGTCTCTACATATGGCGCATGCATAGTACGTAGCGATGCCACACATGCGCCCTACATAGCGACGCCCCGCCCCGGGTGTCACGACGCCTTTGTTCACCCCTGCACAAATGTCCTGGGTTTTGCTTGGGTTGTTTGTTTGTTTTTGGGCCTTGTTATAGTGCAAGAGTGTCCCTCTCAATGGCAATAATGTGGTAGCATTGGGGAAGCACTGCAGAGCAACGATTAAAGTGTATGGTTCTGTATGGTCCAGAATCGATCCACCACTAATACAGTATAATTGTCTCAAAGACATGTTGCCAAATACACCCACAAGAAAACCACACCGCTAGACTACAGGAACCCTTCATCAGAAAATTGGAGATAGGTATTACTCAATGGCATGAAAGCGTCTGATTCTGAATGTTCCCCTTCTCTGCCTGAATTGCTAAATTGGCAGCACAAAATTACACGTGTTTTTCTATCCCGTACATTCCCCCTTAGCCAGTTTCCCTTTGAATGTGTGGTGGTGGTGACAGAACTCTTTACCTGTAAATGTGTATGACCAGCTAAATTTAGGCATGGAAGCCATGGCTCAGTAATAGAGAACATGCCAGGAACACAGATGGTTTGAGGTTCAACCCCTGGCGTCTCCTGGTTAAAAAAAAGAAGAAGATCAAGTAGCCATTGATGGGAAGGAGACCCTGGAGAGCTGCTGCCAGCCAGAGTAGGAGCTAGGCAAACAGTTCTAAAACTGATGTGGTATACAGCAAGTTCTTATATTGAACACAAATAATTCAGTTTATAGTGTTTCTTCAGTAACATCAGTGGCCAGTCCTATATGTGTGTTCACAAAAGTGACATGCTTTTTATCACTGCAATTGAGAGGGTTTTTGTGTGTGTCCTATTTCAGCATTTATTTTGACTGTGATATATGCAATATGTCAGGCATGGGCTGACTTTAGTTTTGCAGGAGGATAGGATCTCTCTCTCTCTCTCTCTCTCTCTCTCTCTCTCTCTGAGACCTGGGAACCCAAGGTTATGCTTGCCAGGTGCAAAACAGGAACAGGACTATTGCATCTTCATTAGCGGGTGTGGGTATGTGTAATTTTCAACAAGCTACACCTGCTGACATTTCATCTTCTACGCAACTATTAAAGGTGCAGGAGGGTTGTCCTCATTTGTACCTGGCCAGCCTACTTAGAAGTCCACCAACGGGAGCCAGGCCCCAAATTGTGACTTGGCGGGTGTGTGTGTGTCAACCGATGCAAAGCAGTGACTCAGGGGGTGATTGCCCACTACATCCAAAGAGCGATACTCTTCTCTGTTTTGTATAGCCTAAGTGCAAGCAGTTCTTTTACCGGGAGCCAGAAACCTTTGATAATTTAATGAAAGCCATCCAACAATCTCATCTGGTCAATTGCACTACGGCTGAGTGTTTTTCTCCATACTCTCCTTGTAAGTTATTTTCATTAATAATTGCATTTATGTACACACTATTAGCCCCCCCCAAATCTGCATTTCTGTACACATGATGTGGCTGGAGAACTGCATTGCAAAATTCAGAGGAGTATACTTTTCAAAAGGCGGCTGTGCTTTCATGTCACATTGTTTTGAGAAGTATGGATTAGGTAGGTAGGTTTGCAAAATCAACCAATATTCTCTCCCATCACTACATTCCTGTCCCTCTGTCCTTGGTCCCATGACATCATCATGTTCTGCATTGTCCTCAGTGGTGTAGCAAGGTTAGGTGGTACCCGGTACGGAAAATTTCTTGCCCCCCCCACATTGAAATCTAGTTGGACTCCCAAGAGACTGCGATCTTCTCAAAGTATAAAAAGTGTGGTGTAGTGGTTAAGAGTGGTAGACTCATAATCTGGTGAACCGGGTTCGCTTCCCCGCTCCTCCACATGCAGCTGCTGGGTGACCTTGGGCTAGTCACACTTCTTTGAAGTCTCTCAGCCCTACTCACCTCACAGAGTGTTTGTTGTGGGGGAGGAAGGGAAAGGAGAATGTTAGCCGCTTTGAGACTCCTTCGGGTAGTGATAAAGTAGGATATCAAATCCAAACTCCTCCTCCTCCTCCTCCTCTTCTTCTTCTTCTTCTTCCACCCATTGTCATTGACAGGAGTTGTTGAGCTTTTTTAAGGGAAGGATTGACCAAAGTTCCTGAGCTTTCTTTGGGGTTACAGGGTTTGGATCCTGAGTTGAGGGAGCTTCTGCTTCTCTCTTTCCCTCCACCCTCCACTTGTTTGCTCGCCTGCCTCCTTCCCGTCCTCTCCCTGCCTGCCTGCATGTCTCCTCCAGCAGCCTGGGAGCGCAGGGCTGTCAAAACGAAGGGGGAAGGGGGGAAGGCCGCCAGCAAAGCGCTGCTGCTCCCCCTTCCCCCGACGACTCGGTGTAGGCAGGAGTCGTGAGCAGGCGGTGCGCCGAATGTTACCCACCTCGGTGATGACACCCAGGGCGATCCACCCCCACCTTGCTCCACCCCTGGTTGTCCTGTCCCCACTTCGCAATATTAGCTGCCATTGGGGGTCAGATAAATGCACAGTGCGGCGTTGTCGCTAGAAGAGGGGAAGAAGAAACACAGCAGCAGTTGGGTGTTTCATGTAAACGGAGAGACCCTAGCTCAGGAGGAAAGGCAAGATGGGACTTGTAGTTCAAAAAAGGCTGGAGGGCACCTCATTGGCTAAGCCCACCACATCTATGTGTTGAAGTTTCCCAGGGTTAACTGGCACGCACAGTTAAGCAGATCAGGGAACAGGTGGTGTAAAAGACCCTGATGTGACTCTGCAGGAGAACTGCTAGTCAAAAGCGCTACGCTAGATAGACAAATAGTCTTGCCTTGGTATAGGGCAACTTCCTGTGCAATGTCTACTTCCACTCTTAGTAAACATAACATCATACCCTATTTCCCCTTTTTTAATACGTAGTCATAAAGTAAGCCATGGCAGTTTTTTTTTACCTTTGTGAGAAGTAAAACGTACCCCAAAAGTAAGCCATGGTGCCGCCATTGTTCCCGTCGACTCCTCAGCCCCTCCTGCGTGCGCAGGGAGCCAGCGAACCAGTGAGAGGCATGGGGGGGAAACGCGCCTCTTGCGGAGTTCTGCCCCGCCTGCTTAGCGCGCAGGGAGAGGTGTGCGGGGGGGGGGGAGACGCCTCTTCCTGCCCCACCTGTTCCCCGTGCGCAGGGAGCCAGCGAGAGGCACGGGGGGGGGGAACATGCCTCTTGCGGAGTTCTGCCCTGCCTGCTCAGCGCGCAGGGGGAGGCTGTACCGTACCATACTGACGTAATAAAAATAAGACATCCCCCGAAAATAAGGCACCCTGTGTTTTTTTGAGGGGGGAAAATTATAAGACGGTGTCTTAAAAAGGGGGAAAGACGGTACAGAAAGTCACCCCTTATTAGTGACTTTTAGTAGGTGAATGGGTGGTACCAGAATCTCATACCCCTCCATCATTTCTCTGATGAGAATAGGGACATCCTGAATAATAATAATAATAATAATAATAATAATAATAATACCCCACACATCTAACTGGGCTGCCCCAGCCACTCTGGGCGACTTCCAACATATATATAAAAATATAATAAACCATTAAACATAAAAAACTTCCCTATACAAGGCTGCTTTCAGATGTCTTCTAAGGGTTGTATCTCCTTGGCTCGGGGGTTGCATAACTCCATACTCTCCAATATTTCTCTAGTGAAAATAGTGATGTCCTAAGGCAGTGATGGCTAACCTTGACACTCCAGATGTTTTGGGACTGCAACTCCCATCATCCCTGACCACTGATCCTGTTAGCTAGGGATGATGGGAGTTGTAGTTCCATAACATCTGGGGTGTCAAGGTTAGCCATCACTGTCCTAAGGAAAAGCGGGACATTCCAGGATCAAATCAGAAAATGGAACAACTTCTGTAAATCTTTGACTGTCCTTGGAAGGTAGGGACACTTGGAGGGTCTGGAATCTTCCAGATAAATAGTATAAAAAACCAAAAGCGGTTTCTGATTATATATTTGTTAATCTCTGCTTCGTTTGCTTAATCACTTGCCTCATTTTCATTTCCAGTCAGGGCTTGTCTTCTAGGAAGAGAAGGCCAAAGCCTATTGCCACAAAATGTCCACAAAGGGTTTTTCAGCACACATTGAAGCCAATGATTAACTTCAGTGTGGATCACCTCAAAGAACCCCCATTTGTTGCACAAGAAGGCAAATCTCACAACAGCCGGTGCTTAGTTTGAGCCTATCCATTTCAGACAACCCACGAGAGAGTCCTGAAGTTTCAAAGATGGTTTATTTCACCAGCTGAGTTTGAAGAGCTGAAGAGCTTTGCATGATAAAAGCTAGCTGGACTGGATGAAGATTTATCGCACCAAAGCTTGGATTGTATGCACTGCCGACCCTATTTTGACGTACACAAAGGAAACCAGGCTCCTCTGTTCGTACCAGATAATGATAGCAACCAAATAAACATTTACAGCTTTTGGTGACGGGTTGTTTTGAGCTGTTTGAAATTTGCACGAATGCAAGCCAGCTGGCCCAGAGTCTCACAGAAGAGTCGCAGACACTTCTGAAGAAGTGTGCACGCACACGAAAGCTCATACCAAGAACAAACTCAGTTGGTCTCTAAGGTGCTACTGGAAGGAATTTTTTTATTTTTTATTTTTGTTTTGACTATGGCAGACCAACACGGCTACCTACCTGTAACTGGAACTATGTTCAGTCTTTAGAGAAGATTAAGGAGTGGGTCATGAGGGCAGTCTTCAAATATCTGAAGGGCTGCCATGCAGGAAAAGGATGGTGTAGACTTGTTTTCTCTTAAGATCATAAGAAGAGCCTGCTGGATCAGGCCAATGGCCCATCTAGTCCAGCATCCTGTTCTCATAGTGGCCAAACAGATGCCTGTGGGAAATGCACGAGCAGGATTTGAACACAGGGCCACTCTTTCCTCCTGTGATTCCCAGCAAGTGATTTTCCAAAGTTGAGATTCCTGCATTGCAGGGGGTTGGACTAGACGGTCTTTTGGATCCCTTCCAACTCTATAATATAAGCATCCTTAGGAAGTGCCCTTAATCTTGTTTTCAAACATCCCACTACTTTCTTGTAAGAGAAGGTAGCTAGCATACAGTGGGCACTCACATATCCTTTCAAGGAAAGCTGGAAAGATGTCCTCTGCAGTGAAGCACTTGGGGATGTGTTCAGCTTCAGACAGCTGGACTTTTGGAGATCAGGCACTCGGTGTCAATTTCTGTGTCTCCTTCTGCCTAATTTGACTTAATTAGAAACACTTGACGTACTTTAGACATTGCTGCAAGAGATCAGCTGGAACTGTAACATACTCCTTTTTTTGTTGTTTTCATGCCTCGAAAAGAATGCTTAGTTTTGTCTCTGAGTCAGCTGGGGCATTTGGGGCCAAGTATATAACACCCAAGATTAAATAAAAGTACACATTTTAGGGGGAAATAATATGGAGGGCAGAGGTGGGAGCATACGATGGTTTGTGGGGTCTGGATACAAGGCACTCATGCATGTTTAAATTCATGTCCCTGATTAGCCACAAGACTTACTAGGTGGCCTTGGGCAAATCATTAAATTGATTAATAGTCTACAGATTAAATCTAGATTTGTGTTGCAGGCAGCCAAAGGTCATAGCAAGAGCGTAAACAAACATATGGCATAGCACATGTGAAATCCTTATGCTAGTAAGAAACATACACAAGCTATTTGCACTATTTTATGTCTTTATGGTTATAAAAAAAGTCATATACTCTCTCTCTCTCTATATATATATATAATGCAATTACTTTTGGGCCACAGGGTTCTGCATAATTACACCTATGCCTCTGAGGGAAGGAATAGTCTGATTTGCAGTCAACTATTATTGCATGTAGACCAGCCTGGGAAACATCTGTCAGACAATTTGTCCATCTAGCCCAGCTGTCTTCAACCTGGTGCCCTTGCCAGATGTTAGAACCACAGAATTGTTGAGTTGGCAGGGAGCATGAGAGTCATCTAGTTTGCCTGCTGCAATGCAGGAATCTTTTGCCCAAGGTGGGTCTCGAACCAACGACCCTGAGATTAAGAGTCTCAGGCCCTACTAACCGAGCTATGCTGTTGTTGGACTACAACTCCCATCAGCCCCCCTCGGCAAAGCCAATGGTCAGGGATGATGGGAGTTGCAGTCCAACAACATTGGGCCATACCCAGGGCCGGATTTAGATTTGATGAGGCCCTAAGCTACTGAAGGTAATGGGTCCCTTTATATGTCCAGCTGTCCTTTGTCAACAACAAATTGTTGCTGTTTTTTGTGTTGAATATATGCTATATGGTAATTTATGGACCTAATAGGTATCTAAATCCATTTGCACATGCAGAATGTAGGCACCCTATATATAGAAATGAGCAAACCAGTTATATTTTAGGGAGCAGGCTAGCAGGCGGGGCCCATTACTTGCATCATAGGAGCCTACACAACACAAAACACTATTGCTGAATGTAGGTTTCGTTTTATTAGTTTTTTATCTTATATTTTGGAAATGTACATCCAGTTATTTTCTTCCTTTAATTTTTTTTTGGAGGGGGGCTCAAGAGAGTGGGGCCCTAAGCTATAGCTTGTTTAGCTTATACGTAAATCCAGCACTGGTCCTGTGCCTAAAAAACATGGTTCCAAGCAATTTTCCTCGTGTCCTCTGCTTTCTAGGCATATGTCTGAGTTGATTTCTGTTTGCTCTGCTGCTTTTCCTGGGAAGACCCACGTTTTATTGCTGAAATGGAGCAAAAGTCAATCCCCGGACAATTGATGGCTCCAATTCAGCGTTCAAGATCAGATTTTCCTGGGGAATGTGGCAGGACAAGCAGAAATGTAGAAGAGCCCTTCATCTCTCTAATACTCGTCTAAATACCGGTATTCTTTCATCAAATTTCCATGAAGAGCAATGCTTGCTGTGGCACAACAAGCAGCAACGGAGAGCTTTTGAACGAGGCAACTTCCAAGTCTTTTCTTAGTGCAAAGAATAAGCCCCTTGTTTACTTTCAAAGCAATGGAGGTTTGGGCCATGGCAGAGAAAATGAATGCAGTATAAATCAGGTGGAGCAATGTCTTCAGGGATGTGTAATAAATAATATGCAAGCGCTCTAGTTTCGATGTGATCTGGCATGAGAACTGGCAAGTGTGTCCCTATTTTCATCTGAGAAATGATGGGAGGTATGAGACAGGCCTCAACATGGGCAACATGCTGAGTATTAATAGATTATTAGTCTTATTAACTTGATTTCTTACATGTTCTTCATCCCTAAGGTGGAACAGAGCAGGCAGCGTTCTGGGGCCCTGGCAACTGCCCAAGGATGCCAGAGGTACTGCCCTGACAGTGCTTCCAGCTGATGCTACCTGTTCTGCTAGAATGTCCCTGGATCTATCCCAGGGGTAGGCAACCTAAGGCCCTGGGACCGGATGTGGCCCAATCGCCTTCTCAATCTGGCCTGCGGACGGTCCGGGAATCAGCGTGTTTTTACATGAGTAGAATGTGTCCTTATATTTAAAATGCATCTCTGGGTTATTTGTGGGGCTTGGGAATTCGTTCATTCCCCCCAAAAACAACAACAACAACATAGTCCGGCCCACCACATGATCTGAGGGACGGTGGACTGGCCCATGGCTGAAAAAAGTTGCTGACCCCTGATCTATGCTCAGAGGTGTAGGAAGCCTCTTGGGCGCCCGGGGCGGCGTTGCCGCGCGGAGGCACCCCCTGGCGGTGGGGCATCCTGACGCATGCGTCGTGACGTCACGACGCATGCGTCAGGACAGACTGCGCATGCCCGCTGCTTTTGCTGCCGAGCAGGTTTGCGAGCAGGCTGCGGGGTGAGGCTGCCTCGCTCCGCGGCTTGCTTGGGGCCCGCCGACGGGGCAGGGCTGGCCCAAGTGTCATCCCCCTCCCCTGGAACCCGGGGCGGATCGCCCCCCCCCCCCCGCGACGCCACTGTCTATGCTATCTGCAGGTTTTGGTTTCTTTTCCTGTGATTGCTTGCTGGGATATGCCTTCTGGATTTTTATACAACTACTGTACTGCAATCAGTGTCTGTTTATAAGGGAGACACTACACAGATGGAGACTGCAGTGAATTCCCTTCTCTTTCTATTCCAAAAAAGATCAAAGTAAACAGAAAATACTACACTCAAAGGGATTGTTCTCTGTTCTCTCAGTCCAAAAGAGAGGTTGCAGTCCCCTCCGATTCTTATTTACTCCACAGTGAAGGTGAACAATGGGGAAAATGTTCCAACTGCTCTCTCTTTAATCCACGTATAAGCATTGGGGAGGAAGAAAAATCACAACAGTTGGGAGTTAATAATGAAGGAGGCTTCCTTGCACAGTTCTGGATCAAAGCAAAATGCCTGCCCAAGTCAAACAAATGGTACCTGCACTCTTCAACCTGGCTACTGGATGTTGTTGTTTCCATTTGGGACTGGTTGCCAGGAAAGCAAAGAAGAAGGTTGCTTTCTGCTCCATACCACCACCTTTTAAAAAAAAAATTGAAAAAAAGCTGTACCCTTCTGGGCAGTTTTGTTTTTTATAGACAGTTTAGTTTTTTTAAGAGAGTGCTTTGGGCCAATCTCCTTCTAGAGAGCCACACCCCAGATACAGTTTGATTAAACAAAGGATATTGCTAACTCTGCAGTCTTAAAAGAAACTTATCAAGGGGTAAGTACCATTGAACACAAACATGCATAAGGTTGTGCAGCTAAACAGGCAGCTGTTTGTACACTCCTTCCAGTATACAAATACAGCAAGGGTATCCAATGCTGGATTTACGTATAAGCTAAACAAGCTATAGCTTAGGGCCCCACTCTCTTGGGGGTCCCAAAAAAATTAAAGGAAGAAAAAACCTGGATGTACATTTCCAAAATATAAGATAAAAAACAAATAAAATAAAACCGACATTCAGCAACAGTGTTTTGTGTTGTGTCGGCTCCTATGATGTAAGTAATGGGCCCCGCCTGCTAGCCTGCTCCCTAAAATATCACTGGTTTGCTCATTTCTATATATAGCCTGCTCCTAAAATATCACTGGTTTGCTCATTTCTATATATAGGGTGCCTACATTCTGCATGTGCAAATGGATTTAGATACCTATTAGGTCCATAAATTACCACATAGCATATATTCAACACAAAAACCAGCGACAATTTGTTGTTGACAAAGGACAGCTGGACATATACAGGGCCCCATTACCTTCAGTAGCTGAGGGCCTCATCAAACCTAAATCCGGCCCTGGGCACGGGACAAACAGAAGTGCGGAGAAACCCTGAGACTTAGGAGAAGCAAGCTGATATCCAGGCCCACTACCAAGTCTGGTTGTAAGTGAGAAGGCAGACAGGTGAGGACAGACTGCGGACATTGTGTCAGTGCTCCATTTGCTTTTATGGGCTAGCCTCCAGTTGGGAGCACATGCAGCTGCAATTGCTTTTGCATTTCAGGACAATTCAGCTTCACAATGATATACGCCAGGAATGAGCACCTCTAGATTGTTCTGGACTCCAGCTCCTGACCATTGGCCATCTTGTCAGGGGCTGATGGGAGTTGGAGTCTAATAAATCTGGAGGAGCACAGCTTCTCCACAACAGACACATACCGGTACAATGAAAGCAGAACAAAGGAAGATGGAATGATTACTATCCAGAATCAAAACAAAACAAAACCACTACATATCACTGTGCAGAAGCTTTCTGCACTTATTAGATTTTTGTGCGACAGAGCAATTCTTGCCTGACATTTTTAAAAAATGCTAGGAATGGGCTATGGGTATAATGCTAGCCAAATCCTTAAGAACAATTCGCATGGGAGCTGCAGGCCAATACAGGATGCAATTCCCTCATATTAGAGAAGAGCAGGCAATCAGGTTAAAATGCACTTTAGCATTTCCCTCCATTTTTTAGGAGACTTTGAAAAATAGCTGTGCCAGTACTCTGTCCACGTCAATTTGAGATGAATGCAGTACAGGCATTACTGGAATGGCATGGGATAGAGAGCAATGTAGAATTATTCATAGAATTACTCTTTGTATTCTTACCAACTGAGGTTAGACAGGCACTCTTCTAGTTAAATTTCAGGCACTAGATTTGTTGTTGTTGTTGTTGTTGTTGTTGTTGTTGTTGTTGTTGTTGTTGTTGTTGTTCCAGCAGGCATTTTAAGGAAGTGTTTGGTTTTATATTATTGTTTTATTGTCACATTTTAAAAAAATTGTTCTTATGTACACTACTAAGAAATTCAAATAATTAAGTGGTATATAAACATCTTAAAGAGACCAACTACAGGGCAGATTCTGCAGCCCTCCAGATGTTGTTGGACTACCACTCCCCCCCCCCCAAGCGGGAGGCCATACTGGCTGGGGATGTTGGGATTTGGAGTCTGACAAATGTGGTATCAAATTTAGGTCTCACACAATCAAAGAGAATTGTGTGCAAGGAGGAATTATGAATGGATACTGAAATATTAACATGGCCTTAGGACCATCCTACAGTTTGGCAGCCTGTTCCCTTTTAAAGAAAACACGTCTTTATGAAAGAGATAAAATCAGATTTAGTGGACCATTCGAGCACATTTATAACCAAGCAGATGTGTTTCCTTCTTGTTGTTGTTGCACAGGCAGAATAGCAAAGGTTTTGAAATGGTGAAAAACACCCTCAATGCTTGTGCTATTTTGACTTCAGATTAAGTAGGAGTTGTTAAATAGAAGGTCAGCTATTCAAACCATGAATGGAAACACAAACAGCGACTCCCTTATGAGTTATTGAGTCTCCTTGAATCCATCATTTCTCTGCAGCTTAAGGTTCATTTAATGGCTGTTGGCGAGACAAGCAAAAGTGTATTGGAAATCTCAGTTGTACAAATGATAAACAGCCTGCCTGAGACATGAAACAAATGGCCTTCAGCTGAAATCTAATCCTGACAAAACTCCCCACCTACCTCAGAAATTTTGGCTGCAAAGTCCTCATTCGTTAAGCACAACTGGGTTATTGGCATTGCTACAATATCCTGGTGGGTCTTATAAATATGTCACCATATCGGAGACTTCCAAAGCCTGTGGCTTGTTCTAGATAACAACGGGTGCTGAGAGTTATACATTTGCAGGAAGCTTTAATAACAGATCTAATGGACAAACTAAAAGTCCTTGCAAAAAATATCACGGGTGGCCGTATTCCCATACATGGGGACAGAGGGCGGAGTTCCAACGCTAATGAGATTGATTGGTCAGCACAAGTGTCTCTGCTTGCCTGATGAAATGATCTTCTGATCGCTGCCCCATCCCAGTGTGTGGTTCTGAGGTTTCTCCTGGCCTTTCAGCGTGGATTTGGGGGGGTGGGCAGAGCAGGAGGGAAAAACAAATTGAAATACAGAGGCTGGCAGGACTTGTATGGTTATAGCATTTTGACAGTTCTGTTTAGTGCACAAAGTGATTTGTTATTATTCCCCGCTCATTTTAACCTATGAGGTGACTTGCTCAAGGCCACCCTAGTAATCTTTATGCTAGGGCTTGAATGTAAACGTCCCACACCAAAACTAACCATCGGTCCGTGTACTATAAGGCCATTCCCTTATTCCTAAGATGGCTAAGCCTTCCCCGCCCCCACAATTGGTAAAGACTCTGAGACGAAACATTGTTTTGTGTGGGAAAGCAGGACAAATGCCACAGTAACTATAACAACAGGAATTAAACGAAGAGTAACTAATGGTGAGATACCACCTGTATTAGCGGAACTAGGATATACTGCCAAAGCAGCTGGTTACAGAAGATGCGTTTGGCAGAAGGTTCCAGTTTTGAAGGACTTTGAAACGGGCATTTTCCTGGCTCCTTTGCCCAGAAAGCCTGTCTCTGAGAAGGAAGATCCCCTGGGTCCTTTCTCAGTGCCTAGGCAAGGCAGCAGGGAGGTGAAGATGGGCATTCAGCTAGCTGCTGCAGATGGGTGCTGAGCTTGGCTACCATGTGGTGTCCACACAGGGCCATGTGGGTTGGGTAGTGGTGAACGTGTGGTGAGGGGTCCTTCTGAACCCTGTAGACCTTGGCCTGTGCCCAACCTGCCTGGTCACTGGCATACCATTCAACATTTCTCTGATGAAAACAGGGATGTCCTGTTGTTGTTGTTGTTGTTGTTGTTGTTGTTGTTGTTGTTACCTAGGCTTGGGGGGTCCCATAACTCCATACCCTCCAACATTTCTCCGATGAAAATAGAGACATCCTAAGGAAAAGCAGGACATTCCAGGATCAATCAGAAACTGGGATGGCTTCTGTAAATCTGGGACTGTCCCTGGAAAATAGGGGCACTTGGAGGTCTGTGCTGGTGCTGGACCTGTTTCTATTCCATCTCCCCACCTGCTGCAGCTCTCTAGGCCGCATCAAGCACTTTTATCTGAGGCGCTGAGGGCACTTTGTCAAACCTGCAGCTGGCTCGATTGCCTGCTCTTACAGAAAGTACAGTCTCAATCACATTCAACTTCTTTGGAGGTCTTTAAGCAGAGGCTTGACAGCCACCTGTCAGGAATGCTTTGATGGTGTTTCCTGCTTGGCAGGGGGTTGGACTGGATGGCCCTTGTGGTCTCTTCCAACTCTATGATTCTATGAACTTGGATGGCTTTAAAAGAGATTAAACAAATTCGTGGTGGATAAATTCATCAATGGCTACCAGCCACACAATGTTAAGCTTGTGTCTCCACTGTTGGAGGAAGTAATGCTTCTGAATGCCAGTTGCTGGGAATTGCATGTGGGGAGATGGCTTTTGTGCTCAGTTCCTGCTTGTGGGCATCTGTTTGGACCCTGTGAAAAGGTAAAGGTAAAGGACCCCTAGTTGGTTAAGTCCAGTCAAAGGCAACTATGGGGTTGCGGCGTTCATCTTTCTTTCCGGGTCATGTGGCCAGCATGACTAAACCACTTCTGGCACAACGGAACACCGTGACAGAAACCAGAGTGCACAGAAATGCTGTTTACCTTCCTGCCGCAGCGGTACCTATTTATCTACTTGCACTGGTGTGCTTTCGAACTGCTAGGTTGGCAGGAGCTGGGACAAAGCAACAGGAGCTCACTCCATTATGGGGATTTGAACCGCCAACTTTCCGATCGGCAAGCCCAAGAGGCTCAGTGGTTTAGACCAAAGCGCCACCTGCTTCCCTCCCCTTTTACCTCATCTTACGTTTTTATCTTATGTGGGGCAATTGCGATAACAATGGATGAACTATTGGGGAAATAATATTTTCCTTTTGCTGGAAAGGTGACTTTCTAGAAAATATGTATAAAACAGTGCTCCCTCGCTCCCTCCCTTCCAGGAATAACACGAATCTTGAATGACCTTGAAGAATCACCGTATTCAGGTGTGAATAGGAACCTGCTGTTGACTCCCTCCAAAAAAGGAGGAGACGCAGAATTATTCCTTTTTTGCATTCACTTCACAGGAAGAATTGAAATGCTCTACATCCTGGTGCTACCGTATTCACCAAGTATAAATAGAAGCAGCAAGACGACATTGGATACTTGCTTCACTGGGTTTCCAGTTCCATTCCATTAACTCAGGGGCTGGATAAGGGTTTATGTCACTGTCTTGGTGCTTCTAATTCCGCTAATAGGTGCAATACATCAGTTTCTGAAAGGGAGAGTGCAGAGGGTGGAAAAAGCTGAGTAGGGTCCTTTTCATTATTTGCTTACCACTTTGCTAACAGGCCCCTGTGACAGGCCCAGAGGAGGTGGCTGGCCACTCCAAGAGGAGAGGGAAATGTTTTCTGTTCCAATGACATGAGGATTAAAGTGCTGCAGAGAAACTCGGACCACGAGCAACGTATAAAGAAATATAACTCTGCTCATTTGCAAACTGTGCCACGGGCTCTGTGAGCATTGGGAAGATTTTTGAACGGAAGGAAACAGAAGCTCTGTGAGCCCAGAAGAGCCACATACACACCACACGTTTAAAGCACATGTCTAACATTTTAAAATGAAATCAGAATGCCATAATAAAAGGTGCAGAAAGAGAAAAAGGAGGTTCTAACTGCTTTTTCTATCAAGAAAAAGCAGTTAGAACCTAAACAATGCAAAGGATAGGCAGAAATCTATAAAATGCTCTTTGGGGTCTTTGCAAAGCCAAAATGAATCAAAGTGAAAACATAACCTTCCTGTAATACCTCTTCTAGTTATTTAGAACTGCATAGGGAATGTTTGGAAGGGGCTGTCACTCATCTAGAATGGATCAAGTATGTAAATTTCAGCAAGAAAGAGGAATTTATACCAAGGATGTACCTTGGTACACACCATAAAATAAAATACACACCATAATAACAAATGGAAACAAGACCCATCCCACGCACAGTTTAAAAGGCCACAGATTGTAATGAATATGCCCAATCCTTTTAAAGCCTTCCAAGTTGGTGGGGGTGTTTTCTGTATGCAGATGATGCCCGGCCTCTGGGACTTGTTTGCTGATCCCGGTGAGTGGGTGGGTGTCCTGAATCAGCACCTGTCATTAGATAAGGACTTGACCGATGATGCTTTGCAGGCATCTTTGAGCTGGTTTTCAAGAGGGATAAAAAAATAAATCCAAAATTGGAGTTTGTGCGGAGATACGAAAGCTCCCTTTTCCCATCTTCCAAGACTATGCAGTCTGGGGATGGAACTAAATTCCAGCTTTGGCCTCATTAAAGGAAGGAGCTCAGCCTGGTTTCTTCCCCTGCCTAATTAGGCTGATGCTTGTCAGCTGGCAGGGGGTGTGCATTTCAGATGCAGATATGAAAGCTCTGGTTCCTCCTGTGTCTCTGCTGAATTCTAAGCAAAGCCTTAAGTGAGAGACACAATCCTTTCCTCTCTCTCAGCAGTGACTTATATATTCCTTCCTGCACAATTAAATCCCCTCTGCTTGTCTCATTACGACAAGCAGCTGCTGCTGCTGAAAACACAGAGGAGTCACATGTCACATCCACCATTCCCACCATCTTCCAACCCCATCTACCCAACTTCGATTCCTCCTCTAGCCCAGCACTGCCCATGAAACCCGTGATAGCTAAAGGCCTCTCTTTTCCTGACTCTGCTTCTGCCTCCATACAGGAGAATAAAGACATGGAATTGAACAGGGGCAGCCGCTGTCCAATCAGATACCGCTCACGATTGCCCTGATAGTCTCCCTACCTCTGCTACTCATCCCTCCTCTATGCCTCAGCTCAATGCTATTCTATAGGTGCAGTTAAGACCGTAAACTCTGAAAATCCTTTAGGTGCACCGACATTGGCAAGCATGGATCTGTTGATTTTATTTTAAATAGTGGCGATCATGGACATACACATAAGGGATAGCTCAGTCGGAACACCATGAGTCTCTTAATCTCAGGGTCATGACTTCGAGCCCCACATTGGGTAAAAGATTCCTGCATTGCAGGGGATTAGACTAGATGACCCTTGTGGTTCCTTCCAACTCCCCGTTTCTATGATTTCTCCCAAATCTGCCATGGCCATAGGTGTTATTTCCCCCCCTGTAGGTACCCACACCTGAGAACACTGGGGACAGGTGCATGACCTCAGGACAGGGCCAGAGCTGCAGCCTCACTGCCCTTTGAGTGTATGTGGCAACCTTCATACACCCAGTGTGTGCGTGTGAGGAGGGGTGTCACTGAAATTCAGACGTTCTACATTAAAATAATAATAAAAAGTCCTGAATGTCATGGGATTTGCTGCCAATACCTGTATATCAATATATCAAATATATTAATTTATCAAAATGTTGCTCTGAAGGTTACTTTTTTTCTCTCTCTTTGTGCACAAAGACACGGTGGTTTGTAACCAGCTGTATTTAAAAATGGAAGAGAGTGGCTGTCCCCCCCCCCCACTCTCTCTTCCAGGGCTAGCCATCTGCTTGCTCTATTATGGTTTATAAAACAACAGAAATGGAGCTGCAGGGAAAATATCGATCTAGAAGTTCTCAACCCTCGCATTCTGAGATATCAAACACAGTGAACGTATGGTCTAACCACACGGTGGATTGTGCTGGAGTAAGGTAAAAAGGTAAAGGTAAAGGACCCCTGGACAGTTAAGTCCACTCAAAGGCGACTATGGGGTGCGGTGCTCATCTTGCTTCTGGCATTAGTCCGCAAACAGCTTTCCAGGTCGTGTGGCCAGCATGACTAAACCGCTTCTGGCGCAACGGAACACTGTGATGGAAGCCACAGCGCACAGAAATGCCGTTTACCTTCCCGCCGCAGCGATACCTATTTATCTACTTGTGCTGGTGTGCTTTCGAACTGCTAGGTTGGCAGGAGCTGGGACAGAGCAATTGGAGCTCACCCCGTCATCGAACCACTGACCTTCCAATCGGCAAGCCCCAGAGTTTCAGTGGTTTAGACCACAGCGCCACCTGCGTCCTTTTGTCCTTTTGTGCTGGCGTCCTTTTGTGCTGGCATACCCTTCAACCTCTTAGCAGCCTTGCTTGGGAGTAGGAGAAGGGTGTGGACGATAGTGGGCTATCTATCAGTAAGAATAGCTGGGAGCTAAATTTATACTGACACATCTTGGCTTTGATTCAAATGAATCAAATTAGCACCTTTTTCAACAGTGCATGTTAAGCAGCGCGGTCCCATTCTAGTATAGCTTTCCATAAGTCGAGTATAGCATTTGGTAACTTCGCTACTGAATTAAAAATCAATAGATGCCACTTAGTTTGATATATCACTGAAATGCAGAGTAAGCTTTGTTCTTCCAGACACCATAGTATCTCACATTTCCCCAGGCCTTATGTGACAATAACTGGTAAAATAATTAGGAGGAACCTCTTTGCAAACATATCCCCCCGCCCCCCAGTTATTGTCACATAAGAAGTGAGAAGCTTGTGTGCCCAACCCTAATTTATTTAGTGGATGCAATGATGCAGTTAGGTAAATTTAGACTCTGGACTTAATGGTCTTATGGAAGTGGGGCAGCTCTTTAGATGGCGATGTGAGCATGAGTTCACTTACTTCAGGATGTAGTTGGAGCTATCCTACCCATTCTAGTGGGTAAACTGTACTTTTTGTTAGTAGTATCTATGCAATGTTCTTGTTTCCTAAAATAGCATGCACATCTCTGCTGATGTATAGGTTTTGCACATGATCAGAACACCTGCAGTGCATAGGGCTAAAAAAAGATACTGACAGAAGCACTTTCTTTTATCTCATTATCTCTTCTGATCAAACTCCTACTGACTGGAATTTGTGTGAGCCCTGTTGTTGAGACACACACCTCCTTGTGCCTTTCAAACAAGAACCTCCTGATCTAATTGGTTGCCTTAGCAGCTGGAGAAAGCTACCTAAGGTTATACACTTAAAAACAATTGAGTGAAGGAGTCCATTCCATGAGCAAGAGGGGTGCCCCAGCTGATGCAGTCTCTCAAAGCACCCAGGTAACAAGTGAGTTCAGCAGTTGAGCAAGTTCAGCAACAGGGCGAAGAGGCCAGGTCCTTCCCTCCATGGCCTGGTTAAGAAATAGGAAGCGTAGAGTAGGAATAAATGAACAGTTCTGTCCGTGGGTGGGTGTAGAAAGTGGTGTCCCCCAAGGATTGACATTTGGGCCTGTGCTTTTTAACTTGTTCAGAAATGATTCAGAGTTAAGAGGTGAACAGTGAGGTAGCCAATTTGTTGACGATACATTAATGAGACATGAACCAGCCATGACTGACTAGGAAAGCTCATACCAAGAACAAAACTTAGTTAGTCTCTAACGGTGTTTCCGTGCGCTGCTCTGGTTCGCCAGAAGCGGCTTAGTCATGCTGGCCACATGACCCGGAAGCTGTACGCCAGCTCCCTCAGCCAGTAATGCGAGATGAGCGCCACAACCCCAGAGTCGGACATGACTGGACCTAATGGTCAGGGGTCACTTTACCTTTTTTTAAGGTGCTACTGGAAGGAATTTTTTTTATTTTTTATTTTGTTTTGACTAGGATAGTTCACTGCTGATGTTGACCCTGTGAGTGGCAGCAGTGGAAAAGGTTAATTTCATGACAGCAATCATTAGGAAAGGGGTTTATAATAAACTGCCAGTATCCATAATGTGTTGTGCAAATTTATTTGCCGGTTAATAGGAATCACAAGGGGGAGACTGCTTTTGGACTTCCCATATGCATCTGGTTGACTACTTTGAGAACACAGTGTTGCCGAGATGCGCCATTGGCCTGATCCAAGCAGGGCTCTTCTCATGTTCTTAGGGTGAGACCAAACTTGGAATATTGTGTATCGTTCTGGTTGCCTCACCTTGAAAAGGATATTGCAGAGCTGGAAAAGTGTAAGAAAGGGGAAACCAAAAGGGTCAAGGGGTCACAGCAACTCCCCCTGTGGGAAAATGTCACAACATTAGAATCATAGAGTTGGAAGGGATCCAAGGGCATAGAAGCATAGAGCTGTAGAGTTGGAAGAGACCCTGGGGATCATCTAGTCCAACCCCCTGCAAGGCAGGAATATGCGCCTTTCCCATATGGGCATCAAAACTGCAGCCTTGGTGTTATCAGCAGCACCAAGCTCTAACCAACTGAGCTATCCACAAGATGTCATTCATGACAGCAACAATTCTGAATGCCTATAAAAGAGTATCAGCCAAAGGCACAGAGAATGTGATCCATAGCTATTAACAGCAATGGCTCTGTTCCACCTCCTTTGTTGGAGGCAGCATGCTGGGCATCACAAACTGAGAGACAAATGGAAGTCCTCCTTCCAGGTTTCCCAGAGGTGGAACGGTCTCCCTGGAGAGGTGGTGGACTCTCCTTCCTTGGAAGTTTTTCAGCGGAGGTTGGATAGCCATCTGTCATGGATTGCAGAGGGTTGGGCTAGATGACCCTCGGATCCCTTCCAACTCTACAATTCTATGATTCTGTGATCTGGCTCTGAGAACAGGATGAGCTCTTGGTCTGGTCCTCTTGCATCCTTTTAGGAAGCAGCACAGGGCTGTTCTTAGGATCTTATCCCGTTTCTGGGCTTGTCCTCGCCCTGAATCGACAGCCTTCAATCCCCGCTGCAAAAGCATCGCGCAAACGAGCAGAAGGCGAGGGGGGTCGTTCAGAGAGCGGCCGTGGGAAGAGTACCGATCCGGTTGCCGGAGCAAGCAGAGAGCGCCCGCCCTTCTCCTCGGGCGCTCTGTAGGTAGGTGTGGCCCGTCACCGCGCGCCAGCCTCGGGCGCCGCCAGCTCCTCCTCCTCGCAGCCGGCGCTGGCAAGCGGAGGCGTGGCCGGGTCCGGTGAGTCCCTGCGGCGGGAGCACGCGGGGAGCAGCGCCGGCTCCTCTTCCTCGCCTCCGGAGCTGCGTGGCTGCGATCGGCGCAAGGAGGGAGCTGCACCGAGGCGCTGAGGACGAACGGAGCAACCCGGGCTCCCGAGGGGGGGCGGCGCTCCCGGTAGCCGCCGCTTGCGCGACGAGAAGCGACCCTCGATGTGAGCGGGAGCTGGGGTGGACGGGCGGGCTCTGCGGAGAGGCTGTGCCGCGAATGCCCCGGGCTCCGCGGAGGCCGTCGCCCGCGGAGGCCGGCAGCTCCCCGGGGCTGCTCGTTGGCGCGCGCCGCGGTGCCATGCGGCGGCGGCGGCGCCCCCCCAGCTGATGCGCTGTGCCCGGGGCAACGGCTCCCGGCTGGCCGGCCTCGCCATGAAGCGGCAGAACCTGCGCACGCTGTCGCTGATCGTGTGCGTCTTCTCCTACCTGCTGGTGGGCGCCGCCGTCTTCGACGCGCTGGAGTCGGAGGCCGAGATCGGCCACAAGCGCCTCCTGGAGCAGAAGCGCAGCGGCCTGCGGAGGAAGTACCGCTTCACCGCCGAGGACTACCGCGAGTTCGAGCGCCTGGCGCTGCGGGCCGAGCCGCACCGAGCCGGCACGCAGTGGAGGTTCGCCGGCTCCTTCTATTTCGCCATCACGGTCATCACCACCATCGGTGAGTGCGCGGCGGGATCCCCCTTCCCATTTAGGGCAATCCCCAAAGCCACCCATCGCTGGGTGCGCCGGGCTATCTTCTGTCACTCTCCAGGGCAGGGACAGGAGAGCCTGTGGAAGTCCATGGACTCCAACTCCCATCAACCCCATCCAGTATGGTCAATGGCCAGGGACCATGGGAGTTGGAGTCCAGTCCAGCAACATCTGGAAGGCCACAGGTTTCCCACTCCTGGACCAGGAGTCGGTGTGGACTTGTTTCCGCCTTGCTCAATTTGACCCCTTTCTCCACCTCCCCAGATCCCCATCGTGGTGTGTGTTAAATGTACAATTTGGGGTTCATCTTTGCAATCAGTAAAGACTTCACCTGTACCAACCTAGTCAACCTAGCCATTTTGTACACCAGAGTTAACCATGCTGGGCTGAAATGTGCAGAAGGGAAGTTGATTCTGGACTTCCATCCCTTCATTGGCTCGGTGTGTGAAACAATATATGTACATGCAGGTTGTATGCATTTTGCCATAGTGTGATCTACATTTCTTAAGGTTCATGCAGTAGGGAGGGGCAGCCTTCATGTGCTCAGGTTGTGCATGTGTAGACTGTGCATAGAGAGCCCTTGAATGCCCAGGAGATCAGGAATGGCAGCAGTGTGTGCCATCTTGCACCCTCTCCACGCATCTGGCTTAATGTCATTTCCAAACATGTTGAAAAGACCTCATGAGTAGAACATTCTCGTTTTAAGAATATAAGATGTTCCTTGCTGGACCAGCTCAAGTTCCATCTAGTCTATCGTTCTTAGCAAGAAGCCAACTTCTAACAAGCTTTAGATGTTCTGGCAGAAATTGATCAGTGGGTCGTCCAGGAGACCGTGAGCTATTTTCAGTCCACATGGTCTGGGCATCAGCAGGGTCAAATTTCAACCTGGGCTTCAGCCCCAGAAAACATGGAGCAACTACAGTGAAGGGCACCTGCAAGTATGTACCGAGCGCTTTGTCTCCAGTACCGTGTGGCCACAGCCAGCTTTCTCTCACCTGAAATTGGGGGCAGAGTTTTCTTGGCAAAATACATGATTTCTCAGCCAAGCTTCAGACCCAGCACTGCCCATTCAGCAGATATCCAACCCTCTCCAAGCATATCAATACCACTACATAATGATCAAGTGAATTTGAGGACACTTTTGCTTCTTGAGAGATGAGCATAAATTGCCACCATATAAAACCAAGTGTCCACAGGGTTTGGCAGTTCCAAAGCCACATTAAAAGCAACCAGGATCCTCTCATAGAATCATAGAGTTGGAAGAGACCACAAGGGCCATCCAGTCCAACCCCCTGCCAAGCAGGAAACACCATCAAAGCATTCCTGACAGGTGGCTGTCAAGCCTCTGCTTAAAGACCTCCAAAGAAGGAGACTCCACCACACTCCTTGGCAGCAAATTCCACTGTCGAACAGCTCTTAATGTCAGGAAGTTCTTTCTAATGTTCATGCTCACTCTTGTTGCATTTTCCACTGCGCCACCTATAATTTCTGCACCGGCACCTAACTCTTGTAATCTCTGACCGCTGGCCCAATGGGCATCCAACAACATCTATAGGGGTGCAGGTTCCTCGCCTCTCTGCATTATGTGGTGTCAGTATGTAAGAACTCCAGAAATCCCTGCTGGGTCAGGCCCATGGGCCATGTAGTCTAGCTTCCTCTTCACACAGTGGCCAGCTAGATATCTGTGGGAAGCCTGCAAAGATGGACATGAGCACACCAGCACTCTTCTCACCTGAGATTCCTAGCAACTAGTATTCAGAGGCACAATGCCTCTGACAGTGCAGGTGGAACATAGCCATTATGACTACTAGCCGGTGAAGAGTTAAGGGCATGAAGATGGATAACAAGCACCTATGGGTGCTTACTGCAGAGAGCAAAGAACTCAGCAGGCAGACCTGTCCCTGGTCTTTCTCTGGCATTTTTGGGTCACTGACAATCATGCCATTCACTGTCTGGGGAGGTAGTGTCCTGAATACTCATTTTAATGAGCAACTATGAAGTTCTTTATTGATCCTCAGTGGAGAAGCAACCTTTTAGACATTGCAATAAGAAGGAACAACAATTGTTCAATAGCAGCTCTCCTCTCATCCAATTGCTCCATTTGCTGCAAATATAAATACTGTCTACGTTGTCTGTATCCAGGACGTTCATCTTGAACTGCCTGTTCTTTGCAAAGTACAGTTAGCATCAATGATGGCACTTTCCTGCAAGGGGCAAGGTAAACCAGAAGGAACAGGAGAGTGTCCTGGTGGCTTTGGACTGGCAGACGTCTGGCATAATAAATGGGCATGCCATGCTGTTGTCATATTGCTGTGGCGTGTATGTCGCTCCCATCGGCTGTGCATGATGCTCTCATCATCAGCATGCAGCCTTTTGTCCTCTTGCTGACTGTCTCTGCTGTAGGACACTGGCACCCAGAGGTGTCCCTGCCATGAGGCAAGGGGAAGTGGCTCCTGAGTAAATGTTGTTGTCATGGGATAAGAGGATGGGGCCTTTTATGGATTGGTAACTGGCTTAAAAAAAGGATGAAGAGAGTAGGACTAAACGGACAGGTCCATTAATTGAGGGCTGTAAGAATTGGGGTCCCCCAAGGATCTCTATTGGGACCAGGGTTTGTTTGTTTTTTAAGAATCCTAAGTGGTCTTAAGTTGGGGGTTAACAGTGAAGTGGCCAAGTCTGCAGGTGACAGGGTACTGGTGGGAAAAATTACAAGCATTCCAAAAGGATCTTTCCGAAACTTGGGTGAGCGGGCAACAAAATGGCAGGCGATGTTTAATGTAAGTGTAAAGCGATACACAGGGACCAGGTGGCGCTGTGGGTTAAACCACAGGCTTGCTGATCAGAAGGTCAGTGGTTCGAATCCCTGCGACGGGGTGAGCTCCTGTTGCTCGGTCCCTGCTCCTGCCCACCTAGCAGTTCGAAAGCATGTCAAAGTGCAAGTAGATAAATAGGTACCGCTCCGGCGGGAAGGTAAACGGCGTTTCCGTGCGCTGCTCTGGTTCGCCAGAAGCAGCTTTGTCATGCTGGCCACATGACCCGGAGGCTGTCTTCGGACAAACGCCGGCTCCCTCGGCCTATAGAGCGAGATGAGCACGCAACCCCAGAGTCGGACACGACTGGACCTGATGGTCAGGGGTCCCTTTACCTTTACCTAAAGCGATACACACTGGGCCCCAAATTCCAAAGGCGCATATTTTTAGTGACTGTATATTGGCTTGGGAGGTCCTCTGATGAGCAGCAAAAGGCAATAAATAAATATTGTAAAGAAATAACTGAGGTTTGTGTTGGTGGTGAGACTTAACAGATCTTGGGGCCATGGTGGACAGCTCAATGAAAACATTGGCCCAGTGAGCTGGTTTGCACATAATGCTAAGCCAAACTACAGCATCGTTTGAAAGTGTGGGCTCCTGCACCGCTGTGAGCCAAGCCATGTTTTGGCTTTGTCATCTGAACCTGGCTTCATGGTTTGTCTTCCTCCAGACAAACTGCCTGGTGACTACTAGGTCACCATGGCAACAGATGCAGGAGGGGTACTATGGTATGTGGGGCCAAGTGCACCACCCCTATTATTACACCTATTCCACACTCATCCTCTGAACTCAAAACAACTTGCATGTGATTTCTAGGTGGGCTTCCATCCAGATAGTCTACAGCAAGTGTGGCTGACGTGTGGCCTTCCCACTACAACTCCCATCATTCCTGACCATTGACCATGCTGACTGGGGCTGATGGAAGTTGTAACCCAACAATATGGGTAGGGCTGATAGTTAGACACCCTTGGAGGCCCCTCATTCTTTTAGACTAGGCTACCCCAAATGTTTTGCACTACAACTTCTGTCACCCGTGACCATTGGCCATGCTATCTGCAGTACATGGGAATTGTAGCCCAAGAGAAATGGACCAGGGTAGGGAAAGGCTGCTTTAAACCATTTTCTGGACCTAGCCTTCATCTAGCATCAGATATTTGACAGCTATGTTATGGACAGCATTTCCCCTACATGGGTGTATGGTTTGCTAACGTATGTGGGAATTAAGGTCAACATCAGGAGGTGGAGCTCTGTTACCCTCCATCATCTGAAGTTTGGCAGGTGCTTACATCAAAAAGGTATGAGATGGGCAAGCGGATACACAACATTTGATCCTTGTTTGTGGGATCCCTTTTCCCTCCAAAGAGGCCCACCTGGCCTTGTCCCTGCTTGTCTTTTGATGAGCAGCAAAAATCTGGCTCTTTCACAGCATTCGAGAGGGGGAGACTTCTTTGTTCTACTACTTTTTGCTGTGGGATTTTGTTGTTTTGTTCTGTTTCTTATTATAGCTTTTAATGAATTGTTGTTAGATGGTACGAGGGCAGAAGGAATCATAATACAGGATCAGAAATATTTTCATATACTGAAATACGCTACGATGTGTCACAGGGATGATTTAAGCCTTATTTGTTTTTAAAATCTGTCATCTGTATTTCCACTGAAGAGTGTCCAAGGCAAGTTTATGAGATCTAAAACAATCTGTGGGAAGCTCAATGAAAATTGCATCAAAAATCCTCACAATAAAAGAAACGGTCGATTAAACATCTTCCATCCAATAACTCAGCAAAATGGCAACAGCAATAGATGATTGCTCTTTAATGAGTCAGGCTTTTGATCTCTTACTTGGCGGCTGTTTGGTCTGATGGGCTAATCTCGTGGAGCGTAAACAGGCTTAAATGGTAGAGTTTGTATTTGCTGGGACTAGAATATGGCTTTTGATGGCTCTTCTAACCCACGCGGGTGGCGCTGTGGGTTAAACCCACAGGGCTTGCCGATCAGAAGGTCGGCGGTTCAAATCCCCGCGATGGGGTGAGCTCCCGTTGCTTGGTCCCTGCTCCTGCCTACCTAGCAGTTCAAAAGCACGCAGTGCAAGTAGATAAATAGGTACCGCTCCGGCGGGAAGGTAAACGGCGTTTCTGTGCGTTGCTCTGGTTCGCCAGGAGCGGCTTAGTCATGCTGGCCACATGACCCGGAAGCTGTACACCGGCTCCCTTGGCCAGTAAAGCGAGATGAGTGCCGCAACCCCAGAGTCATCCACGACTGGACCTAATGGTCAGGGGTCCCTTTACCTTTACTGTCCACAAGTTACAGCAAGTTGTAGTGTAATGGTCCGTCCAATTACTTATTCCTCTGTGTATCACAGAGGTTATCAGCTTCCATTAGGCTTGTACAGCTGAACTACTGCCATGAGGAATTGTAGCGCTGTTGGGCTTATTGCAGCCACCTTAGTGTGGTCCTCTCTCCTTGTTTGTCCGACTGTTTTGAAAATAGGGCCCAGGAAGCTGCTATTGATGATGAACAAACATTAATATTTCCCCCGTCTGCAGTCTCAGGTTTCCCTATGGCTCACCTGATCTCCTGGAGCAGTTGTTTCATTCAGTGATGATGCGCATCAAAGGCAATACTAACAGAAGTACACCGAGTGAAGCTTACACTTGATTAAATTAGAAGCGACTCTAGTGGGTGATATGAAAAACTGCTGAAAATTAGGACATGTGGGGTCATCAGACTGATAATTTGGACATGTGCTTGAGAACCTCTATAATGCAATCAAAGCAAATATTTACTTATTTCATATTTTGGGTCAGCTGATAACCTGAGTTCTCTGGGCAGCATACAAATAAAATGGATTAGAATTGCAGTACCAATTAAAAATGACCTGTAGCAACAATAATGCCCCCCAAAATCAGAGGAAAGGTACAGAACTGGATTCATGAGACCTTGGATTCAGGTCCCCCTATTCATCCAGGAAACTTTCTGGGTATGTTTGGGCCACTTGCTGTCTCTCAGGGTGTTGTGAGTTCAAAAATGGGCTTCTGTGTTTCATCCTGAGCTCCTTGGAGGAATGGACTAAATAAAACATTTTTGTTGGGGGGGGAGGGGAAATAATTCTGTGACAAAGGATTGTGTTGACATGGTTCAACACACTGGGAACCAGTGTGGTGTAGTGGTTAAGAGCAGTAGACTCGTAATCTGGTGAACCGGGTTCGCTTCCCTGCTCCTCCACATGCAGTTGCTGGGTGACCTTGGGCTAGTCACACTTCTCTGAAGTCTCTCAGCCCCACTCACCTCACAGAGTGTTTGTTGTGGGGGAGGAAGGGAAAGGAGAAGGTTAGCCGCTTTGAGACTCCTTCGGGTAGTGATATAGCGGGATATCAACTCCAAACTCTTCTTCTCCATTGCATTACTACGCGATCTAGAGAAATGCTTACGTTTTCTCTTCTTCTGCCACAGGTTACGGACATGCCGCGCCCGGAACGGATGCTGGCAAAGTGTTCTGCATGTTCTATGCGATCCTCGGCATTCCCCTCACCCTGGTGATGTTCCAAAGCCTTGGCGAGCGCATGAACATCCTGGTCCGAATGGTGCTGAAGAAGATAAAGAGGTGCCTGGGAATGAGGCAGCCGACCGTCTCCATGAAGAACATGGTCGTGGTGGGCTTCCTCTCCTGCATGGGGACTCTGGGCATCGGGGCAGCCGCCTTCTCCTATTTTGAAGGCTGGACTTTCTTCCACGCCTTTTATTACTGCTTCATAACCTTGACCACAATTGGGTTTGGAGACTTTGTGGCCCTGCAGAAGCACGAAGCTTTGCAGAAGAAGCCCCCTTACGTCGCCTTCAGCTTCATGTACATCCTGGTGGGCTTGACGGTGATCGGGGCTTTCCTGAACTTGGTCGTCTTCCGGTTTTTGATTATGAACTCGGAAGACGAGCGGCGGGACGAAGAGGAAAGGGCGTCTCTGAGGAGGGCCAGGAATTACATCAGCCGGGAGGAGAACCGGGGCAGGAACGAGCTCCTGCTCCCCATCGAAGACGGGACGAGTCAGATGAACCTCCTGCCATTGATGCAAGAAGAGTCCGGGAGACGGCAGAGGGGCAAGTCCTCAGGCTCCACCACCAGAGTCCCTTCCTTCTGCAACTGCCTGTGCTACCGGCCGCGGCTAAGCAGGAGCCCAGTTCCGTCCCAACCAGAGGCCTTCAACTGCCACACCAACCTTGTATATTACAATTCCATTTCTTACAAAATCATGGAAGTCTCCCTGGGCGGTAAGGACCACACTGGCTTGTCTTCCCCCAGGAGCACTCTGTCGTCCAATAGTCCCAGCTGCCGGGAGCACCCCCAGCTGCGGAGGAAGTCTATCTGATAAACGTGCATGCTCTTTTTTGGACTTTTTTTTTTTTTTTTACTCTGAGCTGTGTTCTGCTCCCGAACTTCTTTTGATGATAAATTATTAACTGAGACGCCGGGTTGTTCTGGTTGCCTTTCTTCCGTCTCCTTTATTCTTCTTTTCCCTTTGCAGGCACATCCCAAAATGGCTCCCGACAGGCGGTGCTGCCAGCGCCACAACGCACTTGCCTAAGCACCTGCTTTTATAAAATGCGAGTCGTGGAAAATAGCTTCTCCCAGCAACAGAGTATGTCACAACAATTGCAGGAGAAGCTAAGTGTTTTAGGGGACTTAAATAATAGAACCCCACAGTGCCTCAAAGTTGTCAAGTCATCTGCAGAAAGCCCTAATTATTGCCTCAGGGAAAAATACATAGATAATGCTCAATTGCATCATTGCAGCCTGCATTCTAGGCTTGTCCTGACTTTACCCCCAACTGTAGGAGTGTACAGATGTACCTTCTACAACAGAGATTTTCAACCTCCACGGCTCCCTTGACCAACTACATTCTTTCTGCAGCACCCCTGTGGGGCTCAGGAGTCCAGTTATGTCACCCCTTGCCTGTAGAGCCGGCAGCCCCTCACCCACCCCTTGTGGAGGGTTCCCTCAGCCTCCTCCCCTCTCCTTGGGAGTCCTCTGGGCAGCCGCAGCTGCTGCCCCTGGTCTTTGAGCTGCCCCAAAGAGAGGTGCCTCCTCACACTGCCCCACAGGGGACGGGAAGCACCCCCTGGCCAGCCCCAGAGGCACCATTCACCTGCGGAGCCTGTAGCCAGGGCTGCTGCAACAAACAGCTGTGCAAGCCTTGGGGAGGAAGAGATGCGCGAGGGCATCAGAGGAGGGAAAGAGGGACAGAGGCCAGTGTTGCCCACAGCATCCTGGACCATCCTTTAAGGCAGCGTTTGTCAACCGGTGTTCCGCGGCACACTAGTGTTCCGTGAGATGTTGCCTGGTGTGCCGCAGGAAAACCGGGACCCACGCCACAAACGCGTAGCTGCAGCTCCAGTCACAAAACTGGACTGGGAGCGCAGAAAGCCACCGCCGAGAAGAGAAGCTGCCGGGCTCTACCGCGCATGCGCGTGGGAAGAGGCCGGATGTTTTCAACCAATAGGTCGGAAGTCAGAGGAAGGAGGTTCCGGAACATTGCTCTGAGTCTGGAGAACGGGTGCTTTAAGGCACCCCAGGGTGCCACAGCACACTGGTTGGAAAACCACTGTCCTACAGGATCGAGTGCCTTTTTTTGTTCTTATTCTGGAGGTGGGCTCTGCTTCCCTCCTGCTCCCCACATCTTTGCTCTTCTAATGACACATAAACCTATCCTTGAAGCTATGTTTTGAGGGGGTGGGGACTTTAGGCTTTATTCTTTTTTTAAAGTTTTAAAAAAGAATAAACACTAGATTTGGGAGGAAGTGGCATGGCTTTGTATTTGCTACAAGGGCCAGCCAATCAGCACTCTGCCCAGCCAGATAAGAGGGGAGGAAGGGAGGTGGCTTTGTGACTGTCACAATGCCCAGCCAATCAGCATTCTGCCCAGCCAGATGAGAGGGGAGGAAGGGAGGTGGCTTTGTGACTGTCACAATGCCCAGCCAATCAGCATTCTGCACAGCCAGATAAGAGGGGAGGAAGGAAGGTGGCTTGTGACTGTCACAATGCCCGGCCAATCAGCATTCTGCACAGCCTGAATTTCTGGAAACTGGGAGACCTTGCTTCTCAGAGGAAGGCTGTGCATCTGGCCAGAGAGGGGCGAGTGAAGATCCACAGTTGGCTTATTGCTCAACCTGTTTACATCTGTGCAGCATGCTATTACCTTTTGGTGTGTTTATGTGATGGCTGTTGTGTTGGATTAGTATTGGCTCCATCCACTATGGCCATTAGCCAAGGGTATCAACAACCAGAGGGCCACAGTTTCCCCATCCTCAGCTTTCCACCACTGATTTTAATCCATAATGGCAACCCATGAAAATATCCTGCTCCTTGTGCAATGTCACTGTGCCAGTTTTAAAAGTGTATTGGGGGCAGAAGGCAGCATTTAGAGGGTGTGGGAAGGAAGAAGCTCTATAAAAAGACTGTAGTCTTTTTAAGCCACTGGAAGCTGGTAACGTGATACCAGTTTAGCCAGCCAACTTTCATGAGTAGAAGTGATCCAATTAAAGGTGTTGATCAGCCTGGCAAATAATTTTCTAGCAGCTGCCTGTCACTCTGGCTGCATAACATATGCATGTGCTGACAGTCCCTTCCCTCCAGTTACCTCCCCCCCCACCCCAGACATTCCCACTTTCATGGGGACAGTTCCAGCCCTTTAAAAAAGGGAGAAGTGGCTGTGGCAGAGCTACCAGCCGCTACTTGACTTCAGTCCCTTACTTGGAACCCAGATGGCGCTGTGGGTTAAACCACAGAGCCTAGGGCTTGCTGATCAGAAGGTCGGCGGTTCAAATCCCTGCGACGGGGTGAGCTCCCGTTGCTTGGTCCCTGCTCCTGCCCACCTAGCAGTTCAAAAGCACGTCAAAGTGCAAGTAGATAAATAGGAACCGCTCTGGCGGGAAGGTAAACGGCATTTCCGTGCGCTGCTCTGGTTCGCCACATGACCCGGAAGTTGTACGCCGGCCCTCGGCCAATAAAGCGAGATGAGCGCCGCAACCCCAGAGTCGGACACGACTGGACCTAATGGTCAGGGGTCCCTTTACCTTTCCCTTTAGCTTGCTTTCCTCAGCTCCTTTCATTTCTTCAGCTTCTGAGTGGCCATGATAGAAGCCTCCCCCCCCCCCAGGCTTGGTGTGTGCTCCTTGAAAAAGTGTGCCAGGCTTTCTGCTCCTGATAGCAGTGAAAATCGACTCGACTTGTGTTATGTGCTGCAACATGCATCGGTTCGCGGGGGGCCCAGCTCCCTGCGCTTGTGTTTCGTAGATCAGCCTGTCCCAACCTGGCGACCTCCCAGATATTTTGAACTACCACTCCCAAGATGTCTGGAGGGCATCAGGTTAGAAAAGGTTGCGGCAGGCAGCCTGCGTCAGCCAACAGGCGCAGAATTTTGCTTGCTAATTAACCAGTGTTCGAAACTGCGACCAAGTGAAGATGCCTGGGTGCCAAGATCGCCCCTGACACCTCCACCATCTGGAAATGCATGCCTGGGGATGCTTGGATTTGGGCTGTTTTCACACACTAATACCACATCCTGTAGAATTCCACCCATGATATTTTATCTGCACAATCGGAATGAATTTCAGGTACCAAAATGCTTTTTTTCCTGAGCAGCCTGAGCAGTGAACAACGTTACAGTTAATTGTCGCAGCTCGTCTTCACTTACCCCACGCCACTGCCCTGCTCACAGTTGTGAAGAATGTTCTTGCATTATGAGTGGTCCGTGTCACCATTAAGAAAAAAGGTAGGAATAGGCCAATATATATGTGGACTGTCCTTTGATCAAGTGACTTCTTTAAATTCTCAAAGTTCTTAGCCTAGCTCAAGGTCGTCATCTGAACTAGCCAGATGTTTAACAGAGAATCGATCACAGTCAGTCCATCCTTTGAAAAATAAGACTTCAGAGCTGTCTTGCCCCCCAAAATGGCAACTAGGCATTTTGTTTTGGCAACTCTAACCTTGTTTTAAGGAGCCATTTGGCACCTAGCTAGTATATCTGAGTTTCTATGTACTGTATATCTGAGTTCCCTTTATGCCACATCTCTTCAGCTGCCTTTTGAAAGTGTAAGATGTGTTTCCAGGAATAGGAGCAATCTCCTCTGTGTGTATCTTGCAGGAAAACTGCGCATGCAAAAATATGCACTACAGCATGGCAAGTGAAGGGTGACGACACCCTTGTTTTCTTTGCTAAGGATAGAAAATAGGTGACATTTTCAGGGCTTGGAAAACGTCCTCATTTGGCACAAATGAGTGCCATCTTGTGGTCAACACAGAGAAGCGCACCATTCAGCAACGACACTCTGGGGTTCATGCTTGCCCAACTGATCAGCCGGTTGAGCTTCATCTGAACCCAGAGGGAGAAACTGCGTTCCTGAGCACAAGGAAAAATGAATCCACAGTCTCTTAACCTCAGGGTTGTGGGTTCAAGCTCCATGCTGGGCAAAGGATTCCTGGCATTGCAAGGGGGTTGGACTAGATGATGCTTGGAGTCCCTTCCAACTCTGCAATTCTATGATTCAAAGTAAATCAATGAACAATTGTTTTAATGCAGGATAGAATTTGAAGGCCACAATACAATGCAGCTCGAAGTTCACATAAGCTGGAGTCATATGCACAAATACCTGGGACTATGCCATATTGAGGGACCCAGGTGGCGCTGTGGGTTAAACCACAGAGCCTAGGGCTTGCTGATCAGAAGGTCAGCGGTTCGAATCCCTGCGATGGGGTGAGCTCCCGTTGCTCGGTCCCAGCTCCTGCTCACCTAGCAGTTCGAAAGCACCTCAAAGTACAAGTAGATAAATAGGTACCGCTCCGGCGGGAAGGTAAACGGCGTTTCTGTGCACTGCTCTGGTTCGCCAGAAGTGGCTTTGTCATGCTGGCCACATGACCTGGAAGCTCTCGGCCAATAAAGCAAGATGAGTGCCGCAATCCCAGAGTCGGACACGACTGGACCTAATGGTCAGGGGTCCCTTTACCTTTACCTTTATGCCATATTGAAGATAGCGGCTTCTGAGTACATAGCTCTAATCCTATGCATGCTTACTCAGAAGTGAACTCAGTCTAATTTGCACCAGCTTTTAGTATTTGCCAACAGATATGATAGGAGAAATTCCCAAATGTGTCAGAAGTGAGGTATGCAAAGGTCCCAAAATGGGATGCTGAGAATGTTCTTGTGAGTTTGGGAAAGGCCTCCCTGTATGCTGCTTGTACACTTGTTCCTATGATAAAAAGCAGCAGAGTCCAGGGAAAATAACAAGGGCAGTTACCTTAACAAGCCTTCCAAAGTATAGTTTGTGTGCCCTTCGAGATTTAGCTCTAACATAAATCACTCGCGGACCTCGGTTCGTTCCTTGAGGGAACATGGTAATGAGTGCCCCAGGGGACTGGCATTCCAGTGCCAATGTTGCTGTTCTCCATACCTTAGGACTTCACATGCAGCGCAGCCCCAAGTACAACTACCTGCCTCTCGGCACACAGGTGATATCTGGAAAGTTTGATCACCCCTACATTTACGGGTGGGGAACTTGAGGCTCTCCAAATGCTAGACTCTAGCCCCCATCATTCACGACTAGAGATATGAAAGCTTGGGGGGGGGAACCTGGAAACATCTGGAGGAAAGGGGGCAGAAACAGTTTATCTCCAATTTTCTTTTTCCGCCCTATTTGTATCTGAAAAATTGGGAAAAGTAGAAAAACTGGTGGCAGTTGTGGTGGGGAGAAATCCGATGGTTTTTTTCTTCCAGGCCTTCACATCTCTATTCCTGACCACTGATTATGCTAGCTAGGGCTGATGGGAGTCCAACATCTGGATCACCAGGGATCCTCCAGCCCTGCTCTACATCCCAGGGTATGGTCTTGAAGACACATGAGGCTCCCAACTTACTGAAGCTAAGGAGCTCTGGGTCTGCTCAGTGCCTGGAATGGAAGGGTGATTCTCCATTTGGTTCCATGGTGGAACAAAAGCAATATATGTTATCTATCTATCTATCTATCTATCTATCTATCTATCTATCTATCATCTATCTATCTACCCACCCATCTACCCTGAATTGGTCAGATGCATCACAGAACAGGGCTTATGAAATAGTGGCGTTAGAAACCAGATCTTTATTGCAAATCACCACCTTTGAAGTCTGTGTAGAGTAGGGGTGGCCAACTACCAAGAGACAGCAATCTTCTCACAGAGTTAAAAACTGGCAGTGATCTACCTCCCTTTTTGGGGTTCAGGTCAAAGTTGTTGAGTTTTTTCAGGGAGGAGGTAAAATGTTGAGCTTTTTTTTAGGGGAGCCACAGTTGTTCAGCTTCTTTGGGGGGAGCCAATGATCTACTAGTGATCTACCGCAGACGTCCAGTGATCTACCAGTAGATCACGATCTACCTGTTGGACATGCCTGGTGTGGAGAAAACCAAACCATCCAGATTTGACTCAGGACTACATGCATGTAGGAGGAAAGTACTGTGATCCCTGAGAGATCTTTAACATTGATTGCTGCCCAGGGCTTCCATGAGGCAGCATATGCAGAAACCACAGGCAGGATGGATGCAGTGGTTGGCTCACTGGTGGAGAAAGGGAAAGGAAACTGGGTGCCTTCCCTGCCCCAGTGTCGTGAGATGTGATATTTGGCTGTTGAGAGCGAGAGTTAGCTCTTTGCTGTGTCTCTCTTGCATGTTTTCACATTCTGCTGTTTGTTGCATCACCTCTCCCCAGAATTGCCCTGGTGCTGTTTGCTAAGAAAAATAATATATGTTCAAGGAAGCTACCTGAAATCATCAGACCAAACCTCAGGGGTTTGGGGAACCACCAGAAGTGCCCCATCTAAGGATCTTGGTGACCGAGGTGGAACATAAAGAATCTCATGGTCCTTGGCTTCTTTGCTGTAGGGTGATTGAAGGGTGGGTTCCTTTCTTACAGGTGTTTAAAAATGATATCCCTACCCACCAGTGGTGTTATCCATACATCTACCACCAGTTCTGTGCCATCTCATTTCCTGCTCATGCTCCTACAGGTGTAGACCAGGACTTCAGGTTTCTTCAGTTCGGTGTTAGCCTTACTCTTTATATTAGACCAGTGTTCCCCAACCTTGGGCCTCCAGCTGTTTTCGGACTACAATTCCCATCATCCCTGACCACTGGTCTTGCTAGCGAGGGATGATGGGAGTTGTAGTCCAAAAACAGCTGGAGGCCCAAGGTTGGGAAACACTGTATTAGGCACCCTGGGAAACAAAAGCTCAGCACCAAAGTGCAGCTACAAAGAAACTTTGGAGAGTAGGCTCAGGCCCTGGATTGCTCCTTCACTGTTTCTGTTGGCCAGTTTCTACATTTGCTCACCATGTCTGATCAGCCTGTGTCACAGAGAACACCAGAGCACAAAAGCTGCAAATTAGCAGTGCAGAAAGTAATGCCAGGGACCCCGCAGGAAGTGATGAACTGGGACATCTGTAGTGCTGAGTGTTTGTTTCACAAACAGAGTGGCTGCCATTCATAGAGAAGGTGAGAAGCCAGCAAGTCAAGGCACCTGTTTGTTTATTATTTGTTGCTGTCACCATCCTTGGGTTGCTAGGAGATATTATGTGGAGGGCACCAGTTGCCTAGCAACAGCCAGAAGCCGATGCTCCTTTTGGAAGTTGGTGATGGGGGAGCTGATGGTGACTTTTCCATAATCTGCTTTGGTTACAGGTAGGTAGCTGTGTTGGTCTGCCATAGTCAAAACAAAACCAAAAATAAAAAAATTCCTTACAGTAGCACCTTAGAGACCAACTAAGTTTGTTCTTGGTATGGTGTGATTTACTGACTGGCTTACTCTGTGGCACCCTGATCCCAGCTGGTTGCAACTCAGTGGTAAAAAGAAAAAGAAAGGAAGGAAGGAAGGAAGGAAGGAAGGAAGGAAGGAAGGAAGGAAGGAAGGAAGGAAGAAGAGTTTGGACTTGATAGTCCGCCTTTCACTCCCCTTAAGGAGTCTCAAAGCGGCTAACATTCTCCTTTCCCTTCCTCCCCCACAGCAAACACTCTGTGAGGTGAGTGGGGCTGAGAGACTTCAGAGAAGTGTGACTAGCCCAAGGTCACCCAGCAGCTGCATGTGGAGGAGCGGAGATGCGAACCCGGTTCACCAGATTACGAGTCCACCGCTCTTAACCACTATACCACACTGGCACATCTTCTCTTCGGTGTGTTTTAGTGTGGTGCCCTAACTTCAAGGTCCCTGGAAAATACAGTGGTACCTTGGTTGTTGAACGGCTTAGTTGTCAAACAAATCGCCTCCCAAACGCTGCAAACCTGGAAGTAAGTGTTCCGGGTTGTGAACATTTTTCGGAAGCCAAACATCCGACGTGGCTTCTGCTTGAGTGCAGGAAGCTCCTGCAGCCAATCGGAAGCTGTGGCTTGGTTTTTGAAAGATTCCAGGAGTCAAGTGGACTCCCAGAATGGAATAAGTTCGAGAACCAAGGTACCACTGTAATTCAAAGTCCAATTCATGGTGCTCACATTAGTGTTTAAAACCCAAAGTGATGCAGGCCCCAGTTATCTGAAAGACTACCTCCTTCCTAATGGAGTTTCTGTGGAGTTGATCAACAGAGGGGTCCCTCTTGATGCTTCCATTGTCCTCAGAAGTTTGGGGCATTCTCTTTGCCAGCCTCTGAAGCCATGGAATCCCCCCCCCCCCCGAGATGCATCTAGCATCTTCATTACCCAGTTTTTGTTGTATGCTGAAGATGCTTTACCCTGACCTTTGACACCCAAGACATCTATTTCTGGGATCCACCCCATTCTCGTGACTGTAATTTGCTTTAAATGATTTTAATATTGTATTTTTTTAATTGTTCGTGGCGAAGGGCAGGGCAGAAATTTAATAAATCATCGTCATCATCATTATTTTTTAAAAAATACATTCAATTAAAAGGCTCAGATTCAATTTAGGAAAAGAAATGAAGAATGTTTATTTTCAACAGTTTCAGTAGCTTAACACTAAGTTGCAAATTACCCAACCATTTTTTGTATTGTCTGGATAAAACTGACAGACAAAGAAAACAGCGCATCCGTATCTTCCCTTAAAGACAAAAGACAGTATCCAACATTAATGTGTGCTGGACACTATGTGCTAAGTCACACTTTGCCACATGTACAGCACTGTTACAGAGCAACCTGCTACAGAAGATGCCAAACAGGGAAGTTCATGCACCTTATGAAAATTTCAGTGGGGTTTGTTAGAAATGAGACATTCTCTTGGATTTGGGGGTCTTTTACGAGAGATCCTGCCCTGTGCAATGTGTTCCAAAAAGGTTACCGACCCAGGTAACATACAGTTGATATGCCCGTTTTCACTTTTTGTTAAATTCTTGCAAACTTCATGTGTTATCAGGGTTGGCCTGGCAAGGGAGAGGACATGTAGCAGGTGGCACTATTTTAACACCCAGGGGTAGAGGGCATAACCCAGCAAAAGATTATCTTCACTAAGTCCCTGTGAAAGCGAGTCACATCTAAAAACATTTCCATACACCAGACTTAAATTGCCTTTGAGCCTCTCTTGGCTCTAGGCTTTCTGTTAAGGGAAGGACCACAACTATGTGGTAGAGCATCTTCATCCTTGCAGGTAGTCCTAAGTCTGATCCTCAGCGTCTCCAGGTAGGGCCAGGAGAGACAACTGCTTGAAACACTGGAGAGCTGCCCTGGAGAGCCTGTGCTGGTGATACTGAGCTAAATGGACCCATGCTGTGACTTTAGATAAGGCAGCTTCCTACGCTTGGTGTGTAAAAACATAATGCCCATGTGGAAAGGCAAGCAGGACACAGGCAAACGCAACTCGTAATATGTAGAATCATAGAATCATAGAGTTGGAAGAGACCACAAGGGCCATCCAGTCCAACCCCCTGCCAAGCAGGAAAACATGTAACTGCAAGTCAATATGTGCTGCGCAGACGGGGTTTTTGGCCAAGGTGCATCAATCAAATTAGGATGTTGAAGCAGTCATAAAGTCAGACACACCAGTGAACTGTGATGGCCTGGGATTCAGACTCTGATGCTGAACCTGAGGGATCCCAGCCTGCACAGGATTCCCCACCTCCAGAACCACCAGAGTCAGGGCTAGGGTTTGAGGCTGAAGGGTCCTCACCTGTGCTGGATCCTCAGGTGCAGGCATCTGATGAGTCTGCTCTGGCTCCTGATGGGATGGAGGACTCATTGCCTGCAGGTGCTCCACTCCCCGACCTGTCAGGGGAAGCTGAGGTTGCCTCTGGGTCCGGTAACCCTCCAGCTTCTCCTGAGCTGCAGAGGCTCAGGGCAGAGAGGCGAAGGGAACTAAGTTCCCGCAGGAGGAGTGCTCGCCTCCAAGCTAGGAGAGGCAAGTCACCTGAGGATCGGAGCCGCCCTCTGCCTCGGGGCAGATAAAAGCCGGCCAGCCCCAGCCCCAAGTTGCAGGAGCAACATTGTTGCTGACCAGTTCCTGCTTGCTACCTGTCCTGCTTTCCTGCCTGAGCTCCTGACCCGCCCTGGTTCCCTGCTTGCCTACCTGTTCCTGACTTTGCCTGCCTCCCTGCCCTGCACCTAGCTTCAGTGACTACGGACTGCCTTTACGTTGTACCTCTGACCACGGACTGGACTTGGACCTTGCCTTACGGGTAACCCACGGGACCAGCACATGAACTTCAGCATCAGGTGAATGCATGATGTGCAGGGCGGGGGGGGGGGAGTGGGTTCAGGAATTCCCCTTCCGCACCAGCTTATCTTGGATATAGTCATGCCCTTTCGCCAAGCAAATGTGCTCTGGTTTAGGCCCTGTCTGAAAAGGCCATGTAAGGGGAAGGCGCATGCCACATGCTGTCATACTTTAATTATGTTCTGCGGCTACGTGAAGAGGTGAAAGGATAAAGGTCTCCCATCCATCCACTCACACACTGCCAGACTTGGAATGACAGCCCTGGTCAATGACAGCATGGGCCTTTGGTCGGTTGCACTGACTGGGATCCACATTCCTCTTTTGCCTCTGGGATTAGCAGTGGCATCACTAGCAATGGGGAGAGATGGAACCATGCACAGTAATGGATGTGGCCCCATGAGCATCAGTTGCTGACCTCTGTTCCAGGTTTAGCATTGCAAACGTAGCTGGTTGCCCGATCTGTAATCAACAAGGGAAATTAATTTCCCGCAAGATTTCTTAGGAGTGTTGGGGGAAGGGCCTTTTTACGAACCATGCATTAGCCCTGGGAGCAGGAATGCTTTTACAATTTGAGAGTTGGGCTTGCCTGCTCGTTCCCTCTCCCACCTGCTGGAGCTCAACTTTAGCACTGATTGCAGCCTAATTATTTTATCCACTGGACTGAATTTAATACGGATGCAGAGCAGATTCCGCGCTTGCCGTTTGGTGGAAACCTCCACGCACATTCCCTAATACTGTTTGCCGTTATGCGACAACGCAGTCAAGCATTGTGGCATTTCTGTTTTGCACATCAGTCTGTGCTTGTCGTCGACAAAGGTGCATGTATTCCCCTGCTTTGGTGTCATGTACAGTAATAAAAGATGGAACAGCAGCTCAGGAAAGAGAAAGAAAAATACAGCCCACCTCCCTTTTAAACTTCAACGAGGTGTCTTTGCCAAACAGGCCCGTTAGGGGGCAGAGCTGCCATCGGATTCATAATACAAAACACTGGCAGTGGCAGTGTCTGAAAAAACTGTGACAAATGCTCAACAGTTATCTGAAAACAAGGAGATCTGACACATTCGGTGAGCTTTATATGGAAACTTTTTGACAATTGTAGCATGAAAGTCAACTACATATATTTTATGGTCAGTGATTGGACTTACACAAGTAGGTAGGACTGAACCAACAGTATGGCGCCTACCCCAACTTCCCTTTTAAAAAATAACCAAATGGCCAATATTAATATGGCCTAATCAAACCTGACATCCCTAAAAACTAAGTCTGTCGTCACATATTGTTATCCATGGTATATACTGCCATCTGCACATCACATTCTCCACACCAAATGGAATATATTATTGCTTGTAAGCCTATGTAGACTCTCTTTATAAAAAGGCTTCTTTTGTTTGTTTACAGAATACAGGATTATGACAAACTAGCTAAGGTTTTGTTTTTTTTCATCTTGAAAATACGACATCAATTCCTTCAACAAAGGCTTAGACCTTAGGCTAAGATCTTTAGCAGAGATGTAATGAACAATTGCAAATATTCTTACACAATATTAATAGTAATAATAACTTAATGAGAGATTCAAGTGAAATTTCTATACGACTATTTCCTGGTAGCTATTTACAAAACTTTTTTTTTTCCATTTTTGGGGAAAAAACAAGTTGATAACATGTAGCATCTAACACTAAGCCAGTAAGGCCTGAATCCAGAGAAGGGGAACTCTGCTAACTAGTCGTCATGACTAACCAGTGTTCATTTAGTTCAATGGAGCTAATGGTCAACATTCTCCAGATCAGGAACAATACAGGTTGTACCAAACATAAAACTTTTGAAAATTAATTTTAAAAAGTTAAGTTTGCAATCCAAAACATGCTTACAAAGGAATAAGTCCCACCGGACACAGAAGGATTTATTTTGAGTAACCATGCGAAAGATTGCACTTTAAATCATATAATCTGTTCGAAAAAAAAGTACCACATTTTGTTTTTAAAGAAAATATTCCTCCAGTGTCAAAATTATTAAATAGCATGTAGTAAACTAACTTAAATAAACTTCATTAAAAAGTCTTGCTATCTAAGATGGTTATTACTAATCATGCTTACATTGAGATTCTTACTGCCTCAACATCTACATAATTTCTTTGTATACATAAATTTATGATGTTTCTTTCGCCTATAGACCTACTTTAAAAAAAACAAAAAAGTACATGTATAAGGGATCCAGTATTAAAAACATTAAAAAGGTATAATTATATACAACAGAAGCATTCACAAATTGATTTTTCTTTCCTCAAAAGTCCTTTGCCCCAAAGTTGGGGAGCACTGGTTGAGCTAACAGCAGGCTGGGTTTTGCTTAATTCCCGATCCTCAAAAATAACTCTGCATACAGAGGAAGAATGATCTGGTGCTTAAGAGGCACTGGAAGTCCAGACTCCTTACTCTAAAAACTGACTTCCTGTATGAACCTGGGAACTTCCTGTGAAACAAGAATAGCTGTGATTTGGAGGCCATTCGGTATGCTGAAATATTGTTTTGGTATTATACATGTTGTTTCAGTATTTTGATTGGGAGGATACATTTCATTCTATATGTATATTATTAGCAAATGGACTTTCATGGGCACTCCAGGAGCTAAGAAAACCTAGATTTGTCCTCTCTACTATATCCATTAGGAATCAGGGGGTCATAAAGCACTCCCAGAAAAATATGACATTTGCATCTGAAAGCAATTGTGGCAATAAAATGGTTCTCCTGTTTTTTGGGGGTTAAAGAATAGGGCAATGAATCTCAGAGCCAGTATTTTGTGTGTTTCTAGGATTGTGGCTGAGACATCACTGATTTGCTCATTAGGTCATATCCATACCATAAATTTAAAGCGCCTTTAAAGCACATGGCTTCCACCAAAGAATCCTGGGAATTGTAGTAGACTCCTTAAAGGTAAAGGGACCCCTGACCATTAGGTCCAGTCGTGTCCGACTCTGGGGTTGCGGCACTCATCTCGCATTACTGGCCGAGGGAGCCGGCGTATAGCTGGTCATGTGGCCAGCATGACTAAGCCGCTTCTGGCAAACCAGAGCAGCGCATAGAAACGCCGTTTGCCTTCCCTCCAGAGCGGTACCTATTTATCTACTTGCACTGGTGTGCTTTCGAACTGCTAGGTTGGCAGGAGCTGGGACTGAACAACAGGAGCTCACCCCGTTGCGGGGATTCGAACCGCCGACCTTCTGATCGGCAAGCCCTAGGCTCTGTGGTTTAGACCACAGCGCCACCCACGTGTAAGTTGACTCCTTACAGGCCTACAATTCCCTGCAAGCTTGCTAAACTACAGTTCCCAGGGTTCTTTGGGGGAAGTCATGTGCTTTCAGCACACGATGTGGATATGATGCAGTTGTCAGTCATTTTAACCAAAATTCAAAGTGCTTGAAGAGGCTATAAAATGGAGAGAGGCCGAGCCTTCGCTCCTCAGCTTCACAACAAGCAGGCAAGCCACAGAGGGAACAATTTCCTCTCAGACACACGCTAACACTTCCTCTACTTCCCCATAAAACAAGTCAATCATTAAAAGTCACAGACAGACGCGATTCTATTTTAAACTTTTAAAAGGCAGCAAGAGATGAGGTTTCAAAATGTGAACACTTGCTTTACAAATCCAAAATGATAAAGTGAAATTTAGGCCTATGGGGCCTTTTTTCATAAAAAGTGTTATTATTATTTATAAAGGCTTCACCGTAAGTTTCTTGGGAGTGACTTCAGAAACATCTTCTGACTCAGCATGAAAAACAGCTATGGGTGGTGGGGAGAGTAAAGGAGATGTTCTGGTATGTGCCCCTAAAGGGGTAGTGGAGCTCTCAGGATCATAACCAGGTATCATGCGATCTAATGCGGAAGAAAACAGGCTCCAGGCTGGGCTTTACACAAAAGGAGCGGATCCAAGCCTGGTGATACTAACTACCTCTTTATCACTTGTGAATTTCTGAGCCAGCTTTCAACAACATCCCAGTAAAAAGGTGTGCACAGGAGCAGAGCATCTGCATCTGCTGAAGAACTGCCTCTTAATTTAGATGCAAAACTTATTTGCTCTTTTGTAGAGCACAGGTAGCCAGTCTGTGGCCCCTGACACCCTCCGAAGCTGCCTCATTCTTCCACCTCATCAGAGTTCCTTCCTTCCTGTTCATCACTTGCCCTTTCTTGCCTCTGTGGTTGGTGCGCGTTAAGCACATTAAAGTTAGAAAAGAATCGCTTTCACTCACTGTATGGGTCTGTTGTCCTCAGTAAAAATTAAAAATCCTCTTTATACTTATTTGAGAGGAATAAGTATAAAAACCTATCAAAACCAGCGGGGCTTAATTCTGAGTAGATCTACAAAGGATTGGAAATCCTAATTCGAGGTAGCCATGGTGAAATTGAAAACAGGGCAGCCATTGTTCTAGATTAGTTAATCCAGAACACTATTGTCTCCGGCTGTGCCCACTGCAGTCATGTGGTCCCCAGTTGGTCACCCCTGAGGGAGTGCAGCCCTTGATAGAAGAAGAGTTTGCCCACCGCTGCTCTCAAGAATAAGGGCTCTCACAAGAACGAGAAGAACAGCTTTAAGCTGACAATGTATCGTATCTGGACGTTGCTCGTTGTGGGCTGAAAGTGAGGTGCTCTAAAAGCAGGTTTGTGTTTTAGATTTCTGTTTGCGTTTGCGAGTCAGGATCTAGCAAGGCAGCCAGAGGGCCCTAGTTTAGACTTTGCAAGGTGATTTTAGTCTCCCGGCATTAGACTGCCAGTGTCATAGTGCAGCCGACACAGGGGTTACTGGGATTTGTAATTGAATGTGTGCAGATGTGCTCTGATTGAGGCACAGGTATATTAGAAGATGTGGATATTTAATAAGTGTATAGAGTCCATGGAATTCTATGTGATAAAGTTTCATGTTTCATACATTGCATTATTTATGGATTCTGATGTTCTCCATACTGTGTTTAGTTTTTCTTGTTTTGCGTATTCTTTTTCGCTTTTAATTTGTAAACCACTTCGTGATCTTTTATGATGCAAAGTGGTACAGTGGTACCTTGGGTTACAAACGCTTCGGGTTATGTGTTTTCAGTTTGCGGACCGTGGGAAACCTGGAAGTACCAGAAAGGGTTACTTCCAGGTTTCGCCGCTCGCGCATGCGCAAAAGTGCTAAATCGAGCTTTGCGCATGCGCAGACACGCCAAATCGTGTCACGCGCGTGCGCAGACGCGGCGCTGCAGGTTATGAACACTGCAGGTTGTGGACGTGCCTCTGTCACGGATTACGTCCGCAACCCGAGGTTCCACTGTATATAAATACTTGAAATAAATGCATGAAATAAATAGGAACTGATGTTAATTAGAAATGGTCATAAGGGGTGGTCAGTTCTGGGTGAGACTAGCAGGGAAAGGATGCTCAAGGGCACCTGGCTAGTTTCGATTGCTAAGTAAATTTTGTTCCTTCTAATCCAGTCTTTGTAGATCGTTTATAATCTTGCATTCGTAGGAATGCCGACTTGCCTGCTAAAAATGGAAAACTGGATTACATGTGTACCTAGCTCAGAGTTGCTGTAGCTAAGGTTTTTTTTGCCAGGATCCAAAGGGTTGCACCAAAGAGGGAAGAAAGGAAATAGCTTGAAATAAGTATCCTCTTGCTAAGCAAAACCCTTTTGTATTATCTCAAGCCTCTAACATTTTTAATCTGTTGCTTTTAATTGCTAGCGTTACTGGGCTTAAAAAAGAATTGCTTTTTTAAACTGTTTTTCATTGCCATATATTCTCTTGCTAATTATCCTGGGAATCAACTGGTTGAAGGGTAGTATACAAACACATAGAATCAACATGAAAATGTTTTTAATGTTTTGACGTTTATGTGCTATTTCTTAGCAGCTTTGGGATGGGCCTCTCTGTTAAACTGAATCCTTCAGTTTAACCCAACTCACACATCCATTCACATTTGAGTTAACAGAGATAGGCAGCTCCAGACATTTTTGAGTTAAGTCTGTTGTGTTGTTAACAACATATTAGGAAGCCAAGACTGTGTTTCCAGCATTTTTGCTCCCATTTCCCCTATTATCATTTGGGTAAGAATTGACAGCTGTGCTGCAGGATACATACAAAACACGGCTGATTTGATTTACAGGTTCAAGCAACATAAGCAAAATCTTTGAATTTATAAAGCATCAACGACTGCTCTTAGGTTCCCAGCTTTGGAATGTGTTTTGTTTTCTCCATAGTCCTTTTTACGACAAGGTTATTAAAAGAGTCAATGGCTACCAATCACTAAATCTAACCCAATCTATTCTAGTCCATACATATATTGTACAATATTGCCTAGTACCTACTATACACAAATATGAAGAGGATTCAGTCTGAAATATAGTTAAGCGAGTTTTTAAATAAATGGGGGGAAAGGAGAGTCACAACATATTTTGACCAGCATGCAACTACCTCCCTTCAGCCAAATACACAGAAAATCTTTAATATGACTTGGAAACGGAATTATACTTGAAACCACAGGCATAGAAAAAATTAAGATAATCAATCTGAAACTCTGGAGCTTCTGTGATTTTAATATGCTCAATGTTTCCTTATGCTATTATCTATATTAGGTTACTTCTAGCAGAGCTCATTACTGGGCCTACTGCCTTTCTAGTCATTTGGTCGTTATTTCCCAAACCATTAAAAACACTACCTATAACATATGACTGTCTATGTTTCATTCTATAGTAAGTCATGCTTTAATCATGCTTAGTTCGTAGTCCACGTAGAAACCTTGTTATTACTCTGTGACGTAACAACAGGCCAGGAAGCCATTTTGAGATGGTTCCTAAATGCTAACATGGCACCTGGCACCAGAAAAACGTGGAGCAAAATCAGCTCTTGACATCCTAATAGGAAAACAGATTTGAGATAGCAATCATTAAATCTTCATTAGGAAATGAAAACAGAAACAAAACACCTAGCAATGTACAAAAGGTAGATCTAAATACAGATAGAGCATCTTGGCCTACTTCCTAAAATTACTCTCTAAACTAAAGCCTCCAGACATGGCTGTGACCAGGTAAATCGCTTTGCTTCATTTGTGCAATTGCTCTGTCTGTTAAACCACTAACTTACTCTACTGAAGGTGACTCTGTTGACAATCTGCTGTCGTCTTAGCTGTATGCAGAATATATATATATTATAGCTATCTTTTTATTGGCGAACATAAAATATTTACCTTTTATTTTATTTTATTGTTCATTATAAAACAATCCACAAAGCCTATCTGCAGTGACCAGGTCAGTTTCACAAGTGACTCAGAAACTCCACCTTCTCGTTTCATCTCGTTTCATCAACCCTCCAGCTGAATCACATTTAACTCTGTTCAAAAGCAAGACTTCTGTTGACTACCAATAAGCGCTCCTAGTACAGCAGAAAACACGCCCTTGCTTGCTGAACCTGGAATGTATAGAGCTTTGTGGCAATAAGAATGGCGGATGGAGGGTCAATAACGCATCCACACATATATACAGGCAGGCAGACACATACACACAAAAAGCCACATGGAAGTTCAAATGCCAACATTAATCTCCTCCTCACACTCATTCAAAAGTGCATTGCAGTCATTCACACATGCACACAAACCATGCAAGAGGCTGAAAGGCGCTTTTAGTGTCACTTGTGAAAACACCCTCAAATAAGTCCTTAACTGCCTTCTGTGCCTGAGCTTTCCATGTTGCCTTACACCACTTGGGTATTAATACAGCTGTCTGAATGCAACACTCCTTTTTCTCTAAGTGCAGGGTTTAATAATCTCCTGCATGACGAACAGGTCTCCATCGTCTGATCACCCCCACATCTTTTTTTAATGTGCAGACTTTTCATGTTGTCATTTCATTTGCAACGGCAGAAGAAAGTATTGCTACCTCAAACTGATTCCTGTTCCGGAGGAAAGTGGCACGTCACCAGATATGCACTAAAAATCCCAAAAGCATGACTAGCGTTATGGAAGCAAAAACACAACAGGGGGATAGCACAGCAAAAGCTGAGGTAAGGTATGGTGTGTGTGTGTTTTGCAATGTTCATATCTAACAATGGGCTAGCAAGTATCTCTGCCAGATTTCCCGTTTGCATTCAGCAACATTCTCTGTGCAACATTCCAGCTAATTGGCTTGCTATGCACTCTGCGTTAGAACCGACTGGTGTAACCAAAGTGTGTTTTCTTGTTCTTCCAACAAAAATGCGTCAGCAGTACTGTTGGCCTAAGTCCTGTAGTAGAAGACACTGCTGGTAATTTGGCACAGTGTAAAAAATACAGCGGCGTTTGTACATCAAACAGAACGGTGGAACTTGTTCTAAAGAAGTAGCTGCAGTTCCTCCCCCTCCTCCCCATGCCTTAAAGGGGGTGGGGGAAAGTTTACAAAACCCACAAAGTTTCCCTGAAACTGCTGTTTTCTTTTAGGTCAGATGTTTGCTTTTGAATATTTAAGAATTTTCTAAAAGTTCTCTCTCTCTCTTTCCCCCCAATTTGTAAAATAGCGTTAAGAAGAAGAAAAACATCTCCCCCGAATTTTAAAAAAGGTGCTGCAACATTTCAAGGTTTTACACTGATCTGAAGCAAGGGTGCATGGATGACTGTGGAAAAAGGGAAACGGAAAAGTGTGTCGTGTGTGTCATTTCATAATTAGGACTTGTGCCCTGCAGCTCTTTCTACTTGGATGGAGAAAGGTCACTGGCCTCCATCTTGGTTCCTGTCCAAGGTTACTTGGCTATCCTCACCTTCAGGTTCCTCCAAGGACTGATCAAAGATGCAATGCGCCCGAGGACAGCGTTCTGGCAAACAAAACCTTGACAGCATGATTTTAAAAACAGAAGCAGTCCCCCTGGAACTTCCTTGCCCATTAAGACCTGTCACAACAAGGTCCTACTGTGCTCTCCAAGGAAAGCTGGGAGGATTGGCGTAAGAGGGGAGCAGTAGCAGGATCCACCATCGACGAGGTCGGGAAAAGCTTATACCAGCCAACTGCCAAAGTTGACAAATCAAGTTCTTCCAGAAGAACCCGGGCAACTCCCATGAAGTGTTTGCGTTCCATGCGTCCGTAGTTTCCCCAGACTATCACCTTGGAAACAAGAGGGGTGGGGAACATGTTTAGTTCGCAGGCAATATCACATGAATGATGGGAGGCTGGCGTGGAATTTATCTTTTGGCAAAGCATTGACACAGCTTATGATCTGAATGATACTGAAGAAAACCAAGGAAGGACTTGAGGTGAAGGTCATGGGAGATTCAAGTCAATTGCGCTGTATTCCTTTTCTTTTTTCAAAACTTTATTAATTTGTAAAATAAAAATAAAATACAAGCAATATACTCAGAGTAGAGGCACTGAAATTAAAAGAACTATCTTAAGTAAACTACTTTAAGTTATTAATTTCAATGGGTCTTGGCCTAGTATACCTGAAGGAGCGTCTCCACCCCCATCATTCAGCCCGGACACCGAGGTCCAGCACCGAGGGCCTTCTGGCGGCTCCCTTACTGCGAGAAGTGAGGTTACAGGGAACCAGGCAGAGGGCCTTCTCGGTAGTGGCGCCCGCCCTGTGGAACGCCCTCCCATCAGATGTCAAGGAAATAAACAACTATCAGACTTTTAGAAGACATCTGAAGGCAGCCCTGTTTAGGGGAGTTTTTAATGTTTGATGTTTTGTCTTGTTTTTAATATTCTGTTGGGAGTTGCCCAGAGTGGCGGGGTATAAATTATTGTTATTGTTATTGTTATTGTTATAGAACTAGCATTGTGTCTGCTCATTCTGCTCTCTGGGTGCTATTAATGGACAGTTACACGGTCCTCCAGCTCTCCCTTCTCGGCTCTTCCTCTTTAGACTGGACAGTCCTTCAAGTAGAGGGCTGTCCTTTGCAAAGTAGGACACATGGCCACCTTAGTTCTTCAGTGGAATGACAACTCATCAAAAGCACAAACAACTTCCTCTCCCTACGAATGCTACATCCTAGTTGACCACACAGGCCACCCTAACCCTAGCTGTGAGATCTGCCAGGAGGTGTCAGACAGGTCCATCTTACCTGCAGTACTTTGCCTTGTGGACTCTCTGGGAAAAGTAACACTTGGTTGTACAGCGGATCTAAGGACTTGCGAGCCACTTTGGTCTTTTTCTTTGCAATGCACACCCCATTTTCTAGTAGGTAGGCCTTGATGTAAGCAGCTGGAAGAATAACACAGGGTAAAAGGTTGTATTGCCGTGTTAAGTACAGGGGACCACCCATCCCCCACGAACACCACCATCAATTTGCTCAGATGAAGCTATTAAAAAAGAAAAGTTTGTTTCGAGAGAAAAGCTTCCGACATATTGTTGGAAGTGGTCTTTTCAAGCCTTGCTTGGTGTCTGAGTGATCTGAGGTTGTCTGTGACTGGCCTTGGTATAAATGTTTATCTCTAGCCACCCTCACACATATGCAGCAAGTATCTATTCAGGATCACATCAGGAGTTTTTGCTGCCCAAGAAGTGCAGGACAACATAGTGTAACTCCCATTCCACATACAGAAGCTGATTGGACAGGAAGTTAAATCTTGTTTCAACACTGGTGATGGGATGCTATCCTCCTTCACACCTGAGAATAGCAGATTTGCTTAGTGGGAGCAAGGTGGGTTGTTTGCTACACAGAGCTCTGTCCTCCCACTAAGGATGAAAGGACCTATTTTGGTTCTCTCAGTTTCTCATTTCCCCCCAGTCTTAAATTCAGCACTCCACATCTCTGCAGCAATTTGCAGGTTTTCTTTGAGAAAAACCTCGTGAAAATTCTTCAGAATTTTAGTTCACGTTTCTCCTAAACAGGCACAATTTATATGCGGTTTTGACTAATGTACACATTTTTGCAAGGAATTTCTCCTAATACAATGCAATTTTTGTATGTTATTTGTATTGACGCATTCATTTTCATCCATGCTTTTACGTACTAATAATGCGTTTTTGTAAACACTGGATGAAGAAGTGCACCACAAAATTCAGGTAAATGCAAATTTTGGAGGACGGCTTTGTTTCGGTTCTCACATTATTTTGGAAAGTGCAAATTTGATAAATGCAAACCGAATGAAATATCTCCCCCATCCCTACCTCCAGTACAGGAGAATCCCTGGATGGGCTGCCAATACTGCCCTATTCTCGATGCACATCCCAGCACCTGCTGTCTGAGGCAGCCACCTCACTCTGAGGTCCTGTGTCTATGGCAGTGTACACACCATTCCCAAGAGACTCCTGGGAACCATGTTTCAGAAAACTACAATTCCCAGCACCCTCTACAAACTACAGTTCTCAGCATTGGTGTGTGTGTGTGTGTGTTGAGCCACATGCTATAAATGCACTTTCAGGGAATGGTGTGTATGCAGCCTGTTAGAGATGAGCAAAGAACTGGTTGCTCATCTTAAAAAATATCCGAACCTTGCAACAATGTGAGAACATTGCAATAACTCGTAAGGAATGCTTGCAAAATTCAGATGGAACATACCACACCATCCTTCCCACCCCTTCCAGTTCTCACAATCTTATCAGTTATTCCCTTGTAAAAACCTAGCATCCTTTATTAATGGCCCAGCTATTACCCAGGATTTGGGAGAGGCAAAGAGGCTGAAACACTCTACCTGGCAGGGTTTTGGAGCCAGGCTTTGGAGTCAGTCCTCGGGCTTGAATGATGTCCACTTCTAATTGTCCATTTCGCTCTTGTAACCCAATTTCCACATCACCTGGACAGCAAGCAACATGAAAAGTAAGGACATATACCTGAGTGTCAAAAAAGATCTCTCTAAACCATTGCTCACTGCTCTAAGTTCTCTTAAACATTAGAGACTGCAGAATGATGCAGTACTCTGCACTGCAGAGTTATCATCTGGTACAAGTCAGGCTTCCCCTTGCAACAAGTTGGTTATTTAGAGGCAAGAAAGATGGGGATAAAATGGCAACAGAACTCGCTGACTAGTATGGGATTGAGGCACTGGCCTTCCTTGTCTCAAAGTGGTCCACCAGGCATATTAACTGCCAGAGCCTTTGAATCAACTCACCCTTTCAAAGTGACAACTTCCAAACTATGTGCCCTTCCTCGAATGATCTCTTGAAATGTTATTTGACATCAGGAGAAGATTGCATTCAGAGGTTTTGAGCACCAATATCAGTGGTGGGACACGCACACGATAAAGGTACATAAAATTGTCCATGTTGCAGAGAAAAGATTAGAAGTTGTTGTTGTTTCCCTAAATAAGCTGGTAAAGGGACCCCTGACCATTAGGTCCAGTCGTGACCGACTCTGGGGTTGCGGCGCTCATCTTGCATTATTGGCCGAGGGAGCCAGCGTACAGCTTCCAGGTCATGTGGCCAGCATGACTAAGCAGCTTCTGGCGAACCAGAGCAGCACACGGAAACACCGTTTACCTTCCCGCTGCAGCGGTACCTATTTATCTACTTGCACTTTGACGTGCTTTTGAACTGCTAGGTTGGCAGGAGCAGGGACCGAACAACGGGAGCTCACCCCGTCGCGGGGATTTGAACCGCCGACCTTCAGATTGACAAGCCCTAGGCTCTGGGGTTTAACCCACAGCGCCACCCACCAAAGGGTAGGCAATTCCAGGACAAGCAAAAGGAAGTACTTCACACAGTGTATAGTTAAAACGGTGGAATAAAACTATGCTACGAGTCATGATAGTTATGTACTAGGATCGGAGCTTTTCGAATCAGAATCTTCCAACACAATTAGTTATTTGTTCACCTGCATTTCACCAGCTTAATTTTGATCCATGAAAGAGTACAGAATGACCTTAAGGGGAAGGTACGTGGTTAAACTAGTATGGTCAGTATGTGTTTGGAAATATAACAAAGTGAACAAGTAGAAATATTTCTGCAGTGTGAAAGCAGTTATATGGAGGTATGGAACTCAGCAGGACCTAAAGTCCAGCATTTGAAATGCTAATGAGTAGAAAATAAAACTAGACTGCAGACAATTCCAAGAATGGTGTGTGTGGGTGTGTGTGTGTGTGTGTGAGAGAGAGAGAGAGAGAGAGAGAGAGAGAGAGAGAGATTATTGCTGATCTATCTAATTTAAGGGTATAAATATTAGACACAGTTTTTAAAAAATTAAAAGGCTTTTGATACCTTAGTGCCCAGCATCATTATAGCTTCTTCTCTTTTCTTCCTTCCAACATGCTCAAAGGGATAACTTGGCTAAGACTTTCCAAAGAAAGGGTAACTTTTTAAGAAGCCTCAGAAAACTTTTATTTTGAAACTTGTTTTTGCTTATTACAGCTATCACCATTTGAGGTTTTTTTTATTTAAATGTTGCATGCTCTTCTACTATACAGTATCTTGTTATAATGTAAATGTTGTTGGATGTTTTAAAGCAATCTGTGTTTTTATCAAGGCCTTTTCCTCAAGTAATTTGATTTATTTTTGATGTCCATGCATTTACCTGTTAAGGTCCACACAAAATGCAGGTCATACATTGCTTTGAGGGAATCTCACACATTCTGATTTACACAAGCAACTCCATGTTTTCTTAGCTACTCGGATGAGAGGAAGCGGGTGCTTCAATCACAGACTAGCAAACTCGAGTTAGACAATTATAGCTGATCGGGAGGTTTGCACAACATACCTGCTTCCCCAAATGAGCAGACTGTTTGTGATAAGGAAAGTAGTGGGGAAATTACACTGCAGAGTGTGAGATTACAACTTGCTTTGGTGCCATAGCTGTCAACCCTCCCTTTTTTTGCGGGAAACTCCCTTATTCCAATGCTGTTTCCCGCTGCTATCCCGGATTGTTGATATCCCTTAAATTTCCCGGATTTCAAAGGAAGCAGCTCCTCTCCCTCCCTCCCTGCCGGCCAGGGAGGCTCCTCAGCTGCGTTGCTCGGCTGCCAATAAGGAGTCTGAGACGACTGGGGGCAGAGCTTGCATGCCTTGTGCAGCCAGACCCTCACGCCCAACCAGACAGCCAGCCTGCCTGCCGTCTATGCGCTTGCTCTTTCACTCACCCATTCGTGCACAGCCTCTGGAGCGCAGGGTGGCGAGGCTACTTGGTGCCATTGCACCGCCCTTGCGGCATCCCTTATTTTCAAATCCGAAAGTTTGAAAAAATCCCTTATTTTCAAATCCGAAAGTTGACAGTATGTTTGGTGCCCCACAAAGAAATCCAAGTGAATGCCCATTGAATAGCCAACTTCATCTAATCTATTGTGCATCAGGATGAATGCACAATAAAAAGGTCGAATCTAAGCGCCCTCATTTATTTCCCCTTCCTCTGTTGTGTCGTTCTGTCTGCTTATAAATTTGTAAGCCCTTTAGGATAGGGCAACCTGGCAAACCTCATCATGTGCATTGATAGCACGATTCAAACACAAAAACACATTTATATAAAAAACAATGGTTTTCTGTTGCTTACCCAGGGAGGTAGTAGCCAAGGTCTGGCGACCCACGAACTGCGCAGGCCCCATGCTACCCAGGAAATCGCTGAACTGCCCAGCGGCTGCCAGGTGAACTCCATTGAAGTTCAAGCTGCAAAATAAATTGGTTAGTGTAATTCATTGTTTCGAGACTTGCTAAATATACAGTCTTAAGCTAACTGGAAATATGCGTGAAATGAAGAGCTGTTTCTGCATGAGTTCCAGTCTCGCTGGCTTTCAAACTGGCTTGACGCGCTTTCAGTTTCTTCCCATAACCGCAAGGGATGTGTGCTTAGTGTAGTTACAGATAATCACAGACAAAACAATTATCGTCATGATAAATCAACATGGGAAAATGGTGTCATTTTCCTGTATCAAGCTTCCCTGCCCCCCGCCCAAATACAGTAGGAAAAACTGAAACTCTTTTGCCTGGGGGTCCGAATGGCATGCAATTAATTTTTTTGCTGATGTGCAGTCTCTCTCTCCTGAGGCTATTACATCTGGGAGGGAATCTAGAGCTAAACAGACGAGCCGTACTGTATTTATACTCAATGGAAATCACAGTAGATGAAAGCAGAAATCCCCTCTCACAATTAAAAATTCATTGCGAAGCTGAATGGATCCTGTTCAGAAGTGAAAATTATACAGTAGGATGTGTTGAGGTGCATCATGATTTACTTCCTTGTTGCATTTCATATAACTTCACTTTGGTCTCTTTCTGACCCTCTGTTAATTTCTGGCATATTTCCCATGCTAATGTCCTTCCTCCTCCCAGAAATTTGAAGGAGTTTATTGTTATTATTATTCTGAAGAATTTAATTTCCTGATTATGCCACCAATGAGATCAGGGTACAGAAATTGCAATGCTTCTAAAGCAGCCTTTCTCAACCTTGGGTCTCCAGCTGTTGTTGGGCTACAACTCCCATCATCCCTGACCACTGGTCCTGTTAGCCAGGCATGATGGGAGTTGTAGTCCAACAACAGCTGGGGACCCAAGGTTGAGAAAGGCTGTTCTAAAGTGAGGTGAATTTGGATATCTCAATAAAAATGCTGAATCCTGATGTCTCAGATGTTCCCAGCCAACTGTACATATCAATCGGACCATTTTGCCTCTTCCCATTTTTCCAATCTTAAGTTTATTTATTTTATTGATTACATTTATATACAACCTTTATCTTCCAAGGAACTCAAGGTGGTGTACATGGTTCTCCTCCTCCCCATTTTGTCCTCACAACAACCCTGTGAGGTACTTTAGGCTAAGTGATGGTGACTGGCCCAAGGTCACCCAATGAGCTTCATGGCTGAGTGGGGATTTGAAGTCTCCCAGCACTCTAACCATTACACTACTGTTAGGTATAAAACACAGGTCCCAAGACTCTGGGTCCTGGGAACCTACAAATAGAATCTGAACAAAATTGGTGAAGCAGCAAAGAGTTTATTGATTACGTACGTTATTGCAAGAAGCGGGTGCCTGAAAGCAAGCACACCCAAATTTAGCAAAACACAAGCTTATATCCCCTATACCCAAGTGCAGGTTCCCTCCTGTTTCCCCATTGGCTGGGTACGTGCAGGGTTCAAAGCCTATCACGATCGCCTAATTAAAATACTAAAATCTCCGCCTTTGTTGACATCTCCCAATACTCTGAATTTACCCACCACCTACTTCCGATTATTTTCATCCTTATTTGGTCCATGCTCCTAGGTTTTGACACATTGACTCAAGTGATAATGCCACATCCCAAGCACCCTAGGCGAACACGGGTTCTATGTCTGCTGAAGCGTATAGATAAACCACATTTCAACTGCAAGATGCTCTGTTTTCGGGCTTTCTAACCACAAGCCCTGCTAAAGATAAGCTTCTAAGCAAGTCGGCGGTTACTTAGCTGTTGTAACCTTTTGGCCTTTTATGGAAAAAAGCAACATTTTCATTTCTTACAACTATACTGCCTCAGTTCTTCACATTTCCACAGACAGCAGTGCCAGGGCGAGGAGCTGGGCCCTTTTATAAGGCCGGAGAGCCTACTCAAGTGAAAACCCTGGTGGCTTTCCAGTTGGCCCCGCCCTCCTTGTGATGCTCAACCTATGCCCACCTGTGAATGGCCAATTTCACAGGCGGGCAATTCAAACTCCCACGGCTGCTGCCATTCTATGGACATCAGCCTTTGCCAATTTGTGGCCTCCAGATATTATTGTTGGGCTGCAGCTCTCATCATCCCTGACAGCTGGGCCAGTGGGAGCTGTAATCCAAAGCATTTGGAGATTGTGGAAGGCCGGGATAGATAATACTGAGCTCAACAGGACAATGCAAGGTAGCTTCATATGTCAATGTGACCGCAAAAATGGATGTCCCATTATGGATGATGTCAGCCCATTATTAGCCGACTTCTAACTGAATGGGGTTTTGACACCTATTAATTATTGCATGCAAAGGTTTGTGGGTTTAGAGCAACTAATCTATAAAGCTAACATAAAGTCCGTGCAGGCATACTGCACAGCAGACATGGTGCGAATGCATGCTTGCCCTTCTTAGTACAGATAATGCCTTTCTCTGTAATGACACAGACTTCCATAGAAAGAGATGGAAAGCACAGAGCTTTAGCATTTGACCTATTCATGTGGGTGGAAGGAGAAAACAATCTTGGCATGGGGAGTGGGTGGATGGCTAGCAGAGTAGCTCTGGGCACAAAACATCAACAACCCTGTACTGACTTCTCAACAAAATTGTAAGTGATATAAAGGTAAAGGGACCCCTGACCATTAGGTACAGTCACAGATGATTCTGGGGTTTTGGCATTCATCTCGCTTTACTGGCCGAGGGAGACGGCGTACAGCTTCTGTGTCATGTGGCCAGCATGACTAAGCCACTTCTGGCGAACCAGAGCAGTGCATGGAAACGCCATTTACCTTCCCACCTGAGCGGTACCTATTTATCTACTTGCACTTTGACGTGCTTTCGAACTGCTAGGTTGGCAGGAGCAGGGACCGAGCAACGGGAGCTTACCCCGTCGCAGGGATTTGAACCACCGACCTTCTGATCGGCAAACCCTAGGCTCTGTGGTTTAACCCACAGCACCACCTGCGTCCCCCGTAAGTGATATCTGGGCAGTTAAATTAGCATATTGGAAGCTATTAGCTAGTAATTTCAGGAGAAGATGTTGCACCGAGCAGAGGCACAGCATTAGCGAATGTTTGACCCTGAGTTCAGACTCGTTTCCGAGAAACCGATTTTAGGAGCCAGTGAACCATTTTACTGATCTGGTATGTGTTCCCTGCGGCGATGCATGTGGCAGCGCCAGAAATTTTATAATTACGCTTGACATTAATGTGGAGCAGCTTCCCAGGAAAGATGGCTGAAAAGCTGGGGAGGTCATATGAGGGAAGCATGGGCTGACTAGTCCAGAGGAGACCTACTGACAGCGGTGAACAAATGCTGTGCCCTAATGGAAACGCTAAATGAGAAGGGAGTCTCTGTAACAAAATCTTGTTCTGAGGCAGAGTGCTAAGGGAGGAGGTGTTTATGGCCTCTGAATTCTCCTCCAATGGCTATTCCCCTCACCAAAAGCAACACAACAAAAGAGGACCCCCCCCCAATGCATGTGCTGATTCACCCATCACTGGTCTAGGCACACCCACACAGGCAGACCTGATTCAGATGATAAAGCAATGCTGGCTGTTGTTTACATACCAATGAACCTTGCACTAAATCCCTTAATGGTTGCTCCCATATAGATGTTAAGCAGCATCAAGGACCGGATGAAACCCTGCAGAAGCCACAGCAAAAATGCCACATGTGCAGAGTGACTTCAGTTCTCCAGTTACAGGTAGGTAGCTGTGTTGGTCTGCCGTAGTCGAAACAAAATAAAAAAATTCCTTCCAGTAGCACCTTAAAGGTAAAGGTAAAGGGACCCCTGACCATTAGGTCCAGTCGTGACCGACTCTAGGGCTGCGGTGCTCATCTCGCTTTATTGGCCGAGGGAGCTGGCATACAGCTCCCGGGTCATGTGGCCAGCATGACTAAGCCGCTTCTGGCGAACCAGAGCAGCGCACGGAAACGCCCTTTACCTTCCCGCCAGAGCGGTTCCTATTTATCTACTTGCACTTTGACGTGCTTTCGAACTGCTACGGTAGGTTGGCAGGAGCTGGGACCGAGCAACGGGAGCTCACCCCGTCGCAGGGATTCGAACCGCCGACCTTCTGATCGGCAAGCCCCAGGCTCTGTGGTTTAACCCACAGAGCCACCCACGTCCCAAGTAAGTCTGTTATTGGTATGAGCTTTCGTGTGCATGCACATGTAAGGTCATACCAATAACAAACTTAGTTGGTCTCTAAGGTGCTACTGGAAGGAATTTTTTTATTTTGTTTTAATTCTCCAACGAGTTAACCGCAGCAGGTCTACATCTCTCTAGGATTAAGGGAAGGGGGCAGTGTCTGATCAAAGATTGAGGCTTCTAGCGCTTCTCATATAAATTAACCACTGAATTAGAGCTGAAGCATGTTTTATTTTTATCCTTTTTGGTTATTTCAGTATGTGAAATATATCAGCTTCTGATTCAAACAGATTTTATCACAAGCCTGTTACTTGTGATCCACATCGTCCTGTATATGTTTCAAATGTGTTATAATTTATTTGAGGGAAATGCTTCTGAATGTGGCCTTTGAACAAACATTCTGCAAGGAAGCCCGTCACAAAGTTTATTGTTCGTTCATTATAAGTATTTCCATTATCGTTTGGTTTTCATCATTTGCGGCTGCTACCTTAATAGTAACAGTGATGACAAACCTTTAAAGAGCAAAGTGTTGTGCAGCCCAATCCTATGGCATGCTTACACAGAGGTAAGTGCCACTGATCGTGGAATCATAGAGCCGTAGAGTTGGAAACGATCCCAAGGGATTCCTGCAATGCAGGAATCTCAACTAAAGCATCCATGACAGATGGCCATCCAACCTTTGCTTAGAAACCCCCCAAGAAAAGAGAGTCCAATACCTTCCAAGGAAGATGGTTCCACTGTCAAACTCAGACATGAGTTTCTCCCGGCGCTATGTGAAGTGATGCTGGACCTGGGACTATTTGCAAGTGAAGCATGTGCTCCACCACTGAGCTATGGTTCTTCTCAAAGGAGTATACATACAATATGTCCATACTAACACTCCAAATTAGTTCATCAATTGTAGTATATGCTTATATATGGTATGTATATATACATTACTGGTATGTAAATATACATTAATATCCCTCTGTAAATTGGACATATATGTTAAATTATTGATTTCATGTTTCTTTATAATGTTTAGTATTCACTCTGCTGATGAAGCCATAAAGGCGAAACAGGGACAATAATCCGGATATCCTTGTTCTACTGAGTGCTCCGATTCTATGTTGAAATATCAAGTTTATGTTTTGGACTGGTGCGACACTGTTTTATCGCCGGATTAAGCTTTATCATCTTTTGGAACTATCAATTGACTTGTATGGACGGCACCGAACTGTTGCATCCTCACATTGTACCTCCATATATGAATTTTCTTACATAATTTGGAGTGTTAGTATGGACATATTGTATGTATATTGATTGATTTGGGTTTATGCTATATCACACATTGGATTTGGTCCATGTGCATGTTTTTGGAGATTATTATTTATAATTTATATGCTATTACAATGATCATTTATCAGCCGGTTATGTTTGTTGTATGATTCATGCATAGCTGTATGTGACCAGGGTTTGCTGTTGTTGGATCTTCTCATAGGAGGACTGAATAACTGCAATGCAACTACATGGCAGTTTCGCTGCGTGCACAAACTGAGGCACACACCATCAAACCACTTGCTATGCTGTTTCCAGAGCTGTGTAACCGACCCCTGTTTTGATCAATACACATGCCACCAGAGTCGCAAGTATGATTCCACCTAACCCTATCAAGAAGGTGCTAAGAAAGTGTTGGTGCTGACCTTTAAAGCCCTAAACGACCTTGGCCCAGTATACCTGAAGGAGCGTCTCCACCCCCATCGCGAGTAGTGAGGTTGCAGGGAACCAGACAGAGGGCCTTCTCGGTAGTGGCGCCCTCCCTCCCATCAGATGTCAAGGAAATCAACAACTATCTTACTTTTAGAAGACATCTGAAGGCAGCCCTGTTTAGGGAAGTTTTTAATGTTTGATGATTTATCGAGTTTTTAATATTCTGTGGGGGGAACCCAGCCAGATGGGCGGGGTATAAATAATAAATTATTCTTATTATCAGCATGTTCCTCTGCACTTTGGAAAGGACAAGTAATCCAGTCAACAGAGAGGCTTTTGATGCTATAGCAGAGAAGGGGCTGCTCCTCTTCACACAAAATACTAATAAGCAGCACACTATATTCCTTCTATCGAACCTGGGAGAAATGTCTGCACCCGTCATACAACTGAGCCTGGAGGACAAAATGGACCCAATAAGCTGCCTCAGTAAGCATTTTTCTTTTTCTCTCTCAAAGGGATATCCAATTTCTCTTCTTCTATGACCTTTGCCTCATAGTCATTACAATTAATGATGAACTTGTTATGGCAGCATGTTAATGATTTTAATAAAATTAGCTCAGACGGCCTTTGGAAGCAGTACTTGACTCCTCCTCTGAACTTTATACAGATGGGTGAATCTGCCCCAGGCAGCAGCTGACAAACCAGTATGTGCTGTATCATCAGGTCTGAACAAAGTCAGCGGAGGTCAGGGATTGCTGCAGCACCGCTTGAATTCAACACAGAGCTGTAAGCTATGAGCAGGACGAGCTCCATTCATACTCATTCAGCACCATGAGGCTTAGGCCACATCCACAATCAGGCGTTTCAAGCACATGGCTTCTCCCAGAGAATCTTGGGAAATGTAGTTTAAGGGTACTGGGAAACCTAGCTCTCTGTTTGCGGCAAAGTACAGTTCCCAGGATTCTCTGTGGGCAGCCAAGAGGTTTAAATCTATGGTGTGGAGGGGATTTTATGATCTGGGGGAAAAGAAAAGAAAAGTGACATTGCATGTTCTTTTGTAATTGAAGAAAATCTTTAATAAAAATTATTTCCAAAAATATATATTTATCTATGGTGTTGGTGGAGTGCATACTAGTTTGGACAGCTATTGCATGAAAGCTTCTCTAAATGGACATAGTTATTGAGATCTCATGAGTGGAACTTTGCTGACAGGGCGCTCTCTCTGGCAGAAAGGGGTTTTGTTTTTTTTGTTTTTTTGCCAATTCCCCTGAAACTCCTTTGCCCTAGAAATCTTTCCCAGAGAATTAGTGAAACCAATGGGCCAGTATGCCAAGTGGTGTTAGGGGTTTCAGGGTAAGGTTACCAGATTTTTTTCAATGAATGAACTTTTCAACTTCAATGGATTTTGTATGGGGACTGATTTGTAAATCTGGGGACTGTCCCTGGAACGTCTGATAACCTGATTTCAGGGAGGAAATTGAAAAAAAAATCATCGTACAGAAATGGAAGCAAGAACAAACACCGACAATTGAAGAATGGAGAATGAAATTACTGGACTATGCAGAAATGGACAAAATGACGGGGAGAATCCAAGAACAGCGGGACCAGAAGTTCCTCAAAGATTGGATTAAATTTACAGACTACTTAAAAGAAAATACTGAACTGAATACGTTAGTAGGATTACAAGAGGCATTGTAGATTAAGAAAGAAATATTATTGTTAGGTATGAATTTTACAGCAATAAGGTTTGAGTGAGATGTAAAAAGCAATGGTAGAAATAAGAAATATACCCTATATACTCGAGTATAAGCCTAGTTTTTCAGCACGTTTTTTGTGCTGAAAAAGCCGCCCTCGGCTTATACTCGAGTGAGGCAGGCAGTGGCTCCTATGAAGCTTTCCCAGGTTTTTTGTGGTAAAATTGGGTGCCTCGGCTTATATTCGGGTCGGCTTATACTCGAGTATATACGGTAAGTAGAAATATAGGAATAATAAGGTCGCTTGGAAGGACTGAAGGAAGTCAAGGCTGTAAAAAGCCAAAAAGGTATAAGATGTGAAAAAATATGTGAATGTTAATATTGCAAAAATGTTTTGAAAATAAATAAAAATGATATTAAAAAAAGAAAAAGAAAAAAAATCATCGTTGCTCTTCCACCCATGGGGAGCCTCTGATGGATCAAAGGATTTTCCATGAGAGCAAGGATTATTTTCATGGAAGATCAGACAGCATATTGGAAGCCAAGCATTGGCTTGCTACAAAACAAATGAAAATTCAGCATTCCTGCACCATTCCATGCATGCATAACCAGTCGGCTATCTCCATTCACACGATTACCAGATCCGTCAACTGTGCCTCTTTGAAGGGTAGATACCAATGTGTTTTCTTTCCTTTATGAAGTGTTCCTAAATAACACCCAGACTAAAGTAAACTAAAATATAATGTCCGCAAGAGATGTTAGATTGCAGCGGTGTTGCTTGCAAGAGCTCAGTTTCCAATGAAACACATGTTAAATATAAGCAAGGTCACCCTCACAACAAACCTATTGGAATTTAATTTCTAGGCCAAGAAGAAACAACAGCAAAATCTATTTCTTGGCTCTGAAGGATCCCTGCTGGTGTTTGCTAAGTGCTAATTTATGGCATCTGCAACACATCTGGTCTGCACTGTAAAAATCAGATATCTTGCTTAGTATCTTCCAGATTGTCTACTTAGGGAAATCAGAGAAAGATTATTTATTTATTGCATTACACCTCACCTTTCCTTCAAGGAACTGAAGGTGGCATGCCTGGTCCCATCCGTCCTCAATTTATCCTCACAACAGCTCTGTGAGGCTGAAAGATGGTGACTGGCTCAAGATGCTTCCAGGCTGAGCAGGGATTCAAACTCGGGCCTCCCAGGTCCTGGTTCAACACTTGAACCGCTACAACAGTACACCATATCATGATGGCACAGCCATGAGAGATTGTGAACAGTTCCAAAGGCAGTACAGTCGTACCTTGGATCCTGAACGCCTTGGTATTCGGACGTTTTGGCTCCAAAACGCCACAAACCCGGAAATGAGTGTTCCGGTTTGTGAACGTTCTTTGGAACTCAAACATCTGACAGGACTTCTGCGGCTTCTGATTGGCTGCAGGAACTTCCTGCAGCCAATCAGAAGCCGCGCTTTGGTTTCCGAACGTTTTGGAAGTCGAACGGACTTCCAGAACAGATTCCATTTGACTTCCAAGGTACAACTGTATTATAAAAAAAAATATGTCCCATCAATTAAGTAATTTTAGGAAGAGAGTCCGGCAAATAGCATATTGAGTTTGGTGGGGCAGTGCCTCATTCACCCGAATGGACCAGCATCTCTTGTGTTGCAACTTAGGGCTTCTGAGAGACAGAGGACTCAGCTATACAGCTGCAAATAAAACATTTTGAATGTGTTGTAAAGCGCAATGCACAATTGTGACACTAGATGGCGACAATGAGCTATAGCAAATTAAATGCATTTTTCAAAACGGTTTTTACAAAAAAGCATTTCCACAACGTTTTAAACATGTGTGTAGGTTCCACCAGAAACCCTTGCCGATCTGCTGCAATTAACCCAGAGATCTACCAGTAGATCCTGAATGACATTCTGCCCATCACTGATACAATCTATCCTGCTTTTAAATTTAGAGTCAAAATCGACCTAAAGCAAGGAGTGGGGAACCTGTGGCTCTCCAGAGCTTGCTGGACACCAACTTCCATAATCCCTTGTCCTTGACCATGCTTGCTGTGGCTGATGGGATCTGGGTCCAACAAATATCCGAGTGCCATAGGTGTCCCAGCCCTGCCCAACACCAACAAGTATCAATAAATCTCAGGAAAAGACCACAAAGAGGCAGAAATAATAGCAGCAGCAGCAGCAGCAAAGTTAATAAAAGATGAAACAGTCAATGCTGTCTGGCACATAATGATGATAGAGCACCAGTCATCTCTTTTAGGCTTATACAGTGGCACATTGGGTTACAAACTTAATTCGTTCCGGAGGTCCGTTCTTAACCAAAAACCGTTCTTAACCTGAGGCGCGCTTTCGCTAATGGGGCCTCTTGTTGCCGCCGTGCTGACGGTGCGCGATTTCCGTTCTCATCCTGGTGCAAAGTTTGTAACCCGAGGTACTACTTCCAGATTAGCGGAGTTTGTAACCTGAAGTGTTTGTAACCCGAGGTACCACTGTATAGTGGCTAATCCAGGCTTGGTCACTGTGCATTTCCTTTATTACTTAAACGTGCTATATTAATAGCCCAGCAAATACCAGGCCGTGCTCTCTGCCTCTCACCAGCATGTATATATTGTGGTTTTTATGTTGATCTTTTCTGTGCACTGCCCTGAGACCCCCAGTTATAGGGCAGTATATTATTATTATTATTATTATTATTATTATTATTATTATCATCATCATCATCATCATCATCACCACCACACCACAGTTACATTCAGCATTTAAAGGAACCATTGCAAGCTGCTCTGCCGAACTTACTATCCCTTGTCCACCACCCACCGCTGTATAATTTACCCATATTCTTGACCTGCTTTTAAAATCCTATTTTGGAAAGTGACAGTAGCACGAGCAGCCTAATGAAGGAAACTGCTTGCAGCAAGGAATGCTTTGAAGAATATCCCAAGCGGGAGCCATTCCCCTCCAACCTGCCAAATGTGACGCATTAGTATTCGGAAAGCATTTTCCGCGCAGCTAAGTTTAGGCAAACGTATCATTAATTTCTTTTCTTGTCCATGTGGAGTTTGTGACCTCTTTTCAAATCTATTTTTAAAGCGGTTCTGAGATCTTCCATGCCAAGTGCTGCTACAGAGTGCCAAGCCGAAGCTTTCATCTCACCAAAAGCCTCAAGATTTCATTGCTCTGCCTGTCCACCTTTCCAAGCTCTCCATCCCCGAAGAAGCCATTGCTCTGCAACTCCCAACGATTCACATGGCCAAAAAGGGACAGATTCTACCCCCCACTCCATGCCCTGGCACTCAGAAAACCTTCCCTTTAGTCACCTGCCTATGCTCACTGTGCAAAAAAAGTGCTCAGTGGTTTCCTAACTGCCCCACCACCAATATGGACCACATGGAAATTGCCGAGGGTCTTGGCAGACCACTTAATGACTTTTCCGCCTGCAGAGATTGTAATGTGCTGTGCTGGAGGCTGTATAATTTTAAAATTGCATTTCATTACTGCTTTTATTTCTTATATATCGAATCTTATTGCATTGCAATTTGAATTCTGTAGAATTCAAAACTGTAATGGCAAAATCCAATATAAGAAATAAAAGAAGCAATTAAAAATACAATTAAAAACCAGTATGAATATTTAATATGATTGATCTGCCACCTCCCATCTTCAGCCACAAATCTACAGACATGCCATGGAGCACGTGCATAATCAAAGTTTTGGAACCCCTGACTTATAAGTAGCTAGGGATGTTGGAGTATTCGATGAAAATGGAAAGAACAGCAGAAATTGTCAATGTTTGCTTACTTTCCCCATGTCTGGAACAGTAATCAATTCAACAAATACAATCAGTATTTGCTGTTGTTGTTTTCTGTCCACAAGCAAAACATAAATAATTATATTCCCCTCCGTCATTTGCATTGTGTTTCCTTTACACTGAAATGAATGGGGTGGAATAATGTAATGACAACGCAATTTACAAAATTAATCATGTGAATTATGTAATTTTGCCACAGTGGGCAACAAGGCGAATAACATAGTTTTTAGCAGAAGACATATTGCAGCGGAATGGAAACAGTGCTGCATGCAGCAAATTCAGAGCAGATTGGGAAATAATGCTTCTTACACCTCCAGAGGTAGCATAACTGCTTTGTATGCAGAGACTCTCAGGTTCAACTCTTGGTATCTTATTTATTTTTATCTTAGCTGAATTCTTACCTTGCGAACAGTAGATCCTGTGCTGCTTCTGTGCTACCATGAAAGCATTCAAGGAGTGCTTCCAGATTATCACTACTTTACAGGAGAGATTCATGTGCATACTGGGAATTTAGTTTGTGGACTTAAAGTGGATTAAAGTGCCCTGCAATCCTGGCGCAAGCTTGCTTAAAAAAGAAGATACTTTTTGCAGTTAGGAAAGTGATGGGGAATGATTAATAGGAAGACTTATAAACACCCTGCAAGCAAATCAGGGTGAATGTTCATTGTTGTATGACCTCCCTGCAAAGCAAACAAATCAGAACAAATACTCAGTGAACACTGGACATTGTTTAATCAATAGGTAAGCTTTGTGCAAGCAAATGAAGATGAATGCTCAATAAACAGGTCATCTGGAGGAGTCCAGGGAGAGAGGGGGCTGAGAGAAAATGATGGAATGAACTCAAAGGAATGCTAAGAAACTGCAGAGGAGAGACTAGGAGACTAGAGGCTTCATTTGGACAGAATCGAGTATCTTTCTTTCTCTTTCTTTGGCGATCACTCGTAGCTGAGTAAGATTGTCTTCCATAAACACGGTTTTAACAATGAGTCTGTAAGTGACTGTGGAGGCCAGTTCTGGATCCACACGTCCTTCCACAGTGGGGACATTGGTTCCTGGGCGGGAGTTGATCACAGTGTGGATTTGCCAAGCGTGCCTTCCTCTTAGCACGTTTCTCCCTTGTGTCCTGAGTTCGAGTGTCTTCAAAGCCCATGGCACCTTTGGTAAAGGCTGTTCTCCAACTGGAGCGCTCGCAGGCCAGTGTTTCCCAGTTGTCAGTGTTTACACTACATTTTTTTTAGATTTGCCTTGAGATAGTCTTTAAACCTCTTTTGTTGACCATCAACATTACGCTTTCCATTTTTAAGTTCGGAATAGAGTAGTTGCTTTTGAGTATACACTTCCAGAGTCAACACTAAATATATCAATTCTGGTAAATGAGCCACCATGGCTGCTAGAGGGCCGTGAACATTTGTGTTCCAGGCTTTTTAGACTCATCTACTATCTGAAACCAAAGGGGTGCATTGGTTGCCAGATGTGAAATATATTGGCATTATTTTCAGCTCTCCTACCCCACTATAGTAGCCATTGAGAGACTTCACCTCCGTGAGTTTGTTCATCTCTTTTAAAGGCAACTAAGATACTTTCTGCTCTTCTAGGAACGGCATGAGAATTTGGTTCAAAGATTTTTGAAATAGTCTTTCTATTTCTAAATTTTCATTTCTAAGTATAAATTAGCACATATAAATTGTATGCACATATATCTATTTTTTCCTCTTTTTTAGCTGTGCAAAAATGGTCAACTGTAGCAGGCACAGCAATCTGGACTATGTGCAGTGCTTGGGTGGTTCAGAAACCTGTAATCTCATAGACCACAAGAATGAGCCAATGAACCTGACTACACACGAATTGCCACTGGATCTGAACCTTTGAGCAATGAGACCAGAAAGAAGCAAAGTCGGGGGGAGAGAGACTTTCTTGACCATTCTTTGGTTTTTCTTGAGACATTGAATAACCACAATCACAGATTATCAGGCTGAATGGAAATGAAGTAGGGAAAATGAATGTTTTGACTTGCAGATGGATTCCAAACGTCCCCTTCAATGGGAGGGAGAATGGAGGGGGGTATCTTGGGAGAACACCTGCGGCAGGAACATTTAATGAAGAATAATGCTCATGGTTTTCAAAATTTGCTGTGGAGAGTCCATAAATCTGCTGATCAGCTCTTGCCTGGAGAGCTGTTAGGTGTTGAATCGAACAGAGCACTGGGTGGGCATTAGTCAAAGTAGAGATTTACAATGGATCTCTCTTACCCTTGCGGGCAGACGACTTTTGCGGGCAGGCACTGTTTGTAAACAAAGAACTAATGATGAGAAGACTTTGAGGCCTCTGTGGAGCGAATTGCCATAAACCTGCCTGATACACGTTAAAACACGTTTATTACACCATCGGAGCTGCTCAGAAGACGACACGATGGAAATTTGCTGGCATCAAGTTGCCTGACTGATCACCTAACAGAATAAATGGAGCAAATAATCTTTCACAATTGGATTAATGTGCCTTCTCTTCATCACTTTCACTTCTTAAAGTGGATTAGCCCTGACTGTTTCTGATGTTATCTAATATGGGCAGCTAGATGTACTCCCACCGTCCTCTTGGCAGTGCAGAGGAATGGTTTTCAGCAATATCCTCCTGACTCTTAGGCAGAGGGTGCTGAGAATTGCAGCTCTGTGAGGAACGAACTACCGTTCCCAGGATTCTTTGAGGGAAGCCATTTTCTGGTTCAATATATGGATAAAATGTATTATGACACCAGCTTCTACGGACCAGAGTCAGATGCACGAAGAGTTGCTGGAAAGTGGCAGGTTTCTGTTTACATGGGTGTGCAGAGGAAAAAGAAAAAGGATGTTGTAAACAGTGGACTGAAATGGACCTCTCACAACAACAGCAATCATTCCCTTTTCCTCATTATTTACAAATGTATGCACCACTGCGTGCCCGCGAACACTGCTGCATGATATGTGAGAGGTTCCTTTAATTTACAAACTGACAGTCACACAGCTACTCGGGTTCTCTGTTAGAAGGAATGATATCTGGGTTTCACAGGTAGGCATGTGGCAAACGGAGCTGCAGGTGTCTCTGCAGCCTTCCATGCTGTATCTCAGAGTGGAGCCCACATGATGCCATGATACCAGCCTCTAGGGAAGTGGCAAGAGAACATTTTGTTTTAAGAGCTGAAACAAAGCATGAAGGGGGGAAGGCAGAGCAAATTGACGACGTGTCCTTGCAGAGCACGGTTTTGACTTCCATATCAAACGAGAGAGAGCCTTCCCTGTTCCTCCCGAAGTCATTGCCTGCTGTGTTATTCTAACGTAAGAAAGTCACCTTAGCATTCTGCAAACTAATCATCCCAGCGGTCGTCAGCAGAAAACAAGAAAGCCTTCAACTGCAATGCATTTCGGACTGCAGCAGCCCACAATATTTTCTTCTGGGGCAATTTACCTGAAGTCAGCTCGTCCAAGAAAATCAGTCACTGGGTGTGTGTGTGCACGCACACAGTGGAAGCAATTATGTAAAACATAATTAACTTGCCACATCTTGCCTACTGTACCGTCTAGTATACCCAGGACGTTGTTGGAGTCCGAGCTAAGCTTCAGATTCTCTGTTGAATCAGCAAAACCCCCAAACAACAGTGATTGTTTCTGAGTTGGATTCAACCCTGATTTTTTTAAACCATGTTTTCATATCTGCTCCGGTGCAGAAATTTTCCTTGTCTTAAAACTTATAGCCTGTCTTCCAGCCAAATCAACCTTCAAGGCAACTTATGAATCATTAGAACTATAAAATACATATGAAAACTTCACGGAATAAAACAGGAATATAGAAAAATAGAGTCGGCACAACACATATTCCTAGCATAGAATGTCAGTTAAGGCTGAGGTAATAACAAGCACTTTGAATTGTGCCTGGAAATGAACAAGGAGCCAGTGCAGATTGAAGAAAATCAGAATAACGCACACCATGAAATAAAACACCGGACAACGTTCTTGCCATTGCATTTTGCATTGGCTGAGATTTCCAAACACTTTTTATAAAAGCTGCCCCACATGGAGCGCATTGCAGTAATCTAATCTGGATTGATTCCTGTTCGTTTCCTGCAAACCATGATTTGCAAACCAGAAGCCATCCTCAGGACCATGCAAGACTCCTAGTTAGCAATAGACAAGATGAGCATCAGCACAGATGTAATACTAAGCCATGGTTACAGGTGACAAAGGGAGAAGAGGGGGAAATTTATGCCTGAGAGCGAAAGCGGATAGAGTGTCTATTCCTGAGGCTGGGTATCAATTTGGATGCCATGATTTGCAGGAAGCCATTTCTGCACCTCCACAAGGTCTTGGTTGTGAGCTGGCATTCACGTCATGACAGCTTCCCCCAGGGGCAAACCTCTGAACTGAAAGCTGGAGGAACAATTTGACTTCTCACTAGCCTTCTTAGCTTGCTGCTCTCCTGGGAGATGTGCAAGCGTCCTAATTTGGCAGCTCAGCAGGATGAGCAAGTAGCAACAGGTCTCTGTAAATATCTGTCCTCAGCTGGGAGGCTAGTAAGGGCTTGGTCATCTTAACTTGTAGGTGCTATTCAAATGGCAAAGGCAAGAGTGTGTACGTGTGTGAGCTACTTCTCAAGAACTGAAACACGGAGGGATGAAATGTGCCATCGAAGTCATACAGGTTCTGAATGTCCTAAGCCACAAGAAGTGACTTATGCAAGGAAACCATGAAAAATTCATAAAATGCTGTTATCTCTCGACAATGCTCCCCGAAAGAAATAATTCAGTATTTGCTTTCACAGAACAGGTCTAGGCATTCAGTAGCTGGAGTTCTTAACCTAGGTTGCTTCCATGCTACAGCATTTAAGCACTGCTTAAGACTTCTTCTTTTTTGCGGTTAGCTGGAAAAGCAATTAGAATGGAGTTTCCACACAAGTTTCCACCAGCTTTGCCCTTCCTTTCCCATGGCCAATGTCCTCTTAGCTCCCTATCATGTTGACTCATAAATAAGCCCTGTAAGAGTTCCCAGCAATGTTCTTTTTAACAAATTCCTCAGTTCTGGCAATTTTATTGCTTCCTGATGGATGTGAGTGTGTGCTGGTGGTGAATGGCCCATTAATTGCCCCTCTAATAGCCTCTCTTATTTGCATGCATGAAAAGGGCTGTGATTACAGAAGCTTCTAAGTGCAGCAAAGAAAGCAAAATATGCTCCCGATATTCTAGGAGCAAAATTGGAACTGGAAGCATGATTTGGAATAAACATGAGCGCTCATGTCTTGTGCCTTTCTGAATTTCTCTGTCCGTGTCACCCCTTCTTGATACAGTTGCGTGCCACTAACTTTAATAAATGGAGGATACTGCAATGGAGCAGCTTTTTACCAAGATACTCTATTTCTTTTGGAATTGGGCTGTTACCCACTTCCAATCAGAGCCTGAACATGAAAGCAGCCAGTCTGTGCAGTGATGCTGCACAGATGATCCAAGATATTTGTACATCGTTCCCGAGAGGCTGAACCACACAGACAGGAAAGGAAATAATTGTTGTTGGCATGGAGAACAGGTTCCCTGCATGACTAAAAGAACACGCCTCAGTTCCAAATTCACTGAATTTTGTACCGCAGGCAAGGAACAAAGTTGCCTTTCTGCAATTGCGTAGCAGAACTATTTCCTTGGAGGCAGGTTTTCATGGAAAGTATCAGCTACAGAATCATTACAATTGCAGAGTGGTAACAACAAACAGACAATAGCAATGAATAATAATGCCTGGTAGGATCTCTAACCTTTAAACCATTTCTCCAAAGACCTCAATGAGACCCCTTTGAAGACCACCTAGGCTCTAGAATTCAGAGAATGACATCCCACAACTGAGTTAATTTTGTGCTGCTGTCAGACTTTGGGGTTGAATCCACAGCAAATTTGTTGCATATTGGTCCTACTGAAATCAATGAGACTTTATCATTACTCATGTCTCACTCTGATTGATTGCGTAGAGATTGGCAGGAATTTTTCCAGGGAGGTGGGGAGGAAAAGGAAAACATTGATTGGGAAGAGGCTAGTTTCGTACATTAAAAAAAATTAAAAAAATTATAGTGCCTCTACATTTTGCCTCAAATCTTGGGTTCCACAAACACTAGAAACTTATATTTTTAAAAACCGAAAGCTGGGAATCTGGGGCTTATGGTTTTTATGGGAAGTGGCAACTGTTCCCTGGAAGCCCATTCAAAGATGCCTACTCTTTCAATGTATTTGTTGGTACAGGTAACGCAGAGGACACATTATTATATTTTACAATTACAGTGGGACCTCGACTTACGACGATAATGCGTTCCGACGCAATTTTCATAAGTCGAAAACATTCGTAAGTCGAATCCCCATAGGAATGCATTGAGCAAAAGAAATTCGTAAGTCGAAAATTCGTAAGTCGAAAAAATCCTATTAAAGCGGCCACGACTTCCATTCGTAAGTCGAAAAATTCGGTTGCGGCGGCCATTTTGTTTCTCCCGGAAGTCATTCGTAAGTCGAAAAACACGTAAGTCGAATCGCTCGTAAGTCGAGGTCCCACTGTAATCAATCTATCAATCAATAGATAAAGATATACAGATATATGTACTTCGACCTCTTGCTACTTACTTTCCTTCGGATCCATAGCTGTTCATACTCTCCTCAATGGATTCATGGCTGGCTTGTCGGATTGTTCGGCTTGGCATTTCAACAGCCAGGCCAGTTTCTGTGCTCCGCTGGATGGCACCTTTGAGTTTCCGGCCATCTCCTTCTAAAACAAAGACAAAGAGCATGTGGGAAGGAGGGAAGGAGAAAGGGGAGGGGAGGGGAAAGGAAGACAAGAAAAGTGATTAGGCATTTTGATATTGGGTGAAGACTATACAACAGTGGAAAGCAACATGCAAATAGGTAAAATACAAAGATTTGTACTTGGGAATCCGGAAACTAGGACAACACCAGAGAATCTGGAAACCTGGAGCACTTTCTGGTGTGGCAGGAAGAGGGTTGAGCCTACAATGGGGCAGAATGAGGCCTCAGGCGGCAGATGCTTAGGTGCAGGGAATGGCCAGTGCTGTGAGCGCCATGTGGCCTCCCCTGTACTTTCTACACTAGCCTGCTGCCCTTAAGCGCAGTGGAAAGGACTGTCCTCTCACTAGTATTGGATTAAGATTCAACTACCAGTCCAGTTGCTTTCTGTATGTGCCTTGGGGGAGGACACCATATTGTCCTTTGCCTCAGGCAGCAAAATGTCTTGAGCTGGCCTTGGGTTTGACACCCTAGATTCCATTTTGCTTTTGGTGACACATCCTTCTACACACTAACTGATGTATGCGCATAGAGCTTCTCCATAAAAATCCACACAATTATGAAACTATCTCAGTTTCCTACATTCAAAGCCAGCAAATTAGCCTTGGATTTTGAGGCCTGAGTGTGATTGGAAAGCCGGCTTTCAGTTTGCAAAAGTAGCAGAACCAGATTTTACACCTACAGCACAAGCCTCGTTTATATAAACAACAGATAAGCGGTAAAACTCTCCCTGGTCTGTGGCACTACCAGGGATGGAAGGGTCTGTCTATTTCCATTCTCTCAGTTTTTATTTTTTCCCCCAATATGAAATTCAGTGCTCTGCATTTCTGCAGCAATTTGTGAAAATCTTCATTAAGAAAAAATCAACATTTTTGTATGTGTTTTTGACTAATGCACACATTTTTGCAAGCATTTTCTCCTAATGTAATACTGAATGTTCATATGCTACTTTCGCAAATGCAGTCATTTTATGCACTCTACATAGATACGTGTTTTTGAAAACATTGGTTGGTTGGGGAACTGCATCACAAAATCTGGATAAAACCCAATTTCAAAGGGTAGTTATGATTTGATTCTCATATTGTTTCAGAAAGTGTGGATTTGATAAATTCAGCTTTAATTCTGAACAGAATCAAATTACACACACACACACACACACACACACACACACACACACACCACCCCTAACTACTGCAGATCAAAATGTAGCAGGGAGATAGCATGAATGCCTGCTTCTTATGGAAAAAGCAAACAAATCCTTGCACATAGGTGCTTGGATAACCTTATGGTTTCCTGGGAGATGTTCCTATATAGAAAAGTATTTAGACCTATGGTATTCCCATAAAAACAATTTTACTTCCTAGCAACTGGTTTTGCATGCCAGTTCTCAAAGTTACATCTAAATTTTCACATTTGATGTTCTTGTCTGGTGTGCTTGATAGAATTATCACTTTGCATTGCAATGGCCGAATTTGCAGAGAAAATGTCCTGCTGAAGTACTTTCCTGCGGAATGAATAACGTTGAGTCCCTTCCCTGAAAAACCAGCCTTCGAAGCCCATCCTCTTAAATTAACAGTTTCTATTTTCATCACCCGCTCTCACAGTCCATGTTTCTTAGAATAAATTATGTTATATAATGAATATATAATAAGTACCATTAACACTAATTGCTTTGGCTTACGTCAGGAAGCTAAGAAGTTTCAGCTGACATGCAATACTTAAACCATAACGCTGACAAAGGGCTGCAAAATTCTGCTAATGAATTAGGATGCTGAACTCTCTGCAAAATGCGTGCTGCCGTTAAAAATGCTATTCTCGTTCTGTCTTTCTCTGGCAAGGGACGGATACCTGCTGTATTCATGTCCTGCCAGGTGAGAGACATCTGCCTTATGAGACTACACCTTTTTGTGTTAACCTTGATATTACCCTATATGAACTGTCACCCTGTCGACTGACTTATCAGTGGACCATTTCCAGGCAAGGGAGGAATAAGGAGAATAGATCTTCTGCTCAGGGGCATACTATGGGGAGGGCCAGGGGGCTGTAGCCCTGGGTGCATGATCTTGAGGGGACATGAGCCAGGCTCCTCCCCAATAGGGACCCCTGCCCTGCTTGCCACCACGGGTCTCTGGGCCCTGGAGCCTGGAGCCTGGCCTGGCCTGGCCTGGCCCCCTTGCCGAATGACTGCCCAGCCAGCATTGCAGGGATGTGCCCACCAAGGGCCACGTCGGCCAGCCAGGCTCCCCCCTGTGCAGGCAGGCGGGTGATGCAGTGCGGCCCTCTGAATCCTTCATTCCGCTCATCTACCTGGCAAAGGCAGTGAGGGTTGGGCTGGCATGACAGGTTTTGTTCAACCTCTGAGCTCAGCCCCTGGTCCTGCCTGGGGTGTGCACGCATGCCCCGGGCACCAACAAAGGTCGCAACACCACTGCTTCTGTTCAAAATAGCCTATTGCCGAGTCTTCCCTCTACTTCTCTCTTCCTATGTGTGATAGCTAGAGAAAATGTCTCTTCTTCACCTCCCCTGCCCTTTATCTTGCAGAGTGGAGAAACACCCGAGGAAATGAAAAAGGGCCACCAAATTTTATGGCTTTCAAAGAGGGTTATTGATGGAGGATAAAGCTATCGGTGGCTGCCAGCTATGATAGCTATGTTTTACTTCCACTGTTAGATGCAGCATGTCTTTGAATAGCAGCCGCTGGAACTCGCATGCTGGGAAAGTGCTTTTCTATTCAGGTCCGGCTTGCAAGCTTCCCCTAAGCATCTGGTTGGCCAATGTAAGAAGAAGATGCTGGGCTAAATTAGTCTTTGGCCTGATCCAGCAGGGCTCTTCTGATGTTCTTATGGCTCTAGAGGTCATCTCTAGTGTCCAAATCAAGGGAAGTAACAGTACCACTGTATTCTGCCTTGGCCAGACCACATATGGAATACCGTGTCCAATTCTGGGTGCCACAATTTAAGACAGATATTGACACGCTGGAATGTGTGCAGAGGAGGGCAACCAAGATGATCAAGGGTCTGGAAACCAAGCCTTATGAGGGACGGTTGAAAGAGCTGAGTATGTTTAGCCTGGAAAAGAGGAAACTGAGAGGAGATGTGATAGCCATCTTCAAATATCTCAAAGGCTATCACATGGAAGATGGAACAAGCTTATTTTCTCCTGCTCCAGAGGACTCAAACTAATGGCTTCAAGTTACAAGAAAGCGGATTCCAACGAAACATCCAGAAAAACTTTCTAAATTCCACAGAGGGAAGAGACAGTGTGTAAAAGTAATACATAAGTAGCAGAATACTGGATCCTATAAACAGTTATACATCTATAGATATCCACAATATGCTAAAGCCCTTAGACATTTACATCACAGTCTCTGAAACTCATGAAGGAGGTTCCACAAATAGAGGCCTTCCCAGCTGATGACTTCAAATGTAAAGTTATTAAAACTTTACATTATGATAAAGGTAAAGGGATCCCTGACCATTAGGTCCAGTCGTGTCCAACTCTGGGGTTGCGACGCTCATCTCACTTTATTGGCCGAGAGCCGGCGTACAGCTTCCGGGTCATGTGGCCAGCATGACTAAGCCGCTTCTGGCAAACCAGAACAGCACACGGAAACGCCGTTTACCTTCCCGCCAGAGCAGTTCCTATTTATCTACTTGCACTTTGACGTGCTTTTGAACTGCTAGGTGGGCAGGAGCTGGGACCGAGCAACGGGAGCTTACCCCGTCGCAGGGATTCGAACCGCCGACCTTCTGATCAGCAAGCCCTAGGCTCTGTGGTTTAACCCACAGCGCCACCTGGGTCCCTACATTATGATAAAAGGGTGCGGTTATTGTAGTTATCATTCACATTTGCAATGAATCCCCTAAGGTAGCTTTTCCTCTGGTGATATGCTCAAATTCCCAGCACCCAAATTACAAGACTAGGGATACTGCAATCCTGATTCTTCCCTCAGTAAGGAAATCCTTGGCTCTTGCCAAGCAGTGCAGCTGTGACAAATGTTGCAGGCACTGATTTGACAACGGTTACATTTGCCACTGGCCGCCCAACACCTCCCGCCTCTCGTCCTCTCCCGAGTCGGTGCCAAATCTCAAGCCATGTGAGGTGCAATGTTAGAGGCTGCAGTGTCCAACCTCAGAGGTAGCATCTGGTTTCACGAAGTGTCTCCCACATGATCAGTGCCCTCCATGATTCCAGAAGCTAAAGCCTTGGCTAGGGCTCAGCTGCTGCTAATGCACTTCTCATTTTGCCTTTGCTGCTTCCCTCACCCCCAGCCAGATGGGAAGCACAGAAGGGCAGACTGATACAGAGGAACTGCTGAAGATCACGCTTCCTCTTAATTACCGTGCACCACAGTTACATAAATTCCAAACTTCCCTCCATTTCAGATACCACAGTACCAAAGTGTGGCTTGGTTGTTTTTTTTTATCAGCCAACGCCACGATGAAAGCAGAGGGGACATCTTCAGCCACCTCTAAGAAGGCCTTTTGAGATAGCTTCTTAAAACTGGCCAGCTCTCAAATTGGCTGTGGGTAGATTTGTAGTACCGTCATGTCACCTCAGCTGTCTGCTTGAATTTGTGTTTCGTGTGATGGAAGGACATGAACGGAAAGACAGAGCAAAGTGCTTCTGCTATCATCTCGTGGCTTTTAAAACCATCGCTCACAGCTGTAAGGAGAAACCTGAAAACCAGACTGCTAAAGGATAGTTATTTACAGATGAAAACTGTAAAAAAAATGGAAAAAGAACTGAAAAAGATGGGCGGGGTATAAATATTATTATTATTATTATTATTATTATTATTATTATTATTATTATTTCAGGGATGTTCTGGGACTTATGCAACCAAATGGAGCTCAAGCTAGAGATATCAGCAGTGACAATGAATGTGGGGCAATATTAGCGGGTGATGTGTTTTCAGTGCACCCAAAGACTTTCCATGCATGCAGAAGAAGAAGAAGAAGAAGAAGAAGAAGAAGAAGAAGAAGAAGAGTTTGGATTTGATATCCCGCTTTATCACTACCCGAAGGAGTCTCAAAGCGGCTAACAATCTCCTTTCCCTTCCTCCCCCACAACAAACACTCTGTGAGGTGAGTGGGGCTGAGAGACTTCAAAGAAGTGTGACTAGCCAAGGTCACCCAGCAGCTGCATGGGGAGGAGTGGAGACGCGAACCCGGTTCACCAGATTACGAGTCTACCACTCTTAACCACTACACCACACTGGCTCTCTCAGTCGAATACTTGGCACAGAGTCCAGCACACTGAATATATCAGCTTCTTTCCCCCCTTCTAAAACCCAAGCATCTAGAATCATAGTTGCAGTGAAAGCAGTAAAGTATGTCAGCAGTACCTGGACAGATATCAGAAACCAGAGGAGGAATGGGAAGATTAAAGATTTTCCCCTGGGAAGATTAAAGCCAATCTAGCTCTGATGGCTTTAAACATTCATGGGGAGCAGGCAAATCAATTTGTATGAGCCCAGAAAGTGAAATGCAACCATCAGATCCATTGAGTGTGGGATGATGGAAGCCAGTTAAATAAAGGATGTCCCTCATCATCTTCCTATGTTTGATTAGCATTGCTTGGCCACTGCTGGAGACAAATGGATGCTTGATCTCATCCAGCATCATTATGTCCTTGTGACAATTGTGGTGTCCCCTGAGTGATGATGCACCAAGAGAAAATAATTTATCTTTGTTAGCTTGTTAAGGGCTATCTGTTTTGAGTATCGATCTCCTTTCCTATGGCAGTGGAAGATGTATACACCCTGCGCACGTTGCAATTAAAACTTGCTAGCGGTGGTTAAATTAATTGACAGCCTACCCAAGGGAAGGCTGCTACGGAGTAGATTACAGTCTGGGAATGTATTCATTTGAATTCACACAAGTAGCCATGCTCATCTGGATCATGTAGCTCACAGTTGGCCCTCTGCATCCTTCATGGTGGCCTTCAAGCCCATCCCAGAGCGAGAGAGTGAGGAAGCAGAAGAGAAGGATTGGAAGAGAATGAATGGGTGATCAAGGAATAAGGTGTGGGGGGAGGGAGGGAGTTGTGAGATTGTGATGGAATGAACAAAGGACTGGAAGAGAAGGGGTGTCCCACCCCCTTTTAATTTGGCTCCACCCACCAAGCAGTGAGGTGTGACCTCCTAGCCATTTCCTCCCCCCCCCAAAAAAAATGCAGCCCCAAGCTCCCAAAAGTTAGCCCACCCGTGCTCTAGGTTGCCAGCAGCATACATAGTTCTGATAACAACCCAAGAGTAAAGAATAACTACAGTACATGGATTCAGCACTGGATAGTTATTACAGCCCAGCCACTTGCTGTAATATAGACATGTATAGGTTATTAGTGCTTCGGTGGGGTTTTAAAACATTCCTGTTCAACCAGGCATCTAGAACCTGAAATATGCTGTGCTTTGGCAACTGTGAAACTGCTAGCTGTAAGGATACTTTGGTTTTGCATTTTTAAAAGAGGTCTACCGTGAGGGGGGAAAGTATTTGATCCCCTGCTAAATTTGCCCGTTTGCCCCCTGATGCAGAAATGACCAGTCCATAATTTTAATGGTAGGTTTATTGTAGCTGTGAGAAACAGAATAACAACAGGAAAAACCCCAGAAACGCAGAATACTTTCCCCCTCACTGTATATTGTTTTTACTGTTTTGTTGTGCTGTATGTTGCTGTGTATGTATGGTGGCGCTGTGGGTTAAACCACAGAGCCTAGGGCTTGCTGATCAGAAGGTCGGCGGTTCAAATCCCTGCGGACGGGGTGAGCTCCCGTTGCTCGGTCCCAGCTCCTGCCAACCTAGCAGTTCGAAAGCACGTCAAAGTGCAAGTAGATAAATAGGAACCGCTCTGGCGGGAAGGTAAACGGCGTTTCCGTGCGCTGCTCTGGTTCACCAGAAGCGGCTTAGTCATGCTGGCCACATGACCCGGAAGCTGTACGCCGGCTCTCGGCCAATAAAGCGAGATGAGCACCGCAACCCCAGAGTCAGACACGACTGGACCTAATGGTCAGGGGTCCCTTTACCTTTACCTTTATGTTGCTTTGTGGGGGAATGGGTGGGAGAACAATCTAATAAATTATTATTACTGTGGTTTATCATGAGCAAGCAATATGCTTGTGCATGCTGCCCATTTGCTTCCACTTTGCTCCTCCACTGGCATGATCAAGATGCAATGACTCACAATATTTCTTAGCACATGATGGGGCGTTCAGAGCGCTCTCACTCACTGTGCTGACCACCCTCTCTTAGTGGCCAAGTCCCCTCTCCTTTGAGGTTATAAAGACAAAGTGTTGATAATGCAGCCATTTATACTGACAGAATAGGGTGAATTCAAACCACCATTAGAAAACAACAACACAATGGCTAGAGTGTGTCATCTCTAACGCTAAGAGATGATATTTGGCATGGTGCATTGGTGCTCGGAATGAACCACCATGTCTCAGAATTGTGACTCACTACACCTTGGCTCAGTTTTAGATTCCCCAGGACATGGTATGTAAACATCTGAGCATGCATCAAAGCATTTTTTCAGATCCACTCGCCGTGCCAAAATGTCAACACGCATTCCAATTTCTTAATTTCTTATTGTACATCACCATATCTAGCCACAGGGATATCATACCAGCAGAAACGTATGCAGCTATTGCATATTTAACTTTTCAGTTTGTAATTGTTCGTGATTCCACTCTTCTGGGAACTTGTAAAAGCTACAGCAGTGTAATGACTGGAACATGATCAGCGATGTGGAAAGCCCCTTGCAAATTTTAGCTCTGCTTGTTGGGAAAGGTTGAGGGCACAAGGAGAAGGGGACGGCAGAGGATGAGATGGTTGGACAGTGTTCTCGAAGCTACTAACATGAGTTTGGCCAAACTGCGAGAGGCAGTGAAGGATAGGCGTGCCTGGCGTGCTCTGGTCCATGGGGTCACAAAGAGTCGGACACGACTGAATGACTGAACAACAACAACAAAATAAACTCATTGGGTAGCTTTAGGTAAATCATTGTCTTTCAACTTTACCTCCCCCCCCCCACACCCACACCCTGGATATGTAATAGAAGGATACTCAAAGTCTACACTGCGGGAGTGTTGCAAGAACTACTGAGGTTATTTATTTATTTTGTTAAAAATGTATACCACCCTTCATCCGTGGATCTCAGGGTGGTTCACAGCATAAAAATACAGGATAAAAGCACAAATAGTTAGAACAAAAACAATACAATAACCCCCATAATAAAACATAATAAAAACCAAACCAAACCAAATACCGTGTTTCTCATAATATAAGACATGCCTAAAATATAAGGCATAGAAGGATTATAACGGGGTCGCAAAATATAAGGCATACCCCGAAAATAAGACGTACCGGGTTCCGGTAGTGATATCGGGTACCTGGTGAGGTGCAGCCCCTCCTAAACACCCAGCAGCGCGCACCACGTGGGGCCCCAATCCAGCTCCCACCAGCTCTCTCCCCCAGCACAGCCAGCAGCAGCAGCGGGCACCGCTTGGATCCGATGCAGCGGGACTCAGCCGCAGCGCGCCAGTGGATCCCCAATCCACCGGGCGCAGCAGCAGCGCGCTGAGTGAAGCCCTGAGTGGCCGGGACCCGGACCCAGCCGCAACCTCTGGAAGCCGCTAGAGGAAGTAGCAGCATCCTCGCTAGCTCCTCCACCAAACCCCGCGCAGCCCGCAGATCCCAAAAGCAGGCTTCTGCTGCTGCCCGCCTCGCAAGAGCAGTGATCGGAGGCGGGCGGGGGGGGGGACAAGCGGGAGAGGCGGCGGCAACAACAGCAGCAGCAGCCCCTCCAAGCCCTCCTCCTCCTCGCCACCCCTAGCCTCGCCTTCGCCCTCACCGCCCTAAGGGGCCCTCACGCAGCCCTCGCCCTCCAGCGTCCTCCTCCTCCTGGACGCTGCCACTTAGGCACGCAGGAGGGAGAGCCGGCAGACGGACGGCACCTCCTCAATCCTGCACACTTCACCTCAGGGCGTTTCCCGCCCTCGCAGAGAGAGGGGCTTCCCCCTACCTCAGTCGGGTGTGTAAGGGCTGTCTCCTCCCCCCCCCACCTCTCCGTTTCATTCGGCTCCTTCATTGCTCTCCTGCTGCAATCCAAACCTGATTGTGGCTTTTCTCTTTCTCTCTCTCTCTCTCCCCCTCCCTCCCTCTCCCTCTCCTCAACTTTCCCCATGCTTTCCTCTTTCTTTTCGTGTCTTCTTCGGCCATGGACTATTATTTTCTTCCCCTATCCGTGCACTTGCAATTCTCTCCACCACCACCCTCCTCTCCCCAAATTCCTTTTAGGATTTTCAGTTTTCTCCTCACTGGTTCTTCCTTTTCTTCTCTCCCCCCATCCTCATTGCATCCTTTTTCTCTCTGCCCTCCTTTGCTACACACACACACACGGGGGGGGAGAGAGAGAGAGAGAGAGAGAGAGAGAGAGAGAGAGAGAGAGAGAGAGAGGAGTGTTGACTTTGCTTGTCCCCCGCCACCCGCCACCCCTTCCCAGCTCCGTGAAGCATCTCCGCTGTTCCCCGCCATGGCAGCTTCCAAAAGCCTGCTTTTAAAAAGCCTCGGTGGGGGGGGGGAGATGTTGCACAGAGCAGGTGGCAGCAACGTGAAGCATCTCCATTGTCCCCCGTCGTCCTTGCAAAAGCCTTCCTTCCTTCTCCCTCTTTCTTTCACTCTTTCTCACTCATTCTCTCTCTCTCTCTCTCACCTTTTCCTTTCTTCCTTCCTTCTCTCTCTCTCACCCCTTCTGTCTTCCTTCCTTCCTTCCTTCCCTCTCTCTCTTCCCTCCCTCCTTCACTCTCTCTTCCTCTCTCTCTCTCTCTCTCTCTCCTTCCTTCCTTGTCTCTCTCTCTTCCTTTCTTTCTTTCTCTCTCTCTCTCTCATCCCTTCCTTCCTTCTCCCTCTTTCTTTCTTTCACTCTCACTCGCCAACCCCGTTCGCCAAAGCAGGCTTGTTTTTGCGATCTTGGCGGGGAAGAACCAGCAGCACCCCTCTGCTGCCCCTCCCAGCCTTTTAGAGGAGGAAAACCAGAAAACAATTTTTTTTCTTGTTTTCCTCCTCTAAAAACAAGGTGCGCCCTATGGAGCATCCTATGGAGCAAAAAATACGGTAATTATAATGGAATATATGTAGATTGCTGTACCACACTTAATAAAAATAAGACATCCCCCGAAAATAAGCCATACTGTGTTTTTTGGAGGATAAAAAGATTATAAGACGGTGTCTTATTTTAGGAGAAACACGGTAGTAACAAACAAATAATGTGTGAGGAGTACCTTAGAGCACTTGAGGAGCACAATATGTAAAAACTAAGGGCATGGCTCAGTCGGTAGAGCATGCGATTCTTAATATTAGGGTCATGGATTCTAGCCCCACATTGGGCAAAAGATTCCTGTGTTGGAAGCATTTGGACTAGATTATCTTTGTGGTCCTTTCCAACTCTATGATTCTATGATTCAGCCAAACTGAGCACATCTTTCCCACTGAAATCAATAAGACTTAGACATCCTCATCTTTGGCTGGATTGTGCCCTGAGCATTATTGCTTCCTTTTTAAATCCTCCTGCTGCTTCTCCACTCTGTTCTTAGTTCTTGTTTCTCTCAACTTTCTCATTTTAAATCCCATCCGCTGTGATTACCATTCAATTTCCCTACTTTTAGGCCCCCACTTGGCTTCCACTCTAGTGACACAGGAGGAAATTGATTCAAGGGGCTGTAGAAGTATCTCTCTGAGTGGGGCTTTCCAGATCTGCTACATTAAGTGGAATCGATTCGAAGTTGAACAGGCGGTGCCTGGATTTAAAATGGATCAGACTGCCTTCCAAGATTTCTTATTTTGCACCAAAGCACACCGGGCACTAATAGATCCAAGGTTTACGTGCCGACAGGAGTTGAGCAGATTGGCTTTGCTGCCGTGAGTCCTCATCAACAACAGACCTGCACAACTTGCAATCCACATGAAAAGCTCTGCTGGCAGCAGGGTGTGTGTGTGTGTGTGTGTGTGTGTGTGTGTGTGTGTACACCCACGCTAGTGCCTCTTGTATTCTGCCACTGCCTGCCTCCTGGACGGGAAAGCCATGCCCTGCTCACTTGGAAAGGTGCCAAATTCTGGAATAGCTCAGTTTGTAGAGCATGAGACTCTTAATTTCAGGGTCATGAGTTCGAGGCTCACGTTAGGCAAAAAGATTCCTGCATCGCAGGGGGTTGGACTAGATGACCCTTGTGGTCCCTTCCAACTTTATGATTCTAAGTTTATGTTCAGTAATGTGCTAAGCTTTGCCCCAAAGAACCTAACTCAGCACACAGCATTCTCCTCTTCTCTTCTTAGCATTTGTCCCAGGGAAGAAGTGCTTCACAACAACCCTATGAGGTAGGTTAGGCTGAGAGATAGTGACTGGCCCAAGATCAACCCTGTGAGCTTCAAGGCTGAACAGAGATTTGAACCTGGGCCTCTGCAGTCTCAGCCTTGAACTGTTACTGTCTCTCTTATAATTTGGTTTCTTGGTTGTTGCTCTGGGTTGTTTTGCTTTGTTTTTTGTTTCATTGGCTGTGTTTGCTCCTAAATGATTTTCCGCTTTCTTTCCTGACTTATTCAGATACAGAGAACAGAGCCCCCCAAGGACTATTTGCCAGGAGGCATTTCATTACCCATCCTTTCTGAGCCGAATAAAAGAATCCCTTTGGTCCAAAATACAAGAGAGGTAAAAATAGCATCTCAACAGAACGGCATGAATACCAAACACCTTGATGCACACAGGAAGTATACGAAGCCATTCGTCTTCACTGCATATTCTGCAGGCCTTTGCTCTGCTCACTTGCTTTTAATTTACAGCGTGCATCTATCTGTGTTTGTGTGCTTAACAAGCAAAGCTTTTTGGAGTAGCTGTCTGCTGCAAGGAATCACACGGAGGCCATAGCCAATGACTGGAGTCATATGAGCGCACGCATGAAGAGCTGTGCAGGATCAGACCAAGGGCCTGTCTCATCCAGCATGGCTTCTGACAGTAGTAAGCAGAGGTGTAGTGGTCAGGGGCTGCAAGGGTTAAAAACCTCCTACAAGGTTCCTGTCTCCGGCGTCCTAGAGCTGCCCAATCAGCATGAAAGAGAAGCTTTCTAGCCAATGAGGAGAAGTCTTCTCACCCTTTGTGCTGAATAGAGCCAATCAGAATGAAGGGAAGGGTGTTGGCCACTGAAGATTGGCTCCTAGGGTCACTCTGATGGAGGTGGGTGAAAAGAGCTCTAAGGATGCTCCACTGCTAAGCATTTAGAGACACTGAAAACACAAGGGGCTTCAGTTTCAAGATACTGGTAGGCAAATTCTGTTATGTACAACGGAGCTTCAAGGAAAACACAACTAAAGTCACCCCAAAGGAAGATATTGAAGCACTTCAAATCATTTGCCCATGTGCATGCGCAGGAGATAGTAGATCTAGCTGAAGAGCAACATATGGACATTTGCATTGATCGAGTAAATACAGTGGTACCTCTAGATGCAAACGGGATCCGTTCCGGAGCCCCGTTCACATCCTGAGCAGTACGCAACCCACAGCGCCGCTTCTGCGCACACGCGGGTCGCGATTCAGGGCTTCTGTGCATGCGCGTGATGTCACTGCACGTGTCTGCGCATGCGCGGACCGCCGAACCCGGAAGTAACCCGTTCCAGTACTTCCAGGCTTGGCGCGTTCGGAACCCGCACGGTTTGCATCCTGCAGCGATCGTAACACGAGGTACGACTGTATGCACAATGTTTCTTTTGTTTTTCTATAAATTAATTATGCATTTTGTGTGGGGAAGGGGGAAATACTCCCTTTTGGGGGCATCACGAATCAACTGCCCATTTCACTACACAACACTCCGTCCCCCTTCAAGTTCACATAAGGAAAAGTCATTCCTCAGAGCATTTAACCAGCTGAATGCAATTGCAGTGTGACCGGAAGAGCTAGCATGCCACTGACAGGCAAGTTACAGTCCTTTCCACCTTAATGGGTTGGGAATTTTGATGAGCACCTAAAGCAAGGCATTTTACATTGCGTTTCTTATAGGAGCAAGTAAGAACTGTGATGGGTGTCTAAATAATATATTGGTTGAAAAGAACGATAGAAAATGGCAGGAGATGACCTCGGGGCAACAATCCGTCAGTTGGCGTCATCCTTTGAGCTTGTCATCTGAGTCACTAAAAGCCTTCCACAATGCGTGCACAGAGCTTAAAAAAATGGAAGAGAACCTCGTAAGGAGGTAGGGAGAAGCATCTGAAGGAGGAGTGGGTGAATCTGTCCATTTCCAGTTTCTTGTTTTTCTGCTCTTTAGTTCACTTCTCCACATTTCCTGGAAGCCACAGGAGGGGAGATTGCTCTTGTGCTCAGGTCTTGCCTGCTGGCTCCCCACAGGCATTGTGAGAGCAGGATGCTGGCCTAGAATGGCCTGATTCAGCAGGCTTTCCTTATGTTCCTGTGTTTCCACATCACTTTGTGAAAATTCAGCAGCGTTTTAGTGCAAATTTCTCCCTGTATTACAATTTCGCCCAGTACACACATTTTTTTTTACAAACCAATTCCCTCTTATAGAAAGCATTTTTGTATGCCACTTTCATTCATATATGCATGTTGTGCGCACTTTATTCGAGCAGGTGCATTTGTGTACACAATACAATGCAAAATTCAGAGACGTGCGAATTTTGAGGCATGGCTGCGTTTCGGTTTGTACATTGTTCCAGAAAGTTCGAATTAGTAGGTTTGCCTATAAAGGCAAACTTCATTGGCCACACTTGCGTCTCATGCTCTTCTAGCAAACTGAGCGATCGTCAAGAGGCGATGTCAGAGACACATCCCAGGCAGGAAAGAAACACCCAGAATGCAAAGCAGGGCCAGGGAGGGGGGTTCAATCCAGACTAAAAAGGCTGAACATTGTCAGGACAGGCCCATTCAGTAACATTTAATATCTGTTAATGTGTGCACTTGATGAAGGTGCAGCCAGTGATAATCTGCCTTGCATGCAGAATATCCGAGGTTCAACACCCATCATCTCCAGGTAGGGCAGGGAATATTGTCCCCGGTCTGAAATCCTGGAAAGAGACTTGCAGTCAGTGTCAACAACACTGTACTGGATGCAACAACGGGTCCCTCTCTGTATAAGGCAGCTAGTTCTCTGTGCTCCTATGCGCATACAGCCTTTTCCTCTAATGGTTAAGAGGAGAGATCAGTAGCCACTGTCTGGACTAAAGTGGGAGAGGGGCAGCTAACTGAGTTTACCTTGCCCTCACACCCCCTCTCACCAATCCTTGAGGCAGCACTGACCTTCACAAGTCGGGCAGTTCCATTAACCTTACCTTGGCCTTTGCTTTTGACAGTTGTTATTAAAGGAAATTGTTCCGGTGTTAAAGGTTGCAAAATAAATGGCAGGACACAACATGAAAAATGGCCAAAAAAGAGAGAGAGAGAGAGACATCCATATATAGAAGCCGGCTCCCATAATCAAAGCCAAATTGTTGTGGAGTGAGCTTTTTTGCTGTTGTTTCTCCCCCCCCTTTCTTTTTGAAGGCCAGTCCAATGGTTTGGTGTTTTGTTTTGTTTTTGGCACACGGCCTGAGTTGTTGCTGCACAAGGACTCAGAATCCTGAATAAGCTATTCCTACTTGCAAATGAGAGAGTTCTGCTCCAGGAAGTGAACTTGTGCACCAACCAGAATCCACCTACATGCATTACTTTCCATGAAGAAGGTTTAGATCCAGACTACACACTCACAATAACCACTCCATGCCAGGGCTGGGCAATATCTGTTTTTTCAGCATCACAGAGCCAGTGTGGTGTTGTGGTTAATAGCGGTGGACTCGTTATTTGGGGAACCGGGTTCGCGTCCCCGCTCCTCCACATGCAGCTGCTGGGTGACCTTGGGCTAGTCACACTTCTCTGAAGTCTCTCAGCCTCACTTACCTCACAGAGTGTTTGTTGTGGGGGAGGAAGGGAAAGGAGAATGTTAGCCGCTTTAAGACTCCTTTGGGTAGTGATAAAGCGGGATATCAAATCCAAACTCTTCTACTCTTCTTCTTCTTCACGGTATAGCACCAGCTAAACATCGTGATATACATATCATGATGCCTGAAAGAAGGATGGAGCTATGTAGAGGCATTGGCTGGCTTCACGGCTTTCCCTGTGTCGTGATTTTTGCATGGCACATACACACACACACGCATAGAGACACACCATGATTCGCAATATATTGCCAGGTCAAAAATTTTGAAACCAATATCATGATATGGACTTCAAACTGGTTTTGTACAATTTTTTGGTATATCACCCAGCCCTACTCCAGACCAACATAAAGGACTCCCTGTAAATTTACCAAAGAATAAAATATAATACAATCAGGTTTGAGAGGTTTTCTTAGGATGGTGGAGGGCATGTGTGGTGTGTCCTGTTGGTGGAGTTGTGGAGGCACTCTCTTCTGAGGAGGGTCAGTTGTGGGGGAGTGAGAAATGTCCCTATTTTCATCTGAGGAATATTGGAGGGTATGTTAGCTGAATATGAAAGAGGGCACTTCAAGCAATAATTCCATTCTAGTTAAGAACAAATAAATAATTGCTGGGCCCAGGAATAGTCCCAAGCTCTTTACATGATTGGTGGTTGGGGTTTTTTTGGAAATTTTATATGACAAGATTTATATACCACTTAATCATCAACAACAAAAAACCCCTCTAGGCAGCCTACATAAAACAAAACACTCATAATATTAAGCATCGGGGGGAAATCGACATAGAATTCATTCAAATATAAACTGTGTGCTAATTGCACGCCTAAGCAAAACCGCTTTGAGGTTTTATTACAATCAAGTGATATATGAATCTTGTGAAATAAATAGAAGAGGTTTTTTTTAGCAGGTGCCAGAAACAGTGGAGTGAAAGTAAGTGCCTCATCTTGAATGGACAGGGAGACTGAAGGATCAGTTCCTCGCAAATGCAGAGCAAACATTATGGGATCTACTTGTCGAAGTGTCAGTTCTGCAGACCGAATGAGTCAAGTGGGTCAAGATCCCCATCAGTCATGGACAGGCTTAACCCCTTCAGACCCCATGGCCGTTTCCTAATGGCATCGCCTCCATTTTATTGGGATTCAGTTTCTAACCTAGCTTAGTCATAATCAAAGCATGGATAACAGTGGTGACATTACCAGCGCTGCATGGAATCCAGTCATGGGGGTGCAGCAACTATGTTGCTTCAGTAATTAAAGAACATCTGCTTAGTCACCTCTGTTCTTCTCATTGTGTCTCATCTATTACTCTAATTGCTCAGCAATCCAAATCTGGAGGAAGATGGGCAGGGCTTTGGGAAGCAATTAATTACTGTTTAGTAGGCAAAGCTTCTGTAAGTTGAAATATTCTAGAAAGCTCTTTTTTTTCCCCGTAGGATAGAAGATTCGCTTTGCAACCCCTCCTTTGGAGGGGTTGAATCACAGAACTGTAGAATCGAAGTGTGGGGATCATCTAGTCCAACCCTGTCCCCTATGGGGATTGGACCTGCAAACTTGGCGTTATCAGCGCCACACTCCATTAGGTCCAGTTCGCAGACGACTCTGGGATTGCAGCGCTCATCTCGCTTTACTGGCCGAGGGAGGTGGCATACAGCTTCCAGGTCATGTGGCCAGCATGACTAAGCCGCTTCTGGTGAACCAGAGCAGCGCCCAGAAACGGTGTTTACCTTCCCGCCGGAGTGGTACCTATTTATCTACTTGCACTTTGAGGTGCTTTCGAATTGCTAGGTGGGCAAGAGTAGGGATCACGCAACGGGAGCTCACCCCATCGCGGGGATTCGAACCGCCGACCTTCTGATCAGCAAGCCCTAGACTCTGTGGTTTAACCCACAGCGCTCCCTAAAATACAGGATAAAAAAGGTAAATAAGTACTGTATTTACTCGAATCTAATGCTCACCTTTTTTGGCCAAATCACGTTGCGAAAATTAAGGTGCACATTAGATTCAATAGCACGTTTACATTTGCCAGCAAATACTTTTTTTTTTGTTTCAAGGTTCTGAAAATTGAGGTACACATTAGATTTGATGGTGCATTAGACTTGAGTAAATACAGTAAAACTAAATAACCCTCCTTTCCCACAGAAACATTTAAAAGGCTGTAGAATATTAATCAGTCAAATGCCAGGTTGCCTGGCACCTAAAAATATATATAATGAAGGTGTCAGGTGAACCTCTCTGGGGAGAGTATTCCACAAATGGGGAGCCACTACAGAGAAGGCCCGTTCTTATGTTGCCACAAGTTTTATATGGGAAGAGGCGGTCCTTGAGGTATTGCCTATACAGTCATACCTCGTGTTGCGTATGCTCCGTGTTGCGTACGTTCGAGTTACGGACCTCCGCGACCCGGAAGTCCTCCACGGAGAGCGCACAATGCGTGGGTGCGCAGAAGCGTTCTGCACACTTTACACATGCGCAGAAAAACGTGAACTTCCGTTTTTTTCTCTTTTTTTGTGTTCATTCGTGTTACGTACGCCCAGGTTATGTGGTGCGGCCCGGAACGGATCGCGTACGTAATGCGGGGTACCACTGTATACCTTGATGCATATAGTCCAAGAAGCACATCATGATGCCTAAAGAAAGACACCAGAGACAGATGCCATTTGGTGTCAAATGGCTATGATATACAGGTAGCTCTGGTGTTCCTTATTCTGAGTATTTTGCGGAAGCAGAATATCACAATTGTTGTGGCATACAGAACCATCATGCCTGCCGCGGAGCGGGTCTAAACGTAATGTTGCAGAATTGGTTTGTTAAAGACGCAACCTCGGTGGGTGTAAAGTGTGGTGGTCTGCCATGCCAGCCTAACTAATAGAAATATATATATATATATTTGCTGGGAACAGATTTATAGTGTGTGCTGGAAACCATTTACAAGAGACAGTGATTAAAACAAGGTCAGTCTGTAGGGAGAGGCTGGAATATTACAGGCCTTGTAAATTATCCTGAAGGTGCTCAAACAATGCAGCTAGCCTTCCTTCCAAGCTGTGTCCTTGCCATCATTATTCGTGTTTACAGATCTGATAATTAACGGGGGAGCTGTTCAGAGCCTAAGACACACTGGAATTTTCACATAAGGCAAGGGGGATGGAAGGCAGGCAGAGAAAATTAATTTTAAGATACAGCGCGACAAATTTCCTGTTCTAAATATATTCAGAGCAATGTGTACTCTTTTTTTGACAGTCTCCGTAATTGCGTTTCAATTCCGCGCATATCCAGTCAGCAGTCAGCAGCAATCAGAGGAAGGCACCAAAACTCCATTGGCCCAGAGGTAGCACAGAAATAATTTGCCACCCAATTGGTTCGGTATTGACAACTTGTCTGCACGAAGTCTCAGAGGAAAACCTGCCATCCACAGAAATGGCTGAGCTGGTGTTAAGGAGGACACATGGATAATTTTAATTTGTATCTAATTTGGAACTTGGAGGCACTGCAATTACCTCGTGGCACACCAGCAATAAAACAAACCCCACCCATGTGCACAAGTAGGTGGTTTTTTTGGTGCTGTGGGTTAAACCACAGAGCCTAGGGCTTGCTGATCAGAAGGTCGGCGGTTCGAATACCTGCGATGGAGTGAGCTCCCGTTGCTTGGTCCCAGCTCCTGCCAACCTAGCAGTTCGAAAGCACATCAAAGTGCAAGTAGATAAATAGGAACCGCTCTGGCGGGAGGGTAAACGGTGTTTCCGTGCGCTGCTCTGGTTCGCCAGAAGCGGCTTAGTCATGCTGGCCACATGACCTGGAAGCTGTACGCCGGCTCTCAGCCAATAAGGCCAGATGAGCGCCGCAACCCCAGAGTCAGACACGACTGGACCTAATGGTCAGGGGTCCCTTTACCTTTACCTTTTACCTCCCCTTGGATGAACCAGGTGATAATACTCAAAAAGGCCATAGGCAATTCTCTAGAGAAGACTCTAGAGTGTCCCTATTTTCCAGGGACAGTCCCACACTCTTCCGGTTTCTGATTTGATCACTTTTGTTGAATTAATGAAGCTAAATATTTCTAAATAGATTTTGAGTGAGTGCTCAGTTAATTGCTACTATTTTGGATTTTATTGTGCAGTTATCTTCCTTAGTGGGTTGAGTAAACGGAAATTCTGAATGATTTTATTTTATTTTATTTTTTAAGGATAGGGTAGGGCTGCCGGACGTCTGGAATTTCCCAGACATATCTGGGATTCATCAGACGGAAATAGAGTCTGGGCAGAATTTCTGAAAATCGGTAAAAATGTCAGGGAAAATCCGGACTCATGGCAACCCATGTTGGAAAGGTTGAATTTTTTGGTGAAGTTTCTTTAAAATAGCTGTGTTTGGATTTTTACTTTTTGAAATACGGCGACTCTAGGATAGGGTGGGATACGGGGCAATGGGGATGAGTTTATGGAACTGAGAGTGGGGTGACTCAATAAAGTTTGGCAACCACTGTTTTCGTTATCTCCAGCCACTTCTATGTGATTTCAGGGAGGTCTGGACTTAGAAGGAGAAGTGAGCTGCACACTAACAGTGACCGTTGTAGCTGTTTACTCCAGAACTGCCACTCTTGGCTCTTTCCCATACTGCAGGGCATTATCTCTCGCTTGGATTACTGCAATGCGCTCTACGTGGGGCTACCTTTGAAGGTGACCCGGAAACTACAACTAATCCAGAATGCGGCAGCTAGACTGGTGACTGGGAGCGGCTGCCGAGACCACATAACACCGGTCTTGAAAGACCTACATTGGCTCCCAGTACATTTCCGAGCACAATTCAAAGTGTTGGTGCTGACCTTTAAAGCCCTAAACGGCCTCGGCCCAGTATACCTGAAGGAGCGTCTCCACCCCCATCATTCTGCCCGGACACTGAGGTCCAATGCCGAGGGCCTTCTGGCGGTTCCCTCGCTACGAGAAGCCAAGTTACAGGGAACCAGGCAGAGGGCCTTCTCGGTAGTGGCACCCGCCCTGTGGAACGCCCTCCCTTCAGATGTCAAAGAGAACAACAACTACCAGACTTTTAGAAGACATCTGAAGGCAGCCCTGTTTAGGGAGGCTTTTAATGTTTAATAGATTATTGTATTTTAATGTTCTGTTGGAAGCCGCCCAGAGTGGCTGGGGAAACCCAGCCAGATGGGCGGGATATAAATAATAAATTATTACTATTATTATTATTATTATTATTATTATTATTATTATTACATGGCGTCATCATCAAATCATCGTTCTTCTGCATTGGCCCCTGCACTTTTCCCATCTCGTTTGAAACTGCAGAAGATGTGACCTTTTTGGAAACAGAAGTGCAATCTCTGCAGGGGTAGCTGACATTAGCGCCTCTCTTCTGTCTCTTTGATGAGATGTGGTTTTGATTTACACAATGACAAAGCTGATGGTTGATCTTTCGCCATTGATCTTTCAGCGATACTTTTTTCCCCAGTCAACACTATTTTAGCAATGTGGGATTTAAAACGACAGCAACCTTTTCCTTTGAACTAGCAGACTTTTTTTTTATTTTGGCCTTTTAAAGATTAAAATATCATTGCAAATGGAAATCTTTTAAAGCACAATAAAAAAATAGATTATTTTTTTTTAAATCATGCTGCTAAACATGCAAAAGTGAATTGCCCTCCTCGCACACATGCACATATGTTGCACCCCCCCCACCAGTGTGGAGAGAACATAGGATGCACACCCACACGCTCCTGAAATGTGGAAAGTGAACTGCAGTATCGCATGTAGCAGCAGAAAAGCAACAAATGAATAGTGATAGAAGCTGCTAGTCTGCTACAGATGGGCAAATCTGTCAGGTCCCCCCCCCCCTTTTCAGTTCCTTGTTTTTTCCAATCTTACGTTCAGCCCTTCACACTTCCACATCAATTTGCTATTTCTTTTTAAAAAGAAACCTCATGAAAATTCATCAGAACTTTAGTGTGAATTTCTCCTTATATACTCATTTTTGTACACTGTTTTGCCTATTATACATTTCTGTATGTTATTTTCATTAAAACGTGAATTTTTATGTACACTTTACCCTAGTATGTGCATTCCTGTACACATTACAGTGGTACCTTGGTTCTCAAATGCCTTGGTACTCAAACAACTTGGAACCCAAACACTGCAAACCCGGAAGTACCGGTAAGTGTTCCGGCTTACAAACTTTTTTCGGAAGCTGAACGTGCTCCATTTTGAGTATTATGCTTCCAGTTTGAAGTGCCACACTTCCGTCTTGAGTGTTATGCTGAGGTCTGTCTGTTTTTGCTATTTATTTTGCGTTTGTGTTTTTGAGGCTCTTTTTGTTTTGTTTTTGTGACTGCGTGGAACCCAGTTCAGCTACTGATTGATTGGTTGTGTGACTGCAGTACATTGTTTATTGCTTTCCTTTTATGGATCAATGGTCTCTTTAGATAGTAAAATTCACGTTTTAGGGGTTGTTTTTAAAAGTCTGGAACAGATTAATTCATTTTGCATTACAGTGGTACCTCGGGTTAAGAACTTAATTCATTTTGGAGGTCCATTCTTAACCTGAAACTGTTCTTAACCATTAGTTAATGGGGCCTCCCGCTGCCACTGCGCTGCCGCCGCCTGATTTCTGTTCTCATCCTGAAGCAAAGTTCTTAACCCGAGGTACTATTTCTGGGTTAGCGGAGTCTGTAACCTGAAGTGTCTGTAACCTGAGGTACCACTGTACTTTCTATGGGAAAGTGCGCCTTGATTTTGGAACGCTTTGGTTTTGGAATGGACTTCCGGAACGGATTAAGTTTGAGAACCGAGGTACCACTGTACTTGGTTAGAGAACTACATTGCACAATGTACAATTGTACATTTTACAATTGAATAGAATTTTGATAGCTAAAAACTGGAAGTCAGAGGAATTACCAACGATAGAAGAATGGCAGATGAAAATGATGGACTATATGGAACTTGCTGAGCTGACCGGAAAACTTCGTGACCAGAGGGAGGAAGCGGTGGAAGAAATTTAAATTATATTTTTAAAAGTATTGTAAGATTAAAGAGTAGAAGTAAGATGAAAGATAAGTGAGGCTGTAGAGTTAGAAAATAGATCTAGGTTTTATAATTGTTTGATTAAATGTTACGGATAATAGAAAAGAAGAAGATGTTAAGGTAATTTAATAAAAAATGTTTTTAATGATGAAAAGAAATTACTAAAGATGATTTACAAGGTACGCAGGAAGAGAGGACGGGAGGAAGTCAACCCACAATGATAAGATAGAATGATAGGTTAAAAGGATTTATGTATGTTTTTATTTCTATTATTGTATGGTGTGTGTGTTTTTTTGTTGTTGTTTGTGTGTTTTATTGTATTAATTTGATAAAACCAATAAAAATTTATTGGGGGGGGAAATACATTGCACAATGTAGATGTTTATTTCGGAGGATGGCTGTGTTTTGGTTAAGTGTGAATTAGGTAAGTGCAGATTAGGTTGGCTCGCCTTTAAATGCAAACTGAACCAAATTTCCCCACTTTGCCTACTAGCAGTACACGAGCAGCAAAAACAGATTCAGGAAGAAAGGAGCCCAAACCACGAACGATGATGCTCTCTCAGGGCTCCTCCAGACAATCTCTTCATTGAACATTCATCCTGATTTGCTTGCAGAAAACTTACATGGAGGTCGTACGATGTCCACTCATTATCGAGCATTCGTTTTGATTTGTTTGCAGGGAAGTTAGGCAATGAGCACTCATCCTGATTTGCTTGTGCAGGAGTTACACGTATTCCCATCGGTCAATTGCTTATCCAACAGTGCACCTCCCAGTTACTTTCCTAACTGTGATTCAACCCACTTTAATTGTGCGGACATAAATTTCTAGCACACAATCAAATCTGTCCTGCAAAATATGGACAGTTTGGAGGTGACATTTGATTGGCAGGGAGTGAGATTGACCTCCTTTCCATACACTTCTTCTTTAATCAGCTTTCAACAGTTTCACCCAAATGTCCAATGAGCTTTGCAGGATAGAGACTCTGGCTGGCTGAAAAGGTCTCTCCCTTATACAACTAATAATTTTGTGTATGCCTAGAGTGCCTGTTTGGAAGGATATGAAAGTGAAATCTAATGCAGATGGCTTTTTAAAGAAGGGTTAACTATTCAGAGGTCGGGTCTAGTCATGGCTACTAGCCAAGACACATGGGACCTCCAAGTCTATAGATAGTGTAGTTTGAAATACCATATTCCGAGGACAAACAAAATAGAAATGACACTTTCACCCTCCTGTCCTGTTTCAAGCTCTCAAAGGTTTTGTGTTCGGCACTGTTGGGTGCAGTCAACTAGGCTACATGGTATTTTAGTCAGATTCAGCAAGGCAGTTTTTGCGTCCCAAAATGAAATTACAGTTAATATTTTGTTTCTTTTCCCAACATATTATTATAAATCTACACAGAAATCCTACATTTGCACTCAAGATGGAGATATGAACAGAGGCTTAAACACAGATCCCTTGTCCTGGCTTGGTGAGTTCTAGGGAAAGTCTTTTGCAAGCTAACTAAGCACAGAGTGCTGTAACATTCCCCCAAAACATGGTTTCTAGCACATATCCCAAATTCTGAATAGGCATCTAAATAGAGTCTTAATTGTGCAGTTCTATTTTTGAGACTAAACCCCAAACACTTGACCCAAGAACTTTGGCAGGTAAACAACTGTAGGTCATAAAACCCCATTCCTGCCTCACATTTTTTTGTGTCCAGATTGAAGAATTTTATGATGCAGAACCTTGATTTATTTTTAAGTGAAAGAACACGCTGAAGTTCACCTCCAAAGCACAGCAATCGGACAGAACAGCTTGTAAGAAAATACTCGTAAATCTGAAACAAGCATGGTAGGCTGTGTTACCCTTCACTACTAAAAAGAATTACCCATGAAAACTACCATTTTTAAAAAAGAAGAAGAAGAAGTTTGGATTTGATATCCCGCTTTATCACTACCCGAAGGAGTCTCAAAGCGGCTAACATTCTCCTTTCCCTTCCTCCCCCACAACAAACACTCTGTGAGGTGAGTGGGGCTGAGAGACTTCAGAGAAGTGTGACTAGCCCAAGGTCACTCAGCAGCTGCATGTGGAGGAGCGGGGATGCGAACCCGGTTCCCCAGATTATGAGTCTACCGCTCTTAACCACTACACCTCACTGGCTCTCAAGGCAAATACCCACCGTACCTTAGCACAATTTGTCTCTGCCAAGGCCTTGATTTCTGTTATTGTGACCCAAATTACTTATATTGTGTGTCTACATGACCAAAAACGAGACGATAAGCGTGGTCTGCAAGACGCTGACCCCAACGGCTTTCTGGAAAAGATGAGATTTGCATTATTTCTCTTCTAGAAACTACTTGACAATGCTGGCACACAAGCCGTAGCAATTTGTTCTCTTATGTCTGCCGGAGCACTGCCAAGTGGAGGTAGATTACACTCATTTGCTGAACATTTTCATAAATGCAAATGCGACCGGTGCAGCTGGTGTGACTGACCTGACTCATAAGAGCCCATAAAATATTCGAGCAGGTGCCAATTCAGCCACTGGGGAGCAATACCCTACTGAGGGAAGACATATCAACCTTCCTCCCAACTAACATCTGTTCCACTAACTACAGGGCTCTTTCAATTAAGGGTCCACAGCTGGCACACTGACATAGATTAGACACCACAGGCTTCAGTGTAAGAATAACGAAGCAAAGCACTGGAAATGGCCTCTATATTCAGTGAAATAGAAGGTATGTGGAATGCAAGAAGGCCCATTTTATTTGCCCCTTTCAAATAATGCCCACAAGTCTTTGGCTATATCCACACCATTCATTTAAAGCAAATGGCTTCCCCCAAAGAATCCTGGGGACTGTAGTTTACCCCTCACAGAGCTACCATTCCCAGCACGCTTGCCAAACTACAGCTCCCAGGATTCTTTGGGGGGAATCACGTGCTTTATGGTGTGGATGTGACCTTACTTTGAATAAGGGCCTGGGGTGCTTCAGCCCTGATATGCTATTACAAGCCAAGGGTGGCCCTGCTGTTAGGTAGGTTGAAACAGCAGCCTCAGGAAGTAGATGCTGTGAAGCTAGAGTTGCCACCCTTGGTTGGGCAAAGTAAAGGACAGGTCAGGAAAATACGGGTCAGGTCAGGGGAGGGGGAAATTGTGGGGCTAAAAATTACTTTATGTGGTGCAGTGTGGTGTAGTGGTTAAGAGTGTTAGACTCGTAATCTGGTGAACCGGGTTCGCGTCCCCGCTCCTCCACATGCAGCTGCTGGGTGACCTTGGGCTAGTCACACTTCTTTGAAGTCTCTCAGCCCCACTCACCTCACAGAGGGTTTGTTGTGGGGGAGGAAGGGAAAGGAGAATGATTAGCCGCTTTGAGACTCCTTTGGGTAGTGATAAAGCGGGATATCAAATCCAAACTCTTCTACTCTTCTTCTCTAGAGACCAGGCCCAGGCAAAGCCCCTCTCTCACTCTCTGATCCACCCGCCTCTGCCCATGCAAAAACTCTCTGTCCAAATCCCCCCGCTCTCCACCGGACAGATGGACCAGGCCTGTGCAAACCTACTCTCTCTTGCTTTCTGACTCCAAGTCTCAGTCTCTGACCACCCGCCTCTGCCCACGCAGAATCTCTCTCCCACCCCCCACTCTCCACCAGGGCTGCGCAAACACCTCTCTCTCTCTCTCTCTCTCTCTCTCTCTCTCTCTCTCTCTCTCTCTCTCCAAGTCTGACCCACCCAGTCTGCCTGTGCAAAAACTCTCTCTCCCGCATAGGACCAGACCCCTGGAAAAACCCCTCTCTTACTCTCCGTGACCCACCATCTGCCCACGCAAAGTCTCTCTCTTTCTCTCTCTCTCTCTCTCTCTCTCTCACTCCTCCTCCCAGCTCCACCCTCTGCCCGTGTCCCATGATAACTCTCACTCTCGACTCTGTAAAACCAGTCATGCTATAAACCCAAAAGTGTTGAGAGCAGCACCAAGAAAAGATGATTCAGGGTAGCCCATGGGGTGGTTGTTTTTTTTTTGGGGGGGGAAGCAAAAATATAAGGCACTGGTATTTTTATCTTGATAAAGTGCAATGGGTACCAGTGCAACATAGCTGCCATGGGCAGCAGAAAATAGATGATTGGTGACTGCCCTCACAAAGAAAGGTTTCCTAAGCCAACTGCAGCCAGTTTGCCAGCAGTCCCAAACCACATTGCTTCCCCAAAAAATCCTGGGACTGTGGTTTGTTAAGGGTGTTGGGAATTGTGGCTCTCTGAGGAGTAAACAACCGTCCCCGGGATTCTTTGTGGGTAGTCATGGCTGTTCAAGTGCTGTAAGCGTTCTTGAACTGTATGGTGCAGCTGTGATCTCTATGTAAAAATTGTTTGAACTCCAGCTACTATTTTTGATTGCAGAATTATTAGGGGGTTATGGCTCTGATATTAAAGTGTAAGCTGAACCTTTTTGGGCAGCATCTGAACCGTTTATCTACTTGGCTTTGTCCTTCCAGAAGCTCCAGAATCATTTCTCTTTTTCGATTGCAAAATGCCTTCTGTTTCTGCTGAGATTTTCCTTGGAACATCTCGTTTCAGAGCCAACTGCCTTTAAAGCCTGGGTTTTCTGTATATTAAACCTGTTAATCCATTGTTTGCTTTCTGCCTGCACTTGATTATGCTGGAAATGGAGGGGGGTAGGGGAGGATATGTGTAGCTGTTCGCTAAACGTGAAATGTATGGTTTTTCTTTTCCCATACTGAGGCAGAAACCAGCTATAAATCATAATTCTGATATGAAAATGGTACCACATGCAAGCTTAAGTACTTTTCTGCCACCATTCTGCCCTAATATTGCCGGTAACACACACTATACCTTAAAAGTTACAGCTTGCTCGGAGCCGATCAATCATCCTCCCTAAAGAGCATTCAGAATGCAGAGCCTGGCAAAATGACTGCAGGATAATTCTGAACATCCATCAGTTCCCGTTCCTTTTCTGCATGTTCTTACGGAGGGTGTTCGCCACAAACAGAAACAGTTAGCAAAGCAATCAAAAGGGTTTTATCTGGTAACCAAATCAAATCAAAATAAAAGAGATGTTCTGCTTGTTCCTGGCAGGGATTTCGGCAGGGAAACTGCAGCGGTTCGCAGCAGGGAAGCCGGCAAAGTCAATTGATGAGCAAATCATGTACCGGACTGATTAAGTGGTGAAGACGAATGCAAAGCCGTAGGGCCTGTTTGGTAAAGCTGCCCTCCCCACATTCATTACAAAACACATCCTTATCTTTCTTAGAGATTAGCTAAAACCAAAACTCAGTTCTGCAAATTTCCTGCAACTGGTAATGTCTGTGCTAGCAGAAAGTTGTCTTGCAACCATTTTTTTAAAGAGACAAAGTAAGAATGTCACACACACACACGTAGCATGCTTACAAAAATTAAGTAAGGCAAGCTACCTGAAGCATGGAAGAGCGATTGGACTGACTTGCTGATCCAGACCTCAAAGCATGAAAGGCATATTTTAATTGCAAAGGGAAAACCTCAAGTGTCCGAGGAATTATGCCTCTTAATACCAGTTCCTGGGAACTGGAAGTTGGGAGTGTGTGTTTGAGCTATTGTGCTGCTTGTAGGCATGCCAGAGGTCTGGTTGCCCACTGGCTAGGTAAGCCTTTGACCCAATCCAGCAGGACTCTTCTAAGACCTGGGTTCAAAGTTATGCTGAACTACAAATGTATTGAAAGGTCTTGGAAAGTCCCTGTCTTTCAGTTTCTGTCTGCGAAATGGAAATCTTAAGATATCTACTGCACAATCTACGTATCAAAAGGGCTAGAACCCTGCTCTAAAGAAAAGAGAAGAAAGCAGAGGGTCTCAGGCAGCTGAATTCTGTGAGCAGTAGAACATTCTGCTTCCATGTTCCTACAAAGATAAAGCACCCACGCCCCGGTCATCAGAAGCTACAAGTCATGATGCCTCCAGAGATGAGCTACAACTCAGTCATGATGCCTCCAGAGATGTTGGCTCAGATCAAACACAACAGCAAACCATGAAGATGATCTAATCATACAACAGGCAAAGTATGGTTTAGGTCTGCTTATCTGCTTCCTTCTTCTGCTCACTCAGACAGTTCCTCCTACCTCCCTGACATGCGGCAGCCTGGGGACATGGACCAACAACAGTAACTATGGCCTTTTGGATTTGGGACATTACATCAAACTGTGGCTAGAACAAACCATGGCTTGCAAAACCACTTCAAACTAAGGCTACAAAAAGTTTGCCTAGTTTAGAGGTTCCTCGTTGAAACAGGGTGCACAATTGCCACTACTTCAAACATAGGAGTGGCCTTTTCAGTGCTGAGTATAGTAGTGTGTGTGTGTGTGTGTGTGGATTTGACCGGTATGGATGTGGGGCAGCAACTGACCCTACATAACATGCACAGGCATTATTGCTAAGGTAAGTGAAGCATGGGACGTGGGTGGTGCTGTGGGTTAAACCCCAGAGCCTAGGGCTTGCCGATAAGAAGGTCAGCGGTTCGAATCCCCACGACGGGGTGAGCTCCCATTGCTTGGTCCCAGCTCCTGCCCACCTAGCAGTTCGAAAGCACGTCAAAGTGCAAGTAGATAAATAGGAACTGCTCTGGCGGGAAGGTAAACGGTGTTTCCGTGCGCTGCTCTGGTTCGCCAGAAGCGGCTTTGTCATGCTGGTCACATGACCCGGAAGCTGTACGCTGGCTCTCGGCCAATAAAACGAGATGAGCACCGCAACCCCAGAGTCGGACACGACTGGACCTAATGGTCAGGGGTCCCTTTACCTTTAAGTGAAGCATTGGGCTCTCAACTGTGGTTCTCAGCCAGCGGATCAACCATCCTTGCTGGTCCTAAACTGTGAACAGCAGATTCTCCCTCCCCAAACAAAACAAAACAGCTGTACTTTAGAGATGTGTTTTCATCAGCAAGCTGCACCCTTGAGGTGCTCCTCAAGATATCTCTGTGGTCTCTGATAGAGATATTTAATAGCAGTTTATTGGCAGCAACAACAGAGGTGCTGACAGTTGGGTTATTAAAGAAAGAAAATGGAGCAAATTGGTGCACAAGGCAGCTTTTATTGACTGTGCTGCATAGAAACAGGCAAGTTGGACTCAAAGCACCCTAAGGGTGTGTTCCAAGATGGGGAGAGAAATCAGGCATGCTACAGGCAGAGGGCTGCCCAGTGATGGGCCAATGCCAGCGAGAGTGACCTCAAGGGGAAGACGCCCCAGGGAATGACCCCTCTGGTGTTGCCCCGTCTGGGATGCCACTGGGGGCAAAAGGACTGCACCCACATGAAAATGGCAGATACAGTAGATGGTGGAAAGACCCTGAGTGAGAGGCAGAGAAGTCAATATCTCCCAGGGTGAGAGACTGGAAGATGAAAGGAAAGCTCCCAGGTGAGAGCTGGGAGGGTGTGTCATTTTCAGTGGAGGGCGGGATTAAGAGTTACTTCTGGATACAGAGGATTCTGTATTTGTGCAGTTGTTTTATCTTCTCCTCTGATTTTCTCCTCTTTTATTTTTATGCTGTTGCTGATTTCAGAATCTGTATTTTGAGAACTCTGGAGCTGACTGCCGCTTCACAGGTACGCCACACCTTCTGTTGTGTGGGCAGGGTGGTCCCACCCCTTACCTGGCCAATTCCCTGGCAACGCCTCCCCAGGCGGGATTGGGCAGTTGACTGAGGTAGTTGGAGACCCCAGGTATCCAGCCTGGGGAGGATGAAGCCAGCCCGAATTACCAGGAGCCGCACTGGGATCCAGGGGGCTGCGCGTGACCACACAAAAGTCGCCCCCCCCATTTGATGTGGGGAGCGGTCATTATAGAACTCTGTTGATTTTTAGCTTGAATAGATATTATGTATTGACATTTGGGTTCCATGCTGTAAACTGCCCTGTGGTCTTTTCACGGTGGGTGGTATATAAATTTAACAAACAAATCAATAAACCAGTTTGCTCCACACCCTTGTGGAAAATCAAGCCACCCAGTCCAAACTGTCACATGTGGATTGGAGTGCCAAACCAGGTTAGCAGTGGCTGAAAGAATTACTTCCAAACTTGGTTTCTGATTGCTGTGCACCAAATGATCGCAAACCATGGTTTCTCAACACTCTAACCATCATACAAACCATGGTTAAGCTTCCTTTTACCATGCTTTGACAGAAAGGCTAAGTTGTGCCACGAAAGTCTTAAAATAAAACCAGACTGCAATTGCAAAATGTGGCCAGTGCAAGATTCTCTTTCACAACACCGTACGAGGACAGCCGACTCGAGCCAAACTCATTAATAAATCAAAATGACAATAAAACAGTTGGAGGGCAATGAATTATTGAGCAAAAAGCAATTTACTAAGTCAGACATGGACCAAAACTACATAAGCCAGGAGCTAACGAACACCGAATCTGATTTGCCCGAGGATGCTTTTATCGATGTGCTGCAAATTGTCAGTCTAGCAAATGCTAACAGAGATGGAACCAACAGTTTTTGATTTCATCATTAAAGAAAGAATACTGATGACATTCTTTATACAGAGAGCAAGAGAAAAAGTCAATATCCCTTTAATGAGAGGAGATATTTTTAATGCCGTGACTCCACTGTGTTCAAAACCTGAGAGTGGCATTATCCAAATATGTTAAGTGCACCAAGGCAGATTTTCCACTGGTATATATCAGTGGGAGAGTCTAGGGTTATTTTATGGGTATTCATTAGGGTAACTGCAATCTGGGCTTTATTACAGCCCACACGTTTTACTCCGCTGCTAACTAACAGGCTTTTCAAATGGTTTTTTAAAAGCAGGCAAAGAACACCAAACTGTCTTATCAAAAAAAATTAAAAAATCTTGCATGAGCCTGTCGATCATAGTTCTTATGTCTCAAGCTTAGACAAAACAGTTTTAAGGAGGTTGAAAGTGATTGACAGGCCCATTAGTTTCCAGGCTGCACACACATCTCTGCTTTGTAACCCTGCCACATGTGTGCAGCGGGTATTGCAGGTTTCTGAAACAATACAAACCCCTGAGAAGCCTGTTTACAAGAGGTGAAAGTGGGATGATTGCACATACAATGCGCTGCGATCCTGACTTCACACCGCCTTCAAGTCTTGGCGAGGAGGACCCTATCCCTGTCCCCAGTTTGTTATTGTCCCAGACATTCCAGCCTTGGGGAAATCTTGCCCATTTTTCCTACTGCTGCACGAGCAAGGGAATTGAGATGCACCACTATGAAAGACTCTGGAAATCAATCAAAGAGAGAAGGACTGATCACACTTTGAAAGGCAGATGTGGAATGCCGCTCTCCTCTAGAGCTAAGCTGAAACTTCTCAGGGGGGAAAAAACCCCCAATGTTTTCCAGCCCCCAAAACCCCACTTTGGAATATTTCGCACATAAAGCAAGAATAATTAGCAAAATGTGCATACTGTTTTGCAATCTGTGAAGCAGGTGGTGAATTATGGATCCAACCCAATATGTTTGAATAGGGTTGAAAGAAGCCCTAACTCCACTTCTCTTAACCCATGGATTGTACCGCTGGAGGAAGCAAGCCAAACATCTAAGCCCTACTGGGGCATCAGGATCCTACCGTTACAATCCCATGGAGCCAGTGAGTGGAGCTGTACTGTCCCAGTTTGCCTTGATTTCCCTCACGCAGGGCTCTATGTCACGGAGAATATTGTGGCAATTAAGCACCCGGAACGGGGCCCCCCACTTAATGTCAGGGACTAGGCAGAGGAGGAATGGCGGAGACCACCTTCCCAGCCTGACCCTTCTAGAGAAGAAGATGACAGTTCAGAATTACAACAGGAGTTTGAGGGAGATCACAGCTCAGAGCATAGCTGTCAACTTTCGGATTTGAAAATAAGGGATTTCCCCAAACTTTCGGATTTGAAAATAAGGGATGCCGCGAGGGCGGTGCAATGGCACCAAGTAGCCTCGCCACCCTGCGCTCCAGAGGCTGCGCGCGAATGGGTGAGCGAAAGAGCGAGCGCATAGACGGCAGGCAGGCTGTCTGGTTGGGCGTGAGGGTCTGGCTGCACAAGGCATGCAAGCTCCGCCCCCAGTCGGTCTCAGACTCCTTATTGGCAGCTGAGCAACGCAGCTGAGGAGCCTCCCTGGCCAGCAGGGAGAGAGAGGAGCTGCTTCCTTTGAAATCTGGGAAATTTAAGGGATATCAACAATCCGGGATAGCAGCAGGAAACGGCATTGGAATAAGGGAGTTTCCTGCCAAAAAAGGGAGGGTTGACAGCTATGGCTCAAAGGCAGATAAGGGAGAAAGCTGGGAAATAATGGGAGAGGAACAAGAAGCAGCACCAAAGGGGGGGGGACAGCTGATGGACACAGCGTCTTTAGAAAGCATTCCAGACCCCCCACTCTCCCAGAGCCTGGCGGGCATTGAAAGCAGAGAGCTCAGCACCTGTAGTGATGATGCATAATGCGAGAGAGGGAGCGGGTGGAGACTCACTCGGAGCAATGCCATTACTCTAAGAGGCTGCATTTCTAAGCCTCCCTCTGTGAATATTGAATAAAAAGCATTGATAATAACTTTCCTTGTCTTATCCATTCCTGGCAACCTACCATGGGGGTTGGGTCCTCTGATGCCTGACACTTAATGACTTTTCTCTAACATGTGATGGCAGAAGGTGGGGGCATGATGGGGTAGAGTCAGCAGGCACAGTCCTGCCCTGCGTAGGATCGTAGAACTTCAGGGTTGGAAGAGACCGCAAGGGTCATCTAGTCCAACCCCACAATTATGACAGTAATCACAAAATCCTCCTCTCTAAATTGGACTATGGGAGATGCTATTGTTGTTTGCTGCTAGTGTGCCGCCTAAGCTTTCTGCTGCTGCTATGGGTAATGGGGGGGGGAGCGGTCTGTATTTTTTTATGAATTGCATGTGTCTCGTGTGAAAGCGGTTTTGCCTGTGCTATTATTAAAATGTATTTTTACTCATGTTTTAAACAATATAAGTCACGTGGGGACCTTTTAAATTGAAACAATAGCCATAGCAACAGCAACAACAATAAAATTCCATGCGGAATGAACGAACCGAAATTTCTCAAAGAGAATTTTCAGATATTCCCTGCCCCCCCGCCTTCCACCAAGCTGTTGGGAGAATTTCAACCACACCTAGAGAATATTTGGCAAATTGTCCCTTCCCCATCTTTTATTCTTATATTTGTTTTATTTTTTGCAACCTGAAAACAGTGTGGAGAATCTCAAGAGGTCATTTTTTATGAGCCCAACATTTTGCTTGCAGGAGAGGGCACTGAGAGGGGCAGTGAATGAGTGAGCTGGTTGTACGGTCTACATTCTAGTTACCCAATGACGAACCAAGAGAAATATATTCAATATTTCCATGCGGGTTCTGTTTGTTGCTATGGAGCGCAGTAGCGAATCAAGCACTGTGTGTCTGTGGGGCTTGATGGCTGGTACATGCTGATAAAATACAGTTTATAATTCAGACTCCACGGGGATCTATATTATTTTTATACAAATTAAGCTTCACCTCCCCATTTCCAGAATTCCAAATCTCAACATATATACTAGCAAAGCAAGCAAACTGCTTTTGGTCGGTAAACCCAGCAATTTCCACTAACACCACTGGAAACTGCCCTGTCATCAAAGAGGCCTTGATTTCAGTCTAACGAAACAACACCTGAATCTGTACCTTTATTATTTTGTCGGGAAGCTATTTACAATGTAGAATTTGTCTCGAATAAAGCCCACCTCGTCCATTTATGCTTAACAAACACAGAGCTGTATTATTTTCCTCTTCATCCCCAAAGCACGAGTGTTTCTGCTGTGGCATCTGGTCAAATCGGTGTCAGAAAGCATTTCACGGGCCCCTTATATGCAGCCTGTAACAATGCTTTTGTTGACAAGATAAAAGTGCTGAACATGTTTTGCCATTACCGTGCTGTTGTCAGATTGTTGCAGTTAAAACTTGCTGGACCTCCACAGAATGCAGGAGATTCAAACACTGAGAGCCAGGCTAGATGGCACAGTGGTTAGAAATGTTACCATGAAATAAATGAAGACAGACAAACTTTTGCCAAGCATAATTTTACTAGGTATGCATCAGCCATACGAAGCTTCGTTATACCAAGTCAGACAGTTTGCATAGCTGTCAACTTTCGGATTTGAAAATAAGGGATTTTTCCAAACTTTCGGATTTGAAAATAAGGGATGCCGCGAGGGCGGTGCAATGGCACCAAGTAGCCTCGCCACCCTGCGCTCCAGAGGCTGCGCGCGAACGGGTAAGCGAAAGAGCGAGTGCGTAGACGGCAGGCAGGCTGTCTGTCTGGTTGGGCATGAGGGTCTGGCTGCACAAGGCATGCAAGCTCCACCCCCAGTCGGTCTCAGACTCCTTATTGGCAGCCGAGCAACGCAGCTGAGGAGCCTCCCTGGCTGGCAGGGAGGGAGAGGAGCCGCTTCCTTTGAAATCCGGGAAATTTAAGGGATATCAACAATCCGGGATAGCAGCGGGAAACGGCATTGGAATAAGGGAGTTTCCCGCCAAAAAAGGGAGGGTTGACAGCTATGGTCTGTCCAGCTCAGTTCATCTACTGCAGGGATTGGCAACATGGTGGCCTCCTGATGTTGCCGGACTACAACTCCCATCATCCCTGACCATTGGCCGTGCTAGTTGGAGCTGGTGGTGATTATAGTCCATCATATGCAAGGCACTGTGTTCTCTATCCATGATATACTCGGACTGGCAGTGGTTTTAAATAGGAGATATTCCCAGCCTACCTGGACATATCAGGGTAGTTAGATGACTACAAACTCAGAGGATTAGTCAAGCTTCCCAAATCATAAGGCCATCAGCTATCCAAGATAGTAGTCCAAGATATCTGGAGGGCATCAGAATGCCAAAGGTTGTTGGATAGTCTCTTAGATACTATGCTCACAACAGAGCCTTCTTTCAACCTCCTTGGGTGCTGCAGCATGAAGTGATGTGTCCCTCAGCATCCTCAGGGCTTCAGCAAGTGCAGGGGCAGAGCTTGGTAACATGGCATCCTGTGTGAGGCCAAATTTTGACACGCACAGCCCAGCCCTTGCGCTGCTTTCCCAAGGCTGGGTAAGTGAGGTGCCAGGCTTTGGGAAGGAGGCGTGAGGGCTCTGGCAAGGTCCTAGAGACCTCCCAGCTCCTTCCCAAAGCTTGGCAAGTGCTCACAGGACTTTGAGAAGGAGGTGGAAGGACTCTAAGACCCTGTCAGAGCCCTCCTTCCTCCTTAAGCCCCAAGCTTTCTTGCTGTGTAGTAGCACCCTCCATACCTATGTACCCATTTAGATCCTGGTTAGGGAAATTATGCGCTGAAATACCATGCTATGCATCAGAACACTCATCATGAAATCACAATAGCTTAGTGAACCCTTTTTACCTGGCATTAATCATGCACCATTTAACCTCCACTCTGCCCCTTTCACATTCTTCTTTTCGTTTTCACGTCTCTCATTTTCCGAGCCATTTTTACATACCTTGCTAATTGCATCTTTCGGTGTCACATGCTGGTGAAACCCACTCAATTTGGACTAGAGGCCAGCTTGATGTATTAAATGCACAGTATATTGCCAGTTACTGAAATGTTAGTGTGTGTGCACGATATTAGTGGAAGATATTCACATATAGTTCAGCTCATTAGACGGACCACTGGCAACGCATTCAGGAGAGGGGAGTGAATGAATGAGCCATTTATATCATAGTGTGTTCATGTAGATCTGAAAAGGGTAAGGGGAGCAGTGGTTTGCCCAAATGCATATAATATTCTCTCTGACACAGAATTTTGGTTAGTTTTTTGACTGCCTAGGTTTTTGTTTTGTTCTTCAAGGCTTACAGCTAATCTTGAAAATGCATAAATGGTGCCATGTCAGGGCCACTTGTCTGCACATTCATTTTTAATTATGATGATGATGATGATTTCAATATGTTACCTGGCCATCACCATCGGATTCCAGGGAGGGCTACAACCATTAAAAATTAAAAATAGTTTAAAACAGGGGTGGCCAACTCCCAAGAGACTGCGATCTACTCACAAAGTTAAAAACTGGCAGTGATCTACCCCCTTTTGCGGGGTTCAGGTCAAGGTTGAGGAGCTTTTTTTAGGAAGGAAAGCCATCCATGTTTTGGGGGATTCGGGTCAAAGGAGCTTTTTTTAGGAAGGAAAGCCCTGTTTTGGGGGCTTCAGGGCAAAGATGTAGAGTTTTTTTTTAGGGAAGCCAAAGTCGCTGAGCTTCTTTGGGGGGAGTCAGTGATCTACAACAGACGTCCAGTGATCTACCAGTAGATCACAATCTACCTGTTGGACATGCCTGGTTTAAAACAAGTCACACTCACAGGAATATGGTGGGTCCTGAAAAGCATGTATCTCAGGTGTCAATGGCCAATGTAAAAAGTTGCATCTTCAGCATACATCATAACAAATTTTATTATTTATACCCTGCCCATCTGACTGGGTATGAGAAACATGCCAGGTGCACCTTGGTGGGAAGGGAATTCCGCAACCTAGGAGCATGTGAATGTATCATGTGAATCTCTTAAAGAGATTTATTTATATATTTCATAATATGTTTATGTAGGATGCTTTTATCTTGCCCTTCATCTTATCGTCTCAGTTAAAATACAAGCTGCCTAAGAACCAGATAGACCAGATAAAACCTGAAATCAACTGAGGTTAAATCATAAAAACTCGTGGGAACAACACAACTTGGCTAGATCTACACAACTATAAAAAAAACGCTCTGCAAAAAAACAACAACGTAAAGTTCGCAATTGAAAAATTGAGTTGCGATTTCAGCTCTACGGCGCCATCTGGTGACACTGTTATAACACATTTATAACGCTGTATTTTGACTAATGTAGCTGAGTCCCTTGTCAGGGCAACAGAAACAAGCTGGCACAGAAATATAGTTGGCGCCAGGCATAATTTTTGGGGGAGGGCATTCCACAAATGGGGTATGATCATGCAAAAAGCTCTCACACTGGCCAGTGCTGCAAGAATGTCTCCTAATAGGGGGACCATGAGATGGTGTCTCCTTCACACTGGAGAGGACTAGACAGGCTGATACAAAGAGAAGTCCTCATTCAGATCCCTGGGTCCCAAGTGATTTAGACATGACAGGTGAATATCAGCATGTTAAATTCTGACCAGAAACATATAGGTAGGGAAGATTTTAATGTTTGAAGTTTGATTCTGTATTTAATGTTCTGTTGAAAGCCGCCCAGAGTGGCTGGGAAAACCCAGCCAAGTAGGCGGGGTAGAAATAATATATTATTATTATTATTATTATTATTATTATTATTATTATTATTTTATTATATAGGTAGCCAATGAAGTGCTTTCATAGAATCATAGAATCATAGAGTTGGAAGAGACCACAAGGGCCATCCAGTCCAACCCCCTGCCAAGCAGGAAACACCATCAAAGCATTCTTGACAGATGGCTGTCAAGCCTCTGCTTAAAGACCTCCAAAGAAGGAGACTCCACCACACTCCTTGGCAGAAAATTCCACTGTCGAACAGCTCTTACTGTCAGGAAGTTCTTCCTAATGTTTAGGTGGAATCTTCTTTCTTGTAGTTTGAATCCATTGCTCCGTGTCAGCTTCTCTGGAGCAGCAGAAAACAACCTTTCTCTCTTCTCTATATGACATCCTTTTATATATTTGAACATGGCTATCATATCACCCCTTAACCTTCTCTTCTCCAAGCTAAACATACCCAGCTCCCTAAGCCGTTCCTCATAAGGCATCGTTTCCAAGCCTTTGACCATTTTGGTTGCCCTCTTCTGGACACGTTCCAGCTTGTCAGTATCCTTCTTGAACTGTGGTGCCCAGAACTGGACACAGTATTCCAGGTGGGGTCTGACCAGAGCGGAATACAGTGGTACTATTACTTCCCTTGATCTAGATGCTATACTCCTATTGATGCAGCCCAGAATTGCATTGGCTTTTTTAGCTGCTGCATCACATTGTTGACTCATGTCAAGTTTGTGGTCTACCAAGACTCCTAGATCCTTTTCACATGTACTGCTCTCAAGGGAGATCTAATCCAAAACACCTGGAGAGACCAACATTGGGTACTCCTCCTGAACTTTATTTATAATTCTGTGCTTATGATGGACATGGATGCATACACCCGGCCCCAAGCTCCAAAGAAACCTGCTCTGAGGGGCCTCCAGAGCAGTTTCTTAGATAAAGTTTTTTTTGGGGGGGGGACTCCAATATCAATGTTATGTGATATCAGGGGCTGTGAGAGGGAGGGGAGATGGTGAAAAAAGAACAAACACTTTCCAGTACAGTGGTACCTCGGTTTACGAACTTAATCCGTTCCGGAAGTTCGTTCTTAAACAGAAACCGTTCTTAAACCAAGGCGCGCTTTCCCTAATGAGGCCTTCCACCGCTGGTGCCTTTCCACCATTCGGATTCCGTTCTTAGACCGAGGTAAAGTTCGCAAACCGGGACACTACTTCTGGTTTTGCGGAGTTCGTAAACCGCATAGTTCGTAAACAGGGCTGTTCTTAAACCAAGGTACCACTGTACTACAAAACCACCTCTGGATACAACGAAATATATTTTGAGATCATTTCTATTGCCGCCACCCCCCTCCCCCCTTGGTATGAGACTTTTCTGAGTTGCCATTTCCTGGCCCTACTGGAACAGAAGCTGTTAGAAAGGCATCGACATTGAGCTTTGCATGAGAGCTATGGGTCAAGAAAAATAAAGTCATACCAAGGTGACAGATGCCTTTATAAATATCTAAGATTGATGGCAGATGGTGGAGAAGCAGCCAGCCTGCAAAAATGTAAGCAACGTAGATGAATTATTCATTATCAAAGGAAGAGAACAAGAACTAAGGAAAGCCAAGAATAGTGGGGAAGGAGGGACACAAGGAAACATGCAGCTACTCGGCTACTATGAACAGCCATGGCGCAACATTCTAAAGTTATGCTTATGATGATGCCATCGGAAGTCACTGATGGGCTACTTTATAAGCCAAGAGGCAAGGATTTATGAAAAGCAGGCATGTACAACAGGTAGATCGTGATCTACCGGTAGATCACTGGACGTCTGCGGTAGATCACTGGTAGATCATTGGCACCCCTCCCCTAAAGAAGATGAACAACTGTGGCTCCCCTAAAAAAACTCAACATTTTGCCTCCTCCCTGAAAAAACTCAACAACTTTGACCTGAACCCCCCAAAAAGGGGGTAGATCACTGCCAGTTTTTAACTCTGTGAGTAGATCGCAGTCTCTTGGGAGTTGGCCACCCCTGATGAAAAGAATCAAGGGATTTGGGATTTGGGGTTCTGTTACAATTCCAAATCATGATTTGGCACCATGGGAATGAGCCTGGTGTCTCCTTCCCCTGCTGTGCAGTCCACTTCAATTAATGACTACCTTCCAAGGCAAACCGTATTTTGTGGCAACGTCTACACTGGCAAACCGCACGTGAATAAGTGCAAGCCCAAACCATAGTCTGCAGGTAACAAACCATGGCTTGCATAAAAGGGGAAGGAAGACGTTGGAGTGGGATATGTGGCAGGTGGGGAGGGGGCCACAATGTTAGTTCGTATAACACAATACCGCAGCTTGGCATTTCATGTGAACCAGCCCACGGTGAAAACTGATTGCAAGGTGCTTGAGGTGGGAAGGCTGAACTGGAATGGCCGTGTGCGCAGGAGGTCCCAGGTTCAATTTCTGACAACTCTAAGCAAGGATGGGAAACATTCCTGTCCAAAACCCTGGAAAACTGCAACCAGCTTGTGTGCATTGCACCCTGAGCCAGCTGGACCAATGGTTTGGCTCATCACCACACAGCTCCTGTTCCTCCTATGAGATGAGAAAGACTTGCATCATTTGAGTTCTTCTCGTATAATCCCCCAAAGGGCACGCAATGCTTGATGCATTGGCTTCCAAGGAAAGCCATAGATCCCCTAGAAGCAAAGGACTTCTCTTGTGGAACGATTGAGGCTACTTTAAAAAGAAAGCGCTTTGATTTGTGTCCCATCATTAGCTCCATTATTATGGTTGTGAATGACCATTGTTTCAATTCCTAATGTGTTTATTTCCTTTGCTTGAAATAATGAGATGTGTGTCTGGAAAAGCAGCCTGTAAAGAGAGAGGTTCTCGTTCTCTCTCTCTCTCTCTCTCTCTCTCTCTCTCTCTCTCCCTCTCCCTCTCCCTCTCCCTCTCCCTCTCCCTCTCCCCCCCCTGTGTGTGTGTGTTAGAGAGAGAGCTTTTTGCACAATGCATCACCATCATCATTTTAGTTGTATGCCGCCTTTCAATCGTTAAAACCATGCTCAATGTGACTTACAATATGAAAAGATTTACATGATTACGAAAATAACCCAAGTTGAGTCACAAGCAACAGAAATAAAATGTATTTAAAAGTGCACCACCAAACTGAAACCATTTCCACATAAATCGTAAGGTCAAAAAGTAAGGAAACAAAAAAAAACCCTCCACAATATCCACAACAACAAAAAACCTCAGCAAAACCCCCCTAAACAATTACCCCAGTTCAGGTCTCTTCAGCAGCCTCGGCTTCTGCAGCTGGAGTCAGTCCGGGCCCCGCCCTCCCAGGCCAGGTGGGGAAAAGGTGAGCAAGGCAGGGAGCAGCTCATCCAGAACTCACAGCCAAGAATGTGCACACCTAATGCTCCTTTGTCTTTCACATAAACAGTATTTGTTTGTGGAAGTAATTAATGAAGCTGTTTCCTCAACGCGGCTACAATTATGTGGCTATTAATACCCAGTGACATCACTCCTGGAGTGATTCACAGATGCAAAACTTGTAGGTGTTCAATAGCTGGTTGTCAAGTCAAAATGGAACGATGTTAAATATAGTCCAGATTTGTCCTGGATTTATTTTTAAAAATAAAATAAAATAAAATAAAATAAATAAAATAAAATAAAATAAAATAAAATAAAATAAAATAAAATAAAATAATAGCTTTAAGCAGCTGCACACCTACAGGACTCACGGCATAACAAGAGAGACACCAGGACACAAGCTATTTAAATGAGTATTTAAGATCAGCACAACGAAAACGTGCTTTTCCACAAAGATGGGGAAAGCAAGCAAAACTGGGTCAATGAATTCTTTATGAAAACTTGACCCAAGAAAGATGTATTGCTGTCTAGCGATCATTCTTCGTCTTCTCTTCTGTGTGCAAGGAACAGATAAGCTGTTACAATTCCTTGTCAAGAAGCCTGATGGCCTTTCTCATGCAACTGATCAAAATTAGACGGTAACCACTTCAGAGTCACAGACTCTGATGGAGAGTCTCGTTCATTTTATTCTGTTTTATTTTGAACCATTTCTCGGCTGCCTTTCTGGGAAACGCCCATCCAAAGCAGCTGACAGTGATAAAGATACAGCGCGAGATTGGTAACACAGAAATCAAAAACTCACCCAGCTCTCCTCAGAAGCTAGGAAACCAATGAAAGAAACCCAATAATACTCACAATCCAAGCACTAAAGCTGAAATCTTCACAGCTAAGTATCCTACCGATGGATATTCTGTTCGCTTAAGCACCCAACGTACTTGCTTAGCCAAAGACACCACAACTCATGCAGCCTCCTTCCTCACATGCAAACATATTGCTGTGTTCCTCTGCTGATATCTGCGTATCTGATAGAGTTTAGTCCCGAACCACTATGGACTGGGCAGCCTTCAAGGCTAACTCTCCACTGTAATAACAGGAATGCCGTGGGGGAAAGGTAGTTGTCTTTCTCCAGAACTGTTGAGCACTTCATAAACGGCTGAGTATAATGCTACAACAAAGGGATGGAGAACCTGTGGCCCTACAGATATTGTTGGATTTGAGCTCCATCAGACCCAGCCGGCATGGTTAATGGTCAGAGATTATGGGAGTAGAGCAATAGGAGGTCCACAGGGACCTCAACCCTGCTCTACTGGGATCATTGAAGACCGTTCTAAGCATGTGTTTGAACAAATGTACCATCAACAGTACCACTATGACAGGAGTTGGCCTGATCCATCGCTGGTTTCCTTGGGCATGTGTATCAAGTGCCAATGATTAGTCTGGATCACCTATTAAAATAGATCCATCATAAAAAAAGGACCCAACAAAGTAAGGACTGGCCATTGTAGACCCTGAGATCATCTTCTGAGGCCCTCCTTCGTGTGCCTCCTCCTTGAGATGTCCGGAGGGTAGCAACACGAGAATGGGCCTTCTCTGCAGTAGCTCCCCGTCTGCGGAATGCTCTCCCCAGGGAAGTTCGCCTGGTGCCTTCATTATACACCTTTAGGTGCCTGGCAAAAACATTCCTTTTTAACCAGGCCTTTGGTTGATCTGATTTACATCCTATACCCCTTTAAAATGTGTTTTATTGGGGAGGGGAGGCTATTGGGTTGTTGTTTTTATTTTTATTATGTATTTTGTGGTTTTATATCTTGATTTTATTCTGTGAACTGCCCTGAGACCCCCAGGTATAGAGCGGTATATATATTCAATAAATAAATAAAATAAAATAAAATAAAATAAAATAAATAGTACATTTGTTTGAGAATAGATCTGTCCTGCTTCCAAAATGCTGTCCTTCAAAGGGCCCCATGTGAGAACATGGGTGTCATTTCATCATCACATGACAACGGAACAGCAGTCATGGTTCAACAAAAGGAGGGTTGTAAAATATGTTATTCCAGTAATGAGGCATGTTCAGGTATACCATGCATTCCATGACAAGAGCAGAAAGCCCACCAAAGAACTGCAAGAACAGCAGCCTGAGAATCTCAGCCTGTCTTTTCCAATGGGTGCTGCTAGTCCTCATCAGTGTTGAGATATAAAGTGTGTGGGTTTTAGCTTGTGAAATCAAAGTCAGAGGGAGTTTAGTTGTTAGGGAGTAGAGTGGCTGCTTCATAGCTCATCACCACTCCCTAGAATCAGCAGAGGCAACAAATATATTGTACAAGTTCAGGAAATGTACCCACATGTCCTTAAGTCATCCAGGTCAACAAATTAAGCTTTTCATCATGGAAAACTTGGGTTGCAGATGGGGGTGGACAAATCTGTCAGTTTCTCATTTTTCCAATCTTAGATTCAGTTCTCAACATTTCCACATCAGTTTGCAATTTTTTTTAAAAAAATAATCAAATAATAATAATAATAATAATAATAATATAATAATAATAATAATAATAATAATATGCCCCCAAAAATGAAAATTCACCAACATTTTAGTGTCTCCTGATTTTTGCAATACAATCCCCCACCCCAAATAATGCATTTTTGTCTGTTCGTTTCACTAATATATGCACTTTTGAGGACACTTTACCCCAGTATATGTGTTTTTGTATGCGTTACTTGGCTAGACAACTGCCCTGAGAAGTTTGGAGAAGTGAGAATTTCAAAGGATGGTTGGTGTTTCAGTTTGTGTCTTGTTTTGGAAAGGACGAATTAGGTAGATTTGCCTTAAATGCAAAATGGAATCAAAATTCTCTCCCATCCCTAGTTCCATGTTAGTATAGGATTTTATTTGACTTTATTTTTTTCAAAAAAAAAATATAGCACCCAGCCTTGGCTATGCTATGGCTGCAATCCTACACTTACTTATTTCAGAGTAGTCCCAGTGAATTCTATGAGAATTGTTTCCACATAGGATCACACCACATCAAGTGTGAAGGAAAGATTCACTGGGCTGAGAAAGGCTGCCTTCCTCACTTACAATTATGATTAACAATGGAAAGGGTTTTTCCTTCTAGAATCTAGATCTTAGGCACCTTTGCTCATCCATCCCTAAGCTAAAGGCCAAATGGGCAGCAAGCCGGCAGGCAGTCACGTTTCCAAAGCCTTGCCTGCTCTTTGCAAGTGGCTTCACATCTGAGACTCAAAAAAATTGGCCTTCTGGAGACTGAATGGATAGGATGAACTAATTAAGTATCTGTGTGATAAGGAAATCACATGGCCGTGTCCTTGAATAAATCAGTATGCAGAAAAGAGCTGAATGTCATCCATGCCAATTTCCTGGTCTGTCAATAGGGCACCATTGAGTGTTGAGCAGAGCAAACAAGAGGAATGTTTATTCACAAACATTTCACTTATGAATGACTAAGCTTAGGTTCGAATGTGTGTGCCTTTTGTATCTGCTTTTAAAATAAATTTCTTGACTTGTAGCAAATGCCTCGTGTGTGTGTGTGTGTACCACATATATTATGAAACAGAGGGAACAAACAGAGGGCTTATCCTTGCCCCAAATATGTAGACAGAATGAATTATCCATGCACACTTTCAAGAAACAATCGTATGGATCTGTCCATAGATTTGAATAGAAGCATGCTCATCTGGAAAAGTTACATGGACAACCCATTCCACTACAGTCATACCTCAGGTTGCGAACGCTCCGTGTTGAGTACGTTCGGGTTGCGTACTCCGCAAACCTGGAAGTGCAACATGGAGCGGGGACACTTCTGCGCATGTCCGCGCGGTTCGTGCATGCGCAGAAGCGTTCTGCACAGTTCGTGCATGCGCAGAAGCGCGATATCGCCACCCGGGTTGCACACTGTTCGGGGTGTGAACGGCACCCCGGAACAAATTGAGTGCGCAACTCGGGGTACCACTGTATAACATTTCTAAACCTGCATACTTGTGAAAGCAATTCAAGATACCCTTTTGAGCAACAAATATTACCAATTGCTGTATTGTTTTAATATTTGATTGGAAGCCGCCCAGAGTGGCTGGGGAAACTCGGCCAGATGGGCGGGGTACAAATAATAAATTATTATTATTATTATTATTATTATTATTATTATTATTATTATTATATAATTAGAATCATACAGTTGGAAGAGAGACGACAAGGGCCATCCAGTCCAACCCTCTGCCAAGCAGGAAACACCATCAAAGCATTCCTATAGAATCACAATTAACTCACTAATTGACTGCCCATTAGTTTCCAGGCCCAATTCAAAGTGCTGGTGCTGAGCTATAAAGCCTTACATGGCTCAGGAACTCAATACCTTAAGGTCCACCTCTTCCCTATATGAACCAACCTGGCCCCTGTGCTTGTCATCCGAGGCCCTTCTCTATGTCCCGCTTGCCCAAGAGGTTCGGAGGGTGGCGACACGAGAACGGGCCTTTTCTGTGGTGGCTCCCCATTTGTGGAATGCTCTCCCCAGAAAGGCTTGCCTGGCGCCATCATTACATGTCTTTGGGTGCCAGGAGGAAACATTCCTCTTTACCCAGGCCTTCTGACATTAAACATTTGGCCTTAGAAATTAAGCATCTATTGCCTTAGAAATGTGGAGGGACTGTTCTTATGATTTTTTCCCCTGAGGCTGTTTTATTATATTTTATTATTATGCCATGTTAAGGTTGCCATAGGCTAGTACATAAATGTTAATAATAATATTCAATAATACTTAAAAGGTAAAGGATTCAATTATTTTAAGATGATCTTTTCTCGTGTCTTTATTATCCATTAAATAGGTTGGGGTTGATGTAATATACAAAGCAGGTGGTGGCTGGATGTGAACTGTGATTAGTAACAGGCTATAATGCAAGAGATAGCTTGCTTCTCTGTGTATGATCGAACCCAGTGTTCCTCATGCCACAAAACCATGCATCTGGTTTTGTTTTGTTTTAAATGTAAACTACATTTACTTCTCACCACCAGGGAAGAACTGGCCTCAAAGTGATTTCAATTAATTGCTTTTTTAAATAATAATAATAAAAAAAATAGCTTCACAGTGCAATCCTAGTCTTGCCGACCCGGAAGCAAATCCCACTGTGGTCAATGAGGCTTACTCCCAGGTAAGTGAGTGTGGAGATTTCGGCTGCAATCCTATAGCCAACTTCCTAGGAGTTAGCCCCATTGAACTCAATGGGATTTGCTTCTGGTAGGATTGTATAGGATTGCACTGTTGGAAGCCATTTTGATTCTGATAAAGCAGACATATGGGTAGTCCAATACTGTTCATGTTTCACCAGACGTATATTCTGAATTATATTGGACCGATTCTTGCATAAGCGTGCGGAAGACCAAAGCCTTAGTCTGTGTTCACACATCTATTTGCTCTGCATCCAGTGTGCTCCCACTGCTGGTTTGGGAACCGATGATAGCCACAAACCATATCCATCCTGTAATTTATCCTGTCATTTCTTATGAAATATTGCAGCTTGATGTGTTTCCCCTCCAAACCAGCTTCGATCCAAATTGAGAAAATTTACAGTCTAGTTCCAATTTGTGCTGGTAAAGGTACACATAGCCAAAGATACAGAGGAGGGAAACAAGCAGGGGAATAAACTTCTACGAAAAAAAAATAGTTACTATTTTTGCAGCAACAGATCGAGACTGAATGTATTTTGCAAAATACTATTTTACAAAGGACTTGCTAATGAGCGAGCGTAACAGATGTTAAGTATCTTTGTTCCCCTTCTTGCTTATAAATAAATAGTTGGGGAGGGGGAATTGTGAATGTGGAAGAGTCCCTTGCAATAGGCGAGAGAGAGAGAGAGAGAGAGAGAGAGAGAGAACATTCTATTACTGTAATGCAAGAAATAAACACCCTAAACTATTTATGCACCAAAGATGCATCAACAGAGAAATGAAGAGTCCTGGAGGGACACATGTCATGTGCCAAAGTGACAGCAGGGGTTGAATTATTTATAGGCACGCAGAAAACACTGATTAAGACATGAATGAAACCAGAAACAACTGCAGCATGGGTAGATCCTACCAAAAAACCACATGTTTATGTATGGGGAGGGGGAAAAAACATCCCACAGCTAATGGCGTTAATGAGTAGCTGACATCTTGCACTGTAACAGCAGCCAAAAATCAGTGCCTCGCCTGACTGCATTCGGAAAAGCCAATTTTTGCAAAATAACCTAAGGGCAGGACAAACAGAGAGAGAGGCTGGATTAGAGCAACGGAGGAACATTGCCATGGACCAAATCCTGTCCTTAATCATGTAGACTGGAACAAGAGACACAGGCCATGCTTGAGCTGTGCAGATGCAATGCAGATCGAAGTGGAAAGTTATCTTAAACTACATAAGAAAATGATCTTTAAAAACGGGGGTGGAGGTGGGACAAAGAGGGAAAAGACAGTGATTTGATAGAAACCTTTGTGAAAAAGCTGCAGTTTGAAAATGAAGCATCCATTAAACGAGCCATGGGTCAGCGCAGCTTGTGACCTACCCATCTGAACGCTGTTTTATGGTGGCTCCCCAGCAGCTTGATGACCTTCCTGGTTTTGAAGCTCTGGGCAGACAGGGAAAAGCAGGAGGTGGGTCACCTGGACATGGCTGGTCAGCTGCACTCGCCTTAAGGGAGATGACCCAGCAAGCACCATTATTTTACGTGTCATGGGGCTGCCAGGGGGAGGCATGATGGAGCTGAGCTCAGAGGAGGAAGGGGTCTCGGATGTTGGAGAGCCCCAACAGTGCCTAAGCAGTCCTGAGACGTCCTTAAGAAGTCGCAGGCAGGAAGAGAGCTCTGAGGTGGGGAGGCTCTTGGACGTTCTGAAATCTCAGCCGCAGCCAAGCGATTCCAGGGAGGGGGTCGTGGCTCTGTCAGCACAGGGGTTGGAAACGGCGAGAAGAAAGGTGGAGGCTTGGAGCACCCAGGTTGCTCTGCTGGAGGCGTTCCCGTAAATTCCCCACTTCCGGGATCTGAGAGCGACTGACCGGGCACATGGATTATGAGCTGTGTCATGTACATTTGTATATAATAAAGAACTGCAGATATATCTCGGACTGAGCAGGGGCATTTCTTGCGGAAGGCTTCCAGAAGCACCCTCACATTACGTATGCCACTTTGTCAACTACTATGAACAGGGCCTTATCGGTGAGAACCCCCGTTTTGTGGAAGGCCCTCCCTCAATAAGTTCTTCGTTTCATTTCCTCTTTTGCGCCCTTTTAAAGGTAAAGGTAAAGGGACCCCTGACCATTAGGTCCAGTTGCGGATGACTCTGGGGTTGTGGCGCTCATCTCGCTTTATTGGCTGAGGGAGCTGGCGTACAGCTTCCAGGTCATGTGGCCAGTATGACTAAGCTGCATCTGGCGAACCACAGCAGCGCACAGAAACGCCGTTTACCTTCCCGCTGCAGCAGTACCTATTTATCTACTTGCACTTTGATGTGCTTTCGAACTGCTAGGTTGGCAGGAGCAGGGACCAAGCAACGGGAGCTCACCCCGTCGCAGGGATTCTAACCGCCAACCTTCTGATTGGCAAGCCCTAGGCTCTGTGGTTTAACCCACAGCGCCACCCATGTCCCTTTTAGGCACAAAAAAGTCATTTCTGTTTCACCAGATTTTGGGGATGTTGAGCCTTTTTGAATATAGTCAAAAGTTCATAATAATCAGGGCTTTCTTTTAGCCGGAACTCAGTTCCGGCACCTCTCAGGTGGGCGCCATTGCCATTGTAAGAGAACAGGTTTTCGTGGTGAGTTCCGGCACCTCTTTTTTTCTAGAAAAATCGCACTGATAATAATAGTAAATAAGAACAAAAAGATAGGGTTCTTGACTGGTGTGTTTTGGCAGCCTTTCTTACCTCTCCACAATTAGATACATACAGTTGCTATTGAAAACCCTGTTCAACCCACCTGTCCTTCTTTGCATCTGGCCATAACCTCTATCAACACACCTTTACTAACTTGCTCTTTAGCACCACCGTGTCATTTCCTGGCAATCTCATTGGGGGAGGATGTACAGCCACGGAAGTCTGTGCCAATATCAAAGTGCAAGGCAGGGTACCATGGGATCTTCGCGTTGCCATGGAAATGTCCTCATACGGTGCAGCGTTTTGACACAGGCTGTTTCATTACAAGCGGCATCAATATGGCTCGCATCAAGTTGCTTCAGAGTTCACCGCAGTCGCTGCAGCAGCTGACGGCTAATTCAAGCTGCCCGGCTATTGGATCCCAACCAACCTGGCAGCCCTGAACTCCGGAGCGCGTGAGGAAGCTTTTTTTAGGAGCAACGTTATAAATCATCCCGAGACCCAGCTCCCATTATCTGCAAGGATGAACATCATCAGCATGTTAACCTGTTGTCAGCATAACTTGGTCTCGTTTCCTAATCAATCAAAATGTGCTGATGGCCACAACTCCCAAACTATGTACTTAAAGGTATGCAACACCATGAGAAAGAGAACGCAGGCAGTTATATTGCTTTACGTGCTATAAGGACTTCCTACCACATTCTCCTTGCAAAGAGAGCACCCTGGAAACACACACAGATATACATCCAGCTTGAACATGGCAGGGAAATGAGCAAGCATCTTTTAAAGCATCCGCTTGGTGCCAGAGGCTTCTACTCTCCCAGACAGCAGCAAAAACTTAAGATGCTTCCAGACTGTAATATGGCAAAAGAGAGAGAAGCAAAAATGCAGCCAACAACCAGCTAGGAACAGGCTCTCTTAAGGGCTTCACACTTACTTTTTGCCCCGCTCTTTCCAAGCACAGAGGGACGTGGGTGGGGCTGTGGTCTAAACCACAGAGCCTAGGGCTTTCCGATCAGAAGGTCGGCGGTTCAAATCCCCGCAACGGGGTGAGCTCCCGTTGCTCGGTCCCTGCTCCTGCCAACCTAGCAGTTTGAAAGCACGTCAAAGTGCAAGTAGATAAATACCTCCGGCGGGAAGGTAAACGGCGTTTCTGTGAGCTGTTCTGGTTCACCAGAAGCAGCTTAGTCATGCTGGCCACATGACCCGGAAGCTGTACGCCGGCTCCCTCGGTCAATAAAGCGAGATGAGCGCCGCAACCCCAGAGTCGTCCGTGACTGAACCTAATGGGTCAGGGGTCCCTTTACCTTTTCCAAGTACATGTCCGTGCTTAAAAGCCCCGTCTCTGAGCATTTTTGGTTCTGCCCTGAGCTTTCCCTGCAAAAACTCGCTCATTAGTCCTCAATTGGAGCAAACATCAATTTGGGTTTCCTATGAGATTGCTGTTTGCTCTGATTAAGCTTTAAAGAGCATTGTTTTCACAGGGAAAGCTCTGGGGCAAAAAAAACAAAAAACTCGTGCTCAGACACTGAGATTTAAAGTGCAGTCCGTGCCTGGAAAGAGCAGAGGAAAGGTAAGTTAAGTGTGAATAAGCCCTTACTGGCCTAACGAGAATTGTGAAACAGAAACAGCTAGAAGGGCAACCATCCTTGAACACTTGCTAATGGGCAGTGGTGATGAGCTGGTGCTTCTGGTGTCGGCCGTAGTGCCCGCTCAATGGCCTTTGATGGCTGAAAGATGTTTCAGGAGTACCTAATGACACTCTAGCCAGGATGGAGCAGAGACAAATGTTCTGGGAGAAGAGAGAGCGCTCGGGGAGATAAAATATAATAGACCCAGTGAAGCTAAACAAGGTTCTGAGTTTTGCGCTGGGCTGGAAGGAGAGCTTTAGGGAACTTCAAGGAGATGCTGTTTACTTTTGGGGAAACTGAAGCCACTGTATAGATAGCTCGAGTGCAAGTATGCTCATCCATGCGCAATTTGAGAATAAACAAGATTTATCACAAAGATGCCACAGGCCTTTAGTGATCCCTCATTTAAAGAGAGACAAAACCCCTGGAATTTCTCATAGCTTAGGGAAGTGGGAAGTGCATAATATGATTTATCCTGGGCAAGACAGCACAAAAGAAACAAAAGATTATCATAATGTGTTCCTTTTAGCTATTTGGCAAGTATAGAATAAACCCAAAGGGATGTCATCCGTACATCTCTCTTCTCTGGAATCATTTTATCCCTGTGAAAGTTTAAGATTAACTGTAAATAACCTTTTTTGGGGGGGGGAATAGTCTCCTTCTGGATTTAAGTACCCTACGTAAAAGAGATCCCCCCCTCAAATCCTTTAATCAGATTGTCTAGAGAATGGATTTGACTTGAGACTTGCAGTTTCTGCAAATGAGAAGTTTTATACGAGGATGAAATAAATTGAAAGAGGGAGAGAAAATAAAAGTGGAGGCATCAGGTTGCAGGATGGAGCATGAAGAGTTAAAGGGGGCTAGGAGGACAGATGCAGATACAAATGACGTATTCTGACATTCGTCCTGACATCCTGGGAAGATGGCAGCTTTTTGGGTGGGCGGTTCCCATTTTCAGGAAATAGACAAGTTACCAGTTCTGGACAGGGTTGCACTCCCTCTGAAGGAGCAAGTGGTACTCTTGAATACACCCTGGTCAACAGAGGCCCAATTGCCCTCTGTGGCTACGAATGCCCTTTACCAGCTTTGTCCAGTTCCTGGACACGGACAGCTTGACTGCTGTCATCCATGTGTTGGTAACCTTGAGGCTGGATTACTGTAATGCGCTGCACGTGGGGATGTCATTGGGTCTGGTTCAGAAGCTCCAGCTGATGCAGATTGCTGGTGGGGGACAGACGGACATGTGGCACCATTGTTAAAACAGCTGCACTGGATACCCATCTACTACCAAGCCATGTTCCAGGTCCTTGCATTAATTTGCAAAGCCAAGAACAACATAGGTCCAGGGTACCTCAGGGATTGCCCAAACTATTCTACCCCAATCAATCGCTGAGATCATCTGTAGGCACATCACTGGACATTCCACAAATTGGTGAGGGTCATTTGATGGCAACAAGGAACAAAGGTAAAGGGACCCCTGACCATTAGGTCCAGTCATGTCCGACTCTGGGGTTGCGGCACTCGCATTATTGGCCGAAGGAGCCGGCATACAGCTTCCGGGTCATGTGGCCAGCATGACAAAGCCGCTTCTGGCGAACCAGAGCAGCGCACGGAAACGCCGTTTACCTTCCCGCAAGAGCGGTCCCTATTTATCTACTTGCGCTTTGACGTGCTTTCGAACTGCTAGGTGGGCAAGAGCAGGGATCGCGCAACGGGAGCTCACCCCGTCGCGGGGATTCGAACCGCCGACCTTCTGATCAGCAAGCCCTAGGCTCTGTGGTTTAACCCACAGCACCACCCGCGTCCCTTCTAGAGCCTTTGGTATTATGGAATCTTCTGCCAGTCGAGATTCAGCAGACACCTTCTGTTTCAACTTCTAAACACCTGCTGGAAACTCTTCTATTCCATCAGGCCTATCCAGGCAACTCAGAATACATCTTTCCACAATGGTTATCTGATTTCTAATTTAAACTTTTTAAACATGGCTTTTATTTTGTGCTTTTTGTTTTGTTTTATTGCTGTAAACTGTATAGGAATGTATGTATGCCATAGTGATATGTGTAGGTAATACCCAAAATTATCTACTTGGATAGTAAAAAGGTAAAGGTAAAGGACCCCTGACAGTTAAGTCCAGTCGCGGACGACTCTGGGATTGCGGTGCTCATCTCGCTTTACTGGCCGAGGGAGCTGACGTTTGTCCGCAGACAGTTTGTACAAGCAGTCAAACTCCAAGGTCTTGTATTTGTTTTCTAAAACCCATTACTCATTTTTTCCCTTTTCACTGGAGATGACAGGGATTGAACCCCCAGTCATCTGCATGCAAAGGACGTGCTCAACCACTGAACTAGTCTCTCCCCATTTCTGCTCAATAGAAATGTGCCTCCCTTTCCCTAGAGCATTTTCCACGAAACAGTTCCACAACGCAGAGCTCAAGAAACCTGCCGACTCAGTAAGTGTACAGCTGGTTGTTAATTGTCCAGTTTGTGCATATGCATAATAAATTGAAGCACCGTGCTATCAGCTATGCATCTAATATCTTTTTTCTGCTTACTCATAAAATGTACAGTTTCCTTTCTCATTTCAGGAGATGAGGAAGGATTTTCAGCAAACATGATATCAGATGCAGCCAGCAATTGCCATTCACAGATCACAGACCCTCCAAGTCTCCCTATTTTCCAGGGACAGTCCCAGATTTATAGAGGGCATCCTGGTTTCTGATGTCCTGCTTTTCCTTAGGACGTCCCTATTTTCATCGGAGAAATGTTGGAGTGTATCGAGTTATGCAACCCCTGAGCCAAGGAGATAAGTAACTATACAATCTTTAGAAGACACCTGAAGACACCCCTGTATAGAGAAGGTTTTTAATGTTTAATGTTTTATTTTGCTTTTATATATGTTGGAAGCTGCCCAGAGTGGCTGGGCAACTTAGTCAGATGGGCAGGATTTAAATATTATTACAGTTGTACCTTGAATCCTGAATGCCCTGGAACTCAGACGTTTTGACTCCTGATTGCTGCAAACCCGGAAGTGATTGTTCCGGTTTGTGAACATTCTTTTGGAACCCAAACATCTGATGGGGCTTCTGTGGCTTCTGATTGGCTGCAGGAACTTCCTGCAGCCAATCATAAGTTGTGATTTGGTTTTCGAATGTTTTGGAAGTTGAATGGACTTCCAGAACAAATTCCGTTCGACTTCCAAGGTGCAACTGTATTATTATTATTATTATTATTATTATTATTATTACTACTATTATTGAATAGTACGTCCCTATTTTCATCAGAGAAATGTTGGAGGGTATGAGATCATGGTTCCTGTGCAATCCAAGTGAAATAAATCACTTGGGAGATGCTGCAACAAAGCTTGGTGGGTTGCACCATCACAGAATTGTAGATTTGGAAGGTACCCTGAGGGACATCTAGTCCAACCCCCTGTAGTGCAGGAATATGCAGGTGGCTCATGTGAGGATTGAACCGGCAAGCTTAGCATTATCAGCGCCAAGCTCTAACCAACCATCCAAAGACTGTTGAACAACTGTCCAGATAATAAAATGCTTCCATTCAAATAAGTTAATTCTTAAAAAACAAAAAAAACTGCCTGGGGCAACATTTCAAAGACAGAAACACCAAAAGGAAGTAAAAACTGCAATGATCAGAATCAGGATGGGTCTAACAGCTGACTGAGAGAATAGCCTTTCACCCACTGGGGGTACTGGAGGAAGCTGGCACTAGATCGCAGCCACCACCCACCATGGATCCAGGTAAGCGGTTATTACATATCACACACACTTTCCGGTGGTAATACAATTCTAGACTAGGATCCAACCCCTGGAAGGCAATTTTTGCTCATTTGAAATGTATGGATTCACACTAAAATGCTGGTGAAGTTTCACGACTTAAAAAACGAAAAAACTGACATGGAAATGTGGACAAATAGACTTAAGATTTGAGAAATGAGAAACTGAGAGAAACCAAAAATGACTGACCAAAATGGCTATGTTCTACCTCCACTGTCAGAGGCAGTATGCATCTAAATACATTTGGGATGCAGGTGGTGCTGTGGTCTAAACAACTGAGCCTCTTGGGCTCGCCGATCAGAAGGTAGGCGGTTGGAATCCCTGCGACAGGGTGAGCTCCCGTTGCTCTGTCCCAGCTCCTGCCACCCTGGAAGTTCGAAAGCACACCGGTGCAAGTAGATAAATAGGTACTGCTGCAGTGGGAAGGTAAACAGTGTTTCCATGCGCTCTGGCTTCCATCACGGTGTTCCATTGCACCAGAAGCGGTTTAGTCATGCTGGCCATATGACCGGGAAAGCTGTCTGTGGACAAACGCCGGCTCCCTCGACCTGAAAGCGAGATAAGCGTCGCAACCCCATAGTCGACTTTGACTGGACTTAACCATCCAGGGGTCCTTTACCTTTTTACCTTTAAGATACCCCTGACCATTAGGTCCAGTCGCGGACAACTCTGGGGTTGCGGCACTCATCTCGCTCTATAGGCCAAGGGAGCCGGCGTTTGTCTGCAGACAACTTCCGGATCATGTGGCCAGCATGACTAAGCCGCTTCTGGCGAACCAGAGCAGAGCACGGAAACGCCGCTTACCTTCCCGCCGGAGCGGTACCTATTAATCTATTTGCACTTTGATGTGCTTTCGAACTGCTAGATGGGCAGGAGCAGGGACCAAACAATGGGAGCTCACCCCATCGCGGGGATTCGAACAGCCAACCTTCTGATCGGCAAGCCCAAGGCTCAGTGGTTTAGACCACAGCGCCACCCGCTGTCCCTTTACCTGCATCTAAATACCAGTTGCTGAGAATCAAAAGTGGGGAGAGTGCTGTTGCACCCAGGCCATGCATGCAGGCTTCCCATAGGCATCTGGATGGTCACTGTGAGAACAAAATGCCTTTGGCTCCAGCAGGACTCCTCTTACATTCTCACTAACAAATTTGTGGCATAAGGCTTCATGGACTTCATCATCTAATGAATTGGACTAAGTCCATGAAAGCTTGTGCCGTAATAAATTTGTTAGTCTTTAAGGTGCCACAAGGCTCTTTGAATGCCTCCCATAAAATACTGACAAAATACTTGAGGCACTCCAAGTAGATTAAAGGGCTCTGTTGCTCAGGAGTCTAGCACAAGAAATCTGCTCTTTTTCTGCCCTGTTTCTTTTTAAGGACTTTTTGTAGTTTAGGAAGTGATGGGGAGGTGCAATGAAAAGTGGGGTGAACCCGTGATTAGTGGGAAAACATGCAAACACCCTGCAAGCTAATCAGGATGAATGTGCATTGTCACATAACCACTCCATAAACAAATCAGATTGAATCCTCAATAAAAACCAGATGCAATCTAACCTCTATGTTAACCTTTTGCAAGCAAAACAGGATAAACACTCAATAAGCAGGTCACCTGGAGAAGCTCTTTGTTTGTCTTTGCTACAGCAGACTGTTTTTAATACTGAAGTTTCACTTGTAACCCAACCTGGAACATGTTGGTGAAGAGTAGGAAATAAATTTGATAAGAATAGCGATCAGACTCAAACAGACGCACCTCTGCAAATCGTTACCTTACAGTAGGCGTGAACCTAGCCTGGGAATTAGACCTTGGCTCCCTGAACAAATTTCTTCTGGCTCTCCAAACCCCATCAGTTTTGGCAGCACTGCAGCAGCAAAAAATATTAAACCTCTTCGCTAATCCCAGCATCCTGATGGAGCTATAAATACACACACACCCCTTGTCAGTTATCAGACTGATCATTTGATGAGTGGAGAGAAGGCAATAACCCTGCTCCCCAGATGATCTTCATGAATCAGGCAAACTGGGGTGTGTGCGTGTGCTGGGTCCTATACACCTGTTTCTTCTGTGTGTGTAGTGTGTGCATTTTGGCACTTGAGGCAAACCACAAAATGGCGGCCTCTCTCCTCGGCAGGCAAAAAGGAGCGAGTGAAGATCTACGTATGGAAAAAAGGAGGGGGAATAAAGATCTACATTGGGATCTGCTGCCCCCATGGATCCTGTCGCCTGAGGCAGTCGCCTCCCCTTGCCTCATGGGCCAGCCGGCCCTGGGTGCATGTGAGAATGCATACAGAAAATGCACTTTTTGCATGTCTAGCCTGGAGTGCTGGTCAAGGATGGCTATGGCCCTTGGAGCATAAAATGTTACCCCCACCACCACCATATTGGAGGGCTGTCGTTAGGCATTCAAATAGCATGTGAAGCACTGGAACACTTGAATATTGTATGTTACTATTGAATTTTGTATTATATTGCATCACATGGTTTGGTACTGTACGTGGTTAAATCCCGTTTGGTTTATTGATACAGTACACTGAACTGAAAACATATGCCCTTCTCACCTAAATCAGTTGTTTAAAACTGCAGTAGGTAATTCATGGCTTAGAGAACCCATGCAAATAAGTTATTCCTCAAACAAAAGTGCGATCGAGCGACATTTCTTTTCAGCAAATCAGATGCACGCAGTCATCAAAGAGAATACAGGAGTCATATACAGCTACAAGCATTTCAGGACTTCTCCCAATGTAGAAACATGACAGACCAAAGTAGTTCTTTTCTGGTTTGGGTTTGTTTTTTTAAAAAAAGCTGGAAGAGTTATGGTTTTGAGATAATAAATTTTGCATTGGAATTAATTTTACATGAATTGGAAGTGACAGGAGAACATTTGCTCCTAGATAGAAAGATATCCAGGGACACGTTCATTTAGAGTAAATTGACAGGAAAAAGATCCACACCAAAAAAAAAATCATCATTGGGGAAATGTCCCACCTTTTCCCTATTAGCAGAAGGATTTTACACACACGCTACCTAAAAGGCCCTTTTCAGCCCTTTTCAGGCTCTTGGGTATGAATGGCAAGACACACGCACATCAGTATTTAGACTGATGGTCATGCCAGAAGGTGGGTTGACAATCTACTGTATATTTTGGAAAGCTGTTTAGCTGCTATGGCCAGGCTTCCTCAAACTCGGCCCTCCAGATGTTTTGAGACTACAATTCCCATCATCCCTGACCACTGGTCCTGTTAGCTAGGGATGATGGGAGCTGTAGTCCCAAAACATCTGGAGGGCTGAGTTTGAGGAAGCCTGTGCTATGCATTTGGACACCTCTTAGGATGTTGTAACCAATCTTTGCATAATGGTTCCTAAGATCAAGCAGCAGGTTTTCATCTGTGTTTGGATACAACTGAAGCAAGGTGGCTGACTGAACCTTTCAAAACTGCACTGATTTTAACCACTGATTTCAAAACTGCACTGATTTTGTTGTTATTTCCTAGCATTTCTGAGCAATGTCGGGTAGGAGGCTGCGATTGCATATGATATAAGAATAAAGGTAAAGGGACCCCTAACCATTAGGTCCAGTCGCAGACGACTCTGGGGTTGTGGCGCTAATCTCGCTTTACTGGCCGAGGGAGCCGGCGTACAGCTTCCAGGTCATGTGGCCAGCATGACTAAGCCGCTTCTGGAGAACCAGAGCAGCGCACGGAAACGCCGTTTACCTTCCCGCCGGAGCGGTACCTATTTATCTACTTGCACTTTGACGTGCTTTCGAACTGCTAGGTTGGCAGGAGCTGGGACCGAGCAACGGGAGCTCACCCCGTCGCGGGGATTCGAACCGCTGACCTTCTGATCGGCAAGCCCTAGGCTCTGTGGTTTAGACCACAGCGCCACCCGCGTCCCTAATCCTATTTTCAATCTTCCACCCACCATTTTTCCCCACTGAGTTCTACACATTTGGGAATGGTTTCTCACAATTTAACCTCTCCTCCCTCTAAGGAAGCATAGATTTGATCACTCTTAACTCGCACTGCTCCTTTACCCAATTCCTCCTCTCTCTTTTTATGACCTTGAGCAACTATGGCACAGCCATTCCCTTCACTGTTCTGTATGTTTTGGTCTCAGGGGGGAAACCTTGTCAGTTTCTCTGATCTCCATTTCCACCCCCCCCCTTGCACCAGCACACAGTAATGAGACGTCTGCGCCACCAAAGTTCTTCCCTCATAACTTGTCAGCTTCACTGAGCATGGATGGAGAAGGAAATGGTGGCAGTGAGTCTAAGCTGGTAATGCACAAATAGGGCCTGTCACCAACCATACTGCAAGGGTTTATTTTTTATTACACATATATATCGTTTCTCAAACACTTTATCCTCATTCTATCTTCACAATAATCCTGTGAGGTATGTTAGGTTGAAAGCTAGGCCACTTGCCAACTTTAGGGCTGAGTGGGGATTTGAACTCCAATCCTAGTCCAGCACACTAACCATTGCACTATGCTGCCTCTCTGCGACCAGGTCTAGTCACAGAGCAGTGTGGGCCAAAATATTGGAACTTTAACCTACATTAGCTGCAGGGGGCAGGGTGACATTAAAAGAAGAGAAAGCATAACTTGGGGACAGTCACAATGCACACGAAGAAGAAGAAGAAGAAGAAGAAGAAGAAGAAGAAGAAGAGTTTGGATTTAATATCCCGCTTTATCACTAACTGAAGGAGTCTCAAAGCGGCTAACATTCTCCTTTCCCTTCCTCCCCCACAACAAACACTCTGTGAGGTGAGTGGGGCTGAGAGACTTCAAAGAAGTGTGACTAGCCCAAGGTCACCCAGCAGATTCATGTGGAGGAGCAGGGAATCGAACCCAGTTCACCAGATTATGAGTCTACTGCTCTTAACCACTACACCACACTGGCTCTCTCAATAACTGAAAGGTGGGGGAACTCCTAAGCTATAATTGAAGTACAGTGGTACCTCTAGTTGCGTTCCGCTCTTGTTATGGACTTTCAGCTTACGAATGTGGCAAACCACGTTGCTCAATCACGCCGTGCACATGCGTGGAAGAGGCGCTCTAGTTGCGGACGTTTCAGGGTGTGAACGGTACCCCGAAACGGATTAAGTCCGCAACTAGAGGTACCACTGTACTTGAGAAACAGACGGTTCTGGCCACTTTTAGTATTGTGAAGCCTCCGCATCCGGCTTTCTAACATGGCACTAACACCTTTAAGAAGGACCACAGTATATATGCAAATAGCCCAATTGCTTTCAGACTGTGATGATGCGGACCGTACCACGACTTAGCAGAAGCTGGGCAAACTGCATGGCTTGGTGGATGGGAGCGGGTGCAATAATTTGAAATGTGGCAGCAGAAAAGAAAATTAAACAGCAGCCATACTCAACATTTCCACAGCTGTAGAAACTAGCAAGTTGGGGAGAAAGCTAGCTTAGATGTGCTACTTTCCTCTATGGCAAGAGGAAGAAGGCACCCAAACATGTGATCTCTCATGCGCAGTCTGAAGTAGCATACAATACCATACAATATTTCTGAATTTGAATATTTGCTCAAAAACCTGAACCACCCATGATGCAATCATGCTAACAACTTGAACATCTTTTTAATTTAAACCAGGGATGTTTTGGGGGGATCAGATATTCCAGATTTCACCAGCCCCTTATCTGGCGGAAATCCACTATGTGGAATACCGTAGACTCCTCACAGCCGCTAGGTTAAACGTTCTGGATACGGCGGTTTTGTGGGGAAGATATAGGGGAGTTCCATATGCTCTGAGATTTTGTCCCTGTACCCTGGGAACAGTTGAGTCAACTGAACATATTCTTTTGACCTGCCCATTTTATGTAGATCTTAGACAAAAACTGATAGCCCCACTCTTATGCCAACTTAACCTAGTAGACAGAGAAAGACAGGTTTTGTTTTTGCTGAGTAATTTTACTGGTACCACAACCCTCTTGGTGGCCAAATTTCTTTTTTTGGCCTTTAAACGCCGTAAGGTTAAAATTGACAGTATTGACATCGGTCTAAATGTATAATCTACTTCTCATTGTATGTTTTAGTGTAAAGCTTTCCGAGATGTTTAGATGTTTTTTTAATTTTGTATGGATAATGATTGTGCTCTGACTGATGGTCGAATAAACTGTATTGTTGTTGTTAATTTGTTTTTTTAAAAAAACCCCACTGTTTTTCTTCTCCTTCTGGATCAGATACAGAGATTACACTTTCCTGCCTTGCAACCTTTCAAAGTGCTAAAGGAGAACCAATTTGAAGATTACAAGCGGCACACTAATGCTACATAGGATCATCACCACCAAGGATGCCAGCTTTTTACTTACTCCATTTTTCAGGGAGAGATTCAGCAGGTGCCAGCTTCTTCCAGCACCTGTGGGGTTTTGAAGTTATCAGGTAAAATTTCTGCAGGTAAAATTTCAACTCCTTCTCTAGCGTCTGTTGTTCATGAGTAACCCAAAGCTACGTTCTTCCTTGGAGAAAGGGTTTGTGTGCGCCTGGGGGAGGACTCAGCTGTTGGGCAGCTGTTGTCCCAGTTCCCCTGCTCCCAACCCTCGCTTCTATAGGAAGCCATGCAAAAGGCTCTAACAGTCTCTCCTAGGGATGAGAGAGAAATTTGATTCAGTCTGAATCTAAAGGGAAACCAGCCTCATTTGCACTTTCTGAAACAAGAATCAAAAACACAGCAATCCTTCAGGGTTCACACAAGTTTTGTAGTGCAGCCACCTGCCAAGTTATGTGTACACAAATGCATACAATAGGGTAAAGTTTGCAATAAAACGCATGTATTGCTGAAAACAACATATGAAAAGGTGATATATTAGGGAAAATTTCTTGGCAAAAATCTATAGTATTAGGCGAAAATGTATATATTAAGAATCATTCACACTAAAATGATGGTGGATTTTAATGAGGGCTTTAAAAAATATAATGTGGAAAATTAAATTTAACATTGCAAAAAAATGAGAAACTGGGGGAAACTACAACTGACAGATTCACCCATCCGTAATCTCAACTGCTGTCCAGGTTATCTTTTCCTATAACTTCCAAATAATAAATAATAAATAATAAATAATAAATAATAAATAATAAATAATAAATAATAAATAATAAATAATACTATGAACATATCACCAAACAACTCGTGAAGCTGAAGAAACCTGCACAGGGTAGATTAAAAAGCTGTGACACAACTTCTCTGCAGAAGCTCAGCATCCCCACAAATGCTACACCTGAATGCAGCGACCGAACATGCTGATCAAATCAGAAAAATGACAAGCTGCCTCTTTCCCTCTCCCGAGCCAGGAGGGGATCACTTAACAGGCAGAGGGGTTGAAACCAAGAAAAGCACAGAGGTCCTTGGTGAAAATAAAAGGAGTGGGATGAGGAAGGAAATGCTTTCTTTGAGAAGCACTAGATTTTCAATTCTTAAGGAAATCAGTGCTCACTGGAAGGACAGATCCTGAAGCTGAGGCTCCAATACTTTGGCCACCTCATGAGAAGAGAAGACTCCCTGGGAAAGACCCTGATGCTGGGAAAGATGGAGGGCACAAGGAGAAGGGGATGACAGAGGACGAGTCGAAGCTACCAACATGAGTCTGACCAAACTGCGGGAGGCAGTGGAAGACAGGAGTGCCTGGCCATGGGGTCACGAAGAGTCGGACACGACTAAATGACTAAACAACAACAGGATTTTCAGACCCATAGGGAATCAGAGAAACAGACCAATATTTTTCCTCTCTGCACACGGCCCTCCCTCCCTCTCCGATGCTAAATGTGGGACCAAGGATGGGGAACCCTTTTCAGTCTGAGGGCCACATTCCATTCTGAGCATTCTTGTGGGGGCCACATCCCAGTGGTGGGTGGGACAAGAGGCAAAAGCGGGTAGAGAGGCTAATGTAAATATTATATTTGTACAGTAGGCTAGTTTCTACAATTCAGGCTTCCTCAACCTCGGCCCTCCAGGTGTTTTGAGACTACAATTCCCATCATCCCTGACCACTGGTCCTACTAGCTAGGGATTGTGGGAGTTGTAGGCCAAAAACATCTGGAGGGCCGAGTTTGAGGAAGCCAGTGTACATGTACTCTATCCTCCGCCCAGGATGTGGCTTAGGAGGGAATATGGCTTGGGGAGAATCGCAGGTGCTCGACAGAGACAGAGCCTTTGGTTCACAACTCTGTGTCAGATCGAGCCCATGTGTCAGCCTTGCGCCCACAGGAAAAATGCTTCACCTGGTTTGTCTTGGTTCCTCTCCCCCAAATCCTGAAGGCTTCAGAAATGGTGGTGATGGCCGTTACTGCCAAGCTCATCTTTCCTTCGTTCTCTTAACTTGTTCCACAGAGCAGCCACGCTGTGGAGTGAAACACAAGCCAATCGTGCCAGTGGCCCTCATTGTTTCTCATATGGGGCCCTGAGGCACTCTGGGAAATGAAGTTGGCCTGCCTAACTGCCTGGACCTCCACTCCGCAGCATGGCAGCTCTGTGGGGAAAAGTTAAAGAAAAATAGGGGTGGGGGAGAAGCAAACCACCGTCACTGTAGGGTCTCAGACCTGCACCAAGTAGTCCGACCCAAACAGTGCCACAGATTCTGCACCCCTGGTCTTCACTTTCCAGATGCTTTAAAGGAACCATGGTTGGGACTCAGCTATACAGCTGCAAATAAAACGTTTTAAATATATTGTCAAGTGCAATATACAAATATGACACTAGATGGCAACAGTGAGCTGTGGCAAATTCAATGTGTTTTTCAAATTTTTTTTTTTAAAAAAAGCATTTTTACAGCGTTTTTTTATATTTGTGTAGATTCCACCTTGGTTGTCCTTCTTTTCATACATGAGTTTTACCGACCTATTCTGTGAATCCTGGGTATGTTTTAAAGTGGCTAAGTAAATATTTTTTTTCTTAATAGCACTACTGGAATACTTTGACTGTTCCATTGGCCTTTGAAATGAGGCTCAAGTCTTCCCAACACATCAAAATACCCAACAGCATTTTACCCTTTATACGATACCAACTGCATTTTACGCTTTATAGGCTATTCCTGCAAGCCACTGCGGCAGCAATATTCCTTCTAGATGCAACAGAAGAAATACAGTTCAGGAGGATTGCTGCACTAAGGAGCAATATCCAGGTTGCTTAAAGGACGGGATGATGCACAGTCCAGCAAAAAGGAGACTGACTGCTCAGCCTTCAAGGAAAGGCTCCTCATTTGCTCAGAACGACGCTCTACCTGACATCATGTCACTGTGAATCCTGCCCTGCTGGTGATAGCTGGGTGTCTTCAAGGAGATGCGAGAAGGACTCTCCAGGATTTATGCTCTGGGCTGACGACAGATAAAAGTTATGAGACGGATTTGTGAAAACTGCTCAGCTATGAAATCACTTTCTTCCCCGGAAAGTCTGTTTTCCGTACGGCTCCTCTTACGGACTGGCATTAGGTAGGTACACACTGTCTCTCCATTTCATCACACAAAAGGCAATGGAGGAACTGCAGCATTCGGAGCAAAACCACTTTATCTGTATGGCAGACAGAGCTGCAAATAGACTGGTAGGTTCCCCCCCCCCAAAAAAAAGGTGCCAAGGAAATGGGCAGCAGAGGAAAATTAAAGGACAGAGTTTGTGGAGTGGAAAAGCCACTCAGCAAGACAAGGCTTTGTTTAAATAAATAAATAAGAAGCGAGCAAACAAACAAAGCAAAGCAGATGCTCCTCTACTGACCTATGACCTTTCCTCGCAGGAATATTTCAGTCTTCTGCCCAGAATTTCTGGCTTTTATAATTTATCTATTTTGTACCCCACCCATTTGACTGGGTTAACACGCAGGCAGCATTCAACCCAGTTGCCTAGTAAGCAGTAAACTGCTGCTTGGTTAGGAACTTAAAAAAAAAAAAAAACCAACCAACACCATTATTTAATACATAAAGTTTAATTTGAAAACTTTTCTTCTTCCAGCTCAACTTACTATGGTCCTCCTCACAAGACAAGGTTTTATGGAAACAGGCCTGCAAGCAACCAACCTGAGCTAGCGATGAGGGTGGTTGCTAGACTCCATTTGATAATTAATGGCAGCTCCTGTAGACTCACCCACAACTCATAAGACCACTTCCTGCCTCCAGGTGTCCAGTAACCACAAGATAACGCATGGAAGACTAGGTAAAAATCCTCAGCTATTTAATGATTGGGGAATTGTGCTCAAATTGCCACTCCCATGGTTCTCCTAGCACCGGGTCACTCGATTTTGTCATGAAGTAGGAAACAATCCCATAATACGTATGTGACAGGTTGACTTCCCTCTTTTTCACACAGAAATGTTTATTGTGTTTAGGGTGCAAAGTAGAATTCCATGCCCCTGTGGAAAACAGCAAACCCAACACCTGCCCATCGTATTTTTGCACTTTCTTTTTTCTTCCACAGAAATGGCACTGGAAGTGTTGGCCGTTGGTTTCTGCAAGTACTGGCCATCTGAAGTAGAAAGCCTTACTACTGCCCTTGTATTGTATCCTGAAGGAGCGTCTCCATCCCCACCGTTCAGCCCGGACACTGAGATCCAGCGCCGAGGGCCTTCTGGCGGTTCTCTCACTGCGAGAAGCAAAGCTACAGGGAACCAGGCAGAGGGCCTTCTCGGTAGTGGCGCCCGCCCTGTGGAACACCCTCCCATCAGAGGTCAAAGCGATAAACAACTATCTGACATTTAGAAAATACCTGAAGGCAGCCCTGTTTAGGGAAGTTTTTAATCTGCCATATTTTAATGTATTTTGATATTTGTTGGAAGCCGCCCAGAGTGACTGGGGAGACCCGGCCAGATGGGCGGGGTACAAATAATAAATTATTATTATTATTATTATCCTTATGAGAGAGTGTACAATTTTCAGCATGTCAGCAACAGCCACACAGTTTGTTTGATTCAAAATAAAAAATAAAACCATTGTTTTGCTAATGCAATATGAGTGTTAGTAGGATTCAGCCCTAACTGCTCATTATGGTGTCCTAATATCACACTGCCCCCTTTTTCAGAAGGAAGAGATATACTGGAGAAATTTCACTTGCCACTTTTTTCCTTCCTAACTTGCCCACTGCTGCTGTTGTAGAAACTTCAATCGTAATCCTTTTCCCTGTAAAGAGGACGTGTCACCAACTTGCAACTGCTCCAGGGGTGGGGAAAAGTCATTCCCACCAGTTACTTCTGTTGCATGAATTTTGCCTGCCCGGTCCTTTCCCGGTGATCACAGGACGGTTCTGTCCAATATCTGGGACTCTTCTGCTACTCCAAGCAGACCAACCAGGACTAAATAGACCAAAGTTCTAACTTAACTACCTTGAGGCTGTAGGAGAGACTTTTACAGCCAAAAAAATATATGCCTTTATACTGCAAAGCTCATTGGGAATTTGGGTGAAACTGTTGAAAGCTGACTACAGAAGAAGTGAATGGAATGGAAGGTCAATCTCACTCCTCTATCGTAGATCACCTCTATAAACTGCCAGTATTTTGCAGGAGGGATTTGATTGCATACCAGAAATTTAGGTTTCTACAGTTCAAATGGATCAAAGATCTCTGCCTCCCCAGTTCAACAAAAACCACTCAAAACAAAACACAGACTTCTTGTGACATTGAAACGGAGGGGCAGAACAAAGGAACGGCTAACGGGAAAACATATAACCTGCGTACAAGCAAATCAGGTTGGATACTCGTTATACAACCTCCCCACAAACAAATTGGAACAAAAGCTCAATAAAGTCTGGACATAGTCTAACCTCCATGTAAGTATTGTATAAGCAAAACAGGATGCATGCTCAGTAAACAGGTTTACCGGAAGAGCCCAAAAGCAGAGTGCTGGAGCTGCATTTTAAGTCACAGCCGGCAGCCTGCAAACCAAATCTGCTCCCTTTAGGGCCTCTTGTCTCAATCCCCGGCCTCATCTTGGCCCTGCCTCCTCCTACCATAGATTGCAGTAACTTTCTGCAGTGGGGCAGCTACCTGTTCGCCACTGTGTGTGTGTGCTGGGGGCAGGGGCAGGGAGAGACATTATAGGGAGCAGAGGGAAATCTCCCCCTCCTACAATCCCCCTCCTGAGCTCCTGAGCAAAATGGACAAGCTTCACCTGTCGCTCCAGTCCAGATATAATACCAAAATGTGAAATGGGCTTTGCAAACTTCTAGTCGATTTCAACTCCTTTTGCTCGACAAAGCAAAATCATAAAAAACCATATTGTGCATTGTGGCTCCTTGAAGACTTAACAAAGGTATTATGGCATAAGTCTTTGGGAGCAAAGGTTTCCTGCATTGTATGCAAGGAGTGCAAGGGGGGTGGCAAATGCAAGCAGCGAGGTCAAAGAGAAATGCAATGTAAAAAATTACAGTGAGCCTTCACAAACCTATTCAGCTTAGCAATGCAAAATCAATGTGACCTCACGGTGAAGCAGTTTAGGCACTGCAGGGGGTTGGACGAGATGAACCTTGAGGTCCCTTCCAACTCTATGATTCTAGGCTGAAAGATGGTGGACCAAGCTAGCTTCATGGGTGAACAAGGATTCAAACCCAGGACTAGCTTGAATATTATCTGCATTGAGTTGCACTAGTTCTGCCACATTAACTGTGTTGCCACATTAACTCCCATTTAGTGTACTCCCATAGCTGGCCTGGAAAGCAGTGCACAGAGGGAAGGCATCAGCCACGATCCATAATCTATCCTGTCGTTCCTTATGAAACGCTGTGTTTTGGTGCATTCTCCCCAAACCAGCTTCGATCTAAATTGCGAAAACGAACTAACCACGGCTGTTTTAAGCTGCTTATTTGTACAAAGCCCTAGTTTGCTGTAACCGTAAACCATCAACTGAACTGCCCAGTTCCAAGCCCACTCCAAAATACTTTTGTCTAGACTGATATCATCCATCTGGAGGAAATGAATTCATCCAGTAATATGTACTTGGAAGGTTAGATTGGAAGGTCTTGGATCAGCTGTCCCAGATGGGATGTTTTCATATTTTGGGGGCACAAATTATTCTTCTTAGCACTCAAGAGTGTTCTAATTCAGCTTCTTTGCAGACGTAGCCAAGCACCAGGGCACACCTGCACCAATTGTTCTTCTGCAAATGGTTTGCACCTGTGAGCCACAAACAGCTTAGGCAGTCTACACTGTATCCTGCATTCTGCCTTGATTAATACTCCATGCCTTTGTGTGATGTCTATTATGCCTGGTTAGATATTCCACAGTGTCCCTAATCTAGGACATTATTCTCCTCGAGTATGTTTTTTTAACACCTTTCTTTATTTCTGTTCAATTAAGGTGAAATGGGTGCTTTCCTTCCTATTTACCCATCAAATAGGCATCAGTCCTCCCGAACCAATACACACTTCACGCTGCTTTATTGTGTGCTTCTGGCAGATTTCCCTCTTCAAGTTGAATAGCCTCCATTAATTCCAAATATTTCTCTCTTTTTCTTTCCCTCTCACATACAGGCAAATACAGGGTCCCTCTGAATGTCCTTTTCATTGTGAATTCATGATTATTTCTGCTCACTTATGGTATCAGGGTCGTTGTACACAATCCCACTTTCAATACTATATGCACCAGGAAACATTTCGGGGCAGACACACTGCTTCGTTTCCAACCAGTGCATGTCCCATAACTGAAATCCTATAACTTTTTAATCAAACAAATGTTTGTTCTGCACTTCTTGGGCTGTAGTCGCCTCCAGATGACATTAATACAATAACACTGGGGAAGCATCGCAGAACAACTAATGAAGAAGAAAGCTGTGTGGACGGTCGAGAATAAATCCATCACTAGCGCACTATTATTGCAACGGTGTCAGGTTGCAGAATACATCTGCAAACAAACAACCGGTCTGGAGGAACCCACAAGGTTATTAGGTTATTTAATCTGTTGGGAGCCGCCCAGAGTGGCTGGGGAAACCCAGCCAGATGGGCGGGGTATAAATAAATTATTATTATTATTATTATTATTATTATTATTATTATTATTAATACTACTGCTGCTGCTGCTGCTATAGCACATCAGTATAATGTGCTGTAGGGACCCAGGTGGCGCTGTGGGTTAAACCACAGGGCCTAGGGCTTCCTGATCACAAGGTCGGTGGTTCAAATCCCTGCGACGGGGTGAGCTCCCGTTGCTCGGTCCCTGCTCCTGCCAACCTAGCAGTTCGAAAGCACATCAAAGTGCAAGTAGATAAATAGGTACCGCTCCGGCAGGAAGGGAAACGGCGTTTCCGTGCACTGCTCTGGTTCGCCAGAAGCGGCTTTGTCATGCTGGCCACATGACCTGGAAGCTGTATGCTGGCTCCCTCAGCCAATAAAGCGAGATGAGCGCCGCAACCCCAGAGTCGGACACGACTGGACCTAATGGTCAGGGGTCCCTTTACCTTTATAATGTGCTGTGATATATAATATGCACAGCTGTCTGCATATTAACCATGATTTCCAAAGGAAGAAGAACAAAAAGCACCCAGGAGCGGGAACATAGTTTAAGGTTGCTTCGTATGTTATCAAGTCGGACTACTGTTCCATCAAGCTCCGTAATGTCTACACTGACTGGCAGCAGCTCTTCGGGGTTTCAGACTGGGGATGGTCTCAGCCTTACTTGGAGATGCTAGGGCTTTAACCTGGGGCCTGAGTAGGAAGCACACGAGGGAAGGAAATGCGGAGCAAGGGAAGGAAATCAGTTGTGAAAAATTGTGGCGGAGGGGCATCAGTGCACAGCACACATACCTCTATTATCAGGCAACCTTGATCCTACAGATTAGTTTAAGCGCAGCTGAGCCAATAGCAAGAGCTGACAATAATAAACTGGTGATAATATGCAGCAGTCCTGTGCGTGTAAAACAGATCTTTCTCCTCTCCTACGGTCAACAGTGGCTATGGTGCAGCTTTGAACAGGGAAGCATGGCTGCCACGCATGGTGTGAGCGGTGCCCCTCCTGATGCCCAAGAAAAGGCCACTTCTCCGGTCAAAAAAGGTAAGAGGTGAGTGGCATTTTTTTTCTGGTGCTGCCTCAGGTCTACTCCATCCTCCAGTTCAGGCTCAAGAATGGCAGGATGGAGAATTCCCTCTCCAGAGGATCAAAGGGTTTAGCGGCACAATCTGGGCAATTCAAGATAAGGGCCATTTTGAGAATGGCCACCAAATGCACACTGAACTAGGAGTTGAGGCCAGTACTTGCTCCTGAAGACCATCCCTATATAGGAGACCCGAAATTTGGATTAATAAGACAGGGTTTCCTGTACCCAGCAAAAAAGACCCTCCCCTTCAACGTCAATAAGTCACAGGATTAATTCCATTAGACACATCTACTCCCAGCACAATGTTATTTTAACAAATTCATAAATTTGCCTGGGTGAAAGCCTCACAGGCGACAGATTACGTTTAAACTTGCATATTCTTGAAATGTATTAAATCCATCTGTCTCAATTAGCATATTTATCAATTAATTACAGCGGGAGTGTTTATTCTGGGAGCAGTGAGGCTTGCCATCTGAATAGCAGGGCAGTCTTTTGTTTTTATGAGACCAGAATGTGCAGTGAGAGAGGGCTTTATTTTCTTCCTTTTTTGTGTGTGTCGTATTTAAAGTTTCCCCTTTCATCACGTTCCCCCAAAGGCTGAGGAGCTTAATAGAAGGATTAAGACTTGCACCATGCTTTTATAAATACATTGACTTCAGTGTAAATCGAAAAGCAGAGAGGTCACTTGATTATGCCTAAGGATGACCCTTTAAACCCCGCACACTAATTCAGGGTCCTAACTTGGTATGCCTCACACTGCAAACACACAGCATGTATGGTAGGCAGTGGCTGGCAGACTACTAGTCAGGCGATTTAAGTAGGGTGTCATTCGCAGCTCATACTGAGTCAGGGAGGGATTGAGTCAGTGCATCCATGACCACACAGTCCTGCTGAAAGCCAAGCAGTGCTCCCAAATCTGATCCATCATGTCCTTCTCATTCCAGTATTCTATAGGCTAACAGCACCCACCATCTGCATTGGCATTCCTACCTTTACAAACCCAAACACACTCACACACCAAGCTTCTTACCCATCCACCTTGAGACCACCAACAGCAACTTCTGTTGCCCCCTGCCCATCGTTTCCATTCATTAGTCCAGCCCATTCATATTATTCACCACCAACTATCTCATTCCTTTCGTTCCTCTCTATGTATGCAATCATTTACACCACTAGATTTCCACTCTCCCCCTTTCCTGTGGTCTGCCCCCAAAGTGCCCTTGGCCTGTGCAACATGAATCTACCACTCCCACCCCACAAGTTCTTTTAGTTTTGCTCATGCCTTTCACACCAGAGGAATGCAAAAACAAAAGAGCCTTCTCCATCACCCACAGCACACGAAGAGAGAGAGAGAGAGAGAGAGAGAGAAACAGACAGACAGACACACTCTGTCAATTCCATTCAATATATTTTCACAGCAGGTCATAGGCATGTGGAAGGTAGGAGAGCCAATATTGAAGCAGCTCTTGCGCCATCAAATTGTGTGTGTGTGTGAGTGTGTGTGTATAATTCCCACAGACACACGTTTCTACAGATGTACCATGATGAAAAGTTAATCCACACAACTGGAGGTGGCTTCCTTTTCTCCCTCCTCTGCACCTCTAGAATCTAATCTTTGCACCCTTCCTCTTGGCTGCTATTTACCTGGGAGAGAGATGGCAGACATGACTGAGGGATGTGGAACAACGGTTAACTCTATGCAGCCTGTCCATTTGTTTAATTGGTACAGTTCCACCCCAGCTTTTCCTTCAAGGAGCTCAAGGTGGGTCCCATGCCAAGCATCCCCCCAACCCCCCAACACAAGCCTCTCCTTCGCTCCAACTATTAACCCCTTTGCTGCCGACATGCCTCGGTTTTCTCCCCAGCTCCGGCTGCCTCCGTCCGCTTCCCTTTTGCTCTCCCCCCCTCCCACCCCGTGCCGAGTCTTACCCGCGTCCTCCTCGTCGAAGCTGTTCATGCAGGGGAAGTAAATGGCCAGGGCCTCGAAGGACGCGGAGAGGCTGAGGCGGCTCTGCGATCGCTCCATGAAAAGCCCCGAGCCCGGGGCGCCTCCGGGGGCTTCGGCCGCAGCATGCGGCTTGGCCAGCTTCGACGCCCCATTCTTCACTCGGAGCACAGCCCGCGGCGTCTTGGCTACTGTGGGGGGGCCTTAGGGAGGTGAGAAATGGGCTGACCGGGGTGGGGGTGGGGAATATGAGGCGGGGGGGGGGGTGGCAGAAGAACGGACTTGAACCCACCCGCGGCGGAGATGGGAGGGAGAAAGAGAAGGTGATGCTGAGGAGGGAACGCGCAGGGAAGATGCTAGTGGTACCCAGGAAACTGAGCGCTCGGGAGAAAGGATGCAGGCAGTACCCGAGAGGGAAAGGATGCTGGTGGTACCCAAGAGAGAAAGGATGCTGGTGGTACCCAAAGGGAGGATGGATGCGGTGAGGAAGGATGCTGCCAGGAGAGCTGCTTCTTCCAGCTGCCGCTCTTCTCCCGAGGAGAGCTGCTGCAGCTGCTCTTTTGCCCCCAGGGAGGAGAGGAGGGAGGCTGCTGTGATCCCCGATGCAGATGTCAGGATGGAGCCTGATGCCCTTGCGAAGTCTGCGGCTCCCAGCGAGAGAACCACCTGCTGCTCCGCCCGCTCTCCCCGGGCGTCCACGGCTCTTCCCGCGGAGGCGCGTCTGGCTCTTCTCGCCGCGTCCCCCACCGCCAGGCTGCGCTCCTCGCGGCTGCCCGTCTCCGGCTCTCAATGGCTCTTCATTCAGCCCGGCGTCGGGGGCGGGGGCTGCGGCCGTGAAGTCATCCCGGGAAAGCCGGCGCGGCCAATCGGAGCCCGAGGGCGGGCGGAGAGGGGCAGTCGCTAGGGCTTGAAAGGGGACCCGCCGCTGGATAAGGGTTGGCGGCGGCCGTTGCCAGGCGGAAAGCGACGGAGCATGCGCCCTCGCGCCTTTTGTGTGGCGGCGGCTGCGGCGGACGGTTTGCAGCCCTTCGATTTCACGCTGCTGGAGTTCACCGGCTGTAGGATGTTCTTCAACACCATTCAATCACAGAATCAAGGGATTGTAGAGTTGGAAGGGACCACGAGGGTCATCTAAGTCCAGCCCCCTGCGGTGCAGGGATCTTTTGCCCAACGTGGGACTCGAACCCACCACCCTCAAATAAAGAGTCTCATGCTCTGCTGACTGAGCTACCCTGTTGCAGGCACTAACTCAACTCCAGAGGAATGGTATGGTAGAATGTGGAGTTAAGTCCTTATGGAGAAACTAACAAGGCATCTTAAAGCGACCAGGAACACAAAGACCAAAGATGTTTTTGAAACTGCATTTGTTGTTGTTGTTCGGTCGTTCAGTCGTCTCCGACTCTTCGTGACCCCATGGACCAGAGCACACCAGGCACGCCTATCCTTCACTGCCTCTCGCAGTTTGGCCAAACTCATGTTAGTAGCTTCGAGAACACTGTCCAACCATCTCATCCTCTGTCGTCCCCTTCTCCTTGTGCCCTCCATCTTTCCCAACATCAGGGTCTTTTCCAGGCAGTCTTCTCTTCTCATGCGGTGGCCAAAGTATTGGAGCCTCAGCTTCAGGATCTGTCCTTCCAGTGAGCACTCAGGGCTGATTTCCTTCAGAATGGATAGGCTTGATCTTCTTGCAGTCCATGGGACTCTCAAGAGTCTCCTCCAGCACCATAATTCAAAAGCATCAATTCTTTGGCGACCAGCCCTCTTTATGGTCCAGCTCTCACTTCCATACATCACTACTGGGAAAACCATAGCTTTAACTATACGGACCTTTGTCGGCAAGGTGATGTCTTTGCTTTTTAAGATGCTGTCTAGGTTTGTCATTGCTTTTCTCCCAAGAAGCAGGCGTCTTCTAATTTCGTGACTGCTGTCACCATCTGCAGTGATCATGGAACCCAAGAAAGTGACATCTCTCACTGCCTCCATTTCTTCCCCTTCTATTTGCCAGGAGGTGATGGGACGTCTTTATTCAGTGCACTGGAAAGGACAATGCTGTCCCCTCACCACTGGCTACCCATGGCTCACTTGGGGACAGCTTGTTAAGACGGAGAGTAGAAGACACCAAACTGATGCAATCAGATCTAAACTACTTACAAACTTAATGTTTGTATTATTTACATCAGGCATGCCCAACAGGTCGATCTACCGGTAGATCAGTGGACATCTGTGGTAGATCACAGGCTCCCCGCAAAGAAGCTCAACAACTTTGGCTCCCCTAAGAAAAGCTCAACAACAACTTTGCCCTGCACCCCTAAAACAGGGCTTTCCTTCCTAAAAAAAAAAAAAAAAAGCTCAACAACTTAGACCTGAACCCCCCAAAAGGGGATAGATCACTGCCAGTTTTTAACTCTGAGTAGATCGCAGTCTCTTGGGAGTTGGCCACCCCTGATTTGCATTATCATAGAATTGTAGACTTGGAAGAGCTCCTCAGGGTCATCTTGTCCAACCCCCTGCAATGCAGGAATTGCAACTTGATCATACATGACAGATGGCCGTCCAACATCTGCTTAAAAACCTCCAAGGAAGGAGAATCTACCGCCTCCTGAGGGAGACCATTCCACTGTTGAACAACTCTTACTTTCAGAAAGTTAAAACAAAATAAAAAAATTCCTTCCAGTAGCACCTTAGAGACCAACTAAGTTTGTTCTTGGTATGAGCTTTCGTGTGCATGCACACTTCTTCAGATTCTTCAGACACTTCTGAAGAAGTGTGCATGCACACGAAAGCTCATACCAAGAACAAACTTAGTTGGTCTCTAAGGTGCTACTGGAAGGAATTTTTTTATTTTGTTTTGACTATGTCAGACCAACACAGCTATCTACCTGTTTCAGAAAGTTATTCCTGATGTTTACTTGAAATCTCCTTTCTTCTTGTAACTTGTATATGAATGGAATGTTTCTTGGGGTGTTGGGGATATATGAGGATTGTGATATGGGTTTTTTGAAACTGAAAAATAAAGTATTTTAATACCATGTGTCAGGTGGGATTATTTTGCGGTGTGCACAGGTGCCAAATGTCCAGGTGGAAATAATGCCTTCCAACACAATTCTGTGCATGTTTGGTCAGAAGTAAGTGGCCTTGAGTTCAATGGCATTTACACCCAGTTAAATACGTATAGGATTGCAGCCTTTGAACTTCGGACAGAGGTCTCTCTATTTGTTTATTTTAATTGGGGGGTTTTTAATACCGCTGTTCCAAAAGCAGCAACAGCCTCTCAAAGCAGTGCACAAAAAATCAAGAGATCACATCCTCAACTAAACTCATTTAAAATCCATTTTAAAAAATGATTATATAAAACCACGTAGAAAAGGAGTGGGCATGTTGTCTTATTTACCGGTATATACCACTCTGGGGCTGAAAGGCTCCCAATATGTTGAACAGCATATTGCAACCAAACACCCAGAAAGAGACAATAAAATGTCATAAATATATGAATATATTATTTAAGTGCCTGCACATGAGAATTCTCGTGCAGCAAAAGTGTGATGGACTGTGACCTTTAATATATAAGCCATAAGAATATACAACAACAGAATATACATACAACTTCACCATAGGAGGACAAGTAGAAAGCCTGAAACATATATATATATCAGATGGTGGGTGCTGTTAGCCATGTGCAGGAGAGTCTGAAATGACCTCATTGAATGGATGTTAAATGTTGAGAGGGCTAAATGGGAGGGGATCTGCCCTGAGATAATCAGAATCCAGGCCATTGAGGCCTTTTGGATATCAAAGCAGCACCTTGAGTTGAGGTTGGAAGGAGCTGGAAAATATTGTAATGTTTTAAAACAGCTAATAGGAAAATGCTGGCTTGAGCCCACCATAATCAAACAGCATCATTTGGCACCAGGACACCCCCACAAAGACACCACTGCAGCGATCCACAATAAAAGCCCCCCCCCCAGCAAGGATAGCAGTGGTTAGGTCTCTTGTCTTTCAGTAGTGGACATATCATTTATTATACACTGCTCAATATTCAGAATTTCTAAGCGGTGTACATATCATTGTGGTTTTTTTTTTAAAAAAAAATAGCACACCAATTTTGCTTGGTGTTTGCAAAGAGAGCTGAGAATCAGCTGAGCAAATAGCGATATTGTGAATATCTGGTACTGTCAGTCTGTTTGTTTTTATACAACTTTTTATCCATGTCTTGATCCTATGCTTACATCCCTGCTGTGAAAAGCTGTTCCTGTTGATTTCTGTAGTTTATATCAATCCATGGTTCAAAGGCACAGAAGCAGGCAGGCTGGCAGGCTGTTTCCCCTGCTAAAACCACCAGTTTCCTTCCCCACCAAGCTGATATGGCTCAGAATTCTTCCTGCTTGGAGGTAAGAAGGGCAAAATATATTTTTTAAAAACTTGCGATCCATGTTTTCTGCAAAGCAGGTGACTTATATTTCCATTCTTTCTCCCATGCTTCCATCATTGTATGATTTCTAGACACAGACATATTAAATGGATCGTTCAGTACAACATTATTAAATGGCTTGTTTGTACAACATTTGCCACAAAGGAGCATTACATTTATTTGTTACTCAAGCACTTTAAAGCCACTACTTCTGCGCAGCCTTTAAAAATCGAGACTCGGAATAAACTCAGAACAGATGATCATGCAGGTGAGATTATCCTATGTTTGTTTCCAAGCATTTAAATTTACCCTATGGGAGGCGAACAGTCTGATGCATAACACATATAGGCACATTTTGCACCATCAAAAGCATTCCAACAGTAGCTGGGAGAAAGGAGACAAACAGATTTGATTCATCTCCTTGCTCTCATATTTTGTTGTGTCAACTCCTTCCTTTAATGTGGGAACGAAGCAGTAGAGCTGTCGCAGGCTTCCTAGAAAAAGAGAGGCGTCATTTAGTCAATAGCTGCTAAAGCCCTTCTCTAATAATGCAAGCCTCGCATTCTCCTAGCACAGTCCAGTGGACTCTCAGCATCTGAGAGGGAGCAGTCACTGGTCAGGGTTTATGGTGTCACATATAAATAAGCAAGCTTCGTTTCCGAACATTTCCTGAAGGCCGGTTTCCTACTCTTCTCTCTCTCTCTCCCTCAAAGTTCATCCAGAAAGCCTGGCTGCCAATCAAAAGCACCAGCTGTCCTCAGAAGATGAGCATTGCTCACCCAGGAAACTCAAAAGCAGTGTAGGCACGATTGCATCATATGCTTCCATTTGCGTGGAGGGATCTCTGCCTAGCGATTCTGTGTGACTAAAACCTCAGATAGAAAATAAGATGGAGTCTCAGCCTTCAGTTGGTTTTCCCAGCAGCAGGCAGGTTTCCTTGTTGTGTCACAAAGAGAAGAAGCCCCCAATCCTTTGCCCAAATCATTTCCAGTTGCTATCAAAGGAGGAATTAGGATTATTCTATTGCCATTTCACCTTTTCAAATGATTTAAATTATTGTTGTTGATTTTTCTTAGTGATGATTATCTTGTTTTCAGTTTTTTGCAAACTACATTGAGGGTTTTTTTTTTGCTTTTTACAATCAAGTGGTGCAACCTCTCAATCTCTCTCTCTCTCTTGTTGTTTTTGTTGTTTAGTTGTTTAGTCTTGTCCAACTCTTCATGACCCCATGGACCAGAGCACGCCAGGCACTCCTGTCTTCCACTGCCTCCTGCAGTTTGGTCAAACTCAAGTTGGGAGCTTCAAGAACACTGTCCAACCATCTCATCCTCTGTCGTCACTTTCTCCTTGTGCCCTCCATCTTTCCCAACATCAGGGTCTTTTCCAGGCAGTCTTCTCTTCTCATGCGGTGGCCAAAGTATTGGAGCCTCAGCTTCAGGATCTGTCCTTCCAGTGAGCACTCAGGGCTGATTTCCTTCAGAATGGATAGGCTTGATCTTCTTGCAGTCCATGGGACTCTCAAGAGTCTCCTCCAGCACCATAATTCAAAAGCATCAATTCTTTGGCGACCAGCCCTCTTTATGGTCCAGCTCTCACTTCCATACATCACTACTGGGAAAACCATAGCTTTAACTATACGGACCTTTGTCGGCAAGGTGATATCTCTGCTTTCTAAGATGCTGTCTAGGTTTGTCATTGCTTTTCTCCCAAGAAGCAGACGTCTTTTAATTTCGTGACTGCTGTCACCATCTGCAGTGATCATGGAGCCCAAGAAAGTAAAATCTCTCACTGCCTCCATTTCTTCCCCTTCTATTTGCCAGGAGGTGATGGGACCAGTGGCCAGGATCTTATTTTTTTTGATCTTGAGCTTCAGACCATATTTTGCACTCTCCTCTTTCACCCTCATTAAGAGGTTCTTTAATTCCTCCTCACTTTCTACCATCAAAGTTGTGTCAAAATGGATAGCCTCTGTGTATACCAACTTGAGTTCCTTGGAGAAAGGGCAGGATGCAAATGACCACACAATTACAATATCATCAGTATACATCAGAGAGGAGGAACCTTTTTGGCCCAGCAGCCCAGGCAGGCAGAGAGTCCACCCACATGGGTCAACTTTGACAGGTGGGGGGGACAACCCACATGTCAATTTCCTGCTGTCATTATGATTGACAGGCTGGTTGTTCAAAGATCAGATTGGCTCTGGGTATTTTGGAGAGGTTCTACTTTGGCTTGGACAAATACAAAATAAACAAATAGCTCAATTGGTAGAGAATGAGATTCTAAATCCCAGAGTTGTGGGTTTGAGTCCCACCCTGGGTGAAAGATTCCTGCATTGCAGGGGGTTGGACTAGATGATCCTTGAGGCACCTTCCAACTCTTCAATTCTATGACTCTATTATTCTGTGAAGCCTTAAATCTGTCCCAATTCAATTCTTGATTTGGAATTCATTCAAATCTTTAGCGCACCCCTACCTTAAACCATAGGCTTGGACAGTGCTTTTTTCTGGGGGGGGGGACGCAGGGGTATGCATACTCCTAAACATTTTGTGAATCTTTGTACTTTTGTCCATTTACTGTATTTATTTTTCCCGATTTGAACTATAAAATGGTGATTTTCTTGAGTCAAAATGAGAGCACCCCTAAACATTTTTTAAAGGGAAAAAAAGCACTGGGTTTGGGTAGAAATTGGTTTGTACAATTAAAGAAAGTTGTGTTCCGCTGGCTGTTCGATGGCTTTTGACAAAGCATTCCCCTCAATCAATGCTCTGTTTGTAAATGGCAGTAATAATGGTCTACCTCATGAGCTTGATAGGAGTGAGAAAACTGAGAATAAGTGAAGTAACATTATTACCCTAAGCCCCGGGAATAAAATGTACTATAAATCTTGATGTTTAGAAATAAAGATCTCTATTGCTTCTGAGAACATGGAAGCAGATCTTGAGTCATAGACCTCTTGCGGCTTTCACTGCATCACCTGCCAATATTGTCAGATGGAAGTGGTCCAAATGCCTTAAAGTAGAAAGACATCTCTCTATTACCAAAGTGTCCAGGAGCAGATTCAAGCTATTGAGATTCATGCAATCGGCTCTTGAACGCTTAATGCCTGTTGCTAGTAGGTACATGGGGTTTGAGCTACCTAAAGTTTCTGGCCACGTGATTAAATTTGGTGATAATAATAATAATAATAATAATAATAATAATAATAATTTTTGTACCCCGCCCATCTGGCTGGGTCTCCCCAGCCACTCTGGGCGGCCTCCAACAGAACATTAAAATACATCAAAATATCACAGGTTAAAAACTTCCCTAAACAGGGCTGCCTTCAGGTATTTTCTGAATGTAGGATAGTTGTTTATCACTTTAACCTCTGCTGGGAGGGCGTTCCACAGGGCGGGCGCCACTACCGAGAAGGCCCCCTGCCTGGTTCCATGTAGCTTTGCTTCTCGCAGTGAGGGAACCGCCAGAAGGCCCTCGGCGCTGGATCTCAGTGTCCGGGCTGAACGGTGGGGGTGGAGACGCTCCTTCAGGTATACAGGACCGAGGCTGTTTAGGGCCGTTTACCACACCTCCACACTTCTCTAGATTTTTGAGCAGTTAATAGAGGTGATAAGTCTTTAGCTGGAGATTCAGATGCCTTGCTAATGCCATTAAATGTGCCTCTCTTTTTAATAACTTCTGCAGACTCCTGAACCCTTGCAGTCTTTCTCCCCCAAACTCCCTCTCTTCAGAGGCCCCGGTAGGTGACTTCCTCTGTGATATCTGCTTAGCATACGAGCTCCCCCACCCCCCCCACCCCCCGGTAAATTCAGTCATTAACATAAATGAAAAAAAATGCACAGAAATAAAGCCTACCTTTGGAATAGACATACCTGCAATTGCACAACTGGGCACAGATTCTGCTTTTCAAAATTCTGAGTATCTAGGATTTTTTACACTTGCTTTTAAAAAGTAAGTTTCTAACCCTTGTTGTTATGGAAGGAAAATCTGGACGCATGCAGGACACTACAGTTAAGACTTCGGAACAGAGGTCAACACCTTTCCCAGCTTCTTTTGGGTCATCTCTGTGGCGTTTTAGCTCTGCAATGCACTGCATTTCTGGAGGGATCCAACCCAGGTTAAAGAAACTGCATTGCCTGCTTTGACTCCAATTCTAGTTAAATTGTTGGCATGTGGGGAGTTTTTCTTCTCCTTCATGTCTCTGCCACACAGACACTTATGTCTCAGATCCCTATCCTCCATATTCAGCTAATGCCACCGCTTTTGCCGTATTCTCTCCAGATTGACAATCTTTGAAGCAAAACAGAGATGGCAGTTCAGCAGCTTCCTGTCAGATGGCACAGCAGGTTCCAACTTTGATCGTTACTCAGTTACTCATGGCATTCAGTTTCCAGGGAAAAGAAATCCCAATCAGGGCACTCTGATTGGCTGAATTCATTATCTGACAGTCTGGAAATGGAAGTGTAGTTTTGTTAAGAGAGCTGAAAGGGTGACCTTTATTCCCCTCACAGAGCTTACAATTTCCAGAGTTCCCTGGAAAGAGGGGTTGACTGTTAAGCCACTCTGGAAATTTATGATGACAAAAAGTAGTTTTAATGTTCTTCTCGTGTACACGCCAAAGTGTTGAGGTGCATGCAGGCCACACAGATCCAATTTTTCCTTTTGTGCACGTTCATCCACACACAGCTCCTTTCAATTTCAGGGCTCATCCAGACCTGAGTTAGTCCTGTACTTGGAAAGCACAGGTCCGAGAAGTTTTCCACTTGCTTTCTAGGCGTGGGTCTGCTTTCTGCTGGAAAACCCATTCTTTAGCAATAAATCGGAGCAAATGTCAATCCGGAAAAAAACCAATTGACGTTTGCTCTGATTTAGCAATAGAGATTGGGTTTACCCAACAGAAAACGGCAAAGCAAGGGTGAGTCTGGATGAGTCCTCACTCTGTCTCAGTGTTTCTTATCCACACTAGTGGGCAGTGCCTGATGGGGTATGTATTTGCACTGTGTGTTGCAGTCCCCTCCCCTCAATTAGTCCTTCCCACACCTTCCCCATCTGCGATCCATTTTGGGAATGTGCACAGGTATTTGTTTACCTGTGCATGATCAATTCTGCTTTAAAGGAAAATGAGATGAATGTTTGCCAGTATACCAGACTTGCACAGAACAACAGGTTAAAAATACCCCCCACAAAAAAGTGTGTGTTGTGCCAACCACATCAGTAGCCTACTAAGGAACACCTCACCAGTGGTATGGTGATAGATGGCACCCAGTGAAATATCACCACACATGGGTTTTTTAAAAAAAGAATCCTGCCCACGCAATGTGCTTCCGTATGTAACACGCAATTTTATGGTGGATTTCCCTCCCTTACTGCATTATCCATGGATCAGGAGATTTTGAATTAAATGTGGAGAAAGTGCAGGCTGCCATGACTGTGTCTGACTTTCTTGGCAAGTATCCATGCAAGCATATGTTGAATTTTATTGATCTGTGGTCGTTGTTTTCATTATTTTAACTCAGTTCAGTTCGTGTTGTTCAGCCAGGCATCCTACTAAGGATGACCAAGTATTAAAAACCCAAATGCATCCTAAGTGCAGACTTATACATACACAAAGGCACACACAAAGAGTCATGCCAGAGGCACAGCCCCAGGCTGTTGTTGCTGAAGATATAGGCAGCAGACAATTTAAGGAGCTTTGGTGTTCTGCCTAGACTTCACCTACAACACTTGCCTCTGCCAAAAAAAACCTGCATGTCCCATAGAGGGGCAGGAGACTTCCTTGGGAGTAATGAGGGCTGTGTTTTCCTTCCCCCAGTTTCTGCCCCACCAGGAGAGGAGACAAAGCGAAGTGAACCATTCAGAACCATTCTATACATTACACATGATAGTGGAGTAAAGTGGTGGACTTTTCAGCTCTACCATTTCAGATTACAGATGGGGGAATATTTTTGTGCAGTCCCCTGTCTAAGAAACTCCAAGCATTTAATAAACACTGGGTGCATGAGCGTAGCCAGGGGGGCAAGGGGGCAGCTGCCACCCCCACCCCCAGATCAAGTAAAACAATAGAAATACTTAACTAACTAACCAATCATGTTGGTTCTGCCCCTCCCCTAACAAAAATCCTGGCTACACCCATGACTGGGTGCTGCCAGGCTGCTACTATTTTGGGGTAGGATTGAATCACATACCAGCAAATTCTGGGTACATAATTACAGTGGATTGGGATGTCTTGCACAACAGATGGTCTAGAAGTGCAATATATCTCCCTTCACCAAGGGATTGAATATATGTAGTGCTATCTCTGACGTTTACCACATGCTGGAAGTTGTTTAGATGCAAGGACTTCAGAATATACAACACAACCATCCCTGCAGTGTGAAGTGGCAACATCCAGAACTCTTCCACCTTATTCTGCATACAGAGCTGGCCCTATCATTAGGCAGAGGGGTTAGGCTGCCTCAGTCAGCAGATGCTGAGAAGCAGCAGTGAGGCACGGGAGGACAGAGCTGTGTGTATTTCACTTGGCTTGCCGTTTGCCCCTTCCTGCCCTCAGGTGTGGTGTAGGAGGCTGTGCTGTCTCATATCTAGTGCCCAAATAAACTTCCACTGCCAGTCTGGTTGGCTTCTGTATGTTGGAATGGGGTGAGGTGCTATCTTGCCATCTGTTTCAGGCAGCAAAATGTCATGAGCTGCCTCTAGTCTGCATCAGGAGCAGGGGACCTTTGGCCCTCCAGATGTTGATGAACTCCAACTCACATCATCCCTGCCCATTGACCATGCTTGCCAGGGCTGTTGAGAGCTGCAGTTCATCAACATCTGGAGGGTCAAAGGTCCCCAACTCTTGGTCTGCATAGCGTATCAAAAGGCTAAGGCAATCCACGCTGAACTGCATGAGCTGTTTTTAGGCTCAGGTCAGTTTGCAAAATACAGCTTGCAGTTAAGTCATTTCCATTTTAGCTGTAGAATTGCAATCCCTAGTTATTCACTTATCCAGCTTAGCAAATTAGGCCTTTCTTATTCTGCCAATCACCTACATTTTTTCCTTAGAAATTATTTCATTATACAACAATTCCCATTGACGCTTGAAATCCTGTTAATATATTTACCTGGTGAGCTTTTTGTTAGCCAATTTATTACACTTAATCCCAACTGATTTTTTGTTTGGAGTTTGCTATTTGAGCCTCCTCATTCATTTTAGCTTTTTTTCTTTTAACCTTTGGAAATAGATACTGCTTGCATGTGCAAAAGCAGAAGCTGTTTTTGGGGAAAAAAATCTGACCCACATAGCTTTCTTTAGCAAATGTGGAACAGACGCTTTGTGCTATATACAGAAGGGATGTGGAGGTGGGAAGCCATAATAGAGAGCTAGCAGGATGCATTTGAATGAGCACTTGCTTGTTGTGCAGACAAACTGCTTCCTTCATCTCTTTCATTCATTCCCACTCATGTCACTGTCGGTGTCACAAATGGAAGCGATGATGGAAAGAGAGGAGCCATCAGAAATGTCTGAATTTTTGCAAGCAATTTCTTTTAGCAAAGCACAACAAGGACATCGAGGTGATCCAGATCTGTGTATGCCTAGGCTCTGCCACCCTCAGCTGTAGATTTCCCACTCTGTTACCACCAAGCAGCACACAACAACCCATCTCTCACTTCTAAACCACTGAGCCTCTTGGGCTTGATGATCAGAAGGTTGACGGTTCAAATCCCCATGATGGAGTGAGCTCCCATTGCTCTGTCCCAGCTCCTGCCAACTTAGCAGTTCGAGAGCACACCAGTGCAAGTAGATAAATAGGTACTGCTGCGGTGGGAAGGTAAACAGCATTTCTGTGCGCTCTGGTTTCTGTCGCAGTGTTCCATTGCGCCAGAAGTGGTTTAGTCATGCTGGCCACATGACCTGGAAAGCTGTCAGTGGACAAACACCGGCTCCCTTGGCCTGAAAGCGAGATGAGCGCTGCAACCCCATAGTCGCCTTTGAGTGGACTTAACCGTTCAGGGGTCCTTTACCTTTTACCTACAGCTGCTGGCACAAGATCTCTCCTCCTCATTTCATTTCCCTTTCCCTGTAAGACATATCCCATACTATCTAGGAGCTGCCCCACTCCCCCCCCCAGAGGGTGCAGGGGGTGAGGCTAGAGAAAGATAATTCTGCAATCTGCCTTCCACTTGTGCAACCACTAGGTATACAGTCCAACAGCTGGAGTCAGGATGATGCAATTAAAACGGAATTCTAACTGTAGGTTTCACTCATGCTTCACAGCAAGCCCAGGTGAGGCAGAAGGCAGTGAGAAGGAGCTCCGATGGGTTAAAGATATAATATCTGTAACCTGGGGCTCAGCAGCAAGTATTTGGGAAATTCTAGTCTAAGCCACAGGCTCTCGTTAATGAGCATTCTATTTTTATCCGTGATCGAAACATTAAATGGTCAGTCACATGGCTTTAATCAATGAATGTTCCCAGTGCTATTTATAGTCCGGTGCACATTTCTCTGAGGCCAGTTCATTCACTTAAAAAGGTTTCGGCAGACAGAAAAGAAGCATGTCTAGAAAGTATTTTCTGAATAGCTTTGCTGAGTCAAAAACATCTACTTTTAATTCAACGCGAAGAAAACTGGTATAACTGACCAAAGGCAAGAAGTACGAGTGGGGAATTAATTTTTATTCTCTCCCCATCCATGGCAGCTGAGATTAAAGCATCAACAATCCATGTGGCACAGAATATATAAAAAGTGTACTATCTAAGTTAGTTGCTGCCTTTCCAGGAAGATCATGGAGCTGCAAATAGCCAAAATAAATGCCTGTTGACATATCTGTTGCCAGCCTGTCACCTGAAATTTCCCATTGGCTGAGCTACTGTGATGTTGCGGGAAGGTTGTGGGGTTTTTAACTTGCAGTGGGGTAGTTAGCCCACAATTGCTAACCAATGGTTAGATACCATGAGGAGAACAAAAGGGCAACTTGGCTGAGGAAAAGAAACATCAAGCTATACCTAGAGCAGGGGTCAGCAACCTAAGGCCCATGGGCTAGAAGCGGCCCATGGAGGTTGCTTGACCAGCCCACGAGCTGCCCCCGAACCAAGCTGCCCACTCATGCGCGGCGCTAAACCGGCACGGCACAGCACGGGGACTCGCTTCTGCAGCTCCGAAAATTGCATCTGTGCATGTGCAGATGCCGAAAATCGCGTCTGCGCATGTGCAGATGCTGAAAATCACAAGCATGCGCGCTAATGCGTGCCCGTGATCCAGCCCACGGAGGGATCTCCGCAGGACTACTGCGCCCCAGGCAAGATAAACCTTGTTTACCCCTGACCAAGAGTCAAGGAGAAACTACAGTAGGTATTGTGGCTTGAGGGAGGAAATGAACAGGCTGTTGCCATTTTCAGGAGCAGGTGCCTATACGTTGTTAGTCAGGGGGCTCTGCCCCCACTGCTTGCTCTTCCCACTAACCCCCATCTGAATTTGTTCTGCACTGGCTGCCATTTTGTGGGTACCTGCAGAAACTGCACATGCCACACAAACCCTCTCTTTCCTCAAAAAAATATTATTAATTGCTGTTGTTTTCAAATTAAAGCTGAGCAGTTGAGTTTCCTCCACAGCCACCCTTTTCGGCAATTGATTTTTATTTAAGTTTCAAAGGTTTTTAACAATTTAACTTCAAATTTAATACCAATTTAAAATAATGATAGTCATATTTCTGAGCATGTCCATTAAAACCAGTAGCCTTAGCTACTGTTTTCATTGGGTTTACTCTGAGTATGACTCGTTGCCTTATCGCAATCCATGGGGTGATAGTTGATGTCAACTCATGGTAATCTGAATTCACTCTTATTCCTGCTTCATACTTTGCATTATGTAGGTGTAACCCTAATATTTGTTAAGGGTACATCTAAAATGTAATTTGCGAATGGGATGCACATGCAACGTCACACAAAAGTGCTCAGAAAGCTGTGTGCCTAATGGGTTAATAATAGAATTGTAGAGGATGGGACCACGTGGGTAATCTAATCCAACCCTTTGCAGTGCAGGAATCTTTTGCCCGGCATCAAGCTGTTGAATTTGTGGAAAGATCCTAAAGGGTTGAGCCCTTTAACGAAAACAGCTTTGAGTTCTTGAATGGGTTCGATGTAAGCCCCAGGTTTTTGACCTTGGTATTAAATATATAGCAGTAAATAGAACCTGCAGGGTAATTTAAACCCAGTTTTCTGCATGGAACACTGACTTCCCTAGAAATATTTTAGCATTTGCGGCCAGCAGTGCTGTGGCTCTTAGTTCCTCATCACTTGTCTTCATATTTTCCTCTGAGGTGTGAGGTTAGCTTTGATACTATTACCATGTTACAGTATTAGGGTGTACAGGAGAGCCAGTGTGGTGTAGTGGTTAAGAGTGGTAGATTCGTAATCTGGTGAACCAGGTTCGCATCTCCACTCCTCCACATGCAGTTGCTGGGTGACCTTGGGCTAGTCATACTTCATTGAAGTCTCTCAGCCCCACTCACCTCACAGAGTGTTTTGAGACTCCTTCGGGTAGTGATAAAGCGGGATATCAAATCCAAACACTTCTTCTTCTTGTATGTGTTGAATATATAAAGCATGGATACATATGAATGGAAGAAAGTGGGGGGGGGGGACAGGCTGCAGGCTTTGGTCAATTAATGTGTGCAATTAATGGATTAAGGATTTAATTACAGGGTTTCAAATGATCTGTAATCATCACTGTTCTCCGTGAAAGTCCCTGGTTTTGCGGAACAGGCCACCGCTGTGTTTCAGTGTTTAAAGTGTTTTTTAAAGTGTCTGCTTTTGGAAAAAAACTAATTGAAAGAACTTATAAAGTGGTAATTCAGCTGCTGCTGCTGCTGCTGCCTAATGGTTGCATGCCAGTTTTTTTGTGTGTATTATCCTCCTGTGCTGTTTTTTTGAAAGCCCTGATTTGTGTCCAGGATTTTTGTTCCAACAAATAGTGATTTTAATCCAGGCCTGTGCAGAGTGAACAGGCAATGCGCTACTACTGAGAGGTTTAAGGGGTACGCCGCCTTTAATCAAAGCTTTCCTCCTTGCATGTTCAAACTATTTTACTGCTTCCTGTTCAGCAAATTTAGGTCGCTTCTACAACGAGGCATTTTAGCAAATTGGTATTGGCTTTCTGCAATTGGCTGAAAGTAGAATTTAAAAAGTGGTTCAACACAGCAGTTAATATAGAGCTATATTATCTGGCAATACCCATCCCTATTGCCAAGATCCTAATATAATGTTCACTCAGAAAAAAAGTCCTGTTCAGGAAAGGTCACCTGCAATGTTAATTAGAAACTTTCTTCTTACAGCTTCTGCCCCTTTTATTGTTTCTTGTTCAGCAAAGCAACAGTTTTACTGAGTAATCTTTTAACTGCATTGTAATTACTCAGTTCCTGCTTCTTGCATGGGGGCAGAGCAGGACTTCAGTTTCTGGTTTCCACTCATGTTTTTTCCATTTACAATTAATTTGAATAGGAAGCAATAATAGAAACTGCACAGATGAAGCTTCTATGTAGTGCAAGGATTGTCTTTGCATTGTCCTGTCCACTTTCCTTCATTTGAGGCTCTATATGTGTGTGGTCTGAGAAGCTTGCACCATTTTCTTGCTTCTGAAGACAGCCATGCTATTATTAGCTTTTGATGCCCGCGTAAATAGCTTTAAAAGCAATGTAGGATTTGGCTGCAAAGTTCAAGAAAATCCCACAACATTCCTCTCTATGAGAACAGACCAGGAAGAAGTGGAAATAATGATTGGTCATTGGAATGAAGGAAGATAAACAAAAAAATAATCTTCCGGGCAATAGTTTCTTATTTAAAAGCAAAACACAAGGAATCAATTTACTAGGGAACACAGTAGGAAACAGATGGGCTAAACTATTACAGGGACAATCAGGTGCCTGCATCCAACCTCAGAAGAACCCATTTGTACAGCGTAAGGAGGGGTGGCATGGCATATCTTCTCTGACGTGTTCCCAGGAATGGGGCTGGCACAAGTTAATTATAATATTGTTTTACATAACAATCATATCAGGGGCCACAGTTGCAGCTGACGAAATGGAATGGATTACCTGCCTGCCACTATATTTCAATGTGCATTGGAGAGAGATCAGCACAGGTCTCTTCTGTCGTCCTGCAATTGTGCCCCAGTTTCCTTAGTCCTTGGAGCTGTCTATGAAGTCATGGGTGGGGAAACTGAGGTTTGGGAACTGAATGTTCCCTTTGGTGCATATCTGCCTGGCCACACCATTCTCCACACTTTTGGCTGGCTAGCACTTGCCCTTGAACTCTCGTAATAGATCTTGTTTGCCCTGGTAGAGGGTAGAGAATGTACAACACTTAGCCTACTGCACATAGGTCAAAAATTACTACTTCTTTTTTGCTCTGCCAGCATTTATCTCTGGTTTTGCCTATTGCTGACATGTGGTCCCTGGAAGGCTTCCAAGGCGGAAGAGTGTCCCTTGTGCTGGAAAAAGTTCCACACCTCCCTGGTGTCGTCGCAAAGCAGCCGACTATTGTCTCATGAGTGTTCCAAATTCAGAATAACAGATAGCTGTCTGGAAATGGAAATGTTGGAGAGGAAAGGATAACTAAGATGATAGACTATGCTGAAACAGATAACTAAGATGATGGATAACTATGGATAACTAAGATGATAGACTATGCTGAAATGGCAAAGATGACCTAGAACAGTGATGGCTAACCTTGACACTCCAGATGTTTTGGGACTACAACTCCCATCATCCCTGACCACTGGTCCTGTTAGCTAGGGATGATGGGAGTTGTAGTTCCAAAACATCTGGAGTGTCAAGGTTAGCCATCACTGACCTAGAAGATCCAGGATCAAGATGAAAAAAAAGTTTATACAAGACTGGACAAAAATTTATAGAGTACCTTAAGGTTGACTACAAAGATCTGAAAACATTAGCAGGATTGATATTACATCTATGAAGTAATGTGAATGAAGGTTATAAATGAATTTGAAATGGAATGGAAATGTTAAAATGTGTAAGGAAACAGGGGAGAAATTGGAAACCAGGGGGGGGGGGAGTCCAGAAGAGATAATCAATTAGCTTTTAATTTGTGTTAAGTTGAAAAATTTTCAAAAAAAAATATTTCAAAAAAAATGGGGAAAAGAAGATCAATCATAATCAGGGGAGGAATCAGTGTCGATTTTATTTGCTCAAATATTTTTCCATCTATAAGATGCCCCCATGTATAAGACACCCACTATTTTTGGGCAACAACCAATTGCTAGTCCACCCTCGGCACTATCCATGTATAAGATGCCCCCTAATTTTTTACATTCTTTTTTTTTTGAGGGGGGGGACCTAGTTTTATACACAGAAAAATACAGTAATTGCAGCCAGATTAAGCAAGTCTGGGATCTGCATCCTCGCTGAACTCTTTTTAACTGCTAAAGAGTGAAATGATATCTTATCGCTGCCTCCTTTGTCTGCTTCTTTAATTGCTGCTCTTTGTTTTATTGGTATGATCTTTATTCCTGTTGTTTTACTGTTTTGAGCTGCTCTACAGATATATATCAGAAAGTGGCATAGAAATCGGCAAAATACATACTGGTTGTTATTTCGATGGTTGGCTTTAATGGTGAGCTGCAGAGCCTGGGTATAAAAACTTGCAGATAAATACAGGAAAGGTTTTGCATGCCCTAAAGGTAAAGGTAAAGGGATCCCTGACCGTTAGGTCCAGTTGTGAACAACTCTGGGGTTGCGGCGCTCATCTCGCCCTGCTCATTAAATAATGCTGTCATGCAAGGACTATAGGTGTGAATAATATCACATCAGTTTGGCCCCAAGAAATGGGACAGATACAACTGATACCACAACGCTTGGGAGAAGCTGCCCCCTCCTTCACCAAATGCTCAGCAAAACATTAAGGAATTTGCATAATGCTCCCTAATTGAAATTTCTCGGCAAGATTTTAATAACAGAGCAGTAAATTCCTTTGCAGGAAGGTTAATTCCTCTGGGTCAGCCTGTATCCTGGCCTGTCTGCATTTCAGCTCCCAGGCAGGCAGAGAAATAACAAGCTGCTAATTTTGCATTCCCACTATAGAACTGTCACTCAAACCACTTGTTATGCACAAGGGTGTCGTCAGATCCCCGTCTAACCAACTCTTCTGTCAGTCAAATTGGTTTGCAAAGTAGGGAATAAATGTGGCGGGCTTGTGATTCAGAACTACAGCCTTCTGCTGCACTTTCCTTATTTGGGAAATTTGCAGTCAAATCTAACAATGCATATTCTTGCTAATTAGTAAGTCTATGGGCTAACAACCACAGAGCTATAAATTTCTAGAAAGGCTGACTCAGACCATAGGAATGCAATTGGTGAAGAGAGAGCTCTATGTGATATCATTTCCCCTGTTTCCAGTAGAAATAAGAAATGAGAGATATAAACCCTTCTCCTTCCTGTCACTCATTCTTTCTTTGTCTTTGTCGCACCATGTCCTTAATGGAGATGAATGTCTGTCTACTCTCTCCCTGAGCGAACACTCCATTTTAGAATTCAGCTATGTATTTTGTAACCTAGAAGTTTTTTACCTGCATTGTTTTTGCTGTTGTTGCTTGCTGAAAATGAGTGCAAGACTTTACGTAAGTAAAACACTATTTTAAACTTACTTTACATTCTGTGGTTAGATTATTTTACCAACTATAAAGGGGGAAACCAGCTTACTTTGCAGCTAGTAACCACATTAGTAGTATGGTGTATCATCCACCTGTCACTTCCTACCCCATTTAACATGTGAATCAAGTCTCTCTGTGTGATAAAAACATACGCTTTCAAAAAACTGGGGGCTGCACTCCTAAACCCAAAGGGTTGCCGATAAAGAGAAATCCTAATGTAGCAGGCATTCTGTCAAATGGACTGACCAGTTTTTGGTATTTGGAGAACAAAAAAAGGGCTGTGCTACACAATCCAAACACCTCCACAGTATTGAGTCATGGTTTGTGCTCATTCATTTGCACATCCATCAAGGGGTTCTAAACAGGTTATCATCATCATCATCATCATCATCATCATCATCATCATTTAAAACACTCCTACCACTGCAACTTGAAAGGCCAACGTGCTGGAAAAAGAAAAAAAAGCAAAGGATTGCAAGAAGCAGAATGAGGCAGAGGCAAAGTTCACCCAACTATTCGAAGTGACGGCGTATACTTCTTGACCCCTACCAAAAGAGAAAGCTGATAAGACAGGGTTAGATATTTCTAACGCTGACATTCATGCTGATGATCTTCTTAAGTTTATGTTGTTGTTTTAAAAAACCAAACCATTAAACCAAAAGCTATATACTGATATGTATTAAGATGGCTTCACATGCCCTTTTCCTTCAATTGAATTGCAACTGACAGCTTAAAGCCAGATTTGGGGGGGGGGGACCCTCAGCCCCGAATCCATTTATTGAGGAGCTAAGGTGTTGCAAGGGACCCAGGTGGCGCTGTGGGTTAAACTACAGAGCCTAGGGCTTGCCGATCAGAAGGTAGGCGGTTGGAATCCCCGCGACAGGGTGAGCTCCCGTTGCTCAGTCCCTGCTCCTGCCCACCCAGCAGTTCGAAAGCACGAAGTGCAAGTAGATAAATAGGTACCGCTCCGGTGGGAAGGTAAACGGCATTTCCATGCACTGCTCTGGTTCGCCAGAAGCGGCTTTGTCATGCTGGCCACATGACCCGGAAGCTGTACGCCGGCTCCCTCGGCCAGTAAAGCGAGATGAGTGCCGCGACCCCAGAGTTGTCCGCGACTGGACCTAATGGTCAGGGGTCCCTTTACCTTTAAGGTGTTGCAAGGACCTCTTTTTGTTCAAACACCATGGCTTTTGCAATGCTTACCTCCCTTTATTGGAAATGAGCTATCCCACCCCTTGAAGTATTTACAAACAAAAGCATCATAACACTCATAGCATGCAATAGCATTACACCTCTTCCCCCAAAATCCGTTCTCCGTCTTGTAGGCCTTTGCCATGCCTCAAAGTCATTGCCCTTTCCCTTGTTCCTGGGCATTTAACAGCAGGAGAAGATTTAGCTTTGCAATATACATCCACTCTGCTGGGAGTAAGCCCCACTGAAGCCAGTTGAATTTAGGCCCTCTTTATTGAGCAGTCATCCTGATTTGTTTGCAGGGAGATTATACCACTTTGGCTAGTTAATGATAATTCATTCTGTTTGTGGGGACTCAGGGGAGGTTGGATGGTGTCGTGCCAAAGTTTTATCCAACACTTTCCAGCTCTCCTTTCTCCATCACTTACTATACTGCAAAAGTCCTATATTTGCGGGGGAAATGGGTTCATTCCCCATTCCTCAAAAGTGATTATGAGGCTCTGGGCAGGAAGTTGAAGCAATTAAATGCACAAATTGTCATCTCATCTGTCCTCCCAGTTGAACGCCGTGGCCCAGGAAGAGAGGGAAAAATAGGAGAAGTGAACAACTGGCTTCGCAAATGGTGCCGGCAGGAACGGTTTGGATTCTTAGATCACGGTCTGCAGTTTCTTGAAGATGGACTTCTGGCAAGTGATGGGCTGCACCTCACAAGGGTTGGGAGGAATGTTTTTGCCAACAATCTCAAAAACCTCATCAGGAGGGCTTTAAACTGACTTATGTGGGGGAGGGAGACAGTGGTCCTGAAGGTAGGAGTCTATCAAATGCTGAAGATGATCATCCAAAAGTCAAGGACCAAATGGAGCAAACAGCACACAGACCTAGTGGTGGGAGGAAAAAATCCTTAAGTAGGAGACTAGGGGGAATGATCAATGGTTTTCAATGTCTGTATACAAATGCACAGAGCATGGGAAATAAACAAGATGAACTTGAGCTCTTGGTACAGCAAACTAAATACGACATAATAGGCATCACTGAAACCTGGTGGGATGAGTCTCATGATTGGAATGTAGTAATAGAGGGATACAATCTATTTCAGAGAAATAGACCAAACAGGAAAGGAGGAGGAGTGGCGTTATATGTCAGGGATGTGTATACCTGTGAAGAGATCCATGATTTAAAACTTCAAAGCCAAATTGAGAGTATCTGGGTCAAAATTAAGGGAGAGAAAAATAACAGTGATCTCATTGTGGGAGTTTACTATAGATCCCCAAGCCAAACTGAGGACATAGATGATGCCTTCCTGGAACAGATGACCAAGCATTCAAAAGGAAATGAGATAGTAGTAATGGGGGATTTCAACTATCCTGATATTTGTTGGATGTCATACTCAGCCAAGAGCATAAGGTCGAACAGATTCCTCACTGGCCTTGCAGACAATTTCATTGTCCAGAAAGTGGGAGAAGCAACAAGAGGATCAGCCATTTTAGATCTGGTCCTAACCAATAGTGATGACCTGGTTAGTGGGGTAGAAGTGGCAGGATCATTAGGTGGGAGTGATCATGCTCTTCTGGAGTTTATTATACATCAGAAAGGAGCAACCAAGCATACTAAGACTCAAATTCTAGACTTTAAGAAAGCCGACTTCAGAAAACTTAGGGAAATGCTGGATGTGATCCCATGGTCAGTAATACTAAAAGGGAAGGGAGTTCATGATGGATGGGAGTTTGTTAAAAGGGAGATATTAAAAGCACAACTTCAAGCAGTACCAATGAGACGAAAACATGGAAGGTGCCTAAAGAAGCCAGGGTGGCTATCTAAAGAACTTTTAACTGAGTTTAGATTTAAAAGGGATATGTACAAGAAATGGAAAAAGGGGGAAACCACCAGAGAGGAATTCAAACAAATAGCCAGCACATGTAGAGACAAAGTCAGAAAAGCTAAAGCACAGAATGAACCTAGAGAGGTTAAAAGCAATAAAAAGAGTTTTTATGGGTATGTCCGTAGCAAAAGGAAGAACAAGGAAACAGTGGGGTCACTTAGAGGAGAAGAAGGTGAAATGCGAACAGGGGACGCAGAAAGGGCAGAACTCCTCAATACCTTCTTTGCCTCAGTCTTCTCCAAAAAAGAAAACAATGCCCGACTTGAAGAATATGGAGCAGATGATTCAGCAGGGGAAACACAGCCCAGAATAAGTAAGGAGGTAGTACAAGAACACTTGGCCAGTTTAGATGTATTCAAGTCTCCAGGGCCAGATGAACTACATCCCAGAGTATTAAAAGAACTGGCAGAGGTGATTTCAGAACCACTGGCAGGAATCTTTGAGAATTCCTGGAAAACAGGCGAAGTCCCAGCAGACTGGAGGAGGGCAAATGTCCCTATTTTCAAAAAGGGGAAAAGAGAGGACCCAAACAATTACCGCCCAGTCAGCCTGACATCAATACCAGGAAAGATTCTAGAGCAGATCATTAAGCAAACGGTCTGTGAGCACCTAGAAAGGAATGCTGTGATCACTAAAAGTCAGCATGGGTTTCTGAAAAATAAGTCATGTCAGACTAATCTGATCTCATTTTTTGACAGAATTACAAGCCTGGTAGACGAAGGGAACACTGTGGATGTAGCCTATCTTGATTTCAGCAAGGCCTTTGACAAGGTGCCCCATGATATTCTTGTAAAGAAGCTGGTAAAATGCGGGCTAGACAATGCTACCATTCAGTGGATTTGTAACTGGCTGACTGACCGAACCCAAAGGGTGCTCATCAATGGCTCCTCTTCATCCTGGAGAGAAGTGACTAGTGGGGTGCCACAGGGTTCTGTCTTGGGCCCAGTCTTATTCAGCATCTTTATCAATGACTTGGATGATGGGCTTGAGGGCATCCTGATCAAGTTTGCAGATGACACCAAATTGGGAGGGGTGGCTAATACCCCAGAGGACAGGATCACACTTCAAAATGACCTTAACAGATTAGAGAACTGGGCCAAGGCAAACAGGATGAATTTTAACAGGGAGAAATGTAAAGTACTACACTTGGGCAAAAAAAATGAAAGGCACAAATACAGGATGGGTGATACCTGGCTTGAGAGCAGTACAAGTGAAAAGGATCTAGGAGTCTTGGTAGACCACAAACTTGACATGAGTCAACAGTGTGATGCAGCAGCTAAAAAAGCCAATGCAATTCTGGGCTGCATCAATAGGAGTATAGCATCTAGATTAAGGGAAGTAATAGTACCACTGTATTCCGCTCTGGTCAGACCTCACCTGGAATACTGTGTCCAGTTCTGGGCACCACAGTTCAAGAAGGATATTGACAAGCTGGAACGTGTCCAGAGGAGGGCAACCAAAATGGTCAAAGGCCTGGAAACGATGCCTTATGAGGAACGGCTTAGGGAGCTGGGTATGTTTAGCCTGGAGAAGAGAAGGTTAAGGGGTGATATGATAGCCATGTTCAAATATATAAAAGGATGTCATATAGAGGAGGGAGAAAGGTTGTTTCCTGCTGCTCCAGAGAAGCGGACACGGAGCAATGGATTCAAACTACAAGAAAGAAGATTCCACCTAAACATTAGGAAGAATTTCTTGACAGTAAGAGCTGTTCGACAGTGGAATTTGCTGCCAAGGAGTGTGGTGGAGTCTCCTTCTTTGGAGGTCTTTAAGCAGAGGCTTGACAGCCACCTGTCAGGAATGCTTTGATGGTGTTTCCTGCTTGGCAGGGGGTTGGACTGGATGGCCCTTGTGGTCTCTTCCAACTCTATGATTCTATGATTCTATGATTCATTCTGCAAAACCTCCCCATCAACTATAATTGTGCAGCCTAAATTTGCAAATAGGCGATTGAAACAAACCCAAAGACTGTGACAGTCTGGAAACCCTCTTCCTTTTGAGCAGGTATGCAGAGAGCTGTGCCGTGTAAGTCGGCGAAGATTTCCCGTCACTTTATCCATATCCGGAGAAGTTGTGACTGCCTCGTTTCTGTACCTAAGGCTGCTGTTAAAAACACAGGCACGGGGCTGGCTAAATAAGATGGTAGTTCTAATCTCATATTTACCATATTGGCCCGAATCTAAGCCGCATCTTTAAAATTGGAGGGGGGGGGAGAATTTTTTTTTTTAAATGCCCAAACACCATATTTTTCCGTGTATAAGAGACCCCCATGTATAAGACGACCCCTATTTTTTGAGCCCAAGATTAAGAAATAAATATTTTAAACATTCCATGTATAAGATGACCCCCAAATTTAAACTTTAAAAATGGGGGGGGTGTAGTCTTATACACGTAAAAATACAGTATAAGCCGCTCCGTTCCTCGCTGCTCCTGGCTGCATACTGGGGGGGGGGGAGCGTGCTGCGACCTTTCCCATTCCTCGCTCTCTCCCTCCCCAACCTTGGGGGAGAGGATGGGGGACTACTTGCAGGGCGGGTGCCGCTTTGCCGCGGTCCTGGCACTGTTTGCCCCGTGCTCCTGGCTGCATACCATAAGGCCACTAATATAAGCCACACTTTAACTTTTCATGGTCTGAATTTGGAAAACAAGTGAAGCTTGTATTCAGGCCAATACGGTATTATCATTCAGCCTTTTCTCCAGCTGGATTTCAATGACTAATTCAAAACAACATTGTTCCTTCTGAGAGTGTAATTGAAGGTGGCGAATTCTGTTAGGAGCGTTGCCCAAATGGGGCTCCTGAGAAACAAAATGGCAGTATCAACAAGTTCAAGAGAAGCCTATGCTTTTCAGCGGCGAAAAAAATATTTTAAAGAAAAACCTCAGAGACCAAAAAAAGAAGAAAAAAATGCCCACAAAGAGGTGCAATGAGGACAGAGCATGCTCTGCAGCTACAGAAGTGGGCAGGAACACAGGGACGTGGGCAGTTGACAGGGGAGAGTTGATTGAATGCTACCATCAGCCTAGACCAGGCATCCCCAACCTTTGGCCCTTCAGATGTTTTGGACTACAATTTTCATTTCATTTTTTATTTGTATGCCACCTCTCCACAGTTAAAAACAATGCTCAAGGCGGCTTACAACATGACAAGATTTACATAATTACAAAAGTCATAAACAAGAAATAAACCACATCAAACAAATACACAACCAAATGGAAAACAATTTCCACATAATTCAAAATCTAAAACTAAGAATACAGCATTGATATCACAGTTTAAAATGGCATAGGTAAAAAATAACAGCAATTTAAACAAAAACAAAACAAAACGGAGCCCTGTCTGCCCAGCAGCAGCAGCAGCAGTCCTTTATAGAGCCCATCAGGCCCCACCCTGGGCCAGGTGGTGAGTGGCAGGACTGGGGCCCTCAGGCGCTGAGCAGGGGCGTTCCCATCATCCCTGACCACTGGTCCTGTTAGCTAGGGATCATGGGAGTTGTAGGCCAAAACATCTGGAGGGCTGCAGTTTGAAGATGGCTGGCCTAGACAAACAGAAGATAATTTCATTTGGTGCCTAAAAAATAGTAACGTGGGTGTCTGGAAGTTGCACTTAGGAAAGATGTTCCCAAATGGGTTGCTGCCAGAGAGACAGCCCTGAACCTGAGAGCTCCCCAACTCATACCTCTGGTCCTTTGCTTCACACAAGGTGGATCTTCCTAAACAGAAGACGACGCACAGCAAAACAAGACATGTGTTTTCATGGCTGCACATGGCAACAGCCTGCTAGGTAAAGGTAAAGGGACCCCTGACCATTAGGTCCAGTCGTGTCCGACTCTGGGGTTGTGGCGCTCATCTCGCTTTATTGGCCGAGGGAGCCAGCGTACAGCTTCCGGGTCATGTGGCCAACATGACAAAGCCGCTTCTGGCGAACCACAGCAGTGCACGGAAACGCCGTTTACCTTCCCGCCAGAGCGGTTCCTATTTATCTACTTGCACTTTGACGTGCTTTCAAACTGCTAGGTGGGCAGGAGCTGGGACCGAGCAACGGGAGCTCACCTCGTTGCAGGGATTCGAACCGCCAACCTTCTGATCAGCAAGCCCTTGGCTCTGTGGTTTAACCCACAGCGCCACCTGGGTCCCAACAGCCTGCTAGAGCCACACAATTCCCCGCATGCAAGGCAAGAGGTACTGCTGCATTCTGTTGGTTCATAATTGACACGACCCCCCCTGCCTCCCCTCTTTCAATAGATAATCAAATTCTAGCTTGGGGACTTCAGTAATATCCCTTCCCATTTCCCTTCCCTCGGTCTTTTCATTTCCTGGAATCCATCACAGAGAGCTTCTCTCATGCTAATTAAAACTAATAACCAGCCCTTACATCCCATTAGGGTTGATTCTGAATTAAAAATCTACGAGCTGTTTCCCTTAATGAACACTATGGAGAGAGTTTGGCAGCAGAACAAGATTCATGCCCCCCCCCCCCGCAACATCACACCACCACCTCTTGTCTCCTTTATTTTGCTCTCCGCTTATCTCAAAATAAGAACATATGCAGGCCAGATTCAGGCTCATTTCCCGTCCCTAAATGCTCCCCAGACTTTCTGCAAAAAACAAGACTTCTTTGCACATCCTGTCCCTAGCAGAGTTGCTATTGGGAGGATATTGAACATGCAACAGGGACTGAGCACCTGTATGTTTAAAAGAGCCACTGCTGTGTGGTGGTTAGAGTTTTGGACTGCGTAAAGGCAGCTTTGAGTTCGAATCTCCATTCAGCTATGAAACCCCCTGCGTGAGTGACATTGGGGCAGCCATCCAGAGTTGCCTACTTGACAATATTTTTTTAAAGAATAAAGTGGGGGGGGGGGTAAAAGAGATAACCATGTTTGCTACCCTGAATTCCTTGAAGAGTGGGATAATTAAATAATAATGCCATAGTGATGTGCAAGAAAATATTTTTGGCATTTTGCTCCAGAGCTGAGAAAAGCTTCACTAGCCTCTTGCAGAAGAATGTTGGCAAGTGGAAATATTGGTAAATGAAGCTTTTATCACCCCCGGAGCACCGTGACATGACAAACTGCACCTGCCAATTTTCTCTCGCTTCTGTGCAACTGTTAGATGTATTAGAGACTTGCCTTTTACTGCATCTATCGCCCCATGCAAAGCACGATCAGAGAGAGGAGGACAAGCGTTAGGAAATAAGGAAAGAAAGCACTTCTAATACTGAAATGATGCAGCCAGAGCCACCTTGCCTAATGTTCAGTTACTGCCTTCTCACTGGAACCATATCCTAAAGCATGGGTAGGCAAACTAAGGCCCGGGGGCCAGATCCGGCCCAGTCGCCTTCTAAATCCAGCCCACGGATGGTCCGGGAATCAGTGTGTTTTTACATGAGTACAATGTGTGCTTTTATTTAAATTGCATCTCTGGGTTATTTGTGGGGCATAGGTATTTGTTCTCTCCCCCCCCCAAAAAAAATGTAGTCCGGCCCCCCACAAGTTCTGAGGGACAGTGGACTGAAATATTTTGCTGACCCCTGTCCTAAAGACTGAGACCTGCTAACTAAGGAGTACAAGTAAATTTCGTTAGGACTGCAGACCTGGGCATATTCCTCATAGTAAAGGTAAAAGCCATCTGTGGACAAATGCCGGCTCCATCGGCCTGAAAGCGAGATGAGCGCCGCACCCCACAGTCAACTTTGACTGGACTTAACCATCCAGAGGTTCTTTACCTTACCTTTTTACTCCTCATAGTAAACTCAATAGAACATAGTGGGACTTTATGTACAAGTAAATATGCGGGGGGGGAGAGAGTTGTAGCTCAGTAATAGCATAAGTGACTTGATCGTCATGTGTCAACCTTTTGACTGTATATCGTTTGACTTCTGACTGTATCACACAGAGGACCTTGTTGATTGGATGGCCTGCAGATGTCCTATAAATTTCCTAAATAAACAAGTGTTATGGAAGAGGTCCCAGGGTTCAGTCCCTGTCATCACCAGATTGGGCAGGGAAAGACCTGAAACCCCGGATAGATGCTTGCATTGTAGACCATTGGTAGGGAACCTCTGGGTCGGCGCGCAAAGGTGACCTCTAGGTATCTCTGAAGGCCACAGATCTCACTAGTCCTGCTCCTTGAATGCTTTTGCCCAGATGGAACATGTATTTGAACTACTATGGCATTGCCTCTTGCTTAGTAAGACTGCAGAATGCAGACCGGTGGAAAGATGATTTGCAGAATGAAAGAAACGATACTCAAGACACATTCACACCATACATTCAAAGCACTCTATTACCACTTCAAACAGACATGGCTCCCCTCCCCCCCCCCCGAATTGTGGGATCTTTAGTGTGTGCTGCGAGTTGTTCAGAGACCCCTGTTCCCCTCACAGAGCTACAATTCCCGGAGTTCCCTGTAAAGGGGGGTTGACTTTTAAACCACTCTGGGAACTGTAGCTCTGTGAGGGGAACAGGGGTCTCCTCACATCTCTCAGCACCCATAACAAACTACACCTCCCAGAATTCTTTGGGGGGAAGCCATGGGTACTTGATGTCATAATGCTTTAAATGTTTAAAGCATTATGACATCACTTCAAGTACCCATAGCTTCCCCCCAAAGAATTCTGGGAGGTGTAGATAAGGAAAGATGAAAGGAAAAAGAAGATGTATGTGTTTATTGTTGTATTTGTTTTAGTATGTGATATGTGATATGTGTTAATATGTGTTTATATGTTTGGAAAACCTAATAAAAATCAATTTAAAAAAAAAAAAACCATAATGTAGAATGTGGTCTCATAAACATCCCATTCCTGAGGGGGGCAACACTTTGCAAATATCTGTTTCTCCGTATCTTGAATATGGTATTGCATGACAGAAAAGCAACTGCATAATTTGGTCAGAGAAAGTATGCGTTCCAGAGCTGTTTCACATTCTGACCCATCTGTTCATGAATCATGCTCAGAGAGCTTGAGTTTAGCCAGAATTCCTCTAATAAAAGCAGAACTGAATTGGAAATGTAGCTGGTCAAAATGCGCTCTCTCTCTCTCTCTCTCTCTCTCTCTCTCTGTCTCTCTCTCTCTCTCTCATCCTTTTAAAATGTGGCATTAAAAAAAGAACCTTTTGGCTTTTCTAAAAAAATATTGATTAGTTTCATTAAACATGGCAGCAACAAACCTAACCACCATAGCTGTCAACCTTTCCCTTTTCTTGCAAGGAATCCTATTCGGCATAAAGGAATTTCCCGCAAAAAAAGGGAAAAGTTGACAGCTATGCTAACCACACAGAATTGTTTCAGCTACAAGCCTGTACAAAGCAAAACAGAGTACAGAAGCAAGAAACGTTATATTTTGAGTGCTCTGCTCTTGTGCATTTGGAGATTCATCTTAATGCCTCATGCATTAACCCACTTTCCATGAGCTTCCGCGTGGCCTCTCCACATTGGAAGCCGAGAGACTGGGGAATATAAATTATGCTGCCCTTAGAAGAACAAAACCCAAACCTCCTCAACCTATCCCTTCTTGACACACCCCAGTGGCCCTCCTTCTCTGTGTAAGATGATCCAAGAGAGATATCTCCCAGACGTAATTAATCCAGATCAATATTGATTCTGCTTTTTTTATGTGGCATTAAAAAGAACCTTTGAGTTTCTCTTTTATTCCTTGTGGCATAGGTGAATGTGGCTACTGAAGAACAAAAAGTGGAGGTGTGCACCTTTTGAGCTGAATGGACATTCTAGTCCAGTCTTTGCCAACCTGGTGCCTTCCAGATGTTTTGGACTAGAACTCCCAGCAGCCTCTGCCAGCAAAGTTGTAATCTAAAGCATCTGGATATATCACATCGGGGATAATCAATATAGTATGACATTCACAATACTGACAGCTTTGGTCCACTTTCTCAGACAGGGATGGAGGACACATTCTGTTCCGCATGCATTTAAAGCTGGATCTATCAAACCTGCACTTTCCTAAACAATATACGAGCCAAAGCACAGCTCTCCTTACCCAAATTTTGCGATACACTTCTCTGCCCAAACAGTATTTGCAAAAATATCAGGGGGAAGTGTACATAAAAACAAAGATATAAGTGAAAAGAACATAAAAGATGCATTATACAGGTATTAGAGGGAAACATAGACATTAATCCAAACTGCATACGAAAATGTGTTTGTGGGGTGAAATTTGCACCAAATCGTTGAAGAGTTTTTATGAAGTTTTTTTTTTCTCTCAATGCACAAATTGCTGCAGAAATGCAGAGAGCTGAATTTAATGTTGGAAAGATGGAAAACTGAGATGACAGAAATTGGCAGATCCTTCCATCACAGTTGTTAAGAGTGTTGGACTTCAGTCAGGGAGACCTGGATTCAAATCCCCACTCAGGCATAAAACTGAGAATGAATGTAAGTGTAACCAAATGTTAAGTGTAACCAAAAGTGTAAGTGTAAATGTAAGAGTAAGTGTAGAAATCTATCTTATGAAAGTTAAGAATAGTATAAATATAGTATGAATAGAGAAAATTTGAGAAGTAAAAATAGAATAAGAATTAAATCAATATAAGAAAAGAAAATTAGAATATCGAAATATAATGTTAAAAGGGAAAATGAAATTGCCAATTGAAATAATAGAAATATAAATGAAACACAGAGGGATAGACAGGAGGGAGTCAAACCAAAATGTAAAGGAAAACAGGAAAGGAAGTTTATAGATTTTGTAAGTGTAGTATTGTCTATTTTTGTTTGTGTGTGTGTATTATTTGTGTTTATGTGCATAAAATTAATAAATATTATTAGAGCTTTATGGGTCATAACAAAACAAAAAAAAACTGAGAATGAATGAGATTGCCACTCAGGATCACAACAGCATTCCTAGCAGGGTAATATGGAGTGGGGGGGGGAATCTGCTCACTATCTGAGCTCTTTGGAGGGGAAGGGCAGGATTAACATAATTAATTAATTAATTAATTAATAAGTGAAGAAGCAAACAGATTTAAGCACTTAATGCTAAAATGCCTTTAGTATGTTTCTGCGGCTTGTTGGATTCCTTCCCCCCCCCCTGCAGTTTGGAGATGTTATGTAACAGTCCTGCACAGATCAAAAGATTAGGAGCAAACACAGGTTTTCTTAATACTCTTACTCATTTCCCTGGTAGTCTCAGTGTGCAGAATCCCAAGCGGTTTCCCCATCCAGTAGAAAGGGGGAGTGCCAGGTGTTTTGATAAACCTCCATCCTAGTATGAAAAGGAAACATTCTGTAAATGAATTTTCCAAGACTGGGATGGAATCCAGGACATGGATACCAGGAAATAATTCGTTTCAACTTCAAAATGACAAGGAAGCTAGGGACCAGAGGGCTGAAATTATTTCAGTAGGGATTGTGATTGTCATGTGGAGAACCAAAGGTTTCCTACCCCTGTGATACATCATAATTCTCACCTCAAGCATGATTCCCTGAGAGGGTAGGCAGCTGGGGCAGGGAAAACGGGGCTTCTGAACCTTTGATGGAGAAGAGGGACATTTAGATGTGTTATAGGAATTCTAAGGTCTCAGATATAGAATAAATGCTGATAATTGTTCAAGGTAAACACATAAGTATATAAACCACATGTCTAAAATAGTAAAAGGTAAAGGTAAAGGGACCCCTGACCATTAGGTCCAGTCGTGTCCGACTCTGGGGTTGTGGCGCTCATCTCGCTTTATTGGCCGAGAGCCGGCGTACAGCTTCCGGGTCATGTGGCCAGCATGACAAAGCCGCTTCTGGCGAACCAGAGCAGAGCACGGAAACGCCGTTTACCTTCCCGCCAGAGCGGTACCTATTTATCTACTTGCACTTTGACTGCTTTCGAACTGCTAGGTGGGCAGGAGCTGGGACTGAGCAACGGGAGCTCACCCCGTTGCAGGGATTCGAACCGCCGACCTTCTGATCAGCAAGCTCTAGGCTCTGTGGTTTAACCCACAGCGCCACCTGGGTCCCGTCTAAAATAGTACAGGAGAGCAATCCAAAAGACTCTAAATATTTCCTCTGCCTCCTTAATCCCTCTTGCCTGAAAACAGGTAGACAGATAGCAGTCAAGGGAAGTTCCTGAAGGGATTCCCCTCCTATATCTATGAACCTCCTTTGTATTAATTGTCACTGTTTGCCCAGATCAGGGGTAGGCAACCTAAGGCCCATGGGCCGGATGCGGCCCAATCGCCTTCTCAATCCGGCCCACGGACGGTCCGGGAATCAGCATGTTTTTTTCATGAGTAGAATGTATCCTTTTATTTAAAATGCACCTCTGGGTTATTTGTGGGGCCTGCCTGGTGTTTTTACATGAGTAGAATGTGTGCTTTTATTTAAAATGCATCTCTGGATTATTTGTGGGGCATAGGAATTTGTTCCTATGTTTTTTTCAAAATATAGTCCGGCCCACCACATGGTCTGAGGGATGGTGGACCGGCCCATGGCTAAAAAAGGTTGCTGACCCTTGGCCCAGATGCCCTGCATTGAGGGATGTCTGACGAGCATCCCAGTTGTCTTATCAAATGCTAATGTTTTTGTGTAAACTGTGTCTGGAACTATGTAAAACTTGCTAAATCCTCAGGAATATCACACCTTGGCCTGCCTGAGCCACAGTAACCCCTTCTTATGTGTGGTGTAATTTCTGACTGTTTGTACAGGGGGTGTCCAGTTCTTCTCCATGCCAAAATGCAAACCTTTGCCTCCTTGCTAGGAGTGGAGAGAACTCTGTTGCAAGAGAAAAATAAAGATCTGCCTTGCTTTCACTGCATCCTGCCTTCATCCATTCATCTCTGACTGATCATGGACTTAGGGGACTCAGTCCCTTGGGGAGTTGGGTAGCAAAAGCCAACCACCCCTATTTTTCTATATCAGATGACATAATTTGTCGTGAAAGTAATGCCTGCCGATAGCCCTCTTCATCTTAACTGTTAAAGGTGCAGGTCTTTCCCCCCCTTCCCCATCTGACTATTCTATTGCTAACTGCCCTGGGGGGTTGGGTTGGGGAGGTTATGTGGATTCCTCTTACCCAGTTAAGGAGCCTGATGCGCACAAATCACCTGGGAAGCTTTTTACCACATGGAGATAAATATTATTACTTCACCTGCTAACTGTGCTGCTGTTTCAAGACAGCTATAGGAACCAGTTCTAATGCTGGCAGCCCTAATTATAGAATAGATGCAATTCAAACATATTTAGCTAGTCCATAGATGCATATATTAGCAGCATTTTAAAATAGCACTCCAGGGGGGAAATGGGGGTGCGGTGACACAGGTGTCTGGAAACAGAGAGATTTGGTGCAATATCTGTCATTATATATTCAATTGCTATATTTGGTCCCTTTGTATTATTATTATTATTATTATTATTATTATTATTATTGACATCAGCGCCATCACTTACCTGCCCTTCACCCTAAGATCCCAGGGCAGGTTACAACAACTAAAAATACAATATTAAATTTGCACAGTGTGCTCTTTATACCACATGGACCTATTCTTAAATCAGACTCTTCTTGATGTAGTGATGCACAGCAGAGTTGGGGAACCAGATGCCGTTTGACTCCAACTCCCATCAGCCCCAGCCAGCATGGCCAATGCTCAGGGATGGTGGAAATTGGAGTCCATGAACATCTGGGGACAGTGGTGGCCAACACCCATAGGGCAGAAGCCAAGGAGGCCAACATTGGTGGAGCCAGAACCAACAAAAGGTAAAGCCAGCTAAGGGCTTGTCCACACTGGCCTTTACTGTGTGTCTGAGGCTGTTTGAGTCCAAGATTTTGGGGCATCCTTCACATGGAGTCTCCCTCAAGCAAAACCCATCCCATATTTTTTGTTACATGAACGGTCTCGTCTTATATTACCCCTTTTATCAAAATTTAAACCCTTGCAATATTATCTGGAATTTATTCCTGAAATTCTACGCAAATTCCTTTTGGAAGACTCTTTGAGCTCAGTATCCTATGCTGTGGCCAAGTTTTGCACCTTAGCCATCAAAAAACGTAAATCGCTTCTACTGGAAAATATACTATAAATTTCTTTTGCGCCATTTGTTTTTTCCCCTAATCCTTTAGGATTTTGACGCCTTGTAGCGATATTCTGATCACTGGTTTGGAATTATACTGTACTGTATTATATTGCTGGCTTTTGCTGTAATAAACTAAGTTGAGTTACATGAATCCTGGGAAATCTGAAAAAACAAAGCAAATCTCTTGCTGTCTGGCTATTGCCATTTGCATTCTCTTCAGGTCAGGTGGAGCCAGAAAGATAGTGTGAGATCTAATGGAAGGTGGGCAGGAAGAATCCAAAGTATGCTTGCAGAGTGAATAATAATAAATTTATTATTTATTAAATTTATATACCACCCTTCAGCTGAGGATCACAGTACGTAAGCACATAAGTGTCATAACATAACAACAAACAAAACAATAACCTTCCGCACTCCCCCCGCCCCTGAAACTTGGAGAAGGGACCAATATAGAGGGGGGAGGGCATAGCTTTGTTTCTGACGAAAGATGGCGGTTTGCTTGTGGGGCCACCTTAAACCTTGTTGCCAACACGAGCAGCACATCAAATCGGTTGTTTGGCCTGAGAAATTGTGGAAGGGTTAGTGAATCTTTACTCGTCCCCCACAAAAAAGAATGTCCCATATAGAAATGTAAACCAAAAATAAGCAACACAACGGCCAATGAAAGTTTGAAAGTAATATTTTTTTCTTCTTCTTGTAAAATAACAGAAAGGCAACGGACAGTGATCCAGTATTGCCACTGTTTCGTTTGTGTCTTCTTCAGCATATAATAACTGTAAGATATAAACAAATAAACAACTAAATACCTGCATGGACATGCATCACAGTAATCCATGAAAACAATACATGTAATGTAAATATACATAACACAATACGCCAATATAGAAATACCGTATAGAAATGTGGCAGCCCCATCTAACAAGGAAGGCTGGCTATGGGGCTGCCCTCTGGACTGGCGATAAGTAAGAAGATCAGTGGCTTTGGAGGAATCAAAACTGAGGTTGGTGGGGCAGTGCCCCATTTGCCCTGAGGGACTGGGCCCCACTGACTGGTGCGACACAGATTCTCCATTGTTAACATACAGCATTCCTATTTTTTTGTGGGGAGGAGGCATGAACTTTTACAGTATAGATATAGATATATAGACCAGCAGCTGTCCTACCATGGTGGAGAGAACAGAGCACAGTCTTTTGGACAGATTTTCTGGTTGATACCTTACTTCCATCTCCCCCTCACCTTGCCTCCAGTCCACACATTAAACCACAGAGTAATTGTGCTAAAATCTAACAGGTGATGCTGAGAGAAACTGGGAGTAAAGCTGTCCCCAATTCATTGTTCTGCGTTGAAGACCACATGAGAAAAGAGCTAGCTCTTTTAACTGGAAACCCTCCCCCCCGAAAATCTAGGTGTGAATAAATGTGTGTGAGAATCAGTCCGTGGGTGACAAGTAAGCAATCCTCAACACACTCCAGAAATTGGACATCATTTGCTCTGCTTGCCTGCCATGAGCCCTTCCACATTTGGAATCTCTGCATCGGCTACTGTCTGAGACATTTCTGTATCCAGATTAAAAGCGTTAGCCTCAAATCTCCTAATTTAACCAGAATCTTCTCCATAATAGTATTCACTGGAGGAGCCATCTGGACCAGGGACATTATTAGCTTAGAATAATTTAACTGCTTTGCTAATCTCATCCAATTTCATAGGTTTGTTCCAGTTTCCCTGCAATGCATTATGGGAAGACTGGGCAGCGCTTTGTCTACTCTCTCTGTCAGCATCAGCTGCCTTCGGGCAGCCGTGCAAGCTTCAAGCTTCCTCCTAAAATCCTCTAATATAAATGAGGCGTCCTCCTGCCCCAGTGATTCTGATACTGGCATTTGAGTGCCTCTAAGCATGTGCAGAATACTTTCCCCCATTTGATTAGAATCAGCTTTTTAACGACTGATGGAAAGGACAGCATAGCTCAGCATGCTGCTCCTGTTTGCTCAGTGAACTCCAATTCCCAGAGTGGTTTAACAGTCAATCCGTCTTCCCAAAGAACTCTGGGAATGGAAGCTTTGTGATGGGAATAGAGGTCTTCTAACAACTCTAAGTGCCTTAACAAACTACAGTTCCCAGGATACTTTGGGGGAAGCCATGACTGTTAAAGTGATGCAAGAGTGCTTTAAATGTATTGTACAGATGTTGCCTTATAATGTGGCCTCCATTGCTCCAGACTCTTGGCTGTGTGTGTGTGTGTGTGTGTGTGTGTAAATAATAATAGTAATAATAATAATAATAATAATAATAATAATAATAATAATAATAATTTATTTGTACCCCGCCCATCTGGCTGGGTCTCCCCAGCCACTCTGGGCAGCTTCCAGCAAACATTAAAATACATTAACACATCACAGATTAAAAACTTCCCTAAACAGGGCTGCCTTCAGGTGTTTTCTAAAGGTCATGTAGTTGTTGATCGCTTTGAGGGAGGGCGTTCCACAGGGCGGGCGCCACTACCGAGAAAGTGTAAAGAGTATTGCATCAACGTGGTCTCTGTTGTTGCCATTCAGTGCTTACCTCTCACTTTCCCCTTCCTTTTCTCTGTTAGCTTCTTGTTCTCTTTTTCTTTCTCGGTATTTTCTTTTCAGTGAAAAGAGAGCCAGTGTGGTGTAGTGGTTAAGAGCGGTAGACTCGCAATCTGGTGAACCGGGTTCGCGTCTCCTCTCCTCCACATGCAGCTGCTGGGTGACCTTGGGCTAGTCACACTTTTTTGAAGTCTCTCAGCCCCACTCACCTCACAGAGTGTTTGTTGTGAGGGGGGGGAGGGAAAGGAGAATGTTAGCCGCTTTGAGACTCCTTAGGGTAGTGATAAAGTGGGATATCAAATCCAAACTCCTCTTCCTCCTCACAGATCTGTTTGAGTTTGCAGCAGCTTCTTCTTCTTCTTCTTCTTCTCCTCCTCCTCCTCCTCCTCCTCCTCCTCCCCCCACAACTGGTTGTTATTTATTAATGTAATTCTTCAGTTGCATAGACATGCTGAAGGAAATTTGCACAGCTATTTGGGCTGAGCTGTGTGCCTGTGTGATATTTCAGTTATTTGTTTTCAAGTTTTTTCCCCAACTAAATCGATACTAACACTTTAATAAATAGAGAGAAAACAGAGCCAGGTGTTTACTGCTCAGACTGGGTTGATACCTTCCAAACAAGAGAGAGAAATTATTTTAGCAGCTGTGGAGCAGGGAGACATGGTGGCTTAGTGTTGGAGTCCATTCATAGCAGATATAGCAGATAATATAGCAGATAATCACTGGAACACATTGTATAGGGCATCTCCTATATTACTGAGCAACAGCATTCAATTTCTACACTGGCAGGATTTCCTGGTGTCACAGCCACCTTCTTTTCTAGCAAGGCTCCTATGCATTTTATAGCTATACTATAGCTAGGAAAAAATGCATTGCTGATCCAGTATGCTGGAGAAAGATGCACCTGTTGAATATCTGCCTGTTGTGCAGCTACAGATGTTATGCTTGCTGCTAAGGTTTTTATCAGGCTCTTTTCCATCAGTACTGCTTGCCCTGCTTGTCCTATCTTAGTCTTCCATCATGGAATGCCTTCCAAATGCTGACTACATGTCCCATCATCCCTGATTATGCTGCTAGGGCTGATGCGAGTTGTAATTCAACAACAACTGGAGAGCACTAAGTTGGGGGAGGCTGCTCCGCCTGATCCCTTCAAAGAAATGCCAGCACATACGTGTGCCAGCATTCGCTCATCTCGTGGAAAACATCTCATTCCTCCAGGATTAATCACCCAAAGCTGCCGCAAATCAAGGAGAGGCAGTACACAATGCCTACCAAGAAAACTGAAGTCATGCCATGTTCAATGTCATTGAAGCAGTTCCAAAAATAAGCAACACAACGGCCAATGATGGTTTGAAAGTAATATATATTTTTTCTTATGAAATAACAAAAAGGCAACGGACAGTGTTCCGGCATTGCCACTGTTTCGTTAGTGTCTTCATCAGCATATAATAACTGTAAGAAATAAACAGAAAAACAACTAAACACCTGCATGGATATGCACCTCAATAATCTGTTTATTTCTTACAGTTATTATATGCTGATGAAGACACTAACGAAACAGTGGCAATGCCGGAACACTGTCCGTTGCCTTTTTGTTATTTCATAAGAAAAAATATATATTACTTTCAAACCATCATTGGCCGTTGTGTTGCTTATTTTTGGTTTTCTGATTGAAGCAGTTCCAGCATTTGTTATACTTGAATCAACTCTGTCGAATCATCTGTGTCAGATAATGGCCATTAAACACAACACGAAACGAGAGATAAAGATGAATGTCTCAGAAGAGAACATATTAGAATAGCATGTGGAGAGGGGGGGAGGTATGCTTATTGTATCTCTCTCACGCAACATCATTTCACCATTAAAATCTTTTGGATCCATCACAACATCAGCATCCGAACACATGCTGAAAAGCTGCAACTGGGCTCAGATTTCCCACCTGTACACACCAACTGCTCATGTAGCAAGCAACTTGTAGGATGGTAACACGATAGTCACAATTGTTTCCTGTTGAACAACAGCAACACTTTTTAAATTGCTGGGTACTTTTGGCTAGGTGTAAACCATTCAGTCGAAGTCTTTTCATCAGAGGGGTTAAATCGCTGGTCCAGGAGGCTCATCCAGCCTGCCAAGTCTCACCTGATGGCCTGCTAGCTACCCAACAAAATATGGCAGTGCTGCTTTGGAGAGGGTGTGTGTGTGTGTGTGTGTGTGTGTGTGTGTGTGTGTGTGTGCAGATCATCTCTGTTGACAGTGTACTACACAGAATGCTTTCCCTATGGGGAAAGGCTTAGCAAAAAGGGAAGAGAATATTCACTATGGATAGATGCCTGAATAATTCCTGTCAAGAGCAGTCTGGGATGGCAACAACAACAACATTTCACAAAAATATGTGCTGCTTAAAGTTCAGGCGTGTTAGAGTGGCAAAAGGACTATTAGTACATTCAGTGGGTTTGGAACGTTTCCTACCTTTAGCCTGTATGGAATGATTCACAAAAGACGCCTTGTTTTCTATACCTTTTAGACTCATGTACTTATTGTCTGCAATGAGTCATCTTCTCCATTGACTTTCGGCTTGATCATCATCCTACAACTGTGTTTTCTCCAACCATTTTGTGGCTCAAGCTGTTAATTGTCTGATTCATTAGGGGAGGGGGAAACAATCACAGCATCTCAATTCAAGCAATATTTTCAAGGCTTTTGAATAAAGATAACCTTAACTTATTAAGACACCTATTGTTCAGGGGTAAAAATCATTTGTGGAAATGTGGGTCAAAAGCTGCTTGTGAAAGGTTTGCATTAAGGTCCTCAGAATGCTTTTTCACAGTGGACCTTTTAGTTTAATCGTATTTTTTTTAAAGAAAGAAAGAAAGAAACATCGCCACAGCCCTAAACAAAAGATGTAGATCATGATACAAAATTAAGTGAATCATGAGCAAGAGAAAATGATTAAGGAACTAGAAGAGATGGCGATATATCACATTAAAATTACCTCAGGACAAGTGATGGACGACCTCTCCAAGCTCAGCCTGAATTAGCTCTGATATTATATGAGATTTTTTTCCAGAAAAAAATGAAGAATCTAGATCATTTCTCCAAACTGATCTGACACCCAAAGTAATAATACCAATCTCTTAATTTTCTCCTAATGGATGTAATGAAGAGATGTTGCTTTTTATATTCAATAGGAAAAAAGTTTAGAGGCTGCTGGGGTCCCAGATGAATTGAAACCTTTCCTTCATGGAGGACCTCTGGGCGATGGATACAGATACAGATACAGATACAGATACAGATACAGATACAGATACAGATACAGATACAGATACAGATACAGATACAGATACAGATCAATGCAAGCACAAAGTATCTCTGTTGCTCCAGACTCAAGATGGAACAAAGACTGCAACTTACGGACAGACTCAGTGACTGACTAACGAGCTGACATGCCTAAATCACGTATATAGATGGCACTGGGCTGTTACCATAGCAACTGGTTCCACTGACCTTGCACCTGTTGACTTATCTCAGAACATAGGGTGATTTGTGCTCATGAAGGAAATTAACCCCTTCTTTTGTGTCCAGTTCCTCCAACACAATGCTGCGTGAATGCTAAAAAAACAAACAAACAAACAAAAAACACCCACAACAACTTGCATGCCTTTGGTGCACTGATTTCACAATAAACACTCCTTTGGGGCCACCTTCTGTCCTCAAGTGAGGGCTTTCTTCTTCTTCTTCTTGCATCCCTGATATCTCCATCTTCCTACCTTCTTTGCTCTTTATTTCCTTCAGTACATACCAGTGGGAGCACCAGATTGGCTCAGTTGAAGCATTTGTACCATACTGACCTTGCACCCATCTCACCCCCACCCCTACCTCCTGGTAAGTAGCAGCAATGTGACTAAACAGAGGTCAGGTGGGTGCTCCCCTCCCACCTGCCATCCGCTACTGTTTGGTGCCCTGTCCTGTGGGTTCAAGTTTCGGCCACTTTCATTTTAAACTCAAGTGAAAACCAATGAATTCTTGGAAATGTTTGGCCTTTCTGAGGAAGGTGGATTTGGCCATTATTACACATAAGAAGTGCCCTGTTGGCTCAGGCCAGTGACCCATCTAGTCCAGCATCCTGTTCTCACAGTGGCCCATGTGATGCCCATTGGAAACCCACAAGCAGAACCTGGGGGTAACTGCATTCTCTCCTCCTGCAGTTTTTAGCAACTGGTATTCACATTCATACAGTGAAGGCACCTGTCCGAAGTCAATAGACAGGGAGTCAATAGACACCCAAAGTGTGGGCAATGCCACACTAAATGCTTGGTTTGTTGTTGTTGTTTTTACAAATGTGGATTGATTGATATGTCAGGAACCGTGCTGAGGGCTGCACTGAGGAGGAATGGTGGGAGCCACCCCCTCCCCCGATCCTGAATCTTCCCATGAACAGGAGGACAGCATAGATTTGGAACAGTGGTTTGCAGAGGGGCATAGTTCAGAAGGCAGAAGCTGGGAAATACTCTATGGGGAACAGCTAGAAGAAGAAGAAACACTAGGAGAGAGAGGGTTAACAGATTCACAGTCTCTGGACAGCATTCCTCCACCGCCCTCCCCAAAGTCGAGAAGAGCTCAGAAAGTCTCAGAACAGAAAGCAAAGAGGGTACAAGCTCAGGTTACAAGACGTAGGAGTGACGTAGATTAATAGGGACAGAGGGGGGAGTGGCCCTTAATTGGGAACACCGTCATTTCTAGGAGACATGTTCTTTGTTCTCTCACTGTGATTAGTAAAGATTCTAACTGGTAAGACGTTCCTTTCATTTAAGCTTCTTATCTACTTCCACGGAGGGCGGGGGGGGGGGGAGGAAGCCGATTCCCCAAAGCCTGACAAATATGGTATCTGCCACAGTGCCACTTCCACATGTCAAAGCAGTCAAGTGGGCATATATGAGGTAATGCAAGCTTTTAATGTGAAAGCCTCAATTTATAGTATGCAATTGAATCTCTCCTACAAAATCATGAGCGTCTGGAGATGCCCTGTGCTCCTTGCTTTGGGATCCATTATTTGGCTCTAACTCTGGATATTTATTTATTTATTTATTTATGTATTTATTTATGTATTTATTTATGTATTTATTTATATGGTTTGTTGCATCCTCAGTCCTAGCACAACTCCTGGTTCCTGGCTCTCTCTGACTGCTGCCTATAGCTCAGCCCTGATAGTAAGGGGAATACAATCTGCTCCCGTACTACCCAGGCATCTCTTGGATATCTGACAACTTGTAGTCGAGAGAGGGCTATAAAATAGGGATCGCATCTTTGTCCTGCTTTGCATTGGCATTCGCGGGACAGCTCTATTAAGTGGCTTGACATAATTGGACGCTGTGATAATTGAAGACTGTACCATTGCTAGAGATAGGAAGTCAGTAAAAGAGACATTAATTGCAGAAACTGAATCTCTCCAGCTGCTTGCCTTCTGCCTGATGCTATTCCGGAAATTCGCATTTTAGGATCCTTCCCTCTGCTCCGTTCTGTTCCCTGTTCTTCAGCTTGAAGTGCCTACTTAATACTCTAGAGATCTAGGGATGGGGGAGGAATTGGATTTGGTTTGCTTTTTAACGAGAAACCACCTAATTTGCGCTTCTCAAATCAACACACAGATCAATCCATGGTTATCCTTTGAAACTGACACTCCTCTGAATTTTATGATGCTGTTCGCCAGGTGAAAATGCATACAATGGAAGTGTGCATAAAGATGCATATATTAATGGAACTAAAGTAGAAAAAATGGATTAGATCAGTGAGAATTGCTTGCAACAAAGGTGCATATGAGTCAAACTGCATACAAAAATGTGCATTCGATCCACACTAAAATGCTTGACAGATTCCCATGGGGATTTTGTGTTAGAGCTAATTTCTGTGAAAATGTAGAGAATTGAATTTCGAAGGGGGAAATTGGAAACTGAGAGAAAATGAAATTAAAAGATCTGCCCATTGCGATAGCTAACCACTTGTCAGTTAAAGATATATTTGTAAATTGATTTGAAATGCCTCCTAAAATCTCCTGCTAGCCAACTGGATGAATCCAGGGGCAGCGGGGGCTCATATCTTCTCCCTTCGTAGCCACCTGGTCTCTGACATCTGGTCTTGATATCCTTGGAGTCAGACTTTGCTTCATGCTTCAGTAATCAGTTACTAATTCCTAGCTGTTTGTCTGAGCAGCGCAAGAAACAAAGTGTGGATTCATCTATTTGAAATGCATTACTATACTGTACCACTATTATGCATAGTTGTATAGTAATGCATTGTGAAAGGCTGGAGACCATCATGGTAGCTAGGAAAGCCACTTATCATTTTTTGCTAAAAGAAGGGGAAATGCATCACCAAAAAGAGAAGAATGGAGGCCACAAATCTGCATGGCATTTGCATATGTTAATTTATAGGGTATATGTGCAAATCTAGAAAAAATTACTATGATTTTAAATAGAAATATAATACATCTTAGCATAATGGGGAAGACTGACCAGGTGACTTGAGTCCCTGCTCAGTCTTTGGTCTGGGTGCTAAGCACCAACTTCAAGGCCACTGCCAGTGGAACCAATATTTGCTAGTACTAGTCATGCGGGACACGGGTGGTGCTGTGGGTTAAACCACAGAGCCTAGGGCTTGCTGATCAGAAGGTCGGCGGTTTGGATCCCCGCGACGGGGTGAGCTCCCGTTGCTCGGTCCCTGCTGCTGCCCACCTAGCAGTTCGAAAGCACGTCAAAGTGCAAGTAGATAAATAGGTACCGCTGCAGCGGGAAGGTAAATGGTGTTTCTGTGCGCTGCTCTGGTTTGCCAGAAGCAGCTTAGTCATGTTGGCCACATGACCCGGAAGCTGTACGCTGGCTCCCTCGGCCACTAAAGTGAGATGAGCGCCGCAACCCCAGAGTCGGTCACGACTGGACCTAATGGTCAGGGGTCCCTTTACCTGTCATGCAAATTATGAAGCCAGAAACACACCACAGATGAAGACCCCCACTATGACCTCTCATTTTATGTGATGTCTGTCTTCTTCTCCCAAGGAGGGGAGAATGGAGATTTTCTTCTTCAACCTTTCATTTTGAAGATGCAAAATGAGACAGTGAGTGCTTTAGAAAACAGGAATACAAATGGTACAATTATCCTTGGGGTGATACACTCCAATCACAAATCACTAGTTCCAATTACATCCTTCCAGTCTCTGAAATTTTGAAATGCAGATGAATATGCTACTTAGCCTAATCTTGCTTCTACCACTCCCAGCAGCATAAGAACATGTGCAGTTGCCTTATTATACATTTCCCGAATTTTTCTGTAACTTTTTCTTTTTCCATTTCTTTCTTCAATGAATTCAATTTTTTTTTTTAAATCATTTTTTTAAAAAAGGAATGTGATGGGAGCTGTAGTTCAACAACATCTGGAGGGCTGCAGGTTCTGGAAAAATTAGGTTGTACATCTACTTATACACGCATTTTGTAGTGAAATGATTTTACTCCAATTCATTGGAAGAAGGGGAAGATTTATACGATTCCAAAAAAAAGAGATGATGGTGGAAACAAAACAAAAGATGTCTGCTATGTTCAGTGGGGTGGGGAGGAATCTCACTTTCTATTTTTCTGGCCAGCAGGACACTGATCTCATTAAGATGCCACACCAAACAACCATCAGGTGCAAATTGATATGGCATTCATAGAGTAACCTAGAACCTCCCCATCTCCCACCCTAAGGCTTCAAGGCACAGCCTCAAGGAGCCTAGAGACAAAGTTGAACTACATGTTGGCCTTAAGCAGCTGGTGACCCTTATGGGGTTTTAGCATCTTCAGCAAAATGTTTTGCAACCCAGCTATATTTAAGCCTTCTTCACCTGCAGCACCATTATACCTTCCAGTGCTATCTGCCTGGACCGAGTAATAATGAATGGTGCCCTTGCTCAGCGCACAAATGGAACATGTGATAGCTCAACCAGTTATAAATCTCAGCAAAGTTTCCATCTGGACCAAAGTCTATTTATATCACAGCAGCCCCAATTAACTTTGAAAAGCAGGGATTGGTGGTAAGTCTGATTCTCCACCGCCCTTAAGAGTGTGTGTCCACAGTTTAAAAGAGATAAACACATATTCCATCAAATAAGCATGGAAGCAGGCACAAGCTTGGTGTTTTTCAGCAAAGAGGAAAGCAGGAAACTTTGAAGCACAGGAGCTTGTTATGACAACCGTCACCCCACAGCCACACCACTAAGGAGAGTATTCCACCCACAGCACTGGTACAGAGCATAATACCCAATTTATTATGATCAGCATGACTGCAGCCCTATGCATAGTTACCTGGAGTTAAGGTCCACTGAAGTCTGTGGTGCTTACACCTGACTCCAGACGTTTGACTTGTATAACCCACTGAGTTTTAAGAAAAGATCTTTAGGCAGCTGAAATACAACCTTGTTTTTTTGTTCTTAAATAGAAATGCAATCGATCTTCAAAAGACATTTGTTCATTTAAACTGCTAGCCTGAAGTACGGAAACCATCAAATAAAAGGAAAGACGTATCTGGCCCATTTTTTGGTTATACTGATTTGTCCGAAACAAACATGGAAACGGCATCACTACCTCCTTCGCTTGCCAGATCACAGAGGCTCCATCAATTACCCTGGCACTCCACAAGCGGATGTCATCACTGCCCCTCTGGGGTAAAGGTCCCATTACAACAAGAGGTGTGTTAGGGCTGCTATTGTCAATCTGGTGCCCTTTAGATATTTTGGGGTTACAATTTCCAGCAGTCCTAGCCACTACAGAAACTGGGTGTAACCCAGGAGATCTTGAGTCTTTGGGGCTGAGCCTTTTCCCTAATTTTGTTTTAAACTTTCAACATATAAAGCCTTAAACGACTCAGGACCGCAATGCCTCAAGGACCGCCTCTTTCCATATGAACCTACCCAGACCCTGAAATAATCTTATGAGGCCCTTCTTCATGTGCCTCCTCCTTGAGAGGTCTGGAGGGTGGCAACATGAGAACAGGCCTTTTTTGTGGTGGCTCCCCATCTGTGGAATGCTCTCCCCAGGAAAGTTCGCCTGGTGCCTTTATTATACAACTTTAGGCCAGAAGGGATGCAGTTAGCTCTGTGGTTTAACCCACAGAGGGCTTGCCGATCAGAAGGTTGGCAGTTCGAATCCCCGCGACGGGGTGAGCTCCCATTGCTCAGTCCCTGCTCCTACAAACCTAGCAGTTGGAAAGCACACAGTGCAAGTAGATAAATAGGTACTGCTCCGGTGGGAAGGTAAACAGCATTTCCGTGCGCTGCTCTGGTTCGCCAGAAAGCGGCTTAGTCATGCCGGCCACATGACCCGGAAGCTGTATGCCGGCTCCCTCGACCAGTAAGGCGAGATGAGTGCCGCAACCCCAGAGTCGTCTGCGACTGGACATAACGGCCAGGGCTCCCTTTACCTTTAGGCACCAGGCAAAAATTGATTTGATTGACATCCATTTAAAATGTGTTGGGGGGATTATTGAGTTGTTGTTGTTTTGATTTTGATTATGTATTTTGTGGATTTATATTCTGATTTTATTCTGTGAACTGCCCTGAGACCTGTGGGTATAGGGCCATATATAAATTCAATAAAATAATAATAATAATAATAATAATAATAATAATAATAATAATAATAATAATATTTCCTGAAAGTTTGCATGAGTCACACAGTTAGGAATTCTTTCCAAGGCTCCTTTCCCCACAACATCCAAGTGCAAAAGATATGTTCACACTTTAAATAACAGAGAGCGGAATTCAACTTTAAGATTCATATAACCCCAAAACAAAATTACTTAAGCTGGAGTACTTGGGTATAAACCAGTACTCTGTCATTTAAGTAGTCATCCAACATTGAAAAGGAAATTCTTCCTCTTATGATAGATTGGGTCTAATGAATCAAAAAGTTCTAAAATACTTTAACACTCTATTTGTACTGTCTTGTTCCCTCTCTCAATCACAGGCATGAACCTCACAAGGCACGGCTTAATATAGAAATGGTTCGGTCTGGCAATAGGTGGATTATTTTTAAATTGGATTCTGAACTATTTAAGAGTCTGGCAAGGCAAAATTAATTCAGCATGTAAAATTAATTCCCAAGATGTAATTGAATGTATATATATATTTTTTAAAAATCCTTATTCTTATTCTATTTATTTTTAAGTGTCAGATTTAATAAAGAAAAGAAAAAAAAACAAATATATCTTTTTTAAAAGACAGAAAAACACACAATAATAATGGACACTGCCAGCTGACATTCAGAATGTGATAGACACCCGTGCTTCTCTGAAAAATTAAACAAATAAGTTGGTAAGAGCCCTCCAGATACCCAATAGGTGTCTACACAAAACTGGAGTTTATAAATGTATGTTCAAATGTCAACTCTGCCCTATAGCAGAGAATAAATCATTCAATTCATAATTTGTACATTTCAGTTATATAGATCCGGGGAAGGAGGTGCCGCAGTTTGATGTAGGAGATGCTTCACCGTTTCTGCAATGTTTGAATCCGTTTCTTACGGGAGACATAACACTATGATCCTACCTTGAATACAGGCATCACATGCTTCCCATTCAATGTCACATGAAGAAGTTGTACCCTTGTTATTTTCAAAATATTCCCAAAGTTCAGCCACCATCTGCCTTTTAAAATTTTCATAATTCACAAGCAAAATATTTAACCACCATACCCAAGATACTGGACCGTGATCTGAAAGAGCAATTATAAATATGTACGGGTGAAGAAACAAATAATAATAATAATCTTGCCAAGAGCAATTTTGGGGTACTGATGAGAAAAATGCATTCTCACACTCTTTGGGATGTTGTACGTCTCAAACATTGTTCAATCCAAATGGAACCATATATACCTTTAGCACTGACCTCACTGAAGACTAATTTTTTTGGGAGCAGTGTACCTATCTAAAATAGGAATCAGGATTTCAGGATCTCATTAGAATCTCCTCAAGTTACCAAATGATCACAAGCCAAATGGCTCAGACATTCACAGAGTGTGGTAAAGCTAAAGGGAAAGGGACCCCTGACCATTAGGTCCAGTCGTGTCCAACTCTGGGGTTGCGGCATTTTGAGACCTGAGGTGCAACAATAGCAACAATAAAATTAAATCCGAGCCAAACCCAGACCAGAGGATGTGATGCAAAAAAAAAAAAAAACATCACAGTGATTCTAATCCTTGAGCAAATACTTGAGAGAAGGAACCAGAAATTTAAGAATATTCTGCCTTGGAGCCTCACTGATGTTTCAGAAAGGAATGGAACAGCAGAACCAGCTATATCCCTTTCCACTTGTCTAGTGTTGCTGGTGCAACACCTCCTTCTACTCCTGTACCCAATTTCTGTGCTCTTGCAAATAATTCTTAGGTTGGACAGCTCCCTTGCCTCTTCAGAAACTTTGCTATGCTGGACAGCTCCCCAACCTTCACAGGAAGATAGGAAATTCCAAACCAAAGATTTCCATATTGCTGGGAATGGGGCAATAATTGACCATGTAAACCTGCCCTAGGTATTTATTGATTGCAGATTTCTAGGTTGCCTTTAAAGAAACTTAAAAACAGCAGCAATATAATATACTGATAGGTTCAGCTTCTTAATCAAAATCAGCTTGGAATAAATGGGGTATGGGGGTCTGAAGCACTGAAGGGGCAATGTGCATCTCAGATATGGAACCAGCACTGACAAGGCCCTGTCTCTACCTCCAGCAATCCTATAACTTGAAAAGTTGGTTCTGCAAGTGACTTAAGATATAGAACAAGAAGAACATCCATCTAAAGAAGATTGGAAAACATTTATTGAATATATGGAAAATAATTGTGTACAGCTGAAAACGCTGGCAGCATTGAAATAAATTCAACAGGGTAAACAAGTTTTGATGGATGCAATAATGGAAAAGCCATTGGTATAGTTTTTGTAAAATATGCAGGGATTTAAGATATGTAAAATGAACCATGGAAAGAGAAGAAGAGAAGTCACTGATATCTTAAGGATGTAAAATGAATATTTGAATTTGTAAAACAGAAAATGTAATAAAAATTTTATTAAAAACAAGTTGGTTTTGCAAGTGGGACCTCAAGGCTGTGAGTTTTGTTGGCACCACCAGCACCCTTGTTAATAATCAGGAAATGTAGAGTACATGAATCACATAGTTTCAGAAGGCTATTTCACACATGTTTCCCACCTTAATATTTGGAGATCACCTCCACTTAAGGAACATAGGAAGCTGCCTTAGTTCAAACTGAAAGGCTATCTAGTGTCAACACTGACCAGCAGCTGTTCTGCAAGGTTTCAGACTGACAGTCATTTCCCAACCACCATCACAACCACATGGAGATGCCTGGGATGGAACCTAGGACCTTCTGCATGCAAAGCAGATGTTCTGCCACTGAGCTATAGCTCTTCCCACACCATTACTTGCCAAGTGTGGCATGAGAGTATTGATGTTCCTTGACTGCATGGATAAGAGAGCAGTTCCTATGATGAATTCAGCTTAGAACACTTGATATTAGAAGCAGCCCCAGAGGGCAAGGCAAATGATAAGGTCAAGCAGGCAAGGGCTTAAGTTAAATGATCCCGGTGTTCTCTCCAGGGTGCTTATATTTATAAGATTTATATTAACATCTTTATAGAACAGCAGCTGTTCTGCTTCTGTGACCCCCACCCCCACCCCATGGGTTTGATTTTTCCATTACTTTGCACTGTGTTCCTCTCTCTCAGCAAATGTAAAAATGTTACTGGATCAGCAGGACTTATTTCATGCTGCAGGAAAATGTTAAGACCTTGGAATCTATGGTATGAGGTAGCAAATGGAGGTTCTGGTGTATATTATATTATATTATTATATTATTATATTATTATATTATATTATATTATATTATATTATGCTGGTGTACTTTTAAGTCTTAGAAGAACTATTCCCTGATGAGATGTATATTCCTGTATGTTAGTAAATACAAATCCCAGGGATGTAGCTAAGTTTGTTGGTTGCAGCAAAAACAACAAAGCATCCTGCTATACCTTAGAGATTAAACAGGGTTATTGTGATGTTATTTTGCTTCATAGGCTAGAGAAGCCACTTTATCAGACGCATGAATTGTGTGTGTGTTTAATGCAGCACTCACTCAGATAAAACTCTTTCTAGACATTTTGTGATAATTTTGCACATGTGGTTGGAAAGATGTCCTGTGCCTCCAATTAAGTCCAAACTGACCACAATTTAATTTGCTGGTGAATTTTAGTTCAGCGATTTCAGTGTCTCCAATTAAGTCCAAGCTGAACACAACTGAATTTGCTGATGAATCAAGGTTCAGCGATTTCCACATCCTCCATCTTCTCTTTGAAGTTTTGGAGAACAACTGCAGCGTGTCCTGGGAGACTGCAGTGTTCCCTCATTGGCTTCTGAATGTTGTTATTTTTATACCAGACTCATGTTCCCTTGCATCGAGATAGGTCTGTTCTTATGTAGATAGCAGGAGGGCATTGTTAGCAGGTAATACATATGTATCACGTTAGAGGATGAACAGGTAAATGAGTCCCTGATGGTATTGCTGATATAATTAGATCCTATAATAGTGCTTCCTGAACAGATCAGGAAACAAGAGTTGCCATCTGGGTTTATTGCAGGGTTTAATCCTGTGGTTCTCGCACTGTTTTCTCTAGGCCACACTTTCAGAATAAACATTTGCTCTCACCACACACACAAAAATTGTTGATAAGGAAACCTTTGGAAAAAAGAAACAACTCCTAGCAGTGCTTGATTTGTAATATAGAACACATCTACTTTATAGTATGTTCAAGGGACAGCCAGAAAAAAACAATACAGCTACATAAGAACAGGAATCATTCCCAAAATATAATACTGATTGTCCTTGAATCTCCCTGCCACACTTGCCACCCTCCCCTGCCACACCTGTGTTGCACGCCACACACTTTGAGAAACACTGGCTTCTCGGCCAGTCTCATGATTCTACGAGATTTTGGAGACGGCACTCCCTGTATTTCTGTGTCTGTCTCACTGCCTGAGCTTATAAGTTCCATTCTTTCATTCTGGCTCTCTTTCGTTTTTCTTGTGTCCAGAGATCAAGTTACAGCTGCTCCCTGCTTCTTCTCCCTCCCCTCAGCATTCCGCTCTTATCTGTTCTCTTCTCTATGCCTGCGTTTTCATTTCCTGACAGTGAAGGAACATAGCTGACATACTGGATGAAGATCAGCTAGGAGAAGAAACACTGGAAGAGAGAGGGTTAACAGATTCACAGTCATTGGATAGCATCCCCCCTCCCCCCTCCCCACATTCTAGGAGAGCTGAAAAAGTTGCCGAACAGAAGGCACAGTGACTACAAGCTCAGGTTACCAGACGTAGGGGTGATGTGGATTGAGAGGGATGTGGGGGTGTAGCCTTAATTGGAAGCACCGCCATTATCCCTTGCTGTGATTATTAAAGACTTCTAACTGGTAAGAGAAGACAGGAGTGCCTGGCCTGCTCTGGTCCATGGGGTCACAAAGAGTCAGACACAACTAAACGACTAAACAACAACAACAACAACAGCAACAGCAACAACAGCAACAACTGGTAAGAAGGCTCATTTCACTTTGTTCTGCTTATCTACTGCCAAGGGGGGAGGAAGCCGATTTCTTGAAGCCTGACACTATCAAAGGAAATGGAATGAATGTGATTGTATTGCAGTTCCTGGCTGTAGATGATGGATTATGTTGCATGCTGTAGCTGGTAGCTGGAAATAGGTAGATATAGGCCGTTGTCCATGAAGCTGTTAGGCTAAGGTGGAATTTTTATGGCCATCCTATAGGCACACTGTGGTGTCCGGAAACTTAACCTGTTGCATGGACTGGTCCAAGTCTCAGACTGACAGTGGGATAGAAATACCGGTAATACCTAGTAGAATTTCTCAGTGGTCCTTTCCTACTCCTTGAGTCCAAATGATGATGTCATTGATGTATTTCAGGGAAAGAAGAGGACTCTGAGGCAGGAGCTAAGGGGTCTCTAAGTCAGCCTGAAGTTCGCCCATCCCTCCCATACTCCTTTATCTGGGAGTATGTTGCACTGAAATAATAGGACTTTCTATGGCATAGACATGTGTCAGACTTCAAGGGCTGCCCCCCTTGGCTGGCCGTTCAAAGGAAAACTCAGAGCCATCAAGCTATAAAGCTTTAATCTAGGCTAATTACTTTACAATGCGGAGCACATCGTAAACACGTCTCATCCATCACTCTCAGAATCCGGAAGTGCGCCACCACGATTTTGGTGCCAGTTACACAATCGGGGGAAGCGGAAGAGACGTCTCCCCCTCCTCCCTTTCCCCCTCCTACTTTCACTCTGCGTGTAGCAAGGTCTTTGCCTGGTTGTCTCAACCCCTGTCACCACTTCTGTTTCCCCGCTGCTGCTGCTGCTGCTAGAGAGTGAGGAGGAGGGGTCCGTCGTGAGAATAGGCACAGGCTGTCTATAAGAGCTTAACGCTGGGCTGGAAGGGGGAGGCAATCCCCTGACAACATGTTTTGAATAGTTCAGTAAATAATGTAAGCAAAAGGCCCCTGTCTTCACCCACCACATGTGATAACACGTGTTTGAGTTAGCAGGCGCTTCTTCCAATAAAACTCTGTGAATTAAGAATTATGGATGTGTTTGAATGCTTTTAGCTGTGGTGTGATTTGTTATTGGAGTAAAATAAAACCCGTACTTCTCCAAAAAGGAAAAGCTGAAAGCCAATGCTGGTTTTGGCTGTGTGTTTATTTTGTGTGTGGCTAAACAGTCCTGGCTTCTTCAGTGTCAATGTACATCTGGCTCCCAAGCTTAGAATGGCAGGGATCTGGTGGACAACATTTATAGTCGTAACCGCATGACATTGAGCATGGCAAAGCTGCTAATTATTTACCAGCCTAGCATGTGCTCTCTTTAATAAAGGGCAAGTTGAAGTGCAGAACCCCCGTGGCCATTTAAAAAGCAATAAAATGCAGCCCATGGGAAGTTTGAATGGTTTCCACCACCACCACCCACAAAAAGCTGGATCCTGCTTGGGAAATGCACAGCAGGAGAAAGGTGAGAAAGTTGTATGTCTCCACAAACGTAGCATGGGGTGAAAGATATGGCTCAGTAGGGAGACCCCATTTTCCATTCCTTAGCATGCTGTAACTTTCAAGGTCCTTCCAAGACTTGTTGGATTTGGACTGGTGTACATACAATAGGGTTGGGGCGGGCGGGTCTGAGACCCTTTAATTAGCCCTCCACATTTCTTACCTTGCGTTTGGACACCTGCTGATAAGGTGCCTACTTTCTTATCTATTGTGTAGCCGTGGGCAGCTCTTGGCAGGACTTCAAGCTCAGCCACCCGTGAGAGGAGCACTGTGTCACATAGTCTCCAAGATGGGTTTATATTTGTAAGAGATAAAAGGGGCTTGGAATCTCTCCTCCACAAACCTCAGCATAAACCAAGACCAGAGAAGGCGCAACATACTGTATTGACCACTATAGGTTTCTGTACTGAGGGGTTCCCAGTGGCCAAAGGGGCATGAGAATTGCTTGTTCTGTCTGTTCTCAAGCTATAGAAAACATGATGGCTGTGCTCTGACTCTGTGGTTGGAGGCAGTAATGCTTCTGAAGATCAGTTGTTGTAAACTACAAGAGCGGAGAGTGTTCTTGTGCTCAGGTCCTGCTCACAGGTGGCCACTGTGAGAGCAAGATTCTGGACTAGAAGGGCCATTAACCTGAACCAGCAGGCTATTATTATGTTCTTAATTGTCATTCTTCACTCATTGATTTGGTCATTGCATGCGGATCCAGTGAAAGAACTGTTGCTGTTGGCAACACACTCCCCAGGGCTCCCATTCTGCCCCCTTTGCATGAATAATGTGTTACGGGAGCTTTAAAGTCACATTTAATTTTTTTAAAATTTTTATTTATACCCCGCCCTTCCCAGCCAAGACCAGGCTCAGAGAGGCTAACACCCATAAAATCACAACAAAACATGATTAAGTAAAGGAAGATAACATGGCTAAATACTCCCAAGACCAGGGGGAAGAAGGGGGGAATAAAGAAGGGAAAAATTTAGGGAAAGTGCAGAAATACCTAGATGCTTAGGTACGAACTTAGGATTAATAAGTAAATTTATTTATGTATTTGACAATGTAACAAAAGAAGATGTATGAACCTGACAAAGAGGATATATTATGAAACCAACAGTGGGGGATGCAAGGAAGTCAATTGAAGATGAAATTGAGGAAAGTAGATTTGCCTGGCCTACAAAGTGGGGCCAGGCCCAAGCAATGTTATGGAAAAGTAACAGTAAGGTTAAATGTACAATGAACGGGTATACCTCTGTGAGAGGGGGGGGTGATTTGGCTTCCCACGGTGAGAGGGGGGAAGTATGCAAGTTTAACCGATATGTTATGTGCTTATAAAATTGTAAAAAACCAATAAAAATTATTTTTAAAAAAATTAAAAAAATAAAATCACAACAAAACATACAAAACAATCAATTAAAATGCAAGTTAAAATACGATTTAAAATTTAAAATGCAGCCTCATCTTTAAGTAGCCCACCAATCAAACAGGGTTAAACTAAAACCAACCCAAAGGCCAGGTGGAACAGCTCTGTCTTGCAGGCCCTGCGGAAAGATACCAGATCCTGCAGGGCCCTTTGGTCATCCATTTCACTTCCTGCTTCAGACCTCACCAGTGATTTTTTTGTAAAAAAATAAAAATCCCAGAGTAGGGCACTCCTATTTCTGTCCATCTCCATTCTCCTATTCTGCAGCGACTGTGGTTATCATGCTGCGAAGGACTTGCCACAAAGGAAACAGATGCCGTTGGGATGTGCTGTGCGCATGACAGCATGGGCAGGCTTCTGCTCATCTCACTGCATGCTCAAAATCCATCTGGCCATGAAATGGAGCAAGCAGACAACAGTTTAACGTTTGACATCCTGATCTGAAGGCCTGATGTTTCACTTGGATGCAAATTACCTCCTGGAAATGTAGAATTCAGTAATGAAATGGAAATTGCTGTGATAATGGGGAACGTTTCTCACATTGCGCACCCTCATTCAGCAGTGGCAAAGTGCTCTTCACTCTAAAAAGCCCATAATTTTCTCCATAACACTTGAAGGGAGCTAGCCAAATGAGAGCAAGCAATCTTGGAACATGCCATCGGTTCTGATTGTTTTAGGCCCTTTTGTTTTTGAAGTAGTTTTTTTATTTCTGAATATCGAAAGAGGTGCCCACCAGTTCAGTCATTAGCTCAGGAATTCAAACAGACAGAAACAATGGATAAATTCACCTGGGCAAAAAATAGACCTCCAGATGGTTCTGTATGGTGCACACTTTGCAATAATGTAGGGTAATCGAAGTATGATGGGGTGGAAGGTGAGCTGTCACAGTGAGGGGCCAAATCTACAAGGAGCATTGCCACCTACCGTTTACATAATAGACAAAAGAGGTAATGTATGAGACAGAAACAGCCAAGTACCACTCGTTTAGGTCTAGGTACTGTAATTTGGAAGAGTAAAACCTCTCTACTGTTACAGTGACTAAAATGCTACCTTTCAAAACCATGGGTGGTACCGAAAGTGGAAATGCAACCTATAGAACATCTCAAGGACTGGATGGGTATTCTAGAGGAACATATTGCTGCCACTTTCCTGGAGCTATGCAGGTCTAGGGCTGGTCAGTGCATCAATAGGAGACCACGTGTAAACTGCTTTGGGTTCCATGGCATGAACCCAAGTGGGATGTAAGTGTTGTTCAGCCTGGACACTGAGATCCAGCGCCGAGGGCCTTCTGGCAGTTCCCTCACTGCGAGAAGCAAAGCTACAGGGAACCAGGCAGAGGGCCTTCTCGGTAGTGGCGCCCGCCCTGTGGAACGCCCTCCCAGCAGAGGTCAAAGCGATAAACAACTACCTGACATTTAGAAAATACCTGAAGGCAGCCCTGTTTAGGGAAGTTTTTAATCTGTGATATTTTAATGTATTTTGATATTTGTTGGAAGCCGCCCAGAGTGGCTGGGGAGACCTGGTCAGATGGGCGGGGTACAAATAATAATTTATTTTTTTTATTATTATTATATTGTTGTTGTTGATTTGAAAGAGTTAAGCAGAGGACCAATCTGGAGACTGTCAAGTTGAGATCTGTGAGTCAACCCAAAGAACAACATTTCAGAAAAAGACCAATGATCGAAGTGGGAGGGACGCAACTCATACAACCATTTGCAGTTTCAGCACCATCTGGTTTGTCTTACCCCAGTGGATTTCAGCTTTTTGTTTGTGTATTACATTTATATACCATATTTTCCTCCAAGGAGCTCAAGGCAGTGCACATGATTCTCCCTTCCCCATAACAACCATTGGTCTTATGAATGCTTCAGCATGTGTCCAAGTTACGATTTTAACGCCCTAGTTCAGAGTCCAGCTTGGCAACGTTCTACACATGAAATGGCAAATGGGTTGCCTACTTGGAAGGCCAAGTGAAAAGCCCACATTTCGGACATCCTGTCACAGTTTCCGTATATCTTTAAATGTGGCTGCCTGGACAATTTTAAACAATAAATGTCCCTTTAAAGCAGAAAAGAATGTCAGTATACTGAACATTAAAATGTCCTTGAAAAAACTTGAATCTCCACTTGAATCTAAAGTTGTGCTTTCAAGTTTTTCTTGAGTGCCACTGATATTCAAGTTACAGACAGGTAGCCCTGTTGGTCTGCCGTAGTCGAAACAAAATTTTCCTTCCAGTAGCACCTTAAAGACCAACTAAGTTTGTTAGAGACCAACTAAGGGACCCAGGTGGCGCTGTGGGTTAAACCACAGAGCCTAGGGCTTGCTGATCAGAAGGTCAGGGATTCGAATCCTGCAACGGGGTGAGCTCCCGTTGCTCGGTCCCAGCTCCTGCCCACCTAGCAGTTCGAAAGCACGTCAAAGTGCAAGTAGATAAATAGGAACCACTCTGGCGGGAAGGTAAACGGCGTTTCTGTGCGCTGCTCTGGTTTGCCAGAAGCGGCTTTGTCATGCTGGCCACATGACCTGGAAGCTGTACGCCGGATCTCGGCCAATAAAGCGAGATGAGCACCGCAACCCCAGAGTCGGACACGACTGGACCTAATGGTCAGGGGTCCCTTTACCTTTACCTAAGTTTGTTATTGGTATGAGCTTTTGTGTACATGCACACTTCTTCAGATACACTGAAACAAAAGTCAGCATGACCCTCCCACAATATATAAGGGTCTTGTGACTTCTGTTTCAGTGTATCTGAAGAAATGTGCATGCACATGAAAGCTTATACCAATAACAAACTTAGTTGGTCTCTAAGGTGCTACTGGAAGGGGGGGAATTATTTTGTTTCGACTGATATTCAAGAAAGCCAGCCCAAACTGCTAGGTGAAACCAATGTGTTGCCCTCCAGATGTTTTGGATGTAAACTCCATGCTGCACCATTGGACATGCTGACTGAGGCTGATGGAAGTTGTAGTCCTGGGAGACACCATATTGGTTATCCCTGGCTTTGAGTGTATACAGAAGCTGTACATGTTGGGAGGAGCAAGTCCATGGGGAAAACACTCACTCTGCTACTTGAACAGATGCACAAGCTTTTCCCCCAGGATCTAGCTTGGTAGAAATCCATTCTTCCTCTTGCCCTCAGCAGTCACCTCTGACGTGTGCTCACTGGTTGGTCCATTTGCTGTTTTGAGGTCACTCCACTCTAATTCCCAGCGAAGTGTTTCAGTGTTTTAAAAGTCTCTCTCTGTGTGTGTTAAATAAGGTTATGTGAATGAATGTTCGTGCTGCACTTAAAAACCAAAACCAAAAATACATTATTTACAACCTATGTGAACACCAGTTGAATTGCAAGTAGTGAGAGTGCTGTTGCACTCAAGTCCTGATTGCAGCTTATTTATTTTATTTATTTAGCAAAATTATACCACTTGATTGTAATAAAACCTCTAAGTGGTTTACAAGAAATGCAATTCTTACAAGCTTCTCATAGGCATCTGGCTGGCCACTGGGAGAACAGAATGCTACACTAGATCAGCTTTGGGCTTAATCCTGCAGGGCTCTTCTTGACCACATTCACAATATACATTTAAAGTGCTATGATACCTCGTTATACAGTCTTGGCTTCCTCCGAAAGAATTCTGGGAGCTGTAATTTGTGAAGGCTGCTGAGAGTTGTTAAGAGGTCCCAAAGTCCCGCACAGGGCTACAATTCTCAGAGCTCCTTGGGAAGAGATGCTGATCGATAAACCACTCTGGGAATGGTAGCTCTGTGAGGGGAATATGGGTCTCCTAACAACTCTCATCACCTTTAAAAAACTACAGCTCTCAGCATGGGCGTAGCCAGGATTTTTGTTAGGGGGGACAGGACTTCTGTTGAAGGGGGCAGGACTTTAGTTAGAGGAGGGTAGACCCAATGTGATTGGTCAGTTTGTTAAGTATTTCTATTGTTTTACTTGATGGGGGGCAGCTTTCCCCCTGCCCACCCCTTGGCTATGCCCATGGTCATAGCTGTCAACCTTTCCCTTTTCTTCCGAGGAATCCTATTCAGAATAAGGGGATTTCCCGCAAAAAAAGGACAAAGTTGACAGCTATGCCCATGGTTCTCAGAATTATTGGGGGGGGGGGAAGCAAACTGTTATGGAAGTGTGATCTTTTGCTACCTTGTACAGATCTAGCCTCAAAACTCCATTGCAACAACTGAAATTTCTGGGTTTTGTGTGTGTGTGTGAGAGAGAGAGAGACAGACAGACAGACAGACAGAGAGAAATTGACATTTCCATTAGGAAGGCAGGGATAGGAGATGGGAGGGCGGACTCCCTTTTTCAGGGGAGGGGTTTACTATGACTCCTAATTTCTTTATCTTTATCTTTATATCTTTATTGTCATTGTACAAGTACAATGAAATTGGATTTAAATAATAATAATAATAATAATAATAATAATAATAATAAAATAATTTTTAAAAAAATCATTTTTCATTTAAACAATTGTTTCCCCTACCAAAAATGTACTCAACATGAGTAACAGCAGTAAAAGCCATACGAAACACTTAAAAATAAGGGAGAGCACTGAGCAGCCGCTGCGTCTATGCGCGCCGCCATCTTAGAACTCTTATAACTTATAACTGTTATAAAAAATAACAGAAATTTAAACATAAAACAAAAACAAAACAAAACTGAGCCCTCTCTGCCAAGCGGTCCTTTATAGAGCCCATCAGGCCCCGCCCTAGGCCAGGTGGTGAGTGGCCAGACTGGGGCCCTCAGGCGCTGAGCAGGGGAGTCCTCCTGGGTGGCAGCAGCCGCAGCAGTTCTTATAGGACCAACTATGTCTGCAAAACTTCCTTTCTTTCAAAAGATGCTCCTGCAGCCAGCTTTGGGGTTTGTCAAGTTGTTGCATAAAGGTCACGTTTTGCATTGATCTGCGTGTGACATCGGTCAACATCTTGCTGCCCAGTGCGAAAAGCAAAAAGCCTTGAACTGATGCAGTGTGGCATATGGACTCTAATTAAGTCCCAGCCAAGCCCCGTTCTCCAAATGAATTCGACACCCTTGTCTTCTGGGATCAGAGAAATTAGAAATGGAATCGTCTCCAAATGTGTGAGATCCGTGTCCGTCTGCTGGGGCTGGATGTATTAGCTCCTGCCAGTAGGCATACAGTTCTGTCTATTCCTATTAAAGGGCCGTGCAATTAATATTTAATTAGCCCTGAAGCTGTTATTAATGTTGCTTCGCTCACTCGCATCCTGGGGGCACGGATTTATTTCTCGGGCCTAGCAAAAAAAAAATGAAAAGAAAAGATTAAGCTAGAAAATTGTTGCTAAATGTGATTGAACGGTAGATAAGGTGGAAACAACACAGATGTGAAGGAGTGATCTATGTTCCTGCCAAGGAAAGCAGTAATAAATGGTTCCTCACTGATGGGCTTACTGCTGTTCTAATCGCTCATATTCAGGTCATGCTCTGCTTAAAGGATGCTTAAAGTGTTCCTCTTCTGCAACAGCACGCATGGTTTTGAATGCTACAGTGTTCTCCACATTACCCCCCTCACATATTCCCGATTATTGGAACCGCCCTCCCTTGAATGAAACTAATTATTAAAAGTGCATCATACCACTCATGCACAGTCCCTAATTTTCACCATTTATTCTTCTGAAGTTGCCTAATCTATTTCTGCCATGAGACCTGCATTTTCCAGATTCAGATTTGGGGCTGGCATCATTGGAGATTTCTATCTCCCTTGGCGAGGAGAAGAAATAAAAGCCCCAGAAATCTGTGAATATAACAATGGATCAGGCTTTGTAATCATGGGGAAACGTTTTCCAGAGTCTAGAAAGGAATTATGGCATGAAGAAGACAAGGGGCCTTGCAGTCTGGACCAGGCAAGGGGAACGTTGTTGGACTCTCAATTCCCATCAGCCCCAACCAGCATGGCCAAAGTCAGGAATAATGAGAATTGTAGTCCAGCAACCTCTGGAAGGCCGCATGTTCCCCATCCATGTTGTAAAGGCAGCAGTGACATGACTTGGCAATAGATTGTACCCAGTCTGAGTTAAGGCCCAAACTCTGTGCTTGGTCAACAGATCAGAGGTAGAAGATGTGATAGGATGTGATAGAACATAGGGAAAAAACAGAAGTATCTGGATGCTTAGGTGTGAATCTAGGATTAATAAGTAAATTTACCTATATACTTGATGATGTATTAAAAGAAGATGTATGAACCTGATAAAGATGATCTATTATGAATTCAACAGTGAGGGGTGTGAGGAAGTCAATTGAAATATGAAATTGAGAAAATTAGAAATGCCTGGCCTACAAATTGGGCCAGGACCAAGCAATGTTATGGGAAAATACTAGTAGGGTTAAATGTATAATGAATGTGTACACCTCTGTGAGGGGGGGTGGATTTGGGCTTCCCACAGTGAGAGGGGGGAAGTATGAAAATTTAACCGATATGTTAAGTGCTTATAAAATTGTAAAAACCAATAAAAATTATTTTTAAAAAAAAGAAGAAGAAGATGTGATGGTCTCCAGAAGTCATTGGACTACAGCTCCCATCAGCCCCAGCCAGGCATGGGCAATGGTAAGAGATGATGGGAATTGTAGTTTAACAATCTTCAAAGGGCACTGAGTATCTCTAGGGTAGATGGTGACATTGTCGATAGGGGTGGAGGACATTCAAGAAGAGGAAAACTTGAGAATGTCAGACTTGGACAGAGTTTGTGAATCAATGGAACATCCATGCAAAAGGGGATGAAGCGGGAATGGTCTGGATGCAGAGGTCTAGCTGGCATCATAAGCATATAGAAAGTCATGGGATTGGACAAGGTCAGCCAAGAGCAGTATAGCAGGGAGAATATTAGAAAAGCAGGAACAGATCACATTGGAGGGTAAGAAGGAAGAGGAAGGTTGTTTTAACTCATTCTACGTGCCTAGCTTATACAGTGGTACCTTGGGTTACAGACGCTTCGAGTTACAGACGCTTCAGATTACAGACGCCGCTAACCCAGAAATATTACCTCGGGTTAAGAACTTTACCTCAGGATAAGAACAGAAATCGCACGGCGGCAGCGGGAGGCCCCATTAGCTAAAGTGGTACCTCAGGTTAAGAACAGTTTCAGGTTAAGAACGGATCTCCAGAACAAATTAAGTTCTTAACCCGAGGTACCACTGTAGTTTTGTTTCCATCTCTTAATTTTTGTCTGTTGTTATAATTGTTTTCTCTGTTTCATATACATTATGAAATGAAATAAAGAAAAAACTTTAGAAAGGAGAGGAAGAGCCTCCTCCTTTGAAAATGTTGAACGGGTGATTTGACAGGTAGAAAGAAAGAGACTCAGATGAGAACAGAGTCGAACGGTGCTCAGGTTATCCATATGAGTTTATTAGCAACACTCATATTTTTCATAGCATATATTATCTTCCAAAAGATTTTACACGTGTTGATTCATTTCTGCTGCAAATCTCTTTCTAGTATTGCTGATAGTTTCGAAGTTTAAATACAGCTTTGGGACATCTGGTGGAGGCTGCAAGCACTGCATGCATTTATGTTTTAATTATTATTTATGTTCCCTTTCTGCTTTATCACCAAGGTTTAGTGCAGATTAAACACAGTGTTATCTCATTTTAGCTTCACGGTAGCCCTGTGAGGAAGGTTAGGCTAAGAGATAGCCTTCTGTGTGCTGGCTCCTCACATGTGGTACTCAGTCCCAGGGGAAGATAGGCAGGTACTATCTCTAGTCTATTTTAAATGAGCTTTGGGTGCACTTCTCCATATTTTAAAATGACTTTTGGAGTTTAAAGTGTGCTGCTGGATAGCGAAGCTATTTTCCAGTGCTGCTTTTTGTCAAGTTTTATTGCTTAAATGTAATGCCTCTTGATGTATTTCATTAATTGTGCACTGCTTTGAGATTGCCCTAAAAGGTGCTATTTTTTAAAAAAATCTTCAATAAATTAAATAGAAATATCTCTTGCACAATCACATTCTACCCGGCAAGCAGGACAGAAATTAATGTGCTAGCTAGATGAAAAAGTATATCTACCTTGGGGCAAAACATCACGCTTTGGAGTGCTAGGAAAATACAGAGCCCCATGATAAAATAAAGGACATGCCGAGTGTGCAAAACAAAAAGAAACGGAAGCCAATTTATTGCACAAGTAAAAATAGCATTAAAGGGGCTTGGGTCTGTGCTGCTAAAGATAGCCAGCATTTTCCTGCAATTATTTTTATTTCTGGTCTTCTGCCTGAAACTGTTTCTAGTGCAGAGCTTTACTGACCCAGTTAGAATGCAGAGGCTCAGCCTGGCCTTTTCTTTTGAGTGATCAGAATTTAAATACTCCACATTCTAGCTGAATAAAATTAAGTGTGTATTTGCATCACCAATTCATTTTTGCATGACGTCTGTCATGGGATGTACCATGGGCAGCTGACACAGCCTGCGCTTCATGTTTTACCGGCAGTTCTGAGATGAATTTATACCGGAGTTAAAACAGTGTGAGAATTCAGCACTTGGGATAGCTCCTGGAGCAGTACAGACATAGGGTTATATTCAATGCCAGTCCTGCTCAGAGTAGCCAAAGTTAGTCATGTCTATTAACTTCAATGGGTCTACTCTGAGTAGGACTAGCCTTATGTGCAAGGGCAAACATGTGCTTCTTGTTTGTGGATGCATGCAAATCACAGGCAAATCACAACTGCACAGGCTGATTCATATTGAAAGGATTAAAATATCCCAAGAATGTTGGTGGCTTGGCCCAAGGAAAAGATGAAGGATGGGATGCAACTAAGTTGTTGTGCAATGAGGTCCATCTGCAATGTTGAGGAATGAGGTCCACTTGCAAAATGCGACTTTCCCCCTAACTCCTCCCCCTGCACTTACCCCCTAAATATACTCTGAAGGGTTGGGGAACCCCCAGAACAGGTTATGGGGCTGCAGGAGAGGGGGAACAGTCCTGTTGGCAAGTGGGCTTCGTTCTGCTTGTGTGTATACCCCACTTAATGCTGAATTGAATGTCACTATTCCAAGAATGCAGTGATCATAGGAATACATAATTCTGATTCATTTTGCCTTATGTAAGCAGAATTGTTCAAAGCATGGCAGATGGGAGAATGCTAGCATGCTCATGTTTGGCCTGTGGATTTACAACAGGCATCTACTGTGGAAATGGGATACTGGACTAAAAGGATGGGTTTTGGTCTGATCTATCTGGGTTCTTGTACAGTCGTACCTTGGTCGTCGAACGCCCTGGAACTCGGACATTTTGGCTCCCGAACGTCTCAAACCCGGAAGTGATTGTTCCGGTTTGTGAAAGTTCTTTTGGAACGGGCTTCCTGCAGCCAATCAGAAGCTGCGATTTGGTTTTCGAATGTTTTAGAAGTTGAACAGACTTCCGGAACGGATTCCATTCGACTTCCAAGGTACGACTGCGTTCTTATACCTGGCGAGACAATTCCTGCATGTTTCTGTAAACTAATGCCAGCACAACCTTCCTAAATGTTAGTCTAACTTCTGGCTGCTGCCTGCATAAATGAGCTTGCCCTGTGCAATAACCAGCAAGGTGGGATCAGTTGCTGCTGACTGCGCCTGTCTAGCCAAAGTTCAAAAACACCCATCCTTTTTGGACAGACTCATTCGCCTATTGTGTTCTGAGCTATCCTTGGCTCCTGGCACCTTGAAACTAATTTCCAATCGGAGATCATTAGCTGCTTTCTTTCTCTTCTTTTTATCTCATTTCCATCTGTACCAATGGGACCTTCTGGCGACCACAATAGGCTTGTTTTGCTTGGCTTTTGGCGAGCACCTGATAATAGGCTGGTATTTGTGCAAGGGGGAAAGTGAAGACTTTCATCTGTAATTATATCAGTGTCAGGCTGCAAGCTGTTTCGGGGTGGTTTTGGGCCGCATTAATAACTGTGGCAAGCATAATTGATCATGTTCCTTTTTTCTTTTTTGGTCTTGCAGCATCTGTTGGACTAGAGGAATCCCCCCAAAGCAGCTTGTGAAGACTTTTTTGGAAATGAATTAAATCTTTTCCCCTCTCCATCTCCACTTGGCAGTCCTCCTTGCCGAGGAGCCCAGAGCCAAGATAAAGCTCTTCTCTCCTAGCTTCTATGCAATTCACTATACTTGACTGTGAAAGGCTGAGTGGCTCTTATTTGGGACCAAATTGAGCACCTGTCCTCCAAATCTCATTATGTTTTAATAGGTTTAAGATGCAACTTGGGTCTACAGGCTCTGCTCTGAATAATTTAGTTTGACAGATCATATAATATTGAGCAGATAGCAGAGCTGACGTCTTCAGGGCCCTTGTCAGTAGGAAATGCTCACACATTCCTTTCCTTCAATAAGTTATCCATGCAGGCTGTTGGTTAACATGATAAGGCATCGTGGTGGGGAGGGTATCAGACCAGAAGCAAAATTTGCAAAGCACATAGTTTTCTTTCCTAATCATTTGCACCCAGCCCTAGAATAAAAGAGACAATATGGTCTCAGTTTGGAATCCAAGACTGGTTCGTTGTGAATGTGGAATGAGTAAAGGTAAAGGTAAAGGGACCCCTGACCATTAGGTCCAGTCGTGACCGACTCTGGGGTTGCGGTGCTCATCTCGCTTTATTGGCTGAGGGAGCCGGCGTACAGCTTCCGGGTCATGTGGCCAGCATGACTAAGCCGCTTCTGGTGAACCAGAGCAGAGCATGGAAACGCCATTTACCTTCCCGACGGAGTGGTACCTATTTATCTACTTGCACTTGACGTGCTTTCGAACTGCTAGGTTGGCAGGAGCAGGGACCGAGCAACGGGAGCTCACCCTGTCATGGGGATTCGAACCGCTGACCTTCTGATCGGCAAGCCCTAGGCTCTGTGGTTTAACCCACAGCACCACCCGCGTCCCTGTAGGGACATGGAATGAGTACATCGATCACAGGTCACCTGTAATTAAAGAACATAAGAACAGGCAGCATGATGCAGTGGTTAGAATGTCAGACTAGGACTGAGAAGTCCGAAGCTCAAATCCCCATGCAGTATCCATAGTCAGATTCATATGCCAGAGCCTGAACATGTGAGACCGAGGCAAGGGTGTAACAGATACAACTATGGCCTCTTGCCCCGCTGTGAAATCAACCTCACAACTCAAGTAGGTCCACTCAGGATCACCACCAGACAATGGATTTATGGCATTAGAAACAGAGCTGCCCAAGAAACTATTTTACCAGCAAAGGTAAAATTTTACCAGCATCAGGGGTGCCAACTTGAATAAAATATTGGGGGGGCAGGTAAGCCCTGTGCTGCAAAATTGATCACATGACATGGCTCTCACACACCATTTTAATTACCATGCCCATCAACTTTGGGGGGAGTAGCCCCCTCAAATTTTTTAGAGGGGGCAAAGGGACCTCAGCCCCTAGGAGTTGGCTCCTATGTCAGGCATAGACTGAGAGGTTTTATGCTAGTACACCCAGACATAATCCTTCCTTTCCTTCCTTATCAGCTGGATTATAAAAAACAAACAAACTGGTGCCTCCTCCTGTTGAGTAGGTGTGCTGTAGATTTCAGCTGAGCCCTGCATCTCTAGGAAGAGACCAAATAAGTCTGTCTCTGCTTGCCTAGCTCTCAACGATTGCATCTGTGAAAAAAAGTGGCATTGGACTTGATCACTATGGGATACATTTCAGGAACACTGCTGGTTTGCTGTTCTTGGCCCCCGATTTTCATACATGCACAAATTTGCATGGTGGCTTCCTATGCGCAGAATCCAGTGGGATTAATAGCAGACGTAAATTTAAATATGTCGAGAAGCTTTTGCAAGGATTGGGCAGCTTCAGAATGCAAATACCCATGTTAGGTTGTTGACGAAAGGGTGCACGGAATTATCTAACCAACTAGGCTTCTGTGCCATCTGCTGGAAGAAACCTAGAGCTGCAGTGATTCTACCATGAGCAACCACCGTATATACTTCCCATTTATTTTCAGTAGTGTCCTGTCTTAGATACGTAGTCCTTTTTCACAAGCAATTTTTTTTTTAAAAAAAATGTACATTTGCTCCATTTCAGTCTTTTGCAACTAATTGAGTAGTAATTTCACACTAATCAGATGCTGGTGTTATGGTGCACACTCAAGCAGGCAGAATGTGCGTTACACCCGTTTTAAATACACATTAACCCAAAGGTGCAAAACAATATTTAAGAATGTTTTCAGATGGCATGTTTCTCATATGATGCTATCAATTACATTAAACATGAGTTACCTTTGAAACTCCATAGACCACAGGGCACTGCTTTCTAACCATTTTATATGAGTGGACCTGAAATATCTTACATAGCTGAATATATTAGCCCAGAAAATACGTTGATCCATGTTTCCTTCTACTAAATTTAAGGCACCGGCTGTCTCTGCAGAAGGCATTTTCTGTGGGCCACTGACTGTCTGAGAGCATATTATACCTGGAGAAGTAGCATTAAAATGTGACTGTGGTCTGCATAGCCCTTGCAACATTCACACTGTTTTGGGATGTGATCCTTGATCAAGGAAGAACACATTTCCCTAGAAGCAAAGATGGACCATCTCTCGGTTAGCTGTAGCATATGCCATGCTTATGCAATGAGAACTCACAATCAGAAAGTTGCCACTTAGTTACAGAACCATTGTTTTATTGTAGCAAACTGTTTAATAAGATGCCACAAAACTAAATGAGAAGTGCACACAAATGATGCCTGATGCCAGTTGATGGACAAGTGTATCAGTCCATTATAATCTTCAGCTTCTGAACAGGGACTGCGGGGGCAGAGAGAGAAATCTTTCCCTGTGCTGTAAAACTGTTCAATGTAGTATAAGTTTCTGCATCGAGTTATCCTGCTCCTCTTCTGCTGTGAAGACTTTGGGGTCATAAAGATGCAAATTCCACAGCCAATTCCAGTCTCTTGTCCTTAGATCTGGGAGAAAAAACAACTGCATGCAGGGAAGTTTCATATGCATATTATTTGCAGTTAATGATCACCATCATATTATTACTGTCATGGAGTCTGGGAACTCTGAACTGTGGATTACCTCCATCAAATCATTATTGCCCTGGCACAGGTACACAGTTGTCATTTTGGACCCCTTTACTACAATTCTGGCTGGATACAAAGACCCAACGGTCAACTGTCAGGTGAGCACACCTACTCATTGGTTTGTATAAAATTTAGACTGGAGTGGGGAACCTGTGGCCTTCCAGATGTTGTTGGACTCCAATTCCAAGCAGTCTCAGCAGGCATGACCAATAAGCAGGGGTGATGGAAATTGCGTTATAACAACATCTGGATGGCTTGAGGCCCCACAGCTGATTTACACTGATGGCAGAAGTGAACACTGTTTACTACTGGTAATGTATGGGCCTTGTCCTTTGTACTGATTGACAAGAGCAGCCTTGGGCCACTTCCAGCTTTTGATACCCCTAGCCAGTGACAGCTGGTGACCACTGTGCTTGGTACAGCTGCTAGGAGATAACAAGGTGTGGCCACGTTGGTCTGGTTTTCTCCCCAACCTCCTCCCTTGTAAACAGACTGTGGACACTTAAGCACTGCAGGTTTACAAAATAATTTGCACACAAATAAACTGAAGTCTGTCTAACGTACATTCAGAAGGGATCCCTGCAGGTCACATTTCCTAGTGTGCATTCATGCCAAAGAAGCTGTACATTACTGAGAAGTAAACCCCACTGAAATGGATTATGCTGAATCAGCAAACGGCTAAAATAAGAGGACTTAATGATGACTGTTTTATGGAAGAATGGGAGACTTTTTCGGACTATTTAAAGAAATATTATAATAGGATGAATTCACGATCAGGATTTGAACTATGAGCAAGAGAAATTATTAGAGATTATTGTTTTGTGGTTATGATATAAAAGAGTGAAGATAGAGTGCAGCAATTATATAGGGGGGGGGGGGACAAAACACCATGGAAAACGGGCTGGGGAGTCGATAAAACTCTTTTGTCCAAGGATACCCCTTCAGAGTATGCTTGTTATATAAGTTAAGTCAAGGAGACAGAGATCATGCCTGAAAGAACCCACTGAAAATGTCATGCCTCCACATCTACATTTCCTGCTATTGCAGGGGGAAGAGATGTCAAAAGCATTGTTCACAAAGTGAGCAACAATACTATGAGAGAAGAACAGAAAAACTAACAGCGATCATTTTCAAGATCATTGCACTAACAATACACACATGGACACATACAACAAAAACTTCACCAGGAGTGCCTATCCTATACTTCAAAGAATTTGCTGTGGTTGTGCACTCTCCAACCCTGCAGACCTTTGGATCTCACAGATCCATTGTTTGAATGAGTCCCCCAACAGATTTCTGCAGCCTCCAGCTAAAAAAAATAAAAAGCCCCCCTCCCCCACTCCATATAAACTCACTTGCTTCAATGGGATTATACTAGAATAAAGTATTTTTCAGGTTTAAATTTCACACCTTGACCCACAATCCAGTTATGTCAAAGCTACTGCTGACAGCTAAATCTCTAAAGGTGACTTGAAATCACGGAAAAATCAACTGTGTTAAAAGAGACTTCAATAAAATGTTATCAGCTGTCAGACAAGTATTTCGTGTTAACCAGCCTGAAGCTAAAAGTGCCTGTCATCTTTGTAGAATACCATTTTGAGAGAGTTCCTTTTTTATTAGAAGAGTAAAAGACAGTATATTTTATTTTATTTAGCTTTTATTTCCTGCTTCTTAGACACCAAAGCAGCATTCAAAGTTGTATACAGTGAACAAGACAAAATGTACAATTTTTTATATATTAAAAAGTCATTTAAAATATCATAACATCAAATCAAGAATCCTTCCATATAAACTAAAGGTCTGTCCCTAAAGAAAACACCAAGGAGCCCCCCCCCCCCCAGCAGAAGCCCTCGTCGAGATGGAAATAACCTAGTTGCTTTTCTCTCCATCCTCTAGTCCAGGGATGCAGAACTTGTGGCCATCCAGATGTTGTTGGACTACCTCCCATTACCCCTGAGCACTGGCTAATGCCATGAGTCCCATAGAGACTTTCTGGCAGGACTGGTCAGATGATAGGTAGAATGGGATGGGACTGTGAAGCTCGAGGCTGAGGAAGGGCCAAGTGATCTGGGAAGTGCATACCTTGATGATGATTATTATTTATTAAATTTGTATACGGCCCTATACCAGTAGATCTCAGGGCAGTTCACAACATCAAGGTGTATAATGAACAGGCAGCCAAACCTACCAGGGGAGAGCATTCCACAAATGAGAAACCGCTGCAGAAAAGGCCCATTGTTGTAATACCACCCTCCAGACCTCTTGTGGGTCAAGTGGTTTGCTTACTCAGGCCTGCTCCTGCCTTGCAGGATTTGGATTTCCCAACAGAGGGAGAGCTGCCTAACCTAGGGAGGCCTGACCTGAGCTTGGGCCAGACAGTTTGCTCCCTGTTTCCAAGGACAGGTATTCAAGAGCTGAGCAGTTATCACCTACTTGCAGGAGTGCTCACTTGCTTTCTCACTCCAGTTCCATTGCTTGGGATTGTGTCCTCCTCCTCGCTCTTCAAAAGGGGAGAGCCAGGGAGGTGTGTCAAGTGTCCTAGCTCCTGCCAGGTACCTTAGAGCTCCACTTTGAACTTCTGAACTGAGTAACCAGTAACCTGATTGATGTTTAAGCTGTGCAATGGTTTTTGGAAAACCTTTGGCAATAATCGAGCGCAGAGTCTGAACACTGTGTTTACAAGTAGAGGTCAGGACATCCATGCTGGCTGGGGCTGATGGAAGCTTATGTCCAACAACATCGGGCTAGCCAGAAGGTCCTCACGCCTGCTCAAATCATGGGGGAAAAAAAGAACCATTATTCTAGCTAGCATGTCTAGGGAAGGGAGTTAGGTCACCTACTAAAGCCTCTGCTAGGTGAGCCGAACCAAGCTTATCTCTCATCCTCTAGCCACAGAGGCATGACAGTTAAAATGCTGTCCTACTGGAGGAAGTGAAAGAGGCATTCCTGCTACAGTGAAGATACGTTTGGAGGATGTTACCGGTATGTCCTAATTGCTACAAATCCACTCCTGAGGTACACACACTGAAGAAATGAATACAGGTGGAGGCAGCATTGCCATCTCCCCTTGTCCCCGCTCCTGTCCTAGCAGCAGCTCTGTATTTTTAATAGTTGTAGCAGAAAACAGAATGCTGCCACTATTTCTACTACAGCATACCCCATACAAAAAAAAAGGCTTCATCGTTTGAATTTCTGTTTTGTCATGCACTTGGCGACAGGGGTCCTGCTGCCATCTGAGAGCAGACTGGTGTAGCTGATGCATTATTCCCAGAAGGCTAAGCCATGTTAGCCTGTTGCAGCAGAAACAATAAAAACTCTTGCGGTGCCTTAAAAGACTCACATTGCGGCATAAGCTTCCGTGTATCCGATGAAAGTGCACTCTAGTCAACAAAAGCTTATGGCATAATAAAATACGTTGGTTTTCAAGGTGCCGCAAGACTTTTTTTATTGTTTTAGATTTATAAGCTGTTCAGGTACATGGGAAGAGGCAGAAAGTCACCTGCCACTTTTACTCAGGCAAGCAGGGTGTTCTTTGCCACCGCTTATCCCACCCTATTAGTAGATTTAAAGTGGAGATCTTCTGAATTAAATGTACTGTTGCATCTATTTTAGTTAAGGAATATACATAAATCACAATTGTATTTATGTACTGAATTATTTTAGTTTAATTTGTTTATACATTTTGCCTTGTTTGTTTTAATCTGTTGTATTCAGTGGAAATGTATACTGTCTTGTATATGGTTTTGTATTATGGGCCTATGGCCGTGAAATAAATGATCTTGATCTTGCCACCGCTGCCCCAAATGCATTTAGTTGGAGATGCCAGCCAGGGATTGAACCTGAAACCTTCTGCATGCAAGACACACACTCTGCTTTGGAAATGAGTCGGTCCATCGAGCTCCCTGTTGTCTCCTCTGGTTGTCTGCAGCTCTCCAGGGCATCATCCCAGCCCTACCTCCCAGCGGTGCCAGGATTGAACCTGGAACACTTCTGCTCCCTACCACCGAGCTGCAGCCCTTCCCCTGAGGGCGACCGCTGAAGGGACGCGCACACGACCTTCTGTCCGCCCCCACGGAAGCCGCTGCGAGGTTCACAGCAGAACGCGCCAAAGCGGAAGCTACCATTAGGAGAGGAGGCGGGGGGGGGGGGTAAGAGGGAGAGAATACACCTCTCCCTCCCGGCTCTGCCTTTGTTCCCTATGCAATGATCCCTTCACTTGCCCACCGCCTGCCTCGGAGCGGACCCCGCACCTGGCTGACAGGGCAGAACGGGGGGGACTGGTGGGACTCTGGAGGGGAGGGGGGGCCGTAGGAGGAAGCGGAGTGTTTTCGTGCAGGGAGCGTGGCTTCCCTCTCTGCCTCCCAAACTGGGCCTGGAAGCCGTGCCCTGTTGCCATGGCTACCGATCGGCATCCTCCCAACCCACTCCCCTCCGCGGCCCTGGCAGTCCAATAGGGGAAGCGGGAGACGCCGCGGGGAGTTGGGCGGGGAAAGGGTGGCGGGGAGAGAGTGAAGACAGAGGGGGAGGGAAGGAGGAAGGCGTGTCCGTGGCGGAAAGGGCGTGGCCCCGGCGCCGGAAGTGCCTGCAGGAGCCGCAGGGTGTGTATCTCTGTGGTGAAAGAAGAGCGGAGCGGGCTGCCGCGCGCCGAGAGACGCTTCATTCCGCCCGGGGACGACGAGCCTTTTTGGAGGCCTGTGAGCTGCCTTCTCCTTCGCCTTAGCGTCAGGTGAGCGGGTTTCCCCGCCGGAATCTCCTTCCCCCCCCCCCCACTGCTTAACGGACGCGAGTCGCGCGTGCAGCTGCCCTTCCCCGCCCCCACGCGCAGCGGAGGTGGGGGGGGGAAGAGGGCAGAGCCGAGGTCTCCCCCGCCCCTCCCTCCTTTCCTCCCCCCTTCCTTCCTTCCCTCCCCGGCTGCTTTCGGAAGCGAGGACGGTGCTGCCTCCGGCTCGGCTCTTCCGGAGAGAGGCCTGAGGAAGGCCGCGGAACCGCCACAGCCGCCGCCGCCGCCGCCTTTCGTTCCTGAGGCGACACCCCACCTACTCGGCGGGCTGAGGGCACGGGCAGCAGCAGCCCCTCCTTGGCAGCGGGGCTCTCGCCTCTGCCCCCCCCCCCGCCCCCTTTCCCGCTCCAGGGTCTCCGCCCGGTGGCGTCACCTCGCCTGCCAGCGGCCCCGCCCTGGCTGAGTCACCACCTTCTGCCCGGGGCTGGGCGGGCTCACCTGTCCGGAACGAGCCAGAGGTGGGGCTGGTCTCTTTTTTAACCGCGCTTCTGGCGAAAGGGCCTCCACCACCCCGGCTCCCGCAGGATTCAGGTCGCCCTTTCGGCCAGGGTAGTGGGCGGGGTGCCCCTCCCCCCCCTTTAAAAAAACACACACTTGCACAATCTAGCCTTTGGGGCTTTGCCCACCTGAAAAAAACGGGATTTTTAGTGCCACAGCAGCTTTAGTGCCCAGCGCATGGGCTTCCATGGCTTATGACTACAGGCTTGGTCCCTTTTCTACATGAATGTTCGTCCACCCCTTCTAACTACACACGATTTCTCCTTACTAAAATAGTCTTGATTTCTTCCTTTCATTCCTTGTATTTTATTCTTAAAAGGCATGGAGATCAATAGCATTTGCATTTTCAGAAAACCTGTTCAAGTGGCGAGGGAAGAGAGTGAAATGGTAAGGAGTATTCCAGGCACCAAATGCCTGGCTGGCTAACACTAGTACAGTGGTACCTCGGGTTACAAACACTTAGGGTTACAAACTCCGCTAACCCGGAAGTAGTACCTCGGTTTAAGAACTTTACCTCAGGATGAGAACAGAAATTGTGCGTCGATGGCGGGGCGGCAGCGGGAAGCCCCATTAGCTAAAGTGGTACCTCAGGTTAAGAACGGTTTCAGGTTAATAATGGACCTCCGGAACGAATTAAGTTCATAACAAGAGGTACCACTGTAGTTTAATGGCCCTTGTCGGGAACAGTAGTTCTTACTGGTTAGCTATACCAAAACTTCAATGGCAGCTCTGTTGGGGAAATGGTAACCGACCATTGTTTGGTTGCAGCATCTTTACCCTGCCACTTAATGATGGAAGCTTTTAAGAGTAGCTTAAAAAATCCCTGTTACTCCCCCTTTTGCTGCTGCCAAACTTACCTGATGCACCAAATTTGAATCTGAGATCTAAAAAACTTTGTTAAATAATTAGTTATGTTTGTAATTTAGATAATATGTGTGTGACCAACATAAAAATATTATTCAAAAAAATGGTGTGTCATACTTTGAGTATAATGAATGTATGGGTGGGTCTTGCACATACAGTGGTAGTTCCGGTTGCGAACAGGATCCATTCCGGAGGTCCGGCCGGATCCCGAGGTTTTCACAACCCGAAGAGAAGAGGTAGACCACTTCTGCACATGTGTGCGCGGCGAAACACTTCCAGGTTTGCCGCTTTCACAACCTGAAGTTTACGTTACCCGAGGGTAATGTAACCCGATGTGCTATTGTAATTCTTTATATCACTTTCATTGCATTCTAGTCTGAACTTAACTGCCTAGAGCCACATCACTAATCCATTAAAAACAAAAAACCCTGCTCCCTGCTAGCTTTTGCCAACCCATCAATTCCATAGTAGAGATCCTTGAATGCAGTTGCTTACATGCAGCTTGGTCTCTCTGTGAACAGGGTTATTAATCCAAGACTTCCTTTTAGGAAGATGTAGAGAACACAACAGAATCTGAGAACATGGAAGGAAGGCAAGATATAAATGTACTTGAATCTCTTGACTCCTAGAACTAGACACATATATCAGCAGCTCTTTCCAACTCAATCTGGGATGATAGAGCACGAGGAAGAGCAGTCACCATCACAAATCCAATGGGGAACCACCCTTAGAGGGTGTTCAATTCCCTCTCCTCAGTGTCTTGACTAGTGAGAGGAAGTAGGCTTTTAACTTCTTCAGAATTCTATTCCTCCCTTGAACTTCACACACCCTTTCAGGGTTTCTATGTGCAGGGGCGTAGCAAGGGGGGCAATGGGGGCGGGTCGTCCGGGTTCCACCCCAGAGGGGGGGTGACACTTCTTTATTTTTTTTATTTTTTATTTTTTTAAAAAAAATTAAATTTTAACTTTATTGAAAAAAAGAGATAATAGACACACACACACAAAAAAACCCTACACCTCGCAAAGTGGCACCATCATTTTGGGGGGGTGGGGGTGACTTGCTATGCCACTGGGTGCAGCTCTGCCAGTGCCCTGGCAAAGTGGTGGGGGGGTGACAATAAAAATTCCGCCCCGGGTACCACCTGGGCTGGCTACGCCTCTGTCTGTGTGCCCCTACTCCCTGCACAAGGAGCCTAGAATTTAAGAATAACTTCTTTAACCTAAATGGAAAGCCAGTGTTACCTAAGGTGCCTCTGCCATGGACTCATTGTCTAGCTGTGAGGGTCCCTTGGAGTTACTAGGGTGAATATAGTAAAGATTATAAAGTCCATTGCAAAATAGACATGCTGCACAATTAATAGTATGTGCACGTTCTAAAATTAGTTAAGGCAGCTCATTTAAAAAAAACAACATGTTAAACGACAAATAAAATGATTGATGATTAAAGCAATATAAAAGATGCAATATTTAATTTAAAGTATGCTGGTATAAAACAGTGTTCCATGCCTGCTAAAGGACAGGAATTGATTGACCCAGGTGTGCCTCTCTGGAAAGACTTTTTCACAATCTAGGTGCCACTAGTGAAAAGGCTCTCTCTTGTGCACATACATCACATCAATACAGCAAGGTGACACAGAGGAGGCCACCAAAGTTAAACAGATTTCTCAGAAATTTGAATGAGAGCAGGTGATTCAGTAGATACCATAGTTCTAGGCCACTTCACGTCTTTAGAGATTGCATTGATAATGCCTCGTAAGTCAGCTTACTGTTGTGAATGACCTTGCTGTAGCTGCTTGTGGTAAAGATGAATTAATATCAGCATGGTTGGGAGCTCTTTAAAAAATGAACAGGAAATGAAATATTGGGAGATTAAAAAATACATAGTAAAATCTCCCAATATGAAGATTATTGCAATATTTTTTTATTATTATAAAAAGATGACATTTCGTTTATGGCCTTAGGGTAGTAATCCAACTAAGTCATACTCAGAGTAGTAGGTCCATTGATTTCATTGGATGGTAACTTTCAGCTTTAATGGAAATGTATCCAAATCATGATCACAATGACCTGAACATTCTTTTCTTTAAGATGGTTTTGCATGCATGGAAAGAAGGTGATCAATTGTTCCTAATGTCCAGTACAACATAGTCTTACAGATCTGTTGTGACATAAGCTTTTGCAGACCATATTCACAGTCCATATTGGCAAATGTCATTGAGTAATCAGTATAATAGTGACCAGTGTTCTTCACCAGGCTGTAATCAGCATAAAAGGGCACACATCAGCTATGTGCAAGAAACCTATTGCAAATAGATACGCTGAGTTTTTGCTATGATATTGGAAGGGGCTTCAGGGACATACTGTTCTGTGCCCTCTGAAAAGTAACCACCAGCTGTGCTGCCTGCTGGGAGAGCATTCACATAATCCACAATATCTGTCAATACTGTAGTTGCTGTTGCGTCAGCATGTCTGTGACTGAATTATAAAGGAAGTTTCCCCCACCCAAACTGCCTTCAGAAAGCTACTGGTTTCCTGAATTTTAAGATGAAAGTTTTAGAACTGGGGTGTTGCTGTGGAAGCTTTCTCTCTCTTTTTCCTTCTTTGGTTTTAGCAGATAACAATTTTCTCAAAACAAATCTATTTCAATGTTAGTTTAACACCCATTTTGGTCATCTGCAGCTCTTGTTTAAAGTGTAAATATGATGGAGAGCGATTGCCACCCTTATTATTATTTAAGATGGATTGAAGATGGCTTTTTTTAGACAAGAAAATTTGAAGCATTCCCTCCCCCCTCTTTGGTGGTGTGGAAAGCTAGTACTGTAATGACAATTTCATTTTATGAATGTCTCTTAAGTGGTTTAATTAGAGCTAGTTAAAAATTAACCAAAAATATCTGTCATTTTTCTGCATTAAAAACAATACCCAGGTCATTTGAAACACTTCATGTTAGTGTGTTTCCATTTTACTATATTAAGCTAGTCAGATACTTCTCTGCCATTTTCCCTTTTCTACAGTATTTAACTGTCATTATTTTGCATCTGTTTTGATGTCTTGTGTAGCTCATGGAAATTAGAAGCAACAGACTACAAGCAGCCATGAGTGCTGTCTTTATAATTGCAGTTCCCTAACTGTGACTTACCTCAAAGGATCCTTCAGTACCAATTGAGTAACCTTGAAACAGCTTCTGTTGTTACTTGCACTTTCCAGTGGTTTTCACTGATTTTTCTCAGATGGAAACATCTGAGAATCAGAAGTCTCCTTCAAAGTGTTAAAATCTTAAATGTATTCTGTGTTCTCCCATACATAATCAGACAATCAGGATTGTCTGAAGAATCATGCCAAATTAGGTAGATTTTCCTGTGAGATATTGCTTCTGTCATGGCATTGAATCTTTTGTTCAGAGATCCCTCTATAACTTCCCCCTTTTCCAAGTTCCATAGTGACCACAGAGCATTCATCTCTTGTCTCAACAAGGTAAGCAATGAAGAAAATTCAAACTGTTCCTTTGTTCATGTAGACCCAGACAGATTGCTCATGTACTTGAGAGAACATGTCTCCTGAAAGAGGAATGAATTCAAACATAAAGAGCTTCAACATGCCCTCTTAGACAGTTCTAAATACTTTGGGCAAGATAACTTCTTCATGCAATGGGACTTCATCTTCCTTTGCATACCCCCAAAACCTGCTCTGGAAGATCCCCCACCCCTCTGGAGCAGAATTGGAAGGTGTGTAGGTGCTGTGTGAGGTGGTGGAGGAAGGTTAAGTATTGTTGCATTTCTGTTTGTGCAAAGAAATGCTTGATGCAACCGTATGGTAGCAAATTTTCCATCAAGGCAAGTTAGCAAGTGTGAGTAAAAGTTTTAAAGCTTTATGTTGATTTTTTTTTAAAGTTGGAATGTTTTTATAGTCTTAAGAATGAAATCGCTTGAGCTGACACATCAGAGTCTAGGTATTTATTACACTTGTGAAGATAGTGTATAAGAGCAGTTGTCATCTTACTGCATTTTGTGTTAAACTGGTGGCTATCTGCAATTGAGAGTTTGACTCTCAGGAGTCTTAAAAAGGTGTAAGTTCTTTGAAAACGAGTATCCAGGTATTCAGTTCCCATCATGCTAGATAAAGAGACATGCTGTACCTGTCAGGCAAGAATGAGGGTTTTTACCACATGACTAAGTTCAAAAACTAGAAACAACATTAATTGCTTGTAAGCAATTAACATGCAGGGTTTTGGGTTTTTTTTAAAGAAGCTGCAGGACTTTCTGAGTAAGGATCAGGACTGTGTGTGTTTAATCCTTCCTCACTGTTGTGATCCCACTATAAATCTATCCTCACCCAAGATGTTATTAGCCCTAGGAGGGAAGCTCCCATTGGTGTCAATGGGAGCTTTCCTCTGGGAGCTAACAACAATGTATGTTTTGTGTTTGGGGTGTGTGTGTTGGGGCCGTGTCCAAAAAGGATTGATCCCTATTCATTTTTCTTCCAATCCTGCTCGTCAACCCCTGCAGCAACTGTTTAAATAAGTATTTCTTAACTTTGGGTCCCTGGATGTTGTTAGACTACAACTCCCCTCTTCCTTGACCACTGGTCCTGCTAGCTAGGGATCATTGGAGCTGTGTAGCCCATCAACATTCAGGGACCCAAGGTTGAGAAAGGCTGTTTTAAATGTTTAAAAAGGTTGCATTAATTGCTTACATGAAATTGATGCTGCATGTAGTACAGCGTTAGTTCATTCAGCCCATCACTCTTGTCATGCACTACAGTGATCTTTCCATTCCCCATAATTCTGTACTTTTCTCCTTGAGTATGTTATTTCTCTTTAATTCTGAAGTGCCATTACACTTGCACATATTCCCTTCAATAAATTGATTTGCCTTCTGAAGGTTTTTTTTTTGTGGGGAAGAGGTAATGCATACTCCTAAGGAAACAGTTCTTGTTTCTAATGAAAAGAAACCTAATAACAATGCTGGTGTTGCAAATTCAGCACCTGTAAGCGGGAAATTGCTGAGAAGGGCAGAGACTTGCAAAGTGTTAGATAATGATTTATAAGAAGTGTAGTATTGTACTTTGTAATGGTCTTGAATAAAATTCTGCAGTGGTGGTGTGTGAAATGGTATTCAACTATGACAACTTCTGAACCTTCCAAATTTGGTCCAGCGCGGAGCTCCTGAGAACCAGTCGATCGTCATTCCATTTCATTTCTCTGGTGCTGGAAAATGACCTTGTTGCTTGCTGCAAAGGAGCAAGGAACACTGTCTTTAGAACTGAGACACAGGTGTTCTCTGCAGGGGTTGCTTTTAGGTTGAAGGGGGAAGTGAGCCTGCTAACAGTTACTTGTATCCCATTTGAAGGGCTGCCTTGTTAGTTTATTCTCATACAAATGTAGCCATTAGTTAGCAAGGAGATTAATCTGTTTTGTTTAGTGGCAGTTGGGTAAAGCTATCTGAGCTCAGTATCATTTGCCTCAAGAAGGATACATCTAATTATATTGTGGCACAAGCTTCTGTAGAGATTAAAATAGAAATACAGTGGTACCCCGGGTTAAGTACGCTTCAGGTTAAGTATGATTCAGGTTAAGAACTCCGCCAACCCAGAAATAATGCTTCAGGTTAAGAACTTTGCTCAGGATAAGAACAGAAATTGTGCTCTGGCGGCACAGCAGCAGCGGGAGGCCCCATTAGCTAAAATGGTGCTTCATGTTAAGAACAGTTTCAGGTTAAGTACGGACCTCCGGAACGAATTAAGTACTTAACCCAAGGTACCACTGTAGTTGTGTACATTGCACTATTAGATGTAGTCAGAGATGGCTATCCCAGAATAATATGGTGTATATACAATCATTCCCTGTTATTGAACAGGTCAAATTTTACAGAGGATCAGTGACAGGCAGGAGAGCAGTTCATAACAAACCACTCATAGATGCTACATCCCAGCACAAGACTCTTCCTTTTGTTATTTTGAAAGGGCCACACACTACTACCCTATTATATTGGTGGATTTTTAAACTTACTCCTATGTCAAGAGTACTGGAGTCTTCCCTTGTAGGTTTTCCTCACTTTGGAATAACCCACATCCTGATGGTTTACTCTCAGATTTACTGTAGTTTATGCCTATCAAATCATAGTTCTGTCCTGCTGGAGAAAATGGAGCTGCAGGAAATAAACATTCTTTTTTTACTCACTCTCTCTCCCCCCCCCCCTTAGGAACAAACATGGATAAAAGTGAGTTGGTACAGAAGGCCAAACTTGCTGAGCAGGCAGAGCGCTATGATGATATGGCTGCTGCCATGAAGGCTGTCACTGAGCAGGGACATGAGCTGTCCAATGAAGAAAGGAATCTCCTCTCTGTTGCCTACAAGAACGTGGTTGGTGCCCGTCGCTCTTCGTGGCGTGTCATCTCCAGCATTGAACAGAAGACGGAAAGAAATGAGAAGAAACAGCAGATGGGAAGAGAATATCGTGAGAAGATTGAGGCTGAACTGAAGGACATCTGCAATGATGTTCTGGTAATAGTCAGTAGGAATGGATATAGCAGCATTTGTTAAGGAGCTCCATCTGTTGGGAAGCTTGTGAGCTCAAGGCAGGAGCACAGATTCATCGCTTAAGGATCTACTTTGGTCCAACAGCCAAAGATCCTTGCTTTGTAATTAGTTGTTTATATGCTAGGTGTAGAAAATTATTTTTATTTGATACTTGATAGACTATGTGTACACTTGTATGGACCAAACCTATAAACAACACAAAACATATATAAACCTCTCTTCTATAATCTAGCCAATGAATTAAAGAAATGTGACCTTGTATAAAGCCACCAGAGTCTCATCTCCAAAGTTTTTAAAAAAAAGAAGCTTGGTGCCTCCTGAATTTCTAAATGTTGCTCAGCCACAACTTTCATCATCCCTGGTCATTGGCCATGCTGGGTGGGGCTATGCTAGAGGATGTAGTTCAGCAACATCTGGAAGCCTGTAGGTTAGGCCCTCATATTGTAGATGTACACATAAAGGGGATCGGTTGAGGAAAATGTGTGTAACCTTGTGATTATATGTCTTTCAGGAACTGCTGGATAAGTACCTTATTGCTAATGCCACACAACCAGAAAGCAAAGTCTTCTATTTGAAAATGAAAGGAGATTACTATAGATACCTTTCAGAAGTGGCATCTGGAGAAAGCAAGCAAAGTAGGTGGTTACCTTAAAATCAGAAGCCTTTCTTAATGATTCCCTACAAGAGCTGTGTGTGGTACTATTAAACTGTTTCTTGATCTCACAATAAATTTGTCTCAGTATTCTGAGAATATCAGATGTTCTGGAGTAGGGAAAAGAACCAGTGGCTTCCTGTTGTATTCAACCATAAGATGGTTGACTACCGTGGAAGGGCCAGGTTGAAAGGATTGCTGCTGCAGAATACTTGTTTTTAGTATCTCCAACTTGACTAGAGGTTACTAAAAGGAGGTAACAGCAAATCACAAGGAATGGGTGTTCTGCATTATTCCATTAAGACAGCAGTACCCTCTAGGTGAAGACACATATATTGGATTTAGGAGTTGAATATGTCTACAATATACACAGAAATTAAAATTTTCTAGTGTTGTAAATTATTTCTTGAAAATCTTCCTACTACACATTTTGAGTAAGTAAAGCTTTTTTTAAAAGCATTTCACTCATTCCAAGAAAGAAAATATTCCATAGGAGTCGTCCCCCCCAGTGTTCCCCAAATTTTCCATTGAAAAGAAATCTTTGAAGTGGGATGGGGTTCCTCTTTTTTCCATTTACATTTTTCCAGGCCTTTACGTCTCTGCTGCAACTGAATGCAAAGGCTCCTAATGGAACCTCTGACCACAAGGAAAGATGTAGGAAGTTCCTTTTCAAAACTTAGATGTGTGGGAAGCAGAAAGTATAAGTTGCTTGTACTTATCTTGACTATAAAGCCACAGTTTGTACATGCATCTTATTTAATTAATCTGTAGTCACAGATGCTGGATCTGTGTGCCTTAAAACCTTAGATGGTCTATGAATTTGTTGTTAAACAAATATGTCTGTACATGATACCAGGCTAGTGGCATTTCACCATTTAGCCTACTCTTGCTATAGATTTTTTATTTTTGCTTCCCCCCAATAAGCTTTGTAGTGTTCTTGGAAGATCACCAAATATAGAACCCTGTAAAGTTTTTAGATATAGGGATCGTGTTCAAATGGTAAAGGTAAAGGGACCCCTGACCATTAGATCCAGCCGCAGACGACTTTGGGGTTGTGGCGCTCATCTTGCTTTACTGGCCGAGGGAGCCGGTGTACAGCTTCCGGGTCATGTGGCCAGCATGACTAAGCTGCTTCTGGCGAACCAGAGCAGCGCATGGAAACGCCGTTTACCTTCCCACCATAGTGATACCTATTTATCTACTTGCACTTTGACGTGCTTTCGAACTGCTAGGTTTGCAGGAGCAGGGACCGAACAACGGGAGCTCACTTCGTCGCGGGGATTCAAACCACCGACCTTCTGATCGGCAAGCCCTAGGCTCTGTGCTTTAACCCACAGCGCCACCCACATCCAATGTTACTATACAGTATTAACTAATATGTGACACAACTTATAGCTATGATAGAATTTCTAGACACAATAGAATTTGGTTCTGGATCAAATAGCTAAGATAGAATGGGAAATGTTTTACAGCTAGGTTCATGTGATATTCACATATAAGCGGTTAGGCCATACTCTTTGTAGAATGTCATAGGGCCCCCCCTCACAAATATGTGTGTATTTAATCTAAGGTTTTATTGTTTAGGATGGGCTGAAATGGAGCGATACTTGCAAAATTTCTTCCTCTACTACAAAGAAGACTGGTAGTTCTATGCCCCGCCCTCATGGCCTTGACAGGCTGCTACTTTGACAACATTTTTTCTTCATGTATTTTCCCGTCATATCAACACTGACATAGCCAGTCAATGTAATGACCCTGAGGACAAACTAGCTAATTCTAAGTAAAGACAATATTTCCTGAGTTGGAGTTGCTCTCAGTCTGAGCTTTGTTTGTTGTCAGTGACTATGCATAGCCAAATCTTGCCACACAGTGTCCCTGCTCCTAAAAAGACTGCTTTTGTGTGTAACAAAATGTTCACTACAGATCACTATTCAGCCCTACTCTATTCAGGCACCTGTGTAAATGCTTCTGACTTGGAGTTGGCCATGTCAGGAAATATTAAAATTATCACCATCTTTTCTTGCAGCCACAGTAGCAAATTCTCAGCAGGCATATCAGGAAGCATTTGAAATCAGCAAGAAAGAGATGCAACCAACACATCCTATTCGACTTGGTCTGGCACTTAATTTCTCTGTGTTCTACTATGAGATACTAAACTCACCAGAGAAAGCCTGCAGTCTGGCAAAGACGGTAAATACACTTAATATTGTCAAGAATGGTTATGGGGAAACAAATTTGAGATACACGTTGAGCTGTTGTGAATGCAACTAGAAATGTATGGCTTAATAAATCATGTTGGAGAGCTGTAGGAGAGCTTTTATATTCTTCAGAAGAAAGATTAATTATTAAGTTAAAATAACACACTTGAAATTAGAGGTGACACTTTTATATTCTAAGGAAGTCTGTCTTGGGTCTTAACTTGGATGAACACAAGTGTAATGTTAAGCGTTTTTCATCACTTAGCCAGCCCTATCTGTGCTTGGAAATTGAATGGGTTAAACATTCTTAAGGCAGGAATGATCAGAAGCAGAATAAAGTGAATTAATTATTTAAATTTGGTTTAGGCATTTGATGAAGCAATAGCTGAACTGGACACACTGAATGAAGAATCTTACAAAGATAGTACTCTGATTATGCAGCTACTTAGAGATAACCTTACTGTAAGTATTCCTTCAAAAAACTGGCTACACTTTAAATGATGCAGTGTTGAATAATTTTAAGTCTTGCCATCCCACAAATGATTGATAATTATACCCTTAGAAACTATTTTGGATGTAGCACAAAGTTAGTTCCATATGAAAGAATGACTGCTGTCAGCATTGTGTGTGTGTGGAGCAGTCATACCTGTAATGAAAAACTTGCCAAATGCCTTTATCAGGCAGCTAACAAATTTGTGTATTACCTGCAGGCTTCATGTACTCATTGTTTAACTTAATCTAATCTCCAGTCCTTAGTTCATCATTCATTAACTCTTCCACTCAAATAATACTGCTCTACTGAAACAAATTGCCCCACTACTCCTTTCCAGACCAATGTAATTAACTGCATGCTTTCAGCATAAACATGTTTGTATTTTCTTACAGCTATGGACATCGGAAAACCAGGGAGATGAAGGGGAAGCTGGGGAGGGCGAGAACTAATGGCTGTCACGCTTCACTATATGTTCAATGTCACTCTGTATCCTACACGTTATATCCCTTTGTGCGACAAGCAAAAAGAATAGTACATCGACTTCACAACCTCAACGTAGCAAACTGTCTGTGGGGTAAAAAAAAATTGGTTGGTGTTCTGTGTACATAAAATGGAGATCAATTGAGCAATGGCATTTTGAACCTTTCCTATTATGAACACTTACAATTATGATTACTGTGTTTATATTTTTTTTAACTGAACACTGTGATTATGGGTTTTGCGATTGCAGTTGACTTTACAAAACTCTAAATGATGGAAGAGTAGATATGAATCATGTAATTCATTGGAAAGATTATAATCTGGGATCAAAGTAGTCGAAGTACAATTCTGTTGTAAAGTTGTACAGAAAATTATAGAGATTATATTGTGACACTGCAACATGGAAGGGAAACAATCTATTGTGCGGCATTCCAGTTCAGTAGTTCACTTCTGTGAATTTAATAGGCACATTCATTCAGACATTTTCATTTTTGAAATAATAATGCTGGACATGCTGCTTTTCAGCCAAATGCTCATGTCAAATGTAAACATTTTCTGAGGCCTCAATTTAAAGCAGAGAAAAACGGCAGCCAAAGTTCCAGACTCAACAGTGGCAGAACACTGGGGCTTTGTCTCTGGAGAAACAGCCCAGTCCTCTTTCTGTGGACATCAAGCCCCTTCCCACAGCAATAAGTTAACATATTTACAATATGAACTATTCTTGGTAGTGAATTTTTAGAGCACTACCATGGAATTTCAACAGGATGTTTCTGTTTTTATGGCCTTATTAGTTGCTGGGTAGGCATGCTAAATAGAACTGTTTTCCCACTTTAAAATGCTAAAATCTTAATCTCCCTCCTCACTTAAGGGAGGAGGCCTGCCCTTTGGATAATCCGAAAGAGCTCTTCTTTGCATGGATTGTGTTCTCCCACCCAGTCCCATTCCTGCTTCAGTTTAAAGCCTGAGGTCCTTTGTGTATGCTGTTAAGTCTTTGATGATGGGAGCAGCTTAAATATGTTGGAATACAGGTCTCACTTAGATGCTGAAGGCTTGCCAGTGCTGCTGTAGTTCTCAGCTCTTGGCATCTGCCCACTCCTGGGTCACAATCAAGATCCTGTTAAAAGTTTTCCCAAAGCTGCCTTAGGAATACAGACCATAAACATGCGTATTAATTGTTAGCTTGAGATACTGAAATTCCAAATGTTCAATTGTTTATAAACCTGTCCAGTCAAATACCAGAATTCAATAGGACTTGCATGAATAATGCAGAGGAAAGATTTGAATACTCACCCTTTTCAATCTTTTTAGTATCGTTCCTCTGCCTATAGCATTCCGCTTAGATCATAGAATCCATCTGTTCGTCTTTTCATCTGTCGCTGAAGAGAGAAATTCATGCACTGACTTCAAAATTCCCCTCTTACTAGCTGAACAAATTGTGCAGTTATACTTGGCGCTTGATAAATGCGGTAGTGAATGTGGAACCGAGCCTGTCTGTATATCTGGTAGCTCTTTTTGCGTTGTTTCTACTGACCAGTATTTTGCCTAAAGTTTGCTTCTGTGACGGTTGTATTGCCTAGCACACACACACGTGGTTGTGAGAATAGTATAGCAAAAAGAAATACCTGGTTATTGATGTACTAGATTTGTGTATGTCTTTTAAAACAGTTCTAGTTTCACCTTACACAATTGGGAAAGTGTAAAAGAATTCAAAGACAATAAAAAGTTTTATCAGTTGTGGTCTGTTGTTTTTTTTTACACTTTTGTTTGTTTACTGCCATGGCTGAATACTGTGGTGGTAGAATGACTGTGCTGTTTTATGTCTCGTAGCTTGCTTAACTGTGCTAAAGCAGCCTGTAAGGTCTGCACCGCCCCCGCCCCCCCCAAAAAAACCCACCACCTCGTCACAACTGTCTAGAGTTGATCACTTCTGTTTCACAGGAAGAGTGAAAGAAGACACCTTGTGCAAGGCTTTACAGCATCCAAGCCAAACTGCCTATCTACTGGACATCTGCCTTCTTATAGACAATAGTGAATGATTTTGAATATCATAAAACATGCTGCGTTATTCCTTCATATATTAAAGCAGCATTGGGTTCTAGAAATAGTTTAGATCCTAGAAAGGTTTTAATGTAACATTGAACAGAAATGGCTTCAAGTGGCCCTTGATTTCTTAGCTTTCTGACATAAAGCATGAATTCATATTGTTCAAAAGCTATTATAAAGTCCTGTAGGAATAAGGTTTGTCCTATAAGTACAAGTAGCTTGTTGGTGCAAGTGATCAAAGTGTCTAAATGGCACTTTGTGGGTTGTAATTGTATTAAGAACAGTTCTGCTGCGGAAGTCTAAATTGTACTTGCTTTAGACTTTTGATTCTTTTCCATTATTAGAATAATATCTTATTCTGCCAGGTATTATTAGTACCACCAGCTCCAAGGTTCCTATTATGAAATACAGTGTGAGGTTCTAGTTTTCTGATGCACTTCATAATATCTTTAAAGGGATCTTTCCGATCTCTTTTATGAAAAGATGCTTGAACTCCCCCTGCAGAAAAAGTGCACAGGTTCTTTCAAATGGTAAGAAATGTAGCCAAAAGCAAGGAACCCTGTTCCAGCGAAGACTAAGAAGGGCTCATCTAGGCTTCCTTTTGTGTCGTGTTTCTAGGCACAGATTCAGGCTTTAAAGCTCTCTGTCCAAGCAGACTTTTTTTCGTCCCAGCCCTTTACCTGGAAAAACCCATGTTTTACTGCTGAATTGGAGCAAACAGGTTTTCTGCAGATTGCTGTTTGCTCTATTCAGTGGAAAAACACAGGTGTTCCTGGGCAAAATGCCAAAATCAAAACTCTCGGATACGGCGCTTTAAAGCATGAACCTGTGCCTGGAAAGCACAGCACAAAATGAAGTCTGGATGGGTCCTTAATGTTGAATCTACACTTACCGATGATTTAAGAAGGGGTAGGTTACCTTTGTACTCTCCCAATGTGTCGAGTGCATGAAATTGGCACCAAACAGTAACACACTTCCTGCGCTACCATTTCAGAATGCAGATAATGAGCTGTGTGTTTCAGTACTTCCTCATGAAGGAGACTCCATCTGTTTGGTTTAAAAGGCCAGGCTGAATCCTTCGCTCTGATCTTGTTTTGCATGCATAAGGGGTTGTTTTTAATTGAGCATTCAAAGATGCAGCCCTCCCAACTTGCAGCCTGAAATTGCACGGCTTACAAAAAGTGCTTTTAATTTCTGCAGAATGTAAGCCAGCCTTCCAGATACGTTCCACAATTCGTTTGTTTGTCTCTGTATGTTGTTGGCTCATGCCCAAGTGTAGAGCACTTGTCTTGGAGCAGAAAGGGAAGAACGTGATAACTGCCTAAAACAGCTTTTTGTCTAGACAATGTGGAAAAGCAACTTGCTGCGATACCAAGCAGCTGCCAGTCAGTTGTGTTTTTTCCGTTCGAGGACTTTACCCTTCGTAGGAAAATTAGAGCGGTGTTATGGCCAGACTTTGAAAGACTTGTTCTAGTTCCCTAGCTGCTTTTGCTGTTACAGAAAAGCCACATCTTAAACCGCCTTTGATAGCCTATGGCTATCTGAACAGCCCATGTGCAGAGAGGAAAATGGAAAGGTATCTATTGAGTCGCAATGAAGTAGTATGACTTCATGTAGAGATAGAAATATGCTGAAAGAAGAGATGCATGGAGACAATGCTTTAAAGTGTGCTTGGTGTTACACCTCCAGCAACAAGTTTTGTGGCGTAACAAAGTTATTGTGGGATGAGCCTTTTTCATCAGATGCAGGAGCTATGGAGATGATGGATGCAAGAAGGGACCAATGATTAATTGGGGGTGGTCAAAGGACTGGTCCTTTTTATTTTCCCTGCAGTGATTGCTCAAGTTCTTTCTCACCCATCCACAGTGACATGGCGACCCACCTTTGCTGTTGACGCTTGTTTTTGTCCCACGCAGGTAGATTTTTGCCATTGTGTTCAGGATTGGAATGCGCGGGGAGATAAACAGGGTGGGGTGAGAGGAGCATCCGTCCTGGGTGAAACAGATAGGCATTCCAGAAGGGTGTAAAAGATCATGGGTTGTATCCAAGTAAGTCGTAAGTACATTTATTGAAATTAATGAGTTTAAGGGCATTGGTTTCAATGGATCCTACTCCCGAGTATGACTTGATTAGATAAAACCCTACGTAATATTTTAATAAATGTTAATAAAAGTTATTTAGATGATACCGTAGATTAAAAAAATGTCAGGTTGTTCAGAGGCTTAGTGAGAGCAGCATGTCAGGCAAATTGATAGCAGTTTTTCATTGGCTCTGTGTCTAGTGGTATTCAGGCACTGAATCTAGGTAACTGAGCATGATTCAGATTGGACAACAGTTATGGGGAGAGAAGTTCCCCAACAGCTTCTTAAAAGCACAGTCTCATCTGAGTAGTGGGAATCAGTAATACATTAAATTTAGAAAGCTCTGCATCTGTAAGAAATCATTCTTTTACTGTGGCCACCCCTACACTTTGGAACTCACTGCCTATTGACTTCAGGCAGGCACCTTCACTGTACTGTTTTCAGTGCCTGCTTCAAAACATTTTTGTTTAGGCAAGATACGTAGAACATTGACATGTGTTTTAATCTGGTTTTTTGTTTATTTATTTTTGTAAACAGCTTTGCTGTTTGGTTTTACAGTCAAATAGTATGCAAATTTTGTGAAATAAATAAACATACAAACATTTTTGGTGTCTGATTTACCTCTTCACTCTTTCTAGGGAAGTCCCAAGGGTTACGCTTACTTTAACTTTCTATGCATATATAAATTGCTTAAAGCTTCTACTTACAATCGAGTGGAATGTAAATTTTGTTCAAATGAAAAAGAGAGACTGAAATCTTTGCCAATGGGATTCTGTGTCTTCCCATCTTTCAATACTCATTTTGTGCATGCCCCATACTCCTGGAGAACGATATATCTGTTTGCTATTGTGGCAACTAAAGAACGTATTGTAAATGTTATAGTTTTAAAATGTCAATGCAGCAACGTACAGAAGACACAGTGCATTGTTATGCATGTTACTCAGAAGTAAGTCCCAATGCTTTCAATGGAGCTCTTACTCCCATCCAGGTGTCCTCCAGTTGTTTTGGACTAAAACTCCTATCGTCTTCTGGCTGGCCAGACACACCCCTTTCAAGAAACTCCATTCCTTCCCTTCTGTTTTGTCTCTACCCCACCCATCCTGCACCCCACTATTTCATCAAGTTCAGTCTTATTTGAGTTGTCTTTGACTTGGGTGAGTGTCTTACTTTTCCTGAATCATTTTTTTGCATTCCTGCACATATTGTGGTTCCTCTAAGCTTGTTGCTACCTCCCTCTTGTTCATAGATGGTGCTGTTCTGGCTACATAAGAACAGGCATTTTTTAAAAAACACATTCACTTTTAGTACAAAGGATTCAACATAGTTTAATTGTTTTTTAAGAAGCAGGTCAAGTGACTGTTTTCAATGGGCTGTAACTAACAGTCATACTCAAGAGCAGACCTTTTGAAAAAAGCAGGATTATATTTTTTAGTTTCTTTTCATTTTTAATATTTTACTTCCTTATGCTTAGAGGACAATTTTGCCATGAACTTTCCTTCTATTTATGCAGCTGGTTTTTATGCAAAAAGTTTATTTTGATACTTAAGAGTATGCTCTCTTTAGTTGTTAACTGTCCTTTATAGAATGTATTGATTCTCTCATATTTGTTGCTTATTAATCTATGGATGGAGCCAATGCTATTCCTACTCATAGTTGACCCATTGAAGTGAATGGGCATGGATCACTTAATTTCAATGGGTGTACTCTTGAGTAGAACTTGATTGGCTCCAACTTTCTCTTGTAACCTATGTACTACATCTAATGTTGGAAGCAATGTGCCCCCAATGACCATTCCTGGAAATCACAGGTGGGAATGTCCCAGATCTTACCAGTGGCGTAGTATCGGGGGGGGGGGCACAGGGGTGGTTGCCCCAGCGCAAAATTGTTAGGGGCGCAAAATTTCAACACCCTGTGCTGCCTGAATACAGCTGTGCACTTCTGTTGTTGGGCTGTGTTCTCTTCTCCATACGAACCAGGAAGTGGCCTATCCCCAAAACAGAATGACTTGAATGTACATATGTAATCTGCCTGTTTCCCTCCCTTTCTCTCTGTGCGGGTCCGGGCATTGGCAACCCATGCTATGCCACTGGATCCTGCTTTTGGTCTTCCCATAGGCACCTGCTTGGCCACTGTGAGATCAGGCTGCTGGACCAAATGGGCCTGATCCAGCAAGCTCTTCTTATGTCCTTAAACCACACAGAGGGAGGAATTCAGCATAGGGCCAGTGTAAGATTTCTGCTTGCCTGATTCAACCGTCTGCCCTCTCCTCTCCCTGCATGCTGCTCTTGGTGGGTGGGGGTCGAGGAAGCTCTGTTGTGCTTGTGATGGTCTTTGTGCAAGTTTCTGCTAGTGGGGCTTGTTATAGTTGAATCCTGCCCCCCTCCGTTTTGTTTAAATGGTACATAAATGGTCCAAATAACTAAACAAAAACTAACGTGGGTCCATTGATTTCAATGTCTCTACTTGTGAGTCAAACTAGGTAAGCACAGATTAGTATTAAACAAAAGTCTATACAGACCTCACCCACCCCTAGTTTTTAGAAGGGAAGTGCATAGCTTTCATCCCAGAGTTGAATTCCACTACCTCTTTCTTTAAAAACAAACCTGCAGAGTAGGCAAGGGGGTGGAGTCTGTTTTGTAGTATTTTGAATCCACGAAGTGTCTTATAAATGAGTGGAAGACAACCTTAACTGCTGGCGTTGGCATCGAAGCTCACAGGAGCACAAGACCCAGCTTCCCACCCTGAACACTCCAAAAGAGCTGGTTTTATTGCCTTGCCCTGTACTCTTAACTCGGGAGGGACTGGCAGCATGGTGTGGGGTCTCGGGAAAAGCCACAGAGGCCTGTTCTTATCCTGTTTTCTTTTTGGTTAGCCTAACGGATGCCATTTTGCGTCCTTAAAAAAGTACCTGCTTTAGAATTTAGGAGGGTGAGCCACAAGTGAAGACCAGATAACGTTGCTAGGCGATTTTCAGGAAATCCCCCCTCTGCCAGGCAACTCTCCCCTTCAAGGTCTCCAGGCAGGGTGTCCTGTTTCAATCAGCGCAAGAAACCTTGAAAGGGGGAAAGAGAGGGGGGTGCCTGTAAAAAGCATGAACAAAGGCTATTTGGGGCGGCTTCACCATCACACTGGTGAGTGTGGCTTGCCCGCTCTGTTTTACTGACCCCTATGGTTGCAATCCGTGGGCAGTCATTTAATTTTATCCTGATTCTAATTTTTAAGCTGTATTCCAATCAATTGTTTGATTGTGTTTTGATTGTGTTTTAATGTATTTGATATTTGATGTTAGCTGCCCTGAGCCCAGTCTTGGGCGGGGCATAAATAAAAATTTACTTACTTACTCAGCTGAATAAACGAGTGATTATGGGAATCTCCTGTCTATGGCATTTATTGGCTTTTCAGTGGCCAAGACAGCTTGGGCCCGATTAGCGGACCCCAACAATGGCTGGAATGGTTAGAGCAGGTGGTGGTGCTACAGGAAGTGGCTGGCCACACCTAGGAGTGAAGGGGGCGGGGCAATGTATTTCTGAGAGCTGCTCCCACATTAGGGAGGACCAGCACTGAAGGTGAATGTTTGCTGGCGGCCTTGCATAGAGTCACATGTGAGTGCTTTATGGGTTGGAGGGGAAAGCTGGCTGGTGGGAGGGATTGGGAAATCACGAAAAGGCAGTATATTGTTACACGTATAGCCAGGCTCTATGCATGTTTACTCTTAGTCAAGATTTCGGGTGAACATGTTCCCAAATTAAGTGTGCAAAGAACTAACTGCAGCTTGAAGTTGAGCCGGTTTAATGCTCCACTAGTGCTCCAACTAAGAGACATATTGAATTTGCAGTTGGCTTTCTAGATTTGTTTCCTACCTCATCTCCCCCACCTTTCAGTGAAATTGTGGATTTAAGCAGACACACTAAAAGCACAGGAAATACCTGCCTTGGCAGTTTGTGAGAAGGATCTCGGGAGTGGAGCTGATCACAAGCTGAGCATGAGTCAGCAGTGTGATGGAGCTGCAGAAAAGGCTAATGTGGTTATTAGGCTTCATGAATAGAACCATAGTTTCCAAGTCACACAACGTAACCCTGCAGTTTGCTGGTTGCAACCTAGGCTGTGACTCAGACCTAATTTCTGATTTCCCCAGTGTGTTCCGTTCAGTGTGAGACCATTTCTGGACAGAAAAAATCAACTAAGCAACCAGTTAAAAACAAGTCTAGTTACTTTCCACAATTAGTTCCCAATTGCTTAGTTAGTCCTTTATACAGCAACCATTTAAAAGGTTTCCCCTTAATTGTCCTGCGGGAAGGAAAATCTAAAGGTCAGGAACAAGGCTAGGAGGAGGGACCCTCAAGGGGGAGTTAACAAACACACCCTAAAGTATTTGTTTTCTCTCTGCCCCTGTTTGTTTTGTAATGCATATTTTTCTCTGCGCCACTCTCCCCAAACGCTTGACTATGGTTGCAATGTAAGTGGTTCTTACTTAGTTTCTAAACTTGTTTTATGGTGTTGTGATACAAGATTGAAACTGATTTTTTTTTTTTGAGAGAGAGAGAGAGAGAGAGAAAATGAGCTCCACACCAGTTTTCAACTTTTTAGTTATAACATAAACTGCTTCCTTTGTTTTACACTTGTTGGTATCCCCCTGTTCACTGTATCCTTGTCATCCTTTTCCCCTTAGGAAACAAAAAAATATGCCAGTCATTTAATTCCTGGTGTAAATTTTCTCTTAACTTACCTAACGGGCTATGCGAACATCAAGTTAACACACACTTCCTGCGTGGAGGAGTGAGGGGGAAGGCCCTCAAATCCTCTTCTTCTACTTTACTCCTGTTTACATAGCATGGACAGGGAGGGGTGGAACTTGGTGAAAATGACTCTGGATATAGTGGGTTTCATTTGCAGGCAACTTCAAGAGCTCAGAGGTTTACATGGAATCTACCCTATAGAGTCCTGCTATTTTTGCATCTCTAAAGATCCCTGTTATGCTGCCTGGGAGTAACTAGGTTTTGCTTCACTTCCCAAGTTAAACTGCATGATTGACCATGAATGCTAGTGGCCCAGGATATCCGCTCGCCTCCCTCTATGTGGGTGACTTGCACCTGGATGTAACGGAAGCCATGTTGTACGAGAAATTCTCGCCTGCTGGACCAATTCTGTCCATCAGAGTTTGCCGAGATGTCACCACACGCCGATCACTAGGTTATGCGTACATAAATTTTCAACAGCCTGCTGATGGTAAGTAAGTGAGAACTTCTTCTAAACTCTCAAATGTTATATTTTGTTTGCATCAAGTATCTTTGCTCCACTCTTCAGCCGAAAAGACTCCCAAGGTAGATTACAGATCAATAAAAAGTAATAATACGTTGCCTGAGGTCAGAGGCTATCTCAAAGGCAGGACATGAAAGGAAAAGGAACAGAGAAAGAAGAGGGAGGAAACTCAGGCACTAGTTAATAAAGTTCTTATAATAGCGGAGAGGGAAATAGTTTGGTGCACAGGTGGGGAGCCTGGTACCCTCTGGATGTTGTTAGACTCCAACTCCCATCAGCCCTGGCCAGCATGGCCAGGGGTTGCTGGGAACATCATCTGGAGGTCCTCGAGTTCCCCATTGCTGGTCTGGAGAGAGAGGGGGATCCCAATGTTTCTGGTTTCAGCTGAGCCGATGAAGTGGCCCTGCTTCCCATCTCTCCCTCAGCTGCAGCCTGATAAATCCATGTTGTACGATGTGCCCATGAGTCTTCCTTTGGAAAACGAAGCAAGTTTTGCCAGGCAAAAATGCAACTTGAAATCAGAGTTTTGGGCTCTACAGTACTCATTTTGATCCCCAGATATTAGCTCTGAACATTTAGAAATTAGCTGGCAAGTAACCTTTTGTGTTCCAAATAATTTCTGGTAGCTGTAAGATAAGTGTTGAGCTAAACCAATGTGAAAGGAAGCTTCAGCCTTGCCCTGTTCACTAGGCCGCAGTGATTAAGATTAGCCATTGCAAATGTCCCACAGGAGGAGTGAAAAATCTGTGGATTTATCTCCCATCAGCCCCAGCCAGTGGGGCTGGTGGTCAGTGGGAGTTGCAGCACAACAAGATCTGAAGGGGCATATCTTCCCCAGTCCTGCATCTAATGGCCTTCACCACTTGACCCATGATGCAGTTATGGTCTTGTTTACAGATGGTTGGCTTAGAAACCATGGGAAGCTATTTGTACTTACAACTTCCAGTCATGTTTTCCAGAAGCCAGAGCTTCTCTTCTTAACACCAATTTCTTAAGCCCCACTCCTGTCGAAAGACTTTGTGATCTCCCCTGTTGGTAGTAAAATGAATGTTCTCTCACACAGCTGTTTGCTGCCAGCTTTCGTTTTTTGTTTCTGTGTAAACAAATGAGCTTTCCCCCCCACTGCTAGCTGAGCGGGCCTTGGATACCATGAATTTTGAAGTGATAAAAGGCCGACCCATTCGCATCATGTGGTCCCAACGGGACCCAGGACTCAGGAAATCAGGCGTTGGGAACATCTTCATCAAGAACCTGGACGATTCCATTGATAACAAAGCTTTGTATGATACGTTCTCAGCCTTTGGAAATATCCTTTCTTGCAAGGTAGCTATGTCACTGGCAGAAATAACATCACCTGATCTGCTTCTAGCATTCTAGTATATGTGTTGTCTATCATTCCTTTTATCCTGATCTATGCAATTTTTGACCAGGGGCTTCTAAGCACTCTGGCTTCACTTTTGTGTAGTATCATTTGGTGGGTGGTAATTTAAAATTCAAAACGATTTTGAGGTAGCCTCTAGGTAAAACACGTTGGCCGATTTCCCACCCCCTCTCTCTAGCATCACAATGGGGATAGTTCCTTGAATCTCAGAACTTCTCTGCTGGTCCAAAGAAACAGCACTTCAGTACTGAGGGAGACCTCATTGAATCGGACACCATCCCCATTCTGATTTTCTTCACGTTCTTTTTTCTCTCTCTTTGAAATGCAAAGGTTTTTACTCATTGCTGATGGGCCCCATTGATTAGGGTTACACCAAACTGTGTCCGGGACTCAGGATACACTGTTTAGGGGGGCTTTGTAACCATTGAGCAGATATACATGTAAACAGGGGGCCCATCTTTTTCATTTTCAGTTGTATGACTTCCTTTTTTTCTCTTCCCCCACACCCACCCATGTCTTAACAGGTTGTTTGTGATGAGAATGGATCCCGGGGTTACGGCTTTGTCCATTTTGAGACCCACGAGGCAGCAAACAGAGCAATTGACACGATGAATGGAATGCTCCTCAATGACCGTAAGGTGTAAGTGGAAGCTTGGGGTGGGGTGGGGAGCTTGGGGAAGCTAGGGTGCAGGTATGGGTGAAGTGGGTGACTGCGAGATCAAATGTTGTTGACTCTCTTAATTTGTTAGAGGCAGATTAGCATAGATCCTTATTGTGAGTTTTTTGAAACACTCTTTAAGAGAAGCATTGCACACATAAATAAATAACAGAGCCCCTCTTATGCAGAACACAATTTAGAATAAGGGTATAAGCACAAAGGAAAACCAAGGTTAGTAAAAGGTGCAACAAATTTCCTTGGAAACATGTATCAAATGATAGAATAACAAGTATATTTGTAAGTAAATGCAAGTATCCAATATTTTAGGGCAAGTTTAGCATGCAAAACAGTCCATAAGGTCACTAATTCGTTTCCCCTGTGAGTCTAGAAAACGAGCATTTCCAACTGCAATACGATTGACCAGAAGAGCAACGGCTCATTCAGACTTCCACTTGTCCCACCGCTTCTCCTCCCAGGAAAACCCGCTCTTTCATATTGAATTGGAGCATATGTCAACTGGGTTTTTCTTGGATTGGTGTTTGCTCCAATTCAGCACTAAAGAGCTGGTTTTCCCAGGGCAAGTTGTGGGGCAAACAGAAAACCACTCAAACCTGTATTTGGAAAGCACAGGACAAGTGGGAAACCACTTGGAACCATGGTTTCTAGGCATGGGACAAGCCAAGGGGGACGAGCCCTCACTGTTGCATGTGTCTATAAATCCTTTGCCTAGAAGATGCCTTGCCAATTCACAGTTTTCTCTACACTGCCTTAAGAAGAGCAGTGGTTACAGCTGAAATCCACCCTGTGAGGTTGATGCAAAATACAGGCCCGAGCAATGTTATCACTGCTTAAGGGTCTCTAGAACTGCACCAAAGCAGAGATAATCCTGCCTCTTGCCTCATGAAAGCGTCTCCTGAACATTAAAAAGGCAAAACTTGGCACTTGTGGCTTTATTAGAGCACGGTGACTGGCAAAGCTGCCTCGGTTCCTGCCAACTCAATAGCCTGGGAGGTTTCCCTGACCTTGTTGTATGGTACACACAATGCATTTTAAAAAGTGGCTTCACCATTCGCCCTGTTTGCAGGTTTGTTGGCCATTTTAAATCTCGGCGAGAGCGGGAAGCAGAATATGGCGCCAAAGCAATGGAATTCACGAATGTCTACATCAAGAACTTTGGGGATGACATGCACGATGAGCGACTACAGGAAATATTCTCAAAATTTGGTAAATGCGACACTTTGAAGTATACTGTGTTTCTCATAATATAAGACATACCTAAAATATAAGGCATAGCAGGATTTTCAAGGGGTCACAAAATATAAGGCATACCCCGAAAATAAGACGTACCGGGTACTGGTAGTGAGATCGGGTACCTGGTGCAGAGCTGTCAGCCCTCCCGTTTTTGGCGGGAAACCCTCGTATTCTAAGCCTTTTCCCGCTGCTCTCCCTGAAAATTTATATCCCTTGAAATTCTCGGGTTAAAGAAAACAGCTCCTCTCCCTCTCCCCCTTCGGCTCTTTGCAGAGAAAAGCCCTGGAAGCGATATCCATTGCCGCTGAAGTTCCCCTCAGCCAGCGATAGGAGATAACAGAGATCGGAGATAGAGATAGCACAGATCTCCCCTGCGCTGAGGTTAGCTTGGTTGTGGGGGAAGGGAGCAGAGCCCGTTATCACTTTTTGCTCCGTGTGCTCAACCCTCTTTGTTTACCTTGGATTAAGTAATTACCATATCAAAGGAACAACAAGGCAAATACACTCTGTTTCTGTTCCAACAAGTTAAACTCCAGATTTCTTGCTGCTGCAGCCCTGCATATAAGAGCAGCCAGCTTTGCAGCTTTAGTATATTATTTTATAATTTCATCATACTTTCCTTGTTCCCAATAAACCTTGCATTTTGGGATTTCTCCTTTGTGTTGTTATAAGAATTTTAAGGTGTTTCTCTGCAAGAAGGGAGGAGGTGAAAAAACCTTCCCATTTCCTCCAGAATTAAGTAATTACCATCTCTCTCCTGATCAAGTTTGCAGATGACACCAAATTGGGAGGGGGTGGCTAATACCCCAGAGGACAGGATCACACTTCAAAATGACCTTAACAGATTAGAGAACTGGACCAAAGCAAACAAGATGAAGTTTAACAGGGAGAAATATAAAGTACTACACTTGGGCAAAAAAAAAAAAAAATGAAAGGCACAAATACAGGATGGGTGACACCTGGCTTGAGAGCAGTACATGTGAAAAGGATCTAGGAGTCTTGGTAGACCACAAACTTGACATGAGTCAATAGTGTGATGCAGCAGCTAAAAAAGCCAATGCAATTCTGGGCTGCATCAATAGGAGTATAGCATCTAGATCAAGGGAAGTAATAGTACCACTGTATTCTGCTCTGGTCAGACCTCACCTGGAATACTGTGTCCAATTCTGGGCACCACTGTTCAAGAAGGATACTGACAAGCTGGAACGTGTCCAGAGGAGGGCAACCAAAATGGTCAAAGGCCTGGAAATGATGCCTTATGAGGAATGGCTTAGGGAGCTGAGTATGTTTAGCCTGGAGAAGAGAAGGTTAAGGGGTGATATGATAGCCATGTTCAAATATGTAAAAGGATGTCATAGAAGAGGGAGAAAAGTTTTCTGCTGCTCCAGAGAAGCGGACACGGAGCAATGGATTCAAACTACAAGAAAGAAGATTCCACCTAAACATTAGGAAGAACTTCCTGACAGTAAGAGCTGTTCGACAGTGGAATTTGCTGCCAAGGAGTGTGGTGGAGTCTCCTTCTTTGGAGGTCTTTAAGCAGAGGCTTGACAGCCATCTGTCAGGAATGCTTTGATGGTGTTTCCTGCTTGGCAGGGGGTTGGACTGGATGGCCCTTGTGGTCTCTTCCAACTCTAGGATTCTATGACTACCGCGGCATGGACTGTCCCTGAGAATCGTAGACTGTCCCCGGGACAAGTGAAGCTGCTGATCCCTTATTTTCAAATCTGAAACTTGACAGCTATGCCCGACATGAAAGATTGGGGCCAATGATTCTGAAGGAAACGGAGTCGCAAGAAATTAAGGATGGAATTCCGGGTTTGGAGAGTTATGATGATGTTCCAGAAGAAGACGACTTTATTATAATGGAATAAATGTAGATTGCTGTACCACACTTAATAAAAATAAGACATCCCCCAAAAATAAGCCATACTGTGTTTTTTGGAGGATAAAAAGATTATAAGACGGTGTCTTATTTTAGGAGAAACACGGTAGCTATTGGCAGGGAATATTTGTTATGTACTGAGTTGAATAGGATCCAAAATGCAGCAGTCTGATTGGTCCTAGAACAATAGGATTCAGAATGCAGCAGTCTGATTGGTCCTAGAACAATAGGATCCAGAATGCAGCAGTCTGATTGGTCCGCAGGAGCCACCCAATCCAGCTCCAGGTGGAAGTGAATCTGCAACCTGATTGGCCTACAGGAGTATCCTGGAATTAGCCAATCACGTGGGGCCCATTGTGTAAATAATGTATATAAAGCAGATGTCCTCGCTACTATGAGCTGAATAAAGAGCAAGAAATCCACACTCGACTCCGAGTATATTTCAATATTGTTTCAGCCTGTGGGCCTAATTAGGCCTGCCAGACCTCAGAGATTGGGCTGCCAGGCTATTTTGGGTGAACAACACCCCTGTTTCCTGAGCCTGGTGTAATTTTGCAAATCTGCTCCAGAGGATCGGGGGAATGCTTTGAACGGGGTTCCACCAGCAGGGGAGAGGAGAGGGAGAGGGAGAGAAGGTTCTGTTGCACAAGGAGAAATCCTTGCCCTGACAGAACGTTCACCTTTATGTTGGATTCTACCCATATGTAATAAGAGATTGCAGGTAAGATCCATTTTTTTTAATGAGTGGACGTCTCCATCTCCCCACTATATTTCCTGCATCCTCCCAAATCTGCTCCCAGGAATCCTTCAACCCTCCAGGACATATTTTGGAGGCATGGATGAGGGGGAATCCATTCCGTCAACTGGATCTGTTCTGCTGGCAGACAGGCGAAACTGTTCTGTTGCGCTGGTGGACAGGCACCATTGGATTTCGCCCAATAGCCCCAATTGTATGGCACCAATGTAAGTCTATTGTAACTTGTGGCCCCAGCAATGTCACACTGTCTTAAAGTTGCTTGTTCTACTTTCCAGGAAAGACGCTGAGTGTCAAGGTGATGATGGATAATGCAGGCCATTCGAAAGGGTTTGGGTTTGTCAACTTTGAGAAGCATGAAGATGCTCAGAAGGCAAGATGGTCTTTGATCTATTTGTCTGTGCCCAATGCTTGCATGTTCCTGTTCCAGTGAATGTACCGGTAGCTGTCAAGATGGAGCTGAAGACTTATTGGTGGGAGAGAGACCTGACTTGGATGTGTGTGCACCAAAAGGAGTAAATAGGCTTTCTCCACCAGGACCCTCCCTGTTTTGTGATCGTAAAGTTGGAGGAGGCCGTCTAGTCACTTGCCTGATGTGGGAAATCCCAGAGCTAGAGCAGCGCCAACCGATGGCTGCATATAGCTTCTGCTTAAAGACCTCTCACAAGGGAGAGTCTATCCAGTTGCTTTGATCATTGGTTCCATTGCCAAACTGATTTTACCAGCAAGAACTGTCTCCTAACGTTCAAGTGAGATGCAGCCGCTGGTGCAGCAGAGGAAATGAAATCTTGTCACATTGACACCATACATTTAAAGGCTTTCCTGCAAAGAATATTGGGAACTGTAATTTGTTAAGGGTGCTGGGAATTGTAGCTCTGTGATGGATAAACTACAGTTTCCAAGATTCTTTGGGGAAGCCATGTCTGTTAAAGTGGTGTAATTGTGCTTTAAATATATGGTGGGGACTGCTGAATCTGTCCTCTTTTGGGTGACAGCTCTTCAGGTATTTGATGAGTGCTGCTGTTGTGTGTTCTCTCAGTCTTCTCTGGACCAAACACACCCCAGTTAATTCAACCTCTCATTATAAGATGTGATTTCTATTATTATTATTATTATTATTATTATTATTATTATTATTATTTTATTATTTATACATCAACCCCACCCATCTGGCTGGGTTTCCCCAGCCACTCTGGGCGGCTCCCAACAAAATATTAAAAACAGAATAAAACATCATTTCTACACTCCTGACCATCATTGTTTCCATCCTCCGAAGCAGTTCTAGTTTGTCTATGTCCTTTTTGCATATGAATCTCTCTCGTGTCCTCTATGAATGCATGATGGCTACAATACCAACTAAATTGCTCTTGGTGGGGAGGGGGTTGGGGGATTTCATTGCTTAGGATAGCTCAGAAGCGAAGGCTTTGCAAAGATCATTACAAAATTAAAAGAGAGCAAAGGGCATCTTTCTGCGAGGCGGATGTGTGGTCCATTGAGGGGTGGAGTTAGTAGTGGAACTTCTTCCTATGCAGAACCCTCTTTGTTGACACCTGGTCTCCCGGCAGGCTGTTGAAGACATGAACGGGACGGAGATCAATGGGCGAATGGTGTATGTTGGCCGAGCTCAGAAGAGGATGGAACGTCAGAGTGAACTGAAGCGCAAATTTGAGCAGATCAAGCAGGAGAGGGTAAACAGATACCAGGTAATGCTAAGTGACAACGAGGTCATCAGGTGTGGCAAGGTACACCTTTTTTTAAAAAAAGCAACACACCCGCTGACTTTCAAAATCTCAAATGCTGCGGTTGATCTCCAATACGCAGTTATGCCATACCAAAAATGGTCGTTTATAAATATTTATTTGTTTGTTTGCGGGCATCGTTTCTATTACTGCTACTAATAAATTTATTACCCACCGTTCACCAGCAGAAGGATTACAGCAATTTAAAATCCAGTACCAAAAACAGTGGAAACAAATTTCAGCCTGTGATTGTATGTCCCCCTTGGTCTAAAATAAAATAATGTAAGGTTAAAATATGAAAGATCCCAAATTCAGTAAACTAAAAGCGGTAAAACAAATTCCAGGATTGAGCCATTATTATTCCGTAAAGTAACTGGGCCATGTAGAGGAAATCCACATATCTCAGTCCTGCGTCACTGAGAGCTAGTGAAGGATGAGCAGCTTACCAGGTCAGGTCATTTGTTTACCAGGCCATTTCATGTCTACTCTTGACTGGCAATGGTTTTCTACGGTTTCAAGAGTCTCAGGCTTTTGCCCTCACCTGCTACTCCCTGATTCCTCTAATGGCAGATGCCAGGAATTGAACCTGAAGGCCCCTTCACGGAAAGCATGTGCTGTGTTGATGAGCTGTGGTCCCTTCTTGAGGCACAGGTCACCTGCAATGACAGCGCATGGTAATGGTTCCTGTTTGTGGCAAGGGATGAAATTCGTTGGGTTTTATCTCGATGCCTTAAAAAAAAAAAAAAAAAAAAAAGAATCCATGAAAATAAGGCTGGTTTGCCTGTCCTGAGAGTTTTGGTAACACAACTGGAAACAGATGCATCCTTGAGGTAAAAGCTTTGAAGGGTGCCACCGGACAATCTCTATTTTGTTTGTGGGATTCAAGCACAGAATGGGAATTTAGGATTGTGCAATTAAAGCAGATTAAAGGACTCTGTCGCCTGAGCACAGCATATTTGGATGACGTTCATTGAGAGAAAGTGCAATAACGTTATAAAACACTACGCAGGTTATGGGTAGTAACAATTTAGTGCTATTCCCTCTTACAGGCATAAGCTGTAGTGGGTGTTATATTGAGGTGTTGGAAGTGTTAGAAACTGAGATATGAAAGCCAGGAGCTAAATGGCACCTTAAACCTAGGTTATGGGTGCAATAACGGAATGTCTGGGCACACTTTTTTATAACGAGAATACAAAGCTGAAAATGAATGAACTGCAGCTAAAATATTATGTCCATTTTTCACATGGTCTAGTCCTTCCCCTGCCCCCCCCCAATATTCTTAAGAGGGTCTCTTCTCCAGTCTTCAGAGAGTAGCTGGAAGTGGGGAGGCAGAAAAAGGTCCTCCTTTCCTCCCACTCTGCAGTTTTAATCTGAAATCTTAGGCGCATTACTGCGCCCAGAGCTCAGAAACTGCTCACACTAATGAAATTCACTGTCACAAAATGCACCTAGAACAATGGGAGTTTTGAATCCTGGGTGTTGGTGTGAATGGCATTTGGTTCCCTTCCAGCTTTATGATTGAGTGTTGGGAACATTACTTTTTGTGCATATTCTAAAATGGAAAGCTGCGGCATAAGTGTTACATAAAACATATTTATGAACACATGGGAAGTGTCTGTGCTTTTTGCTCCTAGGGTGTGAACTTGTATGTAAAGAATCTGGATGATGGGATTGATGATGAACGGTTGAGGAAGGAATTCTCTCCTTATGGAACTATCACTAGTGCCAAGGTAAGATCTATGGTGGGTATTCAATGTTGACCTATGTTGAACGTTCCATCAGCTCAACCATGTCAGCTTCTCAGATGGAACAACACCCCCAATGTTCTAGGGTGTTCTCCCTGCCCCAAGCCAATTTCAGGGGGCACAGGGGGAAGGGAGAAGCCCCACTGCACAAGTGGAAGACCTTCTGCAAGTCTGCCGCTGATGGGACTCATTAGATGAATCCTGCCCCTTCTGTTTGTAACCAAATATCTTTTGTCTGTGAAACTTTCATTCAGACCATAGGCAAGGACTCATGTGATTGATTGATTGATTGATTGATTGCTCCCTCCTTCCATATTCCTCCTTAAAAAACAAAAACACTAGGCTGTTGTTGTTTTTTAACATGTAGGTATTTGGGGGTGGGGATATGGGAGGAGAAATTGCATGAGCCTCCCACCTGCAGTCTGAAAACAAGGCAGTCCAGAAACAGTTTTGCCACTGTTTTGAGGCTGAAATTGTCACTGAGATAATCCAGTGATCTGCCCCCTCCTTGCCTTCTCTGCAATGATTCCATCTGGAATTCTGGCTACCGGACTACTTTCATCTAGTCCTTCAAAAAACTATAGCGCTCAGAGAAGCAAGGCAACCAAGGCAGTGAGGCATGGCTGTGGGACTGTTGACAAGAGTTACTAGAAACTCTGCAAGCCCCCAGTCTGGGAGGTGCGGAGGCCACTGTGTGCGAAATCCAACTAAATAGATCCACCAGCACATTGATGTTTAGCTGCCCAAAGGAACTTCTCCCTTTCTTGTCCCTAAGTCTATTTCCGGGGGCGGGGATCCCCAAACTCTCTAGAGCAGATTTGGTACGGGTGCATCTACAAGCCTATTTAGTTGGAGACCATCCATGACGTTTTGAAATAACCAGTCAACAGTACATTTAGTTATGATAGTTTGCTTGAAGGTGTATGCCACTAAGTCTCCCCTGCTACTATGGCAGGATACAATGAATGTTTAATAATGGCTCAATGCCTCCCTATTTAGTGAAAACAAGGACTTTTAGTTGACCTTTGTTCCTATTGAGTTTGGTGGGACTCACGATCAGTTCACCCCAATGAGTATATTTGTGTGTGTTAGGAAAAGTTGCCATCTCAATGTCCGTGTCTCTCTGCCTGTGCTCTTCAGACTGCCGTTTGCCATCCACTCAGTGGACTCAGTGTTTTAATTTTCAATTTTAGGTGATGACAGAGGGTGGACACAGCAAAGGTTTTGGGTTTGTATGTTTCTCATCCCCGGAAGAGGCTACAAAGGCCGTGACTGAAATGAACGGGAGGATTGTCAGTGCCAAGCCTTTGTATGTTGCCCTTGCTCAAAGGAAAGAGGAGAGGAAAGCCATTCTCACCAACCAATACATGCAGAGACTGGCTACCATGAGGGCCTTGCCTGGTCCAATCCTCTGCTCCTTCCCTCCGGCAGGTTATTTCCTGCCCTCCCTTCCACAGGTAAGATTTGTAAAGAGGCTGCTATTACAGCTTACTTCTATGAAACCCATTGACTAGCACCAATGGCAGACAAGATGCTATTTCACTGCAACTTAATGCACTTTGCAAATCCATTGCATTCCAATCTAACTGCCACAATAATAATAATAATAACAATAACAATAATAATAATTTATTATTTGTACCCCGCCCATCTAGCCGGGTCTCCCCAGCCACTCTGGGCGGCTTCCAACAAATATCAAAATGCATTAAAATATCACAGATTAAAAACTTCCCTAAACAGGGCTGCCTTCAAGTATTTTCTAAAGGTCATGTAGTTGTTGATCCCTTTAACCTCTGCTGGGAGGGCGTTCCACAGGGCGGGCGCCACTATCGAAAAGGCCCTCTGCCTGGTTCCCCTGTAGCTTTGCTTCTCGCAGTGAGGGAACCGCCAGAAGGCCCTCGGCGCTGGATCTCAGTGCTCAATATTGGGAGATGACAGGATGCATGTATAAAAATGGCTTTCACAGATCAAACACCATAAGAAGAACTTTTTATATCTCTGCCTACATCACCTCAAAAAATAAATAAATCTTGCAATAGAGTCCACCCGTTCAGTTGCGAGTTGTCCAAGCCAAAGCAGTCATGGCTTTCCTCACAGAATCCTGGGAGCTGGAGTTTGATAAGGATGTGTAGAGTTGTTAGAAGAGCCTTATTCCTCTCCCTGAGCTACAATTCCCAGAGTAGTTTAGCGGGGAACTCTGCAGGTCCCAGAATCCTTAGGGGGAAAGGATGTGCAAAAGAGAAACAGGGTCTGTAGCTCAAGTTTCCCTTGGGTGGCCTGGAGGAAAGGTCAACCTGGAAGACCTTGTAGGTTATTTCTTCTCAGACGTATGTTCAAGAGGTGTTTTCCTTGTCATTTCCTCCCTCAGGCATTGAAGGAGAACATGAGCCTGAGGCTTCCTGTGAGTTTATTACATATAGTGCCAAACTATGGTTTAGTGTTATTGTAGCTGTTCTCCTAATCTGCCTCAAGTCATTCTCAGGTGACGGTTCCCGTAAAGCTACACAAAAAGAACTGCCACATATCTCTTCACATCCCAGGCCTGGCGCTTTCGGTAGTCCAAGCTGCCCCAGGGCTGATGTGAGGACAGTAATGTATCTTCTTCCTTTGTTTCATGGTCTTTTTTCTAGCCTCAAACCAGAACTACTTTCTACAGTCCTAGCCCTGTTGCCCAAGTCCGCCCTGTCTCCCGTTGGAATATGCAGCCCTCCAGGACTCCCTGTGAGTTTGTTTGTTTTTTTTAGAAAAGACTTGGTCATCTGCAGAGCATGTGGGTGAAGGTTACACTTGGTATGGAACTCCTACCACGCTGTTGGTTGGAGTTGGGACCCCAGTATTTTCGTGAAGTCGGCATGCAAATTCAGTAGAGCACGGGGTTGGGGACCTGATGATGCTGGACTCCAGATCATGGTCAGGGATCATGAGAGTTGGAGTCCAATAACAGGCCGCAGGTCCCCATCTCTGGTTTAGAGGAATGTGTGGTGGTCTTAATTCTCATTACTGAAAGTAGACCCACAGACTAAGCAGAATGCTCTGCTAAGACACTAGGGGTGGTGTTCAATTAAGTTCTGCTCAGAATAGACCCATTGGAATTAATGGATCTAACTTAGTCATGTTCACTAATTTATTTATTTATTTATTTATTTATTTATTTATATTATTTATTTTAAAAAAAACATTTAAGCTTTTCAGGTTTATATATTTCACTAATTTTATAATCATTTTAACATTTCAAAACTTGACTTCCTTCCCCTTCTTTCTTCTTTCCTTAAAATTATTTTTAATATCCTCTGCATATCCAAATTAACTTAAATTTGCTCATTTATTCATCTACTTTAAACATATAATTATTACAATAATCCTTATTACAATAATCCTGCCAATGTTCATATCTGTTTACAATTTATCTGTAAATATTCAATAAACCATTTCCATTCTTTTATAAAAAAGTTTGTTGTCTTGATTTCGTATTCTTCCATGCTCACTAATTTATGTGGATATAAATAACGTCTCTGAATGCCACCCGCTTCTTATGCCTCCAAATTCTGATGGAAGTATTCAATGTTTTTAGCATCCTATCACGCAGCCAGCCCGATCCTGAGGACTAGTGCACCTGCAAGGCGCCCGCTGTCCAACATCAGCACCATGAGACAAGCGTCCACTCAGGCTCCCAGGATATCTCCCAATGCCCAGAGAGTGGGTAAGTTAGGAAATGCGGATGGTTCATCATCAAATGGAACGGTGTGTGCCTGTGTGCTTAGATGCAGGTGGCAATTATTTTATGCATAATCCGGTTGGGGGGAAATCTGTCACAGTGTAGCATTACCAGGAAATGGAACCTATGGCAGCGTGATGGCAATAAGGGTAGGCTGAGTGGGAGCTATTCAGTTCTATGGCTCCCATAGCAATTGAGAGATTAGATACACAAGTTGCTCTTACCATGCCTCCAGATAAAAGGATTATCAGGAGCTGGTGTGGGGTTTAGCCCTTGCTTCAATGGCATCTGTGGGTTCATCCTTTTGCTTGCTTTGTATACATGAATGGAGTGTTTTACAGTGGTACCTCGGGTTACAGACGCTTCAGGTTACAGATGCTTCAGGTTACAGACTCTGCTAACCCAGAAATAGTAGCTTGGGTTAAGGATGAGAACAGAAATCGCACGGTGGCCGCGCGGCGGCAGCGGGAGGCCCCATTAGCTAAAGTGGTACCTCAGGTTAAGAACAGTTTCAGGTTAAGAACAGACCTCCGGAACGAATTAAGTTCTTAACCCGAGGTACCACTGTATTACCATAAGATTTGGACCACCCAATTGTGCTGACGTTGCAGTGGAGATTTTGAGAGGACTTCTCAGATCTATTTGTTGCAGGCTGTGGATGCAGCTGAGAACTGCCATCTTCCTCTCCCCGCCTTCTGCACCATTTTTGGAAGCCTGCTTTTAAAAAGGCTTCTGCAAAGGGTGTGTGGCATTAACGATGGGATACGTCATCTCTCTGTGTAGCCTTCCAAATTGTTCCTGTTCTCATTTCAGCCAACATAGGAACCCAGACTATCAGCACTCGGGCATCCTCCGCAACAGCCCTACCACGTGGTGTTTCCCAGTACAAGTACTCTTCAGCCGTGAGGAATGCCCAGCCACTGGGCACCATGGCGCCTCTGCCAATGCATCAGGTAACTCGCCTTCAGTTGTGGAACAAAGGATATTGTATAGACCATGTTTTCCTCCCTCCACTCCTTAACATGGAAGATTTTTGTGATCATGCCATTAGCATAGGCTGCGTACACACCATACATTTAAAGCTCCCCCCTTGCAAAAATCCTGAGAACTGTAGAATAAGGGTGCTGGGAATTGTAGCTCTGTTAAGGGATAAACTGCAGTTCCCTGGATCCTCTGTGTGTGCATCATGTGTTTTTAAAAGTGTGCTTTCAATGTATGGTGTGCATGCAGCCTTTAGAGTTTGGGCTTGCAGTGTGTTCTAGTTTTTGGCGTTGGATAGGTCTGGATTAAAGGTAAAGGTAAAGGGACCCCTGACCATTAGATCCAGACACGGACGACTCTTGGGTTGCGGCGCTCATCCCGCTCTATAGGCCAAGGGAGCCGGCGTACAGCTTCTGGGTCATGTGGCCAGCATGACTAAGCCGCTTCTGGCGAACCAGAGCAGCGCATGGAAACGCCGTTTACCTTCCCGCCGGAGTGGTACCTATTTATCTACTTGCAATTCGTGCTTTTGAACTGCTAGGTTGGCAGGAGCAGGGACTGAGCAACGGGAGCTCACCCCGTCACGGGGATTCGAACCGCCGACCTTCTGATCGGCAAGCCCTAGGCTCTGTGGTTTAACCCACAGCGCCACCCACGTCTGGATTAGTGGTTCCCAAAGTGGAACAGACCAACCAAAGGTCACACAGGTCCCCGTCTTTGATTTAGAGGAATGTGTGGTAGCCTAAGTCTGTGGGTCTACTTTCAGTGAAAAGAACTAAGCAGAACTCTGCTAAGACACATGGGGGGTGTTCAATTAAGTTCTGCTCACAGTAGACCCATTGGAATTAATGGACCTAACTTAGTCACGTGCATTAATTTCGGTGGGTAAAATTTAGCTGAACACACCCTCTTCTCATTTCTCCAGCTTCTCCTGATGAAAGTGTTCCTTCGGGGGTGAGGTCAAACCACTGGAGAGTTGCAGCTCCTGCTGTGGCTATAGAGACTGATGCAGGAGAGATATGTTTTGTTGCAGCTGGAGCAGATGAAGGCGTCCGGCTGTGCTGCAGCCGATGTCCTGTGGTGCTTCTTCTCTCCGAGCTCCTCCCAGCAGTCATTCCTCCTCTGGTCACTGCTGCGGATAATTGACCTGTCCCCAGACACTGCAGTCGTCTGCAAGGGATTATTGCTCAGTGGTTAGGGAAGATGGGAGTTGCGGCCCCAACAGCAGCTGGTTCCTCTTCAGTTGGTGCAGGAAGAGGAGTTGCTGCCATTAGAATATCCGCCCCCCTCCACAGAGTGTCATTCAGGAACTCTCACAAGGACCATGCTATTATTGTTGTCTTCTGTTTATTGGCCTGCAGGTTGTAGAACCGGCTGTCCGTGTCCACGGGCAGGAGCCCCTGACAACATCCATGTTGGCTGCAGCCCCTCCTCAGGAGCAGAAGCAAATGCTTGGTGAGTTGTGGTGCCTTGTCCTCCTCCTCCTCCTCCATCGGCAGCTTGCCCTTCTGGGGCGCCCTGTTCTAGCTAGCTAGCTAGCTATGTCTCTGGGCAAGAGTTTTCACCTTAAACTTAAAAGGTGCCGCTCTGTACATAGCTGTCAACCCTCCCTTTTTTGGTGGGAAACTCCCTTATTCCAATGCCGTTACTCGCTGCTATTCTGGATTGTTGATATCCCTTAAATTCCCCGGATTTCAAAGGAAGCAGCTCCTCTCCCTCCCTGCCGGCCAGGGAGGCTCCTCAGCTGCGTTGCTCGGCTGCCAATAAGGAGTCTGAGACCGACTGGGGGCGGAGCTTGCATGCCTTGTGCAGCCAGACCCTCACGCCCAACCAGACAGCCAGCCTGCCTGCCGTCTATGCGCTCGCTCTTTCACTCACCCGTTCGTGCGCAGCCTCTGGAGCGCAGGGTGGTGAGGCTACTTGGTGCCATTGCACCGCCCTCGCGGCATCCCTTATTTTCAAATCCGAAAGTTTGAAAAAATCCCTTATTTTCAAATCCGAAAGTTGACAGCTATGGCTCTGTAGCTTGGAAACTGTTTTTGGCTTCCCCCGAATATGCAGGATCCGGCCGTAGTTATTCAGTGCTGCTGGCAATGCGTTCTGCTCAGCTGGTAGAGCGTGAGACTCTTAATCTCAGGGTTGTGGGTATGAGTCCCACATTAGGAAAACACTACCCACAACTGCAATGAACGAACTGGGAGACGGTCTCCTTTTCACTGCCTTTTGTGGTTCTGCTGGCTTGAGATTTCATTGTGGGCCTTGCTTAGTTTCATAGGCTTTTAGCACAGATCAGCACCATATATTTAAAGCACATTAAATGCACGTTCAAAGCATATGATTCCCCCCCCAAGATTCCTGGGAGCGGTAGTTTAAGGGTGCTGTGAACTGTAGCTCTGGGAACGCTAGTTCTATTAGTTTGTACAGTTTGATTTGATTTTGTTTGTGTATTTCTGCCCTGAGACCTTTTTCTTTAAATAAAGAAACATGCAGAACCTTCAAACAGGAAACTAGAATGAACACTGGAAAGGATGTTTGCTGATTGGTATAATTACAACCTAACATTGCAGAAGGGTCTTGGCTAGGGGAGGGGATGCTGCAGGATAGTATATTCAGTATCCTTTCCATTCTGCGATTATCTCAGCAGTGCTAGCAGACTGTAGTATGAAAGCAACCTTGGCAGCTGATTGCATGCTTCTAGCAACCATGACAGCACTTCAGTTGGAGCCCTGCTTTAAGGGACTGGCTACCCAGCCGGACCCCTGTCAATCACAGCTTTTCTCCCTAGCAACTGTCGTGGGTCTGGCAGCAGGGATCTCCGGGCACGATCAGGTGTCACGAGTAGCAGCTCTTTTCCTGCTGACCGAGCAGATGCTGCTCTCCTCCACATGATCTGAGGAGGCTGAGCTGCGTGCCAACTGCATTTGAACGGGGAGTTTCTTAGATTACTAACAGCCGGACTGCACAGGCTCTTCCTGTGCTGCCACCTGCTTTGGGTATTTGGGTAGGCTTTGGGCATACCCTTCCTTTCCTGCCCCCATAAGTGTACTTAAGGAAAAGGATGCTGCTTTTCCTGGAGGGATTTTCCTTGTCAAAGCACACAGCACCTCACTGTGCAAGCAGAAACTTGTGCTCTTCAAGATATACTGTCCTCACTCAGAATGGTTACAGTGGTGATGGGTTGAAGGAGTTTCTCTCTCTCTCTCTCTCTCTCTCTCTCTCTCTCTCGAGTTCCTGAAAGAAAGGTAAATCTTAGTCCTTGCTCGGTTGCAACAAAAAAGGCCAAACTGGCCAATGTGAAGCATGGCGTGAGTAAAGAGTGCTGGAATTAGGGATGGATCATTCTGTTTCTGGTCTCCGTCACTTTCTCCCATGTTCACAAAATCCATCATGTCCCATTTCAATCTGCAGTTTTAAAAAACAATGCCGTGGACTGGGAATTTAACTGTAAAGGTAAAGGGTAAAGGGACCCCCGACCATTAGGTCCAGTCGTGGACGACTCTGGGGTTGCGGCGCTCATCTTGCTTTATAGGCCGAGGGAGCTGGCGTTTGTCCGCAGACAGCTTCCGGGTCATGTGGCCAGTATGACAAAGCCGCTTCTGGCGAACCAGAGCAGCGCACGGAAATGCCGCTTACCTTCCCTCTGCAGTGGTACCTATTTATCTACTTGCATTTTGACATGCTTTCGAACTGCTAGGTTGGCAGGAGCTGGGACCGAGCAACGGGAGCTCACCCCGTTGTGGGGATTCGAACCGCCGACCTTCTGATCGACTAGGCTCTGTGGTTTAACCCACAGCGCCACCCGCGTCCCTGGGAATTTAACTGTACGCAGTGCTAAATGCATCACTGCCAATCTTATTCGGCATTTGTTCTGTTTCGTTTAAATAATAAGCAGGAGAAATCCTGGTTCTCAACAGGTCCACAGTACATGAGCAAATAATTTATCCAGCTCTGCAAAAATCATACCCCTTGCAATACAATTGCGGGGGGGGGGGGCTCCCATTGGCACCATGCTGCTATTTCTCCACAATGACGCATTGCTGTTTCTCCAAGCAGTGGTTTGTGCAGTGACCTTACACAAGCCGAGCATTCGCTGTCGCATGAAGATGCCCTCCTCTCTGCTTTTTGTTAGCACAGCCAAATTATTGGCTGTGGAGTTGCCTATGCAAATGTGTAGCGCTTAAAAGAAAAATAATGTATGAAGTCTGACTTGAACAGAGTCAAATCTCATTGTCAACAATGGCTGCATCGTCCACCGCACCTGAGGGCAGCAGATTAGCTTAGCGGGTGAAGAGCAGGCCATGTGCCCCACAGAGCTCTGTCTTTCACTACTTTGTTGCTACTCCATGCCCCTCCAGTATTTGCCGCCTGAGGCAGACGCCGCACACTGCTTAATGGTAGGGCCATGCAGTCATTTCAGGAGAAAGTCTTTTACAATGCCTGCAGCAGCAGCTTGAAAACTGGGAGGATAATAAAGAGGTAGGTCAGTTGTGTATCTGAATTTGCTTTCCCTTAAGACAGTCTTTTCTGGTAGACAACGTTTCCTTTTGGGGGGCAGGTGGGGGGTACCTGCTAGTTGGCAATGGATGTTAAGTTTCCTTGTACATCCAGTTAAACTCTTGTAATCTTTTCAAGTGCTTTATTCTTTGGGAACAGTTTGGATATCCATGTACAATTTGTTTCAACTCTTCTGCCTGCTCTCTCTTGAAATTCTGGTCCTTACCAGAATTTTTAAAAATGGTTTTTCATGCGAGAACTGAAGCACATACCGCCCCCGGTGTTCCTCATGGGCCACTATTGCCCCAAAGCTTTAAAAATGGAATAAAAAAAATGGAATGGGGCCAGCTCCATGGGGTTTTCTCACTGAATGATGCATGCTTTTGTTCATTTTGCTTGTGCACAGGTGAACGCCTCTACCCTCTGATTCACTCATTACACCCCTCCATGGCTGGGAAGATCACAGGTATGCTGCTGGAGATAGATAACTCTGAGTTGCTGCTGATGCTGGAGTCACCTGAATCCCTCCACTCTAAGGTACTGGAATTTCATGCTATAAAATAAAACCCGCTAACTCTGCCATTGCAAATCCCCAAATTTTGCAACTAAAATATATTGTGCTGATTTGAGTTTTGTTTATCTGTAGAGTTTATGATATGCATACCTTCAGAATATGAAGGGTTTCTCTTTTACAGAGTTTAGAGTGGGGCTGGTTTTTTGTTTTCAGAAGTAGGTGATGGAGCAGGAGAGTATTGGGGAACTGAAATGACCCCTAAGGGCTGGGAGATTTTGAAACCCTGGTGGGATAACTGATAGTAAAAAGGCTCCATCTCTGACTACAAGCCTTTCCACTGTTGCTTTTTCCCATTCTGCCATCCCCAGCTAAGTCCATTTCTCATCTGGTTTGTACATGTGTGTGTTCTAATTATTCCTAGTGCATTTGCACCTTGAGCAAATGTGGTGTACGTTTGTGTATGCATCCCACACAGAAGCACATTTCCTCGCTGAGATGAAAAACTACTTTTTCACATATAAAGTGGCAATTCACTGTAATGGTATGTCCTGACTAGTTAGAGGAGAAAACAGAAAAGATCACATGACACAGCCTTAATGTATGTTTTGACATAACACACTGTGTGTGTGTGTGTGTGTGTGTGTGTGTATGCAGGGTTTCTATGAGTTTTGGCTGGTTTGCAAAGCCAGCTAAATGAATGTGCAGCCCTATGAATTACCTCCACGTTATGAGCCATTCCATTCTCAATGCTAGAGGAGCTATTTTTAAGCAGTTAGTGTTTCAGCTGCATAGGCTTTCGATGCATGAATAATAACTTAGGGAGATCCTTCCTGGATCAGGCAAATGGTCCATCTGGTCCAAAATACTGTTTTCCCATAGTGATGGCCACCCAGAAGCCCCTCAGCCAGGGGCATGCTGTTCCTCAGCAGCTGATACTCATATGGCCTCTGAAATGCGGAGGCTAAAATGAATGTAGCCTTCCTACTAGTAAATCCAGTGGCAGATGGGGCTCGTCAACCTGGGAAGGTAGCCCATCTAGGAGGTTATCATTAACCTTCATTGCCATGTGGGGTATCTTCAGGAGAAGAATGGAGTGGGGTCCCTAAGACGGTTGGATGGTGCCTTGTACGTCTCCTTCCGGCAACTCCTGCAGCCAAGCTGGTGCTAAGTGTATTTCTCTGCATTACTTTGGACCACATCAGTGAGGCCGAGAGGGGGGTCTTGTTGTCTGGGCAGCCCAGGACCTCCATACACACCACCCAAGTTTAGCGCCCCTGGGAGGTCACTTCCGTGCTGCTAACGCAGCAGTGTGACTTCACCCCCAGGGGCACACTCCATTGGCTCTTGAGACAGACCAGGTGCCAACAACTGCTAGTAAGTCCTCCATGCATTTGTCTAATGCCCTTTTGATAAGAACATTATGCTTTCTGGAAGTTGCAACAAACTGAAGACTTGGAGAGTATTCTTGGATAATATTGGCATTAAAAACAGAACGGGGGTGGGGGGTGAAGGCGGAGATAAAAAACTAAATCACCCTTTGAGAGTGTGTATGTCAGGTTCCCTTAACGGTTGCTCAAGAGTAAAGACCAAGTCATTCTTGTCTTTCTATCATTTTATTGTGCAAAGTATGTACAGTGCAGAGCTAATCCTAAACATGACCGTCTAGTCGCTAGCGGAATCCGGAAGTGCCCCCCTCCTGTTACGGCGCCAACACCAGAGTCTCGGCACTCTAAATTGCCGCCTTCTCCTTCTGCGTAATGCTGGCGCCGGAAACGCGTCTCTCCCCGAGTGGGTCTGCCGAGTGGTGTTAGGTATCTCTGCATCTTCCTGGAGATCTCTCCCCACCTGGCTCCCTCCCGGTAACTGCTCCTCCCCCGAGGAGGGGCTGGTAGACTCATTGGAAGACGAGTCCGTCGACAACAGAGGCTGAGGCTGCCTGTAGCCACTCAGTGCCGGACTGGCAGGGGTGGGCACATCCCTGACAGTGTATAACTGGAGGGTGTATATAAAGTGGGTTTGCATTAACTGCTTTCAGATTCGGTAGGAAGTTTTCAAGAAACCATTTAATGCACATTAAGGCAGTTGAGAACGTTTTTTAAAAAGCCCAACTGCATTAATGTATCTGTGTAAGAGTGTGGGTTTGGCTTGAGGGGGAGGGCGGGTTATTGGTTTGTTTTTGCTCATTTTTATTATGTATTTTGGGTTTCTCTCTCTTGTATTTTTATGTTGCGAACTGCCCTGAGATCTACAGGTGAAGGGTGGCAAAAGAAGTTTAAGAATAAGAACTACTGTACTCACAGGTTGGCCTTAGCCTAATTGTTTGCAAGAACGCTTTTCCTTCTGTGCAATTTTTCACACTCGGGAAAAGAAACTGAGCTTCTTAGATCTGTCCTCAGATGGCTACCTTAGACTGATTTTTGGGATGTCGTGAAAAGGCAGCAAATTGCCAAATTTGTTATTTTGAATTTTTTACTCTCAGGAGGTGCTTCTGGGGCTGAAAATCCCGTGACAGGCCATGGTATTATGCGTCTGAAGTTGGGGTGGGTGGGACACCACTTGCTTTCCAGTTTCAGGCTGCAAAAATATCTTAGGCCAGCCCTGGCTCAGAGATACCTATTTCTCTTCTCTCCGCTACCTTCCACATTGGTGTGAGGAAGAGTTCTGTGTATTTCTAAAGCTTGCATACTGCTATTTTGGGTGCCAACTAGTTCCAATGAAAGAGGGTATTTTCAGTGGCTCTGCATGAAATTTGTTATTATTCCTCGACCCAAGGAACTTCTACAGCAAGATTGTTGAGAAAAATGAGCTTGCAAAGTCAGGCTTGGGACAACACGAATATGCAGCCAACAGGCAATGGAGAATCAGAAATGTAAAGATTTCCCTTGATCTGTTAAGACAAAGTCCAGAAATACTTTGACACTCCAAAATGGCAGTCTTAATTGTCTGCATGTACCTAGAGAAAAAATTGAGTGAAGTTTCCTTCAGAGGCCTGGACCTCGGTGTGTGCGATTCTTTGGATCCCAAAGCAGCCAAGTGGCTTTAAGACACCATCTGCATCAGTCTCTAAATTGCTTTGGATGGAGAGCCTATGGCTTTCCAGATTTTGCTGAACTCCAGTTCTCCAGCTGACTCAGCCAGCATGGGCAGGGGCCAAGGATGATGGGAGTTGTAGTCCTGCAACATCTGGAAGGCCACAGGCATTCCACTTCTGCTTTTCAGGGAAGCGTAATGCACCTAGGATTGTTAAAGGGCCTCCGTGTTGATTTGCCGAGTCCATCTCAGTACAACTGGCTGTAATAAATGACTGTCTGATCCTGGGCTTTGCTTTTGTTAGATTGAGGAAGCTGTTGCTGTACTGCAAGTGCACCAAATCTCGGAAGCATCCCACAAGAGCAACTCGGCAGCATTTCTTCAGTGACCAAGGTGGATTGGTAAGGAGTGCACAGCGATCAAGTGAGAAACTTGGTTTTTGCCAAAAATATGTAAGAGGGAGGGAGGGATAGCTGGCCCAAGCATTTCATTGGGGACCTGATGCAAAGACATGGTTCCATGTTGAGAACAGCTAACACAGAAGGACCTATTCATACAATGTCATCTGCTTGGCAAGGTGAGGGGCTAGTGTTGCAGCTGCAAGTGTGAAGCTGACACTTTCTGCTTCACTCCTTTTTAGGATCCGATTGGTACTGATCAAATGACTACTTCTACTTTGCCTGTTGCTGCAACCGTCACGTCTACACTGCTTGTGCAGCAGCCTTCATTGTTACCATAAATTTGCTGTACGTGGTCTGGATCTCACTCAGACTCAGTGCCCAGCCGTGGTCCCGAACTCCTGTAGGCACTACTAGTGGATTATCAATGGGCAAATTGAGTTCCTCTTCCCATCACAGTCAGGATGGCTATATGAAACTTATCTGTGCATTCTAATTTAGAGTTTCTCCATTTAACATATGCGTTTGCAGAAAACCTTTCTGCAGAGACAGCAGTCCCAAGGCACAGGTGGTTAATATATATTCTGTCCAACTATTTATTTTTTGGTGGTGGTGGTGGGGGGGTATATGTATATAAACGTGCAAAAATCTAGCCTTTTTTGAATCACTTACTTTTGTGCACTTGAGTCGTTGCAGCTTCTTTTCCCACTAACATTGTACTCACACTTTAAAGAGTATTTTCACAGGTGCTTTTCTAGTAACTGCTGGTATGGGAAGGATATGTTGTGAGAATGATGTGGAACAAATTGGCTCCCACATTGTGTTAATTTATCGAAGCTGGTCATTTTTAAGTAGCCTTAAGCATCAACCACCACTGGGGCCTGTGGCACTTTTTTATTTGTTCGTGCTGCTGTTGACATGATAAAGGAAGTGAAGCGTCACTTCCTTTATCATCCAAGTCTTGTGTCAAGTGTTCACTGTCTAACATGGCACTAACAACTACTCTGCTCAGCTGCATGGATCCATGGGCTGCCAAAATTACTGGGACAAACCATTGTGAGCTCGTTTATTTTAAAGAAAACCAACTGGTTCTCATACTTGACACATGTAGGAGGGTTTTTTTGAATTGCATTTTTAAATAACTCTTATAGAGATGTGAGAATTAATTCCAGGTCTCCTTAAAAACACTTTTCTTCTGCACTGTGTCATGCACATACCCTCTTGTGCATTCTGCGTTCTGTAGAAATTGAAATATTTATATGTACTGTTACCTTTGAGCTGGGAAAGAAACTTTGACTTGTTCAACACATGCCTTATAAACTTCATATCCTGGTAGCACATTAATATATGACTGTTCTCCTTTATAACTTGGATCTAGTTAAATTGTCCCAGGGGGTCACAAGCAGGCACCTGCAGTTGGCCCTGCGCTGCAAAGTGGAAACGATTAATTTCTGTTTGACAACTACAAGTTGCGCAACCAAACATTTATTTAAAAGTTCAAAACACCAGAAGCAAGGGCCGATTTTAGTTTTCTTCCCAGATGGATGCGAGAGGCGGCCGTTACTAGACTTTGCTGAACAGTGCAACATTAACAGTAATGGTTCCCTCTATGGTATTTGGTGCCTAGCCTGCTCTGTGCATGACTGTGTTAAAGAGACTACATGCAAAACTCTCCCCCCTCCAACTTTAAAAAGGCATGAGCTCTAAGGCAAAAGAAAATGGGGATTGTCTTGGATCTTCTCACTAATACAAGGTTGAGGGACTAACTGAAAAGCTTGCTCTGGAGGGCAGGCTCAAAAGAGGCTACAGGCGTTTTTTGGCTATGGAATTTTGAGCCTAGTTTTCACAAAGAGCAGAAGAGCTAGTAATTTGCTGCCTGGATGCTATCAGAGTGCAGGTGAAGCCTCTTGCAATAAATGCCCTTCTATTTTTAAAAAATGTAGAAAAGCAGGTGATGGAGAAGGCACCTGCCATTTCATTATCTGCCATGGAGCAGGGGAAGTGGTGCCCTGGTCAGGGACAAGGGGGGGGGGGGCTCACAGGTCGCTCTGCAGAGAGGGATTCTTCATAGTAAGAAGCATTCTACCAGATGGGTACCTTACCTGTAGTCTGGAGTGCTAGAACAAAATAATCAGCCGCTATTCATAAGGTCTATGAGCAGGCAGTTGGGAAAAAGTTTTTGGGCAAGTTCTTTCTATATGAAGCAAGAAAATTGGCTATGCCGGTCTACTTTGCTTCCTGCCCTCACCCCCCCAGCTGAAAGTTTAGCCTATAACTACTTTCAAACATATATCAGAGGAGGGAGTGTCGTCATAAAGTAATAGGCGTGTAAAAAACCTAACAGGCAATCATGCTAAGCATAAACGAAACAGCCTAATCTAAGAAAGAACGCAAGTCTGCAAAAGGTACACACAGCGTAAGAGCAGCACAATGTACCAGACTCTTTGGTAAAGGATAAAAGCAGCATTAGATTCCTAAATAACATTTCGAAGACCAGAACGCTCAACTGGAGCCTAGTGCACAAAAGTTAAGGCAAAGCAGAGACTACTTTTGAAACACATCCATCCGTCAGCCACTGTGTCAGTCCAAGCCTTTAGCTTGCCATTGTGCTGCTACCTACATAGATAAGCAGCTACAACCAGAGGCTTGCAGTTCTTCGCTCTGCAAAACACATCCACCTACCAAAAAATATCAGTTAAGTGCCGGCCTGTCTGCTATAATCTCTTTCTCAGTGAGTTAAGGTAAATTTTGCTAGAATAAGGGGCTTGCAGTACAGCTACCACTCTGGAAATTCTATTAGGAAGTTGTGACTCTCAGAAGGTCACACTGAACTTTTGGAAGCCTTTATAGGAAGAACAAATAACTTTGATAAAGCAAGGAACCAGAAAGGTGAATTTTGCATCTGGCTCTGCATTCAGGCTGGTCCCTGTGATCATTTTTTAAAAAAACAAAACAAAACAGGAAACGTATCTTCAGAAGAGCATGGTGTTGCCTTTAGCCTCTCTTATTTTAAGTGTTTAATTCTTGCAGTAGTTTCTGAGCAGCACTGTTCTTTGGTTCAATTTTCAAGAGGCTGTTGATATCTGCTTTACTAGATCTGTAGTCCTGGAAGTAAAGAAAACATGTCGATATTTGGCAGGAGACGAATAAAAGCGTTCCCGAGAAACCAGCTCAGGAAAACTTAGAAAGCAAAAAGTGTCACCTCTACATTTAATAAAAATCTTTGGAATTTAGTGCATTCGGCAGCACTGCCACTTCTACAGCCCCATCCTCTATCTCATGGTTCATAACACTACCTGGTATCCTTTGCAGCATATGGGAACCAACAACTCCCTGAATTTAGTGTTGACTTTAGTAAAAAAAAATGCTTTTGATTACTCTTTGGGATGCTCTCAATTCCCCCCGCCCCTGTGGTGACCCCAATATCCCGAGGAGCCTGCCTTCAGCTGTTGCTCTAAAGCAGCCACCTTCCAGATGTCAACTCCTTTACAAACCTCTGGAATGGGGAGACAGAAACCTCTAACCTGCCAGCAAATTTGGCCCACCTGGGGGTCCACTTTAGCCCACAAGGCCATTTTCATTGGTGTCGTCAGCTGATGGGGAAAGTTTAATCCTGCATTGGCTGCAAACCCTGTTCTTGGCAGTGAACAGGATCACAAAGCCAAGGCAGCAGGATTTAATCCCTGTTCATCAAGAGAAGAATTTGCAAAACATTATCTGAAGCAGCTCTGTGCTGCTTCTCTAAGCAAGGGGGAGAAAGGAGTCTGTCCCACCACCCATTTGCTTCAAGGAATGTTTGCAAAGGGCTTTAAAACCAAGGTGGGTTCCCAAGCAGCCAACATCCAGCTGGCTGTAAAGCACTTGGAAACCAGATGCAATGGATTTTGAGAGGTAGGTGGGGCTGCCTGCCTATCATGTGATGTCACAATGACATGGTGTGATTGAGAGGTGTGTGATGGATAAAGATCTAGCCACTGGAGCCAGAAAGGTTCTCCAGTCCGGCTCTGAACCAAAGGGGGTGGAACTGGGTAGGTGGAGAAAAAGTCACATCACTGCTTGAAAACAAACATTTCCCATATTGTAACTTAGTGACCCAAAATTATAGGAAGTTCCTTACCTTGATCTCTTTATATGCTTGTGCTCGTCTGTAAAATGCTTTGACATTCTTTGGGTCCATCTTAAGTGCTTCTGAGCAATCCTGAATTGCTTCCTTGTACTGCTTCATATTCAGGTAGCAAAGAGCCCTACAATGTATACGAGGAAATAGAACAGTCTTTGGAAACAACTGCTATGGAAATCCTGCATTTGGAATGATCTCATACACCTAATAAAGGGTGCTGGGAGGTGTTCAAATGCTCAATTTTTATTCTGAGACACATTGGTTTCTCTCATAGAATGATTGCTATTGGCAACTGGTAAGTAGAATGAATGAATACTGCCAATACAATTGTCAAGTCCAACGTCATTAAGAGAAATCTAACTCAAACATGATTAAGTTGTAACAATGCACTTCTAAAAAGCTTGCCTTTCACACCCCACCCAAAAACTGTCATGACTGCAGTTTTCCTGAATGAGCTAGACTGCCAGAATCATCATCATCATCATCTTTTCTTAAATGCAGTGGCTTTCTGCTCATCTGTAATAAACCAATGTGACTGCAGCCATTTGCATCTTGATCAATTATGACCATCATCTTGCATAGCCACATTTCTAGCTTCTGTCTAAAAGTCTACTTGAAAGTTTGGGGCGGGGGACCTGTTAAGAGGCTGGAGCTAAAAAGATGTGGAAGCTGGTATTTTCAAGAAGCTGAATGCCGCACATAGTAAAACAATATGTGCTCCTATAGAGTAGCTCCTATACAGAGCATAATTTGCATATACTATGATTACAGAACGTAACTAAACCATTTGGGAGGAAAGGACTCTACCCAGGTACTCTTAACAGCTTTAACAAAAACAGAGCCCACAGGAACATATCAGCCCAAAGAACTAGGCTTCATGAGGATGACCTGTTCTTGTGCATCCAGGCTGTTAGTAAACACTGGGTCCTGGAGCATCCAATACCTTTCCATATACCAGTATCTATTGTCTCCCCCAATGGCCCCTTTGCAAATTCTCTCATGGCCACTACAAGTATGACTCCCAAACTACCGTTGGCTTATTCAAACCTAGCCTCCATGAGCTGCATGAATCAGGTGTTGACCTTTTTAGGAGCACAGAGAGACTGATAATTCCAGAATTAGTATTAAGGGAGAGCTCTTACTGTTTCTGTTCTCGGAGGCTCAAAGTAGGTTATGTTGTGAACCGCCCTGAGATCTACGGGTATAGGGCAGTATGAGAGTATAGGAGGGAAGGAAGACATGCAAGTGTATGTTACACTTGAGTAAAAATGTCACAATCCCAAAGTATACCTATTGACCATATTTGCATACAACCCTAAACCAAAATCCTGGCTTAATAACCTAAGATATATGAGAGTGATGAGCACCTACAGGCAGTCCCTTTTCTGCCACTTTTCCCTTTGCATGAACTGCAGAAGAAGTCAGGATTCAGCACTAAGCTATAGCTCCCTGTTTCTTGCAACCCAGAAACTATTGTTAATGGCTCCAAAACAAGGCAGAATATGAAGCCAACTTTAAATCATGCATTTTTGGCATTGTATGTGCAAATGCAGCCATTATCTTCCGCCCACATTAGTTTTAGGACTGGCAGTCAAAATAGTTTCTGATACAATGTGCTACAGTGCAATTTGAGGGTGTATACCTGGACAGATGGTTACATTAGCATTACCTGTTAGTGTACGTTGCACCTTCCAGCTTATGGAGCTTTAAGCTTTCTGTGTACTTCTCAACAGCTTTTTTATAGTTTCCCTTCTTTACAAACTCATTTCCTTCCAGCTTCAACACATTTGCTCGATCCATTGTGGCAGCAGTAGGCACTGAAATTCATTTCAAGAAAAAACACAGTGTGACCCTGAAAGCGGCAATGACAGAGGGCCATACCACAAATGAAAATTCAGTCCTTGATGTTTCAGAGGGTGGAACTATAACAACTGAAGGTCAAATTATTATGTTAGGATATACTTGTTAAAAGCTCCTTCTGATGACTGCTCATCAAGGACACAAATTTAATAGCTACTCAATGCCAACACAAACAGCTAGCCTTTTGTGTTAGGTAGTAGTTCCAGAAAATCTCAGTGGGTCTATGGAAAAAAAGTGCTGGAGAAAAAGACTGCGCTGCAGTACCAGCTCTACGGAGCTGACAATGGGAACAGGAAACATAAAATAGAAGCATATTCTTACCTAATACATGGAAATTGAGGTATATACACAGATGAAACTGTACTTTGATCAGGTCTAGGATGCTTGTGATGCAGCAAGCTAAATGTAGCACAGCAGTGAAGTTATGGAGAGCATCTGATAAGTTTTGAAAAGTCTGGTTTTTACTGCTGAGAAAAGAGAACTAGAAAGGGTGGGTGGGTGGGTATGAAGCACATGGCAAGCCACAATGCTTGACTGATGGGCTGTGTTCAGTTTGGTGGTCACAAGTTCTGCAGATGAAGTGGTTAAAGTGGACCTAGCCCCTATTCCCACCTCAGATTCCAGGTGGTTTCTCTAAACTGCTAGAGTTATCAGAAAGATAACGCCAGTTGGAATTTGGATGAGTTAGTTGAGGCTCTATGTGCTCTGTCCCTCATTCTCATCCCTAAAGCAAAATAACTACTCACCTTGCTTTGTTCCTGCAGTAGTGTTTTCATTGCTTCTTGTAGTTGCTTCTTGGCTTCCAGGTGGGGGCTCCCACCGCCTCTGAGCAGAAACTGGAACAGATGGGATGGGTGGGAGCTTCTGCCGCCACTGAAGACCATCTTTTTCCAGTAAGGCTTTGGTCATTCTGGAAGAGGACAGTTATTAGTTTAGCCATTGTTTGACACGGTCACCTTCCCATAAACAGATAGCTAGCTAATATGATTTATACACCTCTGAAGCACAGAAGTTCCATTCCTGGATCTGGTTTCCTGGAATATAGACAAGATCTATGCTTATTTTAACAAAGATGGGCTGCATCTTAAAAGATATCAAACTGTTCTGGAACAACATAGAACCCACTATCCAGAGGCACATAAACAAACCTAATTTGAAAGGAGCAAGAATGATCTAAAATATACATTAGAATTTTTTTGTACATTCTGAAAAGGACAATCAGGACTTTAAGGAAGAATGGGAATTATTTATAAGTTATTTGAAAAAACAACAAAGACCTAGAATCATTGGCAGAATTTGAATAAACACACAATTTTATTGGCAGAATATGAATTTGAACAATAGAAAGGCAATATTTATAATGTACAATATGCAGAAATAATAGGATTGTGAATTAAGAAAACAGTTAGGGAAGCTGGGGGAAGTCCAGGAGGGGGACGGGGGAGGGGAAAATATGTATGATGGTATTGGTTGATTTGTATATATTGAAATTTTGTTAATAAACTTTAAAAAAATTGTACATTCATTTTGAACACAAGAGCAGGGGATTACCGATTGACTCCATCATGTGCAGCTTGTACAGTGATATCAACCTGTAACACAGTTTTGTAGTCCACGTAGGCTAAATGATATCTCTCAAGAGCTTCATATGCTGCTGCGCGTCTCAACAGGGGCTTGATTCCAAAAGGGACCAGATCCAGGGCCCTAAAAATCAGCAGAAAAGGCAGCAAAAGATTACTGGATAAATAAAAGTTAAACAGCAGAATTTACAATGTTCAAACTCAGTTGGCGGAAGAGGGTTCACATGCACAGTACATATTTATCAAAATTTCAAGTATCTGAAGAGTTTGGGTGTCTCTTGGGCTCTGCAGATAAAATGTACAGTACTATAGAAGCAGGGATGGGAAACTCTGGGCTCACTGGCTGTTGCTGGACTGCAGCTCTAATCTGTCCCAGGAAACCTGGCCAATAGGAGTTGTAGTGAAGCAACATTTGTAGCCCACAGGTTCTCCATCATGTAAGTTATTTGAGCAAGCCACACCATTTCACGATGAAATTTTCCATATGCAAGAATTGTTGGATCAATCCATCAACCTCTGATGGATGGTTTAGAACGATTGGGTCCAGCATCACTTTCACCGCGTGTGTGCGCCAGTATCTATACTCAGCAGAGTTACATCTCAACGCAGCTCCTTCCTTAGAAACGTCTTCGGGGTTGAAGGTACACACAGTAGGCAATAAACACTCGGGGACGCCATAAATATTCAGTCAAGTGTAGAAGTTTACTTGGCAGGCATAAATGCATATTGGTAGCAAATATAAACAGACATTCATCACTGCCGTGGTCAAGGCATGCTTAGAGTCCAAGACTCACTCTCTGCTTCTCTCACCGCAAGGCGCAAGCAAGAGACTCACAACAAGTTACACAGAACCAAAGAACAGTTCCCACAGACAACTTCCTTGCATAGACAAAACAATCTTAGCCTTCTTCTTCTTAAAACTTCTTCTCTGTTTCTGGAACAAATGATTCTCTCTCACACACAGAGAATATCCAACAAGATTAATGTTATCTTGGACGGACCTCCCTCCTCCTTTATCTATGTCTAGCTATCTATAGCAGCGGCATCACACATGGCGGTTCCATTCCAGAAGTAGCTTGTACAGTAAGTGCAAAATTGTGTCCCACCAAAATTTCCTGGCTGCTGTCTGGCAAGCTTGGGGGGGTGGGGGAGCCCCATGCAGAGGCCTTCCCCATGTCTCTGTGGTCTTGCCTCAATCCCGCACATGTGGTGGCAGCATTGAGAGGGTGCATGTAGTCTTTCTGTGTCTCCACTGCCTTCCCTCACTTCTGCACCTGCACAGGAGCATTGAGATGGTGATAGCAGCAACCCGGCTCCCTTGGCTGTGCTTACCAGAGGGGAAGGTGGAGAGATGAAGGTGGAAGGGAGGCAGACAGACAGACGCTGCAGATCCATTCCAGCCTTTTTCTTCTGCCCGAGTCTGTCTGCCTTCCTCCTTCATCTCTCCCCCTCCACTTGCAGCCATCCCTGGAAGGCTACTATCGTCGCTTGAGGCAATCCCCTTGCCACCACTTCCTTTCTAGTGGTCACAGCTGTGTGTCATTGAATTTGTGCAAGTTAAATGTGCATGTGATGCTACTACACCGTTTTAAAATACAGTATATATTGAAAAGTATCCATATGCTGCTGCTTTGCTTGACAATGGTTTGCAAGGAGCAGATGAAAAGAAAATGAAAACACAGCAAGATAAATACCACAAGAAATGAATTATAGGCCAGCTACTGCATCCAAAGATTGCAGAATGTGGTTTCCCCCCCCCCCCCCACAGCAGCTACATTTTGCTGAAAGCAGTGGGGTCATTTGTTTATTTGATTCATTTATCTTAACAATTTATCCAAAAATAAATTTGAAATTCAAAACCTACAACATGGGGAACACAACTAAATTGAAATGAGTAAAACTATTTAACCAGCTTAAAATACAATGATTTAAAATGTGTGGTTACTACTGCTGGTTTGGAAGAGTCACATTAACAGTCTTCTGTCCTCCACCTATATTTTGGGCAGTTTAGGAATGAACACTGGAAGATAATCCTACTTCCAGCCAGCAGGGACAACAGAACAAGTCCCCCTCTTCTCTCCAGCAACTTTGTGGGCAAAGTGTGTTGTGCTTCAACCCTGTCTAATATTCCCTACCTGTAGAGAGTAGGTTCTGAATAGGCAGAGTGGGCCCTTTCTGTAGCCAGGGTCTGAAAGGCATCAAGCGGTAAGAGGAAGCAATGTATAGGAATATGTCAACTTGACTTCCATTCTCTTTTCCTCAGGACAGAAACTACTTACTCAGAACAATCCTTAATGCAGAGACTACAGTTCCCATCTTTCAAATAGCAGGCAGCACGATTGGAAAAAAGAACACTCCTCTCTTCTGCATTTGCATCCCCTAGATATAAAGGGAACATTAAGTCAGATTTCTAAGCATAAGTACCTCTGGTGCTAAGCAAGGTAGAGTGGGATTTGGAGATGCCTCATCTTCTACAACAGAGATGGGGAACATGTGGTCCTCCAGAACGTATTGGAATACAACTTGTATCAACTTAGCCAATGGTCACAGGTGATGGAAGTTGTAGTACAACATCCGGAGGATCCCCTCCTCTGCAAGATGCTTCTTGTTACCTTGTGTAAAGCTTCAAGACCAGTAACTATAATGGAGGTGAGGGCAGAGGTCACAATTGGAAAAAACTGTTAATGAATGGGGCGGCTTCTTAGTAACATCACTAAACCAGTCACTAAACCATCATTAAACAGCACTCTTACCATTTTTTATTGCACTATAAAGAGGACATTGATCACAAGAATTCCTGATTGTCTGTTGTGTCCCTTATTTGAACATGATCTTTGTGCTGTCCCTCCCTATCCTTATTTACTACATTTTTAAGCTCACCTTCGAAGAGCTCAAAACAGTATATATGGTCTCCCATTCCCTATGCACATGGTCTCACACTCAAATCACATATTTTATCCTCACAGGAGACTTATGAGGCATGTTTGGATGACACAGTGTGTTACCGATGCAAATTTACCCAATGCTCTTGGTGGGTTTGAACTTGGGGATGAGCGTAACTCAGTGACAAAGCACATACTTTGGCTCCAGAAGGTCCTGGCAAATCAAGGTAGGGCTGGGAAGACTCTTGTCTAAAACCTTGGAGCCAGTCAGCATAAAGAATACTAAGCTAGACAAGGTGGATTTGATTTAAATCAAATTGATTTAAATCACGATTTAAATCACTAGTCAGTAAGGCTTGATTTAAATCACTAGTCAGTAAGACTTGATTTAAATATTTTTTTTTAACAGAAAGACTCATTCTTGCTGGTATAATCTTAATATTTACAACCATATGAAGGTTTCATTTTTGGAATAATAAATCTGCAGAGTAGTTTTTACAGTTATATCAAAAATTCCTGATTTGGTTATACTACTAGAAATACATAGACAGCTAATTATGAAATTATGATGAGGTTTAATAAGTTAACTGTTTATATTTGGACAACTTTTCTGCTGTACTTTATTGGAAGAAGAAAAATAATCATTTCCTTAATAACCATTTAAACAATTTATTTAACTAAAACAATAACATGATAGCATATGTATCCATGTTTGTTTGTAGCTGATGTGGTTAAACATTAAAAAAAAACAGACTGAGTTTTAGCACACTTGATAAACTTAAAACAAATCCTTATTTCCTGATGAGTAGCCTTTGGACTACAATGTAACTTAAATAGAAGACTATATTTAGAAAGATTTTTCCTCCAAAAGCATTTTATTTTAAAAATCCGATTTAAATCAAAAAAATCCGATTTTTTTTTTTAAATGTTGATTTTTATCCACCCTGAAGCTAGATGAACCAATGGCATTGCCAAAGAAAGCAGATGCATTGCCAAAAGAGAGGATAGGAGGTGGCATAAGCTTACCGGTAATTCACAGCTACAGGTGCAAATTTAGAAAAATAATTACTGTAATTTAAATCCAAATATAATGCATCTATCTTATTGTTGCAAAACTGACAGGCAACCTGTGTGCCTGTTCAGTCTGCTGTCTAGCTGCTGATGGACAACGTCAAGGCTCCTGCTCTTTAGCACCAATTTTTACTTACGGTATTTGTTAAGCAGTATATCAAATAGGTTTACACAAAATGGTATAAAACAGTCATTAGGTAGCCATAAAACACTTTAAAAACAGTAAATATACTATCAGTAAATAAACACTTTTAAGAACAAGGAGACATAAATGAAAAGAATGTCTTGCCTAAACAAAAAAAGTTTAGTGTCATGAACAGTACAACAAAACACCTGCCTAATATTCATAGGATTCTTTAAACTGGACTTAAATTGCATAGCCCTTTAAACAGAGGACACCATACAGAGGACTGTACTTTTTAAAGTATTGCTATCATTATACAAGTTTATAAAGCACTTCACAACATCAATGTGGCTTACATTGTGAAACCAGAACACAGAAACACAAGCTCTAACAATAAATCAACAAACTCTAAAACAATAAAACCATCCTAAAAACTCTGAACACAATTAAACTGTTTATCAGATATAAAATTGATCTTTCATAAATGGCTGGGTTACACCCCAGGGAAAGCCTATTAAACAGGAATGTCTTCAGCAGATGATGTCTAAACACCATCATGCTAGGCACCCATCTGATTTCAACTGGAAACTGACTCCTGAGAGCTGGAGCTGCAGCACTAAAAGTAGGACAGATAGCCATTCTAACCAAGGTACCTTTTACCAAGGTAAAAGGTAGCTCCCTCTAATCTTACACTGCTTACTGGTGTCACACTATGGCCCACAAACCTCTTTCTGGGTGTTCCTGTAGGCATTTCCAATGCAGATTTCTTTGTAATTGGGCATGGAAGTGGAATAACACAATGTATGCTGTCTATAACTAGAATAAGTATAGATGCATATGGAACTTTAAAGTTACTTTAAAATACAGGAGAGTAGGGATCAAATTGCTGCCCATATATATATCATGTAGATTTTTTGAAGTGGAAAGCTGCCAAAAAATATAAAAGCACACATGTGCTTTGTATTCTTGATAGACATCACATGTATGTCTGTAACTATTATTGGTACCTCAGTAGGGGGAAAAGCCTGTCAGATACAGCTCTCAGAGGCCATGTGATGTCCACACTAATGGAGAAAAGACTATAGAAAGTAGAGTTTTTTTAAAAAAGCAACAACAACATTCCTATTCCATTCTGTGTGGCCCCCAACAATCCATAGAGCCCCACTTCCTTTCATTTCTTCAGCATGTGTATGGCTCTTCTGAGTGTCCCCATTTCAGGACGTTTTTGCCCTCCATCTAGAAGTCCTTCCCTTTCTCATGTTCAAGAAAGCCCTGACAGAGACTGTTAAAAATTATATAGGGGGCAGACAAGGCCAAAGCCAGAACTCAGTTAAATCAACTTCTGTCCCTCACCTTAACTCCATTAGGAATGCAAGGGAAAGAAAGGAAACAGAAAGCAAAGTCTATAGCTCAGAAGCTGAGAAAGAGAAGAAAAGGAAACAGAAAGTGTATCCCACGAGCTGTCCAACTGCTGGCTCTGTTTTATGTTAGTAACCAAACTTACTCATTGTGACACAATTACTGCAGCAGACAGCCTGCTGACCTAATAAGTCTAAGGCTGTGGAGGAGCTTCAGAGGCTACCAGTAACAATAAGACCGGGCAATTATGAAGACTTAAACATCTTCCACTCATCTGCCCACTGCAACCTACCAACGTTGGGTGCCTTGTACTCCATGGGCTGCCAATTCCAGGAATATGTAGCGTGACAAAGAATGCTGTTCCATATTAATCCAGAGGACCATAAAACATCGCTACTCTACCTAAAGAGCTGGTTTAAGAAAAAGAAGCCCAGAGCTCCCAAAACCAGCTAATGGGATGGAGTTTTTGTATTCTGCCATCAGGTATGGTTTGAAAACTATTCCTGGTCTCCAAACATACATAGTGGTATCCTTACTTTTGCATCAAACGCTTTAGGGTTCTCAATCTGGGACCTGGCAACAACACAAAATGTTCCTCAGCACGGGATGGTTTTATGGGAAAAATCCAAACCACCATTATTATTTTCTGTATATACAAGACTTCACCTGGGTTAGAATATACAAAGTTACCTATTAGTCAGGCCACCCCTCAATCTAGAACTAGATTTGAGTAAACTACAATTGAGTAAAATCTCTCAGGGTTTTTATCCAGCCCTAGTAAAATCCCTTTAGCTTTAGACACTGAGAAAGAAACCTAAGACTTATCTCTCTCACACAACCCTACAGAGCTATTTAGATCCCATCTCTCCTAGTGGCTTCCTCCGCCTCCATTTCACCCACTGTAAAATGGGTGCAAGTCCTATTTCGCAGGGATGTTTTAAGGGCAAGCCCCATAAAGGCCCTTAATGACTCTGCAAATTAGGAAGTGATTCACACATGAGCAGGAGAAAAGCACAGGGTTGTTGCCATCAGTGCATGGGGTGTTTGTGGAGGTGGGAAGGAACATTTTTTGCAAGTTAAACATTCGCCGATGGAATATGGCTTTGAATCCTAATACTCGGCATATACTATTTTGGATCTAGTCACCCCATAGAAGTAATTTGGGGCAGGCGATATTTGAGACTTAAAAGACTGCACAGAACTAAGGGATGGGTTAGGCTGGCGAGGGTGGTTGGGTGGGAAGACACATAACTTGGCTAAAGACAAACGGGGGGGGACCCCTTTATGGGGTAAGGCAGGAGGGCACTATAGCCCTGTAGATCCCCAGCCCAGGATCCCCAGCCCTCTCTGACTGCCTTCCCTGGAAACTGAGGCCTTGCCAGGGCTTTCGCCGCCCGCCGCCAGTACCTGCTGCTTCCAGTAACTCCAGCGCCCGGCCGTAGAGGGCGGCCGCCTGGCTGTATTGCCCGTTGCGGAACTGCTCGTTGCCCGCCTGCCGCAGGTCAGCGATCCGCGACGCAGGAGCCATGAAGCCGGCCGCGGGATGCGAGGGAGCCGGCGCCGGCTCTCGTAAGGGAAAGCAGCAGGGGTTGCAGCTTCCTCCTCCCTCTGCGCTCGATTAAGCAAGGGGGCGGGCGCCGTCCGCCAGAGGCTCCTCCTTTTCCCTCCAGGGGCGCCTGTGCAGGGCGAGAAGCGCAGGCTGCTCTCCGTGCCCGAATGTAGGCGAGGGGGCGTGACGCAGCCCCATTTAGCTTGCTCGGGAGGAAGCCCCGGCTGAGTTCGCTGCGAATTGCTTCCAGGTTTGTGCGCGAGGAAGCCGCGTCGAACTCAGTGGGACTTACTTCAGAGTAAGCGCGCCTCGGAGGCTCCGGCTGCAAGCGCCTTCTTTCCCCGGGTAATGGCATAGGAGGACCGGTCTGCTTTCGTTCCCTGCGTTTCCCCCCCATCCCCAGCCTTCCAAGATGAAGATGGGTCAAATGACTTTTCAGTTTGGAAGCGGCAAAGGGCTTGATCCAACAAGCCCAGTTGCGCTATGGGGCTGCAATCTTGCGCGCGTTCACTAGTTGGGAGCAAGTCACTAAAAGTGCTTGGGCAGGAGATTCATACGAGGCAAAGGCTTGCAGTCCCGTCCGCGTTTGTGAGCAAATTCTATTTAACGCCTTTTTATTTTCACACGAGATGATGGCTGCTAGTTAATAGAAGTTTATGCCGCGATCAATCTTGTTCGCTGAGTGAAGGCAGTCCCAGTCCTTCGCATGTTTACTGAGGAATCAGTCCCAAAGTCAACGGGCCTTCCTAGAAAGTGGCTTTAGGATGGCAGCCGTGCTGTACAATCTTAAAGTTAAGTCCTATTGTGTAGTGATTTGAAAGCAGGACCCGTGAGACTCCAAATCCCTCCAGTTCATTTTATTACATTTCTGTACTGCCCTTCATCTGAGGATCACTGGACAGTTTACAATATAAAAACACAAAAATGTGTAACAGTAACAAAAACAAAAGCACATACACAAAGTTTTAAAGGCCATAGGTTGTATGTTTTTTGCCTGTCATATGGATGCTGTGCTGTGCCTGTCCCCATTTCTCTAGTCTAGTTCAACCTATGTTGTTGCAAAAATACAATGGAACCAGATACTGACCTGGTGGCTCCTTTGAGTAAATGCAAGGAACAAGTGTAATGATCATAAATATGACCTGCACCCAGGTGAAGATACAATTATTTTTTTACAAAAAAAAGTATACAAGCATCTACTCAGAAGTGAGCACAGATTGGATTGCAGTGTGGAAAAGATAAAGTATAGAATGTCTTTAATATGCAGCACATTTAGAAATTACGGGAAATAATGGAGGCGAAGTCAAATGTGAAATTAATGTGTATCTGGAAAATATTTATTAATTTGTAAACTTTTGAAACTCAGAAATATATATATATATAATGAGTGAGTGGAGCTCCAACATCCTTACCCCCAGGTAAGGGCGCAAAGGATTGCATCCTGTATTTACAGCATTACAGAACTACTGGTATTTTAGGCAGGTGCTGAAGATGTACCCTTTAGCACCTGACTGAGATATAGTACCGGTAGGACACGCCCTATTCCCCTGAATGTAATGTTTTAACTGTTTTTGATGGTTGTATATTTAAATTGGCTTTTGACCTCCCCCACACCTCAAGGCTAGTGGCAGGTAAGGAAGCAAATTGCAACATGATGGGCCTGAAACGCTGCTAATTTTCTCTCATTTTGGGCAGCCATTTTGCAGCATCAGCTTATTTACAGAAGCCCCGCTTTGTTCAATGGGGCTTGCTTACTCCTTAGCTAGATTTAACTTCAGAAAGCACCTCAACGTTTTATTTATTGTGGCCTAACCCTTCCTTCAGAGGCATAAAGAAATACGGATAGTGATTCTTTTGCGGCTTCTGAGGAAGCGCGGGATGTGGGTAGGGACCTGGGTTAGGAGCAGCAGTGCAGCGAGGAGCGACATAGCTACGCCCACCGCTATTTTTTTTTTTTAAGCAAACCCACTGGGGGCAACTGCCGCCAAGACCTGCGAAACCACGTGGCCTGGTGTCGCGCTGCCCCCTTTCTCCCTGCCCCGCCCCCTGCTGGTTTCCGGCTGGTGCTTGCCTGCGGGGAGGGCGGGATTCTGAGAGTAGGAGGCGGCGGCGGCGGCTGCTGCGAGGCGGAAGTGCCTTTGGCGCTCGGGAGGCGGGGCTGAGGGACTCAGCGCGAGCGGGCAGAGCAGAAGGAGGGCGGCGGAGATGGAGCGGCGGCCGTGAGGAGGGGGAAAGCGCGCGCGCGCCCACCCTCGCCACCCCGGTCAGGCGGCGGCGGCTCTCGTCTGGCGGCCATGGAGACTGTGCAGCTGCGCCACCCGCGCCGGTGAGAAGCCAGAGGGGGAAGAGATGCGCGGTGGTGGTTAGGGTGGTGCAAGAAGGGGTGGGAGGAGGCGACCTGGGTGCATGTAGGTTACGGAGGCGGGTCGGTGCCCTTCTCTTCCTCTTAGGCCCTTTCCCACCCTCCTCCTTCTCCCCCGCTTCCTCCTGGGAAACGCGCTCCTTCTTCGTCTTAAACTGCCCTCCTCGTATCTTCCGTCGGAGTTCGCGCGCACGATCCAGAGTTGGCTAAATGCAACTGGAGTTGTGCAAAAAGCAATGAAACAAATAGCCGCCCATAGGCAAAAACAAAACCTTTTTGGGGAACTGCCCGTGTCGTAAAGTTATCTGCTTAAACTGGGATTCCAGAGTGATGTAGGTGGTTGCGACTCACACCGCTTGCTTTTTTTTAAAGGATGCCTTTACATTTCTTTTGCAATTGCTCGCCTGCTGTAGCAACTGGAAATGTGGCCCCTGAATAAATGAAGAGTTTGGAAATGAATGTTTTGGTGGTCGCTCTGGTTTGAGGTCTTCAGTTGTTGACTTAAGACCAGGACTAGCCTTTAACTCCAACCTTCAAAATGCAACCAGTTTACAATCTCATTTATGCTGCTATATGGGTGACGTCTCCCCTTTTCTTCTGTAACTGTGCTCTGTTTCTTTCTCTTAAAGCCCAAGCATAAAGCAAAGTGGATTATATTAACAGTGTGACAAACCTTAGATCTGGGCAGGTAAACAAGTGAAGATGTCATCCTGAGTCAGATGCTGATATGTCTTTTCCAAGTATTATCTACTCTTGTAGCAGCTCTCAAAGCTCGGGGGGGGGGGGTTCCCAGCTGTCTGAGATGCCACGGATTCATCCTGGGACCTTGTGCATGCATGCAGAGCATGCAGTCTTCCATGAACCTAAAGGCCACCTTCAAGTAGTGGAGCTTTGCATTGTTTTTACTGAATTATTTCATGTTACATCCAACCTACACGAAAATGAGGTGTAAACCAACTCAAACATGCAAACATCTGACTGCATGTAGGAAGTGTGTGTTCAACAGCCCCAAATAGGAAGTGCTGGCCTCTTTTTGCAAATGCTTATGGCTCATTTATGAGCATGGCGAACAGAAGTGAACAAGGAAGTCTGGTGCATAATGAGAAGTTCTAGATGACAAAACTCTTAAGATCCTTGATTAACTATGACCATAGAGCAGAATTGAAACAAGGATGGATATGGTTAGAGACTAATACTTCAATAATAACCTTCTGTCATTTATTAGTTAAAGATGGCTGAACTGTTAACATAATGCTCCCAAAGTGTTGTTAGGCTTTGGTTGTAGTACTGACTGAAAATATAAATCACTTATCTTTTATGTTCTATCAGCTGGCAGAAAGTTGTCACCACAGAAAGCAGAATAGCATGTTGATCTGTGGAAATAAAATTAAAGAAAGATGGACAAATATGCTCTCACTTCCTTAGGCTGTTTTGGATTAAACATAGTTCTGTGAATGTCATCACAGGGTTCATAAGCAGTACGTTCCGGAATGATGTCTAATACAATATTTGGTTTTCAAATGTCTTTCTGGGTTGAGGAATTTAAGGAAGTTAGACAAGATCACTCAGAGAACAAATGACTCCTCCCCCCCCCCGCCACAGGCCTAGAAAGGCATGAGTGTTGCCTGTCAGTTTTTAAAAGTAAAACTCTTGTTATTTATAACATAATGTCTGCAATTTTATCTGTTTCTCACAGTTACGATGCTGCTGGTAGAAATGGATTGTTAAAGAAGTACATTTTACTTCATTTAATTGTGATGTCTTCTAGGGTGGGTCCACATGTGTATTCAATGTGATAATGTCAGTGGCCTTATCATAACTTCCCCCACACTCCCCAGGCTCATGCTTATTCAAACAGTAATGCCTGATAACATGCTTTGTGGTTGCTTTTCGGTTGTATGTGTTGGGCTGTAATCATTTAAGCATTAGGAAAACAGTCTCTCTCTCCCCCCCCCCCCCCTTTCCTGGACTCAAATGTTGCCTTCATCCCTCTCCAACATATTCCCAAGGAGATTAGAAACTCCTGTTTCCATTTTTTGTTAACTGCCATTCAGTGTTATGTCTGAACCCTAAGCTTTGGCTAATTTTAACTATGGTTCGTGAAAACAAGCCATATTCATGAATTGTGGTTTGAAGTTTACTTGTTCCCACTAATCATTACAGTGGTACCTCGGTTTACGAACAGTTCTGTTTACGAACTATTCCGGTTTGCGAACTTTACCTTGGTCTACAAACGGAAGCTGAACGTTGAGGAGGCCTCATTAGGGAAAGCGCGCCTCGGTTTAAGAACGGATTTGGTTTAAGAACGGACTTCAGGAACGGATTAAGTTCGTAAACCGAGGTACCACTGTATTACACATGGGTTTAGCCAGAAGTTTGAGAAGCAGTCCTCAGAATGTAGCTAAAATGTTGCACAAGACAAAACAGCAAGCTGTGATTAATCTAAAACAAGAGGGAATGCCTCTGAAGTTGTCCTCGTAGCTCCACCAGAAAGGGGACCATGCAGATCTGAGGAAAACAAGGCACATTCTCATAAACTATGGTTTATGGTTGCATCTGGACCAGCTCTATGTTTCTCCTTTGGACACAAGTATGATATAAAGGAGATACTAACATTTTGGCTAAGAGGCCAGTTACAATTTGGGATTTTTGTCTTGTCGTTTTAGCATTGGCTGTAAGTGAACTGTCTCAGGTTAAGAAAACCCCACAGAGCAGCTCACAGAAGTATCTGGTTCATGCAGTCATGCAGCTGCTTTTTTCTTTTTTGGATGGCCCATTTACATGATGAGCAAAAGAGGCTGCTTCCTTTGTTTTGTGGTGTAGAGAGCACCCCCCCCCTTTTCTAACCTCTCTCCACCCCACCCCCAATGTTTCCTCTATTCTTGACTAGAACATTTGTGGTGACCAAATTAAAGAAATCCACACTGAAAATGTATTGTTGCACCAATATAGGTTGCTAATAACATAACTGAAATAGTGAGTATCGTTGGTACAGTTAATCAACTTGCTGCTTCTGGCTTCATTTTTATATGTGCTTTTCCAAGTTCAGATGTTGCTAACGGGTTATAATGATTAAATGGAAGTGCAACTACTTTAAGTAGGGTTCAGCTTTTTAAGCAAGGTTGGTTGTTCCATGAAGGTGGTGTGTATGAATGGGAGAGAGTGGCTTACTCGTGTGCAGTATTAAAAAACTTAAAAGCTGTGTCTGTCTATGAAAGTTGCTAATATGGATGTTCGCTTAAATAGTTGGATTTTTGAAGTTAGTATGTCACTTCCCTCTCTCTTCTTATGTCTCAGTATCCCGCCAGTATTTTAACCAAGTAAATAACCAACCCTACTTCTAAGATTGTGCCTTAACATGAAACTGGCTTCTAAACTACTTGTGCAGTACTTGGATTAGTACTTGCCCGGAATATTAGTACACAATGTACCAATACATTTTTCATCAGTATTAACTAGAAATCATGACCTAGGCATATTTGTTGACATCTGTTTCAAACAAGAGCAGGTTCTGTGGTCTTAATGCTTATCGCTGAAGCTAGTTCTGGTATTTCACCATTTCCTGGGTTGAAATCTTAGTCATGTTTCTTCATTTTAGAAAGCCATTGTGTATTTCACATATGTGTTTTTCTATTTATATATTCAGAACATAATACAGAAAGCCATATGTTTTGGGTTTTCAGAAACGTGGACCTCTCAGGACTCGCTACTACTAATTTTGCACTTTTGGTAAAAGGCCGCCTCTGAAATGTGAAAAGTATAACTCACATTTTCTTTCTGTTTGGTTAAAAAATGTATCTGTTGTAGGTCCCCATGTGTGTTTAGCACTTCTAATATATAGCTTCATTCTTTACTTACAAGTAATTTTTATTAATAAACATAGAACGTCTTCTGAAAGTGAACAATGGAACATTTCAGAATGTTCCCATTTAAAAAAAAATTAAAAAAACTTTTTAAAAAAGCATTGTTCTCTGAAAGGTGCAATGCAACAGAAAATATGGGCGATTATGAGAGAAAATTGATTGTGTGTGCATTACCCCTTGTGCTTCTATAGGCTCCTTAAAAAGCCACTGCAACAACACTGATTCAGTGGTGCTATAGGGCTGGTATCACTTCCAAAGCTTTCGTGGCTCAAAGCTTTGAATGCCTCTCTTCTCCTTGCTCTTAAACTTCTTTGCATTGCTTTTTGTACCATGTAGGCCAATGTAGTGCCTTCCAGATGTTTTTGGACTCCCAGCTTGATCCTGTCCATTGGCTATGCTGGCTGGGTTGATGGCATTTGGAGTCTAATAACATCTGGAGGGCTTTGCATTGGCTACCCTTGATATAGGGGCTTTCCCTCAGTATGGGTAGAAGAGTGCTATTTGCGCTGTTAAAGAATTATGATGACTGATAAGGCTGATTGAACACTGTCTCCTACATCTGACATTGAGTTTTAAAATACCTGTATGTGTATGAAAGCCTCCTCTGATATTTGCATAGCACAACTGACTTTTTCTTTCCTTTGCCACAGGCAGCTAAGGAAGTTAGATGAAGATAGTCTGACAAAACAACCCGAAGAAGTATTCGATGTGCTAGAAAAACTCGGAGAAGGGTAAGTGCAGGTAACAAAAAGTGCAAGTAATGCGCTGAGACATGCAGGTGCTGGTTCTTATGTGTGCCACAAGCTTCAAAACAGCTTGTTGTTCATTGTATTGCTTATACAAATCAAGAAGTGACTGTTCTATAGATAGCTTATTCAGCGGTTACTATGTATAATGTTTATTAATTTTAAAATTGGGATAAAAAGGCCCACCTGTTTCCTACCAGAATGCTTTATACCTTGCATATTCATGTGCATCATGAAAATCCTACAAGTGATTGCCAGTGGTTATGTACCCATCACAACCCTTGATTGTTGAGCAACTTAGCAAGGCTAGTACCATATTAATCTTTATGCAAGTTCTTCATGCAGTGTTGAGTGCGGGGGGCACTTTAGCATACGAGTCAGTGTCTTTCCTTTCTGTATCCACCTCTTACGGTGTTCAAAGCCTGTATTTCTTGTTACAGGTCCTATGGCAGCGTTTTCAAAGCTATCCATAAAGAAACGGGCCAGGTTGTTGCAATTAAGCAAGTTCCTGTTGAATCTGACTTGCAGGAGATCATTAAAGAGATATCCATAATGCAACAATGTGATAGGTAAGTGCAACTGGTCCGTATTTTCACTCACCGGTGGTGAGAGCCCCTCCCATCTATCATGAGTGCCCCCAAACTTCCAGCAAAAGCAGCATGCAGTAAATACATTTTACAGGGTAAAGTGAGAAAAGAGGAGTGCATTGCAGCCTTAATGTGGTTTAAATAAAGCTTATCAAAAGCTTTACTTGGAAAGCGTTTCTATTGAAATACTTGTATTTTTAAGACATGACAGCTCAAGAGCAGATGCCTCTTGCATTGAATTTAAAACTAATGGCCCTGAAAACTATTATCATACTGATTTTTTGCTATTGAAAAGTTCCACCCTTACGTCAGTGCCTATAGGGTCATTTTTAAGGATTTCTGAGGATATATGGAGCGTGCTCTTGAAATGTGCCATATGACTATTAAATAGTATGTGCTATATAGAAAGTAATCCTATATAATAAAGTGGCTGTGTCCCTGCGTCCAACTTTCCGTGTGTCACGGAAGTGCGCTACTGCGCATGTCCGGGACCCACACGGACACAGGGATTGGAGCGGGCGGAGAGGGGATCCCGCCTCCCCGCGCACCTCATGGCAGCAGCAGGATCCCGCCTCCCCGCGCGCCTCAAGGCATCGGGCTCCTCCGCGCCGCCACCGCCGGCTCACAACGAAGAAGCCCCTCTCCCGAGGGGCGAGAGCGAGCAGCGCCCCGGCGATGGAACGGCTCGCGAAGGACATTCGCCTCCCTCAGCAGCGAAGGGCGCGAGAGAGAAGTCGCCCGAGCGAGGAGCCAGCAGAGAGCGGAACGCGAGGAGGAGGAGCAGCCCGCGTCACAGGCCAGGACCTGCCCAGCCGAGCCTTCCAGCAGCGCCACACGCGCGCAGCTACCGCAGCTGCCGGCCAGGAGGAGGAGGAGGAGGAGAAGCAGCAGCAGCAGCAGCAAAGCGCGCCTTCAGAAACGCCGCCAACAAAGCGCGCTCCTCGGACCCGGGAAGCGGAGGAGCCAGCAGCCGCATCCTGCCCTCGCTCTGCTCTTCTCCTCTTCGGGCAGCCCTGCGAGACGTGCGAGGCTCCTCGGGACCCGGCAGCTAGCGCCCGTTTTTTAACGGGCTAACTTCAACTAGTATAAGTATAAATGATACAGTGTGCTGCATATTAAGTAAAATGTCCCTTCACTGTAGGAGACATACGGTTCTGAAAACCAGTTGCTGGGAATCACTAGTGGGAAGATTGCTATTTCACTCAGTTTCTGCTTGCTGAGCTTCTCATACATATCTGGTTGGTTGCTGTGAGAATAGGATGCTGGACTAGATGGCCCAGTGGCTTGATGCCATAGGGATTTTCTTACATGTCATGCTGGTACAGTAGAACATTGCAGAGTTTGGCTGTTACCCTAACTAATGGCTGTCACCATTATTATGGTAATGTCTTTCATATAATCCTTAGCTCTGGCAATGTTGGGTACTGCTTCAAAGGATATAGCTCTTCTTGAATGGTTTTATTTCCTTTTTAGTAGAGTATTGCCCATTAAGCTATTGGGCAGTCACTGCAGACCAAATAAATCAAGCTCTTTCACTCTATCCAGTGAAATATACACTATGCACACACACTTCTGACAGATTAATGAAATAGCAGAGCTATGGAAGGGGATTTCCTTTTTCTAAGTTTGTGCTTTTAATAGGACCCCACAATATTGTACTAAGTCTGATTTTCACTCTTGTAAATGCAAAAATGTGTACTTCAGTGACGCATCTTCTTAATTTTTATTAGTCCTCATGTAGTCAAATACTATGGCAGCTATTTTAAGAACACAGACCTCTGGATTGTCATGGAATATTGCGGTGCCGGATCTGTGTCTGATATTATTCGACTGCGAAATAAAACGGTAGGTGTTCCTTCAGCATCTTAATAAATGTGTGATGTTTTGCAGACAAAAGCATCAAGTGCTAATATAGGACATTTTAATGTCTAGTGCTGGACTTGGCATCCTTTCTGTTATACTTTTGGTGCCTATTCAAGATATTCCACTTTTAGCAAGCTTTCTACGTAAGTGGAGGTTTTTTTTATCTCAGCTGGTATCTGTTGGATTTGAATTGATTTTATATATGGTGATGGTTGATGTGTATGTGTGAGTACACTCAAATGATTTAGCTGTTTTTATATACACATTTGTCTTGTGTATAGTTTTTGCTGTGTTGTAAATCGCTTTGGGATGAGGTGCATCAGGAATACTCTAGATATATGAAATGAAATTAATTAAGTAAATGGCATTGTATTTAAATCTTTTTGGTAATTAGCTTGATGTTTTCTTTGAGTGACATAAGATGTTAAATACATAGTATTCATTCTCCTTGTTGCTGTTGAGATGGCAACAGCAGCCTGAGACCATAGCCTCACTACTGCCTCTTCTTCATGCCTTTAGGGTGTATGTACAGTATATACCTTCTCAAGGAAGCATTGCATTTGCAGTTTTATTTGGCTGTGTGTATGCATGGTGGCTCTTGATTGTATTAGGAGGCAGCAGGATATGTCAATTCTTAGTTACTTTAGAGCAGGAAAGAGGAACCTGTGACCCTCCAGATGTTGCCAGACTCCCAACTCCCACTTTCTCACTGCCCATTTTGTGTAGCAAACAATAATTTAGGGTGGTGGAGTTTTGATGGGATCATTCATAGTGTACAGGGAAAATGGGAGCTTCGATAGGGGCCTACAAAATGTAGCTTGGACATAGTTTGGTGTGTGTGTGTGTAGACACACACACACACATATATATGAGAGATAATTATTGTATATTTATTTTCAGTCAGTTTGACAAGGAAAGGGACAAGTTTTAGATACCAGTTCTCATATTGGGTCCCAATTATTTTGCATAAATAATAGTTGGAGTAGTAAGATGGGTGGAACATTTGTATATTTATATTATATATTGTACAGCGGTACCTCGGGTTAAGTACTTAATTCATTCCGGAGGTCCGTTCTTAACATGAAGCGTACTGAACCTGAAGCACCACTTTAGCTAATGGGACCTCCTGCTGCCGCTGCGCCGCCAGAGCACGATTTCTGTTCTTAGTGGAGTTCTTACCCTGAAGCATACTTAACCCGAGGTACCACTGTATATTGTATATTTATAATGGACACACTCTTAGCAACAGTTAGTTGCTGGTATCGGTTAATGTAGTTCATTTTTTCCTTCAGATGATGGAAGATGAAATTGCTACAATAATACAATCAACACTCAAAGGACTGGAATACCTCCATTTCATGAGGAAAATACACCGTGACATCAAAGCTGGCAATATACTACTCAATACAGAAGGGCATGCTAAACTTGCGGATTTTGGGGTAGCAGGCCAACTCACAGTGAGTAAAAATTGTCTATACACATTTTTCCGCCTGTGTTTCATTCAGTATTTAGTTTCTTGGACCTGGTGCACATTAGCTGGCAGCCCCACCACCACATACGCCTTGGGATGAATAGGCAGAGCCACTACTTGAATGGTTTGTTTTGAAGCTGCTGCTGAAGGAGCGTCTCCACCTGCATCGATCTACCCAGACACTGAGGTCCAGCTCTGAGGGCCTTCTGGTGGTTCCCTCAGTGTGAGAAGCCAAGTTACAGGGAACCAGGCAGAGGGCCTTCTCGGTAGTGGCACCCGCCCTGTGGAACGCCCTCCCATCAGATGTCAAAGAGAACAACAACTACCAGACTTTTAGAAGACATCTGAAGGCAGCCCTGTTTAGGGAAGCTTTTAATGTTTGATTGATTATTGTATTTTAATATTTTGTTGGAAGCCGCCCAGAGTGGCTGGGGAAACCCAGCCAGATGGGCAGGGTATAAATAATAAATTATTACTATTTTTATTATTATTGTTTACACAGATGCTGTGACTTATTCAGCCCTTGCAAGATGCTGGTCCTCCTTCCGTCTGCATGTTTTGCTCTGTGATCCTAAGGGACTTGCATGGGGGGCCACCAGCTAATATGTTGTAGCCATGGTGAAACTTATATTCTGTAATGTAGTAGTAACGTCTATTTCTTTTTCATGAAACATATTTGGCTCCTGTTGGCTTAACTATGTTGAGGATTAGATTTCATTTAATTGTTCTAACACATTTTAGATACAGAGAGCATGTGCTCTGGATAACCTCTAGGACAGCTGTTTCCAATCTGATGCCCACCAGATATTGTGGACTACAAACTCCCCTCAGCCTTAGCCAACACAGACTGATGGGAGTTGTAATACAAAAGGTCTGAAGGGCACCAGATTAGTAAAGGCTGTTTCATTAAGGTTTTTTTTTTTTAAATTGCTGCACTTCATTTTATGACTGGGTTCCCTTTTCTTTGTTAGGACACCATGGCAAAAAGGAACACTGTGATAGGAACTCCTTTTTGGATGGCACCTGAAGTGATCCAAGAAATCGGATACAATTGTCTAGCAGACATCTGGTCTCTGGGCATTACTGCCATTGAAATGGCGGAAGGAAAACCACCATATGCCGATATTCACCCAATGAGGGTAAGCGTTGGGTAACCGGACTTAACTGTGCAATCTCAACCATGTCTACCCACAAGTCCTGTTTTAATTCAATGGACATGTGAGAATCCAAATTCTTAGATACGCCATTGCATGATCTTATGGGTGCCCCGTCATGTGGTTAGGGGGTGGGGCAGCAGGGTTGCACATTGCTGCTTTTGCATTCAACAGGTGTTGTGAGGGGCCCTACATGGAGGATGTGAACATCAGTCGGGGAGGGCCTAGCCCAGTGATGGCTAACATTGACACCCCAGATGTTTTGGAACTACAACTCCCATCATCCCTAGCTAACAGGATCAGTGGTCAGGGATGATGGGAGTTGTAGTCCCAAAACATCTGGAGTGTCAAGGTTAGCCATCACTGGCCTAGCCCATGTGGCCCTGTAACCATGTCACACATTATTTTAATGTGTAGAGAAGGTTGTCTCAACACACCTTACAGCACCAAACTAGCCTGTTCTCTTAATATCAATTTCACAATGGGTGAAGGGAAACTCTCCAAAGGAAAGGATACCGGTAGTATAGTGATCTTGTATCAACAGATTGCCTAAGCAGATGACAGCTTGCACAAACCTGTCTTGCTTTCAACTGCCCACCCCGAAAAGCCTCTCCTGGGAGTCCGGGAGGAACTTCTGAACATTGCAGTTTTTGTCATACGGGAGCCTGCAGTTGGGGGGTAAGGGGGTTGCCTGAAATTGGATGGAAGAGCCTTGCATGAGTGGAGCTCCACCAGTGCAAGATCTTCTGCTTGATTTCAGCTGATCCCTCCTTCCCACTGCAGCTCTATACAACAGTGTTCAGTAAGCTTCACACAGAGACACTCGCACACACTTCATGCCTTCTGAGACAGCATGGGTACATTGATCTTTTATACACTGGGATTGCTGGAGAATGGAGGCTTTTATCTGCCCCCCATCCCAATACAACCAAAGTCACTAAGCTGATAAGTCACAACCAAAGTCACTAAGCTGCCACCCAACTGATGGCTAATCGGCTGAGCAGTTGAGGAAAGTGGGCAGGGCTTCCTGGGGTTTAGGGCCTGCAAGGAAAGCCGCCAAAGGCTGTATATAGTCCAGTTGTTCCTATGAGAACAGCAGCATTTTGATTTTGAACCCAGCTTATGCAGTTTGAATACAATTGAAGTTAGTAGGCTTGAAGGATATGCTCTTATCCTCTGAATATAAAACACAGCACATAAGAAACAGTAAAATGTATTGGTGTCTGCCACCGATTCCACTGGTGGGCCCTTTGAGGTGGAGAATTATGATGGAGGGGTGGGCACTTCTCAAAGTTCCAGTTTCAGCCTTGGAGTCCTCTTTAGCCACCCCCTGTGCAACACTGTCAAGAGCTTTGGTCCTTTAGACCCTTGGAAAATCTCATTGTGCTCATTGTTTGCTTTATACTTTAAAAAAAAAAGGTAAACAGCAGGTAGAAATATATATATATATATATTGTTTGTAGGCAATTTTCATGATTCCAACAAATCCACCTCCAACATTCCGGAAGCCGGAACTCTGGTCAGACGAATTCACAGACTTTGTAAAGCAGTGTCTTGTGAAGAGTCCAGAAAAAAGAGCCACTGCCACGCAGCTGCTTCAGGTCAGTATCTGTTGGAATGTAAAGCAGTAAATAAAATTAAAAGTTTTCCCCTCTTTGTCTATTAAAGAAATAGGCAGTTTTCCTGTCTGTCCCCTGTTCCCCCTCCAGTGTAGCAGTTTTGTTGCTGATCACCTTGTGCTTCTAAGTTTTAGATAGTAGAGTTGGATTGTAGTGCTTAAAGAATAAAGTTGCTGCCTGGTGGGGGGTTATAAGTAGGCAAAGTGAACACTGATCATGAATGCTTTGGGTATAGGATACTGTTTCTTGGGCAGGGGATTGGATTATATTTGATTCCTTATACCTCTGTGCTTGGTGATTATGCAGCTGCTTTGTAAATATCAGGTCCTATGCATATTTACTCGGAAGCAACTCAGTTCATTGAGGCTTGCTCCCAAATTAACATTCAGAAAATTCCTATTTCCATAGTCAGGGAAGACTTTGTGGAATCTTGTATATCTTAGCTGTCTGAACAATATGTACTGTTGCTGATTAAAAAAACGTGTATAGATCAGAACTAACATGCATACTTTCATATTCATATTAACTACTACTACTTTCCACCCATTTGCAAAATTAGGCAGATCATTTGGCATTAGTAGACCTTTTCGTGTCCTAAGCTATTGAAGTATTTAAACATAACATAGTAGAAATGCATTTGCCTTGCAGATTGCATTGTTTGGGCAGGGCTGCCATGCTTGAATAAACTTGCATTACAAAATCAGCAGAATTAAAGGGATTAATGTAGCTCGGGGTTAAGATCTTTTGCTGCTACATTTCGTTCAAAGTTCATCGTTCTTAATGTGTCTTCTTTAGCATCCGTTTGTAAAAAATGCCAAAGGAGTTTTCATCCTACGAGACCTGATTAATGAAGCAATGGATATTAAACTGAAAATTCAGGAAGCTCAACAGCGTGAGATGTATCATGATGATGAAGAAAATTCAGTGAGTGCTAAAATTACTTAACCATTGTCCTTCCTGTAGTAGCATTGCTCTGTACCCCTCTATTAGCTGTGTTGGCTGTTCATAATTTCTGTTTAAGTTGTTTATAGTCTGCTTTCTGAAAAAATTACACCAAGTCCCTCAGTAGGTCAGTGGCCTTGGAACCAACCGTAGCTGGTGAAATATAGTGAGCAAGCAAGGCGACTTGAAATCTTCTTGATTAAATGGAAAGGAAAGGGCTCTACATCAATAGCAGAGTACATGTCATGCATGCAGAAGGGTCTCAGGTTCAATACCTGTTATGTTCAAGTGAAGCAGAGTTGGGGCTCAACTTTGACAGGTGGGCGGGGTCAGGCCTGTCATCTGATGTCAGAGAGGTCAGGTGATTGACAGGTTGGTTGCCTCTCCTGCCTGTCAGAGTTCAGCTGAACGATCAGCTCATCCATTCACAACTTTACCAGCCCCATACCTGACATCACACATGACAGCTGGAGTGGGGCAGGTGGGTGCGGTTTGGGGGAAATTGCCTCATGGGCGAAATGGGGGAAACCTTCTGGGTCACATTTGGCATGTGGGGCATTTTCTATCCTTGAAATAAAAGGATCCTGGATGGCAGGGCTGGGAAAGCCCTTCTGCCTAAGACTCTGGAGAGCTGCAGAAATGACCTTAAATTGCCCAAGTGGGTCAGAGTTGGGACCAGATGTGAATCATAGAATCATAGAGTTGGAAGATACCACAAGGGCCATCCAGTCCAACCCCCTGCCAAGCAGGAACACCATCAAAGCATTCCTGACAGGTGGCTGTCAAGCCTCTGCTTAAAGACCTGCAAAGAAGGAAACTCCACCACACTCCTTGGCAGCAAATTCCACTGTCGAACAGCTCTTACTGTCAGGAAGTTCTTCCTAATGTTTAGGTGGAATCTTCTTTCTCCTAAACATTAGGAAGAACTTCCTGACAGTAAGACCAGAGGAATAAACAGCTTTTCCAAACGGATATCAGAATGCATCAGCAGGAAACCAGTAAACACATTTTCCAAATAAGCCACCCTTTACCTGGTGGTTTCCAGAGACTTTGGGATATAGCTCTATAAAAATGCATAAACTGGAAATGCATGTTATGCAAAAGCAGAGGAGAGACCTTCTGAATTTCTCTCTTGGCTATGGAGGAGGAAGAGAGGAAAGTGAGGGACAAGCAGCTTGCTGTAGCTTATTCGGGCTTGTTCACTTCACATTAGACTATTTTTTTATTACGGAAGTAGTTTATGTATCTGCTTTTGGCACCCCTATGGTGGTTCGCAACAGTAAAATGCAATCTTCTTGCAATATAGAAAAAAAACAGCAAGACTCTAAAAACAAAGGAAGTAGAAAACAGCCAACAGGGCTGTTCTATACAGCTAAAAGTGTAGTGAAATACAGTTAGACCTCAAATTATGTGGGGGCTACATTCTGGGGATCGCGCCTAAAGCCAAAATCACTTATAGTCAAAACACATTGGGTTCAATGCTGGGTTGGATTGCCAAAGTCCTTTTTCCTGGACGTTTGGGAGCCACTGTTCTAGATGATACGTGTTGGCAAATTAAAAGCATGCATCTGTTTAGAATCCCCGACTTCAAAGTTAAGAGACAGTTTTGAACAAAGATAAGCCTAATATTATGCATTAGTATTATTAACACTTCGACCCTGTCCTTCCTCCAAGGAGCCTGACACAGCATACAAGCCCACTTTGTGGAAGGATTGCATAAGTTCAGGACTTCATCAAGTAATTTCACAGTTTTGTGTGGTGCTTCCTCTGCCAAAATGCTATCCTCTATCGTAATCAGTATTTTGAAGGGAAACTTAAAATATTTGTTATAGGAAAGTGAAATCTCGGCGTTACAATCTGTTGCTAAATTATGTAACATTTGTTTGCACTAATCATTTTACTTCTAAAATTTCTGCAGCTAACTTTTTTTTTGCAAAGCTTTTTAACATTCCTGTGTTGTTGCTGGTAATGTATAACTTGACTAAATAGCAGATTTCGATCTTCAAAGCTGTCTGTCCAATATTTACTGTCCATTGAAAAGAAACAGTTACTAACTGATAACGAACTGGAATCAGATATGTAAGCTAACATTACACACTCCTTTCAATTCTAATTGCATTGTCTTGGAGAAATACTGATACCTTGCTTAGTCTGATTCAAAGTTATATCTCTTGCATCTCGATTCAGGAAGATGAAACTGATGCTAGGACCATGGTGCGGGCACAGGGACAAGAGACTGGTACAATCAGAGCTGCTTGTGGAATGAGTGATGGCATCAATACCATGATAGAATACAATGACACGTTAGAGTCACAACTGGGAACAATGGTCATAAATGCTGAAGATGAAGAAGATGAGGGTACAATGAAGAGTAAGTGCATTTTTCATTATAATAAAGTGCAGTCTTTTAAGCTTTAAAGCAGGGACAGCCAATGTGATGCCCTTCTCATGCCAGCAGTGACAGGGAACAAATTTGGAATGGATGTTTTGGAGAATAATTAATAATTTGGGTTGTAATTTGGCTGTTTATTTTATTATTTTTAATTGGATTATGATTTGGGGGTTGTTGATGGCACACACACTCTTCCTCCAGAACTTACAAGGCAGTGGCAAAGTGTGGGGCGGTCTCTGGAACATGGCACCATTCAAGAAGTTCCTTCAGGTACAATTGGGGAAGGGAGTTGGTAAGAGGAGTGTTCAGACCCTATTGTGCTCCTGACGAAATCATTGGGAGCATCATAGGGTTTCTGAACTGATGTTAATGAGAAATGGAATGTAAATAGAACGTGGGTGAAGGACTGAGCAGAGGAGCCATAAACGTTCTTGTGGAATGACATAGGTCCAGGTGCTTATCTCAAGTGCTTATCACAAGAAACTCTGGTGGAAGCAGAAGGAAGGAGGAGAGGGAAGGCTGAAAACCTTGATGTCATGGACATGTGCTTAAGCAGCAGAAGTCTGAAGCTTTCCCAAATATGGATGAGATCATGATTTGTGTACTAGTAGAAATAGGTGCACGGTTCAAATGTTGGCACACCATTTGCCCACTTCCATGGTGGGGCCATCCTGCTTGACTGACACTGGAGTCTGGATTCTTGACTGGCTGCCTAGGCTACCCTAGGCATGGGGGAATTTAGCCCCAGTATTTCCTGGAGACTAACTTTCTTGGAAACCATTTCCTAATTCTTGGGGGAAATGCTTGGCAAACTCTTCTCAGAGTTGAAAAGCGGGGAGCTTGCCCATTACATTTGCCACAGGGGGGAAATGTTCTATTGAAACAGGGGATTTTGCAAAGCCATTTGTGACGTGGCATTAGAGGGGAAAGTGACATGTCCAAGCCCTTGGGTTGCCTACCATCTCTTAAATCTCAGGTGATAAATATCCTTTCATACGGGATAAAAAGCTTAAATTGTGACCCACTGTTCTGATGCATTGTGAGTGGCAGCCGGCTGGACAGAATGGAAAAGAGAAAATGAACTCTGTTCAGCTATGTACTAAGAAGAAGCCTCTTTCTGTAAATGGAAAGGGGAAGTGCTTTGCATTAATAGAATCAGTTGCATGAAACGATGCAAGAACACAAATTGCTTTGGCTATACTGTCTATGTGGCCTAGCTAATCCTGAGTCAGCAAGTGCCTGGTGTTTGATGGAATTCAGAAGATGGTCCTCTTACCCCCTGTGCAGCTGGCTGGAATGATTGTTGAATCTATATGAGCCATACAGATGTTTGTGATTATGATATGCCAGTTAGTTGCTTGTTAAGAGTAATAACGAGAATGCAGGCAGCTGCTGTTCTGTCATACTGTTGGTTTTCCTAGATTGTATTCACTCATATACTTGAATCACTAGTAATTGCTAATTTGGCATGGCATACTTATAATCAAGGATTGTTCTTTCAATCAAAAACAAGTTTGACTTGTTTGTAACATAAAGCAAGCTAGCTGTGATACCTGCTTACCATGATGTGATCAGCGATGACTGACCTCTATAAATCTAAGAAAATAATGTTTAAAAATGTGTTTTTTGTTTGTGTTCTTTGAATTTGGGCTGAGTCTGCTTCATTGTTAAGATATTACAGCACAGTCTACATCCAGGTGTAGGTTATAGAAAATGAAAGTTCCAGCGGTCTGTTTTTGTCTCATTGTGGTTCTTCATTCTCCTGAAAAATGCTCCTTTCCACCACTGGAGGGAGCGTAACATGAGAAATGAAACTTTCATAGAATTGTAGAGTTGGAAGGGACCACGAGGTTATTCAACTGAACAGTGTTTTGCAAAAACCATTTTATTGAGTACATGCAGTATACATTGCTGTCTATCTCTACCTTCTGTGGTAGTCAGGTCCTGGAAGTAGAAAGCAGATGTTTCCGTTTAGCTGTGGTCTCTAAATCCTATGTTAAAGCACACACATAAGTGCAATTATGCTGGGGCGCAAAGCGGGGCAGCTGATACCAACTTGTGTTTCTTAAATAGCTTTATACTAACAATATTAATAAACTAAGCATGCTGTTTTATAGCCTATACTTAAGCTTATATCACACATGAGGGGACGCGGGTGGCGCTGTGGTCTAAACCACAGAGCCTAGGGCTTGCCGATTGGAAGGTCGGCGGTTTGAATCCCTGCGAAGGGGTGAGCTCCCGTTGTTCGGTCCCAGCTCCTGCCCACCTAGCAGTTCAAAAGCACGTCAAAGTGCAAGTAGATAAATAGGTACTGCTCTGGCGGGAAGGTAAACGGTGTTTCCGTGCGCTGCTCTGGTTCACCAGAAGCGGCTTAGTCATGTTGGCCACATGACCCGGAAGCTGTACACTGGCTCCCTCGGCCAGTAAAGCGAGATGAGCGCCGCAACCCCAGAGTCGTCCGCGATTGGACCTAACGGTCAGGGGTACCTTTACCTTTACCTTTTATACCACACATGAGGTAGGTAGTATATTGATCTTTGCTATTTCAGGCTACAAATGGTGGTTGCTGTGTTTTTAATGTTCTTCCTTCACAGATGCCCAGCAAAGTTAAGCAAGCAAACAAAAAACCCTCTCCCCCAAAAGCAGATAAGAAAGGTTCTAGCCCACCTACTTGCAGGATTTATTTTTAAGCATAAGGGTACATTTAAAATGTATTTCCCCTTCCCCTGCTTGCCTTCAATCCATTCTACTACTTTGTGATTCGATCATATCTATCCCACAGTCTTATTTTATATAATATTTGCTAAAAGCAAACGTTTCCCAAATCTTTCTCTTTCCCAAATCAGGTGGTTTTATTTTGATGGCAGTAAAAGTGGTACTTCTATGATGAAGCCTAGAAATCTGTTTCGATTTTTATGACCGAAGAGGCAGCTCCTCTGTAACTTTCATCAATTTGAATCCTTCACCACTTGCTGATGGTTGCAAGCTGTTACTCAGGGTTGCCCCCTCTGGTTGGGTACCTCTTCCACAGGTTCCTTCTGTGTGTTGCTTCTCAAGAGTGGAGAGTCACTCTTTGCTTTTCCTAAGACTTTCCAGTAGAACTAGAAAGAACTAGAAACTATTCAATTTGCAAGATTTTACATTGTCATCATCGTCCCCTGCCCATCAAATCAAACCTTTTGCTGTGCATACTATCATTGCAAGTTACATATCTGGAGCATGCCAACTCTACGGGAACATAAATCTCCTTGATGTCTGCATAGGGTGACAACACAACCACCAACAAATTTCACAAACACATCTGTGAATGTAAATGTGACATATGATTTGCTTGTGGTTCTGAATGGCATCCCATGTGAAAATCCACAAGGAATTGTGTCTCAGAACCATGCTTCTGAGCTGTGGTGGCTCTGGAAAGCACCAGATCTGTGATTTTTTTTTTACACTTCAGTTGATACAGACAGATGAAATTTCATGTTGTCTGGGGTGGTGGTGTGGAGAGAAGAGTCTTGGAGAAAAATAAACAGTTTCAAGAGGATGTACTTCTCCCTCCTTCATACAGTCCACTAACTCCTAGGCACCCCCCCCCCTTGCTGTTTTCCTCTCCACAGTCTCACAGATTGCTCCTTTCCTTATTTTCATACCTATCCACTTGGTCATTCTGCTTTGCGTTCAGGTGTTTAGGTCCCAAACATTGAAAGCACATATTGCAGAGCAAAGGGGGCAGTTAAGTGTTGGGGGGGCTCAGAGGCTTCATGGGTGCCAGGGGAGGCCTCAGGGACCCCCCATTACATCCATGAATGCCATTTGGGTGACCCTAAACATATAGGATGTCTATCCTATCTCACTTCTAAATGCTGCAGGGTAGGTTGGTGTGGGGTTTAGTATGGAGATTAAAATGCTGCCTCTTAGTCTGATTTACTGTTTTCAGCTGCATGTGAGCCAATTGTATTGCGTTGTGAATTTTACTGCAACGGTTTTAGGTTTGTGTTTTATACCTGAGATTGAAAACTTTCCAAATAGAAAAACGACCTATGAGAAAATGTTCTTGATGGAACATATTGCTAAAGTGCACGGCATTGACAACATTTAACCAAAAGAGGGTGCTCTTTCACAGCTTTTCATGGAAAACTTGAGTTGTGAAAGGGTAGGGTGTTCTTCTTCCACCTGAACACTTGTTTTCTCCCTTAGCAATGTTGATAAGGAATATTAAAGACAGATATTCTAGCGCTGAGGGCCTTCTGGCAGTTCCCTCATTGCGAGAAGCGAAGTTACAGGGAACCAGGCAGAGGGCCTTCTCGGTAGTGGCGCCCGCCCTGTGGAACGCCCTCCCATCAGATGTCAAAGAAACAACTATCTGATTTTTAGAAGACATCTGTTTAGGGAAGTTTTTAATATTTAATGAATTATTTTAATCTTTTGTTGGAAGCTGCCCAGAGTGTCTGGGGAAACCCAGCCAGATGGGCGGGGTATAAATAAGAAATTATTATTATTATTATTATTATACAGTACGGTATCTTCTCATGAGGGCCACTTCACACATCTGAGAGTGCCCATAAAATATGTGTGAATTGGACTCCTCTGGAAATGGGTGTTTCCTACAGCCACCCATCAGGTAACTACTTCTGTGGGTTCCTGTTGAGCACCCACTTGTTGGCTAACCTGGATTAGCTGCCATGTAGTGTGTGGATTGGCTCTAAGAAATTCAACAGGCAGGTAATTCACCAGGCAGGTAAATGTTCACGATACAGTCACTGTACATGGGTTCACTTAGCTAGCCTATATGAAATTGATATTTTGTAGTCTGCCTCCTGTCATTTTAAAACAACACCAAGTGGAGATGTTACAAGTCATTGTCCAGCTTTACCAAACATGCAGGACGGAATGAAACCTGTAGAAACAAAAACGTTGCCATGCAGGTAGATCTTGTTCAGGGTTCTGGCCAGTGCGCCAGAGGTGCTATCTTCCAGTATAGGCAATTCTCCCTTGAGTCAGGAAGTCAGTCTTCCATGCCTCTTTAGGGTTTCTTTCTTAAGTTTTCTTTTATAGGCAACCCCTGTTTTAGGCGCAACGGACATGTGCACAATCGCTCGCACGCACACAGTGCTGAACCCAGAAGTGACGTCAGCTCTGATTTTTTCAGGAGTCATGCAAGGTCCATCAAAGCCAATCAGAAGTGGTAAGAACCTGTGTCACTATGTCTGTGTTACACCACTCCCCCTCTTCCTGGATTCAGAGGTGCAGGGTGGAGCTGGCTCCATTTACACAGGCTGTGTATGCATACAGTGCATGCCCGTGCACACCTGAGTCTTCCTCAGTATGTGAAATGCTGGGAGAATAAAAGCCTTGTGAGCTGTTACTACCCCAGCAAGGAGTAGTAGTAAGAATGGGAGACAAAGAGCCCACTCATCAACCCACACAGTGCAGAGGGACCTATAGGCTAGGGCAGGCATAGGCAACCTTGGCTCTCCAGATGTTTTGGGACTACAATTCCCGTCATCCCTGACCACTGGCCCTGTTAGCTAGGGATCATGGGAGTTGTAGTTCCAAAACATCTGGAGAGCCAAGGTTGCCTATGCCTGGGCTAGGGAAATATGGAACTGAGTGAGTAACAGATGGGAGTTGTAGGGGCACCTGTGATGTGCAGAGAAGCAGAGATGTTACTGCTCTGGTGTGCAAAGGGCATGGTTTAACAAAGTGAGTTAAAGAGGGCACCGTCTTCTCTGAGAAGCATTGCTGTGAATTCTTCAAGCTGGAAATGCTGTGGGTGGAAACCTGAACCTCTTGTATGTAAAGTGTGCTTTGCCACTGAGTTGGTTGTAGCCCTTTCCATCACAACTGTTCCAACAAAATAGTCGGGTGAACGTTCCTTATTAAAATTGCTTTAAAACAGCTTTGTGCTCTTACTCAAGGCTTGCACAGCTTGCTACCTTTGCTGTATTAATTTTTCTTGGTATAATTGTTTCTTGGCAAGGTGACCTGTGCCATATTCAGTCTGCGGAGTCTGTACGTGCTATGCCCCACTAAATTGCTTCAAGTGCTCTGTTTTTCACCTTACCACTCCTACAGTAATGTTCCTTTCACATTCAGTTAAATTGATTTAGCTGTAAAAATTCATCAGCCTTGTGTAACAGTCTTTTGGGGAAATAGTTTTTAATAATCAGTATAACTAAATGGTATTTTAAATGCAATGGAATTGAGGTCATTAATATCATCAAAGTGGTTCGTATTTCATGACTGGCTTTAACAACTGGTAGGAAGGAATTGGCTGGATCTTAACAATTCTTTTTTTTTTATTTTATTTCAAGTACCATAGAGCAGAATTTTCTGCAACATTTTTTTTTATTGGAATGCTGTGTGAAACACTGAAGTGTAAGTTTTTGCATTCTGCATTCAAAAATGATTCCCCTGTGTCCTATTGCTCCAGTTCATACTTCAGTGTACTGTGGCAAGGATTTTCCTGCAGCAACATTACATCATTTGTTGGCATACTGTGGCATCTGCTCACAGTAGGGGATTCGCCATGTCTGATCTGTTGGGTAGTCAAGAGATTAGATTGGCCTTTTATGTTCTGATAAAATGATGCAGAAACGCTCTTGGAAACCTGCATGAATAGGGGTATCCTAGAGCTACAATTCAGAAAGCAGATAGCACCCCATACCGGAAGGAGTGCCTCCTCCCAAATCAGCCTGCCCGTTTTGTAAAATCATCTGCTGAGGCTTTTCTCTATGTACTTTTCCCATCAAAGTACGAACAGCCTCTATAAGGGAGAGGTAATTCTAGGCAGTTGCATCTGGTTATGAAATGCCCTCTGTGGAAGCACCAACACTGCAATCTGTTGGGTACCAAGCAAAAACATAATTCTTATCAATCAATGGATTTTTGTGTGCGGGAGGGGGCAGAGTTAAGATCTGGGTTATATTGAATTTTCGGGCCTTTATCAGTAAGCCTTCTAGATTTCACCAAATGTCTACTTTATCTAGTTCAGCATCCTGTTCACTACAGTGGCCAGCTGGATCCAATTGGGGCATGAAGCCAGAAACCCCTGCCCCGCAATCATTGTTCCCCAGCATCTGATATCCATTGGCACATTACCTCTGAACATGGAGGATCCCTGTAGCCATTATGTCTATTGCTCATAGATAGACCCAGGTTTTTTTTGTAATTGTGTTTAATCCCTTTCTAATCTGACAGCCATCACCAAGACTTGGGGCAGCTAATGATCTGCAGGGAAGTAATTTTGTCTGTCTTGAATATGCTGCTAACCAATTTCATTGGGATAACCCTAGGCTATTGTATTTGAGAGAGAGACTGCTGCCAGTCAGTGCAGACATTGTTGACCTAGAATGGACCAGTGATCTGACTTGGTGTAGAGCAGCTTCCTATGCTATATTTAGAAAATATTTTGGCATATTTTAGATAAATGTCTCTGTAAGCTCCCCTGAGCCTTCGAAAGAATCTTGGATACAAATCTAGCTGTCTAAATATAATACATGTGCCATGTTCACCCGCTTTTTTGAAAGTCTGCCTTCAGAAGAGTAGAATGTAATTCAGAACAAATCTGTGTTAATGTTTCTGTTTCATTGTGAGGGTGTAAAATATGCTACAGATTAATTGTGCCTCATTTTTAAAAGATGAGAGCTGGCAATCCAGTCTGGTTGCATATCATATTATTATTATTAAGAATAAACCAAAGAGATAGCATAAAGAACTACTGTTACAGCGTGTTGAAAGCAGCATAGGGGTAGACATTATTATTGAACTTGTTCCGAAACATTACCCAAAATACAAATTTTTCCATAAACCTGCTAGGCTGGTTTGTGTTTATTGTTTTGTAAGAAGGTAGCTTAATCATGGACGTGGGTGGCATTGTGGGTTAAACCACAGAACCTAGGGCTTGCCGATCAGAAGGTCGGTGGTTCGAATCCCCGCGATGGGGTGAGCTCCCATTGCTCGGTCCCTGCTCCTGCCAACCTAGCAGTTCGAAAGCACGTCAAAGTGCAAGTAGATAAATAGGTACTGCTCCGGCGGGAAGGTACCGTATATACTCGAGTATAAGCCGACCCGAATATAAGCCGAGGCACCCAATTCTACCACAAAAAACCTGGGAAAGCTTCATAGGAGCCACTGCCTGCCTCACTCGAGTATAAGCCGAGGGCGGCTTTTTCAGCACAAAAAATGTGCTGAAAAACTAGGCTTATACTCGAGTATATAGGGTAAATGGTGTTTCCATGCGCTGCTCTGGTTCACCAGAAGCAGCTTAGTCATGCTGGCCACATGACCTGGAAGCTGTATGCTGCCTCCCTCGGCCAGTAAAGCGAGATGAGCGCCGCAACCCCAGAGTCGTCCGCAACTGGACCTAATGGTCAGGGGTCCCTTTACCCTTTACCTAGCTTAATCATAGTTACTATGGACCAAATTTTCTCAATCCATTCAGATATAGTAGGAGATATGCTCCACTCCCTCCCCAGCCCTTGTTATGTGAATATACTGATAGTGGATTCTTCATCTTGTCCCCTGAACCTTGAAGAAACACTTCTGCCATCCAGCATCAAGGATGTGTGTGATTGTAGATCATACCCTTTCGCCTAGAAACAGTTTCACTTAATTATATTTAAGCAGGGGCTGGTTTTGTTTACTCAGTGTTGAAAGAAAGACACATCCTAAGACAAGTCAGGATCCTGTGAAGCTGCAGACTTTGTTGGACCTCAGCTCCAGCCAACATGACCAATAACCATGAATGACTGGAGTTATAGTCCAGCAACATTTGAAAGGTCATAGGTTCCCCACCCCTGCCTGTCATTATCCTAAGAGGAACTCCCCCAACCAGTTGGTCCAGGGGCTAAAAATAATTTCCATGGTAAATTCTGTACCTGAGGCTCTTTGCAGCATTTCCTCCTGAACTATTGACATAGAAATAAATACTTCTGCATTAGCAGTAGCCTTGAGCACCATGAACTTTGATTTCCAGATGAGATGGGTTTTGTTTGACAGACCAGTGGATCTTTCACTTCCGATTTCAGCTGTAGCTAAATTTACTATATCTGTGTAATGTACCCTATATTCTCTCTGAAGATAAATCTAGGTGGGTGTGTTTTTATTCGATTGCTCCTGTAATTTCTGAAACAACTTCATCTGGATTCATCAAAACTTGTACACCCAATGGCTCACAAATATATTTTGAAGTCTCTCTGTGGGACCCAAGTTTTTGCTTCTTTCTACCCTTTTCCCTTTCTGTACTTTCGCTCTACATTTCATTACAGAAGCTACTGGTGGAAGCCTGATTTATTGAATGACCACAAATTTTATTTGGAAACAGATTGCTTTAACTATCACTGGACTGCATCTTTAGTAGTGGTAACAGATTGCTAGTGAATGTAAAGCTATGTATGTGTTGTGAACTTGATATGATATTGGAAGCCTTATGTTGGGTGTTTTGCTGCTATTTTACCCAAAGTTTCAGTAGAAAACTTAAGCTGAAATGCTTCAGTTCGGTAAACCTTTCACTGGTCATTTTTCATTTAGAGCAATGGCTCTATTTTCCCTGTAAAATCAGAGATCTGAAACGGAGCGTAATTAAATATAGGAGCCTCAGAAGACATCCGTTAAATGTGTAGTTGGGTTACAGTCACAGGCAAAGTATTATCGACCTGGTATTTTATATAAGGGAGAGCTGAAGGTTGTTTGATAGCAGAAGTCTTTGTTTGTCATTGCATTGGCCCTTAGTACTGTACATCACTAAAACAAGGTAAGCCATTTTAGAAAATAGCTTTATTTGATGTTGGAGCTAAGACGATTCACTTGGAAGAAGATTCTTACCTAGAAAAAAGCTGCACCATTTGAGAATAATTAGAGTATAAAGCACTATTGATGTTAGGCATTTGACTCAAGAAGATGAGCATTAATCTGTCCAACCATTCAGCACTTCATTGCTGCTTCACTTCCATTGATGGAGAACATAAATAATTGGGTATAAATGAGACTTTGCTTCCTTGTAGGGCCATGCCTTCTTGTACTGATTATGTAATGATTTTGCTCTGTGCAAGGGATAGCTTATCTATCATCTTCTGTAAGCATTGTACTGCAAGCATCCTCCTTTATTAGCACAGCCACATCTACCAGCGGGTTAAACCACAGAGTCTAGGCTTGCCGATCAGAAGGTCGGCGGTTTGAATCCCCACGACAGGGTGAGCTCCCATTGCTCGGTCCCTGCTCCTGCCAACCTAGCAGTTCGAAAGCACACAGTGCAAGTAGATAAATAGGTACCGCTCCGGCGGGAAGGTAAATGGTGTTTCCATGCGCTGCTCTGGTTCACCAGAAGCGGCTTAAGTCATGCTGGCCACATGACCCGGAAGCTGTACGCCGGCTCCCTTGGCCAGTAAAGCGAGATGAGCGCTGCAACCCCAGAGTCGTCCCCAACTGGACCTAATGGTCAGGGGTCCCTTTACCTTTACTTTTTAGCTACAGAATACTAGATTCTTAGCAGCTTCAGCAAACAAGAGGAAGAAAAGCTGAATTATTTGATATTAATAATTCACACCTGACACACTTGGTTCCAAAATATTGAATGTAAGGGAAACCATGTAATCAACAGCTCTTGACAGCAGTCACACATTAGTAATCTGGTGTAGGTGGCAGTTTCTAGAACCAAGACAGAATTTTGTTGGAGCTACATATGTTAAGATAAGTGTAGTCAGGCATTGGAATTATGCATAGTTCTCAATTAGGTAGAGTATGTGGGTGTCTAGTGTTTTGATAGCTTAATAACGCTCAAGTTCCAATTTGGGTTGCCTTGAATAAGTGACTTCATTGTTTTGGCCATTTAAATTAACTTCTGTTAAGTGTATTAAATGAAAGCACAGTTCATATGTGAAGCTTATAGAAGCAAGAATGGCTTGCACTTCTGAGGTGTGTATCTGAAGAAGTGTGCATGCACACGAAAGCTCATACCAAGAACAAACTTAGTTGGTCTCTAAGGTGCTACTGGAAGGAATTTTTTTTATTTTGTTTTGTTTTGACTATGACAGACCAACACGGCTATCTACCTTTAACTGGAACTATGGAAGGCACCACATTGAGCCGCATGAAATGGAAGTCCATCAGTGTATCTGAAGAAGTGTGCATGCACACGAAAGCTCATACCAAGAACAAACTTAGTTGGTCTCTAAGGTGCTACTGGAAGGAATTTTTTTTATTTTGTTTTGTTTGCACTTCTGAGTTGAGCATCAAGGGGTCTTGCATGTAGCAAAATAAGATTAGCTGAGACACTGTGATGCTACATCAGACTAGCAGTTTGAAGTACAGTGGTACCTCGGGTTAAGTACGCTTCAGGTTAAGAACTCCGCTAAGAACAGAAATCGTGCTCTGGCGGTGCAGCGGCAGCAGGAGGTCCCATTAGCTAAAGTGGTGCTTCAGGTTAAGTACACTTCAGGTTAAGAACAGACCTCCGGAACGAATTAAGTACTTAACCCGAGGTACCACTGTACACGATACTCATGCCATGTTACAATCTTCCTCTCCCAGTTTGCTCCCACAATGCAAGTTGGAAGAATTGGGTCAAAGGGAAAGTGGCTTTCTTGAAAAACAGAAATAAGAACTCACTGTCATGAAGAATATAAGCTGCACCTTAAATCTTGTGCAATGTACAGTCTGTCTTCCCTTGGATTAATTTCCCCTCTCCACCTTCCCACCCTGCAACCCAAGAGACTGAGTTGTTAACATTAAGCTTTTTAAAAATATTGCCCCCTATAATATCAAATACATCTGCAGTGTTTTAGTCTTTTATTTCTGGAGTAAATTCCAGCACCGCATCAGGATTTTGTTTGTTCACTTTAATATCATTGCAGCTAAGAGATGAAATTGTTTCTGTGGTGTTACTTACTGTAAACTGTAGACTTATAATAATGTAATAATCAGCCAGTGGTGGTATTGTGTTTGGACAACAAGGTATTCTGAAAAAAGGTCAAATTGGTATAGATTGGGCCAATTGCTAATGGAGTTCTGCCATCAATCAACTCTTTGGCACATGTGAACAACCATTACTAGCTAAGACAGCCTTTCTCAACCTTGGGTCCCCAGATGTTGTTGGACTACAACTCCCATCATCCCTGACCACTAGTCTTGCTAGCTAGGGTTGATGGGAGTTGTAGGCCAAAAACATCTGGGGATCCAAGGTTGAGAACCACTGAGCTAAGATGTAACCATTACATTACTAAGGTGCTGCTTATGAACAGTAGGACAGCTAACCAAAGTTTCTAGTCTAACTACCTCATAAGCATCTGGCCCATGGGGCCAAAAAGATTTCTCCACTCCTTTTTTATGAGAAGATCTCCAAGGGGTATAGTATAACACATGTATTTCCATTTGCTAAACACTCACACACACCCCTGTGGTTAAAGTTCTGATGTACCAAATAATCATCCAGTGGTATGTTAGCATTTTTGCACTCTTCTGTGTTCTGACTTCCTGCATAGCTTTTCTTGATCTGATTGTGTACAATGAGGTCTATTGAAGGGGAAAACTACAGTCGGCAGTAGAATTGCTTATCTTCAATAGCTCAGAAATTTCCACATTTATTTTTATACTTGAACTTTCTTTTAACCCAGAATGACCATTGGTTTTCTATTATTATATTTAAAGCTTTCTCTTGATATCTTAGACTGGAATGTTTTATGAAGTGATAATTTCTTATCGTTAAGAGGATTTGCTTTTATGTTTGCTTCTGTTAGGGACAGAATATCCTTCTTTTAAAGCCTAATGGATTTAAGATCATACATCATATATGCATTCTCTATACCAGTAATAGGCAGCGTCAGAAGCAAACGTGACTGAAACAATGAATGTGTATTTTAGTTTTGCACATTGGGCTACTTTCTGCATCCATTCCACACTCCTTTCTGTCTTGCATCCAGAAAAAGCAATAGGCATTATTCAAGCAAAGGCCATTCAAGGACTGTAAACAAAGAGGCATTATCAGAGTTCAGGGCTGGAGTGGGACAGCATGGGGCCAGGCTTGTAGAACCATATTTGGTCCATGGCCCAATGCATCCTTGCATGGTTGTTATGCTAAAATAAAGTGAGGATATATTGCATCTTGCCATAAGGCATCAAAGTAGGGGCAGGAACATTTTTAAAATTTATTTTTAAATGCTCTCGCTTGAGTTTTGCCTTAACATTTTTGCTTGAAGACAAACATGCAGTTGCCTTACGTAAGGGTCATAGAATCATAGAGTTGCAAGGAACCCTGAGGATCATCTAGTCCAACCTCTTGCAATGCAGGAATATGCAGTTGTCCCCTAGGGGGATCGAACGTGCACCACGCTCTACCAACAGAGCCATAGAACGTGCACCACGCTCTACCACCACTGATCCATCTAACCAAGTACCATATCAACTGGCAGTGTCTCTCTTGGGTAAATGTATTTCCCATTCCAGCCACCGAAGATCCCAGAAGTTAAGTCTGCTTAATGTACAGAATAGATGTCAGGATTTGAGCTCTTGCCACCTGCATACAAAACTAGTATTCAGCCATTGAGTTTTGGCTCTTCTCCATGCAGTGGCTAGTACTGGTGGCTGTCAGTCGGTCAGGAATCCTTGCCGTAATATAATTGCAGCATCTGTTTCTTCATTTATAATGAAGATGCTTGGAACAAGTTAACTCTACATAAGTCTTGACAGATCATTGTTTTTGCCTTTTTAGGCATTTTAATATGTTCAAAGATTTACTGCAGTATGTAAAGAGCTGTAACTTCAAAAAAAGTAGGTCTCTCTCTTTTTGTCTTAACAATTTTGAGTACATTGTTTGATCTTGCAAAGTGAACTCATAATGTACGTGTAGGGGGATAATGCATACAGCAATTCATCACACTGGGGGAAAATATCCATGAGTCATCTTGGTAAATATTCTTGGAGCATATATGGACCTAGGACTCATCTTGAGTCCTCTCCTCATTAATTGTTTTTCAGACATACTGATGGTCACTTAAGTCAATTCCAAACATATGGAGATGTCTCATGAAGAAAATGAGTGCATTGATTTGCTTCTGCACAGAACTGAGAACTTGCCAGCATGCTTCTAGAATTCCAGGGTTCAGTCCCGTGTTTCCCAAACTTGGGTCTCCAGCTGTTTTTAGACTACAGTCCTCACTGACCACTAGTTTGGGATGATGGGAGTTGAAGTCCAACAACAGCTGGAGACTCAAGTTTGGGAAACACTGGTCCAGTCTCTTTATTTGGAGACTTAGGTAGATAAGGGTACAACAGAAAAATACGGCAGTATTGAGAAGGTGCATTTTCTGAGAATATAAAACTTTGGCACTTTCAAACTACATTTATCATTCTGTGTACAGTGGTACCCCGCAAGACGAATGCCTCTCAAGACGAAAAACTCACAAGACGAAAGAGTTTTTCGTTTTTGGAGTTGCTTCACAAGACGAATTTCCCTATGGGCTTGCTTCGCAAGACGAAAACGTCTTGCGAGTTTCCTTTTTCTTTTCAATGCATTCCTATGGGAAACCGTGCTTCGCAAGACCATGCTTCGCAAGACGAAAAATTCGCAAGACGGCAAAACTCGCAGAACGAATTAATTTCGTCTTGCGAGGCACCACTGTACATTCTATGTACTTGTTCATTAGCACATTTGTATTTGTGATTAGCATACCTGCAGTATTCCTGAGGTGAGTGCTGCAGACATTTTGGTTATTTTCTTATAGATGAGTTAAGTGATGGCCCAGGTAGTTTCTCAGTGGTTGTGATAAATTCCCACTTAGGGAGAGCCACCTGGCCATCACTCTTACCTTTTGGCAGACAGTAAAAATCTGGCTGTTTTTTCAGCAGACGTTTCTATCGGTCCTGGTCTGAGAAGTTTCATGTAAGCTGTAATTCCTGTGTGTGTTTACAACTGAGGTTTTTTGTTTTTTTTACTACTACTTTTGAGAGCCATGCTGTAGGAAAGCATTTTATACATTTTAATATACCCCAAACTTAAAATATATTGGGTGGATGGCAGCTCTCCCTTGCCTTTCCCTCCCCCCCCCCCCCATTCCACTGCCAGATTGCAAATAGTCTGGCATAACATACACCAGTGGTGGCTAACCTTGACACTCCAGATGTTTTGGAACTACAACTCCCATCATCCCTAGCTAACAGGACCAGTGGTCAGGGATGATGGGAGTTGTAGTTCCAAAACATCTGGAGTGTCAAGGTTAGCCACCACTGACATACACAATCAGTGTTGCAGAAATTTTATTTCTAGCCTACCCCTTATGAACGATGTCAGTAAAATATTAAAACATAATAAACCAGTGTGAGAGAATGGTCACTTAGATACAAAATACTGTGCTCTACAATTCCTTGTACCTGCTTAGCAGCGTAATCCTATATGTGTAAGTCCAGCTGCATTCAGAAGGGCTGGTTCCCAAAGTAAGTATGCATAGGATTGCAGCTATGCTTTTTAATGGCTGAAGTTGTATGTTTGTAGAAAATCCTCAGGTTTAGACTTTTCCAGGGATGGCAGTTCAGGACAGCTACGAGTGCTTCTGAATGTGACTTGCACCACTCAGTACATGGACAGTATCATTAACATAATTATGTTATTGTTATAAGTTATATGTTTATGTGCAACCAAATTGATAAACCTATGCAAGTGTGTGTGTGTGTGTGTGTGTGTGTGTGTGTGTGTATTCTTGATGCCTTGTATTTCTATACCACTTTAGACTCAATGCTGTGCTTGTATTTCAATCTCCTGATGGCCCATTCCTATCAGGAAGAAAGATGAACCATGCTGCATGATTGTAGTCTAATCTCAAGAGGTACAAAGGCATGGGAATGACTGCCCTGCTGCTATGTGAAATAAACGCCCAGTCTTCTCCTCAAGTGGAATTGGGGTGGAGGGCGGAAAAAGTTGAATGTTATTACCTGGGTTTTGAGGTACAGACATTTATGTAAGAACACTCTAAGGCAGCCGTTCACAACCAGGCGTCTTCCATATGTTTTTGACTACATTTCCCATCAGCCCCAGCCATTACAGCCACAGGTTGGGGAAGACTAGGCCTCAGTTTTGGACCTCTGTGGATAAAGGAGATGTAACATTCCCTATAGTCTACCTGATCTTCCTGTTTCTAGATTTCAAGAGATGTGCTGATAATTTATCTATTACTTGCTCTACTGAGAAGCTCTGAACATTTTCTTCTCTTCTGAAGCTTTTTAAATCTAGCAACTCTATCATGTGTAGGTATTGTTGTAAGCAATGTGCTAAATAGTTATCTTAGTGGAATGCTAAACATTTTCCTTTTGAGTTAATACTATTTTGTATATTAAATATATTTGTAGCAAGGGATGAAACAATGGAGTCTGTCAGACCATCTTTCCTTGATTATTTTGAGCGAAAAGAAAAAGAGAATCGGAGAAACAACTATGGAAGGAATGTACCAGAAAGATATTCCTCCGATTGGAGAGTTCCTCAGGATGGTGATTATGAATTCGTAAGTAAAATACTTTTGACATGTTCTAGAATCATAGTTTGCTTTTCTATTTTTTTACTGTAGAAAAGGAGAAATAATCCTTAATCCTAGTAAATATTTGAAACAATATGAAAGAAAAAAATACAGAATACTTTATTATTACAAAGAAATGCTTACTTAAAACAGACAATACTGAATTGCTTAAGATGTAGACAAGTAAGAACAACAAATGATTTAACTTGGTATCCTGAATGTGTTGTGAGCAAAGAATTATTGCGAATAGATAGATAGTTCAAATTGCCTGTGCAATGAAAATGGTGTTCTGATTGCTAATCATATTTCAATCATATGGTTTTGTTCAGTGGCGTGGGTTTAAAGCTGCACCACAGTTTAGTTGAATCCTTTTTTTATTGTACATTTCGTCTTGGTAAGTATATGAGAATCTTGATGCTAGTTGATTTGGGCTGTTGAGAAGTGTAATTTATCTCCTTTGTGACAATTACCCATAACTTTTTCACACCCCGCCAATCTCAAATAGCATACTGGCAAAGGGAACTCTCTTCCTTTTTCCTTATGCCATGCTTCTGGCGAAGGAGCTTGAGAAGCTACAGTAATTTTCCTGTTACTAACGGTTGTCAGCTAGGAAATGTGTTCATGGTGATGTGGATTTCTAATGTAGAAGGCACTTGGCAAAAGAAAAACACTGAAAAGCTTTGTGTACATGGCCATCTCTTAGTTACTGCATGGCTCTGCTTGCTGATCACTACTGTTACCTAACCACTTTCAATATGAGAACCCCTCCTATACTCCTTGATTATGTGGAGGGAGAAAGCAGAGTTGGAAGATGACATGGTGCCCCCCCCCCAGATGTTTTGGACTGGGAGACCCATTATTCCTTATCTTGTTGGTTGGGGCTGATGAAAGCCACCTTAATGAGGATACTGCCATACATGGGCAAGGATCGTGCCCTGTTGGTATCTAACCAGCAGTTACGTACTTGAGATTTAGTACTGCCATTATAGGCAGTAATACTGCTGAAGGAGCAATGTAATTCCCAGCCAAGGTATGTGTGCATGTGTAGTGTGTCGTGTTGGCAAAATGTTTCTTCCAGTGTTAAGACACCATCTCCAACCCCTGTCACTAACTGCTTATCACATTTCTTATTACTTTTTCTTTTTAAAAAAGTCACCTTGCCTCCAAAAGCCATTTGCCACGTTGCAGAGGCATATGGGTAGCTGCCCAGTCCATTGAGCTGAGAATTGCCTTCATTGACTGGGATCTCAGACCGAGATCTTCCCCATAACTTGGTGCCTGATCTCATTAACTGGAAATGTCCTCAGATACTCTACATGTATTCTACCATTGAACTGTGGTTCCTTCTCATAGTTTTCACCTGACACTGTTTCCACACACACACACCCCAATTCCTGCACCATACAGTGGAAATCTTTAAAGACAGGAGTCAACACAGCTTTCTGTGAACAATTGTTGCAAGCACCACATTGCTTATTTAAGATGCAGCGTTGTCGTGCAGTATGTGGCATAGTATCTGAAAGGATAAAGCAAAATATTTGCATGGATCTCTGCAGGTGATGGCTGTTCCTGGGTGAGAGTTGTGCTTAGAATTTCCAATTACAGTAATCAAAAGCATTTGCAGTAATTCAATAGCAGAGGCTTAAATACCATTGCACCAGTGCATGTAATTAGTCACGTACTGTTGCAGATTTAAATAAATTATGCTGCCCTTTTTATCCTGAAGGGTTTGCTCATACGGTGTTCCCTCCCCTTCTTCGAGCTTACATATACTATAGTTTAGATTTTATTACTTGAAGCATTGTTCCTTACATTTTTAATCTTCTTAAAACATCCTTAAGCTAATTGGGTCTCTTTTTTTGAGTTTCGTTTATTTGTCAGTTGGGAGATGTCTGAAAAAAACGCAGGAGGTTAAAATGTCACTCAGTGCATATTTACCCAAGATTGTCATGGAAATTGAGTGTTCACTGTGAATAGTTGTATTGCAGTTCTCAGAGAGCCTGCTTGTGAAGAGGGAAACATAAATGATGCCTCTTTATGTTTACCGAGTTTGAGGCAGTTAGGCTTAATTGAATGGCTTTTTCAAAATGTAGCTAAATTTGCCCCTTAACATCCCTTCAGCATGACAAACACTGTCTTGGCTGGGAGAAAGAAGGTAACGACGACTGACTTCATTCCTAATTATTTGCAAACCTTAAACCATAATCCAAGATGTGCTTGTTGTTCTTTTATTGCATCTTCATCTCCGTCGAAGCGGAGGCACCATTCCAGTATTGCTGGTCTGGGATGTGGATCTAAGGCGGCTGTTTTCTCTGCCACAGATTGAGTGACCTTTCAGTACGTCATCCTGTAACTGAATTCCCTGTCTATATAAATGAGATTGCTGAGGATAAATCAGTTCTAAAGTATAATATACTTGGAGGCTGAAGTGAGGAGCCCTTCCCATCACTACAGTTTCCTTAATAATTTTGCATTGTCAACTATGTTGGAAAGAGTCGAGAGAGTTTCCTAGGGGGTTTTCCCCAAAGTGTATTTCTTCCTTGATATGTGTATTTCAAGTATTCCCCATTTAGGGTGTATCTGTCCTGATAAACGTTGTGCTTCTGCCTAAATTTCAATAAATCATAGTGGCAGAAGAGGGCATTCTCTTTCAACCATGGGGAGAAACGTCATACTGACATTGCTCCTACCACTGTGGAAATGATAGCCTACCACAGTGATTCACTCTGCCGTTCAAAGGAGCTCAGATTTGGTGCATATTATGCACACTGGGTGCAGTCTGGTGCAGATTTGGCTGCTGTCACTCATTTGGAGGGGTATTGACAAGGCTGCATATATACTGTGCACCTCCAGTTCATAGCATAAGCGTAGAACATAATGTTTTGAGAGAACACACTACTCATTTAGCCCATATGGTTGTGCACATGAGCTGTGAAGAGCCTTAAAATTGCTTAATGCCGTCTTTGAAGCTGTTGTCGGGCTTGGCTTCAGTGCATGTACAAAGTGCACCCCTCACTCTCCCCCACCACTGAGGGCTAATCATCAAACTATCTACAGTAATAAAGTGCAAGTGTCTCTGCGTCCAGTCCCTGTGTCCGTCCCTGTGTCCTACTGCGCATGTGCCCCACAGACACAGGGATTGGAGCGCAGAGACTTCGGGCGGCCGGGCTGTTGAAGCGGCGGGTGCGCGCTCGCGTGGACTTACTTCTAAGCGGCAGCGGCCGTTACAAGTGGCGGCTGAGTTGGCCTGCCGGGGCCTGGCTGATGCCAGTGCCACCGCCGCCGCGATGTGTCTCCTGCGCTGCCTGCTGAAGGGCCATTCGGCCCAAGTACATCGAGCACTTCAGCAAGTTCTCGCCATCCCCGCTTTCCATGATGTTCTAGCGCCCGTTAATTTAACGGGCTTAAAGTCTACTAGTATGTGGCATATTTTACATAGTTAGCAACTGCACAATTTTTAGAAAAGTAAAGAGTAGGTGGTGATGGGGCTGTTGATATTGGGCTTCCAACACCTGCTATTTGCATTGGTAGGAAATCTTCCATTGGTACCAGTGGAAGCGTTTCTACTAATGCAAATAATAGGCATGGGGTGGTGGTGTGTGAGCTGGATTTTGGACCACAGTGGAAGTAAAGTGTTAAAAACCTCTATCACCAGGATCCAGGTCCTTACCGCCACAGATGCTATTTAAACTTCTTTTTTTAGAAATATGACTCATGTCACATCCAGTTTGCCCTAAGTAATCCTATCCATTCTTCACACATCTGGAACTGGGGGATGGAGAATGTTTCCAAGCTAGAGAGCTATGGACCTTTGAGTCCTATAACCTGAGGTTTTCACATTGTTTCATGCTTAGCTCCATCTGTGACCTAGTGGTGTTCAGTAAGTTTTGGGAAAATAGGGTGGCATTAATAACCTTAGGCTTGCAGCATTTTGTTTGCTCTCTAAACCTTTTGTATGCAAAATTGTGCTTTCTCTGACATTCTTTCCCACTTAACAGTTTTCCTTTTTTTGGTTAACCTCCTGTATAACTGGAACCCTTTCATCACAAACATTTGATATTTGCTTCTGGTATGCAAGCGGTGCCATGGCAAAGGTCAAATGGTAAGGACTTTCTGCACATTCTAAGATACCTTGGCTGCTTCATAACATGCTCTGAAGAATGTTAATGGTTTTGCCAGTTGTACAGAGGAAACATCTATTATCCTTTCTGGAAATGATTTATAGTGAGCAACTGCAAGAGGCCGAGTGATTTATTGCTTATTGATCAATGAAAACATGCTCTGGTTTACAATGACTGGTATGTCTGCTGTGTTACAGGCCTTTGTGCTGGCGTCATTTGTCTTACGAACAAGTCAGTATCGTCTCTCCCTTTCCTCAAATAGTTGTTTTTCTCTCTCTTTGAACTCTAATGTTGGACTGCATGTTGGTAGCTTAGAGTTGATAACGTATTCCTTCTCTGACTTTTGTCAATCCTTGTTTGGTGGTTAGCTCCATCTAAAGTTCAGGCAACATAGAAACAAGACTTTCCCACAGGCACAGGGTCTTCACGGCCAAAACAGTAGCATTTATTTCATTTCACATTTAATTTATATACCACCTTTCTATATTACTACACACAAGGTGGTTTACAAGCTGAAGAGACAAGAAAAATCATACACCTTATAATAATACGATCCAAACCAAAAATGTCATAATAGCAACATAACCTTAAAAGAAACAACTTACATTTAAAAAAGTAATATTCAGTAATCCATAGTACACAATAAAATTAAAAAATAAGCAAATGATAACTAAACAGAAATTCACTCTTAACAATTGCAATAAATAATTTCTAAACTATAATCAGTAAAAATAGCAAGTCACATGGCAGAAAAATAACACAATACAACTTGAGAAGCAAAGACATACAACTTGTAAAATTATTATTTTTAAAAATGTCCCTGAATTCCTCGCTTCTCAGCTGCTTCTGATGTTCCTAAAATCATAGTTTGGGAAAGGTTCCTAAGGCTACAGGGTGGGTGGAGGCAGGTGGAAAAAGCCATTGCCTGATGGGCAGTGGTATTCACATATATCCAAGTGGCTCAGTTTATGCTTTATAAACGATGAGTTTTATATTAACACAGAGTTTGGCCGAACTCGCCATGGCACTTCTCATGTTGTTATTCCGGAAGTAAATTTCCTTCTGTTTGTAGCTTGCTCTTCATTAACCATGACAACTTGCAATTTAAAACACACAATAGATGGGGTTCATAAAACCATTACAGTATGAAACCTTTAAATATGTCAAATAGAAGTGCATTGGCCGCAGTTCTAATAGTACAGCAAGCAAGACCCCATTAGTGACTGGCCTCATAACATCACCCCACCCCAGAAGCCTCTTTCAAGAGGCATGTCTTCAACTCTTGCCGTAAGCTAAACAGCAGCTCACACTGGAAGGTTTACTATTGAAAGATTCACATGTAAAGCATTCTGCTAGCAGATAGATGCATACACAAAAAGTGAAGCATTCCTTTTAGTATACTAGGTGTTTTATAACTAAAAAAACCAGTGATTTCGCTGTACGATATCTAAAGGAATTTCTGTCCCAACATTTCTCACTGGCAGATTATAGGGAGAAAAAACACTGTTGTTTAGACACCTGCTATATTTGTACTTGGCTAGCTATATTTAGACACTATATAAAAACTTCACTATCATGTGCATTTTTATTAATAACTTTGCATGGTAGCTTCGTATTTTAAACTAGAGGTGAATAGATAGATGTGTCTGGAGTATAGTTTGTGTTAGATTATCCTGTTTATCAGTGGGACAGCTTTTAAAAATGAGTATGCCATGATGCATCCATAACTGAGGAGTTTTGTCTTCCTGCATAATACTGAAATTTGAGAAACAGGAAGCTTGAGATAGGATGGATCCTTTAACTAATATTAGACTTCCTCGTGAAGGTAGTTCTAAATTAAAACTTAGATGAAAATGCATTGTGCTGAAATAGGATTGTATCCAGTGTAGTGCTATTTTAAAGTCACTTAGTAATATACTTGTTCTGTTGGTGAACAGTTTGCTGCTTCCTTTGCATGAGCAGAAGCAACAAACTAGGACCCTTGGCTTAGCATTAAATCCAAACAGGAGATCATGGTGGTTTTTCACCAATGGAAGGAGCCATGATTGATAAACCAAGAACAACATTTTGCTTCAAATGGTGGTTTGGAGCAAAAGAAAGCCATCGTCTTCAATTTGAACATAATTCTAAGCCAGGATTGTGGTTTGTTGCTCATACGGATGTTACATCATTAGTTTACTGTGACATGTGAACACAGCTATTGACAGCTCTTCAGCTAGATTTTTGCAGTCCTATCTATGTGGAATCAAGGCTGTGCTAACAGGAATAAAAATATCAAAATTCTGCACCAAGGCAGTTCTAACTGTATGCCAAGAAAAGCAGATTTCTGCTATCCCTTTAAATTATGCAATTTGTATATCTTTGCTTTGACCTTTGCATTTTTCTGCACTGAGGTACAACTTTGTTTTTGAGATTACACCAGAGCTAAAAAAAAAAATATAGGGCTTGGAAATGTGGTTTATTCAAGTTGTCAATCCTGTATACACTTCCATTAAACTCAAGCGGCTTGTATAGGATTGGAAAGTAATGAATTAAGATTACAAACGCTGCTTTGGCATGATTAGTTTTCATAAGGCAATATTGTCCTCCATGCCAACTCCAGTTCTTCTTTTGAGAGATGTTATTTTGCTTGTTGCTGAATCCCAGCTGCAGACGCACAACTGCTTCAAACTGCATCTCTGATATACATCAGATTCCTCATATATGTATGTGCAGCACAGAAACGCTGGGCTCCATTGCAACCCTCAATGGGGGCACATCACTTTTAGATTTAGAAAATGCTTTCTGCCAGTGTTTGAAATTGGAAAAAGTCAGGTAGCTTAGGGCTTGAATTGTTTTCAGTACCTACTGCCAAGGATGATTATTTTCCCCTTCCATCCCATTCCTTAACTGGGCATAAAAATCCCAGTTCATAAGACAGGCTCATCAGTCAAAAGTTTTTCTCTTTATAAAAGTGACACTGATCAGATTTGTAAAAGTTTTATGCCTTTATTGTTGCTACTGATGGTATATTTTTGTTGTGTTCAGCAATTTTAGGATTATGAAGACTCTTTAAAACAAAGTTGCGTGCAGGATTCTAAAAGAATAAACTAAGAGATGGTTATATTAAGAACATTCTGTTCTCCCTGCCTGTGTAGACTGATAAGCTGAATTCGGTAACCCGGCCTAAGCTTACACGGCACATCCTTTAGCCCAGTGGGATCATCAGTCCAATTTATTCTCCTGCAGTTTTGATGGAAATCAGAGTGAATTGGAAAGAGGGGTCAAAGAATCACTTGCTGCTTGTGAGATAGAGAAATTGGCCTGGGTAGTGTGTGGGAGATATGGTTGCAAGGTCTGACAGTGGTTCAGGGCTCTGACTTCACCTTGGTGAGCCTGGCTTCCAATTATAATAATATAATACTAATTTATTATTTATACCCCGCCCATCTGGCTGGGTTTCCCCAGCCACTCTGGGCGACTTCCAGCAGAACATTAAAACACAATAACCTAAATGCTGTTATTGAGTAGCAGTGTCAATTTTCTTCTAAGGAACCTCGGTAGTGTGCATTATAGTATATTGTTCCTCACAACAGCTTGCAAGGTCGGTTGGAGTTAGAGACAACACTTGACCGTTCCTGCATTGGCTCTCCATTACAAATAAGTTGATCTCATAACAGGCCTAGAAGAGCATCACTTACTTCATCTTGTGTTCTAGATCCATGATTGTGAGTTAGACCTATTTCTGGAACCACTGTCAGGATAAAAGCTCGCTGTGCATTCCCAGAATGCAGTAATATGCAATACCAGTAAGCCATAACTTTAAATGTTCGGGCAAGTAGACCTATGCACTTTCCTTAGGTACCCAGGAAGCTGCCTGATACCACTTCAGACTCTTTGTCCACCTATCTCAGAATTATCTACTCTTAACATGTAGAAGCTTTCCAAGGGCTCAGGCAGGAGTCTTTCCCATCATCTTCTACCTGTTTCCATTTTGACTGGAGATGCCATGGGTTGAACCTGAGACATTGTGCAGTCAAAGCATGTGCTTTGTCTCATGCAGAGCCTGTCAGCACTATGAGAAGCTGTAGCCGTCACGATGCGGGTGCAAAAGATTATGCTTGTCTGTGCTTGTAGAACTGGTGGCATGTTGTAGGAAAATGCTCAAACTGAAATTTCATAGAAGAGAAACCATGTTAACAGACAAAAACACTAACGAGGGCTGAATGTTAGAGCGAAAAGTGCCAAGACAAGGAGCAAATGAAGACATTATCATTTTGGACACACTCAGAACAAATGTGTTCCGTCTAATCTAAGGCTTCATTAATCCTTTCTTAGTTCTTATTTGTTCAAAAGGGTCTGGCTTCTCTTTTGTTATCTGCCTTGCACACAATTGTTAATGAGTGCCAAATCTTTGAACAAATTAATGTAATCAAATTCAGTAAAGTCATCCCATGAGTCTGGTGCTTTTCTTTTCTTTTTTCTTTTTCTCCTGAAGAGGATTGATTCATAGGCTCTCAAAAGCTCAGCATAGTTGATGAGTCAGTAAATCAGTATTACATGGTTTCTCATCAGTTGTGAGTCCTGTAGAACAGGGATGGGCAAGCCGTTGCCCTCCAGTTCTTTGCTCAGCTACAAATCCCATTGTCCCTCACCCCATTGGCTATGCTAACAGGGAATAATGGGAGTTGTAGTTCAAAAACACCGGGGCAAACAATGCCATCCCTGCTTTATAATGTTTTCAGCATTATATCAGTTAAGTGGTTTGTGAATAGCACTCTGTCGTCTTCTCTGTTAAAAATGTATGTTTCAACATCACTTGATGATGATGATTATTGCTCGCCTTTCACCCCAAGGTGGGTCACAACATTCTAAAATAAAACATAAAAAACCCAGTTTAAAACAAATTGGAACCACAAGAGTAGGTCTGGTCCTAAAATATGTATAATAATAATAATAATAATAATAATAATAATAATAATAATAATAAATTTTATTTATACCCCGCCCTCCCCAGCCGAAACCAGGCTCAGGGCGGCTAACACCAGTAAAAATTACAACAAAGTATAAAAGAAAACCATTAATTAAAATACAGGTTAAAAAGCCAATTTAAAATTTAAAATGTCAAAGGGTAAAGAGCTGCATCTTCAGCATACAATAAAAATTGTGTAATGAAAGTGCTACAGACACATCTCTGTCTGGTCCTGAGTTTCTGAAGGCACTGGAACTACTAAGAGGACCCTGCTGTATTTTGGACCAGCCCTATAAATTTTTTTCTTGTATTTCTGCATTATTTTACATGCTGGTCTCCTTTCTCTAAGGAGCTTACCACCACCACATACTATTAATGCAAATATGTTGCATGGACTGCTTTTGGTGCTTTTTCTATTGAAATAAAAAAGCAGAGTGCTATGCTCAAATGCTGTGCTTTGAAAGAAAAATATGCCTAAAACTGTTGCTTTGTGCGTTTTATACATGTGTGACCTTCAAGCATAGAAAGTTGATTTATTGCTCTGTCTGGCTTTTAAGTGTCCTGCTCGCTAAAATAGGGGAAAGAGTAATAATTTTTAAGGAGAAAATATATTGTCATAAAACTGCAGAGGTCTGCCATGGTGTAAGCACTTTTAAGCATCATCTCCAGCAAATAAATAATCTGCCTGCAGAAAGGTGTGTGTGTGTGTTTCTGTTTCTTTGTGTTGGTTCAGAGAAATTGACCTTCACTTGTCTTGTAATTCAGTTATAGGGAAGTAGGGGGGGAGAGATGCCTTGTCCTTTGTGTATTATTGGATTAAGACATCAGAGCCTTTTGATGTCCTTTAAAGATTTAGGAGATGAAATGTTTGCAACTGACGGCTGTGTGGAGGAAGACAGTTGAGACACCTTGACATTTCCTTCCTTTCAATCAAGTCTGCATAGAATTTAAGTTGTCAGAGGTGCATGGCACATTAGCCCTTTCTTTGACTGGTTTGGATGTATATCCCCTGCTTCATAAACCATGAGTTATGAAGCCAGGAGTGAGTGTTGTAGCTGCATGCTTTTCCCTTCCCATGCATGCCAGCTTTGTTGCGATGATCCCGATTTGTTTTTAAGCCGGAGTTCCCTGTTACATCCAAAAATGGGTCAGTGGTGTAATGACTAACCAGGATAAACTTAATATGAATTGCATTAAAATGTGGATAGGGTACCATGTTGGCTACCCCTGAATTAAGTGGCTTGGTTCAGACACACAATCCCATTTAATTCAATGGTAGGCAATATGGTACCCTCCAGATCAGGGTTTCCCAAACTTGGGTCTCCAGCTGCTGTTGGGACTACAAATCCCATCCTCCCTAGCTACCAGGACCAGTGGTCGGGTCAGGGATAATGGGAGTTGTAGTCTAAAAACAGCTGGAAACCCTGCTCCAGATCTTGTTGGAGTCCAACTCCCATCAGCCCTAGCCACTGTGGTCAGCTGTCAGGAATGAGGGGAGCTGGAGCCCAGAAATGTTTGAAGAACACCATGTTAGTTTTATTAAATGTTGTTTGTACAATTCAGTGCACAAACAACACCATTTTACAATCCTCCTAACAAATTGGCCATTATCTCGATTAGAATATGCTAAAAATAGAGCTGAATACAAATCAGCATGGGACTGAGGGAAGTTGTAGACTAAAACGTCTGGAGAGCACCAGGTTGCCAAAGGCTGCCTATAGTTGTCAGGTAAAAACATTGCTGTTTAAATGCCCATATGACTGAGGTGGGTATTAAGGCCATGCTTGGACCAAATCCTGGCTTATTAAGCCAGGATTTGCGTGAGTCCGCTATATTCACCGGCAGTGCTGTGAGTTGATGTTTTGAATGCAGGGTAAGTGTTTTAAGCTCTCTTTCTCTCAGTATAGTTTTATCTGCCAATTACTGCTGATGTGTTTACTAATTATTTTTTAATTAAATTTGTTTTAATAGTATTGTTTTTTTAATGGCAGGGTGCAGAATCCCCCTTTCCTTGGTGCAGAATTTGATCGCCTGGATTACAGGCTTTACATTTTTCATGCAGATGTTATAAAGTCCTGGACAACTGTGTTCTGATCTGAAGCTATTTCAAAATGTACTTCAATTTTTAATCATTCACTCTGGGTTGAATTTAACTCACATTTTATGTGTAAATATCTCTTCATTGCTGCCAACTCTTATATGGGAATTGCATTGAAGAACTCCTAAGGGATTTAAGCGCTATTGAAGTAGAATTCTTCAGAAGTAGTCAGGGATGCTGCTGCTGTCGCTGATGGAGAACAGCAAGGCTTTCTCCCATTATAGAGCTCCTACCTACGCTCTCAGTGTGGGTGTCCTATTTGCATAATCATCTAGACAGTGTTCTCTAAACCACATGGATAAATATACAAATCTCTTTAATCCAGGTACCACAATTCCTGTGGTGTTATCCTCTTTCAGGAGTCTGTCACAAGCCTAATAATGCCCACTGTGTTTCTCTGCAAAAAGCAAAGAGGATGAAAGCATAAAACTACCAAAAAGACGAGGCATCAAAATATTTTTCATTTCCATTGTATTTAATTTTGCTCTCCCATTTTTCTAAGCAACATGTCTCCTTCTGAAAATGCAATGGGTGCCAAGCAAATCCCAGCTCTACTAATGGGTTGAATGCAAATGCTCCCCACTTCCATTTAACCTCATTTCAGTGGCTCATTGCTGCTGCGTGATCAGCCTGTGAAGAGTTAACTTCCTTGGCCCAGAGTTTGAGGAATAGTGCTGGTAGCTTAAGCGTGGATGTGGGAAATGGCTGTTCTTGCCAGAGGTGTGTAGTTGAGGGCATTTCCATTCAGGCTTACATTCAAGGTGAAAATGCATGTTAGTAGCAGCAGCCTGTGTGAATTTATTATGCACACACAGGGTTAGAAATGGAGGAAGGATTTGTTCATTCCTCTCTTTTTTTCAGCTGACTGACCTAATTCGATGGTCCTGAAAATGCTTGCAGATTGGTACACAGTTCTCAATTGGATTGCGCTCTTTTCTAGATTTTGCAATGTAGTTTTGGTGTGCAAAAAGTATGTACAAAAATATGTTTTATATGGTTAAAATGCACATTGAAAAATACGTATTGGGGGGATGCATATAATCTATACAATTTAAATAAAGAAAAAAATCCCCATAGAATAGGAGGAACAGACCTATAATTGAGTGCCAACAAAAAAGAAACAGGATGGTATTAGACCCTTTTGGCAAATAGTGCAAAGTACAGTACATGGGCAGTCCTTCCCCGGCTCCCCAAATGCCCTTGGTAGATTTTCTTCTAACTTACTAAGCTGTGGCACAGGCAGCACTGGAGGAGGCAGAGGTGTAGACCTGGCTTTATCCCGTAGCCCAAGCCTCTGGCCCTTCCTCCTCCTGTTCAGACCACCTGAGAACCCAACATACCTCAAAAAGCCCTTAGATAAGAGTGCAACTTCTTAGTGATGGAGCAGGGCCTACTTCAAGTGTTAATGGCCTACATTTTCTACTCTTATCATCGGTAGCCAAATCTTCTCCAGCTTTTCAGGGGAGCCAGAAAAGAAATCATCTGAGAAACTTCAGCTCAGAATGGTGATTGGAGCCCATACTGTTAGTAAAAAGAGACACGGGTGGTGCTGTGGTCTAAACTACTGAGCCTCTTGGGCTTTCCGATCAGAAGGTCGGTGGTTCGAATCCCTGCAACAGAGTGAGCTCCCATTGCTCTGTCCCAGCTCCTGCCAGCCTAGCAGTTCGAAAGCAGTTCGAAAGTTAGTTCATTCTGAATGAATGAAGCAGTGGACTTAAGCCACCTGTCAGGAATGCTTTGATGGTGTTTCCTGCTTGGCAGGGAGTTGGACTGGATGGCCCTTGTGGTCTCTTCCAACTCTATGATTCTATGATTCTAAGAGTAGGATTGGAAGGAATAGCAGCCAAGCTCATTGATTCATTCAACAGTGCTTAGAACTAGATCCACGGTTGTGTTGAAAATGATCCAGTCTATTCATTGAAGAAATTTGGGATGACGGAAAGGATTCCTCAAATTTTCTCTAGGGAGCCTGAAACTCTCCCAACAGTTGGAGTGAGTGCTTGGGGGGCACTCTATTTTTTGCCAGATAAACTATTGTCAACTTGAAGTAAGTTTTTAAAAATATTTATGGACCATTTTATCTGATGGGTGTGCAATGGGTTACATCACTTTCATTGACTTCTCCATAGGAATCATAAGCTCAATTCTGTTAAAATAGGTGGGAGGGGTTAAATAACAGGCAACCAATTCTGCCTCCCCATCCTTGCATAAATTAGGCTTGCATATACTGGTAGTTGTTTGTTTTGCATTTTGAATTGCTTGGCACATGGCAGTGTAACTTGCTAGACATAACCTGGGATTTCACTAGCAATCACACAGATTCAAATGAATTACTGCAGCTGCAAGAGCTAGAAACATGCAACACGAGGGTTCTTAGGCTGTTGAATTGTTTCAGTTCACATGCTGAATTATGTCACATTTCTGTGTTTATACAGAATTGCCGGATATGCTCGGCATGGTTGATTATGTTTATAGCTTTTAAGTTAGAAACAGGTTCCTTTCTGTCCCATGTAACAAAGTACTTAGCAAAATAGACCAACCCGAGATATTCATGGCTGTTTGTTTTCTAATTGAGGAATCTTTATTGGCTTCCAAAACACACCTTGAAAATGGCCAGCTTAAAAAGATAAAGGTTGATTGCTCCTCTGCATGAAACATTTAAAGTGTTTATAAGTACCTAATGAATGCTGTCAACCATGCTTGCCAGAAAACCCATATCACTTTAGTTAGTTGCTCCAAACACACACTAGTGCTTATTTACAACGCTTCTCAGGAAGTATTGAGAAAAACTCTAAAATTAAAACAAAGTAAAGAGACCAAAACAAGCATTTGTATTGTTAAAAGCTATTTCATGGTAACTACATAATAGCTGGCATTATAGTTATTTTATATACTGTTTATAAAATGTTGGTTTTGCTTACTAGGGTTGCCATATTTGGAAACAGTGAAAATCCGGGACACTTTGCCGATTTCTGCCCTGACACGTATTCCGGATACGTCTGGGAAATGCCAGATGTATGGCAACCCTCCTTAAACCCACCTGAGACTTGTAACTGAAGCTATGGTTCAGGAGTGTGTTGTGGGACTATGCAAGTCCTTTCCTTATGTGTGAATTCTTACTATCCCTTTCTACCCAGTTCTGTTGGCTGATTGTTTTTACATAAACCATCAGCAGTCTGGATTAAAAACTGGGTTCTAAAAGAGAGTTTAGGCACATTGCTGATTTCAGTTTAATGTTGGGGCCCCATCTGGTTGGCATCTGTCTGTCTCAGGAGACAATGGAGGAGTGTGCCCTTGGGGGTGAGGTCAGACTATTGGCAGGTTGCAGCAGCTGCTGTGGCTGTAGAGACCGATGTGGGAGAGACATGTTTTGTTGTTGCTGGGGCAGATGAAGACATCCAGTTGCTCTGCTACAGATGCACCGGGGCGTTTCTTCTCTCTGTGCTCCTTCCTAATGGTCATTTCTCCTCTGGTCACTGCTGTGGATACATGATTTGAGTTTCTGTCTCCAGGCACTGTGGTTATCTGCAAGAGATTCACACCAGGTGGGGTTGATGTTGCCAACCTACATGTCCCATTTGCAGACACCTTCATAACACAGAGTCAGTCTGCCAATGGGCCTGGTGCCAGAAGCCATCTCCCCTTTAAGGCGGCATCACATCACTTCAAACAGTCATGGCTTCCCCTAAAGAATCCTGGGGACTGTGGGTTGTTAAGGGTGTTGCGTTGTTAGGAGACCCCTATAGACCCCTATTCCCCTCACAGAGCTACAATTGATTGTTCAACCCCTCTGGGAATTGTAGCTCTGTGAGGGGACTAGGAGTCTCCTAACAACTCTCAGCTTTTCTGAACACAGCCTTAATCTGTGCTAAATAACCTTCTCTGTTGGAGAGAGGGAGAGAAATTGATCAGTAAGAGAAAATGCATTTGCAATAGCAAATTGCATACTTGTGCTGTGTTTATCTGTCCCCCTCCCCTGACACCCAGTAAGAAATATGCCGTGTGCAAGGAGGGCTCTCCCTTGTTGCCTACCAGGAAAAACCCTTTGTAGGGAGTACTCAAGAGTCCTCCCCTCTGCCCCAGTATATACCTCACACACTTGAGATCCCTCCCTTTATTTAAGTAGCAGGAAGACATCAGAACAGTTGAGTTGCCTCTAGGGTACCATGTGTACATTCCTGGTTTGGTAGACTTTTTGTTTTCTATGAGAACTGCCACCCACTCTCAACCATATTAGGTAATGCATGTTATGAGTTCAGCTGAATAGATCCTAAACCTGTTCCCATTCGGTTTTGCTAATGTGTAAAAGTCCCCTGGGTCTTCTTAAGTGTGTCTCTTATTCCTTGTTAAGGGAGCTGTGGTTTAGAGCAAAATGGTTCCCCTCCACCACTTTTGAACATCCTGAACCAAAATCCAACATGCAAGCTGTTAAGAATTGTGTTGCATGCTGTAGCCCACAGTGAACCTAAATAATTAAGTTGCATTAAAAGCAGAAGCTTGTTCTAAGGTTTTTATTTTTCGGTTCCTCTGAAAGATTAATAAAATCTGTGTTGTAAATTTACAGGAATTTCCTCACAGCCATTCGCATAGCTTTATGCTTCTCTCCCCACAACCCGTGAAAAATTATACACAAAAGTATATATCAAACTTCTGAGACCTGGTGTTTGCATTTCCAGTATCTTTTAATAGCTTTGTTTATCTTGAAAAAGCATTGACTTCCTTGTCTGCCTCTGAAAGTTAGAAAGTGAGAACATTTCTGTGTTGCCCCTCCGGGAGGTGGGGGTGGGCTCGAGGCAGTGTAAACAATAACATTATATAAATGATAAATATGTAAAATAACAATTAAACGATAAAATTCAACAAAATGGATAAAACACAATTCAGCCTGTTTACATGACATATATCACTTGTTGTGCAAATGATCCCAGGTGAGCATTCCATAGATGGGAGTCAAAATTGAGAACGCTATGAAGAACCTGTGACTATTTCCTGGTCCTGCAGGAAAGATGGCAGAGGACCATCATTATAGCAGGCAAAGCTGCTTCTCGGTCATCTTTCATTCTGTTACCGAACTTAGCTAAACACCAGATAAACTTTGGTTCCATGGAAAGTTATTTAAAAACCATTGTTCTAGAATGGTTGCTAAGCCCTATAGAATAAGTGTCAACATGGTGGTATAGGCCTATAGAAACAACTTGGACGCTAAGAAAATCAATGCCATCTTAAATATATATATTTTCTTATAGGTGATGGTGACTGTGGGAAGAGGGACTGGGATGAGAACGGGATAGCTCAGCTGGTAGAGTAGGACTTAATCTCAGGGTCATGGGTTCAAGCCCCGCGTTGGGCGAAAGATTCCTGCATTGTAGGAGGTTGGGCTAGATAATCCTTGTGGCCCCTTCCAGCTCTTGTTGTTGTTGTTTAGTCATTTAGTCGTGTCCGACTCTTCGTGACCCCATGGACCACAGCACGCCAGGCACTCCTGTCTTCCACAGCCTCCAGCAGTTTAGTCAGACTCACGTTGGTAGCTTCGAGAACACTGTCCAACCATCTTGTCCTCTGCCGTCCCCTTCTCCTTGTGCCCTCCATCTTTCCCAACATCAGGGTCTTTTCCAGGGAGTCTTCTCTTCTCATGAGGTGACCAAAGTATTGGAGCCTCAGCTTCAGGATCTGTCCTTCCAGTGAGCACTCCAGGCTGATTTCCTTAAGAATTGATAGGTTTGATCTTCTTGCAGTCCATGGGACTCTCAAGAGTCTCCTCCAGCACCATAATTCAAAAGCATCAATTCTTCGGCGATCAGCCTTCTTTATGGTCCAGCTCTCACTTCCGTACATTACTACTGGGAAAACCATAGCTTTAACTATACGGACCTTTGTCGGCAAGGTGATGTCTTTGCTTTTTAAGATGCTGTCTAGGTTTGTCATTGCTTTTCTCCCAAGAAGCAGGCGTCTTCTAATTTCGTGACTGCTGTCACCATCTGCAGTGATCATGGAACCCAAGAAAGTGAAATCTCTCACTGCCTCCATTTCTTCCCCTTCTATTTGCCAGGAGGTGATAGGACCAGTGACCATGATCTTAGTTTTTTTGATGTTGAGCCTTCAGACCATATTTTGCGCTCTCCTCTTTCACCCTCATTAAAAGGTTCTTTAATTCCTCCTCACTTTCTGCCATCAAGGTTGTATCATCAGCATATCTGAGGTTGTTGATATTTCTTCCGGCAATCTTACTTCCGGTTTGGGATTCATCCAGTCCAGCCTTTCGCATGATGAATTGTGCATATAAGTTAAATAAGCAGGGAGACAATATACAGCCTTGTCGTACTCCTTTCCCAATTTTGAACCAATCAGTTACTCCATATCCAGTTCTAACTGTAGCATCTTGTCCCACATAGAGATTTCTCAGGAGACGGATGAGGTGATCAGGCACTCCCATTTCTTTAAGAACTTGCCATAGTTTGCTGTGGTCGACACAGTCAAAAGCTTTTGCGTAGTCAATGAAGCAGAAGTAAATGTTTTTCTGGAACTCTCTAGCTTTCTCCATAATCCAGCGCATGTTTGCAATTTGGTCTCTGGTTCCTCTGCCCCTTCGAAATCCAGCTTGCACTTCTGGGAGTCCTCAGTCCACATATTGCTTAAGCCTGCCTTGTAGAATTTTTAGCAAAACCTTGCTAGCGTGTAGCATAGCTCTACAGTGCTACGATTCTAAAATCCGATTGCTATGAAACGTCAAGCGCTAGAACAAGACTGGGGTTGGTTTGAAAGGGGACAAGAGGAAGAAGGTGAACTGTAGTGAGGAGCCTGGGAGAGCCATGCCTGTACTCGGCCAGCATAGCTAGTGGAAAGTGGAAGTTCATGCATCTTTTATTTGAAAGAGAACTTAAATGTATTGATTACAGAGCTCTCTCTTAGCTAAGGGTATTGAAGCAGAGGTGTTCGTAATCTTGTAACCAGAATACCTTCCACCCCATGGGGATGCCCAAGCACTTAGCATACTATTTATACTGCCAGAAACTGAAATACAACCACTTCCAGGGTCAATACTGCCAGAAACTGAAATATAACCACATCCAGGGTCAAATCTGATGTCTTATTGCTACTTGTTCTTTATTGATTGTTGTGGAGAGGAGACTTGGACATACTGGGGTGTTAATTTTTATATAATGCTGCATACTTTCAAAACTGCTTGCTGAAGGTGTGGACTCTGAAGGCCAGTCCCTGTTGCTGAGTCCCAGGTCACTGCCATATCCAACCAAGTAGTGTGCATTCTGATGTGGGCAAGCTTCCTTCTCACTGTAACTGAACTGTGTGCACCTTGCCTGATGCATCAGTCACCATGCACAGTGTCAGATCTGTGGTGAAGTCATGGCTCGCCTACTTCCCATCATCATTCCCATTCAGAGGGAGCAGTAAAAGTGAGAGTACACATCTTCTGCATTTACCCTTCAAATGCAAAGCATCAGAGAAGACTGGTGCCTGGAGAACTCTGCTGTACGTTCTTTGGTAGAAACAATGGGACAGACACACAGACCTGGAGAAAGAAGTGTTATCCTCGTCCAAAATTGATTTGCTGTGAACTTGCTTTGAGTCGGAGATGTTACGTTGGGGGCATTCTTAAGGCTTCAAAGGGAAAATGAGAACAAGACATCTCTCTGATTCCGCTTGACAAAATTGGTGGTACTTTAAACACTCCTTTTTTCTTTAATGTTTTTTGTGATTCTTATACTTGGACTTTATTGTATGCCTGATTCCTTCCTTCACTCTTAAATTTCCTTTGGCTGCCACTTATACTTCATTTTGTCTTAACAGCACCACCTGCTCCAAACTCATTGCCATCCCCTAGGGAACCTCAAAAAGTACCGTTGTAAACAATGCTGCTTTAGATGCTTATGCCTGGATTCTCAACAGAGCCATTTTGATTTAAGCTTCTTTTATTTCTGGGTGGCACAGCTTCAATAAATGAGTTGTCTGAGCGTTCTCAAAAGTGGTGCTGGTTTTCCTCAGTACACCACTCTAAAAAAGGCAGACAAAAAAGAACTGGTTAGTTACGCAACTCCTAGTTGTGGTACATAATGTGTAAACTGTATTATCAGATACGTCAAGAGGCTATGCTGCTGGCATTTGATGAAAGAAGAGAGTTAGGTAATTTGAAAGACTCCTTCCTGATCCATATCTCTGCTGCTTCTGTGACGCAAGCAAATAATCAGTTTTCCCACTGATACACAAATCAAAGCTGACTTGAGGTTCCCTACAGAATTTAGATGGGTACATAAGCATTAAAAAGCTCTTGCCAATGATTTCAGCAAATTAAGCATAAAAAAAGAAATACAGTGTTTTATATTAAGTATAACATATTTCCTGTTAACAGTTGCATTTCCCTACCATTGCCAACTTTGATGTCAGGTAAAGTGGATTGGCTACTGCTTTTTCCTCCTACCTGCACAGATTTTGTAATCTGCCTATATCATTCTGTTAGGTGGACTGTAAATTGAGTGGTTAATATGCATAACAACAGCACATTGTGCACCTTCACCAGAGCTCATGGAGAATGTGCACATAATCCAACTGTTTAAAGGGAATTGTGTGTGTTTCCCAGCCAATATGCATAATCCCCAATAGGCTTTTGGGAATGTGCATATTATGACTGCACTTTGTGCAGATTCTGTCCCACTGCTTAATCTTATGTGGCCCACTGATCAACTGAGGCTCCATAAAAATAACTTTTGTCACCAGTCCAACCTCCATTTTTCCACTCTAAGCTGTTCCCCCGTCAACTGAGCAGTTAAAGGGAAGCAGGGAGAGTTATATACGCTGCCTTGAACTCCCTGCAGGAAAGGTGGGATATGTGTATTCATTTTTTGCAGCAAGCCTTTAAAAATGTATTCCACAAGTAAGAGCCCTGTGGAATTGGCAACCTTGCAAGTCACTTTTGTGATTTTCTGCTCTCATATATTTGACTATAGAAAGTAAAACATTTGTGTTTATGCACTCTTACTCTGTTGCACGTACATCTGTTTTGTTGTCCTTGAATCATGTAACCTGTTTGGTGTTCAGTGAGTGAGCATCAGCCACAAGATACATGTAAAATATGAATAATGTCGTGAATCCGAAAATCTCATTTCTTACTCAGCAGACATCATGCACAAAGGTTTTGAATTAGATGAGAAGTCTTCTATTAAATTTTGAAGAGAATCAAAGTACCCTCTTTCTGTTTGAGATAAAGCACTTCAGTATTAATCATTCTAGACTGGATGACGGACAATTAGTCATCCCAGATTCCAAATGATGCGAACTGTACCATTCACTTAATAGAAGTCTGGGAATGTATGATTAAAAATAGTTCTGCACTTTCTGAGCATATGACACTGCTTTGCACTGTTCCACACTACTGGTCTACCTTTGCCCAAAGTTGGCAACTGACTTGCAGTGACTCCAAAGACTTTCAGGCTGAGATGAGTCTTTTTCTGCTTTCCCACATCATGTTGTCCTGCACTGTGTGCTGCCTGCTTCATGGAAAAGGAGGATTCACTGCTATAATTTGCTCCTTTTTAAAAGGGCATGTGTGCTGCGAAGTGATGGAAGTATTTCTGGTGGAAGGTAGGGAATGAATGAGTCCCTTCATCTTGAAAAAGGGGCACAGCAGCATCTCCACACTACAACAAGCAGCAAAATGCCCATCCAGCAAAAAGTAAAACAAAGGCACTGTGCTGAATAATGGGGATCGTTGTGGAGTTTCATCTCTGTAGCGATCCTTGTGCAATCACTTCCCACGTGGCAATATAATTAAAAGTAATGGTGGAAGACAAAACCGCCACAAACATTATCTTCAGAAGAGCACAGAGCAAGTGCTTCACTTTTACTGTAAATGGCACCACCAGGCAAAGTGTGGTTTGTTTACACAGTCAAGAGTCATAGAGGGTTGTCTAGTCTAACCTCCTTTTGACTAAAAAGCATCCATGACAAGTGGCCATCCAACATCTGCTTAGAAAGTGAAGAGGAGCCAACCTTCCGAGGGAGTCTGTTCCACTTCGGATGCTACTGTCCCAGACCTGTTGTCCTGAGACAACAGCCACATTGCACAACCAGCTGAAATAACTTAACCTGCTAGGTTAATCTCTCTCTGCCCATAAGGCACTTGACAGGACTCTTTTTACAGTACCAGACAGATGCATAAAAATAAGCTTTTCTAGCTTCTGATAGACCAATCTGCATGGGGGTTGGGGTGTGCAGTCTTTATCTACATAAACCAGGAATTCCAGAGTTTTTCATTCTGGACTTATTGGGTCACTCCATGGACTTATATCTATGAAGTTGTAAACAAATGACTTTGCCAGTGTTTAGTCTAGGATTTTGGACTTTATTTTAAATGGTATGTTTGGAAATGTCAGTGCCATTCAGCCTGGTTCTGGAGAGGCCTGCAAATGTTCTCTTTCCAGCTCTTGGCCACAGGTCATTGCTCTGCTACTTTACCAAAGCCCCACAAATGCATAGGCATTGGATTACTTTGTGCACGTGTTAACCTTTTCCGAGCAGTTAAGGGCCCTGAAATGGGAAATTATTTCCTATCTGTGGCTTATATTATAGCAAGTCTCTTCCTGGAAATTGAAATCGGCCCATTCCATCTTCAGGCAACGACCATGTAGCTGTTATAAAATGGTCTCCAGAGGTCAAAAGAGGGGCACAATGCTATAAAGTTATTGAGCAATGTGCCCTTGAGAGTATGAACTGTGACTAATGTGTCTGCTTTGCTGTGTTATGTATTCCCCTTCACTGTTCCAGTTTCATTTAGATTCAGTAAAGCTCAGTGTTCTACTGCCACGTTATTGTGACAGATGAAAGACTATTTTAAATGCAGAAATCAAGAAAGAAAATTGACCCAGTCTACCTGGGTCAAAATCTCAAGGTTTCAAGGATGTTTCTTATGTGTTTGGTGCAGATAAAAACAAAAAATACATGCTGTAGAACTCACCTGCTGTGCCAAGGGGATTCAAGATGGCACTTCACCTTGTTCTCTAAGGCTGTGTTCTTCAACCTTTGGTCCAAAGATGATGATGTACTGCAACCCGAATCATCCCTGACCATTAGCGAAGCTGGCTGGGGACGATGGGAGTTGTAGTCTAGCAGCATCTGCGGACCCACACTCAAGCACTGCTCTGCAGGCATGCTTGCACAATTGTGTCCTTCTGTCCCCTTCTTTTCAAACTTATGGAAGAGTGTAGTGATGTCCATAAGCATGCAAAGTTTGTATTGCCCTAGCCTGTAATTCTATAGCATTCTGTACATAGGCTGCAGAATAAGCAGAAATGGATTGTTTTGAGACTGATGTGTGTATGTGGAGGCTTGTTAATGACCCACATTACTGCTTAAAATGCATCAGAATCCAATTTCTCAGACTCCCTCCTTGACTTGACCAACTGGGCTCTTAAACCTTTTATTTAATGACACTGGTTTAAAAAAAAAACATTTCCCCTCTCCAGGCTTCACCTCAGTTGTTGTATTCATTTGAGCACATATGGTAATAGCAAAGAAATTATAAAAATTAAAGTAACAATATGGTGTTGGGTGATCAAATATTGATGATAGCAAAAGTCTTGAGGGGAGCTAGCTGAAGAGGAAATGAACCAGTTCAGTTTTGAGCGCAGTACTAAGAAGTATCTGCAAACAGAATGCACATATCTCCTAATGTACTAATTTAGTCACTGTGCTCTGCAGGCAAGGGCCTCCTGCAGTTACCATCTTATCAGAAGGTCCATTCTGTGAAATAGACAGCAATCAGACCTTTAGTGTCGTGGCTCCTACCTTTTGGAATTCCCTCCTCTTGAATATCAGACAAGCACCATTTCTGTTTTCTTTTTGGCACCTAACTTGAGCACCTTCCTCCTTCAACAAGCCTTTTAACTTGAGATCTTTCCTAGTCTGCATCTGTACTGGAATGGTTTTAAAGATGTTTTTATCGCTGCTTCCTTGTCGCCCTGGGCTCCTTTGGGAGGAAGGGCAAGATGCAAATAAACAGCACAAATAACACAGAGAGAGTGCACACACAGAAATGCAAAGGATTTTCATGGGTTCATTTATTTTGCGCTGTGAAATAGTGGGGATATAAGCCAGTCACAGAATGCAGTGGAGATAAATTGTGGGATGGGGCTGCCTTTTGTATCAGGATAACCGCCCTTATCAGGAAAATTGTGCTATTTCCAAGATTGCGAAGTGCTACCTTTCACACAGGTGAGAGGGTATCTCTCCTAGTGTGGTGTAGTGGTTAAGAGTGGTGGACTCTTAATCTGGGGAACCGGGTTCGCGTCTCCGCTCCTCCACATGCAGCTGCTGGGTGACCTTGGGCTAGTCACACTTCTCTGAAGTCTCTCAGCCTCACCTCACAGAGTGTTTGTTGTGGGGAGGAAGGGAAAGGAGATTGTGAGCCGCTTTGAGACTCCTTCGGGTAGTGATAAAGCGGGATATCAAATCCAAACTCCTCTTCTTCTTCTCTGTAGCATGTAAAAGCCCTATTCCCCTCCCCTCTAGCATGCACTTTCCTGGGCTGTTAAGGGACTCGTTGGTCTATATCAGGCATGTCCAAAGTCCGTTATGGGAACCTAATTCGGCCCAACAACATTGGGGTAAAATTGTAAAAAACATTTACAACATCTTCAATCCTAAAAAAGCTCAACAACATTGGTTGGCCCTCACACATGTTCACTTCATCAAATCTGGCCCTCTTTGAAAAAAGTTTGGGCACCCCTGGTCTATATGCACCTCCCAAATGACTGTTCACCAGCAGCCATCTGACAGTCAGGGAGCCTAAGGTTGGAGCATGCAGGTATGATGGGCATAAATAAGCCAAGGTTGGGAGGGGGAGAAAAACAATTACCATCACTTATGATGATAGATCGTAATTCTTTAGATCCTAAAGGCATAAGATTCCCCTTTTCTCATGCAGGCACTATAGCTAACATAAGGGTGGGTTGTGCCTTCCCAACCTATTTTTATTTTGTCTTTCCATATCTATTAAAAAGTACTAATTGGCAGACATGCCTTAATACACACAGGGAGAGGATATTGGACCTCCTGCCCTTTAGCTTGCGGTGTATTTTTGGATACTTTTGACACACAATCACTGCCAAAAGCTTCAAGGGCGTACTCAATTGATCTAAACTTTATTCATGAACGGTGCTAACTGCAGTAGCCACACTCTCGTTTCTGAGCATGTAGACAGTCTGTCTCCACTTAAGCAGCAGTGTGAGCATTTATATAAAGTATTAATTTTGAGGATTTGTATACTGAATTATTTCACTTTTTGTGTTTAATGTCAGTTAGAGTGCTGTATGATTCTGTCTTGTCTTCTGAAATGATATAACCAAGTATCAAATCCATATTTTTTCATTCTTTAACGAGGAATTTAAAATCTCGCTCCAAAGTTTTTTACCTGGAATAATAAAATTGCATCCTTTAAAAATGTTTTTGTATACTATAAAACTGCTGACTTGGCAATAAAACATGCATAGATATTTTTCTCAGGCAATTGTAATATCACTAGTTCTCATGACCATTGTATTATAGACTAAACAAGAATAATTTTTCTTACACTAAATGGGTCGGTTGTTATTTTATTACATTTCTGTGTGCATAAATGCTGGGTGGGGAATCCATGGCCTTCCAGATGTTGTTAAACTACAACTCCCATGAGCCCCAGTTAGCATGACCATTGACCCGAGATGATGGGAGTTATAGTTCAGCAACATCTGGAGGATGATATGTTCGATATCCCCCTGCTGCAGAACCAACACCAGTAGAAGCGATGCAGCTGTTGGAAGAACAATCACACTTGTTGTTCGTGTAGAGCTGGCTTCTTCGTTAGCAGTGGGAAAGTTACTGCATAGCATGGATTATGTATTGGTGCAGAAATTACATGGGTAGTGACAAAGCTACCTAATAACTTCACAGCTTTCCAGAATTGTTTGGGGAAGGACATTGATTTTATCATATATTCAAGGTATATACACCACTGAGAACCTAAATAATGTGACTCTTGGTGTATGGCAGTGATGGCTAACCTTGACACCCCAGATGTTTTGGAACTACAACTCCCATCATCCCTAGCTAACAGGATCAGTGGTCAGGGATGATGGGAGTTGTAGTCCCAAAACATCTGGAGTGTCAAGGTTAGCCATCACTGGTGTATGGAGTGGTACAAAAGGTATACGTGAAACAGAGAAGGGCTGGTTGTGCAATGAAAATGTGGAGAGTGAGAGATCTCCCCCCTCCTTTTACTTGGAACCTTTGACATGTCCATGTTCAATGCAATCAGTTAAATTGTCTCTCTTCTCCTCCTACTTGTTACTGAGAGCCAGAATGCTGCACTGGCTAGGGTGTTGAACTTAGAACAGGAGGACATGGGATCAAATTCTGCTCAACTGCAAAGCGCACTAGGTCTCCACGCCCTACCCCTTCCTCCCCTGACCTGTCACATGTTGAGTGCAAAGCTCTGCATGTTCAGCTCAACATGACTAGAATCCTTCTTCAAACCTGTACGCTGAATGTGCAAATGCCAGGAAGGAGGGTGGGACTGGCATAAATGGGAGACCTGGGGGTGGAACCAGAATGTGCGCCTTCTACAAATTACACATTCAAAAAAGGCTTCTTCCCATACATATACCACCAGTAAAAACTCTCAAGGCAGGATTCCTTTAAAATTATCCCCTGACAAAATAAACAAACAAAAACTGGAAATCTTTGTCCTATGTCCTGAAACACTCAGGACGGCCTCTTAGAGATTCAGAAGAACTCTAAGGCTTGAAGAAAATTCTGTAAAACATCTGGTAGTCATTTAATGGTTAGGGCTGACTGATCTCTTTATATACACCCTCAGCACTGAATTAATTTTTTCTGTCTTTACTGTTATACTTTATTATATTCTTTCAGCTCCTGAGGGCTGAACATTGAACAATCACCTTCTTTAAAACAGATGTTATACAATTAGCATAGAATTGTAGCAGGTCCCATACATCACCTTAAAGGGCTGTCAGCTAAAGCTGTGTTAATGTGCATGCATAATGCATCTGATGGGGGAAGTGCTCCCCCCCCCAATGAACAACTTCCTTACAAGATAGGCAAAAATCTGTGCCCTCTTGCTAAAGTACTTATTTCCCTTGTGCAATAATACTCTATGCATTATTGAAAAGTTTTAAAGCAGTTGCTAGTGGTGGAGGAGGGGAGAAGACCTTACCTTGCAAATAGTGATGATAATGAAATTCCACAAAGTCATGCTTCATTACTGTTTACAACTTTGGGGTGTCTTCTGTATGAGAGCACCCTGTAGGACCAGGAGGATTTAGAGCATGATCCACAATACTACTTTACAGTGCTGATGTGATGGAATTCATCGCATCTCTGTGTTAACTAAGGCAGCTTCAAACATTCCTCGCTGCTAAATATTATACAGCCCAGATGCCATGCACTGGTACTCTCTTGTTTCTGGTCTGAACTAATTGGAAGAAGGCCAGGCACTGCTTAAAAGGAAACACCACCTCTCTCATTGGAGTCTAATAGTTTCAGCCACCAGCTTGTTTGGTGATGAAAGATTGTATTCACTCCCTGCCATCTAATCTAGTAATCCCTCGGGTTTTGATCCAAGCAGAAGATTGGGAACACCGAATTGGGCAAACAAATTATGTGGATGTCCACTACTTGGTAGCAAAAGGCACAGCTGATTATTACTTGTGGTGGGAAGAGGGTTGAGCATGAGACTCAACCCACAATGGGCAAAAGATTCCTGCATTGCAGGGGGTTGGTCTAGATGACCCATGTGATCTTTTCCAACTCTACATTTCTGTGAATCTCCATATATACAAAGACAGTGCTCAACATGGAGCCAAGTGAGATATATTGTTGACGAAATGCTAATGAAAAATTGCTGCTGGTGATTCAGACTAGAGTGAGGGAGAGTGGATTTAAATCCCCACTCAGCTGTAGAGCTCACTTGGGGCCATTCGCTCTCACTTCCATGTGCCTCATAGTATTGTGGGGATAAATGGGTGGGTGGGAACCATGTGCGCTGCCTTGAGCTCTTTGGAGGAAAAGTGGGGTTTAAATCTCTTTAAAATATACACCTCACGTGTCAAAGCCCAAGGTAAAGAGGTGTGTCTTCAGCATTTGCCAAAAACTGTATAGTAAAGCTCCCCTCTGGGGAGGGAGTCCCACAGTTTATGGGGCTGCCACAAAGAATGCTGTTTCACAGACTACACACACCACACATCTGAGGGCGGTGGAACCATATTCAAGGAACAGACACAGTGGCTGAATTGAGACTGTTCACCCTTCTATAGCAAATATGTAACTGTACATAATATTGCAAATGGTTTCCTTCCTACTTCAAATACTTTATTTTTTAATTTTTAAAAAAAGGTTTAAACTCCCTTTTCTCACTCCATTGAAGTCAGGTAGAAGCACAGTGTTATCTGTATTTTGTGTATTTAAAGGTTTGTGAATCTGTTTTGTTACATAAAAAGCTTTGAGTTTCTGGGGCCCGAGGCTTGGGACATCCCTTAAGAGGAATCCTTCTCAAGATACGCTGTTTCTAGTTCTGGAGGGTTGGGGCAACTCTCCAGAACGGCTTGGAAGTTGGTGCAGGGAACAACTGCAAGGAGAAAGGGTTAATTATAATTACCTTTCACCAGAAATGGAAAGGCAACTCAGGATCTAAGCCAAAGTTTGTTTGTAGCCTTTGTCAGTAAATTTAATGGGATTCAGAATTGTTACACTTAAAGTAAAGCCCTTTTACTTTATTGCTCAGAAGAAGCAGAGTAAATTTCCCAGCACAGGCTCTTTGTTAAGCTGCAGGTTTTCTGCTGTTGCAAGCTCACTGCTTTTGTGTTTTTCTTCAGCTGAGAAACTGGACTGTTGAAGAACTTCAAAGAAGACTCGGGGCGCTTGACCCCATGATGGAGCAGGAGATAGAAGAAGTTCGCCAAAGGTATCAGTCGAAACGGCAGCCCATTCTTGATGCCATTGAAGCAAAGAAGAGACGCCAGCAGAACTTCTGAGGAAAGCCTGCCAGTAGAATAGATATCCATCATCCCTAACAATAAACTGTGTTTCTATGACTACTGTGTAGGTGGATTTCTGTTTTAAATGGTCCGGTTTTCACGTGACACTAAGCCAAGCCATAGCTTAGCATGAACAAATTCCCAGAGAGGAGATGGTGGCTTTGTTCCTACTCTGGTCAATCTGCTGGGCTGCACCGAGCAAAGCCATGATTTGGCTTAGTGTGTCCTCTGATCCCAGTCTTGTGATTTAGCTCTCACAGACAAACCACATGCTGTAACCAAGGTTTGTCCTATGGTTTGTGATTTGGAGAGAGCTAAACCATCAGCCCAGGTTCAGAAGACACATTAAATCGAATCGCAGCTTAACTCAATTCAGTGCAACAGCAACATGACCAGGGAGGAGCAAAATGCCTGCTTTGTGTTAAGCCATGGCCTGGCCTAGCGTTGTGTGCAAACGATGGCAATGTGTTAGCAAAGCAAAGCAAGCCAGTGGCTGCTTCCTCCATTTACTGTAGCACCTTTTCAAACTCAGGAATGCCATTATGTGGAGTCCTCATGAACAGATTATGCTTGTGTTTCAGTGTTAGATGTGTTCTGAATAGATTGCATGTTGCTTCAGAGAAGTCCTGTTACTTTTGGAGCCAGTCTGGAAACAGACTAAAAGAATGTTGGTGCTCAGGTGGCCAGTCAGTCTCACAGGCCTGTTTTCTGCCTTGTGGGTTTATCCCATACTGTGGTGTAAGGCTGCCTCATTGGTTCATGAAGAAAACAAAGTAGGTAAAATACTATCTTTTGTTGGATGCACTTAGGTTGGACTGCAAGGATGCAAACGTATGCTTCTTTTTGTGAAACTCTTTTAAGTGCTTGTGAAACCAGAAACCTTGCACACTTGTCTGTTCGCCTAATTTGGCCCAATAAAAGATGCATAGCTTAACTTCCGTATCTCCTTTATGCAGCAACCACTTTGTATTAAACTGCTCCCTCTTTAAACTTCCCCCTGTTACTGTTTAATGGTACTCTGGAAATAGGTTTTTAAAAGAAAAGTGATTCACTGGCAAAAATATGCAACCTGCTCCAGCGTTTGAAAAGGAATATAAACTCTTTTTGTCCCTTCCAAAAGCCTCTAAAAGTCCCATGCCTTACATCCCCCCTTTTAAAGCATTGAATTTCAGGCTTATGTTTATATCATTTCCACTGTGTACTTTATGAGTGAATGCTGATAACGTTTGAGTGATTTCTTGGTATTTTTTAAATATATTAATGTGAAACCAACCCATCACTCAAGAAAACGTGAATCCTACTTTGTATTTCTTCAGAATTCCTTGCAGCAGAGGAATGTCAAAAGTACATGCAACTCAGGAAATTAGGAACTCTCTTGAGATAATGAAAGATTTGAAATATTTAAGGAATTGTGAATGTTTATGGGCTTTGCTATTTTGAGCTTAATTTGTTTGAGGCTTGCAATATTAGTTTTAAATTTTAAACTAGAATGTGTTTTTCTGTTTGTTTGGAAAGGTTAAGGACGTCAGTTAAGATTAAAATAACAATCTGTTGGCTCAAAAGAATAATTTCAAAATGCCCTTTTAGGAAAAGCTTGATGTGTCAAGCTTAATAAAGCAATTTCATTCATTTCTAAGCAGTGGGATTCCTGCTAAAATAAAGTGTGCGAGAGTCTGATGCTCTGTGCAATTCTCACTCATTGCTGTTGGATTTGCACAAGAGAAATTTATGATGGAATCTGCCTGTGGTTATTGGCCTCCCCAGGTTTCACAAGTATCAGAACACAATGACCAAGCTCTATAAAAAGGCCTGTTGCTTCAACATGTGAATTAAGGGAGCACAAGAGTCTTTCAGTCCAGCAGCAGCCCCCCTGTGCCTCATAAATTGCTCCTCAGAGGGCCCCATGACCTTCAGAGGGTGCATAGGAAGTGGGTAGCTAAAATGTCACATTTGTGGCTGGAAGGCGACATGCCTGTTGCATCCTAGCCAGTCTCTACAGTTCTTGATGTTGCAGTGTGATAAACTGGAACTGGAATAAAGGCAGAAATGTGCAGATACACTTCCATTCTTGCTGCTCAAGGCCTGAAAATTATTTGTGAGAGCCCATGTGTAACTTCTGTTTTACTCTGGTTGCAGCAGAGGATTAAACATTCTGGTACTAACCTTTTAGGGTGGGTGTGGGGAAGAGATCATGACCTAGCCTCCAATCTCTCCTCTTCACTTATCCCAGCTGCACTGTGGCCGTTAATGCTGTACTCTCATCCCAGTTGCACCATAGGCCATCCATTCTTTTGCATGTGGTGAGTGTGACCTGAACCAAGTTTCATATGTTTCATGAACTAGTGGGGAATGGTGAAGTCATCCAAGCCCTTCCTGTGGCTGAAGGAAGTTTGTCATCATTGTAAGCAGAGCCCAAGCTCTCTTCAAAAATCTAGGGAAGCATTGCTGTTAAGACCACCTGCTGAAGAGCAGTAGTTTGGTTGCCAGTGTTTCTGTTTCTAACGACCTGGCCAAGGATATATTTGGCTTAGCCCAGATCAGGGGTGGGGAACCTCTGGCCCTCCACATGTTGTTGTGACTCCCAACACACAAGGACGCTGGGAGCCAGTGCCCAGGGATGATGGGAGTTGTAGTCCAGTGGCAGCTGGAGGGCCACAGGTTCCCCATCACTGCCCTGGAGGGAGAAGCCCTAAAAAAGCTGAGCAGAAATTAGCAAACCAGTTGTACAAGTTCAGTGACAGAAAGAGAAGTATTAAAATAAACCAAAGTAATTATGTTCCCTGTAAAGCCATGCTGATCAGCTGCTGTTTAAGTATGTACAGTTTGCAACGCAAGCTAACCTTTTGAAATACTCATTTTTGTTAATGGTTCTAGCAAATAGAAATCTGCCATGAAAGGCTAGAAAGCCAGTCATTTGCAATTTAACTATGGAGGTGCAAGCAAAGGCGTAAAGTGAGGGGATGCTACCTGCAGCAGAAATGTGCTTTATTTACTGCGCAAGTAAATTTATTTTGCACCCCCATCTACTGTTTCCTTGCTTTAAATGCAACTTTTGACATATGTGAATCAGGTGGGAGGACCTTTCTCAGTAATCTGTGAAGCCAGATGGCTGCTAAAGTGGGTGCCTTTTGCCTCTGGCTATGATGCCTACCCCACAGTATGACACATTCAGGTATTAAGGTGAGTAACTTGCTCTCACATAAAGGAGATGGTCCTTTAGCTGGGAATCTTTGCCTTTACAATATGTGCCATGGTAGCAGGGAAATACATGTGTTTGGGATGTCTTGTCTGCAACCAGCCAGAATCTTAATGAGTCTCCTAATAAAATATTACTATTTTTGTTGTGGAAGCAAGTGATTGAAAAAGCACAACAGTCTCAGTAATATAGTCCCCCCCCCCATCTAAAAGATATGAGAATGAATAGCTGGATTCCTGCTATTATAGTTCAGCATTAGCAAGCCATCTTCAGTAAATTCAGCCTAATCAAAGACTCCGGCTCTCATTTTGAATTCTTATGCAGGAATATATCACTTCATCTATCACCCAGATTGTAATTTTAGGGACTTCTTCTGAAAGAATGCTGTCCAGAGCAAACAGTGTTTAAAGCAAGGTATTCATATACTTATGAAATCTCATTCTCATGGTTGATGGGTCCATAAGCACAGCTTGAAGCATTCCGGATAAGCTGCCATATTTTCTTCCTACCGCCCTAAATCAAGTGTTTGCTGTCGGTTCTGTGAGAGACTTAAATGTGAAGTTAGTCGCTTTAATGTTTTGTAATGAAGTTAGCACATCATATCCAGTGTAACTTGAAATTTCTCTTTTGTAGAGATTTGTCTGGTTTGTACATATTAGAATGGATTGGAATCCTTAGTTTGTATATGTATGAAAACAACTTTTTATTACATGTTCCTTTTGAGTATGATACAGGAAGTTCTTGGTTTTGAGTTTTAAACACTTTGCCTTATTTGTTTAATAGGACAAAATAAACTGTTCCAATAAAAAAAGTTTGGTTTTTATGGTTTAAAAGATACTTATGTGACCTAAGTGTATGATAACTAATGTTTCCGCAGAACAGGATCTACTGGAAGATATTGGGATGATTTGCAGTACATTTGTTCATTCTCAGTTGTTTAATGATAGGAGCAACAGCAACAAAACTGATGTACTGAAATGAGGAAAGCTTGGTATTACCAGGAGTGAATGTTTTTGTGAAAGGACTGTGAGTTCCAATTAGTTCTAGTACTGAAAACAAAATTCCTCAGATCAAGATAGTTTAAGACTAAAGGTGTTGTTTGTTTGTTTGTTTGTTTGTTTGTTTGTTTGTTTGTTTGTTGTTATATTTTGCACTAGTTTCTAGTTGGTAGATCCCAGGGTTCTAATTTTTTTAACAACGGAGATCCTGCAAGCCTTAAGTCTAATACCACCTAGTGACTAAAATGTGCAATGACACTAGCCGTACAATATGTATGCCTACTCAGAAGTAAGTCTCACTGAGTTCAGTGAGGCCTAATTGCAGGTAAGTGTGTATCGAAATCTATACAGTCGTACCTTGGATCCCGAATGCCGCAAACCCGGAAGTGAGTGTTCCAGTTTGCAAATGTTCTTTGGAACCCAAATGACTGGCACGGCTTCTTTGGCTTCCGATTGGCTGCAGGAGCTTCCTGCAGCCAATCGGAAGCCGTGCCTTGGTTTCCAAATGTTTTGGAAGTCAAATGGACTTCCGGAATGGATTCCGTTTGACTTCCGAGGTACCACTGTATCTTGGTCCATGTGCATCGATGGAAGACTCATTTGTGTTCCAGGAGGATGGAGTCAAAGACTGCAAGAAGACATTCCAGCTCTTTCCCATTTGACTTTATTGCAGCTGGTTTGCAAGGAGCAATTCAAGGACACTGCCAGTCAGCATCTGAGCAGCCAGCCAGCAACTAAATACCTCCAAAGAAAAACTGGGAAGAGAGAGGGGCAGACTTGCATGCTCTGGTGTGTCAGGATGTGAATGAGAGCAAAGCATTTCTAAACCAAACATACCCTATATACTCAAGTATAAGCCTAGTTTTCCAGCACATTTTTTTGTGCTGAAAAAGCCGCCCTCGGCTTATACTCAAGTGAGGCAGGCAGTGGCTCCTATGAAGCTTTCCCAGGTTTTTTGTGGTAAAATTGGGTGCCTCGGCTTATATTCGGGTCGGCTTATACTCAAGTATATACGGTATCTCCGAAACAGCCTCCAGCTTCAACTGTGCTTTGCTGAACAAAAAGACCTGCAGGCATTTGAAGATTGCTCTGTGCAAACTATGAACTGAATTGGATTGGGTTGTAGCAATCTGCAAAATTGGCAGGCATTAGCCATATGAATAGGGAGACTATGCATTCAGAGGGCAGTCTTCTATTTGAAGGGCCATCAGAGGAAAGACATCTCCTTGAAGACATCTTCTGGTTGAAGTGTTGCCCATTTCAAGGCTGGTTCAAAGATAACTAACTCTTTAAGAAGAGAGAGCAGCAGGCAAGGCAGGATTGAGGTGCTTGAGAGTTGTGGTGCAATTCCCCAAATAGGGTTCCACTCTCCCAGGAACGGAACACATGGAATAAGGTATCACAAAATAAGTCACGTGGTGTTTCAAAAAAAGTTACGGCATAAGCTTTTGTGGACTGACAAAAAAATTATTGAGCCTGTAGAGCAGGCACGGCTAAACTTGGCCCTCCAGCTGTTTTGGGACTACAGCTCCCATCATCCCTAGCTAACAGGACCAGTGGTCCGGGGATGATGGGAATTGTAGTCCCAAAACAGCTGGATGGCCAAGTTTGGCCATGCCTGCTGTAGAGGCTCAAAAAACATTTTGCCAAACTTGATTTAAAAAATGACTTGAGCATGTGTAGTTTCACATTTTTAAATCACTTTCACTTAAGTCATTTTTTTTTTTTTTGCTCACTTCATCCCTTGGGCCAGTCACCAACTCTCAGCCTGGCCTACTGCACATGGCTGTTGTGGAGATCTATAAGAAAGTATAAAATTTCTGCAAAGGGAGCAATTTGTGCTTGTAGGCATCAAATTTTGTTCCTTGAACCAGAGTGTTGCATGTCTGTACTATTAAGTGCCATGTTTTTCTCTTCCCTTCTGCCCAAATTAGCACAGGTAATTGGCTTCAACCAATCTTAATCTGGCCTGATTATTCCACATTCTAGATGCATAAATCCTGCTTGTGTTTGATGGTGCTTGCTCCCAAAGTAGTGTGTACAGAGGACTGATTCCTAAGGAGCTATTTTAGACCAGTAACCACTGGGGATGGAAGGCTAAGGAAAGCAGGGTGTTCTGTTTTCATTTCCCCACGTCACACCTCTCACCAGTCCTGTGCGCTCCTTGAATGCTTTTGCCTGGCTGGAGGAGACATGCACACCCCTTTGTGGTGGTAACATAGCTTACTATACAAAGTTAAAGGGTCACATCTGTTGCTGCAAACTGGCATGCATGGAAGGTTTCGCCATGAGGGAATGAGAACTGGAAAATAACATATCTCCCTTGGCTAGATTTGCTTTTTTAAAGCCCACAGCAATGGTGCAGATCAATGCTTAATACGTTATTGAAAATGGAGCCAGCCAACTACCATTTGGCTTGACCAGACTGCAATTCATTCTCCTATACATCTCTGGCTTCTGGACGAGTGCATGGTAAGGGGAAGGGGCAACAGGAGAAATGATGGGGGGAGACAAGAAGCCCCATGTGGTTCTTACTGGAGCAGAGGAGTCTTGCTTTTAAAGGTCTCTGAAATGCGCTCTGCCTTTCTTGAACTCCACTTGGTTTCACAGTGCAAAGCCTTAACGCAGCGCTGTGGTCCTCTATTAAAGTGCAGCAGCCAAAATTGCAGCTTCTGTGCCTGGAAGACGGCGTGCTAATGGATCTTTGGAAAGACAATAATGTAAAATGTATGAAACACCTGCCCGCTCAATGGCATCAAGCCTTTGGAGTGAAGCATACATTCTTGTGGCAAGAGGGACCTAGGGCACTTAAGAGAGCATGGAATTAAAGTAGACAAGGTTCTAAATAAAAACACTTAAAGATGGCAGGCGGGGAATCCTTAAAGCAGGGGTGGAGAAGTTCTCCAGATGCAGCGGGACTGTAGTTCACATCATTCCTGATTGATGGCCATGCTACATGGGTGTGATAGGAGGAGGCTTAAACTATCCCTGGCTTTAAAGCGTGTCTCCCTTAAGAGTTGACCTTAAGCCAGGAGTGAGTAGAGGCTGATCTAGAAAACAGCTGGATACCCAAGTTTGGGAGGCCCTGTGATCTTTGGATGAAGGGCGGTATGCAAATTTAATTATGCCATTTCTATGCTCTGTTTCACACACACACACACACACACACACACACACACATTGATTGCTTGGAGAACTTAATTGCAAAATTCCAATTTTGAAGGATGGTTGTTTCTATTCTTCTATTGTTCCAGAAAGTATACATTTGATAGATTTTCCTTTAAATGCAAACTGAATCAAATCTCTCCCCCACCCCTAGTCCTCCCTCTCTCATGGATATATGAAGATGCCTTATTGACAAAAAGTGTGAGTTTTAATGGAGAGAAGTCAGTATTGCGGGAGATATGCCAGCTCCCACATTTAATAAGCACAGGGGGTGGGTTGGGGGAATTTCACTTTCAAGAAATCAGTTCCTCTAACCAGAGGCATTTCTGTTCCTTTGACAGTTTCTTGGTAGGAAGTTACTTGTATCGTGCTTTTCAGAGCCCCTGTAGGGGATAAAGGATAGACTGGCATTGATGATTGAATCTCCTCTGTCAAGTTAGAATCTCCTGGACCTATGGATTTTAATTCCCACAATGCCTAAAAGGCATCCATTTTTAATAATGGCAAAGAAACCGGTGCCAGAAGGGATATATTTCTTATTTGTGTTTATTAGTATTGAGACTTTCATGACAGATGCTGAAATTGCATTCCATTTAATATCAAGAGGAGGAATGTTCTGTAACTTAAAAGAGAGCACCTTGCTTTGAGGTGATCAGCAGAAAGTGAGCGCATTCATCTACCAAATACGAGTTTCACTGAGGGTAGACAGCTTCTGTTCTCTTCCTCATGCCTACAAAAGTCATACCAACACTGGGTTGCCAACTTTTCAAACTGCCCCTGCAGCTATGCTTTGTGAGGTGGTTTGATCTGCGGCAACTAGAAGAGGGTTAAATCTTATCTTGATGCTGCTTTTAAAAAACCTTCATTTCTACAGATCAAAGAACTGCTAGAGGGTGTCAGGGGGTCTGGCCCCACCAACCTGTCGAAGTGGCCTTTGTAGGCAGGGGCAGGTCAGGATCTAACCCACTGACTGGATCCAGTTCCCCAGCCCTGGTTAAAAGAAGAAGAAACCTCCATCATGGTAAAGCCAAGTTCAGCAAGTTCAAAGGTGAGCCCCTTGGAACTGTTGGCCGATGGCCATCTAGACCTGGCATTGCAGCTTTAAAATTGTACCACATTGCGAACCGACTTAATTTGCAGTTTCTAAAACAATACATGGACATCAATGTAGTTACCCTTTGGAATTTACACTTCTCCACTAATTCTATTATTAGGTTTTAAAATAAAGTGAACAGGTTATTTAACTGGCTCGAATTACGCCACAGCCAGCTGTTTCAGCATTTTGTATTTAAATATAGTTCTTCTAATTTTAGGTTGAGATAGCTGGTTCCCACAGGCTGGAACTAAATGCAATTGGATGAGTTGTTCCTTTAAAAGAATGAAAGTGAGGGTCACAAACGACTGGGTATTTCCTTCCACTCCTTGTTCTGACAGTTCAAATCACTATTTTATTCTATTTTTAAGGGTGTCCAAGTGCAGTGGAGGACAGAGCCCCATCGACTGGTGGGAGCTGTAGTTCTGCAACATCTGGAGGACCACTTTTGACCTAAGTAGACTGGGAGATGGATAATGCTTCCTTAGGGCAAGAGGCACTGTTGTCCATATTATAATGGCAGGCTCACTTTCATAAACCTTGACCTAAAATGGAAATAAGACCAGAGTGCTTACAGCAGGGATGGGGAACCCATGGCCCTCCAGATGTTTAATTACAGCTCTCATTATACCCAAAACAAAATAAAAAAATTCCTTCCAGTAGCACCTTAGAGACCAACTAAGTTTGTTCTTGGTATGAGCTTGTTTTGACTATGGCAGACCAACACGGCTACCTACCTGTAACTGGAACTATGGAAGGCACCACATTGAGCCGCATGAAATGGAAGTCCATCAACCTCACCAAGAAACTTGCACAGGTACAGACCGACATCTTCTTTCTGACTAAATGCAAGAACCTGGACATTATACCCAAGGGTCTTAGAATTAAGAACTCTCTACAATCAACTTATCCCACTGATTATGCAAGAAAACTAGGTATCTGAAGAAGTGTGCATGCACACAAAAGCTCATACCAAGAACAAACTTAGTTGGTCTCTAAGGTGCTACTGGAAGGAATTTTTTTTATTTTGTTTTGACTATGGCAGACCAACACGGCTACCTACCTGTAACTCATTATACCCGACATTTTGCTGGCTGGGTCTGAGGCCAGCAGATCCCCATAACAGACCACCATCCAAATATGGCTGCAATCCTAATCACACTTATTTGGAACTACCGCTATGCCTCCCTAAACTCAACAGGACTTCTTCTGCCTAAATATACATATGATTGCTCTGTAAATCTGTTCTCTCCTCCACCATGGACATCAGTCCAGGTTTTTTCCCCTCCTTCCCTCCCTCATCCACACCCTTTCCCCCTCAACATTCAGCTTGATGGAGGGTTTTGGAGAACTCAAAATCTTGCTCATAGTTTTGTGACATTTTGGGTGGTCTGAACGAAAGAACTGCACAACGGGATTTTGAAATGCTTCCAACAGAGCTTCCCAAGCTTTCCCAGTGTAAAAGTGGAGACGAACAAGAAAATGATATTCGATGATGGGTCACTAAGATCTTTAATAAAATATACCATATGCATCCCATGCGTAAATATAAAATTATTGTTGTACATGCTTTTTGATGATCTTGTTGCATAACAGTTTTCCTTAGCATATTTAACTGGCATCTAATATCAAGTACATTTTGCTACCCAACGAATATTGAGGAGCAAATGGGTACTCCTGTATTCAAGTATCTGTAGCATCCTTCTTCAGCAATTTCTTCTCACAACAATGAGCAAAGTCTGGACCATGAATGACCCCATTTGCTTCTTAAGAATGGAAGACGATGGCTCTGATGTTCATGGCTAATGTATTCATGTCCATCATTGTGTTTCTCTTGGAGCCAGCATGAGGTGTGATCTGATGTATTGCACTGTAGTCTCTTGGCTTGAACGGAATTGGGCAAAACAGCTGGTTTCAAGACTGTTTCTTTAAAACCGAGCTACACGAAAGGTGGTTAAACACTTTACACATACAGACATTTTTTAAAGTGCCCAGTTCCCTATTTAGGTCAGTAGGGTTGGTGTTTCTACACGCAGGAATAGGCATTTGCACGCACATCAAGCAAAACATGAATTCAGAAACTTTACACACCATCTTATGAACATGTATGATGACCTATGCTATTGGCTCATCTCTATGCTCTGAAATCTTTCGTGGCTGCTTTGGACAATCTGGGCCTTCAGGATCAAAGTAGACATGGTATCAAATGTGTACCTACATTTGAACAGCAGGTTCTAGAAAATGCAAAAACCTGCTGTGAGGCTGGGAGACAGGAGTTTAACACTTTCTTTGGAAAGTTCAAAATGGCTCCTTCAAAGCTACAAATTGCTTTGGAAGGAAAGTTCCTTTTTATATTATTATTATTATTATTTTATATTTTCTATACTGCCCTTCATCCGAGGATCACAGGACGGTTTACAATATAAAAACACAAAATTGGTGCCCATGGGAGCTTTCTTCCCAATACAAACAGCAGCTTTCAGTGGAGCGATTTTAACCTGCATGCTGCAAAGAAACGTTTGATATTGAATCTAGTTTGGACCTACGGCATCCTTTGGGCTGATTTCACTCACTCACACACACACACACACACACATATACGGCCACAATATCAAACAGGAGTTGTGTATTTCCAACAGCCACCACTGATCAAATGCTACACAGGGAGCATTGTACGGCGCTGCACCACCACTGGAAGAAACTGAAGAAAAGTTAAAAAGCAGAAGACATGTCTGCTTATTTACTATGCATTTCATTTCCTCCCAGATGCTCAGATCACAATGCTTTTCTAAGGGGGCAGTTCACGTGTTTAGTTGATGCACACTCACGAGTGATTCAATTTCACTTTCTTGGTCACACACACAGAGAAAAACAAAAAAATAAACTGAGGCTGCAGTCTTAAACCTACTTACCAAATGAGCAAGCCCCAAAGAATTCAATTCGGACTTACTTCTAGTAGCCCAATGGTTAGGATTGTGCTGTTAGCCTGCTGTCATTTTTAGTAAAGTGAAAATGGGGTGTGGGGACAGAAACAAGCAGGAAAAAAAATCAGAGGCAACAACACAATTACAGAACCCAGGTTCTTTAGTCATTGCAAAAGATAGCACTCATTTCTGTTATGGAAGGGGGGGGGCACCCTACAAAATTATTAGCAGAAACCTCCATATAAAGAATGGCAAAAAGCCACACAGGAAACATCAACTTATTTTTTACTTGCATTTAAATCTTGCCTTGCTTTCTTGCTCAGAGCTGAATTAGCTTCACAAACTCTCTTAAATTCCAAAACAAAATAAAAAAATTCCTTGCATGCACACGAAAGCTCATACCAAGAACAAACTTAGTTGGTCTCTAAGGTGCTACTGGAAGGATTTTTTTTATTTTGTTTTGACTATTACAGACCAACACGGCTATCTACCTGTATCTTAAATTCCAGCGAGAGCTGGTGACTTACCAAAAACACCCTCCAAGCTTCATATCTGAAAGGAATTTGTCTGGATCCAACTTTCCCTGTCATTCTAGCTACTATAGTGCCATATACACAGCTAAAATGGATTCAATGTGGTTGCAACACTATGCTCTTGCTACTACGGTACGTCCCTTTGAATTCACTTACTTCCACACAAACATGCATCATGGCTGGGTTGTAAATCATTTCTGTTTTGGAAAAGCATGCTGTTGAACCTAAATGCTGGTTTTAAATAAAAGGACTGGGAGGAGAGTACAGAAAGGACCTTCTTGGATATGCTATCCTGGCTTCTCCAGAGAATCTCACCTGTTGCTGATATTAACAAATTTTCTGCACCGGGCGAAAACCTTTCTAGTTCCCCTTTTAACATCTGCAAGTTTTAATGTTATTATCGTTTCTGTTTTGTAACTTGCCTTTTGTGGTTTTACAATTTAATGCTTTCTCCCTCATAAACCACCTCAGAAAGATTTATTGAAGGCCGTCGTATAAATTCTGAAAATAAGCATAATAAAATCAGAGCAGGGGACAGATTTGTCTGACTGTCAGATGACGTATAATGGCCAGTTTGCTAGCTAGCTGCAAATTGGACCAGACAAACGCCGAATTAAGTAAGATTCTTTCAGGTCTCTAATGATTGTGCTCAAACCAATGGATGTTTGGCTCTGAATCACTCCAAATCAGTCAATGCTCCCCATGTGGCCCTTTCAGGTTGAATTTTCCATCTCAGCAGTAAGAGTATCTATAAACATTCCATAGCATCACATAAGCTCAGTTAAAGGGCAGTGTTTTGGTCTCTGATGTTTTAAGAACCTGTGCCATCGTAGCTACTCAATCACTGATAAGGGGCAGCTCACTAACTCAATTGGCTTAAGCACGCCTAACTGTGTTCAAGTTTAAGCCTTAATCATGTGCATGGAACTGAATATTTGCTATTCTGCAAATATTATCAGTTCTCTCTCTCCCACTTCTGATTACCCAACAAACCTAGATAAAGGACGTATGTGGTCCTCTTTGTTCAATTACGCCAAAGGTGAACTGCTTGCATTTGTTCATGAAAACGCAGCCTTGGCGCTCAAAGCTCTTATGCTGATGGAAGGAAAGGAACTAAAGCAATTTTCATCATTATAAAGAAGAATGGCAACAGCATTCTGAACTCCAGCGCTTGCCCTGATCGGTTCTAATCTTGGAAAGGGAAGGCTCCGAGATCATTAGATCAGCCCTCAGTTATCAATATTGCAGCTTAATGCAGTTTTTGGCAACTCAGGCCATGGAAGCTTGAATTCCTCTCGACATTTCTCACCTCTTCCCTCTTCTTAGCACTCACAGATCTGGGAGGCAGACACATTAGCTTGCCTGCTCATGATGCCTGCTGATCTGAGAAGGCCACTCGTTGGAAACCACTGAGATTTTCTCCCCACCTTTGTTTTGTTAAAGGGTAGACCAGCCTTCCCCAACCTGCCGCACGCCAGATGTTTTGGACTACGACTCCCATCAGCTAGCCAGTGCAGCTGTGCAGTATGTTGTCTGTGGCTGATGGGAATTCTAGAGACAAACATCTGGAATGCATCAACTTAGGGAAGGAAGGGGTAGACAGAGTCACATCTTTGAATGTGTGCATCACAGCCCCATCACAGGAATAGCCAATCACACACTATTGTCACTTGATGGAACCCTGAGCATAAGAAGAGATCTGCCGGATTAGACGAAGAGGTCCAACTAAAATGGTCCCATTTCCCACTGTGGCTAGTCAGGCACCTCTGGGAAGCCCACAAGCAGCAGATGTTCTAGTTGGTGGCAGGCAATAATCATGCTTTAATAGAGCATCAAGTCCATTGACTTCAATATTGTCTACACTGACTGGCAGCAGCTCTTCTGGCAGGCTTCTCTCCCAGCCTGACCTGGAAATACTGGAAATTGAACCTAGGACCTTCTACCATGTAAAGCAGATGTCCTGCTACTGAGGAAAGTTTTTAATGTTTGATGTTTTGTACTTAAGGGACCGTCTCTCCTGGTATGCCCCAGGTAGGACCTTGAGGTCAACAAATAATAACTTTCTGGAGATCCCAGGTCATAAGGAGGTCAGGTTGGCAGCCACCAAGGCCAGGGCTTTTTCGGTTCTGGCCCCGATATGGTGGAATGATCTGCCACAAGAAACGAGGGCCCTGCAAGAGTTAGCACCCTTTCGCAGGGCTTGTAAAACGGAGCTGTTCCATTTGGCTTTTGGGGTAATTTGAGTGTAACTTTTAAAATTCAAAATTTTTAAGTTTTAAAGTGTATTTTATATCCGTATTTTTAATCTGTGTTTTTATATCTGTATTTGATTGTTAGCCGCCCTGAGCCCGGTTTTGGCGGGGAAGGGCGGGATATAAATAAAAGTTTATTATTATTATTATTATTATTATTATTATTATTATTATGTTTCTCTGTATGCTGGAAGCTGCCCAGAGTGGCTGGGGCAACCCAGTCGAGTGGGCAGGGTTATTACTACTTCTACTACTGTGTTGCTTCACTGTTGCTTGCCACCACCTGGCACCCAAAGGCATACCTGTCACCATAGGGGGAAAGTCACACTTATTTGTGAGGGACTGGGAAATATGTGGAGGTATTTTGAGGAACAAGCGGCTAAGGGTTTAAGGCATTCATTTGTTTAGGGCAGGTTTTGAGAGACCTGCGGCCCCCTCAGATGTTGCAGGACTACAACTCCCATCAACCACAGCCAGCATGGCCAGTGGTCAGTCAGGGATGATGGGAGTTGTAGTCCATCAACATGTGGAGGGGCAAAAATTCCTCATCCCTGGTTTAGAGGGGGAAAGCTTCCTTCCCGTTTCCAGGATTGTCTACAGGTGCAAAGCAATGACAAAGAACATGCCATCTTTGCTGTCCAGAGGCAACCTAATTTACCCCAACACATATATACGCATTTGCTCCGGGGGCTAAAACGAAAAGCAAGAAATGGTGTACCTTCCGCTTGGAGGGGGACAGGCTTCCCCCTCCTTTACAATGATCAATATTGTCACAGTCCCCTGCATTATCTTTCCACATCCAACCTTTTCTTTCTTTGTGCAGCCTTGCAAGTGATTTCACAACAGTTACTACCCCATAAAAAAGTGTTGCTGCCTAGTTTCATTTGTAGCACATCATCAGCGGTAGAGAAAAAGACAATAAACCAACCCTCTCCCATTTACCAAAGCATCTCTTGGCTGGTTGCCTGGAGACCATTTTTAATTGCTATAGGCAACGAGGCAAGCGCCTGTTTCGAAGGACTGCTTTTCTGCTGGTGGACGAGGAGACGGATAAGCAGAATCACTTCGACTACTACGGAGCTCTGCTGCTGAATCGGGACAACAGAAACTGCCTTAGTTATCGTAAGTTGAGTTCATGGCCATTTACTTTTTGATGCTCAAAGGCAAGTGATTGTGGCAGAAGAAGTCTGATTACAAAGCACTCGGCACTGGAGAGAGTTCTAGTTATATTGAGGTCAAGCAGCATAGCTCTCCAAGCCATGGCATTGAGCACACAACTAGACATGAAGTGGGAAATCTGTGATGATGGATCTTCCATTTTTAAAGTTAATAGTGGCTCCAGGGCCTCTTAAACGTGGAGTCAAACCAGCCATTTCCCAAAGTTATTATGGGTCCTTGGAGGGAAGATATACAAGTACGAAGTGGTAGCCAAGTTAATAGTGAACCGGCAGTGGACAAGCTTTGTTATTAGATTCATTACGACTGTGTTAATTGGGCAATTACAAAAGGCGTCCACTAAATTGCCTGTTGCAGTATCACCGAGCAGGGACTATGCAAGCCTTCTAACTACTGTTGGTGCCTGCTTTCTCTCAAGATGCTGTACACCAGAAATGCACTGGGGGGGGGGGGGAGATACATAGTACGCTCACAGCAATTGCTTCTCTGAAGCCATTTGGAGGGTGTCTGAATTGGCCCCGATAGAGGAAGGGATTTCTAAGAAGAACATACCAAATAAGCCAGCATTACAAACGGGCACTGAAAGCCATTCCCGAGCCATTCCAGACAAAACCAGCCCAAGGCTCTGGCGAGTCGTGATAATATGGATATAATTCAGGCAGGCTCATGCGGGTGCTGAAGCCAGATGTAATAAACGGGGGGGGGGGGCTTTTATCTCTCAGCCGAAGGTGCTTTAAGAAGTTGGCTGTCTTCCTTACTGAGCCTGAGCAAATGAAAGGCAGAAGCCTCGAGGCTAACAAAGTATTATGGACTTCTCCAGAGAAAAAAATGAAGAGGTGTTTCCCCACTCCTTACACACACACACACACACACACACACACACACACACACACACACACACCATGATTGGACTTATCTACAGATCCTTCCCCATAAGATTCTGCAGCATTTGTCACGGAGAATGAGGCTGCCAACAGCAGTAGCACTAGGCTGAAGGCCTACACAGAACAACAACACTACAGAACCCTGATCAAACTCCTGCTTTGTTTAATAACAGGAGGACATGTCTACAGTTTAGCCATGAAAGATCTACTAATGACATTATATATAAAGCATAACTTCAAAAAACCTCATACGCTGACATAAGTAATGACCTTTGACCTTGGGTTCCCGGATGTTGATAGTCTGCAACACCCGTCATCCTTGACTATTGACTAAACTGGCTGAGGATGATGGGGGTTGTAGTCCAGCAACATCCAGGGACCCAAGGTTGAAGAACACTGTGCTAGTTTGGGATAGTCCCAGCGATCTTGCTGTAGTCCATAGCATCTGAAGAGCAGCATGTTGCCTACCTCTGGTGTAAAAGACAGGGTCTTTCTGGTGGTGGTGCCCATAATTTGGAACTATTATCCTACGTGTTGCGTTTGTATTGTTGTGATTAGTTCTTATTGCAACACAGGGGTTTGTTTTTGGTTCATAATTTGGAACAGGCACCTGAGAAAATTGGCTTTCAGCAGACACCAAATGCTGTTTTAATTAAACAGACCTTCCCTGGGTACATTTTAATGCTTTTAAGATTTGTCCAATGCCTGATTTTGATACCGATATTTGTGTTGCAGGTGGGTTTTTTTGTGATGATGATGTTGTTGCTGTTGTTATTGTTTATGTATTGTTCTTGTGAACTGTCCTGAAGGAATTTTTTGGGAAATGTGATAAAGACACTATCTTTCTCTCTCTCCCGCCCACACCCCCTCACAATGCCTATGACAGCAGTCTCTCACATCGAATGCAATCGTCCGGTAGAAAGGACTCTATGAATTGAAAACAGAGATATTGTATATACCTTTGTTATCCATGATTTTTTTAAAAAATAAATTAAAATATATATATATATATATTAAGCGTTGGCACTTTTGAGAACTACCGGTAGTTTCTCCATTTTCCATTCTTTCTGCAATTTGCATAAGGGCCATTTCACACATGTGGCAGGGAACTTAGCTTTCTCAGCAAGTCCACAGTCGACAACAGTACAGCTGTATTGTATTGCATATTTCCAAATACTTATATTTTAAGGACTACTAGACCTATGTAACATGTGACTACCAGTAAAGAGAAATGCTCAATAAGGGTGTGTTGGGTTGGTAGGTTTTTCTCTCTCTCCACATTTTGTGGTGATGTAACAACCAGAGGTTGTGTGGGGTAGAGAGAGATTATAAATAATGGAAGGCAACACAGCAGGCATTCTCTGTTTTACGCTTCACAAAGTGGCATCTTAAACAGCCCGAGAGACTGTGTCAGGAAAGTAAATAGGAATTTGGCTTGTAATCTTCTAGAGGGTGCTAAAATGATATTAGCAAATAACTGGGGGGGGGGGGGACCCAATGTAATACACACCCCTCTGTGTCAGAAAACGAACAAATTAACTGCTTTAATTAAAATGAGATCCGGTAGTGCTAAGCTGATTTTTGTTTTGGAAGGCAGGGGAAAATAGCTTTATTCAAATGAGAAGCATCCGAGAATGGATGTACTTATACATGTTTTATGAAATGTTGCCAGCTTAATGAGTAGGCTTTATATGCATAGGTCCTGGCTGTAGGAGGGGTTAAAGGTCTATGTCCTGTATGATATGTCTCTGAATGTGCATGTTATACACTGCATGCTTTTACTTAATGTTACTTTTAAACACATTCCTCATCAGATCATTGTTCCACCTAGCTGAGTATGCTCTCACTGACTGGCAGCAGCTATGCGAAGTTTCTCTTTCCCAGAAAGAGGTGCCAGGGCAATTTGCCCACAAAAAAACATGGCCTGTTCCACTGAGCTAGGGAATTCTGACATGTTCGTTAAGCATTTTTTTATTCATCAGAAAGAGCCATAATTCTGGCGTTTCGGGGGGGGGGGACGTGTGCAAAGACTCGCTTACATATTTATAAACGCATTGCATGTGTATTCCCCTCGAAAGTCATTCAGAGAAACCCAGGAGGGAGTTTTGGGTTTATTGTTATTAATAATTCAATTTATATCCCCCCCTCATGTTCCCCAAATAGCCCCAGGAGGCATAACAGGAGTGACATGGAATAACTGTGCCCCTTCATTTTTCAGGGGGATACATTTTGGCAGATGCAGTTTTTTCTTCTTCTGGGGGCATCGGCATATTTATTTCTTGGCTGCAACCCTTTAGGGAAGCACTGTAGCTCTTGGGCAGAACATCTGCTTGGCATGCAGAAGGTCCAGGTTCTATCCCCAGAATCTCCACATAGGGCTGGGAGAAAGCCTGAAATCCTGGAGCTCTGCTGCTAGTCAATGTGAACAATACTGAGCTAGATGGAACAATGGCTCGACTCTGTTGTCAGGAAGCTTCCTCTGTTCCCTTTGCCTACTTTAGAAAGAGACCTCAGGGATTAAGAGAGCAGCTGGCAGGCAGGCAGGAACACTGGAAGAAAGTTCCTCCGGCTGCCTAGCACACAGGGAGCCACGCTATTTGCCATTCACAGGCTTTTCGGTTGCGTCGCATCAGCATCCCCCAGGGGGTTCGTGGAAGGCTGTGGTTTTTGTCGCCTGGAGTAGGCCCTGAGCTCTGCAGCCTGCTCACCCCATAATAGTTACATTTCATTATCATCACATGCCCATGCCAGCAGCAGAATTCCTACATGCTCGGCGCAAAGCTCACTGCTGAAGGGAAACTCCGCTAAATTAATTTGGATCCACTAGGAAAAACACTTGCAGGCCCCTAATAATTCTCCATTTTTCTTTGAACAGAGACCGATGATAGCGCACTGAGCAGCAGAGCACAGAGAACGAGAGACGCCACAGCAAGCTTGAGACGTACAAGGTACAAAGCAACTGGACCAAAATGGAACTTACGTGCCAAAAGACTGGCTTGCAAAACTGAACTGGCTTGCTAATTTGCCCAAGCATTGGTACCTGTGTAATCTATCATTGGCCCTGTAGCGTCCAGAGGAAAATCGTGTTAGCTGCTGCAGTGCATTCTGGGCGCAGCAAGGGTAAAGGATCAGGCTATTGGACCACAATCCTCACAACCACCCACTGTGAATTAACCCCCAATTTAAATCAACAGGAATTCTTTAGTGGTTCAAGGTTTGCAGTGCCAATTAAAACACACACACACACACACACACACACACACACGTTTTCTGCAGGTTCTCCTGCTGCATTCCATCCTGGAAAATGGTCCTCCTCCTTTAATATCTTGTTTAACTTCTCTCAGACACACAACTACTAAAGACAAAAACAAAACAAAGGTCCATGTCCACAATGGGATCCTAAAACAATTTCGGGGCTGCTGCTCTTACAAGTGTTAAGTCTACCTTATAAGAAATGTTTCTGTTCTGATTAGCTTTAGAAACAGACCAGAATATCTGCTGCCATTGATATTTTCAAAAGCGAAAGCTAGTCATTGCTTCTTCCTTCTCGTAGCCTTTGGCAAACCCAGAGGTTCATTTGTTGTTTGCAACTAGCTCAGGCCAGGCTAATTAAACCTGCCCAATACCTCCTCTAGTCCATTTTCAGATTGTTACAAATGGCAAAGTGTGGCATCTTCCCACCCTGTGCTTTCTTGGCTTAACCTTCGCCTCAAAGGAGAGTTCTGCATTCTTGGAAGCTTGCTCATTATCTTGTGACATTTTCGTTGGCCCCAATGACATTATTACGTTACTGCTGCTGTCCAAGCCTTATAATCATGTGTCAGGTGAAGTTATATAACACCTTGTGACCAATGAGAAGAAAACCCACTGCTATCCCCTTTCTACGGGCCATATTTTCTGCAGCTATATTTGCATGGGTGCTATGGCTGTCCTGTCATGAGTGTATGGAGCCTAGCTCAAAGTTTTCTTCCACCTCCTCCTCCACTGAGGCAAGGGATTCCCAATATGAGCAAAGTACTGGGAGAGAAACCATCATCAGAAATGAGGTAAACGCATCTGCTAAAACAAAAACCCCTTTAAGATAACCTGTGCCTATTCCAGCCATGTCTACACAGCAGTATCAGCGGCCACATTTGCACCATACATTCAGAGGGCTATGATACCCCTGCAAACTGTCATGGCTTTCTCCCAAGGAATTCTGGGAGCTGAAGTTTGTTAAGCGTGCTGAGAGTTGTAAGAAGGCCCCCTATTCCTTTCACAAAGCTACAGTTGTCAAGAGTTCCATGTGAAGAGGGATTGATTGTTAAAGCACTATGGGAACTGCAGCTCTCTAAGGGGAACACGAGCCTCCTAATAGTTCTCTTAACGAACTACAGCTCCCAGAATTCCTTGTGGGAAGCCAGGCCTGCTTTAAGTGTACAGTGCAGGTGAGGCCTAATTTAAAGCCATCTACTACTCCAATGGCTGACACTATTATTTTGTGACAGTTGAATTGTATCAGACAGTTGTTTTAGTATGTTGTTTTTTGAATCTAATCTTTCAATTTCATTGGGCTTTGGGCACCAACGTTGAGAAGGCAAGGCGAGTGGGTAATTCCCTCTCCCAATTTCTCAACAGTATACCATGCATAGTTGTAGAAAAAGCACCCACTTCATTCTAAAACATTAAGGGTTGGGATGGAGAATTGGCCATGAGGCACTAAGTAGCAGCCCCACCCACCCCGTGATGTACTCCAACCCTTATTCAGCACATCATGGTTTCACAATTCTCCCACACCACACCACCCTGCCCTGTTTTCCTTCATCAGCTTCAAATCTATTTAATTCTTCTGCATCCACTGTCTCTGTTGGACAGACATTTATCAAGGGAGCCAGGAGGCTCTTTCTTCTATAAATCTCATAAGCCACAAACAACACTTTGTCACAGAAACTCAGGATAGACTTTGCAACCGTTATCTGGTCTCTTTGGCAACAGCTGAAGCAGAATCATAATCTGGTCTTCAGAGCACAGAAATTGGGGGTGGGGTGGGGAATAATGTTGTGTATTGACAACTTGACGGACAGTGGAGAGTATTTGGTTGTATCTGAACTAAGGACATGGTGGTTGTTACTGGGATGGCTGCTGAATGCCTAAAATGAGGAAAAGAGCCTTTAAAAAATGGTCGCGCCATTTGCCTATTATTTGCTAGGATTCTAGTCTTGCATTTCCAATCCAGCCAGGATGCCTTGCTCCCCTGCCTGTCGGTTATACCTGAGGGTTGCTAATAGCATTTTTCCCACTCACACACCCCTGCAAGGACCTTAAAAAGTGCTGATAATGGTAAAGCTACCCTCTTTTGCTGCTCTGGAGGGATGAGATATGGACTGCATCAAGAAGCATAGCAGTTTGGCCATTTGGCTCCAACGGTCCCTTGATGGGTAGAGGATCGAGTCAGTCACAGTGTATAGCGTCTTGGGCAAAATACTGGAAATCCAGATGCATAAGGTGAGTTGGTATCCTGCATTGGCTCAGCAGGCAAGTGATTCTGCAACAGGTCACTGATAACTAATGGGCCCACGATGGCAGAGATATTTGCTCCTGCGACCATCTCACGAGCTCCTTGCCTGGAAGCCTGAAGCCAGAATTTAAGTCCCTGATTCCCTGTCCATCTCAATGGACTGGAAGTATGTTTCTGGTAAAGTCATCGTCTCTCTGGTAGGCCTCACTGCAAAACTCCGACTCTTGGCTCGGGTAATTCTCAGAGTCCTCCGGTTCCTTCTTATCACTGTTCCGCACAGCGGCCTCGAGGGCCTTCTGCTGGCGGTAGAAGTGGGAGAACTTGTTGAAGATGATGGTGATGGGCAACGCCACGACCAAAATCCCGCCCAGAATGCAGCCGGAAGCAGCCAACTTGCCGGCCACCGTCACTGGCACAACATCTCCGTAGCCGACGGTGGTCATGCTGACTGTCCCCCACCACCAGCAGGCGGGGATGGTATCAAAGCCAACATCTTCTTCCTTTTCAGCTGTGTAGGCCACTCCGGAGAAAACGGAAACCCCAACGGCCAAGTACAGGAGTAGGATTCCCACTTCTCTGTAGCTGTGCTGAAAAGGAGAATAGAAAAGATTGTGGGAATGGGCAGCAACAGCGTACAACTGGGAATAAAGAGATTCTTAGAAGGAAGGAAGGTCATGGGGACCTTCTTGGCTTTTCTGCTTCCTGAGAAGCTGGTTGGCTCCTTCCCCCCTCTTAAGACAGGGGTATCCCTCTTTGTATCATGTGGGAACTCAGATAACAAGTGTCATGAACCTACTTAGGGTGGAACTATAAGTTGCCTCAGTCAATAGTCTTCTAATCCTGCACTTGCTAAGGGAGGGGTGGGGGATCTGTGGACTCCACCCACCACTAGCCCCAGGCAGCACACCCAGTGCTCAGCGATAATGGGAGACAGCTGCAGTCCAGCATCTGCCTGGGAGGGCATTGGAGCAGAAGAATCAGCAGATGAGAAGGGTTGTAATGGAATTCTACTCAAAATTGATCCAGAGCAGAACCTCAATGTAGAGTTAGCAGAGTAACAACTTAAACACGTTGCAGGATTCCCAAAAAATAGACCAGAGACAATTGTATTTCACCCAGCAGAGCTTTGCTGCTACTGAAGGCAAATGAGCATAATGGTCACAAATCTAATACATTCAGGATTGGCACTGTCCATAAGAAATCCAGTTGCAGCAGACTTAACTTAATATTACAATAACTTATAATAAGACTGCATCTTAACACTATATACAGGACACCACACCAGAAGGAAAAGAGACAGAAAGAGAAAGAAATGTTTAAAAGATTATCTGGGGAAACATTGTTCTCAAATAAAACCCTTGATATGTTTCAACTAAATTTTGCAAAGTAAAGATCAGATAGATAAGATATATTATGTATTAGAAAGGCAATAAGGGAAAACAACACAGCTGAAAAGAGTAAAAAGAAAGAAGCCGCACTGAGGTGGTGGGAAGTCACTTGTGTAGAAAGATTGTTATTGTTTGGTTTTTATATGTGTACAATATATGTTAAAAGAGTGAATGGAATGTGCATATGAATAACCAATTTAATATTCAATAAAAAGCAATTAAAAACAGCAAGCGAAAGAAAGAAAGAAAGAAAGAAAGAAAGAAAGAAAGAAAGAAAGAAAGAAAGAAAGAAAGTAAAACTCAGGCTCCTTCTAGTCTCTTATTATAGTCAGCATGACCTTGACAGAAGAGATAAGAGAACCAGTTTAAGCCAGCTGCACTCAGCTTCTCTGAGGGAATAACCCAAACACCATGAACCTTCTGGTTGTTTCTTTCACACAGAGAAGCTTCCAGAACCTTCTTGAATTAATTAGAATAGGAAAAATCTCTGCACATCAGATCAATACTTTCTGTACTAAGAAATGCAAACTGACAAGGGTTTAGTACCCCTCCCACTGTTTTGTCCCTACGCACCTGCCCTGCATTAATGTTGAGGGAAACACAGACCCCTGGGAATGCGTAGCTTAGGCCAGCGTTTCCCAACCGGTGTGCCGCGGCACAGGAGTGTGCCGCAAGACACCGGCTCCTGTGCCGCGGGAAGACACCGGCTGCTGTGCCGCCCTGGGCCGCTTCCGCTTCCGGGTCGGTCCGGGCTGGCGTCGCCTCGGCTCCGCTTCCCGCTCGCCGACCGCCGCCTTCGCCGGGGCTGCCGGGTGCTTCGCCCGCTGCCTCTGCCGCCCCGGTCGCGGTCGGGGACGGGCGGGAGGTGCCGGTGCCACCAGGCTCGCTCGGGGCCGGGTGGAGGTGCTGCCGGGGGGCTGGGCGCGGGAGGGGGGGCGGGCGCCTGGCCCGCCAATCTCCCGCTCCGTTTTCGCCCGCCTGGGTCCTTCCCCTCCCTCCCGCCTGGGCGCGCGGACACCCCGCCCCCCCCGGGGCGGGGGGGGTGCATGTGGTGGTGGTGTGCCGCGAGATTTTTTTCGTGGGACAGGTGTGCCGTTGCCCCGAGGAGGTTGGGAAACACTGGCTTAGGCTGTCTCCATTACCATTAAACAAACACGCCAACATCTTTCTTGGATGATTTTCAGATTAGTGTGCAACACAGCGACAGGATATCGATGCCTATGCCACAGCCAATACCTCTGTGATCATCATCTGAGGCCCTCCTTTGTGTGCCCCTTCCATGAGAACCAGCCTTTGCAGTTGTGACTTCCTGCTTGTGGAATACTCTCCCCAGAGAAGCTCGCCTGGTGCCATCATTACATATCTTTGTGTGCCAAGCCACAACTTTTTTTTCTTTGGCTTTTAATGATCCATGGTCTTTTTGCATGGGTGAGATGTTTTAATCTCGCTTTTAAAAAAAACCCAGAATTGTCTTTAAGATTGCTTTTTAAAGCTGGCTTTAACGTACGTATGTGGTTGTTGGCTTAAAACATTGCAAGGCGCTTTAAGCTGCTATGGCAAAAAAAGCAACCCATAACGTTAATAAATACTCGTTAAAATACTAATAATATGAGACTTAAAGAGCTTGCAATGCAGACACAGGTGTGCTTGCACTGTATCCAATTTGCAACCTCTTAATATTTCACAGCTGCAACATTTGAAATAGCTTGTTAAAGGTTTGTTTTTTCTTGTACACTTGTGCAGCTCAGAATCATTACATTAAAATAATATGTTCTCATTTCTCCCACCCTCTCAATTCATAATGGGGTAGGGTGGGAAAGCCATTTGTATTGCAGAGACCAACTAAATTGCAAGCAGGTGACTTTTGCTGTCATTCAAACTGTTTGTAGAACGTCTCATTTTGCAGAATAATCCTACACCCATTTACCTGGGAGTAAAACCTATTCCTGCCAACCTAGCAGTTCGAAAGCACGTCAAAGTGCAAGTAGATAAATAGGTACCACTCCAGCAGGAAGGTAAACGGCGTTTCCGTGCACTGCTCTGGTTCGCCAGAAGCGGCTTAGTCATGCTGGCCACATGACCTGGAAGCTCTACGCCGGCTCCCTCAGCCAATAAAGCGAGATGAGCGCCGCAACCCCAGAGTCGGTCATGACTGGACCTAATGGTCAGGGGTCCCTTTACCTTTAAACCCTTCTGAACTCAGTATGCCTTACTTCTGAGAGTCACTCCCAGGAGTGTGCTGAGCCTGTTATTGACTAGTGAGATTCATGGCTCTCTTACTTTATGAAGGCTTGAAGCCTTGGAAGGAGGTGCTAGAAACACATAAACACCCTTGCTCCCCAGTGTCACCAGCTCAATATCTGTTTATCTAGGGTCCAGGCACCTTCCTGGATCAATATGCTTCTTAACAGCTCTCAAAATAAGAATCAAAATGCTTTGCTGACCACCACCCCTCCTGTGACTAATGCAAATAGAGCCTCAAGGGTCAGGCAGCCTTCGCTGCCCTTGGTGTTTCTCCAGCTCCCAGCGCAGCTTCTCTGAAGGGCAAAACATGGAGCCATCAAGAATCTGCTTGGTGCTGCCGGCCTGCCTCTCAGGATGTAGACAGTGCTGGACTCCAGATTGGCACCACTGCCAGCCGTATGTTGGGCAAGTCCTTGGTTTGCATTCACCCGAGACAAACACCCATCTGGTGTCTGCAATGTTTGGCAGGGAGGAGATTGATTTCCTGATGGCAAATAAATATCTGTCACTCTCCTCCCTTTCGCAGAGTGCAGAGCAGGGACTTGAAAAGGGGAGGGGGAGGCTGTCTGCATGTGATGCCAACTCAGCCACAGGGAAGATCAAGGAGGTTGCTGGTACGAGGGGCTTCAAGCAGGATTGGGTCTATGCAATTTTACAGAAGGGTAGATGGGCAAATAATAATAATAATAATAAATCCCTGGTTGCTGAAAGGCTTGTGACAGTAGAAGCTGCATTTTACCAAAGCTCCTCCTTTTTCCAAATTGGTTTTGGCAATCCTAGCGGGTGACTATGTTGGCATAACAGAGAGAGGCAATATCCAGTGCCAAATCTCAGAGAAGGGGTCAAAATGGAGCATTTCCCATAATGGGTTTTTTTATACTTGTAAACTGCTTAGAAACCACCTTGGCAATTAAGCAGTATATGAATTAATAAATAATAATTACTGGTATATCCAGCTAATGCATCCTAACAGTGCAAGGATTGACACTTGCGCAACAGAACTTACCCCACTCCTCCCCCCACAATTGGTTTCCTGAACTTGCAGAGGGCATGGGGTGTACATGGAATCTCCATTGTGCGAGTGTAAATCATTGTGCTGCTAGGATGTATCCAAATGATCCCACCACTAATAATAAAAGACCAAAACATCAATGTCAACAGTCTTTAACTTGCAGAAATGTATCAGATGAAGTTCTCCTTTTTAGAGACATGATTATAGGCATGGCTGAAGCCTTGTCAGCTAGCAAACCTAAACTCTTTGTTAGCAAAAGATGTTCAGGGATGGACCGGGGGGGGGGGGGCTGCTCGTTCAACTAAGCAGTTCCACTGGTGGAAGCCAACACAAAGGCTCCCTCTAGCATAGCAGGGCTTCCCCCCTGCTTCCCCCCCCCCATCAGCTCTGGGGGGTGGGGTTGGGGGGAAAATGTAGCTCCCTTAAACTACAGCTCCCAGAATTCTTTAGGGGGAGCCATGACTGTTTAAAGTGACATCATAGTGCTTTTAAAATATGGTACAAATGTGGTCAAGGTTGAAGGGTGGGCATAGGGTGGGCAGCCTTAAAATGTTTCCTGTGGGCTTCTCTTGTGGGGGGCAAGAGTCCTCTCCTCTCAATCCTCAGGTAGGATCTTTGAGAACTCAAAGCCGCTCGTCAAAGGCCTTTGCATCAGTCTTCATATGTTGGCAATTCTCCTCCAGCACACCCCTCTTATATCTTCAAAATGGAGCCCAAGAAATGGATTATGCTGCTCAGTATTTGCTCTACGGCACAGGGAAGGGTCACAACCGACCGGCTGACTACAGCTGGAACTGCTGCTTACGCTGAATGACCCATGTGCCGCTGTCAAAAGATGACGAGTCCATCCGTCAACATCAGTGATGCGTGTTTTTCGCTCAGGCGTGTCAGGTGGGGGAATGGAAGTCCCTCTCGCCATCGCCAAGCAGAAGATGCAGTGAGGAGGACTAACCCAGAGTCACGTGACATGAGCAGAACAAGATCTGTCAGAGCCGGTTATTTATAGGCAGGGACACAATTGACAGACAGGCTGGGAGAACAGCATAGTGACAGTCGAGACTCAAAATGAAACTGTCAAAATAGAGAGAGGCAGCTGATCCAAGTGCAACCCAGCCAGAAATGTGGAGCAACCAAAGATTGTGTGTGTGTGTGTGTGTGTGTGTGTGTGTGTGTATGTGTGAGTGGGGGAGCAGAGAGCGTGAAAATGCTGGGGGAGAGCACTAAGTTAGGGAATAAGAACTTCATCCTACCAGCAAGGAAGGTGGTAGCTCATAAAAAGGAAAAACTAGACAAAGATATCTGGGTGCAATTTACACTTGGAGATAATGGGTCCCAGGTTTCTGGATCAATAACACATTTTCATCTTCTTATAGCAGCCATTATTTTTACTTCTGGCCTCTCACTTTGCTGGCTGCGTGAGCAGGGGAGGCAGCGCGGAGAAGCAATAAAACAAGCTATGCTTACAGCACAAAGCAGTGATGAGAAATATACTTCCAAACAGGAGCTCTACTTATGCTGTGTCTCCTCCTTGTTTCACCATCACTACCCTCCTGTCCCTTGGTCCCAATGTCCCAAAATAGGCGGTTTCCTGCTTCCGGCGCTCATGCTTGATTTGCATCAAGGCTCCCTGCCTTCTTTAAGAACTAGGGTCAAACTTGGTCAGGTATGTTACATTTGACCACTAAATATAAAACACCCCCAGGGTGGATGACCCTGATATACAACAATGAAGTAAACTTCAAGATAAAACACTGAATAAAACTGGAAAGCAGGTAAACCTTTCAGAAACAGCAGTGCTCTCTCTGGGTGTGTTCATTTCATGCCTAAATGACAGCAATATAAGCATCCTCCTCCTTGGGGAGAGAACTTCATAACCAGGTTTCTGCAAGGGATGATCAAGGGTCTGGAAACCAAGCCTTATGAGAAACGGTTGAGGGAGATGGGTATGTTAAGCCTGGATTAGAGGTCCCTACCAGAGAAGAAGGGATGCGGGTGGCGCAGTGGGTTAAACCACAGAGCCTAGGGCTTGTCAATCAGAAGGTCGGCGGTTCGAATCCCCGCAACGGGGTGAGCTCCCGTTGCTCAGTCCCTGCTCCTGCCAACCTAGCAGTTCGAAAGCATGTCAAAGTGCAAGTAGATAAATAGGTACCGCTGCAGCAGGAAAGTAAACGGCGTTTCCGTGCGCTGCTCTGGTTTGCCAGAAGCGGCTTAGTCATGCTGGCCACATGACCCGGAAGCTGTACGCCGGCTCCCTCGGCCAATAAAGCAAGATGAGCACCGCAACCCCAGAGTCGTCTGCGACTGGACCTAATGATCAGGGGTCCCTTTACCTTTACCAGAGAAGAATGGAAAACCAAGCTGATGGACTATGTCCAGATGGCAAAGCTGACTGGAAAACTCAGAAACCAAGAGGATAAAAACTTTATAAAAGAATGGGAAGATTTATAAGTTACCTAGGAGACCACTGTAAGCAGATGGAAACAAGAGCAGGATTTTGACTCACTTGTGGTGTAAAAAAAATACTATGGACAATATGGTTTGATATAAAAATTGGAGTACGCACAAATATGCAGTTGCAGATCCTTAAAATGAGACCCCATGGAGGGAATGGGGGGAAGTCTCAAGATTCGGAGAATCTCTCTATACAGATATGTTTTTACTAATTTGTGTTTATTTGTACTTTGTATTTGTAAAACCAATAAAAATGATTTATTTATTTTTTTTAAAAAAAGCCTGGATTAGAGGAGACTGAGAGGAGATTTGATAGTCATCTTCAAATATCTCAAGGGCATCACATGGAAGATGGAGCAAGCTTGTTTCCTCTTGCTCCGGAGGGTAAGACTAGAACCAATGGCTTCAAGTTACAAGAAAGGAGATTCTGACTGAACATCAGGAATAACTTTCTGACAGTAAGAGCTGTTCGACAGTGGAACCAACTCTCTAGGGAGGTTGTGGGCTCTCCTTCCTTGGAGGTTTTTAAGCAGAGGTTGGATGGCCATCTGTCATGGATCCTTTAGCTGAGAGTTCTGTGTTGCAGGGGGGTCAGACTAGCTAAGTTTGTCATCAATACCAGGAAAGGTCCTGGAACAGATAATTCAACAGTTGGTCTGCAAGAGCCAGTGTGGTGTAGTGGTTAAGAGCGGTAGACTCGTAATCTGGTGAACTGGGTTCAAGTCCCCACTCCTCCACATGCAGCTGCTGGGTGACCTTGGGCTAGTCACACTTCTCTGAAGTCTCTCAGCCCCACTCACCTCACAGAGTGTTTGTTGTGGGGGAGGAAGGGAAAGGAGAATGTTAGCCGCTTTGCGACTCCTTCGGGTAGTGATAAAGCGGGATATCAAATCTTTCAAACTCTTCTACTCTTCTTCACTTAAAAAAGAATGCTGTGATTACTAAGACCCAGCCTGGGTTTCTCAAAAACAAGTTCAGCCAGACAAATCTCATTTCCTTTTTTTGACAAAGTTATAAGCTTGGTGGATTGAGGGAACTCTGTGAACATAGTGTGTCTTGATTTCAGTAAGGCTTTTGACAAAGTCCCCCATGTTATTCTTGCAAGGAAGCTGGTAAAATGTGGGTTGAACGAAGTAACTGTATATTTGTAGCTGGTTGACTGACTGAACCCAATGAGTACTCATTAACAGTTCCTCATCACCCTGGGGAAAAATGACAAGCGGGGTGGCCACAGGGTTCTGTCCTGGGCCCAATGTTGTTCAATGTCTTTATAAACATCTTTATAAACAACTTGGATGAAGGAATTGAAGGGGTGCTCATCAAATCTGCAGATGACACCAAACTGAGAGGGGTAGCTAATGCTGCAGAAGACAGAATCAGGATTCGAAATGACCTTAACAGCTAATGCTATTCTACGCAGCAGCAACAGAAGTATAGTGTCTGGATCAAGGGAAGTAACAGTACCACTCTATTCTGCCTTGGTCAGACCAAGCATGGAATACTTTGTCCAATTCTGGGGAGGGACTGCAATTTAAGAAGGATGTTGACAAGCAGGAATGTGTGCAAAGGAGGGCAACCATGATGATCAAAGGTCTGGATCCTGGCAAACCCATCAGGACCCTTCAGCTGTGTAAAATTCTGCAGCAAATTCACTACACAATAAACAGCATGCTCTTCACTACGTAATATCTTAGGACCAGCTGGAGGATTGCCTTACCCCATACTTATTGGCCCACTCAACCACTTCAGTCTGCGAATTGGCACTTTTACAAGTGCCACATAATGTTCCTTCCTGATCCTTCAGTGTGGCAGCACCTAAGCTTTGGAACTCCCTGCCCATTGATATTAACCAGGCACCTTCACTGTACTGCTTTCAGCACCTGCTAAAAACTTTTTGGTGTAAGCAAGCATACCCAGATACCCATCTGACATGTATTTTTATATGTAATCCTATTTTACAATGCATATTTTTAAAACAGCTGACTTCATACATTGGGGAGGGGAATAAGTAAACTTGTTTTTAGCATATGATTGCATTGGCCATTTTAATGGATATTTTATGCAAACAGTTTAGAGGTTTCGATGATGAAGTGGTGTATATATAAAGATGCTGAATAAATACATACATATCCCTTGGTCCTATGCTTGGTGAGGTCACTTTTGGGCTGCTCCCTGCAAGGCTGAAACTGAGCGATTCATCTTCTTGCAAATGGAGAGTCTTGCCTGTTCTCATTACAATATGGGAGGCCCTTTGAGAACAAGAGTAGAAAACCCCAGCAGAACCCACAGATAAACACCCGCTACACTACAGGAGATCCCATCTCTGCCACTTGCTCAGACAGCCAGTCATGCAGATGCAGCCAGCCAGCCTGAAAACTCCTTCTGGTGTCAGACAAATGCCAGCTCTTGCAGGTCAGCCTAAGGCTGGCTGGCAGGAGGATCACAAATTATAAAGAGCTGTGCTCCACTGAGCAAGGAAAACATCCTAGGGAATCGCCTGGAAATTTCAAAGGGTTCGTAATTAGGCCAGATGGTTTAGGACAGCAGATACGTTATTTTTCCTCCTTTCTAAAATCCAAATTTTGCACCAGGGAAGTAAATGTATGAACGTGAGGAACAGGATCAAGAAAAAATAATACTACTTGGATATGTGTTGCTTAGTTCAAAGGCTTTGCTGAAACCACCTCTGCGAAACATCAGGAGACTTTGCAGGACACATAAGCCCCAGCCTGTCTATTTACATTTATTTATCTAACAGACTTACTAGCCACATTTTGAAATGCAGTATTTTGCTAAGGCAGCATATGGTATCTGATAAAATCAGTTATAAAACACATGTACAGCATTAAAATAGTAAAAGTGACACATCAGCAGCACACAGGAAGCACACAATCTATTCCCAACTGAAAGATGTGGGGATTTCTTATGGGGTGGAGTTCCAAGAGTGTGGGGCTGCCACCGAAAAGTTCCTGACTCCTAGCTTAGCCTTCCTTCCTGGCTGACATACAAGCAAGGTATCACCAGCTGCTTTTAGTGCTCTGGCAGGTTCATATAGGTATTGGTAGCCTTTTAAGCAACTGGGCCTCCAAGTGTTCAAAGTGGGACACGGGTGATGCTGTGGTCTAAACCACTGAGCCTCTTGGGCTTGCCAATCAGAAGGTCAGCGGTTCGAATCCGTGCAACAGGGTAAGCTCCTGTTGTTCTGTCCTAGCTCCTGCCAACCTAGCAGTTTGAAAGCATACCAGTGCAAGTAGATAAATAGGTACCGCTGTAGCGGGAAGGTAAACGGCATTTCCGTGCACTCTGGTTTCTGTCACGGTGTTCCGTTGCACCAGAAGCGGCGTAGTCATGCTGGCCACATGACCCAGAAAGCTGTCTGTAGACAAACACCGGCACCTTCAGCCTGAAGCGAGATGAGTGCTGCACCCCATAGTTGCCTTTGACTGGACTTAACCATCCAGGGGTCCTTTACCTTAAGCTCAGTAAGAACTGTTCGACAGTGGAATTTGCTGCCAAGGAGTGTGGTGGAGTCTCCTTCTTTGGAGGTCTTTAAGCAGAGGCTTGACAGCCACCTGTCAGGAATGCTTTGATGGTGTTTCCTGCTTGGCAGGGGGTTGGACTGGATGGCCCTTGTGGTCTCTTCCAACTCTATGATTCTATGATTCTACCTTACCTTTACTTTTTACCTGTTTAGAGTTTTAAAGGTCAGGACCAACTCTTGGGATGGGATTTGACTAACCAAGCCCGTCAACAGAAGCCCTGAAAAAGGACTTCCACCTGTTCATTGCAGCTTTCCCCTCGCTCCTTCTCCATGTGCCATGCTAGGGGTGGGGTCCGAAGAATTTCAGAACAGCGCATGGGCAGAGTTAAGGAGAGGTTTGTCCATTATGACCATGGAGAGAAAGATAACCCTCCACACACACACCACTTTCCCAGTAAGAATCCCATTAGGCCCATTAATTCTTCAAGGAAAACATAGAACAAGATATGCAGCTGCATACTATGAATTGAAAGGAATGTCCAGTACGTTTCCGAGCACAATTCAAAGTGTTGGTGCTGACCTTTAAAGCCCTAAACAGCCTCAGTCCAGTATACCTGAAGGAGCGTCTCCACCCCCATCGTTCTACCCGGACACTGAGGTCCAGCGCCGAGGGCCTTCTGGCGGTTCCCTCACTGCGAGAAGCCAAGTTACAGGGAACCAGGCAGAGGGCCTTCTCGGTACTGGCACCCGCCCTGTGGAAAGCCCTCCCACCAGATGTCAAAGAGAACAACAACCATCTGACATTCAGAAAATACCTCAAGGTAGCCCTGTTTAGGGAAGTTTTTAACCTGTGATATTTTAATGTATTTTAATATCTGTTGGAGGCTGCCCAGAGTGGCTGGGGGGACCCAGCCAGATGGGTGGGGTACAAATAATAAATTATTATTATTATTATTATTATTATTATTAGGGCCCCGAGAACCTTCAACATCCCAGGAAGCCCAAGCCACCCCATGACAGGCTTACCTTCAAGGTGGCTCCTAAGGACCTCAGGCCGGTCGAATGCCTCGCCAGCTTCAGCACCCGGAATATCCTCATGAGGCGAAACACCTGCACCACCTTGCTCACGTTGCCCAGCTCTGAGTCGCTCCCCGCGGTCACTTCCACCAGAAGGCTGAAGTAGAAAGGCACCACCGAGACTATGTCAATCAGGTTCAAGGGGTGCCTGAAGAACTTCCTCAAGTTTGGCGCCAGCAGCAAACGGGCCGTCACTTCAAAGGTGAACCAGGAGATGCAAAAGTACTCCAGGTTCTCCAGCACCGTGTCGTCCTTCAGGATGCCTTCCTCGTCGGGCTCCTGGTACTCCGGCATGCTGTGGATGCACATGCTCGCGATGGAGGACAACACAACGCTGATGGACACAAAGCTGAAGAGCTTGCTTGGGATGGAGTAGCCCGGGTTCTCCATGGTGAGCCAGAGGCGCTTGCGCAAATTGCCGCAGCGCAGGGTGCTGTAGCGAAGCAGGTCGTGGTTGAAATCCGAGATCTCGTCCGGAGACATGTCCACACTGCTGACCTCGCTTTCTTCATCCCAGTTGTGGTGGCGGCTCTCCAGCTTCCGCTCGTGGTAGCGGTAGCTGCAGCAGGAGTCCAGGAAGAACTCGTTGATGCCCCAGTACTCGATCTCTTGGCAAAAGGAGAAGACGCACAGCTCGTCCATCACATGCAGCTTGCCCGTCTGGTAGAAGTGGAGCACATAAAGGAAGAAGCCAGGGTTGCGGTCAAAGTAGAATTCCCGGGCACTCACGTCATAGTCGTCACACAGCTGCAGGATGGACTCCTCCGAGTCGCAGGAGAGCAAACGCCCAAGGCGAGTGTCGGGGAACCTGGAGAGGGCGCTCGAGCTCAGCCTTCTTCTCAGGCCCCCAACGTTGATGTTGATGACCTCATCCTCAAAATTGGGATCCCAATAGTTTAAGGTCTTGTTGACCATGATCAGCAGAGCTGGGGCTAATTTGGCCTGTAAACAAGACAGTCAGAGAGAGAGAGAGAGAGAGAGAGAGAGAGAGAGAGAGAGAGAGAGAGATTTTATACAAGACACTGAGTTTCTGCTGGAGTACAGCAGCAATCCAAAGCATATTTTGTAGTGAGTTAGACTACCCTATGCCTTGTTTGTTTTAGCAATTTGCCTAGGTCAAGGGAGGAGAACCTGTTGCACTCTGATGGCCACTGATTTTAGGCAGTCAGTTTGTGAAATTCATTAAAAACCTGTTTCACCTTTGTCTTCCCTCCTTGATTCTCATTCTTATTAGTTAGTTTAAACATAACTTCAGACTTTACTGTCCCATTCCTCGGGGGTAGGAATGATTGATGTTCTCCACTTTGTTCACATAAATCATGAGCCCTCTCAATGTCTTCATGAATATGCAGTGCGTATTGGGGGTGTTGGCACATTGGGAGTGTTGGTCCCTGCCCCCGATGTGGTCATGCATGCTAGGCTCCCACTCCACCCCTATTTTTCCATATCGGACTAGATGTGCTTAGAAGCCTCCTTCACATCTTCCTGGTCAATGCAAGAAGGTTGAGGATGCAGCGGACAGAGAAGGAAAGTTGACAGCAGGGTCTCCTCACCTTATACACCTTGGGTGGAAGTCAATGGTGCACTCTTCCAATTATTCTATCTGCTCATGCCTTGCAGCTTGCCAGACAGAACGAATCCACCCTCATCCCCTGCACGCTGTTCTGTGAGTTCTGACTTCCCCAAACCAATCGGGGGGGGGGCAGTGGGAGGAGAGGAAAAGAGAGGACAGGAGAGGGAACCCTGTCGTGCAACCAGAAGTCCTTAAGCAGGGCTTCCATTGACAGAATTAGGTGAATCCTGCCCTTCAGGTCCTCATACATTCTTCTGAATGCATGAATAAGACAATAGTCTATCTATTACAAACATATAAATAATGTCTTGCCAATTCATTGGCAGACACCTTGCAAAACATAAGGAGAAAAGTATGATGTCCAACTCCAGCTTATTGCGTCCTATTTGCTCTATCTTATCCCTTATCTTTAACCAATAGTCTCTTGCTTTGGACAACAGATATCATTTCCGCCATCCTTTCGACATTTCCAACATACTTTGCTAAATGTACCGCGTTATTTGGCAACGTGTCATCATTTCAATACCATTTTCTTGCTAATTCATTTACGGAGAGAAATAAGTTGCTCTTAGGCACAGGTACTCACAGCAGGTATCGAACAGTAAGGAAATGCCTAAGTCATGTTCCCATTCCATCATCTATTGCTTAACTTGTTTTTCCTCACACACAAAAACAACAACCCTAAGATGATTTTATAAATCTCTGACAGAATGTGTGTTGCATTTTCAATCTGATGGTGTTTTTCCCTCTCCCAAAAATCAGTACATTCCTGCAACTAGGATCCATTTCAATATAGTTTCCAAGGGAAACTACTTCACTGAGTGCATACCGTTTTTAACAAACTGCATTGAGGTAACAAAATGTCACGGTTGAGTGGTTGTTATCCTGCATTTTCCACTGTGGTTTTCTGTTCACCGGGGGGAAGGGCTGCAGGTCAGTGGTAGAACATCTACTGTACTTTTCATGGAGAAGGTCCCAGGTTCAGTCTCTGGTATCTCTGGGAATGCCCCATCTGAAATTCTGGAGAGCCTCTGCCAATCAGTGTAGATCATGGGTAAGCAAACTAAGGCCCGGGGGCTGGATCCAGCCCAATCGCCTTCTAAATCCGGCCCGCGGACAGTCTGGTAATCAGCGTGTTTTTACATGAGTAGAATGTGTCCTTTTATTTAAAATGCATCTCTGGGTTATTTGTGGGGCCTGCCTGGTGTTTTTACATGAGTAGAATGTGTGCTTTTATTTAAAATGCATCTCTGGGTTATTTGTGGGGCATGGGAATTTGTTCATTTTAAATTTCCCCCCAAAATATAGTCTGGCCCCCCACAAGGTCTGAGGGACAGTGGACCACCCTCCTGCTGAAAATGTTTGCTGACCCCTGGTGTAGATAATACAAACCAAGATAGACCAATGGTCCGACAGCTCCCTCCCATGTCACTCTTCTTACTGTGAAAAGTCGGGGTTGTTGTTGTTGTGGAGAGCAGATTTCTGGCCCCAGAGTGCTACTTAGTCATTGCTATTTATTGCGATGCACCCTCATGCACTGTGATAAGTTCTAAGATGCCCTCCTGCTGCACTAAGATCGATGAGAGAGATGTGCAAAAGTGTGGCAGTCTGGAAGCATCTCAACTATTCAAACCAAGATGAACAATCCGTTTCTATGGTACGTGCGCCATTCATCTGTGTGCCCAAACCAGATGACCTCGCCCAAGAGAGGGGAGGCTGTGTAACGTGCCAACAACTATAGCTTTGAACAAGTACTGAGTTTCTCATGGATGGAAACAGTCTGTAGCTCACATCATCCAACACATTGTCTTTGTCATCAGGCAGCACTAACTCAAACAGGTTTATTAGGTTCCGATAAGCAAGTCAAAACTGAGCCTTCTCATCCGTCAAACTCCAGCTCCGTATTCAAAATAGCAGCTCCTAAACTGAGCAAAGTACAAGCAATTTTGTCTGCAAAGGAGGTGGCAAAACTCTACGCAGCAGGCAAAGGATGAGTCACCCGCAAAGTAAGTGGCAATCCAGAATCACCTCACCGTAAACTGCGCTGAGCCACCCCTCCAGATGGCACAGTCGAAGGGAGCAGAGAAGAAAACATTCCTTCTGTGATGCCACCCATCTTTTGGAGAACGTCTACGGAATCAAACAGACTCAGCACAAGATGAGCGCTGACTGGGACAGCCATTTCTCCCCCTCCCCACCACCACTTACTCAGCTTTTATGTGAAGAAAGGAGGCATCTGCCTACATAGCAAGAAGGAGAACCATTTACACTATTGCTCACCTTCATCCTAATGACAACCTGACTCATCCAGAGACCAATGCAAAGAAATCTGGATCCCCAAATTCCACAATATGCACATTCTCGCTTGCTTCTCACAGCATGTAGAATTCTCAAAGCACGTAGCATTAGCAAGTAACAACACAGTGGCAGCTGCAGGACAGAATGGTCCGTAAGTTGTTTTAAACTGTTTTTAATACTGTGTTTTAATGTCAAAGCAAAAATAAAAAATAAAAAAATTCCTTCCAGTAGCACCTTAGAGACCAACTAAGTTTGTTCTTGGTATGAGCTTTCATGTGCATGCACACTTCTTTAGATACCAAGAACAAACTTAGTTGGTCTCTAAGGTGCTACTGGAAGGAATTTTTTTTATTTTTTATTTGTGTTTTGACTATGACAGACCAACATGGCTACCTACCTGTAACTGTGTTTTAATGTGGAAGCCTGCCTTGGGACCTTAGGGCAAAAAGTAGGTAATAAATTAGAAATAACAACAACAACAACAAAACAACAACAACAGTGGTGAGCAGAGTCAAAGTAAATGTACACATATCCCATTCAATTCCATCCATGCACAAAACCCATTCAAACACAAACACACAAACTTTCCCTGCAGCCAGTACAGAAATAGATTGAGCAGGCAAAGTCTAAGTTACTAGCGCAGATCACAACAATATCAAAATTCAATATCAAAATCAGTTAAGCCAGTTCACAATCAGAAGCACAGGGTTTTTGTTTCTGCCACTAAAGCTGTAACAAATCTGTGGCAAACTGGTATTTCAACACACGTTAGTAACACACATTGGGTAGAGAACTGGCCCTGGCTGTGGCTCCTGGCGAGAGTACACTAATGAAGATTTTGCTGTTTATAGTCATTTAGTCGTTTCCGACTCTTCGTGACCCCATGGACCAGAGCATGCCAGGCACTCCTGTCTTCCACTGCCTCCTGCAGTTTGGTCAAACTCATGTTAGTAGCTTCGACTCGTCCTCTGTCATCCCCTTCTCCTTGTGCCCTCAATCTTTCCCAACATTAGGGTCTTTTCCAGGGAGTCTTCTCTTCTCATGAGGTGGCCAAAGTACTGGAGCCTCAGCTTCAGGATCTGTCCTTCCAGTGAGCACTCGGGGCTGATTTGCTTCAAAATGGATAGGTTTGATCTTCTTGCAGTCCATGGGACTCTCAAGAGTCTCCTCCAGCACCATAATTCAAAAGCATCAATTCTTTGGCAATCAGCCTTCTTTATGGTCCAGCTCTCACTTCCATACATCACTACTGGGAAAATCATAGCTTTAACTATATAGAATTTTGTCGGCAAGGTGATGTCTCTGCTTTTTAAGATGCTGTCTAGGTTTGTCATTGCTTTTCTCCCAAGAAGCAGGCGTCTTTTAATTTCGTGACTGCTGTCACCATTGAAGTGATCATGGAACCCAAGAAAATAAAATCTCTCACTGCCTCCATTTCTTCCCCTTCTATTTGCCAGGAGGTGATGGGACCAGTGGCCATGATCTTAGTTTTTTTGATGTTGAGCTTCAGACCATATTTTGCGCTCTTCTCTTTCACCCTCATTAAGCGGTTCTTTAGTTCCTCCTCACTTTCTGCCATCAAGATTGTGCCATCAGCATATCTCAGGTTGTTGATATTTCTTCTGGCAATCTTAATTCTGGTTTGGGATTCATCCAGTCCAGCCTTTCGCATGATGAATTCTGCATGTAAGTTAGATGAGCAGGGAGACAATATACAGCCTTGTCGTACTCCCTTCCAGTGCAAAAGGGTTAAAAAAATAAAGGAATAAAGGAATACTGTCATTGCAGTAGGGGAGCAAGGGGGCTCACCTCCCAAAATATATATATATTTGCAAGCATGCTCTGGTATGTGCTCATTTTTGCAAGCACCCATAGCCAAAGCACGTGCATTCAATGGGTCTTACTCCCAAGAAAGCATCCACAGGACTGAAGCCCAGTTTAGATCGTGAAGGAAATGATTATTTTTCTCCTTCCAATAAATTACAGCAGAAAAGTTGTCCAAATATAAACAGTTAACTTATTACCATAATTTCATAATTATCTGTCTATGTATTTCTAGTAGTATAACCAAATCAGTAATTTTTGATATAACTGTAAAAACTACTCTAAAAATTTATTATTCCAAAAATGAAACCGTCATATGGTTGTAAATATTAAGATTATACCAGCAAGAATGAGTCTTTCTGTAAAAAAAATATTTAAATCAAGTCTTACTGACTAGTGATTTAAATCAAGCCTTACTGACTAGTGATTTAAATCGTGATTTAAATCGTGATTTAAATCAATTTGATTTAAATCAAATCCACCCTGCAAGGAAGTCTTCCTTCTTCCTAACAAATGTCTGCTTGTGTGGCCAAAAACGGGAGGTTTCCACTGCTGATTTCCTCAAAAATCAATGATACCCTTTTAAAAAACGCAGCAGTGGTAGGAGCCCAGGAAGGGTCAAAGTTCAGTGGTAGAGAGCATCTAGTTTTCATGCGGACGGTCACTAGGTCTGAAACCCCGGATTATCCTGAGCGAGATGGATCAGATGTCTGACTTGGCACAAAGGCAGTTTCCCTATGAGGAGATCCACAAGTTTGCTTAGTATGCGAAGACTCTCGCTGCTCAAAAATTCCTTCAGACATCCAGTTTAATATTGCTCAGCTCAGTGGCTTCAAAGCAACACTGCCGATACTTCTGCGCTGCAGCGCTTCTGCCCCAGCAACCCACCAACTCTGTGTGAAGGGCATAGGCTGAGATCAAGCAATATCTGTTAATTATTAAGCATCTGAGAAGGGAGCCCCGCTCCTTCAACTGGGAAGAGAGCAGTGGCGTTATCATGGCTGCGCTACTGAATTGTCCAAAACGTACATTCCCGTTGTGACTTATGCATCTTCGCTGGTACTGCTCCCCACCAAGGTAGACAATAGTGTTGCCAAAGGCTTGTGAATTAGAAAAAAAAGGTGGCCGGCAAAGGGGTTAATCCACTATTAGCACCTTCCTTACTGAAGAGAAGAAGGACCAAAAGCTCCAAAGACCCCACTATGATCTTGCTAAGGGAGTTGACCAATAAAATGGCACAGCGGTAAAGGATTAAAGCACCCTCTCCCCAAAAGACACTGAACTACCCGTATTTTTCGCTTCATAAGACGCACCTGACCATAAGACACACCTAGTTTTTAGAGGAGGAAAGGGGGAAAGCCCAGTTTTTGGGGGGATCAGCTCAAAGTTGTGCAGCATCTTTTGCAAAGGGGAAAAGCCCCGGTTTTTTGATGATCAGCTCAAAGTTGTTGAGCTTACTTTGCAAAGGGAAAAAATCCTGTTTTTATGGGGTTGAACTCACAGTTCTGCAGCTTCTTTAGGAAAGGAAAGGGAGCCGTTTCTACAGTTTCCAGACAGATAATCTAATTAGCCAGTCACATGTCGCTGGGGAAACAAACAGCCTCCGTCTGCAGAACATTCAACAATGGAGGCGGGGGCAGGGGCAAGGGGGCGGGGCCGGAAAGAGAGCCAGCGATCGACCACACATTTGCTCCATAAGATGCAGAGACATTTCCCCTTACTTTTTAGGAGGAAAAAAGTGAGTCTAATGGAGCAAAAAATACGGTAAGTGGAAATCCCCCCCCCTCCATTGCTGCTTTTAAGTTTTAAAGAGACACTGAGAAATTACCATAGTCCCATTCATGTGGCTTGGCCAAGTTCTGGTGAAAGAAGCCTTCGTTCATACAAAGCCTTTGCAAGGATGCTCAAAAGCATTCAAAGAGGCAGCTGAGTTACAATCTCAAAACAACATCCTCCCAAATCCAAAACAGAATAAAATAAATAAAAATACTCTTTATGTTGGCGGCAGTTAGCCTTGCTTAAAAATTAAAAAAAAAAAATTCTAAAGGAACATTTGCTGCTGGAACTATCCTGTTAAGGGAGAGCAGAATCTGCGACGTATTAAAACAATTAGATTAAATCGTCACAGACTGTCACATAGGCTCCAGAGAAACTTGTTGATGGATGTGAGGAACATTGCAGGGACTGTCCATAAGAGGTCTGCAGCAGCACCACAGCATCAACAGCAACCAGGGCTCCGAGAAAGAGCTGCCGTTTCCCAAAAAACAATGTCTTAACAGTTTCAAGAGTGCCGGGAAATCATGCTCTCCCTCTGGAAGATTTCTGCTTTAGAAAAAGGATGTCTGGCTCCCGAACAAATAAGCAACATCCATCACCAGGCAGAGCCCAATTGAAGGCTTCTTTAGTTGTAGCTAAAGAGGTTTACTTCCATCACTTCTTGAAGCTAGAGAACGCCACGGAGTAGCATGGTGCTTATTCTGGCTGGTGAAAAGGTCCTTCGCTGTTTTCGTCGGAAGTGGCACTCTTGAAATCCATTGCTATACTCAGGAGCACAATGCCATGGGTGTCTACTTAAAAGTAAATCCAATTGAGTTCAGTGGGGGCTTACTCCCAGGTAAGCTGTTGGGGTCTACACGGCTAGATTGAGCAAAGTGCATTCTGGATTAACAGATTAGCAGATGCGTTTCCATCATGGCTACCTCTGATTAGAATTCCCAGAAAAAATCCCAGCTGGTTCTGATGGGATTACGCTCAAACAACAATAAAGAGGATTCATTCCTAGTATGGCAGACCCAACACAGCTACTGTTCTGGGAAGCAAATAAAAACAATCCCTTTATGAGGTTAGCTTGCCACACATATACAGAGGAGAAGCCTACTATTTTGTCTTCAGACGGCGGGGGAGAAGGCCATACAACCTGCAGAAAAAGGAAGAAAAGAAAACCACCCACTTGCATTTATCAAATAAAATATTGCCCCTTCTAATTATTCAGAAAATAGAGAGGGGTAGAACCACTTTTGAAAAAGCAGGAACTGTAAGGAGATGGTTAATAAGGAAGAAGAAATTCTGATTAGACAGATTGATGGGGCAGCTTCAGGAGACACCAAGACCCACAAGAAATGAGGCTACAGGTGGGGCAGAGTTTCCCACATGTGAAATTTAGGATTGAATTATCGGCATGTAGTCCATAAACAAGGGGACCCAGGTGGCACTGTGGGTTACACCACAGAGCCTAGGGCTTGCTGATCAGAAGGTCGGCGGTTCGAATCCCTGCGACGGGGTGAGCTCCCGTTGCTCGGTCCCAGCTCCTGCCCACCTAGCAGTTCGAAAGCATGTCAAAGTCAAGTAGATAAATAGGTACCGTAGCAGCGGGAAGGTAAATGGCATTTCCGTGCGCTGCTCTGGTTCGCCAGAAGCGGCTTAGTCATGCTGGCCACATGACCTGGAAGCTGTACGCCGGCTCCCTCGGCCAATAAAGCGAGATGAGCGCCGCAACCCCAGAGTCGGTCACGACTGGACCTAATGGTCAGGGGTCCCTTTACCTTTACTAGTCCATAAACATGGCTTGATATCCCATCTAAGCTGGACAGCAAAAGAGTTAAAACAAACAAAAAACATATCCAAAACTGGATATTGCATGTGCCTTCTTGTCATTTTTGTCTTAGGCCCCATCTGCACTGTACATTTAAAGCAGTATCATACCAATTTAAACATTCGCGGCTTCCCCAAAAGAATCTGAAACTCCCACCTCATGGTTACAATTCCCAAAGTTCCTTGGGAAGAGGGATTGATTGAATGTTCAGCCACTTTGGGAACTGCAGCCCTGTGAGGAGTATACTCCCAGCACCCTTAACGAACTACATTTCCTAAGATTCTTTGGGGGGGGGAGCCATGCCTATTTGACGTAGCATAATAGTTTTCAATGTGTGGCACAAAAGGGCCTTAGATCACTTTCCATTTTGGCTTCTTTAGGTGTGAACAAAGTGCTTGCAAGAAGTCCTGGATCTGATTCTGAAACTGCTCTCAATTATGACCAGTAAAATCCAGAAAGAATTTGGGCTAGTAACTTCTGGAAGACACTCCTATATTTGGGTTCTCCTTCAGCAGTTAATTACCCACCACATGGCCCTTGAAGAAAGAAAAGAGCGCCGATGACTCAGGAAATTACTCGTCTGTGTCTAATTTCCATTTGCGGAAAAGGTAACCAAGCATCCAGGCACCTGCAGTGTGGGTCTTTTTCTCCTCCCAAATTTGGGATGGGGCAGACATCTGCCATGTAATGTGGTAACCACTAGCTTAGATCACAGAATTGTAAAGTTGGAAGAGACCCAAAGGCTTAAACATTCTTCATGAAGCCACTTGTAATTTACCTGGATGTTGTCTCAAACAGTTCTGTGGATTGTGGGTGGGGAGTTTGCAAAACCATTCAAGACTAAAATTAGGAGGAACGGAGAAGATTGAGGATACAGTACATTTGCAGAGGCAATCCTTTCTTTGTTCAAACAGATCAGTTACAGTGACAGAACTGCAGACCTTGCTTGAGAGCAGAGGTCCTGGAGTCACAATTGCAATGGACAAATCAACGGCAATTACATCCTTGAACTTCACTTGTTTATATGTTTAAAAGTGGTTATCAACATATAAAGGGCAGACTTCCAAATTCTGTGCTGGTCTAGCAACACGGCTGATGTATGCGATCAGCCTCTGAGCTTAATTGCACTATTCATTTTTCTACAGACTCCTTCTGTAGGAGCAAAGCAAGACAATCGTTTCTGCAAGAACAAACAAAGTAGCAATATTGGTATTTGATTAACTTTTGCATGGACCATGTTCTCATTGAAGCAAACATTAATAATTGGATTTCTTTCCCCTCCCCTTAAAGAATGGTAATTTCAATCTTACAGGCACAGGAATTTGCTGGTGGGACAACAAAGAACCAAACCTGTGTGCCAACGCCATGATTGTCACATTGACAATTTCTCCTGATTTTCAATGCATCAGACGTTATTTAAATAGTATCATCATGGAACTAACTTTACAGAGAAGTATATCCAAGAGCCAACCCTTCCCCCAAGAGAGATTAAAGTCTTGATTTAGTCACGGGAAGGGAAAGGAAGAGAGCAGAGAAGACAGACAAGGAATGAAAGTGATCAAATGTAGCTGCATCCACTTAGCTAACCTCCAGATGTTGCTTGACTACAACAACCATCATTCCTGAATACGGACCATGCAGGCTGGGACTTAGGCTATGTTTCTGTTGTGAAGTTGTAGTTGAGCCAAAGCTTTGCAGAGGATGTGATGCCATGTAAGAGGGAGACCTAAGCATAAAAGGGAGCAAGGGCAAAAAGACGGAGTATTTTAAAAGGGCCAAGGTTCAAGTGGGTTGGAGGAATTTCAGCATAGGTCTCTTGGGTGACCTTTGAAGGTGGTTCTCACTGGTGATCTGTCTATTAGATGGATGGAGAACCTGCTGGACTCCCAACAGCCCCAGCCAGTATGGCTAATGGTCAGGAATTATGGGAGTTGTAGTCCAGCAACATCTGGAAAACTGCAGGTTCCCCATCCCAGGTCTAGAGCATCAAGAGTGTCATGGACCATTTTCAAATTCATGTTTGGCTGGAGTCCGAAAGCTGGAGGGCAGAAAGTTTTGGCCTAGCTCTAGGGTTTTAAAACTGACCAGCAGGAGAGATCTAAAGCAGCTCATTGAGATTAAAAAAAAAATAGTCTTTGATTCACATGTAAAAGTAGGCACTGAGGAGACTATGCGTACTGGCCTCTTTTAGGAAGCTGTTCTAGATATTGGGTACCACCACTACAAAGTTATCATCCATGTCTCTACCTGCTGTACCTTTGACACCAGGGAGTTTGACTGAGGGCCTCTTGACGCAGAATAAAGTAGATTCAAACAGTGGGAGGCAATTGAGATTCTAGTGCCAGGCCATTTAGAGTTGTAAAGGTCAAAACCAGCCCCTTGAACTGAGTCTGGAAGCAGAACGGTATCCAGCACAGCTGGCGAAAGATTGATAAAATATGATCCAGTAGAACAGCTCCAGTCAGAATCCTGCCAGCTGCATTGAGTCAATGGAAGTTTCCAGAGTCTTCAAGGACAGTTCCACATACAGCACACTGCAGGAAGCTAGCCTGGCGGTGACATGAACATACAGAACTAAGGCCAGATTTGCTTTTGCCAGTATAGGTGGCATAAAATATCAAGTTGGTAAAACACGCTCCTGGCCACAACTATCAATTCTGCTTAAGGAGCAGATCCTGATCCAGGGATACTCCCCAAACTACAAACCTGCTGCATTTTGTGTAGGAAAGGGCAGAGAGAGGAGGGTGCAATCCTGTCTGAAACATATTGATCACTAGAACCCCCCCCCAACCAACAGTACCTCCGTCTTGCGTGGGTTAAGCTTCAGTTTGACCTCATCCAATCCAAAGATGACACCAGTTCAGGACTTCTAATCTTGCCTCCCTAGGATCAGAAGATGCAAACAAGAGATGTTGCTCAGCGTCATCTGCAAGCAGATGATGTCCTATCTTGGTCCAAATCCCTGAACGGCCTCTCCCAGCAGATCCACGTATGTTAAGGAACTGGAAACAAGATGGAACCTTGTAGTACCACATATCCTAAATGCGGTTTCCAACCACCACTTTCTGGGACTGACTCATTAGGAGGATGGAGCCACTACATCCCACCAAGGTGACTCAGAAGGGTACAATAGTTGATGGCATCACAAGCCACAGAGAGGTGGACCTCTGCTGATCTCCTGTTGGAGGGCTCCCACCAGCACTTTCAGTTCCAAAAGCAGGCTTGAAACTTGATTGGAAAAGAATATTCTGATTCAAGAAACCTTGAAACTGCTTCACACACTCAAGCACTTTGCCCGACCAAGCACTATCCATCTCATAGAGGGTGAAAGCTATTCAAACTGGCAGGATACAACTGCAGGGTTGTTGTTTCCCCCCTAATACAGACTCAACCTTTCCACCAGCTGTTGCCAACCTGGCGCCCTCCAGATGTTTTTCCAAAGCTTCCAGAAGACACCAGGTTACCAAAGCCTGACTGAAGTGTTGCCATGATCTCACCTTCCAACAGTGAGACATGTTCTCGTTTTATAACTCAGCTGCCCAGCCTCAGCCTGGCTAACTAACGAAGGATGGGAATAATCTGTCCGCATCCTCCTGGGAAGAACCTACGGAAGAAATATGATCAATGACTTGCTACGGAAATACATTTTTGAAGTGTACTTTTGAAGTGCACACATACGTCCTCATGTTTTGCAGCAGGAGGAGGCAAAGACTCAGGAGGCTCCACGGAACCCAGAAATGCCACAGCTCAGCTAGTTATGGGAAGCTCACCTCTGCTGAAATGAATCAGCAATTGTGATTTGCAGCGCATTCATTCATTACAAGCAGAGCAACCTGTTTTCTTAGCCAGGTAATTATGAGCTTCAGCAACAACTCTCTAGCCATGAGATCAAGGGAATGCGGTCAAAGGAGGACCATGACTGATGTTTTCCCCTAGTGAACCAGTAGGGAAATCCTGTGCTTGGAAGGTCACCTTCATCCTTATATTTCTGGGTTTCCACTTCTTCACGTTCATAAAGCATACTTTTGATGGGGAGGGGAACGGCAGCAAGTCCTGTGGTCTGCTTAATCTTTTTTTAAAACCCTTTAACTCGCCACTTTCTACATGCATGCCGAAGTTCTTCAATAGCATTGCCACCACCAATACCAGTTCCTTCTCCCTCTGAGAACATCAGACCGGAGCACCAGGTCCCCATCATCTAAGCCACATGCTGCTGCTTTGCCTCCAAAATCCTTTTAAATACTAGAAAGTGTGGCTCCCAGTCCTGCCAGACTAGACATTTCTGCTGCACATCTCTCCTTTCCCACTGGTCAAAGGACACCACATATTCATAAGAAGAACCCTAAAAGCCCATCTAGTTAAGCATTTGTTCTACAGAGACCAGGCATCTGCCTCCTGGAAGCCCTAAGAGGAGTGTGTTGTTGTTCTCTGGCAAATGGTATTCCACATCCCTTTGTGGCTTGCAAACAATGGTAAATTGCCAGCTACATCCTCTCCTCAATCCTGAGCACTTGAATTGCTGTTTTAAGTGAGGATTAATAGAACACCCTTTCTGCCTTAGTAAAAGCCTCATTTCCTAGTTCTGAAGCTGGTGCAATTCAGAGATCTTCAAGTACGTTCATCAGTAGCAATTGCTAAAGAAGTAACTGGTTTTCAAAAAGTCACTGACAGCACAGGGAAGATAAGTGTGAGAGTGCATCAGCATCGTGGGCTGACTAGAATGGGGTGCGCTTGCCAGTCACCCACCAGTTCCCCTTTAAGCCCCCCACTTTTCATTGGACAGGGCCTCCATGAGGGATGCAGTGTAACTTGCCTCTGGGGGTCAGGAAGCAATCACTAGAAACAGTGACTGGCCACCAAACCCAGCCCAAATGTTTGCACTCCTGTCTCAATATCTGGTTTGGACGGATTGCCTTGGGCCACATTGGAGATCTCACCCCAAGGCCTCATGAAGACCCCAAGCCTTACAGCCAACAGCCCCGAGCTAGAGCGGTCAGACCACTTTATGAAGCAGATTGGAGGAGACCAGGAGGAACGAGAGACCAGGAAACACGTTCCTTGCATTTTAATGTCACTCCCAAGGACAGGTAGGGCTGCTACCAGACAGCATCTGATGAACCAGAAGTCTTTACGTCAAACACCACTCCAGACACAGCTGGCTCCCAGGTGTTTCGGGCGGACGCGTAGTTACGCAGTTCTTTTGGGGGAGGGGAAAAAAGAACATTAAAGGCACACACACAAAAACATACAGCTGCTGGAAGATCAGCCCAGGGATTGGGCCGAGATGGGTCTTCTTAATCCTTCCATACTATTTTCCTGCTACAATCCCCTTTTACCACACACCACCCCTCCCTCACAGCAGGGTGCAGATGAGAAAGAAGCAACAAGGTGTTCCTTCTGCGTGCTTCGCCACAACAACAAGCAACTGAGTCATGCATATAGATTAAAATGCACTCAACTATACCTACGGCTTCGTCCTTCTCTACACCACAGATGAGCCATCTAAATCTTTCCCCCTTCTCACCACTCGGGCAACCGTGTGATACTTGGACACAGGTACGAAGAAATTTGCAAGACCATGTCTATGTAATTGCCATAAACATTCTGCAACCATTATCTCAGGGAAGACTTAGAGAAAACCCCTTTTTGTAGAGGGAGGCTGCCTGCACAGGACGTTCTTGTGCATCTATTTCAGTACATTGGCACAAAAGAGAACCCGGGAAATAGGACCTGGAAACACATGCATGAGGTTTTTCCTGCATGGTCTCGTGCGCCAGTGCTGCAAACGCCACAGTGCAACTATGCAGGCCATCTTTCGCCAATCTGGCGCTTGCTGGGACTGGTGGGAGCTGTGGCCGCAAACATCTGGAGGGCTCCAGGTTGCAGAAAGGTGTCCCAGGCCATGGGGAATCTATGTGGGTTGTTCAAGGGCACCAGTGACGCTGGAGATGAGGATGCACTAAAAATCAATACGTAAGATACCGCAAAAGCCACACGTGCTCCAATATCACTACTTGTCCCAAACCCTCATCAGTGAAGGTCATGGCTGAGGAAGGATTTCAGCATTCACTCCCCACAGCCAAGCCCAGTGTCCCATCGCTTGGATTGCTTCTCAGCAGCAGCCTCACGCAGAATGCTGCTGCAGAGAGCATCTTCTAACCAGCCATTGCCAAAGGCTGCCGGACTTCCACTTTGATAGATACCAACAAGGGGATGAGAGAATTATGAGTACAGTAAAAAGTCTCTCTCTCTCTCTCTCTCTCTCTCCATCTCTCTCGCTGCAGCTAGGTGATCTGAACCCTCAAAACATGTGGATGCTTTCTGGAGCATGTGAATGGGACCACCTGAAGCCAGGCAACAAACGGGTCTTATTAGATGCTCATCCCACTTTTCACCTTAAGAAGCTCAAGGTTCTCTACATTTAACCCTCACAACAGCCCTTTTAGGTAGGTTAAGGGGCAAGGATGGCAATTGGCCCAGGGTTACCCAATGAGCTTCATGGCCAAGCGTGGAGCTGAACACAGACCCCCCCAGATTCCTGTACCAGCAATCACATCTTATTTGTCGTCCACCGGGAATCTAGTTTTTCCCAGCTGGCCCTGCACCAATGCCTTCTAATAGCCAATAAAGGCCCTGAGTTGGCCACTACATTTAGAAGAGGAAGGGGCAGTGCCAAGCTGAATGCCAAGGAAAGGCACAGGAGGTTTGACCTTTGCCTGCTTGCGGATTCCCTACAGGGAATAAGCTTCTGCCAACTAGTTGCATGGAGCCTCTCACTTTGTGGCAGGCCATTCCCTCCCTCCGCAACCTTAAAAGTTTGCCGAAGCCCCCTGGAGAAAAAGCAGGTGATCCTGGGATCGGATGGGAGAGAGAGATTAAGCAAATCATCTCCAATGGTCAGTCCCAAAATGAGATCTACAGGGATGCAGACCTGCTTGGACGCAAAGCTGTCTGACTTGGTAGCTTCACCTCCCTAATACCAGGTGGTAAGTAGTCTAGTTGCAGTAAAAAAAAAATCACTTTGTGTGTGCTCAGGGGCACTCACTTTTGTCAGTTTCATCTCACCTTACTAGCGCACTGTTTGCCACTGGAAAAGCTCCAGCACAGATCGGACCCTAATGAAAGCACACACTAGCCTGCAAATCCCACCTCGGGACTCTAAATCCACCTAGATGTGAGAGATGCTTCTCCCCACCCTCACTAAGGAAGAACAAACACTCTGCACATGCTCAACAACACTCTTTTCATAAAGACCTTTCAACTTGTACCAGACAGATTGAGCCCTGGTTAAAATTGGGTTATTGGGGTGGGGGCATGCTACTGAGCCTTGACTCAAATCAATCTCGGGAAGGGGGCGAAAAAGGCGCTGGGCTAGATAGACCACCTTTGCGTCCCTCTGGGCGAACAAGCTTCACTTGCGCGTGGGGCACAAACTCAGCCTCGGGGGCACCACGCCCGGCACGAGAAAGACCCAGCCTTCAACCTCAGACCCAATTACATGGGAGTAAACATCACTGACCAATAGCACTTTCTCCCGAGTAACCATACCCAGGATCGCGCCATTGCACGACCGATCCTTCCACCCTCCGCTCTTAACGGCAGCTATTATTATTATTATTTAATTAATTAAATTTCTACACCGCCCTCCCCCCGAAGATCCCAGCTAGCGTCCCACCTACCTCTCCGCACAGGTGCCCGCAGGGAGCCGCGGGTGCGTGCCTCTCCCGGGCACAGGCGTTCAGCCGCTGCGCCCTGGCCAGGGGCTCCGGGCAGAGTTGGGCGCGCACATGCCTGGAGGGGGAGGCGCCGCCCGCGATCTGGCCCCGCACTCCGGCTGAGCCATGTGCGGCTGGGCGGGAGGCGCCCGATCTCCTCTCCTCCCCTCCTCCCGGATCCGGAGCGGAGAGAGCCAACCCTTTAGCGCCGCCGCTGCCCCGCGCCCTCCTCTTCTCGGCGCCCGGGGCGCTTCCAGCCGCTGCGCGCTGCGCCGCGCCAGGCGATCCAAAAAGGACACCTCCCCAGCGCCGGCGGCTGTACGCCGAAAGTTGCCATTCTGTGCCTTTTTGAAGCTCAGTTCGCCACGCCGCCGACGGCCGCCAGGCGAGACAGCCCGCCTGCTAGGCACCGTCTACAAATTCGCGCTTTTTTTCTCGCAGGGAGAAAGAGCAAGCAAGCAAGCCAACAACAGCGCAGGGATAAGGGATCGCGCCGAGCCTGGTCCGGAGGCTCCTCCTCGTCCTCTCCCGAGTGGAGAGGCCTGCAACCGAAAGAGGCAGGCAGGCAGACTTAGGAGGGGGAAGCCTTCTCCGTGGAGCTCCCGTGCTCCTTGGAGCCCTGCCTCCGCCGTCTAGCGCCGGGACCATTGGGAAGACAGTTAATTAGGAGAGATGCGTGGCTGGGGAAGCCTCTGGGCAAACTGGGATGGGATTTGTGCGCCTAAGCGTAAATCAGAGGAAGCGGAGAAGAGAGCGGTTAGGGGAATTGGGAAGGCAGCCGGCGCAGAAAATTGCAAGGGAGGGGGAGGTCGGCTGCAGCGAGAGGAGAACAAGGGGGAGCTGCGTGGGGGTGAGGGAGGAAGCCCCCCCCTTCCCTTTGTTCTCCCGGGGAAGACAAAAGGGATCAGGCAAAAGCTGGAAGAAGGGAAGGGAACCTCTAGGGGAGACCTGGGAGACGAAGTGAAATCGGACAACAGGCCCCGCGACCCTGGCCTTGGCTTCGCGGGGATTTGGAAAAGAGACATCATAGAATTGTAAGGGCCCACGATGGCCCTGTAGTCCAACCACCTACAGTAAGGTAAAGGGACCCCTGACCATTAGGTCCAGTCGTGTCCGACTCTGGGGTTGCGGCGCTCATCTCGCTTTATTGGCCGAGGGAGCCAGCGTACAGCTTCCGGGTCATGTGGCCAGCATGACAAAGCCGCTTCTGGCGGACCAGAGCAGCGCACGGAAAGCCGTTTACCTTCCCGCCAGAGCGGTACCAATTTATCTACTTGCACTTTGACGTGCTTTCGAACTGCTAGGTTGGCAGGAGCTGGGACCGAGCAACGGGAGCTCACCCTGTCGTGGGGCTTCGAACCGCCAACCTTCTGATCAGGCTCTGTGGTTTAACCCACAGTTTATCCCTAGGCTCTGTGGTTTAACCCACAGCGCCACCCGCGTCCCCCTACAGTGCAGGGCTCTTTTGCCCATTGTGGGTCTCAAACCCATTAGGAGTCTCATTCTCTACGCCTCTACCAATTGAGCTACTTCTTTTAAATCCTGAAATCACTGCCCTGGCCAGGAATTTTTGTGGCTGGGGTGGTTTCCCAAACATTCGCATCTTCGTGGAATCCAGCACTTTGTGGAATGTTTTTTTAAACAATAATGCAACGCAGGGTGGCTGGCCTTTCGTGCCACATTCAAGTGTGGCCAATCCTGTGACGGCCAAATGCACACACACACCCGCGCGAGCTCTTTCTTGCACACAGGATTGCATGCACAACAGCCCTGCACATAACACACTCCTCACACATGCAGACTCCTCTACCGCGCGCACAAACCGGCAGACGTGCCCTCTATCTCGTCCTAACCCAGTTCCACCAAAAGTGTAGGTGGCAGTGCCGTACCTGCTGCCCTCACCAAGCCTCTGTGCAAATGGTGAATTGGGAGTTTCAGGAGCTATCTCGAAAACATGTCTGCTTACTCCAGATCCAACAGAAAAGATTACATAAACCGGTGTCGTTTTAAGATTGTAAAAGGTGGTGTTCGTTATAAGCAAATGTGAAATGATGTACATTGGGAGCTGAAAGAATCTAAGGTGGTGCCTTGATGGGGGCTGAATGGGTGGTAACTAAATAGGAAAGTGATTGTAGGGTCATGGTGAATAACTGAATGAAAATATCAGCATAAGTTGCAAAGGTGGTAGTTCTGGTTGCTGGAAAATGTGAAGGAAAGGGTAATGCAAATGACTAGTGAATGATTTCCTGCTCCACTAGAGATGTTCAGCCTATCATCTCAGCAATGCTGACTATATGCTTGGCAAACCTGCTACTGTAAAGGGCGTGACTACATAATAGACATTTAAACTGTAATTATCACTGGCGGTAATTTTTGCATCTCATTGCCATTCAACTCCCACCTTACTATTTTCTCCTTTATATCCAGTTAGGATTTCATTTCATGCACCTGACAAAGTAGACTTGAGATCACTAAACCTTATGCCACCATAAATTTGTTTCTCTTTAAGGCGCTGCAAGTCGTCCTATGCTATTTTGCTGAATCCACATTGGGGGGGGGGCTGGATCAGCTTTACTTTGCGAAAAGGGGTGTTTGGGACTTCTTAGTTTAGGGAGGGGAGATACAGCTGAGCTGGGACATGATATACAAGGTAGAGAAAGTGGATAGAAGCTTTTCCTGCGCCTCTCGTAACAGTAGTGCTCTGGATCATCTTGTGAAACGGGTTGGCAGTAGATTCAGAAGAGACAAGCGGAAGCACTCCTTCACAGAGCGCATCATTAATTCATGCGCTTGCTGCCACAAGAAGCTACTAGCTTAGGCAGCTAGCTGTAAAAGGGCATCCGGAAGATTCATGGGGAATAAGCCTCACTGATGGCTATTAGCCAAGGCAGTTCTGCAGCCATATTCAAAAGCAGAATGCCACCAAATACGAGTTGCTACAGGCCAACAGCAGGAGAGGCCTATTGCCTCCGTGACTCCTTGTTGGTGACCCAGAAACATCTGTCAGAATACTGAGAGACAGGATGCTGGATTAGACAGACCTTTGATCTTGTTATAAAAGTTTACACATGCATAGCAGAAACACACTCCACAGAAAACGAACCCTTCGCCCTTCAAAATTTATGAAATATTCCTTGAGAAAATTACACATTATTTTAACGCACAGAGCAATCCCAAAAGCCATCTTTGGTATCCTAATTGCTCTAAATATTTCCTCTGCAGAAGGAAACACTTGGAGACAGCTTTCTCAATACAAATCCTGTCTTAAGGGCATATTTTGTGTATGAATTCTTCTCTGACCGAACATGGACTTAGAGGATCTGATCCAGCAAAGCTTTTATTGGGGCATGGTGCTCAGATGCAGGGAATCATAGAATGATAGAATCATGGACTTAGAATAGACCCCAAGGGTCATCTAGTTCCACCCTCTGCAATACAGGAATTTCAACTAAAGCATCCATGACGGATGGTCATCCAACCTCTGCTTAAAAAATCTCCAAAGAAGGAGAGTCCACAACCTCCCAATGGATTCTGTTCCACTGTTGAACAGGGACCAAGCCTGGAATTAGCTAGACCCTTCTCAAATCACAGTCTGGTTGGGCTAAAGAGCAACAGTACCACATCAGGCCATTGAATGGTGCTGCAAATATCAGGCCACTAGGTCCCTCTACACTTGAAAACAGTTCTGGAGGCACAAGGTATCTGGGTCCTGCTGCCAGCTTCCCTGGTTACAGATTTTTGGTGTCTTAAAAGTTACTTTAAAAGTTAAGCAACATTTTTCACTTAAAAAAAAAAGCATGTGATTTAATAATGCATTTTCCTTAACTCATATTGTTTAATGCCACACCCCCATATTATTTACCTGCCCCAAAATCTATTTGGAAACCAATTGAGATGGGTTTGCATATTGTGTCCATCAGGCATAGCGAAGAGCTTTTTAGACCTCAGAAGTGGAAGGGAGATTCCATTCTGCTGTGACGTGAAGCAAAAAGCTGTTTATTTTTTATTTTTTAATGGTAATCAGGAATGGATGGATCAGCAGCCTGGAAGCCAAGAAGTAAATACAAGTGAATTCACCTGAGTGGTTGTGTTACGTGGAAATAATTATGGGCACAGATTTCAAGATTTCTCTGCCCTAGGAGACATGAGAAGAACGGGCTGCATTTTAAGTGCATTTAAGTCAGCGTCCTTTTCTAAAAGGCTCGTGTGGGAATGGTTTCATTTCCTGATCTATCTTTTCCAGGCAGTCTTGTTACAGGAGAGAAGATTTGTCCTAATGGGAACTGCTGAATGGTGTATAAAGGAAGCATCCCAGATTAGGTGTTACTTTAATTCACAGGAGACTCCACTGTGATGAGTTAAGTGTGTGCCTGTAGAGACAGAGAGAGAATAAAATTTGCCCTTCTGTCAAATTGGGTTTCGCTATTACATCAAGGTGAGATCAATGGAAGATATGTGTGACTGTAATGTGGTGCTGAAATCAATGCTTCCCCCTCCCATCAGTCTGGAGAATATCTGTTTTCTCAACCTTTTGGCCAAGTGAAAACATTCACTATGTTAATTACAATGTCAGGGATGAGGCATCTCAGCCCCAGGGGGCATATGTGGTCCTTGAGGCATTTTTAACTGGCCCTCACACACCTTGGGCAACACCGCTCAGCAGCCCTGCTTTACATTTCCCCTGAATATTTTCTTTGAGCACTGATAATGCGTCTTGCTTGCCCGGATGAAGAACAGAGAGGGATGTACGAATGAAGAAACTAGCCTGCTGTACAAATGTAAAATATAAACGAAGGAAAGGAAGAGAGTTCATATTTATTGTTCTATTAGTTTTGCCCCTGGCCAAGACCACCTCCGGCATGTGGCCCTCGGAAGCTTTCCTGGAAGAAAATGTGGCCCTCGGTTTGGAAAAAGTTCTCCGCCTCATACTAGACTTGTAAGGCACAGTGAGAAGTTCACCTGTGCAAGCCCTAGAGAAATGAAGGGATACACCGGTGTACGTCCTTCATCCTGGTTCACTGCAGCCAAGCCAGTGTAAATCCCAAGAAAAGGGCATTTCAGGGGGGGGGGACCAGGCAAGAGGGACTTATGCTGAATCCTAACTGTTCAGCTCAGGCACATGACCTTCAACCTGGGGAGGCTTAAACCAGCGAAGAAGCCTGGAAAGGAGGAGACTGAGGAGATACGACAGCCATCTTCAAATACCTCAAGGGCTGTCACATGGAAGATGGAGCCAGTTTGTTTTCTGCTGTGGAAGGTAGGACTCGAACCAATGGCTTCAAGTTACAAGAAAGGAGATTCCAACTAAACATCAGGAGTGTAAGAGCTGTTCGACAATGGACGGTCTTCCTTGGGAGGTGGCGGACTCTCCTTCCTTGGAGGCTTTTAAGCTGAGGTTGGATGCCATCTGTCACAGATGCTTTAGCTGAGATTCCTGCATTGCAGGGGGTTGGACTAGATGCCCCTAGGGGTCCCTTCCAACTCTACAATTTATGATTCTATGAAAAGAGTGGTGTAAGTCAAACTCTGTTTTAAGGGCTTATTTTCCCCACTGTCAGACTTCAGTCACCTTAGCTCAGGGGTGCCCAAACTTTTTTCAAAGAGGGCCAGATTTGATGAAGTGAACATGTTGTTGAGCTTTTTTAAGGATTTAAGCCCTAAATTGTTGAGATTTTTAAAGGATTTTACCCCAGTACATATACTGCCGCGGGGGCCAGATTAAATCAACCGACAGGCCAGATTAGGCCCCCAAAACAGACTTGGACATGCCTGCCTTAGCTGGAAGTAGGCCTGCTCTTGAGCAGGGTTTGGATCTGGCATACTTGACACTGTCTTGGGTAAAGGTAAAGGGACCCCTGATCATTAGGTCCAGTCGCGGACGACTCAGGGGTTGCGGCACTCATCTCGCTTTATTGGCCGAGGGAGCCGGCGTACAGAGCAGCGCACGGAAATGCCGTTTACCTTCCCACTGGAGCGGTACCTATATATCTACTTGCACTTTGATGTGATTTCGAACTGCTAGGTTGGCAGGAGCAGGGACCGAGCAACGGGAGCTCACCCTGTTGCAAGGATTCGAACTGCCGACCTTCTGATCGGCAAGCCCTAGGCTCTGTGGCTTAGACCACAGTGCCACCCGCGTCACTTGACACTGTCTTAAACTGACATAAATTACTCTGGCTTCCCATAGTCAGTATTGCTCCCTTACTTTACTATTGTTGTATTTATATTCCCAGAAAAGGATTTTCTGCCTCATAACTCGACCAGCTTCCGGTATTATGCACCATGGTTTGGGGAAAGGAGGGTACCATTTGCTGCACGACCTTAGTATGAAGGCCAGAAGACAATTAGATCTACATCTTTTGGCCCTTAAGGTTGATGAGTCTAGCACTTGTGGTATGATCTGTCACCTCCCTCTCCCACAGAGCCCTCTGGGTCCATACCACTGTCCATATTTATGCTCCTTGTGGGAGCAGCCAACACACCAGAGTTCTGGAGAGAATTGAACGTGACTAAATGAGCACAGTGTGTGTGTCAGGAATGCCTGAGAAAATTCGGCAGAACCCAGTGCAGACCCCCTCTGGGCGCATAGAGTCACATATGCAGTGAGTTCTATGCATAGGGCAGGAGAAAGATGTGCATCATTTATGATTAGTTTTAATGTCAATTCTATAATTAGGAAAGCATTAATAATGCTGTTAATGTCAATTCTATGTTGTGACCATAGTCCTGCACAGCTTAAGTGCACAGTATGGTTACCATATTTAGGCATGGATTTAGAGCACATCCTTTGCACAGTTAAAGCACAGGATTTCTCCCAAAGAAGTATGGGGACTAAAGTTTGTTCAGGGTGTTGGGAGTTTGTTGCTCTGTGAGTGGGAAACTGCAGATCGCAGATTTCTTTGGGGGGAAATCAGGTGCTTTAAATGTGCGATGGATGTGCTGTAAATGCATAGTGTGTGCAAAAGTTTATCTTCTATGTACATTTCCACAGGACTATTTTATTGAGTGTTTGCTTACCATATTTAACTATTTTCTTGTGTGTTTGCTTACGAGATTAACTATTTTCTTGTGTGTTTGCTTACCAGATTTAACACAACTGCTCTGGAATTTGACATCCTGGACATAATCGTTACCTGCTATTGATTGCACATTAAGCTGCACTAAAGGCACAGCTACCTGGGCTGGTTAATGAGCTGATAAACAGTAAACAGTTTCTTGCTAGTTTTCATTGAGTTTTAGAAAATGGTCCCAAATGCCATTAAACTTATTTCTTGAGTGTGGTGAAAAATTGCTACATGTTTCGAAATTATTATTAATTACCCTCCCTCAGCCTATGGTCCCAGGGGAGGGTTACAGCCATTAAAACACAGTGTTAAAAACAGTTTAAACAACTCAAACATATAAATAAAGTGGGTGTTATTATTATTGTCAAGGGCTGATTTGGATCTAGGGAATATTTAACAGGGGCACCACTGTAATAAAATGCATTTTTAGACACATTGCCCCCCCCTTTTTTTTACATATCAGCTTAATGTAGCAATTTAGCAAAAGAAACTAGTTTTGGCATGTGTGTGCAATCGCTGTGAAAGAAGGAGCCAAGATAGTGAATAAGGAGAATAAAGATATTAGAAGAAGAAGAAGAAGAGGAGGAGGAGGAGGAGTTTGGATTTGATATCCCTCTTTATCTTCCCCACAACAAACACTCTGTGAGGTGAGTGGTGCTGAGAGACTTCAAAGAAGTGTGACTAGCCCAAGGTCACCCAGCAGCTGCATGTGGAGGAGCGGAGACACGAACCCGGTTCACCAGATTACAAGTCTATCGCTCTTAACCACTACACCACACTGGGATGAAAGAGGATACTTATGGGCCCAAAAATCACAAAGGGAAAAAACGCTTAAACCAGAGGTGTTGCTAGACATATAACAGACTTAGGCCGCAAATTTGCATGCCATTTGACTATGTTGATATACACGTATAGATACAAATTCAAGTCTGAGCAAATTAAGATGATGGGCTTGCAGCATGCCCAGTGAGCAAATTTTAAAAAATAATATTTGCATTCCCCCCCCCCAAAAAAGGAGGGGAGACAGCTGGTCTGGTGCCCAGTACAAAATGCTTGGACTACCCCTTAACAAAAATTATTGAGGCTACAGTAAAAGGGGGGGGGGAATATACATGCAAATGAGTCAGGTTCTCTGTTACTTAAAGACTCTTTCCGTTCTTCTCCTTCGATTACCTCTGATGCCACTTTGCATACCAGAAAGGAGCATGGCTATGTGTATTGAACATGACTTCTGAACTAACTCACAATGTCGCAGAACTATAAACAAGTACGAAAGCAGGTCAGCTGAAAATGTCTCGGCATTTCTCCTTTGTCAATCTCCCTCCCCTCCGGTCTTGCACTCAAGTGTCTTTTTCTCCCACCCCCACCTCCCTCCCCACCCCCTTGCACTGCTCAGGGGAGATTCTTTCGGCAACCCACATTCAGTGCAGATTCCCTGCATCTGGGGGAGAGATGAAAACTCCTGCAGTTTCCGCTCCAGCTGCGGAGGCAAAAGCCAGTAGCCATTGCAAAGGAGGTGATGAGTCATCCCCATGGCGCACCTTCGCTTTTTGCCCGCGCCATTGCCCCTTCACAGGCAGCAAGGAGATGGAATTCAGTGACCTGGTACCGTATATGGAAGGCAGCCCCAGTCAATTTATTGAGCCTGCAAAACATTTTGCATTACAAAACACTCCGGTTGGAAACGTTAAACCAATCTTTATATGTTCATACATACAGAACAGTCCCAGGGGGAAGAGCAGCAGGGATATAAAGATAAACACAGGAACAGTCACCTTTGTCTGGAGAAGTGACGGTTATTTTAACAGCACAACAACTATCAATGAACCTGCAGCTCTGCGGGGAGAAATGAATAAATGGCTTTTATTTACAAGAGGCAGGAGACGTTGTAAAAGTGGGTTTATAACTAGGCTACTAGGTTTAATGCCTAGGTCCTGAAGTATCTCCTTCCAATAAAAGAGCAATTGCTTAAATCACTGCTGGTTGCCAAGGGCTGAATCCTACAGGAATACGTGGAAGGAAGGCCTTTCGTACCCCGGAGGCAAAGACCTTATCCCCTGGTCACTGAGCTGGAAAACATGGTGAGAAGTGCCTGGCATTTCACTACCTTTGGTAAAACATCCCAGAACATGATTGGCTATGAAATGAGTCTCTTCATGTTATGTCAAGCCTCTGTCCTCCACATTATCTTGGTAACTGGCCAGCCAATTGCTCAGATCCTGTCCTTGTTAGCATCCCGACTTCTGCTGCTTTCGCTGTCCTGCATATTACCTCTTTGAATTTTGACCTTGCACCTAGTCAGAGCATTTGTCCCTCTCGCTCAGTACAGTTGACACTAACTGGCAGCTGCTGTCCAGGGAGGAGGAGGAGGAGGACAATGATGCTTAGTGGGTAGAGCATGAGACTCTTAATCTCACGGTCGTGGGTTTGAGCCCATTATGGGCAAATATTCCTGCATTGCTGGGGGTTGGACTAGAATGACCCTTGTGGTCCCATCCAGCTCTACAACGCTATGATTCAATGATGATGATGAAGATGAAGATTTAATGCATTTATATCCCATTCCCCCCTCCAATGATCTCAAGCTGATGCATATCTTTCTTCCCCTCCCCTTTTAATCTCCACAACACCCCTGCGAGGTAGGTTAAGCTGAGAGGTGGTCACTGGCCCAAGGTCACCCAGTGAGCTTCATGGCTGAGTGGGGAGCTGAACTCTCTTCTCCCAGGTCCTAGTCTCAGCTGTGAACACACATCAGCCGGTGATTTTAATTAGCCGGCACAAAGAGATCTAGATGGAAGTGTACAGCTCAGAATAAATCTCTGAGTCAGGGCCTGATTGGTCTTACTATTCCCTCCCATTTCCCTCCTAGTAATTACAGCTACTTGTTCTAATCTCCCTTTAAGAACCTTACTTCTGTTTTTGGTCTCATGCTGTAATTATTCCAGTTAGCAACTATTAGCAACTACTTGCATCAGTGGTGATATATAGAATGCTCCAAATAGTCCTGATGCCCTATTTTTGGCATGAGGAACCTCAGACTGAGGAGCCAGATGTGGTCTCTCTTATCTGGCCTCAGAATTTCCCCCTCTCACTTTAGGCCACATCCATCACGGCCCTGGTTTGTCTCCTGTTCCCCTTGAGAACTTCTGCCTAGCTCTAATGTGCCAGGATGGAAGATGGATGTGTGAGTGTAGAAACTAGCCTATTGAATGTGATAAAAATCGCATTTGTGCACTAATTCCAAAAAGGCCTATTATTGCCCAAGCTTTATGAATCAATAATGTATTGAAGGCGGGTCTTTTAGATTATAATTGCTATTAGTATTCCCTTTTCCATTAGTAGATTAAAAAAAAACACAACCCCAGCTTGTGCTCATTCTTCCTTTCAGTGGCTTCCACCAGAGCTGAACAGTAAGACTAATGGATTCATGGGCACAATTATTTTTGCAGTCCCTGAAATTACATCAGGGATGGGGAACCTCCCATCAACTCCAGCTAGAGTTGGCCAGAGAGGATGGCAGTTGTAGTTCAGTAGAAACCCACGGGTTCCCCACATAAGAACCACCTGTTAAGAGAGACAGACAGAAACAGAAACAGAGAGAGTCATCATATGCTTCTGCTGTCAGCTCCAGAAAAATCAACATTTGATATCTAAATTATTATGGATAATTATCATGGATAATTCTTTACTAAATTTATGGTGGGCAAGATTCTAATGCCTTTTCTCCTCAGCCTATCAAGGCGTTCTGACATTTTATTGCAATTTTTGGAGTGAATTATGAGCAGCATAAGGTTTGGAAGTATTACGATAAACAATGATAAAAAGTAACATTTCTCCCTTTTCTGTGTGAAACATCCTCTAACTATAAGACTCTTAATCACTCTTTAAATTCTATGGGCACTGTATTACAAATTTTTATCGGGCCTTTCTTTTAGATCTGCCTATTAAAGGATGCTATTAAAAGCTCCTGTAAATTATATGAACTCATTGAAATTTTTGTTGACAATAACCTGACCGTTATTTGCAGAATATACACAGTTCAAAGGTATACATTTTTCCACAAATGCTCCCCCTCAGAAGTAAAATCCAACCATCGTTATCTTTTTATCGCAGAATAAAATTATTTTTTATCACTCCGTAAAAACCACCACTCTGTGTGACTTTACATCTGCCGAGAGGGGGTGGGGAGTCTTTCCCTGATTTTGTATTTATTATGTACTTCTCATATTTTTAAGTGACTGTGGATCTCGCGTAAATGATATGCCCAACATTTTCTCTTGTCAATTTTTTAATTGCTCTAACATGATTACATGAGTTCTTTAATATTCAGATTATTATAGATATCTCCAAAAACCCCAGTCTTTATTCATCAGAGGTGGAAGGGTGTAGAAAGCTATGGCTTTTGCATACCCAGGATAGAGCCTACAATACAAAAATAAGGGTCACATCCACTGTTCCCCTCTGCCTCTGACCTTTCCCTGACATCCAGCTCCAGGGGTGCTCCAGGGCTGAACTGCAAGCCAGCTTCTATTTCTAAATAAATGTGGGTTTTTTTTCTAAATACACCTATCTATCGTGTCCATTCTTTTTCTTCAGAGACAGTGGAAGGTAAAATATCTCGTTTTATGGGTCCCCCCCCTCTCACTAACATATACTTCCTGTACGCATGAAGGATAGGCTGTAAATATGTTCAATAATGAACACATTATTGGTGCCCCCACAGGCCTGGGGAGGTTGTGCTGATGCCTCCCCAGCTGTTGCCATTAGCTACGGACCGCCTCTGATGTCACAAAAGGACAGGGCCGGCCCCCACATGAGGCAAGGTGAGGCAGTTGCCTCAAGCGGCAGATCTGACCTCCTCTGCTGCTGCTGGGTCTTCTTCCTTGAAAATGTTCACCACTTGATCTCTTATTGACGTGCTATAAAACTTTATCTTACTATCTCGGAGTCATTAAGGTTCTTTTGCTTATTTTAAAGGAATGCTAAATGCTATATACACTTCAATACAACTATTAAATTCTGTGCCAGCCATTCCTATTAACGACTTATGCAAATATAGCAATCAATTGTCTCCTTCCATCCCTTCCATCATACAAAATATTTTTATACGATTTAACCTAGCTTTCATTGTCCAACGTTCATCAAGAAACCAATTCTCGTTCCCAGAGTCTTAATTAATTCTTCTATAGTCACTATAGATTTTTCTTGCTTTTTTCATTTCCTACTGAATAGCCTCTTATGCTGCTTAATATCCTCTTTCGGATTTTTAATTTCGGTCTCATTCTGAGTTGCTCTTCTATCAGTCATTAGAATCTTTCCGCCAAACCTCCCCCCCCCCCCAAGTCTGTTCCAATTGCTTTGTTTCTAACGCACAAGCTGTATTGAAAATTATTAAATCTATTACATTTAGGGCAACAATCCTAAACTCCCAGAGAAGGTGACTGAAGGGTCACTGGAAGTTGCAGACTGTCTTCTCCACCGGTGGAGAGGTCAAAAGGCAGCGAAAGAGGATTGCAGACAGAGGTCTCAGCAGAGGAGTCCATGCTTTCGCAGAATACAAAACCCTCCCATTTCCATGTTACTGTATACTGTACTCCACACAAGGGAGAAAAATTATGCCAACCATAGAGACGGAGATGGAAGGGAGCGTGCAGAGAGGGGGAGGTACCGGTTTGTTTTGCTTTGGCTTTTGTTTATCATGTATTTTATGTTTTCGTTCTGTATTTTTATGTTGTGAACTGCCCTGCAATCTTCAGATGAAGGGCAGTACAATGGTACCTTGGTTCTCGAACGTAATCCGTTCCAGAAGTCCGTTTGACTTCCAAAGCGTTCGAAAACCAAGGCATGGCTTCCGATTGGCGCAAATTGCCCCGGAAACAATAGCCAACACACGCATCGGATGTTCGGCTTCCGAAAAACGTTCAAAAACCAGGACACTTCCGGGTTTTCGGCATTCGGGAGCCGAAATGTTTGAGTACCAAGGCGTTCGAGAACCAAGGTTCCACTGTATATAAATTCAAATGATAATAATAGTTATAGAGTTAGAGGTGGGATGATGCACACAGAGGGATGGGGGGAGACAGAAAGCAAGAGAGCATTCTGCAACCCTGCAATGTTGCAAACTTCCATCCCCTTTTGGCTCTGAATCAGGCTATTTCTTGGCTCTGTTCCACCCATTATGAGATGCAGCCCTTGACTTTATTCATGGCTCAATGGTCCTTCATGGGGGGGGGGAGAAAACTCCTCACCCTCACCTTGAAGGCGTGCATGTAATGGGCCTCGGCAACAAGTAAACAGGAATAAAAGCATTAAAGGAAATTAGGCACTTTTGCAAATCACCTGGAAAAGCGCAAGGGCTCCAAAGTGACTTTGAGACTTGGAACTGGCAACAAGCACTTATTGTAAGATTGATTGATTTTTATTTTTTATAGCCCCACAAGCGTAAGGAGACAGGAAACAAATGATGGACCAATGGAAGGTATTAATAGTAAGGACCAGGAGAAGCCCCTGGGCCTTTCCTGGCTCCTTTCTGGGCTGATAAAACCCTTGGGCTGCAGGAAAAGCTGTCGGGAACCACCAAGGTGATGAGGAGGAGGAGGAGGCGGATAAGGATATGGATAATGATAATGATGATAAGTGAGGGACACGGGTGGCGCTGTGGGTTAAACAACAGAGCCTAGGGCTTGCCGATCAGAAGGTCGGCGGTTCGAATCCCCGTGACGGGGTGCACTCCCGTTGCTTGGTCCCTGCTCCTGCCAACCTAGCAGTTCGAAAGCACATCAAAGTGCAAGTAGATAAATAGGTACCACTCCAGTGGGAAGGTAAACGGCGTTTCCATGTGCTGCTCTGGTTCGCCAGAAGCGGCTTTGTCATGCTGGCCACATGACCTGGAAGCTGTACGCCGGCTCCCTCGGCCAATAATGCGAGATGAGCGCCGCAACCCCAGAGTCGGTCACGACTGGACCTTTTTAACGATGATAAAGAAGGGATCTCATTTTGTCTCGCAGTCGTCCATACATTTCCAAAAAGGAAACTATTATTTTATCATTCTCCTTGTAAATACTTGATATAAATCTATATTATCAATATAAATTAATGTTGATTTTATACTGTTGAAAGGAAACTGTTCATTTAACACCAGAACTCGTGGGCAGCCAATGAAGCAGAATGGTAGAAGATTTATTTTAATTTGCTTTCTTTCTTTATAAAAAAACATTTGTATACTGCTGCATCATAAACATATATCAAATAGGTTCACAACAATAAAATAATGGAAAAGTGGAAAAGAAGTTAAAAGCACAGAGAAATTAAAAGCAAGATTCAGGATGGACAAAACGAAGTGCTTTTTCACACAAGGCATGGAATTTTTGTTCCCCCAAGATGCAGTGATGGCCACCAATTTGGATGGCTTTGAAAGTGAATTAGATAAATTCATGGAGGGGAAAAGCTCTCAATGGCTACTTGCCTCCATGGCTACGTTCTACCTCCAAAGTTGGAGGCAGTATCCTTCTGAATACCAGTTGCTGAGAATCACAAGTGATGAGAGCACTGTTGTACTTAGGTTCTTGTGGGCTTCTGGTTTTACTCTGCCATTGAGACATCATACGTTCTATGACCTGTAGGGACCATATAAACGGGCAGACTATATAAGTAGACAGGTGCAAGGTGCAGTTATAAGTCCTCTGCTCTAATCAATTTGATGTCCACCAAGGTAAGGCACTGACCTAAGCAAGGTATAGACCAGTAGACACCGGAACTCTGGAATAGGATGGTAGGTAAAGATAAAGGTCAGGACCTTGGACAAGGACCATGGTTAGCAGTTCTGCAGATGAGGCAGAGAGAGCATGTTGTCACAGCACTGTCCTGGAGCAATTGACAGAACTTTATAATTCAGGCTTGGTAGTCAAGATTAAAGCCCCTGATCCAAGGAGCATGCAATCCAATCCTTGGAGAAGTGTTTCCACAAGGTTCAGGGTACAAGATACAGTCTTCAGTGTCAGCATATCCACAGAGGCAGGACAAGGGAGTGGAGCCAGTGTGGTGTAGTGGTTAAGAGCGGTAGACTTGTAATCTGGTGAACCGGGTTCGTGTCTCCACTCCTCCACATGCAGCTGCTGGGTGACCTTGGGCTAGTCACACTTCTTTGAAGTCTCTCAGCCCCACTCACCTCACAGAGTGTTTGTTGTGGGGGAGGAAGGGAAAGGAGAATGTTAGCCGCTTTGAGACTCCTTCGGGTAGTGATAAAGCAGGATATCAAATCCAAACTCTTCTTCTTCTTCTTCCCCATGGCACCTGTTGTTGGAAGACTCTATATCTGAGTATTCCTGTTCTGGGACCATGACATCCCAGGTTGGAATATGAACAAAGCAATTGTTTCCCCATCATTAAAGCTCACCAGTGTATAGTAGTGAAAGCAGAGGGCTTGGCGAAACCCAAGTTCAGATTCCTGCTGCTCCATGGAGCTTGCCAGGCTACCTTGAGCCAGTCACCAGCTTTCAACCTAACCTACCTCACAGGGTTGTTAGGAAGACAAAATGGGTTGGGGAGAGAACCATATATATTGCCCTGGATTTCTTGAACATGTCTTAGAAATTAATAAATAAAAATAAAGTGTAGACACTGAGGACATGCCTGCAGGGGATCTTTATGAGGGACCGTGCTGATATTTGCAAGTCACAAGTACCCCAGTACCATGCTTCTTTACATGTCAGTGGTTTTGAAACTGGAGCCGGTAGGCCTGTCTTCTTGCAATTTTGGTGGGGGTTTTCCTCTCAATGTATTCATGTTTTGGCGACTTAACTCTGATTCCTAGTTCAGCACAGCAGAAGGCAGTCTGCTCTTACCCAGACACCAAAGGAATGGTTCTCGTTTTTCCGCCGCCCCCTCTGGGATATTACTAGAGGAAATATTAACAAGGGGTTGACTCCTCTGAGAAGCCCAAGGGTATAAAGCTATAAAGATCAGCCCAAAGGAATAACTGCTAATTAACTCTCTCTGATCTTGATATTTGGAGAGTGTAAAACGCCTCAGTGGTTTTTACATTTTTCAATAAGCTCCAGCCTCGACTTCCGAGTTTGCCTTCAATTAACTTAGTGCTTGCCTATATGTTTCGAATACTGAATCAATTATGGTCTGAGTGTTTGTGCCTCCACAAAGTAGGTCTGCAGAGGAGAAAAGAAGTCCCAAGAGGAGACCTATTTTGTTACGGCTCTGCTGCTCAGTGTCTCGGTTTCACTTTGCCAGTGGCAACTAATAATGAATGCTAATTAATGGCCAGTGAAGGACAGGCAGGGATACAACAACATGCAGGGATGCAACAACAACATTTGCTAGGCAAAAGCACTTGAAGTGGGCATGGAGCAGGACCCCTGAAAGGTGTTGCCTGAGGAGCATCCCAAGGGCTGGGTAGAGAGGCCCTGGGGAAAGGCATTTAGCCACAGGGCCTGAAGTTCTCTCTGCTTTAGGGCCTTCTTAAAGAATTGATGTGAATGGGCCTTGCATATTTCAGTTGGAAAAGAGTTCCACCAGCATGAAGCCACTGCCAAAATGGCCCCTTTCCTTGTGCCCACCTCACAGGTGGGCACACAAGTAGAGCCCAGGGATGGGCACTGATATGGGTGAAGGCATAGTTGGGTCCCTTACTGCTTAGGTAGGGCTTTAAAGGTCTTTATCAGCACCCAGAAACTCACAGCCAGCAGTCACAGTGCAAGCAGTAGACCTAGTGCAACTGGTTCCCGGGCAGAAGCTGAAACATAACTTTTGAATGCGAGCGGGGAAAGAGAAACAATTTGAATTTTTAGAGCTGGCTGGAAAGAAGCATGGACATTGTGTGTGTGTGTGTGTGTGTGTGTACAAGGCAGAAGAATCAGCAAGGATGAGCTGTTGCTTTGGGGGCTGATGCTGCGATAGGAATTGCACCGCCTGTTCATGTGTCTGCTTCCCCTTTTCCTACCATCCCACTTGGGGAACCTGGTGAATAAGCAGTATGGTCTTCTGATGGACAAAAAAGCCTAATTCTGTAAAGCTGACCCTAAGACTTCTTCCTTCATCATGCCAACACCTGAAATTTAAAAACTTCACATTCCTGCTCTTTCTGATCTTGCTGATAAGATTTAGAGATGCAGCTGTTATCCCACTCTTCCTGAAATGAGCTCAGGGAGGTGCTTGAGGAAGAGATGTCCTGATGCTCTCAAGTTGGGTAGGAGACCTTCAGACTGCTTTAAATGTATAATGCAGTTGCAGATGAAGAAGAAGAAGAGGAGGAGGAGGAGGAGGAGGAGGAGGAGGAGTTTGGATTTGATATCCCGCTTTATCACTACCCGAAGGAGTCTCAAAGCGGCTAACATTCTCCTTTCCCTTCCTCCCCCACAACAAACACTCTGTGAGGTGAGTGGGGCTGAGAGACTTCAAAGAAGTGTGACTAGCCCAAGGTCACCCAGCATCTGCATGTGGAGGAGCGGAGACACGAACCCAGTTCACCAGATTATGAGACTACCGCTCTTAACCACTACACCACACTGGCTCTCATGAGGTCTAAGTAGGGTTGCCAGACAGCCAGGGCTGACCTGAAGTCTCTGTTCTCCGTCTCCAGGGCTCAGTGGTGGGAGGGAGCACAGAGGAAGAACCCCCATGACATTACCAGGGCATACCTACAGGTCTCAAGCTTGGCTCCTGAAATCTAAGGATCTGGGATGCTCCTGACCTGGCAACCCAAGGCCTAAGAGAGAAGGGTCTAGTCTAGACGAGCAAGAAGGGGGAAAGCCTAAGAAGGGAATGGGGACATTTGTTCCTGAGGGTAGCTCCAAATCTGAACACTGTATTTGCATTGATTGTGTCAGCTATGCAGTTCAAACAGCATTTATTTGTGAGGGGGAAAGCTAACCTGAAAACACCACTAATTGCGTTTTGTTTTTTCATGCATTCAGCGCTGTGTGCTTCAAGCCATGTCCTTCCCCCCCCCTGGGTGAGCTAATGAGCTGCTTTGAATGTATATACCTTCAATATGTGCATGTTATCTAGTTGTTTTTGAATGTTGCATGCCTTACGCCATGTTCATTAGTGCATCCTGATAATATTTAACGGGCTGAACTTCCCATCTGTCAGACAGTAAGACAGTTTTGTTTTCAGCCTGATCTTGTACTCCGCTAGGTGCTATGTTGCTGAATTAGGAGTGCAGGAAGATGCCATTCTGCTTTAGGCATTCCAGGCAGCTGCTCCATAGTTGAAGATAAGGCCAAAGTTCAGGGGCAGAAGAACAAATGTCTTGAAGGTAGATGCTTCCGGGTTCAATTCCTGACATCTCAAAGTAGGAAGGGAAAACACTCCTATATGAAATGCATCAGGAAGAACTTTCTGATAGTAAGAGCAGTTAGTGGAAAAGATTCTCTCGGGAGATTGTGGACTCTCCTTCCTTGGAGGTTTTTAAGCAGAGGTTGGAATGCCATCTTATCTTGGATGCTTTAGTTGAGATTCCTGCATTGCAGGGGGTTGGACTAGATGCCTCTTGGGGTCCCAACTCTGATTCTGTGAAATCCTGGAGAGCTGCTGCATAGTCAGTGCAGGCCAGTAGTCTTAATCCTTTTCAGTTATGCATAGACATGCATTTGAAAACCACTTAAGAAGAAGGACCCATGCCCTCTTTTAGAACAGGTTACTGGTCACTGTTGAGGACATCCACCAGCTAATCTCCTTTACAAAAGGGAATCTAATAGGCTAAACTTGTCCAAGACATTTAGTTATCTTTGTCGTCTCTTTTTACAATTGCAGAAACACAGGGTTGGGGGTGGGGGGTAACCCAAGGGATCACTTGGCCCCAACCCCGGTTTCATAACAGTATAAAGTTTGACAGCTAAAAGAAAAGGTCATGGAGGTAATGTTTGGTTGGGAGTCAGACCCTGGTAGCTGTGGGGAGGTCAGACCCACAATCCAAGACCTGACATCACAGCATCCTCCCAGTGACTGACAGTAGTCCTGCATGACCATCCACTCCAATGGAATGGGTGAAGCTGTGTGGCACAGTGGTGGGCAGCTTGTTAACACACACACACACACACACACACACACACACACACACACACACTGACTTTCCCTCCCTTGAAGGTAAAATGAACTTTCCTGGGCTCATCCCCAGAAACACAGATGCCCCGGCCCCCTTACATTTTTGTGTGCGTAGAGATTTTCATCTGTATCTTACATGGAAGTTCGCAAAACAGATGGTTTAGTCCCACTGCATTAATCCGAAGAGCTTCCTGACTACAGGGATAGTGCAATAAGCAATATATCTCCGAGTTGATTCATTAGGATGACACAAGCTGCCCATTCTTTATTAATGGTAATGGCTTTGAGTCACTGGTGCTATCAAATTGGAAAGACATTTGGATGATCAAGCATGCCCCATACAGGGCTGAATCAGTCTGGCTCTGATTGCTGCTTTTCTGTATCTGTATGCGGGTGGCGCTGTGGGTTAAACCACAGAGCCTAGGGCTTGCCGATCAGAAGGTTGGCGGTTCGAATCCCCGCGACGGGGTGAGCTCCCGTTGCTCGGTCCCTGCTCCTGCCAACCTAGCAGTTCGAAAGCACGCAAAAAAAGTGCAAGTAGATAAATAGGTATCGCTCCGGTGGGAAGGTAAACGGCGTTTCCATGCGCTGCTCTGGTTCGCCAGAAGCGGCTTTGTCATGCTGGCCACATGACCTGGAAGCTGTATGTCGGCTCCCTCAGCCAATAAAGCGAGATGAGCGCCGCAATCCCAGAGTCGTCCGCAACTGGACCTAATGGTCAGGGGTCCCTTTACCTTTACCTTTATGCTTTCCTACAGATTTAATCCTAATGCCTCTCACTTGGGAATAAGCCCCATGGAATTCAACAGAATTTACATCTGAGTAGACATGGTGAGGATTGCACCAATAGTGTCCTTTTAAGTTCCTCATAAGAATGTGAGATGTGAAAAAAAATTATGATGGTGATGACTAAAAACCTCCTTCTAATTACGCCTCCAATTAACCTCTTCCCTTAATAGCTAACATCCAGCAGGTTGGAGCTTTCAAATGATTAAGCACCACTCAGGCCTCCTTTTGTTCTGCACCCCTGGTTCCTTTTTCATAGGGGTCTGGAGAAAAAGAGTAATTGCCATGTCAAGTCTAGAGAAGCAGATGGAGGTAGCCAAAACCAGACTTGGAAGCCAGGGATGGTATCCAGTGAAACAATCTCTTTACTGTAAGGACTTCTTCCCATGCACTGTTTGCAAGTCAGCATCCAAAAGTGATAATCAACACCATCTATTTTTATTACCTGCTTAGAGTATCCTGACGGAGAGCAGGGCTGAGTGATTGCATAATATTCCATTTTACCCAATTTGCATAATTTGTACAGGTTTTTCTGTATAACCTACAGGCATTGGGCTGGTGCTGAAATTGGATTGCCTGACTGAAGATTTCTTTCTTTCTTTCTTTCTTTCTTTCTTTCTTTCTTTCTTTCTTTCTTTCTTTCTAACCACTTGCTGATGCTCATTCACACACACCATGCTGATAATCCACATCGGTTGCCTTTGACTGCAGCTTCGCCAATTGATGTTAGATTCAGTCTAATGTATCATTCCCCAGGTTCCTGTTTAAGATAACCGTCTCAGACAACGAGTGTCTGGGAGCAGCAGATTTCGATGCTCTCCTCCCGACTGATGTGAACTCCAAATGTAAGTTGTTAAGGTTTATTCTGTGTGTGTGTGTGTGTGTGTGTGTATGTGTGTGTGTATAGAGACGAGCAGAAAAAGGAAAGTTCATACCAATAGCAAACTTAGTTGGTCTTTAAGGTGCTACTGGAAGGAATTTATTTATTTTTTATTTTGTTTCGAGCAGAAAAAGAGGCAACGTTCGGCAGTTTCAATGGAGGTGGCTGACAGCTCTTTCGTTAAGGTACCGGTAACTTTAAAACAACAACAACAGCAACCCACTGCTATCCATATGGAAGGAGCCTTCCAGTTTCCTGGGGAGTTATGCTGAAAGTTGCTAACCTACATCACTGCCAACAAAAGGAGCATCTGTTTCCTACATTTGGCACGCAAGCAGACCAGACTAGTTATTGCTGGCATTTAGGCAGGCATGATGCTGCGCTGGGAAGACAGCTAAGGTAATAGTCCAAAGGGCACAGGACTAGAGAACTTTGAGGAATTATGGATGCCTTAGCTGAGATTCCTGCATTGCAGGGGGTTGGACTAGATGACCCTTGGGTCCCTTCCAGCTCTATGATTCTATGAATTGAATCATTGTGAATTCCAGTATCAGCTGACAAGAATCCAGATCCTTGCCTCTCTGGGGGAAGGTTGTAGATCAGTGATAGAGCAACCATTTATGTATGTCTTTTGTATTTATAATTTTTGTGTGTCTGTTTTTTCCTTTCTTTATTTTTTTCCTTTTTTTGCATTTTGAAATAAAAATATATTTTTAAAAAAGTGATAGAGCCCCCCCCCCGCCCCATCTGAAACCCTGGAGAGCCAATCAGTGCAGACAATGCTGAGCTAGATGGACCAATGGTCTAACTTGGTATAAGACAGCTTCCAGGGTTCCTATGTTTTCTGACTGACGTGCGGATCAGAACTTAGCTTTCTGCTTGATTTCACAATTTTTTTCTGAGCACTGCCTTCCTCAATGGTTTAACTGCATCGAAATGCATGTTCAAATGCGTATTTTGGGCAGGCTGGCTGAGAAATGGGGTTGGGTGGACACTTGTGGACCAGAAACAGGCTCCTGGTAACTGTAGTCAGTTAAGGGTGCTGGGAAGTTTATCTCTGTGAGGGAAAAACTACAGCTCCCAGGATTCCTTGAGGGAAGTCATGTGCTTGAAACATTTGTGGCATGTGCTGTAAATGTATGGTTTGTTGAGGTTCAGTCTCAACTCTTCTTTCCACCAGTGACCACTTGGTCGAACATTTCACAGTCCCAGGAACTGCCATCCTCTTCTCTTTCCTTCCACCCTTTACCCATTTTTTATTTTTCCGTCAATCTGACCATGTTTACAGATGCCCATTCGCTAGTCCTCGCTAACAGGGAGAAGAACATTTCCTTTTTGTTCCTTCCGTCTGATTTGACGCACGTCCATCTGTTTCATAATATCCTCGGCTGAAATCGAAAGTGATGGAGGGTGCATGGGCTGTGAAATTTAGTTAGCATAGATGTGTAATGTGACATCCCTGGGCTCAGGCACATTCCCATCCCATGCGAGCAGCAGCCAATGTAGGGGCAGTAGAGACCCACTGAGCGCAGCAAACCGAGGCAGATTTCTGTATGGCATCAAAGCCATTCTTCCAAAGGGTTCTGCAACTTTTCATTCAAATAATGAAACGTGAAGGCGGATTTGTGGGCGCCACTGAAGTAATGAGCTTCAAGAGCCAGCTTGGAATCTGATCAGGATTTCCATTCTCAATGACTGTGCTGATTTCTGTCTCACTGTGCTAGCCGATTGCACGGCTACCTTCGCAATGCCCCAGGAAAGCATAGCAATGAGCGAGAGTGAATCATGCACAGGCAGAGCAGAGGAGACGGGGGTGAGCTCAATTGCAGGCTCCGCGTGGCTCGGTGTGGGGCAAGCTCTTGGGGAAACCTTCCGCAATCGCACAGGCAATGTAGGCAGCAACACACCTGAAGAGGCTTGGAGCAAAAGAAGGCAGAATGGTGTGCAGTACTCGAATGTGAAAGATCACCTGTGGCTTGGATAGCTCACTTGGTTAGAACGTGGTGCAGATAGCGCCAAGGTTGCAGGTTCAATCCAGCTGCATATTTGTGCATTGCAGAGGGTTGGACTAGATGATCCTCAGAGCCCCTTCCAACTCTACAATTCTATGGTTCTAGGGGTGTTGTCAGGGACTGTGCTGAGGAGGGCTGCACTGAGGAGGAATGGTGGGAGCCTCCCCCTCCCCCTCCCCCTGCTTCTGACCCGGATCCTGAATCTTCCCAGGAGCAGGAGGACAGTATAGATTTGGAACAGTGGTTTGCAGAGGGACATAGTTCAGAAGGCAGGAGCTGGGAAATACTGGATAGGGAACAGCTAGGAGAAGAAACACTGGGAGAGAGAGGGTTAACAGATTCACTGTCTCTGGAAAGCATTCCTCCGCTCTTCCCCAAGGTCAAGAAGAGCTGAGAAAGTGGCAAAACAGAAAGCACACAAAGCACAGAGGGGACAGGCTCAGATTACAAGACGTAGATGTGACCTAGATTAATAGGGACGTAAGGGGGTGGAATCCTTAATTGGGAGCACCGCCATTTCTAGATGTGTTCTCGCGGTGATTATTAAAGTTTCTAACTGTTAAGAAGACTCCCTTTCCTTTGTTCTTCTTATCTACTGCCACAGGAGGAGGAAGCCGATTCCCTGAAGCCTGACAGGTGTTACTCCACCTGATTTATTTATTTATTGCATTTATATACCACCTTTTCTTCCGAGGTGCTCAAGTTGGAATCCATGGTTCTCCCCCGTCCTCATTTGATCCACCACTACACTACAGTTCTTCAACATATGCATTTAGGGTGCAGTTCTAGACGACTGGCATATACAGTCGTACCTTGGAAGTTGAACGGAATACGTTCCAGAAGTCCGTCTGACTTCCAAAACGTTCGGAAAGCAAAGTGCGGCTTTTGATTGGCTGCAGGAAGCATCTGGAATAAAGGGAAAGGAAGATGGCTGGGGCTGAATGCGGGGAGATGGGATTTTGGACCATGGCGTTGTGCCTCAGGGTCTCTCTAAGGAAATGCTCACTAGACAGGCTGACGCACAGACATACTTCTCCTCCAGGAACATTTTTAGTCCCTGCCAAGCTTTGTTGGTGAAGAGATGCGTCGCTCAGCTCAGAGATTTGCACTTAATCAAACCAATTAGCAATTTAATCTTGTTAAAAGCCACGATAATTGCATCATTATCAAATCAAGTGGCAATATGAAGATGTCAGTTTAATTGCTGATAATAACCCTTCTTGATAAGGAAGTGAACTATCCAGACCCTGAGTGACTGCATTCACCTTCCACTCACCCATCCGATCCGTTTCTAATTGAAATTTCACATACCCCGCACAGGGAAATGGAAATTATTATTATTATTAATTTTGTTTTTGTGCTGTGAGAATGGAGAAGAAAGGTAGAAATCTACAGACCGGAGGAGAGTCACCGTTGCACTCAAATCTAGCAGGGTCAAGGAGAGCTGCATGGGCTGTGTACACATCGTAAATTTAAAGCACATTACTTTCCCTGAAGAAGCCTGGGAACTGTGGTTTGTTAAGGGTGCCATGAACCGTAGCTCTACGAGGGGTAAGCTGCAGTTCCCAGAATGATTGGCAAAAGTAAAGGGGGGGGGGCTGTAAGTTTAATGCCAGGTATCCTAAAATCTTTAATTGGATACCAGCTCTTACAAACACCTGAAGTTTGAAATGGGAACTGGAACGAGGTGTTCATCTTAACAGCATACTGCCCTCTGGTGGCCACCTGGAAGCACAGCATCAAGAAAACACCAGCCTTTTTGATCAATTAATAATTTATATTTAATTCTTGGCTTTTTGCCATTCCAGATAAATTTTGATATATCCCTTTTCCATTCTTTAAAGCATTTTGCCCCTCCCAATATCAGTAAATTTTGAAAGAGATAGATCATTTTTGGAAGAACACTCATTTTAATGACTGATATTCTTCCTAATATTGAAATTTTTAATTTAGACCAATTATCCAATTTCTTTTTAATTTCTTTCCATACTTTCTCGTAATTTTCTTGAAATAGATCAATACTTTTTGTTGTCATTTGTATTCCCAAATATTTCATTTTCTTTTTAATTTCAATGCCTGTTAATTCCTGCAATTTATTCTTTTCATTGATTTCCATATTCTTTACTAATACAGTATATTTGTTTTTTTATGATGGATTTTGAGACCGGCCAATTTCCCATTTCCCTGCTCCTGCCAACCTAGCAGTTTGAAAGCATGACAAAGTGCAAGTAGATAAATAGGAACCGCTCCGACGGGAAGGTAAACGGCGTTTCTGTGCGCTGCTCTGGTTCGCCAGAAGCGGCTTTGTCATGCTGGCCACATGACCCGGAAGCTGTACGCTGGCGCCCTCGGCCAATAAAGCGAGATGAGTGCCGCAACCCCAGAGTCGTCCGTGACTGGACCTAACGATCGGGGTCCCTTTGTTGTTTAGTCGTGTCCGACTCTTCGTGACCCCAAGGACCAGAGCATGCCAGGCACTCCTGTCTTCCACTGCCTCCCGCAGTTTGGTCAGACTCATGTTGGTAGCTTCGAGAACACTAGTGGGCTTCCTGTGGGCATCTGCTTATCCACTGTGTGAGCAGAATACTGAGGAAGGTGGACATTGATCCATATTCCTTTGATATGATTTTCACACTCCAGACCCCTGCTATGATCATTGTTAACACAACAGATGCTAACCAACCAAAAACCATGTTGGCCTGTAAACTGGATTACATAGGTTAAAAGCCCTAACCATTTCTGGGATTCTGTTGAGCTCCATCCAGCAGACTCAGTTTCTCAGATCATTGCTTAGTATAAATTGCTTAAAAAAAGAATGATGATACAAAATAATTACAAATGGCAAAGCTCTGAACCAGACAACTTTATTGGAAGATTTGTGTTTCCTCTGGATCATGCCAAGGTTCCATTGGATGAACGTGGGAACAAGTTGTCTCCTTCTCTGCAGAAGCATCCTGTTCTCAGGTACTTTATATTGGATCCATACATTTAAAGGTGCAGTCAGAGAAGCAGCACTTCTTCGCCCCTTTGCACTGAGTGTCATGAGTACATTCACCCCAGGTTACTTTCTGACAGTTGAAAATTTTTTCGCGGCACTTTTTAGGCTTTTCTGTAGTAAAGATGGGTGACAACACATAAGCATTATAATTTTTCTTTTAAAAAAATGTTCTACCCTTAAAATGATCCACCCATAGCCACGTGGCTCATTTTTCAAAGTCCTGAAGATTATCATTTAGGGATCGCCTTGTCAGGGACCTAAGTGAATGAGGTAACCGGAATTGTGCCATTTTTAGGTTCCAGGGGCTCTTAGACACACAAGTTAGCAAGCAGATATGCAGGGCCGTCTTAAGCATATCCGGCGCCGTGGTGCAAAGATCCCTCCGGCGCCCCCCACCCCCGTTTCCCAGAGTTGTCGACTTTTTTTAAGGTGGGGGACCCCGGAGTTGTTGACCTTTTTTTAGGGAGCTGACACCACGCTTACACATGATCTCTGCTTGGGAAAAGAAAACAGGAACCATAAACAAAGAACCAGTAAACAGTTAGGATGCAGCTTCACTGTATCAGAAAGGCACCCAGCCAATTTGGTTGCCAATAAATATTCCTGCAGACATGGTCTTTCCAACTAGTGGCTTTGTTAATTGTCTTACTTTAAATGTTGTGATGATCCTATGCCCTTTTAAAATGTGGTTTGGGGGAGTGGAGGGTTATTAGGGTTGTTGTTTTTTATTTTGATTATGTATTTTGTGGTTTTATATTTTGATTTTATTCAGTGAAGCGCCCTGAGACCTTGGGGTATAGGGCGGTATATAAATTCAATTAATAATAATTAATTAATAATTAATAATAATAACAATAGCAATAGCAATCCCACTTCCCACCATCCACATTCCTCTTTTTGTCCCTTTACACTGGCATGTTTTGCACTAGCTTTCTTTCAAGTAGCATCAATAGATAAAACTGGAGGTGTGGGGGAGAGAGGTAGCAGTGAGAGAAGATAGACAGGCATCCCCTCCCATAGCCTATGCCTTCCTGCAGCACTACTCAGAAGTAAATCTTACCCTGTATACAATGGGGCTTACTCTCAGGTGCATTTACATAGGATTACCATTGCTGCAGAAATTATACCTTTATATTGCTTTTAATTATCACCTGCCCAAGGAAGGTGACCTTTGCAAAATGAAATCGCAAGGCTGTGTTGCAAGATCAGAAATACCGAATATAAAAGTGGTAGGCAAGGGGTGAAGGGTGGAGACAGATGGCTGGCGACGCACAAACTACCGATGTTTCATCCAGCCCACATCATAGAAACGGCTCCCCCGCCCCCGCCCCTTTTAATTTCGGGGGGGAGAGCAGGGGACCCTTATCAGCTGCACTCAACAGAAACCATACCCCACCACTTACCCAACTATTAAAATTTCCTCTTGCCAAGCAGCCCATGGGGGGCAGGCACAGAGGCGCAGGAAGCCTCTTGGTGGCGCCCATAGGGATAGCGTGCGCTGGCGACTCCCATGAGAAAGTGGGGGACTCTCATTCCTTGGAGGTTTTTAAGCAGAGGTTGGATGGTCATCTCCCATGGATGCTTTATCTGAGATTCCTGCACTGCAGGGGGTTGGGCTAGATGACCCTTGGGTCCCTTCCGACTCTACAATTCTATGATCTACTGTGGGGAGAGGCATTCTGTCATTTTAATATTTGACGTTTTATTATGTTTTTACATTTGTCTGGAAGCCACCCAGCGTGGCTGGGGAACGGGCGGGGTATAAATATCATTAGTATTATTTTATTATTCATTATTGAATTTGTATACCGCCCTATACCTGCAGGTCTCAGGGTGGTTCACAGGATAAAATCACAATATAAAAACACAGAATAAAAACAGAAACAACTGAATAACACGGTGTTATGAACACTCCCACCCAAAAAATCCACCACGTTGTACAAGGGCGTTGGATGACAATCAACCAAAGGCCTGGTTAAAGAGGAAGAATTTTGCCTGGTGCCTAAAGGCGTATAATGAAGGCGCCAGGCGAACCTCCCTGGGGAGAGCACTACACAAACGGGGAGCCACTGCAAAGAAGGCCCATTTTCACGTTGCCACCCTCCGACCTCTTGTGGACGAGGCACATTAAGAAAGACCTGGCAGAAGATGTTGTTGTTGCAGTTGTTGCAATAATATCATGACCAGTAGCTATTGACCATAGAAAAGCATAGCAAACCTAAGCATTGTACAGTGATACAAAATACCATACCTTTCTGTATCTTGTTCCTTATCTGGTGGACAGTGGTCTGGTTTCACTGCAACAGAGAAAATTCAAGATATCAGACGAAAATAGGCTGTGCTGCAGAAATGAGACTGCTTAATTCTGCCACTTAGTGGCTGCTTGTATGTTGCCAACTCTGAGTCTGGCATGGAGAAACTGAGGATACTTATTGGTGATGCTGAATAAATCTTAAAGCGGTTTCTAGACTGGAGGCATCCCTCCCCAAAACCCACAAGAAAAGCATGCAGGCTCCAAGTTAAAGGAGAATCCTGAATCGATAAATAAACTAGTTGTATTCAACTCACGGAAGGGCCGTATAGATCTCCCAGGGGAGGCAATACTTGCAATAGTCCTGTCCTGTTGTAAGGGATCTGTATTATCCAGGGAGGAATGATCCCTGCTCTCCTCCTCTGATGCTGTCCAGGGGGTTCTCCCACTCCCCAAATGCCAGTGGGGGAGGGGGAGCTGCCTTCATCATTTGCACAGGTTTTCTGAAGCCATTGATTCCCAACACTTGCCACACCCTGTGAAGTGCCACTTGTTGCATTGGGATGGGAAGTTACTGTAATAACATCTTTCAGAGCAATCCTAAGCACAGGAAGCTGACAAAAACTATGCTGGTATAAATTAAGGGGGCGTAAACAGACGCGGGTGGCGCTGTGGGTTAAACCACAGAGCCTAGGGCTTGCCGATCGGAAGGTCGGCAGTTCGAATCCCTGCGACGGGGTGAGCTCCTGTTGCTCGGTCCCTGCTCCTGCCCACCTAGCAGTTTGAAAGCACGACAAAGTGCAAGTAGATAAATAGGTGGGAAGGTAAATGTGTTTCCGTGCGCTGCTCTGGTTCACCAGAAGCAGCTTAGTCATGCTGGCCACATGACCTGGAAGCTGTATGCCGGCTCCCTCTGCCAATAAAGCGAGATGAGCGCCGCAACCCCAGAGTTGTCTGCAACTGGACCTAATGGTCAGGGGTCCCTTTACCTTTAAACTACCCCAGATCTGGAACACACTCAGGGCACCAGGGAGGGAGTAATGCTGACTGAGTCTGCTGCTGCCTGGCAAAGTGGAAATAGGAACATAGAACCACCTAAAGCCAACATCCCCTTGGGATGATGGCCACCTGTTGACATGCAGGGGACAGCTCCCAAGCGCCCTTATCGGGTGTGTACGAACTGCGAGGTTGGACAGACATACCGTAGTTCATGGAAAAGCAGTGTGTGATCAACTGCACAGGAATGCAAACGGACAGGGGATGGTGCACAAAGCCAGACTTAGTGTGGCAGCCAACCAGAATGCATAGTGTGGTACACGCCCCAGGCACACCCACGATGCAACCCACCAATCACGCAGCCACATGCAGCAACAGGAAGGCCAGGTAAACAAAGGCAGGTGGAGGATTACAACACACTCTACACTGCACATTGCACAGCTCACAAGCATCCCAGACATGCACATAGGTTGCCACCCCCACCCCACCCCCCAACATATGCCCACAATATCCCCCCTAGAGGCAGGAAATGGAACACCGTACCATTCACAGGCTGGAGGCAGGTTTTGCCACAGGGGCCTGGGCAGCACTTCAGTGAACTTGGGCAATGGGTGTCGTTAAGGCACCGGTTCCCAACAGCTTGCCCATGACAGATGGCATCATTGCGAGGACAATCCCCGAGCTTAGCTTGAAAAAAACAAAAAAGAAGTATTTCAGTGACACCAGTAAGTGGCCAGGAGTAGTTAGGAGCATTTTTCCCCGAGAGAACAAAAGAAGGGAGAAGATGCAGAGACAAGTGGAGGAAAGACCTTGGCAGTGCAAAGAAAAATAAAGCTATATATTTCCCTCAACATGTTTCTGACCTCTTGGCTCTTCTTTGGGGTCAGCTGGTTTCATCCAAAGGATAAGAAAGACACACACCTACAATCTCAAAGTTGCATAGATATTATTTGTGGAGACCCAAATGTGCTACTAGGATCCAAATATATTATCAGCAAATACTGTCCATCTTCTCCTTGCATTTAATTTGCTAATTTCTTTAAATATATCCACCTTCCACTTTTCTGGAGAAAGTCACAAAGCAGTTTGCATAGAAATATTAAAACAATAGGCATGCATTCAATCTATATAATGAAACAGACAAGCACAGCAGGAGAAGTGAATTATCTCCAGCTGCTTAAACATTAGGAAGTAAAACATCACAAAGCCCAGTCGGGAACCCCCACACAACAGGACATTTCTGAGCGGTTCCCCTCAAGACTTACTGCCAAAAAAAGGACGGATCTCCAGGGCTCGACAACGCCTTCCCTGCTCCCCGGTCCATATTCAAAGGACATTGAATATGGACATGGTAAATGGCATGAACGTGATAATCAATTTGTTAATCCACAGTGAACAAGTAAAGGATCAATGTGCCGGATGCCCAGAGGCTAAGGGGAGGCGGGGGGGGGGGATGAAGTAGAAATAGCTAGATGCCAAAGCGTGAAATTAGGATTAAATAAGTAATTATTAATGATGATGATATATAAGATGATATTACAATATGATAAGATTGACAATGATGTGAAGAGGAGTTAGAACCTGAGAACAGGATTTAAAATGAAGCCGAAGGCGGGGAGGCGAGGAAGTCACAAGATGATGAAATTGAGGAAAAATAGAATGCCAGGCCTACAAAATAGGGCCAGGCACAAGTAATGTTATGAAATAATAATAACAAGGTTAAATGTATAATGAATGGGTAACTCCTGTGAGAGGGGGGGATGATTTAAGGATGATTAAAAAAAAAGTTAGACGGGTGGGGTATAAAATTTATTTTAAAATATTATGAAAGTAATAATACAATCAAAATTATTGTTGTTGTTATCATTATTATGTAATAAAGTAAAGGTAAAAGGACCCCTGACCTTTAGGCCCAGTCGTGTCCGACTCTGGGGTTGCGGCGCTCATCTTGCTTTATTGGCCGAGAGCCGGCGTACAGCTTCCGGGTCATGTGGCCAGCATGACTAAGCCGCTTCTGGCGAACCAGAGCAGCGCACGCAAACGCTGTTTACCTTCCCGCCGGAGCGGTACCTATTTATCTACTTGCACTTTGATGTGCTTTCGAACTGCTAGGTGGACAGGAGCAGGGACCGAGCAACAGGAGCTCACCCCGTCGCGGGGATTCGAACCACCGACCTTCTGATCAGCAAGCCCTAGGCTCTGTGGTTTAACCCACAGCACCACCTGGGTCCCTATTATGGAATAGAACAGTGATGGCTAACCTTGACACTCCAGATGTTTTGGAACTACAACTCCCATCATCCCTAGCTAACAGGATCAGTGGTCAGGGATGATGGGAGTTGTAGTCCCAAAACATCTGGAGTGTCAAGGTTAGCCATCACTGGAATAGAACGTCCCTATTTCCATCGAAGAAATGTTGGCGGGTATGTTAGGCTGTATATACATGATATTTTATTCAGCTGTGGTTCAACAACACCTGGATAAAACCAAGTTGGCTAATGCTGCTCTTCTCATTGCACTGAGAGGGTAAGGAGAAGGGCAGTCATAATGGAGGGAAAGGTGAGGTAGGATTGCTCAGAGGTAGGCTTTGCTAAGACTATCCCAACCCCAAATCTGGAGTCATTACAGGTTGTCCATATATTAGAGGAGTAGCAGTTAAGTTAAAATTGATTCATTGAGGATCCCTTAAAGAATATTTAATTGGTGTCTCATCTATTCACAATGGAGGTTGGAGGTATAATCATTTGATCATCTGATTATCCAAAGTTATAAATCATTAACTGAACTTGGGTCTCATAATTGTGTGTGAAGAAAGAATCCTAAGAATTTCTAATGCAATGCAGGATCTCTCTCCCCCCCCCCCCCCCGGTTAGCTTAACTGGTTCCCTCTCCCATGTAAAATAATGCAAATGTCACATTTAATGCTCTTAGATCCATAAAAGAATAGCAAACATCGTTTCTGAAAGAGTGCTGCATGACAGCTAACCCACGGAAAACTACACAGAAAATTCTCTTCTCACCCGCCCAAGATTTCAGAAAAGGACAGTGGTCTTTCTTCATTCCCCTACTTAAAGTAATGGCCCAAATAAACAGCTACTTTTCCCATAGTAATTACCCTCCAAAACTGATTTTTTTGCTAAGAATTCCTCACTCAGAATATTGCCACAAACGCTGCCCCAATTCCATTGCCCGGGAAAGGAAGTGCAAAAGTGGGGCAGTGTTTTGGCCCTGCACAGATCAGTTGAAGGAAACTGCTGCATGCCTCTGGCTTCCCCAACCTGGTGCCCTCCAGTCCAGATTCTTTTCCCACCAGTCCCAGCCAGCATGGAAGGCACAAAGTTGACAAAAACTGGCGTTTGACTGATTCTGTGCTTCCAGGTTGCCACCAGAGGGCAGTGTACTGTTGAGATGGACACACTTCCCCTTTCAAACTTCATAGTGTTTGTAAGAGTTGGTATCCAATTACAGATTTAGGTCCATTAGGTCCAGTTGCGGACGACTCTGGGGTTGCGGCACCGAGGGAGCCGGCGTTTGTCCACAGACAGCTTCTGGGTCATGTGGCCAGCATGACTAAGCCGCTTCTGGCGAACCAGAGCAGCGCACAGAAACGCCGTTTACCTTCCTGCCGGAGCAGTACCTATTTATCTACTTGCACTTTGACGTGCTTTCGAACTGCTAGGTGGGCAGGAGCTGGGACCAAACAACGGGAGCAGTGGGGATTCGAACTGCCGACCTTCTGATTGGCAAGCCCTAGGCTCTGTGGTTTAGACCACAGCATTAAACTTACAGGGCTCAATAACCTGCCTATGATCCGTTAATATAGTTGCATGTGTGTAAATGTCAAATCCAGTGGATTCTAATTTCCTGATAGAACAATGGGTCACTTTGTTTCAACAAGCATTGATATCTCTTTCCGATAGGCATATCCTTTTTTTTGGTTTCAAGGTTCTGAAAATTGAGGGGTGTGTTAGATTCAATGGCTTCCCCTGAGGAATCTTGGAAATCTTTTGATGTACCGTATATACTCGAGTATAAGCCGACCCGAATATAAGCCGAGGCACCCAATTTTACCACAAAAAACCTGGGAAAGCTTCATAGGAGCCACTGTCTGCCTCACTCGAGTATAAGCCGAGGCCGGCTTTTTCAGCACAAAAAATGTCCTGAAAAACTAGGCTTATACTCGAGTATATAGGGTATTCCTCTTCTTGGCATTCATCTACGTATTTGGTGTGTCTATGTTTGTGGAGGGGGAGAGTTGGGCATTTAAGTGTTTGTTCCTACCTAGTTTGATTGTTGGCTGAAACAAACAAACATACCAAAAGCAATGAAACAAATTGACGGCGGGAAGGTAAACGGCGTTTTCGTGCGCTGCTCTGGTTCGCCAGAAGCGGCTTTGTCATGCTGGCCACATGACCTGGAAGCTGTACGCCGGCTCCCTCGGCCAATAAAGCGAGATGAGCGCCGCAACCCCAGAGTCGGACACGACTGGGCCTAATGGTCAGGGGTCCCTTTACCTTTACTTTATTCCATAATAATGATAAGAACAACAATAATTTTGATTGTTTTATTACTTTAATAATATTTTAAAATAAATTTTATACCCCACCCGTCTAACTGGGCTGCCACTCTGGGTGGCTTCCAACATATATAAAACAAAATAAAACATTGAACATTTTTTTAAAAAATTCTCTGATGAAAATAGGTATATCTTAAGGAAAAGCAGAAGATTCCGGGATCAAATCAGAAACCGGAAACTGGGGTGGCTTCTGGAAATCCGGGACTGTCCCTGAAAAATAGGGACACTTGGAGGGGCTGGAAGGCAAACTATTGGTCCATCTGCTCAGTATTGTATCACAATGGTTCTTGATATTTGTCTACAAATATGTTGTTGTCAGAAAAACGTTTGTTCTTTGCTGGCCCAAATAAGCAGAAGGCTCTTCCAATATGCTGAGGAAGCATTGCTTTCTCTCTCTCCCCCCCCCCATTAAGGAATTCTTGCTCAGAAAATCACCAAAATTACACAAGAGAACATACAGCCAAAATATAGCAGCATGATGAAGAAATACCTCTATCCTTTTCAGAAATTGGGGGGCGGGAGGGGGATGAGTAGTTTTGAGTGGGTCAGCTGCGATGCAACATTCTTTCAGGAAACAATGTTTGCCATTCTTTTATGGAGCATTAAACATGACATTTGCATTATTTTACAAGGGAGATGGAATCTGTTAAGCTAGGAACTGGGGCGGGGGGGGGGGAGAAGATCCCAGATTGCGTTACACATTCATAGGATTCTTCTTTTCACACACAATTATCAGACCCTAGTTCAATTGATGATTCGTAACTTTGGATAACCAGAGGATCAAATGTTTATACCCCCAACCTCCATCGTGAAGAGATGAGGCACCAATTAAACATCCTTTAAGGGATCCTCAATGAGTCAGTTCACTCTGAGTAACTCTACCTTGCCAATGTGTGGACAACCTGTATTAGCTCCAGACTTGAGGCTGGGATTATCTTGGTGAAGTCAATCTCTGTAGGCCCAATATCTCAGCAAGCCTACCACCCCCTTGCCTCCAGCACCACTGCCCAGGGCTGGATTTAGGTTGGATGAGGCCCTAAGCTACTGAAGGTAATGGGGCCCTTTATATGTCCAGTTGTCCTTTGTCAACAACAAAATGTCGCTGTTTCTTGTGTTGGATATATACTACATGCTAATTTATGGACCTAATAGGTATATCTAAAGCCATTTGCACATAACAGAATATGTATATTTTGGAAATGTACATCCAGTTTTTTTCCTTTAATTTTTTTTGGGGCCCCCAAGAGTGTGGGGCACTAAGCTTATACGTTTAGCTTATACGTAGATCTGGCACTGCCACTGCCCTTTCCTTCACCCTCTGAGTCCAATCAGTACATCTGTTAGAGGGAAAGCATTAGCCAAAGCGGTTTTATCCTGGTGTCATTGGACCACAGCTGTCATCAGCGGCAGCCAGCAAGACCAATAGTCAGAGATTATGGAAGTCATAGTATGACATTTGGAAATCACCACATTGGCTACCCAATTGTTTGGTACCAGTTGTAAGATGGATCCTTGATGGATTGATTTTAAGAGGCAGCCTTTTTAGAATCTTTCTCACTGTCTGAAAAGATTTCAAGCCTTCAGGGCAATCAAGGTGATGATCAGCTTGAATCTGGATGAGCACCGTTTAGCAAAATGGCAAAATAGGGTAGTGTTTGTTTGTGGGGGCTCCATTATCTTGCAGCTTTTTTCTTCCCCTCACAGAAAATTGGCATACAAAGTTCTAGGTTAGTAACAAGACCATGACCATGGTCCAGAAACTCATTGATAGCCATTGTGGATTCCTCCGCAAAGGTGAATTTTGCAGGTCTAGGTTCAGAAAAACCTCACATTGAGCACACTGCTGTTGTCCAAAATCCTGTGCTTTTCGTGGAGTTATTTGGGAATACTGTCTGTTCTACCTTTAACTTGGAGTCACGTAAGAAAAATACAGATTATATATAAGGTAAAGGTAAAGGGACCCCTGACCATTAGGTCCAGTCGTGTCCGACTCTGGGGTTGCGGCGCTCATCTCACTCTATAGGCCGAGAGCCGGCGTACAGCTTCCGGGTCATGTGGCCAGCATGACAAAGCTGCTTCTGGTGAACCAGAGCAGCGCACGGAAACGCCGTTTACCTTCCCGCCAGAGCGGTTCCTATTTATCTACTTGCACTTTGACGTGCTTTAGAACTGCTAGGTGGGCAGGAGCTGGGACCGACAACGGGAGCTCACCCCGTCGCAGGGATTCAACCCGCCGACCTTCTGATCGGCAAGCCCTAGGATCTGTGGTTTAACCCACAGCGCCACCTGGGTCCCACAGATTATATATACTGTAATGTAATTGTCCAGTTGAGTAATGTCCCCTCTTGTAGCCTGTAGGAGACAGATCAGAAGAATACCCAGAGCATCTCTGTACTGCCAAATGATACCACTTTTATATTCGTTCAGCTGCCACTATGGCTTCCCCTGAGGAATCTTGGGAACTTTTTGACGAGCCAAGAATTCTCTGCTGAAGACACCTAGCCCATAAACAGTTGAATCTTCTTTACAGGACTCCCCTGGGAGGTGGAATGTCTGCTAAATTGGTAATTAAATGGGCCTTGGACACAATCTACCTGTTCCTCAACATGAAAAGCCAGAAAAACAAGACTCTTGGCACGTTTCTGAGAGGATGCTTTGTGGCCCCTCCATTCCAAAGCTATGTGCCAAAGGATATATAAATGCCCACCTTGACCATCTCTACTCAGCCGACTGAGGGGCAGTTGCTAACAGCACCATGAGGTCGACCAGCATTTTCATCTTCATTGGCTTCTTCATCCTGTGCCAAGTGGCACCATCGACTTGTGCCGCATCAGAGGCCCGTCCTTTTTTTGGCAGTAAGTCTTGAGGGGAACCGCTCAGAAATGTCCTGTTGTGTGGGGGTTCCCGAATGGGCTTTGTGATGTTTTACTTCCTAATGTTTAAGCAGCTGGAGATAATTCACTTCTCCTGCTATGCTTGTCTGTTTCATTATACATTTTGAATTCATGCCTATTGTTTTAATATTTCTATGCAAACTGCTTTGTGACTTTCTCCAGAAAAGTGGGAGGTGGATATATTTAAAGAAATTAGCAAATTAAATGCAAGGAGAAGATGGACAGTATTTGCTGATAATATATTTGGATCCTAGTAGTACATTTGGGTCTCCACAAATAATATCTATGCAACTTTGAGATTGTAGGTGTGTGTCTTTCTTATCCTTTGGATGAAACCAGCTGACCCCAAAGAAGAGCCAAGAGGTCAGAAACATGTTGAGGGAAATATATAGCTTTATTTTTCTTTGCACTGCCAAGGTCTTTCCTCCACTTGTCTCTGCATCTTCTCCCTTCTTTTGTTCTCTCGGAAAAAATGCTCCTAACTACTCCTGGGCTCTTTCTGGTGTCACTGAAATACTTCTTTTTTGTTTTTTTCAAGTTAAACTCGGGGATTGTCCTCGCAATGATGCCATCTGTCATGGGCAAGCTGTTGGGAACCGGTGCCTTAACGACACCCATTGCCCAAGTTCACTGAAGTGCTGCCCAGGCCCCTGTGGCAAAGCCTGCCGCCAGCCTGTGAATGGTACGGTGTTCCATTTCCTGCCTCTAGGGGGGATATTGTGGGCATATGTTGGGGGGTGGGGTGGGGGTGGCAACCTATGTGCATGTCTGGGATGCTTGTGAGCTGTGCAATGTGCAGTGTAGAGTGTGTTGTAATCCTCCACATGCCTTTGTTTACCTGGCCTTCCTGTTGCTGCATGTGGCTGCGTGATTGGTGGGTTGCATCGTGGGTGTGCCTGGGGCGTGTACCACACTATGCATTCTGGTTGGCTGCCACACTAAGTCTGGCTTTGTGCACCATCCCCTGTCCGTTTGCATTCCTGTGCAGTTGATCACACACTGCTTTTCCATGAACTACGGTATGTCTGTCCAACCTCGCAGTTCGTACACACCCAATAAGGGCGCTTGGGAGCTGTCCCCTGCATGTTAACAGGTGGCCATCATCCCAAGGGGATGTTGGCTTTAGGTGGTTCTATGTTCCTATTTCCACTTTGCCAGGCAGGAGCAGACTCAGTCAGCATTACTCCCTCCCTGGTGCCCTGAGTGCGTTCCAGATCTGGGGTAGTTTAAAGGTAAAGGGACCCCTGACCATTAGGTCCAGTTGCGGACAACTCTGGGGTTGCGGCGCTCATCTCGTTTTATTGGCAGAGGGAGCCGGCGTACAGCTTCCGGGTCATGTGGCCAGCATGACTAAGCTGCTTCTGGCGAACCAGAGCAGCGCACGGAAACACCGTTTACCTTCCCGCCAGACCGGTACCTATTTATCTACTTGCACTTTGACGTGCTTTCAAACTGCTAGGTGGGCAGGAGCAGGGACCAAGCAACGGGAGCTCACCCCGTCGCAGGGATTCGAACTGCCGACCTTCCGATCGGCAAGCCCTAGGCTCTGTGGTTTAACCCACAGCGCCACCCGCGTCTGTTTACGCCCCCTTAATTTATACCAGCATAGTTTTTGTCAGCTTCCTGTGCTTAGGATAGCTCTGAAAGATGTTATTACAGTAACTTCCCATCCCAATGCAACAAGTGGCACTTCACAGGGTGTGGCAAGTGTTGGGAATCAATGGCTTCAGAAAACCTGTGCAAATGATGAAGGCAGCTCCCCCTCCCCCACTGCCATTTGGGGTGTGGGAGAACCCCCTGGACAGCATCAGAGGAGGAGAGCAGGGATCATTCCTCCCTGGATAATACAGATCCTTACAACAGGACAGGACTATTGCAAGTATTGCCTCCCCTGGGAGATCTATACGGCCCTTCCGCGAGTTGAATACAACTAGTTTATTTATCGATTCAGGATTCTCCTTTAACTTGGAGCCTGCATGCTTTTCTTGTGGGTTTTTGGGAGGGATGCCTCCAGTCTAGAAACCGCTTTAATATTTATTCAGCATCACCAATAAGTATCCTCAGTTTCTCCATGCCAGACTCAGAGTTGGCAACATACAAGCAGCCACTAAGTGGCAGAATTAAGCAGTCTCATTTCTGCAGCACAGCCTTGTTTCGTCTGATATCTTGAATTTTCTCTGTTGCAGTGAAACCAGACCACTGTCCACCAGATACTGAACAAGATGTTAAAAATTTTAATGATTGCAATAAAGATGCTGATTGTAAAGGAACAGAGAAATGCTGCTTTGCTTATTGGGGGTCGGAATGTCTCAGTACACAGAAAGGTATGGTATTTTGTATCACTGTACAATGCTTAGGTTTGCTATGCTTTTCTATGGTCAATAGTTACTGGTCATGATATTACTGCAATAATAATAATAATAATAATAATAATAATAATAATAATAATAATAATAATATCATCTTCTGCCAGGTCTTTCTTCAGGTGCCTCGTCCACAGGAGGTCGGAGGGTGGCAACGTGAAAATGGGCCTTCTTTGCAGTGGCTCCCCGTTTGTGGAATGCTCTCCCCAGGGAGGTTCGCCTGGCGCCTTCATTATACGCCTTTAGGCACCAGGCAAAATTGTTCCTCTTTAACCAGGCCTTTGGTTGATTGTCATCCAACGCCCTTGTAAAACGTGGTGGTTTTTTTGGGTGGGGATGTTCATAACACCGTGTTATTCAGTTGTTTCTGTTTTTATTCTGTGTTTTTATATTGTGATTTCATCCTGTGAACCACCCTGAGACCTGCAGGTATAGGGCGGTATACAAATTCAATAATGAATAATAAAATAATACTAATGATATTTATACCCCGCCCGTTCCCCAGCCATGCTGGGTGGCTTCCAGACATAATAAAACGTCAAATATTAAAATGACAGAATGCCTCTCCCCACAGTAGATCATAGAATTGTAGAGTCGGAAGGGACCCAAGGGTCATCTAGCCCAACCCCCTGCAGTGCAGGAATCTCAGATAAAGCATCCATGGGAGATGACCATCCAACCTCTGCTTAAAAACCTCCAAGGAATGAGAGCCCCCCACTTTCTCATGGGAGTCGCCAGCGCACGCTATCCCTATGGGCGCCACCAAGAGGCTTCCTGCGCCGCTGTGCCTGCCCCCCATGGGCTGCTTGGCAAGAGGAAATTTTAACAGTTGGGTAAGTGGTGGGGTATGGTTTCTGTTGAGTGCAACTGATAAGGGTCCCCTGCTCTCCCCCTCCCCACAAAATTAAAAGGGGCGGGGGAGCCGTTTCTATGATGTGGGCTGGATGAAGCATCGGTAGTTTGTGCGTCACCAGCCATCTGTCTCCACCCTTCACCCCTTGCCTACCACTTTTATATTCGGTATTTCTGATCTTGCAACGCAGCCTTGCGATTTCATTTTGCAAAAGTCACCTTTCTGGGGCAGGTGATAATTAAAAGCAATATAAAGGTATAATTTCTGCAGCAAGGGTAATCCTATGTAAATGCACCTGAGAGTAAGCCCCGTAGTATACAGAGTCAGATTTACTTCTGAGTAGTGCTGCAGGAAGGCATAGGATATGGGAGGGGATGCCTGTCTCTCTTCTCTCACTGCTACCTCTCTCCCCCACGCTTCCAGTTTTATCTATTGATGCTACTTGAAAGAAAGCTAGTGCAAAACATGCCGGTGTAAAGGGACAAAAAGAGGCATGTGGATGGTGGGAAGTGGGATTGTTATTATTATTAATTATTAATTAATTATTATTAATTGAATTTATATACCGCCCTATACCCCAAGGTCTCAGGGCGCTTCACTGAATAAAATCAAAATATAAAACCACAAAATACATAATCAAAATAAAAAACAACAACCCTAATAACCCTCCACTCCCCCAAACCACATTTTGAAAGGGCATAGGATCATCACAACATTTAAAGTAAGACAATTAACAAAGCCACTAGTTGGAAAAACCATGATGTCTGCAGGAATATTTATTGGCAACCAAATTGGCTGGGTGCCTTTCTGATGCAGTGAAGCTGCATCCTAACTGTTTACTGGTTCTTTGTTTATGGTTCCTGTTTTCTTTTCCCAAGCAGAGATCATGTGTAAGTGTGGTGTCAGCTCCCTAAATAAAGGTCAACAACTCTGGGGTCCCCCACCTTAAAAAAAGTCGACAACTCTGGGAAATGGGGGTGGGGGGCGCCGGAGGGATCTTTGCACCACGGCGCCGGATATGCTTAAGACGGCCCTGTATATCTGCTTGCTAACTTGTGTGTCTAAGAGCCTCTGGAACCTAAAAATGGCACAATTCCAGTTACCTCATTCACTTAGGTCCCTAACAAGGCGATCCCTAAATGATAATCTTCAGGACTTTGAAAAATGAGCCACGTGGCTATGGGTGGATCATTTTAAGGGTAGAACATTTTTTTTAAAAAGAAAAATTATAATGCTTATGTGTTGTCACCCATCTTTACTACAGAAAAGCCTAAAAAGTGCCGCGAAAAAATTTTCAACTGTCAGAAAGTAACCTGGGGTGAGTGTACTCATGACACTCAGTGCAAAGGGGCGAAGAAGTGCTGCTTCTATGACTGCACCTTTAAATGTATGGATCCAATATAAAGTACCTGAGAACAGGATGCTTCTGCAGAGAAGGAGACAACTTGTTCCCACGTTCATCCAATGGAACCTCGGCATGATCCGGGGGAAACACAAATCTTCCAATAAATTTGTCTGGTTCAGAGCTTTGCCATTTGTAATTATTTTGTATCATCATTCTTTTTTTAAGCAATTTATACTAAGCAATGATCTGAGAAACTGAGTCTGCTGGATGGAGCTGAACAGAATCCCAGAAATGGTTAGGGCTTTTAACCTATGTAATCCAGTTTACAGGCCAACATGGTTTTTGGTTTGTTAGCATCTGTTGTGTTAACAATGATCATAGCAGGGGTCTGGAGTGTGAAAATCATATCAAAGGAATATGGATCAATGTCCACCTTCCTCAGTATTCTGCTCACACAGTGGATAAGCAGATGCCCACAGGAAGCCCACTAGTGTTCCTTAAAAGGTAAAGGTAAAGGGACCCCTAACCATTAGGTCCAGTCACGGACGACTCTGGGGTTGCGGCGTTCATCTCTCTTTACTGGTCGAGGGAGCCGGCGTACAGCTTCCGGGTCATGTGGCCAGCATGACTAAGCTGTTTCTGGCGAACCAGAGCAGAGCACGGAAACGCCGTTTACCTTCCCGCCAGAGAATACCTATTTATCTACTTGCACTTTGACGTGCTTTCGAACTGCTAGGTTGGCAGGAGCATGGACCGAGCAACGGGAGCTCACCCCATTGCGGGGATTCGAACCGCCGACCTTCTGATCGGCAAGCCCTAGGCTCTGTGGTTTAGACCACAGCACCACCCGTGTCCCTCTAGTGTTCCTTAGCAAGTGCCAATCATGGGCCTCCTGCCTCTTATCCTCTGCAATCCCAGACCCTCAAAGTGTCCCTATTTTCCAGGGACAGTCCTGGATTTACAGAAGCCATCCCGGTTTCTGACTTGATCCCGGAACATCACGCTTTTCCTTAGGATGTCCCTATTTTCATCAGAGAAATAATGGAGGGTATGCAGTTATCCAACCCCCAAGCATCTGACAGCAGCCCAGTATAAGGAAGGTTTTAAAAAAAAATGTTTAGTGTTTTATTATGTTTTTATATGTGTTGGAAGTCACCCAAAGCGGCTGGGGCAACCCAGTCAGATGACAGGGGTATAAATGGTAAAATTATTATGATGGAATAGGATGTGGTAAAATTATTATGATGGAATAGGATGTCCCTATTTTCATTGGGGCAAATGTTGGAGGCTATGCATTCCTTTCATCTATGAGCAGGTTGCATTTATCCACAAATAAACCATATACTGTATCATAAAGGCACCACAGTCAGTCTGTTATGCCTCATAGTCCCAAAAGGGAGCACAGACCCTGGTCAACATGCCCGCAACCCCTGGAACCTTGCACCACTCTGATTTGATCCCGGGTGGTGTGTTACAATATGTTGGGCAGATACCTGTGCCTGAGCCAGTTGTTTCGAAGTGGGCGTCTGAAAAGCTAAGTCAAATAGATACAGCAAGAGGAAGTTCTAAGACTCGCTGACAAACTACCGTACGATGTTTCAGGTAGGAGGGTTTGGACAGCTCACCAAGTTGCCACCAGAGGGCAGTATGGTGCTAAAATGTATTAACATCTTGCACGAACTTTAATTCTTCAGAGTTTTATAGTTTGGGAAACGCCACTTTAGAGGTCCCATTTTCTGAGTAGTGTAGGTGTGACTCATTTTATTAAATGCAGGCACAGTTCAAGGCCAGTGATGGTGCCCTTGGTGACCACATGCCATTATTTTTAAATCGAGGAACAGTATTCTAATCACGTCTGGGTTGAGCTAGCAACTGTTGCTTCGAGCGCTTACCTTTCAGCAGAGATATTACTGCATGAAACAAAAAGAAGACAGTTCTACACCCACAGCCACACCCCAGTGAGCCTTTGACATTCATTTCTGGGCCTGAACCCAACAATGTTTGTCAGCAGCAAAGGTCTTCTGGCTACATCTGGATTGGGCCACAAAAACCTCTGTTGCTCTCAGCACTTCACTGTTGCCAGATCTAAGGTGTGACAAAGGCAGCTCTGCACACAAAGAAAAAATGGCAGCCAATCTCATGGGGTGGTTAGCACTTGTGTCGACTGGCATACTTTGCAGAGGGTTCAAGGCAGAAATGTATGGTCTTTTGTGCATAGCTTTGGAAAAAGGGGACCCACAGCACATTAGCTGCCATTTCATATAGCTGGAAAATTGAGGAAACTTTGTTGGGGGTCTACAAGACTTACAGCAAATTCTTAGCAATCTTACCAAACATTTCCCAAGAGAGGGATTGATGGTGACAACTGAAGGTGTGTGCTGAAAAGGCCAATGCATATTTAAAGAATAGATGCGTACCAATACTGCCATAGTCTCTGCCCAAACTGCTAAGAGTCTTCATGGCACCCTCAGAATGTGGCTTTTAAGTTTGATGGGAAGCTAGCGTGTTCATACCTTTGGTCTGGAGAGAGGACTAGTTGTAATTGTGTAGGTCCCTAGTCCTAGCTGCAACTGTGAATTTGCTTCATTTCTCAGGTTGATTTGGCAAGGAAAACGCAACTGTCAAGCTTGGGAAAGAGGTTTCCCCACAAGGCAGAAACAGGGAAGTTGATTACTGAAAGCCAGCCTCTGCCAACTGCCAATTAATCTCTTTCACCACCTCTTTAATGAACATGCTAATAAGTTTCAGACTGTTTTCTAAGAACTGGGAGCGTTTCCAGAGCAAGAGATTTCATGCAGTACCTTTCCCTCTGTACTAGTCTTCATCAGCATGTGTTATTCGGGGCTCATTCACATGAGTCAGTGGTAACCACAGGGCGCTGTCCTAATTCAGGTAGCACACAGGCAACGCAGCCAGGAGTTAACAGGGGCAGGGCCAGAACCACAGCCAAAGTCCAAAATGAAGTGCAACACAATAGCTCTACCTGGACTTGCTGAGATTTGAACCCGATACCTTTTCCTGAACTGCATGTGCTCTGCCACTGAGCTACATTCCTTTCCTATTTAGGTGTGGGTCTTATTACTTGAACATGCTTTTTGCAGTTGTGTATTTCATATGCATCCCTCTGCAGTCAGAGTCAGATCACACTCCACACAGAAGTAGCTCCCAGACTGATGCCTCAGCAATGAGAAAGGTGATCAACATCTTCATGACATTGTCCCTGAAGGTTGTCAGCTCTCCAAAGTGGGAGGTATGTTGGTTTCTCCTTGAAGACCATGCTGGCTTCTTCTGGTGCAGAAACGTCAATTCCCCCCACCCCCAGGCTTATATATTTGTCTGTTGAACCCCTTGACCTATGGCTGCTATAGAATAGCAGAAGATGTGGTCATTTCTGTCTTAATCAGCATTGCAAAAGATCTCTCTGGACACTTTCCTGCAACACTGGAAAGTCTTACAAAACTTCCCAGTGACAAAAAGAGCAGCAAACATGGATAGCTTATCTGGCATATTCCATGGAGCAATTCAATCATCATGGAGTGTATAAAACCTGACACTGACAATGAGATATCTGGGAGAAGCGTGGAAGTTGCGTGGTCCAGAGCCTGAGATTTCACAGGAAATGCGCTGATATCAGCTTTTCCTTTCTGTCCAAAGCTCAAGAGGAAATATCAACTCTGCTTTCAGGTGTCTGTGATCCAAAAAAAACAGTCTGTAGGTGAGCAGGCAGTCTCCTATTCCCCAGCCCCGAATGTTTTATTTGTGGGGTGGTTTGCATTTGGACTTTAGTGTGTGGAGAATGGCTTGAATAGTCCCGTGTCTCTGCACCCCTGATCATGATTGCCCCCCACCTACCACTGACATTTGGGGGGTGGGAATAAATTAAGGGTGGGATTCGCATCATGAGTCCTGTCAGGGAAAGCCCAGTGCAAGGAGTTCTGCTCGCACAACAGGGCTCCCCCAATTCCTTGACCTCCCCCCCAAAAAAAAGGTTTTGGGGACAATTCGGGAGAGCCCTCAGAAAAGCATGCAAGCAGAGCTAAAATGCTTCAATAGATGGAACGATTGGAAGAGCATGGTGCTGAATTCCACCCAAAACATAGGAGCCAACTCCTAGGGACCATGGGGGCTTTGGCCCCCACAATACATGAATGATGGGCTCTTTCTTAGGGGATCACTTTTTCATGCAATAAATGCTCAGTTACTCACATTCGAAGAGACACGGGTCTAAACCACTGAGCCTCTGATCAGAAGGTTGGCAGTTTGAATCCCAGCGACGGGGTGAGCTCCTGTTGCTCTGTCCCAGCTCCTGCCAACCTAGCAGTTCAAAAGCACACCAGTGCAAGTAGATAAGTAGGCACCACTGCGGCGGGAAGGTAAATAATAATAATAATAATAATAATAATAATAATAATAATAATAATTTATTATTTCTACCCCGCCCATCTGGCCGGGTCTCCCCAGTCACTCTGGGCGGCTTCCAGTAAACATTAAAATACATCAACACATCACAGATTAAAAGCTTCCCTAAAGAAGCTTTTCCATGTGCTCTGGTTTCCCTCACGATGTTCTGTTGCGCCAGAAGCAGTTTAGTCATGCTGGCCACATGACCCAGAAAGCTGTCTGTGGACAAACGCCGGCTCCCTCAGCCTGAAAGTGAGATGAGTGCCGCAACACCATGGTCACCTTTGACTGGACTTAACCATCCAGGGGTCCTTTACCTTTACCTTTTTTTAAAACCTTACTCACATTTTGCAGTGAACTTAGTTTCTCCCCTCAAAACACTTTTGCTACAGATATTTCTTCTTCTACTTCTTTGTTTACCCCTAATGTACAACCTACTGTGGTATCCAGCAGGTTTCCCCAAATGCTAGGAAGCAGCAGGAAAGTGTCAATGGTAGTATTAATTTCTGATAACAACTTCATATAGCAGCTACCACTTGCTGCACAGACAAAGCTAAGACTCCAACAAGTTCTCACTTAGCTATGGCAGGAACTGCACCCCAGAGAGGGAGTTTCAATTACTGATCAGGCATGTCTGGGCAGACCACAAACACTGCAGCTACAATATTTTTGGAATGGCAATTAGAATTACCATGCATCCCATAGTTTCTCTGAGCTCAAAGAGACAATTGAATAATGGGCGGATGATTCAGAGTTTGCTCCCTGCAAGCAGCTTTCACCTCAAGATGACAGGACAATGACAGCTGCTGGCAACTTATATCTTGAAGGGTATAGGCCAAGAATTACAATGTAAATATAACAAACATTGGGATATTGGGGGACAGATATTGGGAATGGAGAAGAAATTTGGTTCAGTTTATTATGTACCTTCCTCAGTTAAACTCCCTGAAACTGGTGTTTTGAGATTTATTTATTTTGCATTCAGGTACCAACCCATGTGCTGTGTTTTAAATGTGGAGGTGTTTAGGTGCTTTCTGCTTGTGGCAAATAATACAATCTTCCAATACCCAGAAAATGCTCTTCTGAAGGATATATTATCAATTTATCCTTCCTAGCAAAACGGAATTAAGTCACTGTTCTCACATTAACTCCACAGAGTAAAAGATACCAAACAGTTAAATGATTTTAAAAATATTTTATATTTTATATTTTTTTTGCAAAAGAATATGTGTTGCAGAACATCCTTCATTAGGAAATTATTGACATATTCCATCAGACTGTGTTCCATCGGAAAAACTTTGAAAAACTTTTGTGTTTTCTTTGTTCCAGTCAGGAGCTGCTGACAAAAGTTCCCTTGTCAGGAGAATTTTCATATCAAATGAATAAAAGGATTCCTTAGTTGTGATTTCTACATTGCAGGGAGTTGGATGAGAAAACCCTATGATTTTAACTGAGATACTAGGGAATGACGAGAAGAGAGACACAAGCAATACCTTTATTTTCTCATGGGTCTACACAACTTTTTCCACAATTTAAATAACAGCACTTTTTCTTTTCTGGACAATCGGAATCACTGCTGCAAAGATTTCCTTCTGGGACGGAGCAGAAAAATGGAAGGCTGGGGCAGCTGCCAGCTTTTTCTGTAACAGAGAAAACCCATGACTGTTCGTTTTGTGTTTCCAGAGCCAGACGAATGCTTCAGATAACTAGCTCACCTATGCATGTCCAAAGCCCCCCATTTCATCAAGGGCGCATCGAGATCCAGCATGGCATTGTGGTTAGAGTGTCAGACTAGGACTTGGGAGACCAGGGTTCAAATCCCCAACTGGCTATGGGAAGTTTTTAATCTGTGACATTTTGATGTATTTTAATGTTTGTTGGAAACCGCCCAGAGTGGCTGGGGGGACCCGGCCAGATGGGCGGGGTACAAATAATAAATTATTATTATTATTATTATTATTATTATTATTATTAGGGGCTCACTGGGTGGCCTTGGGCCAATCACTGCCTCTTAGCCTAACCTACTTCTCAGGGTTGTTGTAAGGTTTTTTATTTGTTTTGTTTTTTAAAAAACGGGGTAGAAATGCAAAAAACGAATCCTATATAATAAAGTCCCTGTGTCCCTGCGTCCAGTCCGTGTGTCAGTGGAATTGCGCTACTGCGCATGTCCCACACGGACGCAGGGATTGGAGCGGGCGGAGAGGGGGCGTGTCCGAGAGGCAACTTGGGTCAGTTGGGTCAGTGCCGCCGCCTCGCACAGAGCTGGGGAGGATGAGCTGAGCGGCTTGCTGCTGCTGCTCCTCCCCCCCTGTTCTCTCTGGATCTCTCTCCTCTCCCCCCCACCTCCCTTTCCCCTCAAAACTATGAGCCTTAGTGCACCATCCACCCCCACCATTCCAAAACAACAACAAACTATGGGGGGGATTGCGAAGACTGGAGGTGGGAGGCTGCAGGGGGGGGGGGGAAGCGCCGCACTTCCCTCGGGGACTTTCCCCAGAGCGAGGGGAGGAGAGAGGAGGGGAAGTGACCCCCCTCCCTCCGCAATAGCAAAGTCCCCCCCAAAAAACAAAAAAGTTTGGGGAGCGGGGCCGGCGGGGGCGCCCCTTCTCCTCGGAGGCCGGTGAGGGCTGATCCTCGCCGGCGAAGGAGGCTCGAGTGGAGGAGGCACCGCGGCGGCGGTGGCAGGGAGGGAGAACGCGAGGCAGGGAGGGAGGCAGGCAGGCAGGTAGCGGATCTAACGGTGCAGGGCGAGCCGGGCTCCCGGCGATGAGCCTTCCTTTTGCTCTCTTTCTCTCCCCCCCCTCACCCCAATCACGTTGATAAAGGAGGGGAGAACTGGAGAGGGGGAGAAGAAGAAGAAGAAAAACACCCTCCCAACCTCACAGAAACACTTCCAACACTTCTGCCAAGATCTGGAGGTTGGCGGGGGTGTGAGAGGGAGAGGAGGCTGGGGAGGGGAAGGGTTAATGGGGAGGGAGAGGAGGCTGGGAGGGAAAAGGGTTATTGGGAAGGAGAGGAGAGTGGGGAAGGAAAAGGGTTAATGGGAGGGATAGGAGGCTGGGGAGGGAAGGGTTAATGTGTTTGGGGAGGGGGATGCAGCGTTTTTTGCACGTGGGGATGCGTGACCACATATGTTCTAGCGCCCGTTAATTTAACGGGCTTAATGTCCACTAGTAAATAAATAAAATCCATGTAGTGCAGCCCCACAGATGGGCATAGAGAGGGGCAGCCCCTCAAGCCAAGTTCATGAATGATACCTTAGGCTGCAATCTCCGGGAGGGGTCCCCATTTAACAGAGTTCGAGGGTACAAACACTTTGGCGAAATTTCATGGATCTTTGCCTGAAACTAATTGCATGGGTCAGAGACTCCTTGCATGTTTATTCATCACCTATGTTGTTAGGTAACAATTTGTGTTACTAAACAGCAAATCTTCCACCCTTGTGGTCACTGTTTAGTAACATCATGTTGCATGTGAATCTTGAGAAAGGCAACATCGATGACCTCGAGATTCACATGTAACCTGATGCCACTAATTGTTGAAAGTAGAAGCTCTTCTCCAATGAAGACAGGTGTTGTGTGCTTAAGAGAGAAAGAATTTGGGAATTTGTATGGCGCCCAGATTGAATTCCAAAGAACCAGCTGTTGATAGAGAGAGGCTTCTTTTGCTCTTCTATTGAGAGTAGCACTTTGTTTCTGTGTTCCAGTTATGGAAGATAATAGGTAAAGGTAAAGGGACCCCTGACCATTAGGTCCAGTCGTGTCCGACTCTGGGGTTGCGGCGCTCATCTCGCTTTATTGGCTGAGAACCGGCGTACAGCTTCCAGGTCATGTGGCCAGCATGACAAAGCCACTTCTGGCAAACCAGAGCAGCGCAAGGAAATGCCGTTTACCTTCCCGCCAGAGCGGTTCCTATTTATCTACTTGCACTTTGACGTGCTTTCGAACTGCTAGGTGGGCAGGAGCTGGGACCGAGCAACAGGAGCTCACCCCGTCGCAGGGATTCGAACTGCCGACCTTCTGATCAGCAAGCCCTAGGCTCAGTGGTTTAACCCACAGCGCCACCTGGGTCCCTATGGAAGATAATACTTTGTATCAAAGTAATGCTTTGTACAAAGTGACACTTTGTGTCTGTCTTCCAATTTTGGGGGATGGAGGAATGATTAAAAAGGTAGCCCACTGTCTATTTCAGGGATGTCCAACAGGTTGACAACTTGGCTCCCTAAAAAAGCTCAACAACTTTGGTCAATCCAATGGGTAGATCACTGCCAGTTTTTAAATAGTGGGAGTAGATCGCAGTCTCTTGGAAGTTGGACATGCCTGGTCTATTTCATCTTATATATCTGCCAAAGGGGATCAGTTATTTTGAATTCTGGCAACTATCTAATTGCAATCAGCATCTGCTTTAGAGCCTCAAAGATCCTTACATAGCTTTTTCCTACCTGCAGTCTCTACTCATGGGAAAGTGTGGTGGATAGAGTATTGGTTTTGGTCCAGGGAATCCTAACTACAGATCCTTATTTAAACATAAAGTTCATTTGATTGCCTTCAGCAGATTACTGTGTCTCAGGCTAACCTAAAGTACTAAATGACAACATACCGTAGGAAATCAGACACAAAAAGCCAACACAGAAGAACCAGGGTTAGCCATACACCATACCTTGCGGGTTTCTGCAAATCTTGCCACAATTGAAGTAGCAGCACTTTTGAATCCCCTCGCAGTCATAGTCATAATTGCAGGCGTCCTGTCCCTTTACGCTGCATTTGAATGGATTTGGGGGGCAAGTTCCAAATTTTTCTGGAAGTAGAAAATAGCAGGGTTAGCAAATACCCAAATATACTATGCCTAAAAGCATTGTTGTGAAGTTAAATGAAACAAGGATAGCAAAACATTATGTGCACAGGAAAGTCCCATGTGAATTATACGCAACAGCCATTGAGTTAATGGTTACTGGACTTTGGGTGATTGCAGGTCGCATCACAAAATCAGTCCATGGGAATCGAAAGCTGAATGAGCAGAAGTTGAATGAAGTTGGGAATGTATGGGAAGAATGCAATACTTCATTAAATGGTTCGGTGCAAGTATAAGTGTACCACTTCACACAGCCAGAAGGGGGATAAGGAATTATTATTATTATTTGTTTAATTTCTATACCGCCCTATACCCGAAGGTCTCAGGGCGGTTCACATAAAGCAGTGATGGCCAAACTTGGCTCTCCAGCTGATTTTGGACTACAACTCCCATCATCCCTAGCTAACAGGACCAGTGGTCAGGGATGATGGGAATTGTAGTCCCAAAACAGCTGGAGGGCCAAGTTTGGCCATCACTGACATAAAGGATCACATACATAGAATCAAAATGCAAACAACAACCCAATTAAAAAAGCCCCTAAAAAGAGCCAGCATTTTAAAAAGGGCATAGGATGTAGACCAGGTCAGGCAAAGGCCGGGTTAAAAAGGAACATTTTTGCCTGGCACCTAAAGGTGTATAGTGCACTGCTGCTTGATTAAAAACAGAGAGAGAAGCTGCTACACATTGAAAATTCAATGCCACAGAGAAAGGTCCTAACTTAGCCACCTGCAGGACATGCAAATATATTTTTATGTTTTAGTTTATAGAAACATTTATTTTAAAAAAACATACCGGTATTGATATTCTTTCTCACAAGGGAGAATACTGTTAATCTGTTTGTGATTCCCTCTGAGTGCAGCCCTTGTAAGTGGACTTGGAACTATGGGATTTGGTTTCATCTGAAGCACGAGGGGAAGCAAATTTTGCACGACAGTTTCTGATACCGAGGAGAATTTTTGATTACAATTGGGCACCATTCACAGTCAAGATTGTAGATCGAACCTTTCAAAACTGCACTGATTTTAACCAGTTTTGGCAGGATGGCATTCTATTGTTTACTCAACAGCATTAGAATGAATCTGCATTTTATTTTTGCATAAGAAACTAAAAAAAAAGCGTCCATTTAACTCTCAGTATTTGCGGGGGAGGTTGTTAGAATTCCTGAGCAGAGCTAAGTACTGTTTGCCAGTAAACGACCCAAAAGGTCCAGCAAGTCCTTTGCCAGAAAATGGTTCGTGTTGTCCTACCGCAAGTCTTTTGCACTGAGAGCAGTGAAACTTGAAGCAAGGGCCTCAGATACTGGTAAACGGTACCATTTTATTTCATTTTAAAAAAATTAAATTTATATACCTCCCTTCATCCAAAGATCACAGAGCAGTGATCAAAAATGAGAGGAAGGCAAGTGGAAGTCAGGTGGCGGGAGGGGAGTAATGGATATGTTTTGAAGGAATTTTTGGAGATAAACAGAATATGATAAGAGAAATAGAAAGGTGAGAAAAGTGACAATGTAGTAAAAGTGTAGATGAATATTATGTTTTATATGTTTATTTGAGATGTAAGATTTGATATAATTTGATTTGATTAGATTTGTTATGCATGGTTAGGATCAAATATGATCTGATATATGTTTCATTTGTTTGGTTTTACTGTTTTTCTGTTTGATGTTTATTTTTGTTTTAATCTTAAAATCTCAATAAAGATAATTTTTTTAAAAAAAATACAAAATGAGACAACAAAATACATAACAAAGACAAACCAACCAATAACCCACCTCCCACAAAAGGTCATAGATGGCTTGGTCAGCCAAATATATTTTATATACAACTTTGGTAATCAGACAGAAGGAGAAGCAGCTTCATTCAAAACCTACCTAGCGGTGGCATGCAAGATGCAGGTGGCAGCTGTGTCCAGAGGGCCAGAAGCCCCACAAAGGCTAAGATGCTTCTGGCCTTCATGGTGCATTCAGAATCTGGTTCCGAATGTTCATCACTGGGCCAGGCTGGTGAGATTTAAGCTTGCTAAAAGGGTGGCACTGGATCACAAGAGGGAGGAGCCCTGCCCCACTTTTGTCACCCAAACATGCCTTGCAGATGTCACTCCGTTACCCAATCTTTATTTCACCTATAGCCTATATATACTCTTGCATTCGGTAGCTATGAGCCTCTGACCTACAGCAGTTCAATCTGGAATTCGGCAGTTATTACTGAGTGCAATAAGTACAGGCTCAGGAAAGGGGAAATCCTACGTGCTTCTTGGAGCAGGAATTGGCTGCTTTCTGGGTGTGCTACCTTCCAAATCTTCCTGGTCATGGTCAGAGTGATTCACTCAGGCAATGGAGGCCAATGTCAGCACAGCCTTCCTTCCTGTAAACAGCTTTCATAGGGGTGTAATATGGAGTGAGAACTCAGCTGAAACCTCGTTCAACCTTCTGCGTGGTTTGCATAATGTGCAAATTAGGCTGCCTAAATTTGGGGGACAGAAACCAGGCAACCCTAAGCCAGAGACTATAAGCTTTTAATTGAGGAATATTTTTGGATGTATAGTCATCACTTAAAATGGGTGTGTGTGTGTGTGCGTGCCTGCCTGCTGCCTATGAAGACCTTCATTGGCACTCACAAACTCTGAGCTCCCATTTTTTAATGGGAAGTAAAGTTATGAACCAAAATGTGCTGGCACCCTTCTAAGCTTTCTGTGAAGTGAGCTAGCCTAGATGTTTCCTCCTGCCCGTGTTTTTAGCTAGGGAGTGAATCCAGAGCTATGATAAGTGGATGTCCTAAAGAGCATCTGTTCTCCCTTCCCCTTTAGTTCACTTTCCCTGCTTCTGCCTCGTTTTATAGTAGTGCCTGCAATCTGTGTGGTTTGCCATTCCTTTTCCCCTAGCAACCAGGATGGATCTTTCATGTGGTGGATTGGCCCTGAGATCAGGTACTCTCAAGAAGTTATTTTCTGCAATGAATGCTACACAACAAGTGGGTACAGGATAGTAGCTTAGTCTTTGGTTTTGAGATTGGGATCGGGGAAATCAGGATTCTTGTGTCTTTAACAACTGTACCTCCACAATCAGAACTAGCAGGACATAGTTGACTTTCCATGGTAAGCATGAGATAGTCTGGGGGGTTGAGGAGCAGCAAGGACTGTGCTCTCTTTAATTTTATGTTATGTCATGCCTCACATGGTAGTCATTTTGTGACTGGCGCCCACCCTACTGCCTCAAAATTCGATATGGTCCACTCTTGAGTGACATAACCTTGGTATTCTCTTGCAAAGAAGAGCTACTTCCCAACACCTACTATTATCAAAACTCAAAAAACTGTTTCTCAGAGTACTTGCAGAAAGGTGGTGGCACCTCCCTTCTTTGGATTTTCATCCAGGAACATAAGAAGCTGCCTTATAATTAGTCTTCTCATTACTCCACCTGACCTAGTATTACTGACCTCACTGACAACGACTTTCCAGAGTATCAGGAAGAAGACTTTTACCAGCCTGCATCCAGACAGGAGCACCCGGTGTTCTCAGGCACCTCCCATGGTCCAAACTTTGGCCTTCCCTCTTGCCTGTTCCCTAGCTGTGGGCTCATTTGGTGTCTGCAGCTAGGTCTGGGAAGCTGCCCACCATTTCAAATTTCCCACAATGTCTTGGGATGTCTGATGTAACATCCCTTTAGGTGGCTTTTCATAACCAGCCAGTCTCGCCAGGTAAACAAGGAATTTAACAAGGTTTTATTGTGCCCTCCCCCCTCGACTGCGGTTGAATGGACTTTATTTAAAATTATCTTTGGATTGGACCAGGAGTGTGAGGGAGCAATGCAGAGCAAGAAGAATGAACGGCTGCTGAATAGATCTGGCAAGAGGCCAAATTTGAAAAAAAAAAGATTTTGTCTTTAACTGTGTGCTGATCAAGAACTCCAGAGTGGGATTTTAATGGCAGAGACTGGACATGTACTCTGTGAGTTAATTATGGCCGCAGCCTGTACGCTACTTGGTGAACAGCGGAAGGAATGGAATGTGACCTTGTACCAGCCAGATAAACGCTGCAAAGAACTGAACAATGGAAGATAGTAATTAATTCTCCCAGCACGCCAGGCCTGAAACAACAATGTATACGGATTTTATATTTATAAGATATAATAGAGGTGCTGTTTGTAAGGGGGGGATGTCAGCTGCAAGAATGGACTAACAACAAGTCATTAAATAAGAGATGATGCAGCTACAGGAGGAAATGATTGACATATATTTGCAACAGGAGTGGGAAAACCTTTTTTTTTTTTAAGAAATTGTATTACTGGTAAATTAAAGTAATTTGGTTTGATCTGGGGAGAAGGAAATGAAAGAATGCTGCACCTGCCCTTTGAAGGGGTTCTCGCCTCACTCAGATCCCATGATATCAAAAGTAGACAATGTGGTGCCCTCTATCTGTTGCTGGACTCCAGCTCTCAACAGCCCCAGCTAATGGTATAGCTAATGGACAGAAATGATGGGAGTGTGGTTCAGCAACATCTAGAAGGTACCACATTTGCTTCCCCTACGTTAGTCAATGAAATGTTTTGCCATTTCAAAATTGCTGGATTTCAGCGAAGACCTATACAATCCAAAACCAAAATGGTAAAACATTTCAAAGGCATTCCTAAAAGGTAAAGGGACCCCTGACCATTAGGTCCAGTCGCGGACGACTCTGGGGTTGCGGCGCTCATCTCGCATTACTGGCCGAGGGAGCCGGTGTACAGCTTTCGGGTCATGTGACCAGCATGACTAAGCCGCTTCTGGCGAACCAGAGCAGCACACAGAAACGCCGTTTACCTTCCCTCCAGAGCGGTACCTATTTATCTACTTGCACTTTGACATGCTTTCGAACTGCTAGGTGGGCAGGAGCTGGGACCAAACAACGGGAGCTCACCCCGTTGCAGGCATTAGAACCGCCAACCTTCTGATCGGCAAGCCCTAGGCTCTGTGGTTTAACCCACAGCGCCACCCGCGTCCCAAGTCCCTAGTAAAAGGCAAAAAATTAGAAGCTGCAGTAGCTTTCACTCAGCCCTATCCAGGGTATTTGACTTGTGTTGCTTATCCAAATCAGTCTTCCCCAACCTGGTTCCCCTCAAATGTTTGAGACTCTGGTGAAGCTTTAGTCCCATCATTTGCAATGAGTTGGCAAGTGCTGTTCTATATGGGACATCAGCAGCAGTTTACCTGAAGAGTTAACTTGACAGGGAATGTGAAACTTAAGACATGAATGGAGAATTATTTTTTTTCCTTTCCAAATCACGACCATCATGTACTTAAGAGACCATGTCTTCAAACACCAAGCACTTCTTCCTGATTTACTATTTCCAAAGAGAAAATCGATGAATCATTCAGCTGGATTTTCCTTCTATACTGGACTGCTGACTTTTAACCTCAGGAATGGCTATGGGTGAAACAGCTTAATTCACGCTGGTGTCGGGTTCTGAGAAAGAGAGAGAAAGATCTACTGAATTAAATACACCCATCACAAACTATAGCTATAACATGAATGTTATTCACATTCTGAATGGTTGGTTCAGTGTTGATTAACAATTCTGATGCCACATCTGAAGGCTTTAGAAGAATAATTGTTGGCCTTGGCTGCCCTAGTGCACATGATAACTCTAATTCTGGTGACATGTTATAGCTCTGATGGAAGTCTCAGGACCTAATGGACACTGAAAGCGCGGCAATAACTCAATAGGTTCTAGATATAGAACTAGGTTGTGGTTATTCATGATTGGTTTTACAGTAATATACAACTGTAATATAACATGTTATGTACCATGAATAATAATGAATTGCCTGTAAGAAGAAGGTGACCCTATCATGTCTGGTATTATTTACAGTAAGACTTGATTCTTCTCCTAAACATCAGCATTTACTTCGCATATCTAGCATATCTAAGGTGTTTATTTGCTTTCATTTGCCTCTTCTGCTTAGCCAGAATCTATGCTGGAAAATGAATAAAAATTTTTTGAAACAAACAAACAAACATATCCCCTCACAACACTTATTACTTCTAGGGCAATCATAGTCAACATCACATTCATTAGGGGGATTCAGCATGAAGCAGTTACGACTAGACACCTTCCAGGTTTCTCTCCTACAGAGAAATAATGTGCAGTATGAAAAATACACTCAGAAAAGCAATGTTTCCATCTTTGATTGCAGCTCACCACATTCTTTATTCTCTTCTAGCCTGAAAATCCCCTGATTGGGGTCCCTAAAGAATATTCCCAGATATTGCAGCATCATGTGTGAAATGTAGTCAAATTATTGAGTACTAGTCATACAGTGTGGAACAGGCAGGGGACCCTGAATCCAATGCTGAGATCTTCTTGAGGAGCCCTCTGGGATGACACCTGATGAATAACTCCTGGAGCTGTCAGAAGAGAAGGTTGGGCAATCCCCCAGTCCCTCCAGAGCACCAGCAACAAAACATTTGGGCCCAAGTTCACAGAGTTGGAAGGGACCACGAGGGTCATCTAGCTCACCCCCTGCAATGCAGGAATCTTTTGCCCAACGTGGGGCTCAAACCCATTACCCTGAGAGTGAGAGTCTCATGCTCTACCAACTCAGCTGTTTTAAAGCAATGGCAGTTGAGTGCCTTCTACTCTGGACCTTGGCTTGCTTCCTGACCTTGTTTCTAGATCATGTTTTGTATCTAGCCTGATTCTTGAGAGCATTGTGCACTTTGAACTTTGCACCCTTGGGTAGGTGCTTTAATAAAAGGCTTTGCCCTCTGTGGACTGAGCTTAACTGGGCCACCCTGGCCAGTCCCTGTCTCTCAACCTGACCTACCCCACACTGGGTTGTCATAATCATGAAGATCAAATGGGAGAACCATGTGCACAGCCTTCACCTCCTTGGAGGAAATATAATAAATATTAATAAATGAATAAAACATAATGCAACAAACTTGCTATTTATTGTACCGAAATATGGTTGGAAGCAGTCTCTCCCGCAAGGCCCATAGCAGCACTTCAAATTGCTAGGGCAATCATCGTCAAAATTACATTTGTTAGGGGGATTCAGCAGGAGGCATCTTATGATAAACACTGAACAGAGACCAGGTTTCCCTGAAACAGAGACAGTAACATAATGAGTGGTTCTGAGTCAAATTCAAGTTATTAGTGAGAATTTTAAAAGCCCTGAGACCTAAGAGAAAGCACAACTGAGCTGGCCAATGTGGAAAGGTATCTTACATGGCAACTAGAGATGGGGCTACACTCCATCTCTGCAGCACCCTTCCTTCAGGTGTGTGAGAGGTGCCAACACTTGGCTCTTTTTGGCACTGACTGAACCCTTTCAAATTCTTTTAATTCTATTCACCTTTTTGTGAGTACAGTAATATTGTTGCTTGTTCCGCTGATGCAGAGATTGTCCTCTTAAATACGTTTTAGTGATCTCACTGCATCCTTAAAAGTTTTATTATTGCATTTTTATGTTTTGTGGTTTTTATGGATGTAACACCCTAGCAATAGTTTTTATGAACAGCAGGCTAAAAATGTTCTACATATAAACAAATGCATAAAGAAAATATTGTGCGACAAACGGTTCAGAAGTGGGAGCAGGTCCAGAACAGGGTTGCAATATGATTAGCTGGGACTGGTTATTTTGTCCATATGCATTTGCTTGTCACATACTCTCCACTTTGGGGCCCAAATTTAAAGCCCCCTCTATCTTGGAACCAGGTTACCTGCAAGAGTGCCTTCCTTATGTCTATCCCAACCTTAATCTTCATTTCAGAGGGGGTGCCCTGACCAAGTGAAAGGAGGCAGATAACCACTAGGAAATGGGTCTTTTCAACAGTAGCACCCCATTTATGGAATAGCCTTCAGAAAGGGGTTCATCTGGCACAGTCTTTATGGTTTATGGTCAGGGATGATGGAGCTGTAGATGAGAAATATATGGAGGGCCACAGGTCCCCCACCTATGACAATACCCGTCCTTAGCAGAAGCAAAAGTATCTTTCTCACCTGTATCTCTGGATACCACTTGCTCCAGAAGATGCCTTTGGAACTTACCTCTGAAGAATATTGTACCCGATACAGACATCTCCGACCAAAAAACGAGGAGACCCACAAGCAAGAAAGCACTCAATGTCTTCATGGTGCTAGCAGGAACCAAATATGGATGCCTAGGACCAAGATAGGCTGATATTTATATTGGTAGAGCTGGGTTAAGAGATGATAGTATCTTTTCACATACTTAGCATAATTTCTCTTTACTGAGAATATTTTACCAGCATTTTCAGCCCACTATAATAAAAAAAATGACGTTAATTTACAGTACGTGCTTAACCTTCTCTCTTCTGTTATGCTTGTGAAATCAGTTGATGGTGGGATATGGCCATTTGCCCCACAGATTACTCTGTCCCACTGCCAGCCACTAAGGGAAGGGTGTAAAGCTTTGGTACCCCAAATGATGTTAGAGCTCATCCTCAGCTGGCATGGCCAATACTCTGAGATGGTGGGTGTTGTGGTCCGGCCACATCTGAAGGACCACAGATTCCCCATCCTTGCTTTACACAGGACCATTCTAGATGTTCTTATGATTATAGAATCATGATTACACAATCCCACTTTCAATACTGTTTGTGACTGCTATGATGTCAGATCAGACATACTGGGTACCATAAATGTAACATAAAAGCAGAAACAAAAAAACACACAGAGTACAGTGGTACCTCTGGTTAAGTACTTAATTCGTTCCGGAGGTCCGTTCTTAACCTGAAACTGTTCTTAACCTGAAGCACCACTTTAGCTAATGGGACCTCCCGCTGCCGCTGCGCCACCAGAGCACAATTTCTGTTCTTATCCTGAAGCAAAGCTCTTAACCTGAAGCATTATTTCTGGGTTAGTGGAGTTCTTAACCTGAAGTGTATGTAACCTGAAGCGTATGTAACCTGAGGTACCACTGTACACATTATTGGGTTGTCAGTTACAAAAAGTAACTGTAAGGTACCTACTGCCCAATCCTCTTTTAAAACCATCTGTGTAGATGACCATCACTGCCTCCCAATTATAGTCTAGCATTGCCAGGAATGAACACAGATGAAGCTACACACAACAAAGTTTAAAATATACAATATATGAATCAACCAATCAACATTAACAAGAATTGATCACTGAACATCAACAACACACCCTTAGATGGATAGCCTCAAGCACACCCATCCTTTGCACCCTGATATTCAATCTGTTGAAGACCCACTGGCAGAGGAAGAGGAGTGCGGGGGAGCGTACCACCCCTGGCAGTGCGATCCCGGTGGGGTGCCATCGCGGCTGCCCGCCCCCAGGACGTGTGCCAGCCCCACCCCCACCTGCTCTCCGCCCCCTGGTTCCGGAGCATGAAGCTCCACCACTGTGAAGACCACTGATCTAGAACACTATAATCAATGATGATCTCTTGTCTGTTGTTTTGTTAATGATGCTCAGGGACAATGGCTCTTTAATTCTTTCATATATGGCAGCCCTCGCCATGTGGTGCCCTCCAGGGATTTTGGACCACAACTCTCAACTAACATGCCCAGTGGTCAAGGCTGATGGGAAATGTAGTCTAAGGCATATGGAAGATTGGCCTAAAAGATGTCAAGTGGGGGACAAAGAAAATGAAAAAGAAGGAAAGAGAGAAAGGCATTTGCTTAAATAGTAAAATCCTAGCAGAGAGCTACAGAGGTCATTTAACAATTGACTTCACAGTATTTACAAGGAAGGAAGTAGATTTCCCCAATACCACAAGCTGACCGGTGGGTCAATGCCAACAGGAGAAATATGAGAAATGCATACTATTCTAGTCTTGTGATGTCTGTACTCTATTGTGATGTATGTTCGCCTATAGATGCCTGCACACATCTCTCTGCAAACAAATGCTTGGTTCTGCCAAACCCTTCTGTTGGTCAACCTTCCCAAGATGAGCAGTTTTAGTGAGGTGCTGGGAAAGAGTAGTACCCACTCTACAAGACTGCTGACAGCACCTCTGTAGGGTAAGTTCCAACAGCCCACACATGGGGAGAATTTTTATTCTGTCTGCATTTTAATTTTGTGATGCAAGTGTACAGTCAAAAATGTGTACAAAATGCATATATTGGGGAATGTTTTCACAAAAATGCACATGGCGATAATATCATACAAAACTGCATTATATTGAGGGAAATTGCTTGCAAAAATATGTATATTTGGCAAAATGGAATACAAAAATTTGTAAGTTTGGTGAAATATAAACTAAACTGCTTAAATGCCTTTATCTTCCACAATCTCAAGGTAGTGTACATGGTTCTCCTCCTCCCCATTTCATCCTCACAACAACCCGGTGAGGTAGGTTAGGCCAAGAGATGGTGACTGGCCCAAGGTCACCCCATGAGCTTCATGGCTGAGTGGGGATTATGAACCCTGGTGCCCCAGGCCCTAGTTCAACACTCTAAGTCTAACTATTACACCACACTGAATTTAATATTGGGAAAAATGAGAAAGTGAGGGAAACTGAAAACTTCAAGCTGTTTTACAAATGTTTTTGGACTCAAAAAAGGTAAAAGGTAAAGGACCCCTGGACAGTTAAGTCCAGTCAAAGGTGGACTATGGGGTTGCGGTGTTCATCTTGCTTTTCAGGCTGAGGGAACCTGCGTTTGTCCGCAGTCAGCTTTCCGGGTCATGTGGCCAGCATGACTAAACTGCTTTTGGCGCAACGGAACACCATGACAGAAGCCAGAGCACACGGAAACACCATTTACCTTCCTGCCACAGCGGTGCCTATTTATCTACTTGCACTGGTGTGCTTTTGTGAGGTTTTAAGCTTTAACAAAGCTTGGTCTGTCGCCCTTCCCCACAGGGATGACATCACGTCCGGGGCTTATCTATGTTCCCGTCATGTGATGTTTGTATCAGTGTATAAATATGATGCTTGTAACGGACTACGCGGTTGAGCGGTTCGTCCTTCAGCTGCCCAGTGGATGGGTCACATCTTTCTGGGCACGAAGCCCTTAAACCTAATAAATCTTAATAATCAGCCGGACTTTGCTGTTTGATTTATTAGCCAGGCTCATTAATCTTCTTCCGTTTGCAAGACGCTATGCTATGCTTTGAAGGAGGAGAAGAAAGGCTTTGAAGGCAGTGTCCATCGCAGAGAAAGCGTGTGGGCGAGGAACAACGCAACGAAAGATACCGGCTGTGGGTGCCGGGGGTTCGTTAACCCCACACTTCAGCCCGTTGCGTTTGATTTTGGTCGGAAAAAGACCGTTAATCAGAACAGGTTATGGGCAACAGTTAATTAGTGAATTAATGAGCCCTGGAGACGTTCCGAGAAGGAGTATCGGTCATGGCTGGCAGGAGTTCAAAAGCCCCTCCGGACAGAGAAGCCTCTCTGGAATGCTGACAGAGGCTTGCAAAGTCAGTGGACTAAATGGCTTGGCTTGGCTGTTTGGGAGTTCCAAGCTGCAGCTGGGAGGCTGCAAGGAGCCCAGATTGAGGTCTTGCAAAAGCAATTGCACCCCTCTGGTGAATTCCAGGTTGGAAAGCTACACAACAGTGAGTAATCTGGACCCACAGCCCCCATCACGGGACATTGAGGGAGATGGCTATGGGAGTTTTAGAATCCCCTCACAGCCAGAAGGCTTGCAAGCACCCCAGTGCCTCCATGAGGAGTGGACTGTTACAACCCAAGGAGAAGGGGGGTGTTGCATCAAAAGGCCTGTGCAAAAGGAGGGAGGATTGGGAGACTGTGTAATTTCAGTACAGTTCCAAGAGGGATTAGCTCTTGCAGAGTCTGGAGAAATGCCCCCAGATCAGCTCATTTTCCTGTCAGGCCGTTTTGCTGGTGTAAAGCTACGGAGACAGAGCAAGGAGCAGGGGGGTCACGCCCAGTGTTTTGCACACAGAAGCGGAGTAGCTTCAGAGGCTTGTTTTCGTTCCTCTGACCAGCTGGTGTTGACATGGCCAGTGAAAGTGGTCAAGGCCAGTGTGCAGCTGATGACGCAGTCAGCGAAAGTCAAGGCTGAGAAAGACAACAGTTCCATTTTCCAGAAGCAAGATTGTGTCGAGGTCACTTCTCAGATGACGGGCAACGTTGGGCCTGGGAAATCCACTAGCCAGCATGAGGAAGATGACAACAACTGTGGTTTGCCAGCTGCTATGGCAACGGGGAGCGACAGAGCGACGTCACTCCACAGCGTGCCACCTGGTGGACATGTGGGGATCTGCAGGTCCATTTCCACAGAGTTGACTGTTGGAAGATGCATGAAGTCAAGGCTTGACTTTGGGACAGTTGCTAACAGCTTCTCAGAGACAGTACGGGACTCTTATGGGGTTCAAGACATGGAAATGTATTCATTGTCTGTATCAAACATTCTGTATGATGCTGTTACAGTATTTTGTTTGCATGTTACCTGTTGCATTTCTAGGGGCGAAAGGCTGCAAATTCGCATGGAATGCAGTGAAGACAGGGTGTTTGCTGTTGAGACATCTCAAGCAGGTTCAGGTGAAAGTAGCACTGATGCAGTACAAGCTACTGTGCCCACACCCCAGGGGTGCGTGCTTTTGAAGCACAATAGGCTGGCATTTTGCCACTGGGCCAGTGTACTGAAGCAACCTGAGGGGTCTACAGGGTGCAGGTTTAGAGCATGTGATGAAAGTTTTGTTTGCAGGGGCTGCAACGTCAATGCTGAGACACCCAGTGATCCAAGGTTCGAAAGGGTTACCACTCGACCCTTTGCCCAGGTGCAAGTAGAGTACTCTGAGCTGAGGCCAGAGGCCAACCTGGGGGGTGCGTGTTCACACATTGGGTGGAGTCTGGTGCTCAAGGAGCACAGTGCAGCAGCTTCACTGCCTGAAGAGTGGGCGGTGGAGACGGGAGACAGGTTCTCTACCACAGTGGGCTGGTTTCAAGACACAAGTGGCAAGGAGTTCCGCATGTCCATGCTGACAGTTTTCTTCCAGGAGGGGGAAGAAGAGCACAGAGTGACTAACTCAGTTACTTCACAGGTACTCAGTCTTGGTGAAGCTACTGAGACTGTGTTCTCTGTTGCATGTATCCCCAGTCAGGTTTGTGGGGAGTCACAAAGAGCAGATGTTCTGTTGCATGACAAGGAGCCCAAGGTACAATTCTTGTGCGTTTCTGGTTCTCAAGCGGTGGTCTGCGCACCACGCACCGAACGCAAAGAACGTGGGTTCGAATCCGGGTTGACTGGGTTTGCCACTGCCAAGGGGGGTCAATCCCAGGTTCCAGTCAGCAGGAGTACTGAGTTCTGTGAGCAGAATGCATGGGAACGCATTCCTGGAAACACTGCTGTTCTTTCAGGTGTTCAGAGTGGCTCTAACACTGAAAGACAGGCAGGTACACCGTCTGCGGATGGTGAGGGTCCAGTTAGTGGATCAGCCCCGGGTGGGGGTATTGCTGTGGTTTTTGCACCTGCTAGTGGCACGGACAGAGTTTCCGGCCATGGTCAGGGAGCAACGCAGTTAGGGGCAACTCTGAGGAGTGCACCCAAATCTCTTATGCCAAGGGCTAAGAGGCAGGCCATGCGTGGCAACTCTTCTCTGGTAGAGCCTGTTCAAGGTCTCGATCTGGAGCAAGAGGGGGGTTCTCTAGCGATGGGGCTGGAGGAATCTCGAAGTGCGCCAACGTCATCCTTAGGTACGTTAGCTAGGGTGCAAGGGCACAGCAGGTCACTAGGTGACATGCCTGACGTCAAGGACGGGCAGGCGGGTTCCAGCAGAGCTGGAACAGCGGGGGAACAGACAGTGGGGTCAGAGCGGTTTCCGCGAGCCACTGAAGAGTTTCTGCCCGAAGGGTTCACAGTCACAAGCGTGCGTGTTTGTTTGACGCAGTGTGAACCAGAGAGCCTTGTGGAGGTTCGAAGGGTACCTCAAGGAGGATCCCAGGAATGGCAGCATGCCATGGTGGAGCAGGTAAGCTCAGTAGAGCAGGTCAGCTCAGTAAGGTCTTTGGGTGTGTCCACGGCGCTACCAATAGGTAGCATGGCGTTAAGCAGTCGGAGGATGTACAAACCCAAGACGGCAGCAACTGGTGAGTTGCGGTGCAGGGCTAGGTCAGTAGCCACAGGGTTCGCTCAGGTGAAGGTGGTCCATTGCTTTGAGGCAAAGGACGGACTCATTCTTGGATGCAGAACCACGCACATGCTGTTAGCTGTCACGGCTCGAAGGAGTTTCGAGGTGAACCATTTTGGTTTGCATAGCTGTTTGGTTTTCGACCTGGAGCAGGAGTTGTACGAGGTACCTCCGCCAGGGTTCGAGAACAACAGGCAAGGTCAAGTGAGGAAGTTGCACAAGTCAGTCTGTGATTTGAAGGAGTCAGTCGCAGATTGGACCTCATGTGTGCAGGGTGCTTTAGAGCAAAATTTCAGCTGGAGGTATGCTGATAGCTGCTTGTTTCTGACAGAAATAGGTCAAGAGCAGGAGCTAGTTCTCCTTTCAGGAGAGAACCTGGCAGAGACCAGGGAACAGGAGCAACGGTTCACAGAGGAGCTTGGTCAGTGTTTGAAGCTCAGGAACGTAGGCCCTGTTGGTGTTCATCTAGAACTGCAGGTAGACAGAGCTGAAGAAGACAGTAGTTTCTTGCTCAGTCAGACAGGTGAGATAGTGCAGGTGTTGAAGATGTTCAAGATGTCTGAATGTGCTAGTGACAGAACATTCAGAGAGACTGGTCTAGTTAAAGACAGTAAAACCGGAGAAAACTCTGGGTTTCAGAGCTCCGAGGTGTTTCAGTCAGGGAAGCGATTGTTTCTTTCCCAGTCGAGCAGAACTGACACAGAGGCTGCTGTGAATTTGCTCGGCAAGGAGCCTGTAGAGCCTAGTAGTGGATGTGCCGGGAATGGCATTCAGAAAGTGCAGAAGACACAGGAGTTTAGCCTGAGGTTGTCGGATGCCGGTGAGCCCCAGCTCACGTGCTGGTGCGACAACAGTTGGCCGCATGCCAAGGACAGGGAATCTGTGTCTGGAATAGTTGAATGGTTGTTTGGAGCAGCTCTGTTCAGTGGACTGGAGTCCCAGAACCAGAGCCTCATTGCTCGTTCCTCTGCAGAAGCCAGGTACATTGCGTTGTCAGGGCTTTGTAGGGAACTGGAGTGCTATAGGTGTTTGATCCAGGAGATCTGCCATAAGTGGTACCTACCCATCGCTGTTTGGGAGGACAACCAACTTTGCTTGGTGTTGGCAGAGTCTGGACAGGCCAAAGTCAGACTCAAATGCCTAGACGTTCTGTTTCAAGACGTGTGTCATGGGATTCAGGCAGGCTTGGTAAAAACTGGGGTACAGTTCAAGCCAGCAGAATCTGGCAGGAAAATTCCATCAGTATGAGGAATTTTGCAGTGGTGTGTATATAACGTAAGGAGTTATTTACGTTTCCCCTGTGGTGCAGGACGAGAGGGGGTGTGAGGTTTTAAGCTTTAACAAAGCTTGGTCTGTCGCCCTTCCCCACAGGGATGACATCACGTCCGGGGCTTATCTATGTTCCCGTCATGTGATGTTTGTATCAGTGTATAAATATGATGCTTGTAACGGACTACGCGGTTGAGCGGTTCGTCCTTCAGCTGCCCAGTGGATGGGTCACATCTTTCTGGGCACGAAGCCCTTAAACCTAATAAATCTTAATAATCAGCCGGACTTTGCTGTTTGATTTATTAGCCAGGCTCATTAATCTTCTTCCGTTTGCAAGACGCTATGCTATGCTTTGAAGGAGGAGAAGAAAGGCTTTGAAGGCAGTGTCCATCGCAGAGAAAGCGTGTGGGCGAGGAACAACGCAACGAAAGATACCGGCTGTGGGTGCCGGGGGTTCGTTAACCCCACACTTCAGCCCGTTGCGTTTGATTTTGGTCGGAAAAAGACCGTTAATCAGAACAGCTTTCGAACTGCTAGGTTGGCAGGAGCTGGGACAGAGCAACGGGAGTTCACTCCGTCGCGGGGATTTGAACCGCCAACCTTCTGATCGGCAAGCCCAAGAGGCTCGGTGGTTTAGACCACAGCGCCACCCACATCCCGTGTTTCTCGACTACAGTTTGCTTAATCAGGATTTTCGGAGTCTCATGTTAATGAAGCTCCCATAATCTCTAACTACTCCCTTGTTGCATGTAAAATTTATGCACCTCTGACCTCAGGCATTGTTTATGTAGCTTCATTTGTGTTCTTTCCTGGCAATGCTAGACTATAACGAAATGTTGGCAACTGTCATATTAGACAGGCAGGCAGGCAGGCATATATGGTTTTGAAATGTTGGTCTGAGTGGAAACCTGTTGAACACAAAGACTTCTGCACAGTTGTCATGCACCTGGAGAGCTGCATTTCCTTGTTAATCACATATCTCAATCAAGAGCATTCGTTTGGACAATAGCAGAGCATCAAATTTGACTTGGCTGGTTGCCACAAAACAAATATTACTGAATAGCTACGGTAAGCTTAGCAGATATCAAGCTCCAGGTTCAGAAGTAATTGCTTCTGACTTTGGCAAAAAAAAAAATCTTGTTAGAGCAACAACGAGGCTTGAGGCATCTTAAAGACAAATAGATTTATTAAGGTTTATTGCAGCACAAGCTTTCATGGACTAAAGCCTTCTTCATCAGTTGCATGAAGCAAATTCTTAGTTGGCAGGTATTTAAGGGAGAAAGGTATAAAGCAAAAACTGAATGGTAATGAGATGCAATTAGAGTAGTAATTAGAATGTACCGGTATACGGTATGTATGTTAAATAGGCACACCCTTTACAGCTGCAGTTGGGTGATAATTTACTCATCGTTTTTTGAGATGACTCTATCAACACACACAGTGGGGCAGGGAACTATTCATAAAAAAGCCATTGATGGCACAGATATCCTGGCATTGATTGGTAACTTTGATTTAAAAAAAATATGCTGGTCTATGACCGTAATAAAGTACTTGATTAAAATCCTTTCTTTCCATTTGACCCGCAAGTGATGGCAATGAACTTCTTGACAAATTGTAATTCAGTTGTTTCACATTGTATTTCTTCGTTCGAAGTCCCTTTGTTGTGAAATATGTACCTGAAGGTCAGTTACAGAGTGTCTTGGGAGGCTGAAATGTTCTGCTACTCATTTGTGGGTATTGCCATTGTGAGGTCAGGTTTGTATCCATATATTTTTCAGGGGTAGAGACTGACCTGTCAATTCTATGTTGAATACAGAAGGCTATTTGGGGCAGATGATGGTATAAATCACAGTGGAAAGTGGGCAGGTGAATGCACCCCTGTGGGAGACAGTATTAGGTCCTGTTATAGTGTTGCTAGAGTAGACATGGAGACTGAGTTGGCGTCTGGCACTGCCATAAGGTATGGTCCCTGTGCCCCTTACTCTATTATGTGGGATGCTGCTGCTCATGAGTAACTGTTTTAGGTGGGGGTCGGGGTAGGCTGTTTGTAAATAGGCCCAAGTCTGGCATCCAACACCACAGAACAGAGATGGAAAGGTACAGAGATATTTCTTCCTGGGGCTATGGCTGAATATGTTGCTCCAAAGGGCAAATCATATTAGGCACCAGAAATGCATGCTATCACGTCTGTACATAATTTCAGTGAAGACTTGTGCAATCCAAAATGAATGAGACTTTTGAAAGCAACTCCAATAAGAGGCAAAAAGGGGGAAGCTGTTATTATGAAAGGCCAACATGAAAAGCAGAAAGCAGCTTCAGCTCAGTTCTGTCTCGGATATTAGTTTGTCTACAGTAAATCAGAATAATATCTTAAGAGTTGGCTTTCTTTGGAAGCTGAAGACATAAACAGAGAGATTATCATTTCCCTCTCCAAATCAAGGGCTTCAAGTACTTTAGAGACCCAAAGACCCAAATCAAAGAATCATTCAGCTAGATTTTCCTCCTGCAAATGAGGTAAGTAGTTGGCTGGTGACTACCAATCAGAATAATGTCCATGGATGGAACAGGTGTTTTTGTTGCAGTGTTGTTGTTGTTGTGGTGGTTGTGGTTGTGGTTGTGGTTGTTGTTGTTGTGGTGGTGGTGGTGGTGGTGGTGGTGATGGTGGTGGTGGTGGTTGTTGCTGCTGCTGCTGGGTGTCCATCAGTGAAACAAGAATTTATGCTACAGGAAAGAGGAGAGAAAGATCTATTTGATTAAATGCTACCATCACAAATAGTTGCAGTGTGAGAATGACTCACATTCTGCATGGATTAGTGCAGGTTACACAATTCTCATGCCCTGTCTGAACTATATGAAGGAGGAGTTGTTGACCTTGGCTTCTCTAGTACACATAATATCTTCTCTTGCTGTAACATGGCATATCTCTGATGAAAGTCTCTGAATCTAATAAGCACCAAGAGCCTAAACTCAATACTTCAGTAATTTATATTTAGATTTATAATTAGGTTATGATTATCCATGATTGGCTCTGCAATAATATAGATCTGCAGTGTAATATGCATGAGTCATGAATAATAATTGAACTAGATCACCCTCAGGGTCCCTTCCAACTCTACAGTTCTATGATTCTGTAATGAATTGCCCTGTAAGAATAAGAGAAAGGAGACAAGGATAATATCAGGATGCTTCCTCCCTCTGTTCCACCTGGGATTACGTTCTCCCACACCAAAACCAACAGCTATACTACAGTTAGAAGAGAGTTAAGATGCCTGATGTCACTTCCAGTGGGATCCCTCCACTGAATGGGAACACAGATTTTGCATATCATGGGTTGCTTCCAATGTTGACCACAATGTTGTGTCCATTAATTCCAGAGTTGACCTATTGGACATAACTAACACAGGCCCGTTATTTCCAAAGGATAAATTCTGAGAGCCCTTCCACTCTCGATCTCCAGCAACTGTTGGATCCAGGTAGCAAAAATGTCACTGGGCACAAACAGAGTGGTTTTGGAGAAAAGTGACTCTGATCCATAGAGATGCCCTGCAGTTAGTGAAGGAGGGTAGGGAGCCCTTCTGCATTGCTGAGAGATCTGTCTTCACTTAAAAGGAAAAGAATCCCACCTTTCTCCACCACTGCTGCATCCCATCAGGGGTGGTGCTTCCCATTTTGGCACTTGAGGAAAGGGGAAAGTGCCACCTTGCCACGCCACTGATGCTGCTGCTGCCACCACTACCTGTCTGCTCCTGCCGCCACCACCTGCTTTGCCATGTGCCCTGCTGGATCTGCCAATGGTGCAGAAGCAGCACCACCATTTGTGCCAATTTCCAACAAGATCATTTTGGGTGAGACCACTCCACCACTGGTGAAGGGGATGGGGCAGGTGGCGTAGTTGTGGGGATGCTGTCTGGCGGGCTTCTACTGCCTGAGGCAGCAGCCTCAGTTCGCCTAAAGGGTGAGCCAGATCTGCATCCTATAATACTGAGCTGAATAGGATCCAGAATGCAGCAGTCTGATTGGTTCTAGAACAATAGGATCCAGAATGCAGCAGTCTGATTGGTCCACAGGAGCCACCCAATCCAGCTCCAGGTGGAAGTGAATCCACAACCTGATTGGCCTACAGGAGTATCCCGGAATTAGCCAATCACGTGGGGCCCATTGTGTAAATAATGTATTTATAGCAGACGTTTTGGGGAAACATCCATTCCTTGCTACTAGGAGCTGAATAAAGAGCATGAAATTCACACTTGACTCCGAGTATATTTCAACAGATGTAGCCAATGTGGTGTCCTTTGAACATTGTGAACTACATCCTCCATCATCCCTAACCGTTGGCCATGCTAGCTAGGGCTGATGGGTTTTGTAGTCAGATAAATCTGGAATGCACCATGTTAGCTAGCCCTGCCATAATAGAATGCTAAGCCTCTTCTTCTCCAGCCATCCATGCTTGGAATATTTTCAGCATTCTTCCCGAGATGAAAGCAATACCACTTTCAATTTCCCGATCTGTTCTCCTCAAAGGAATCATAACCCATATTGCCACCCACAAGGGAAATGCTAACATCGTTGGCGAAAAACCTGTCCTGAATCAACACAATACAATTATCTTGTTGCATACAGTACCAAATACTGGGTCGATGCAGTCTTTTCCACATATCCCTTGGCAACACTTCATGGACCCATCACAGTCAAAGTCATTATTGCAATGGTTGGGGGGATTGATCATCCGACATCTTACAGTAACCACTGGGCACTGTCCTGGTTTCTCTGCAACAGAAAGAGCAAACATGGAATGAAAGAAAAGGGCATAAGTGTTATGCTTCTTGGACTTGCCAGATAATTACTCTTAACAACATAAGATGGGCCTGCTGGATCAGGCCAATGACCCATGTAGTCTAGCATCCTGTTCTCACAGTGGCCAACCAGATGCCCATGGGAAATCCTCAGACATGACCAGAGCACAAAGGCTCTCTCCCCTCCTGTAGTTTCCAGCAACTGGTACTCAGAAGAATTATTGCCTCCAGCCATGGAGGCAGAGCATAGCCATTGAGACTAGTAGCCATTTATAGACTTATCCTTTCAGAAAAAAAGTTCCATATGTTAAGTCTGAGTCCAAATTGAAAGAACAGGGGAGAGTTCCTCAGCAGTCTTTATGGAAACTGGTTCCCTTGCTCTGAGAAAAGCAGGAGGAGTTTACCAGACAAGGCGACCTACAGAAGACTGCAGGAGGGCTATCTTGAAACATTGCCAGTATTAAAAGCATGCTCCCTATTTGTCAAGTGTTTGCCTGCTCATCCGTTATTCTGTCCTTAGCTTCAGTATCAGATATGCTATTGAACACACAAAGTACCGTAATTGAAATGGAGAGGGCAAGTGGTTTGTTTGTTTTTTAATCTTTCTGCTCTGGCACCAGTTAGACTCACCCCACTCCCACTCCAGGACCTGCCAAACTCTCAGGCTGCCCCCTCTCCATAACCACCAGTCCCCACCCTCTCACCTGCCAGAACCACACCAGGCTCTACCATGGACCAGCCCATAGTTGAATGGATGTTTGGCTTAGCGGGTCACAAACGGTGCAAGCATCCCTTAAGACCAGTGTTGCTAGCATGATGTCCTCCAGACATTGTTAGATTCCAACTGTCTTGATCGCTGCTCATTGGCTATGCTGGTTTATTGGAGTTGGAGCCCACCAACATTCAGAGGGTACCATGTTGGCTAACCCTGCACTGATCTGATTTCAAAGGATGAAATGGCGGCAGGGGTGTGTGGCGATCACATAGGGTCCCCGGACGTTTCACCATTGATTGATCCCTGTGCCACCACGCTCCCTTCTCCCGCTGCCACCAACCAGGGCCTACCTGGTAAATCTATTGAGTCCAGTCAGGTTTAAATTGTAACCTCAAAGTTATGTTTATTTAGTACAGAATAAAAGCGCATGTGGTTTCATAACGTTTACAAGATTACTTATTTGTCTTATTTGTTCCTCACCTAACTGAACTAATACCTCTTTCCTCACTGACCAACTGACTCTCAACTGCCAACCAACCACCCACTTCAAACCTCCCTCAGAACCTCCACCCAACAACCAACCTCAACTCTCTCCAACTTCCCCAGAGTGGGCTTTTATATTCCTTCTGACCCCACCTTCCCCCTCCCTCTGAGTTCTGATTGGGTAACCTATTTAAGCATTTCCCTTCCAGCACTCCCATATTCTAGCTTCACCTACCTGTACCGTCACAGGGGGCAATGCCCATCTTTATCAGAAGCAAAAAATACCCCTTGTTGTCTTGGGACTTACCTTTTGGTCTTCCTGTACCAGATGCAGGTGGCATCTGTGAAGAAAGGACTAGGATGCTCAGAAGGAGGAAGGCACCTAAAGTCTTCATGACGTTAGCCAGATATCAATGCCTAAGACGGAGCTAAGTCAGTATTTATATTGGTAGGGGTGGATCAGGAGATGATGCCATCTTTTCACGCCCTCATTCTTAGCTGGTGCATCTTGCTAATTCTGTTGGGTTGTATATAGTTTCCATCTATGTCACATCTTGCAACAGTAGACACTGGAATTAGCAGATTATAATCTGCAATGAGCTTCCCCAGTTTGGTGCTTTCCAGATGTTTGGAGTGACAACTCCCATCAGCCCCAGCCAACACAATGAATGGAGCTGGTGGGAATTGTCGTCCAAAACATCTGGACAGCACCAAGTTAAGAAAAGTTGATCTACAGTGTGTCAAAGGTTGCTAGTAATTAACCTTTTCCCCATTCCATGCAACTTGGCTCTTTTGAAAGGTGTTATCAAGCAGCTCAGTTGAACTGGAACTCTGTGCATGCCCCAAGACTATGCAGTAAGTAAATAAGATTTCATTGTACTTGTACCCAAGACTATGTATGCAATTTCCCTGATTTCAATTAGCGAAGAGTCTGGTGACCATGCTTGAGATCAGAGGAAGCTCAAGTCAAGAATCATTTTGATAAGCATTTTCATCCAAAATTCTTCACCAGAGTGGCTGCTATGTGCAAGGAATTCCCTGTAGTGACCTAGAAATGGACTTCCCCATGAATCACAACAGTTAGTGTATGTCCAATTTATCCCCCCAGAATTGGTGACACAGCTAATGCATCAAGCACCTGTAATGTGGCCCTTAATTATCCCTTGCAAGTCATGGATTTCCCCCCAGTGAGCATATTCCACCCTGATTAAACACATTTGTTTCCATTCCCTGCGAAACACAAGCTTAATCCTTGCAGTGTACACACTGATACCTATTAAACAAAGCATGCTCTGATTGGTTAAGAGACACCCTTTGAGACTGTACTGCATGGGGAAAAGTAAGTCCTATAAGTAATGACAGATTACCTGTCCTTTGTCATGGAATGTCCACCCTACCAAGCCCTGTTCTTCACAAGATAATCCTCTGCATCAGAGCCCAGCCTTCCGTATAATCGAGAACACCTTAATACTCAGTTTGTTTGTTCTCATGGGGCTGGCACTTGAGAGACTACTACACATTGCTCTTTCCCCCAGTTTGCTCTGACTCCGGATTGCTCCAGGGACAAGGCTTTTTCCTTTGTCAGCTAGACCTCCTTGGGCTCTTCTCCCCATCCCATTGCTTCTAAATCATGTTTGTGGTTGTTTTCCTTGTGGGAAAGGATCCTCGTGGGAAAGCACAAGCCACTGCCTCACCACAAACAAGCTTTTCCCATTAAGGGATATTATTGGAATTAGACATGACTGCTCAGGCCTGAGCCTTGTCAAGACGTGGACCAATTGGAGGTTCTTGAGGAGTGCAACTAACTGACTCTCTGTTCTGATAGGACTCCACTCAGAGGCGTAGGAAGGTCAGGTGGTACCCGGTGGGGAAAATTTCTTGTCACCCCCCCCCATTGATTCCCCCCCCCCTGCAAAAATGGTTTTATGTTGTTTCATATTTTCTTACAAAGGAATAATAACAAGTAATAATAATAATAAAACATTTATTTATATCCCGCCCTCCCCGGCCGAAGTTGGGCTCAGGGTGGCTAACATCAGATACATAACATTGGTATAAAATCAAAGAATAATTAAATTACCTCCTAAAAACATCTCAAAATCAAATTAAAGTCTAATTAGATGGCTTTCCACAGGGTTAGCCATCAGTAAGTGCTCCACTGAACTGAAATTTCAGCCTTCATGACATAGGAAAACAGCCAAGTAAACAGCTATTTTGGTGGTGGAGGGTCAAGATATTAACCTATATACATGAAATTTCATATATAGCTATATAATCCCTAGGATTGTAAGATAAGACCTTTGGAGCAGGCATTTTCAAAAATAAAAGTTTTTTATGAACCGCCCTAATGGGGCAGTAATTGTTCCTTGATAATTTGTCACCCCCTCCATTATGGAACCTGGGGCGACACGCCCCCTTCTCACCCCCCTTCCTATGCCCCTGACTCCACTCCCTATCCAAATCCACAGCCAAGTCTCTTTGGAGATCCCCAAGCCCACCCACCAGCAGGCCAAGGTGAAATCGCAAGGAACCAGTGTTGTCCCCGCTCATCCATCCAAGGGACAGGTAACCATTGTGTGTCACCTCTCTCACATTTCTCTACCATTCGTGTTCCACAGGTCTCACCCACCTACAGCTTATGCATGACCCAAACTCCACATTTTGCATGTGAAAACTTCCTGGTTTGTTTATTTACTTAGTCCCCTTGGACAACCTTCTGCAGGCTGCATGCCAAAGGTCCAAAGCAGAAAAGCAAGTGAGGCAAGGGATGCGATTCTTACATTTGTAAGAAGCTGCAGTAGCTACATTCCAGGCTACATTCCAGTAAAAGAAGGTCAGAGGTTTCTGCAGGGATGTTGCTGCTCTTTACCAAGAGGGGTAAGGGAAAGGCAGCGGGGAGCTTGGCATGGCATAGAATCAGGAACATCAGGTTGGCTCCATCACTGCGCTCAGACTGTGCTGTTCTCCATGCTGCCTTGCTTCTTCTCTGTCTGTCTGTCTGTCTGTCTGTCTCTCTTTTATTACCTGGCAGCAATGTGCAGTGCCAGGACTTGAAAGAGTCCTGCTGGCCACGGCTAAGTGGATTGGGCAACCCAACCATACAAATGGATTTCCCCCGCTCAGAACAATCTATCGGCAAGAATTGCTCCTTGCAATTTCACAGCCTTGGTGACTGAACTGCCAATTGCTACCTTGCAGAGCTGTTGTGAAGATAAGGGGGGGGCAACGGCAACAATCTCTTGAGCTCCAGTGGGGGGGGGGGAGAGAGAGAAGCAAGACACAAATATGCAAGAAGCAGGAAATGTTCGGTTTCCCCAACTCTAAGCGCGCACGCGCGCGCGCACACACACACACACACATGTTTTGCCACCCTTGAATATTCTTCTGTTAAAATGCAGTCTATAGGAATTTTATCTTTCTGCTGCTGTGAAATGTTTTGATGGTTTTATTTCCTGATTCATTTTGTATTTTGCTTTTATGGTTGCTGTATATTGATAAATATCAGCCCAGTGATGGCAAGCATGCCAGGAACAGCTGTTCAGGGAAAATAGAAAATCAGAAAGAGGGAGTGCAATGTGACATTTTTTTCTCAGTAGGAAAGAAGCATCATTTCTTTCAAGAGAGCTACTTTTGAGCAAAACATACCTGATCCAGCCAGTTGTGTTTTATCCTGCAAAGGCAGCACACTTGGAGAGTGGATTAAATAATGTGGACTTGGAGTAAAGTGTTCAAACAAATGCACCTGTGTAAATTACCCAGGCAGGTTAACCTCCTGCTCCTCCAGCAACCAGCAGCAACAACAAGTTTCTCCTATTTTTTCTGCCGCTCTGGGAGGCCCAAGTCCAGAGTAGGGCTGCTCAGCTGGCCAATGGTAATGAGCCCCCATAAGTGCATATAATATCAATTATTCTGCTCTACTCTCCCCTATTTCTCATTAATTCCCACATCATTCACTTTGCATCTCATTGCACGCTCTTTTTGTTGGAAGAGAGTGTATCTCTTCAGTGGGGAAGATACTAGAAATGCCTCATTTAATTATCTTCTGATTGCTTAGCAATTGTGATTGTGATTAATCGTCCTTAGCAGTGTTGCTGCCTGTTGAAGCCTTAGAAGGTTGCCTCCACAGTTTGCTTTCTAACTTACCGGTACTTTAAAAAGAAAGAAAGAAAGAAAGAAAATAGTGTGTGTCCACCACCACCAATTCTGGAGAAGAAAACAACATTTACCTTTGCATTGGGGCACTGAGACATCACCACCACCCTCCAGATCTCTTCTTCTGTTTGTCTTCCAAGAACACCCTACATGTTCCTAATTCCTCCTCTTGCTCTATGTAACATTAACACCGAAATTGGTCTCAGTCTGCTCCAGTCACTCCCTAGAAGAAAATACTAAATGCCTTACAGGCTTCTCCAGCTGTACATTGACCTAGAAGTCACCATATGCTCTGGATAGTCTTTTCACTGCTTACATGTTGTGCATCTTGCTGTACCATACTATTGGAATTAATGACATTGCTATTTGAGAATTGTGGTGTTTAATCAGTGACTGAACTGGCTACACTTGCTCCTTGGTCTTTTTCACATCCCTTTCTGCATCGATTTCTTTATTTATATATCACCCTCTCATAAAGCATCAGAATGGTGGACAGCAACATAAAAAACCTTTGCAAACAACAGAGAACAATTGTTATAATGGCGGGCTACTCAAGAAAAATGTAAATAACTGCATTGACCTGTTGGCACCTTAAAGTCAAAAGCGAGGATGCTTGCTGAATGAGGGTTTCATAGAGTGCATAAAATCATACCATTGGAAGGGACCAAGAGGGAATCTTTTACCCAATGTGGGACTCAAACCCATGACCCTGAGATTAAGAGTCTCATGCTCTACCAACTTGTTTCGCAGTATGGGACCAACAACACTAAATGCCTGGCTTCTGGTAGAGGCCATGTGGCCCTCTGTAACACAGGGGACAACTAACAGCACTCATCCAGGTCAGTTCTATATCCAGGGCAGCTGTCTACCAGCTCCATCTGGTACACAGGCTGAGACTCTACTTGCCTGCAGAGTGTCTTGCCAGAGTGGTGCATGCTCTAGTTATCTCATGTTTGGACTACTGCAATGCACTCTATTTGGGGCTATCTTTAAAGGTGACCCGGAAACTACAACTAATCCAGAATGCAGCAGCTAGACGGGTGACTGGGAGTGACCCCAAGACCATATCACACCGGTCCTGAGAGACCTGCATTGACTCCCAGTACGTTTCTGAGCACAATTCAAAGTGTTGGTGTTGAACTTAAAAGCCCTAAATGGCCTCGGCCCAGTATACCTGAAGGAGCGTCTCCATCCTCATTGTTCTGCCCAGACACTGAGCTCTAGTGCCAAGGGCCTTCTGGTGGTTCCCTCACTACAATAAGCCAAGTTACAGGGAACCAGGCAGAGGGCCTTCTTGGCAGTGGCTCCCGCCCTGTGGAACGCCCTCCCATCAGATGTCAAGGAAATAAATAGCTATCTGACTTTTAGAAGACATCTGAAGGCAAAACAGTTTGGGGAAGTTTTAAAGCTTTATCGTGTTTTTAATATTCTGTTGGGAGCCGCCCTGAGTGGCTGGGGAAACCCAGCCAGATGGGCGGGGTATAAGTAATAAATTATTATTATTATTATTATCCAAACAATCTCAGGCTGGGATAGAAGAGCTCAGTCAGTTGTTTACTTATTATTCCATCTATATCCTACCTTTCTTCTAAGAAGCTTATTGATTGAGGATTCGAAACCTGGTCTCTCAACTCCTAGTCGGACACTTTAACTTCTACACTCATGCTGCCTAGACAGGGATGACCAGCAGCAGCATGTGCCATTCAAGAAAAAAGAGAGAGACAATCATCACAGGTGACCAAGCTTTTTTTTTTTTTAATGTTTATTAGCAGGGAAACACGAAAGTAATGAAAAAGAAGCCCGTTTCCCGCTCGAACATTTTGCTTCTCTCCCAATCTTCATAAGCATGATGAGCCGCCAACACCTGTGGTCTTCAGCCATTTTAGGGTGAAGGGGAAACATCCTGGAAATAAACCAAAACATGGGGAACATTACTTTCTAGCAGTTGTTAGAACACTCTGGTTTGCAGAGAACCCTTCTCGGCCGCTAATGTGAATTTTGTTGCAGAGTACGTTTCTCTCTCACTAAGTGGAAGACAGACACAGCTGTAATATGTAAACTGGCTCCTTACATAGAATCACCAGCCCTTGCTTGATACAGCAGAAGCAAGGAGGAAGGTGGAAAGAGAAACTCAATGCACCGTCCAGGAAGGCCACTTTGATTTCTGGGCCGAGATACATTAACTGTTCAGTGGCTTTCCCTCTCATTGCAGTGGTGCTAATTAAAGACTGTTGTCAGAGGAGGAGGTGTTAGCTGGGGAGAGCCCTACGGGTCAGACAGAGAGGCCTGGGTCTTCCCATCCCTGGTGTATATATTTGCAGCAACCTCTCTCTCTCTCTCTCTCTCTCTCTCTCTCTCTCTCTCTCTCTCTGTGTGTGTGTGTGTGTGTGTGTGTGTGTGTGTTTATTTAATTTACATACCGGTATTTATTTATAAAAGAAAGGGCAAAAGGTTGATTTTTCAGACTCAGGGTGTTTTGTTTTGTTTTGTTTTTTTAATAGGTGAGCTGGTCCTGCCTGGAATTTGCATAAGGGCAAGTTTGTTGTGGGATGCACATGAAGTGCAGAGCAAAGATATTGCACAATGTCTACATGAATGGGTTTGGAATGAGAGAAACTGTTACATAAGGTAAACATGAATCAATCAATCAACATTAACCTGATTCAAATAACAAGTATTCCTGAACAATAGGCTTAGTCACACACCTCACCTTTGTAGGTGGCTATTTAATCTGCAAAGCGCGCAATGAAAGGTCATCATTGTTTGTAGTGATGATGTTGCCAACCCCAGTCCTGGTTAAATCCAGAATATCTGGCAATGAATTCCAAATCAGTGGCACCATGTTCTGTATCTGTCCCTATGTACTGTACATAGAAACTAAAGTGGCTCCTCTAAGACTGCTTACATGCAGTACATTTAAAGCATGTGCCTTACTTAAAAGAATCCTGGGAAGTGTAGTTTACCCCCCACACACACACACAGAGTCACAACTCCAGCAACCGTAAACTACAATTCTTTGAAGGAAGCTATGTACTATATGCAGCAGATTGCAGCCTAGCATAACTATCCATGAGTGCTAGTTAGTGCATGAAGGGGTTAAGATCAGAGAATTCTCTTCCTAGACTCAGCTGGATCACATCCCCTCTTCTCCATGAGGGAAGAAGTTGCTTCTCTTCCTGTTTCCCCTCTCGCCACTCCATGCAACTGATCATGGATGACAATATCTAAGCTTTGCTCCAAGCTTAGAGCATGTGTTTGAAGCTATCTTCCTGTATTCTCTACCCAAGAATATTCTGCCTGTGTTCTCATTGCTGCTGCTTGGATAAATATTCTGACCTTTAGAATATTTTGTAAGCTGTCTGTTTATTGCAAGAGGGGTAGAAAGACAGGAGCACTGTTTACAAGCAGACTAAATGGGATAGAAAGGGCTAACAGCCTATATTCCTAACACTATACTGCTGCCTGACTTTTGGGTGTTTAAACTCTACCGTAGAGGGCTCTCTCCTGCTGGAGAGTGTGCAAACCCAGTGTTTTGAACCCAGGCATCCAGTGAATTCTTTTATTAATTACCCCCACATACAGACACACACACATGGGACACAGGGATCCCTATTTTCCTCTCACACTTTGAGTTAGACATAATTTATTAACCCACCCACCCCCAAAGGTGTGTACTGTACATTAATTTCCAATGTGAATGGCCTGAAAAGGCTGTTTTGGACCTGATTTATTTGTGTGTGCCTCTCTTCCCTTCTGCAAAGTTATATGGGAGACAGCAACTACCCCTACTGTGCTTGCGAGTGTTTCAGGGGGAGAAAGAGGTAAAGTGGGGGCATCAGACTTACATCCACACAAGAAAAATGTCTCAGCCTTTCCGGAATTCTGGATCCACACAGCGCATTGCGCAACAAGAATAGCAACACTTTTTCCTTCCTAGGCAAATATAATCATTTGCGCACTCATCAGGTTGAGGGCCAATGCATCTGCAACGATCTATCGGGCAGATTCCAGGTTTGCCTGCAATAGGAAAAGATCAGAGCATAGCCCCAGGCAAGGTAGTCACACAAGCAGATATTGGGAAGTCTTCTGAATCAGCACAGTAGGTTTTGTATCTTGGTGCATTATTTAAACATTTGTGCCTTGTTCAAGGCAACTTACAAAGCCATCAGCAAATTACAAGATATATTGTTGAACTACCAAAGACCGCTTTCAAGCACAACCAGTGGACTAATTTTACCCAATTTAAGGTGCTTTGTAAGCACATCCAACAATAAGAAATGGGGCATCCTTTAAACTTCAAAAATATTGTTGCATGCCCCACCAATCTGTGAGTGGTACAAGATTCAGTGAGGCTTGCTCCCAAGTCAATGGATATAGGATTGCTGCCTACCTCCTAACCTCACCTGGCTTTCCTGTTTCCTGCTCCAGCTGATTATGCAGGATTCAGAACTCCTTCCATTAACTGACCACATGGAAGGAAGTGCTTTAGCTTCTTTCAGTGGGTTTCCCTGGGTTTCCCCTGTCTAATTCCCTTTTCAAGCGGCAGCTGGTTTTATGCCTCACCTGTTGGAGTCTTCTGACAAGCTGTGAAAGGTAGTTCCACCCAAAGGGCTAGAAGTCCCACAAGGGCAAAAGCCACCAGTGTCTTCATGGCTCTTCCAGCAATCAAGCGCTACTGCTCAGAACTGAACAAGGCTGGTATTTAAGGAGTTGCAAGGCTACTGTTGAGTTGGGAAATAGATTAGCTAATCTTCCTCTAGCGTCACCTGCCTTGCAGGAAAGAAAGAAAAGCAACAACAGAAAACTCTAAGCAAATTCTTTGCACCATCATCACAGACCGCATCTAGTGTGGCAACAACAGCAAGTACTGGAACCAGTAGGTGTTAACAGCTCTTCATATTCCAGTATAATCTGGAATAAAAAGCAAGCAAATCTGGAATTTGCTGGCACTCTTAATGCTGACGGATGTTAAGCAAAGACAAAAGGGTTGGGGCGACGGAGAGAGAGAACTTGCTGGATGTTGTAGCCACAAAGTCTGCATGTGATTGCTGTGACAGAGTGTAGGAAGCACAGAAGTGGATGATGCCCGCAGGAGGAGACCACCATGTTTGTGAAGAGAATGGCCAATAGGATTTAGTCATTGCTGACTGAAAGATCAGAAGGTGCTTTATCTTGAGTCAGATGACTGATTCATATAGCTCAATATATCTGCGCCAGCCTTTCTCAACCTTGAGTCCCCAGATGTTGTTGGACTACAACTCCCATCATCCCTAAACTAACAGTGACCAGGGTGATGGGAGTTGTAGTCCAACAACAACATATGTGGACCCACAATTGGGAGAGGTATTCCCATAATATTCTGGGGCTGGCTGGCTGGAACCCTGAACAGGAGCATTCCAGATACAAGAATACCAGTACATTGTAACATTTTGTTTCAGATTCCTCTTGCCATGTTTGAATAAAAACCAATGAACATATGCCCATCTCACAAGAACTATACCCGGGTTAAAATTCTTTCAAGATCTGGACCCAGCCAGGACACTAAAACATAATCAAAGAAACCAAAAGGGTCTGTCATGTGTATCTTTGCACAAACCAACTTCAGATCTTGCCATGTTGAAAAGTAGACAGAGCTACTATAGTAGGAGGAAGCGGAAAAAGTCAGACACAAATCAGGGCCTTCTAATAGAGGAGCTTCTTAAATAAAGTTGGACGCATGGCTGCCTATAGAGTCTTGTCATGCTCTAATGAGGTATATTAGAATATAGGTAAACAAGGGTTCATTTTAGTCACGTTTTCAGCCTTAAAGGTAAAGGTAAAGGGACCCCTGACCATAAGGTCCAGTCGTGACCGACTCTGGGGTTGCGGCGCTCATCTCGCATTATTGGCCGAGGGAGCCGGCATACAGCTTCCGGATCATCTGGCCAGCATGACTAAGCCGCTTCTGGCGAACCAGAGCAACACACTGAAACGCCTTTACCTTCCCTCCAGAGCGGTACCTATTTATCTACTTGCACTGGTGTGCTTTCGAACTGCTAGGTGGGCAGGAGCAGGGACCAAGCAACGGGAGCTCACCCCGTTGCGGGGATTCGAACCGCCGACCTTCTGATCGGCAAGCCCTAGGCTCTGTGGTTTAACCCACAGCACCACCCGCGTCCCATTTTTCAGCCTTAGGTATCTTGAAATCAATTTCTGGCTTATATTTTTGATGACTATTTTGTTTAAACAGTTAAAAAATAAATAAATCTAAACCTGGCTTTGTAGTCTGTTCTGCTTTTCCGGAAATCAGTTCCATGTTTGCCAAAGAATGCAGGGGAGAGGAAAGCAACTCATTATCAGATTTGGTTGTACTGTCCTGACTGTACTCACACAAATGGGTTTGCAGGCAGGTGGGATTTAATCTCCTCCTGGCAAATCCAGGTTGAACAGTTAAAGCAGATTTGGCATTATTGCGAGGGGGGAAACCCACTTTAAAAAAAAAATCGACTTTGTAGAGAGGTAGGTGATGGAGAAATGTGCTGGAAAATTGCTTAGCAGGACCACCCTATAAGAAATCGGAATGAATGCTCAGTAAACAGGTTTTCTGGAAGAGACCTTTAACAGTCATAGAGAGCTGAAGGTTTTTTGTTTTTGTTTTTAAAGACAATTGGGTAACTTTCACAAATCTAGCCAATAGTTCTGTCTGCCCTCTGGTGGTGGTAATTATGGATCCAGTTAAAGGTAGATAGCCGTGTTGGTCTGTCATAGTCAAAACAAAATAAAATAAAAAAAATTATGTATCTGAAGAAGTGTGCATGCACACGAAAGCTCATACCAAGAACAAACTTAGTTGGTCTCTAAGGTGCTACTGGAAGGATTTTTTTGTTGTTGTTTTGTTTTGGTAATTATGGACTGAGGTTTTATCCACGCTTCCATTTGTGCTTTGTTTTCTTCTGCTTGTCAAGCTGCAGATTAGTTTTGTCCTGGGCTATCCACAAGTTTTTTCCAGGACTCTAGGTCCTCATACCACACATTACTGCTCACTATTTCAAGGAGGCATCCTGAAAACAGGTGGTACTCTGTCCATCACTTCTGTTTTTCTTCCTTCTTGCCCTCTGCTTCCTCTGCTTGCTTCCTCACACCACAGCGTAGCTGTGCATGCCCTCCTTTTCTCCTGTTCTTTTTCGGGGGTTCTTCCAATAATAATAATAATAATAATAATAATAATAATAATAATAATAATAATATACCCTGCCCATCTGGCTGGGCTTCCCCAGCCACTCTGGGCAGCTTCCAACAAAATACAGTGGTACCTCAGGTTACATACGCTTCAGGTTACATACACTTCAGGTTAAGAACTGCGTTAACCCAGAAATAATGCTTCAGGTTAAGAACTTTGCTTCAGGATAAGAACAGAAATCGTGCTCTGGCGGCGCAGCGGCAGCGGGAGGCCCCATTAGCTAAAGTGGTGCTACAGGTTAAGAACAGTTTCAGGTTAAGAATGGACCTCCGGAAAGAATTAAGTACTTAACCAGAGGTACCACTGTATTAAAATACAATAATCCATCAAACATTAAAAGCTTCCCTAAACAGGGCTGCCTTCAGATGTCTTCTAAAAGTCTGGTAGTTGTTGTTCTCTTTGACATCTGGTGGAAGGGCGTTCCGCAGGGCGGGCGCCACCACTGAGAAGGCCCTCTGCCTGGTTCCCTGTAACTTGGCTTCTCGCAGTGAGGGAACCGCCAGAAGGCCCTCGGTGCTAGAGCTCAGTGTCCAGGGCAGCTGTCTACCAGCTCCATCTGGTACGCAGACGCTACCTGAGACCCTACCTGCCCGCAGACTGTCTTGCCAGAGTGGTGCATGCTCTAGTTATCTCATGCTTGAACTACTGCAATGCGCTCTACGTGGGGCTACCTTTGAAGGTGACCCGAAACTACAACTAATCCAGAATGCGGCAGCTAGACTGGTGACTGGGAGCGGCCACCGAGACCATAAAACACTGGTCCTGAAAGACCTACATTGGCTCCCAGTACGTTTCCGAGCACAATTCAAAGTGTTGGTGTTGACCTTCAAAGCCTTAAACGGCCTCAGCCCAGTATTCCTGAAGGAGTGTCTCCACCCCCATCGTTCTGCCTGGACAGTGAGGTCCAGCTCCGAAGGCCTTCTGGCAGTACCCTCACAGCAAGAACCAAAGTTACAGGGAACCAGGCAGAGGACATTCTCGGTAGTGGCGCCCACCCTGTGGAACGCCTTCCCACCAGATGTCAAAGAAATAAACAACTGACTGACTTTTAGAAGACATCTGAAGGCAACCTTCTTTGGGAAATTTTTAATGTTTGATGTTTTAACATGTTTTTAATATTCTGTTGGGAGCCGCCCAGAGTGGTTGGGGAAACCCAGCCAGATGGGCGGGGTATAAGTAATAAATTATTATTATTATTATCCAAACAATCTCAGTAATCAGGCTGGGATAGAAGAGCTCGGTCAGTTGTTTACTTATTATTCCATCTATATCCCACCTTTCTTCTAAGAAGCTTATTGAGTAAGGATTCGAAACCTGGTCTCCCAACTCCTACTCAGACACTTTAACTTCTACACTCATGATGCTGCTCCTTTAGACAGTAAATCTACAGGGATGAGCAGCAGCAGCATGTGCCATTCAAGAAATAAAGAGAGAGACAATCATTACAGGTGACCAAGCTTTCTTTTTTTTAATGTTTATTAGCAGGGAAATAGAAAGAAGCCCATTTCCCGCTTGAACATTTTGCTTCTCTCTCATTCTTCACAAACATGACGAGCCGCCAACACCTGTGGTCTTCTGCCATTTTAGGGTGAAGGGGAAACATCCTGGAAATAAATCAAAACATGGGGAACATTACTTTCTAGCAGTTGTTAGAACACTCTGGTTTGCAGAGAACCCTTCTTGGCCACTAATGTGAATTTTGTCACAGAGTACGTTTCTCTCTCACTAAGTGGAAGACAGACACGGTTATAATATGGGAGAGTGTGCATAGCCCAGTGTTTTGAATCCAGGCATCCAGTGAATTCTTTTATTAATCACACCCCACAACATGGGCCACAGGAATCCCTATTTTCCTCCCACACTTTGGGTTAGACATAATTTATTAACCCACTCGTCCCCAAAGGTGTGTACTGTACCTTCATTTCCAATGTGAATGGCCTGAAAAGGCTGTTTTGGACCTGATTTATTTGTGTGTGCCTCTCTTCCCTTCTGCAAAGCTATATGGGAGACAGCAACTACCCCTACTGTGCTTGCGAGTGTTTGAGGGGGAGAAAGAGGTAAAGTGGGGGCATCAGACTTACATCCACTCAAGAAAAATGTCTCAGCCTTCCCGGAACTGTGGATCCACACAGCGCATTGCGCAACAAGAATAGCAACACTTTTTCCTTCCTTGGCAAATATAATCATTTCTGCACTCATCAGGTTGAGGGCCAATGCAAAAGCAATGATCTACCGGGCAGATTCCAGGTTTGCCTGCAATAGGAAAAGGTCAGAGCATAGCCCTGTGCAAGGCAGTCACACAAGCAGATATTGGGAAGTCTTCTGAATCAGCACAGTAGGTTTGTTAAAGGTAAAGGGACTCCTGACCGTTAGGTCCAGTCGTGTCCGACTCTGGGGTTGCAGCGCTCATCTCACATTATTGGCCGAGGGAGCCGGCGTACAGATTCCGGGTCATGTGGCCAGCATGACAAAGCCGCTTCTGGCGAACCAGAGCAGCGCACGGAAACGCAGTTTACCTTCCCACCGGAGTGGTACCTATTTATCTACTTGCACTTTGACGTGCTTTCGAACTGCTAAGTGGGCAGGAGCAGGGACCAAGCAACGGGAGCTCACCCCGTTGCGGGGATTCGAACCGCTGACCTTCTGATCAGCAAGTCCTAGGCTCTGTGGTTTAACCCACAGCACCACCCGCGTCCCCAGGTTTTGTATCTTGGTGCATTATTTAAACATTTGTACCCCACCTCATTTTTCAAGGAAACTTACAAAACCATAAGCAAATTACAAGATATATTAAGGTAGGTATCAGTGTTGGTCTGATGCAGCAGAAATATATAAATAAATAAATAAAAAGTGTATCTGAAGAAGTGTGCATGCACACGAAAGCTCATACCAAGAACAAACTTACCGGTAGTTGGTCTCTAAGGTGCTACTGGACATTTTTTCTACAAGATATATTATTGAACTACCAAAGACCACTTTCAAGCATAACCAGTGGGCTAATCTTACCCAATTTAAGGTGCTTTGTAAGCACATCCATCAATAAGAAATGGGGCATCCTTTAAACTTCCAAAATATTGTTGCATGCCCCACCAATCTGTGAGTGGTACAAGATTCAGTGGGGCTTGCTCCCAAGTCAATGGATATAGGATTGCTGCCTACCTCCTAACCTCACCTGGCTTTCCTGTTTCCTGCTCCAGCTGATTATGCAGGATTCAGAACTCCTTCCATTAACTGACCACATGGAAGGAAGTGCTTTAGCTTCTTTCAGTGGGTTTTCCTGGGTTTCCCCTGTCTAATTCCCTTTTCAAGCGGCAGCTGGTTTTATGCCTCACCTGTTGGAGTCTTCTGACAAGCTGTGAAAGGTAGTTCCACCCAAAGGGCTAGAAGTCCCACAAGGGCAAAAGCCACCAGTGTCTTCATGGCTCTTCCAGCAATCAAGCACTAGGCTACTGCTCAGAACTGAACAAGGCTGGTATTTAAGGAGTTGCAAGGCTACCGTTGAGTTGGGAAATTAGATTTGCTAATCTTCCTCTAGTGTCACCTGCCTTGCAGGATTTTTTTTTTTAGAAAAAGTAAAGAAAAGCAACAACAGAAAACTCTAAGCAAATTCTTTGCACCATCATCACAGACCGCATGTAGTGTGGCAACAACAGCAAGTACTGGAACCAGTAGGTGTTACCCAGGAATATGTTTTCATTATTTGCTGCATTAGGTGAATGCCATTAAATGACTCACAGGAAGTAGAAATTCGTATCAATCTCTCTGCAGCTTTGTTTTCTTTTTTTCCAAAAAATTTATTGGTTTTTATAGTTTATAAGCACCTAACATAGCGGTTAAATTTTCATGCTTCCCCCCTCTCACTGTGGGAAGCAGGATCCATCCCTCCCTCTCACAGGGGTAAACATATTCATTGTACATTTAACCTTGCTAATATTTTTCAGTATCATTGCTTGGGCCTGGCCCAATTCTGTGGGCCAGGCGTTGCTATTTTTTCCTCAATTTCATATTTCGGTTGACTTCCTCAAGTCCCCCTCTGTTGAATTCATAATAAATCCTCTTTAACAGATTCATACACCTACTTTTAAAACATCGTAAAATACAAAGGTGAATTTACTTATTATTCCTAAATTCAAACCTAAGCGTCCTGATACTTCTGCTCTTTCCCTGATTTCTTACTATCTATCCACTCTACATTTTACTTATTTTCAAAAGTCCAGTTTATACTCCCCCCCTTCCTCCCTTTAGTCTCAGAGTATTTAGCCATATTTTCTTCCTCTTGCTAATCATTTTAAATTAATAATCATTATTAATCACTCATGCCAGTAACCATGTCCATGTATCATCATCCTTAAAGCCAGGAAATTAGTCCAGTTCAAAAAAAGTTCTTATTCAACCCACACCCACCCTCACTGCTGTCCAGCTCCAACAATTTTGTTTAAACAGTAAAAAAATAAATAAATCTAAACCTGGCTCTGTAGTCTGTTCTGCTTTTCCAGAAATCAGTTCCATATTTGCCAAAGAAAGCAAGGGAGAGGAAAGCAACTCATTATTGGATGTGGTTGTACTGTCCTGACTGTACTCACACAAATGGGTTTGCAGGTGGGATTTAATCTCCTCCTGTCAAATTCAGGTTGAACAGTTAAAGCGGTCGTAAAAGACCATTGAACTTTGGAACATGGAATATATAAACATCGACAACTGGGAAACACTGACCTGCAAGCGCTCCAATTGGAGAACAGCCTTTACCAAAGGTGTCATTGGCTTTGAAGACGCTTGAACTCTGGACCAAAGGTAGAAAAGTGCTAAGAGAAAGGCACGCTTGGCAAACCCTCGCTGTGATCAACTCCTGCCCGGAAACCTATGTTCCCACTGCAGAAGGACGTATGGATCCAGAATTGGCTTCCACAGTCACTTACAGACTCTATGTTAAGACCATGTTCATGGAAGACAATCTTACTTGGCTACGAGTGATAGAAGAAGAAGAAGAAGAAGAAGAAGAAGAAGAAGAAGAAGAAGCCAAGGAACGCGGGCAATTTGGATGGTGTACATTCCCCAGTCATTCCCAACTTTTGCATTGTGGTCACACAGCTGACACACATTGGCACTGGAAAGGAAAACTGCTTATGCTCGCATATATGTAGTTGTTTGCAGTTCCCATAAGAGTGCAAGAGGGGGACACATTTTTTAAATAAAAAAAATAGTGTTGGGTGTAGAGACCAGCGCAGCTCCAGTCTCCAGAGAAAACTGGTAAATTTTACTCAAGACATGGGCTGAGACAGAAGGGGCGGAGGTGAAAGAGGTGAAAGCAGAACGCTCACACAATGGACCACAAGGGAAAGTGTGTGCTTTTTCCATTCAATAATCCGAAAAAGGATCAGATCAGGAGGGGAACAAATTTCTATTTGGGTTTTAAGGGGTTTTTCATTTGTTGTGATACAGTGGTTTTTCCTATTTCTGTGTCGTTATATAAATGAAAAGCTTTTGGGCCAGTGCTACTGATCTGATGCAAATCCTAAGAAACTGCAAGACAAATGAAAGTGTGTACAGGCCCCAAGATTCTCTCCATTGAGATCTAGCAACTTGCAAGGTCAGCCTACCTGGAATTTTCACCTGACAGAACTGGTTGTGTAGTTCCTGTTCTGCAACAGATGTGCTGCTATTTTGGGGGAATCTCCAATTGAAATAGAGCAATATAAAATAATATAGACTGCAGCTTTTCCACACTGGAATAACAATTTGCATATACAATTTGAACCACATACATTTATTTCTTCTGCAAGTGTAATTGTATGACTTTTTCATTTATAGTTTCAAAGAGAGAGAGAGAGAGAGAGAGAGATAAATGAGTCCTGGATCCACAGGAGGAAAGCTTCCTATTTTTTGATTATGGTGTTTGTAAATACTGGTGCTGCAAGGTGATTTCTTCTTGCATAAACATTTCCCAGGTTGATGCAAGAACTGGAAATAAGCTGTCAGAGTTATAACCGCATGGAGTTTCTCACCCACTGGGATGAATCTGGAAGCTTGCTCTGTGTTAGAAGTTGTATATTCAATTTAAATAACCAATAGCCCATAACCTACTATGTAACACATTTTGCTGCAGATAATGACTTCTTCACTGTCAACCACAAGAGCAAGGTCTATTTTTATAGTACAATAGATGAATGTACAGAAATGCTCCTGTTTCATCTGAGCTTCTTGGTCAATATGTGGCCCATGCAAGAAAATCTCCAAGGAAACGTTATAGCTGACCACCAATATTTTAAGTAACGAGTAAAAACATGTTCCTTCACTTCTGTTCTCCTTCCACATGATGTCCTGAGACTCAGATGAGAAATGCCAACAACAAAAACAAAAGACTATTGGTGGTATTCAACTAAGTCATACTCAGAACGGACCCACTAAAATAATTTGATTTACTAACAAAAGTCATTTGGTTTCAATGGATCTACTCTGATTATGACTCAGTCAGATAAACCCTTTATTTGCATTCAGTTGGGTAGAAAGTGGTTTCCCTGCATGATGAAAAGATGAATAATTGGGCGAATTTCAGGCACAGGTATTGCATCTCAGGTGTTTTGGGTTTTCTTTGGCATGATGCTCCAACAGGATGTTATTCTGGATGGGAAAAGGAGATGGAAAACAACAAGGTTGTTGACAGAGAACAAAATAATCCTGGTCAATTGTACCTCCTCACTCCCAGCCTCGGAGTCATTTCCTAAAATGTTCCCGCCTGTTGTTGTCCTTACCACCCTGGAAGGGAGAACTCAGAGTAGGTCCCTCCTTCTAAATCCTTATAATTGGGAATCTTAGCATTTTGAATATCTTACCATGTTTTTTCCTCATTTGTCAGACATAAAAAATATCCCTTTAAAGCACAGAGCTTAGCCCTTTATGGTGTCCTAGAGAGAAGTGCCCTGCACTGGCGCTCAGCAGCCAAATTCTGATAAATTTGTCAGATCAAAATAAAATCCAAACTGACAGGGCGATATCTTTGAGTGGACCAATTACTGTTGGTATAGGGATAACCTCCCATGGATCCCAGCTTCCCTGATTGCACCAGGAGCATCATAAGGCTTTGAACACAGGAAAAGACGAAGAGCCTGCAGGATCAGGACAACGGCCCGTCTAGTTCTGCATCCTGCTCTCACGGTGGCCACCCAGATGGGGAACCAACAAGCAAGACTCAAGCATCTCTCTTATTCAGGCTCTCCCCTCCTGTAGTTTCCAGCAACTTGCATTCAGAAGCATACTGCCTTAGAGACATCATTGCCCCCCTATTGGAGAGGTTAGCTGACCTTCCAGATAAGACTAAACTAAATGCCTTTCTACTAGGCAAAGATCAAAAGATAACCCGGATGGTAGCTAGATTCTGCACGCAGATTTGCAGGCACAGTCTATCCTCCTAGAACAAACCAGTCAGCGGGGAAAACAGTCTCAGTGAGCCCCCGGGGCGATAGGGTCAATCTGTATGTGATTTGATGCAGAAAGCTCCGAAGCACAGTGGAGGTCAAACAGTTCTGGCTCCACACCCCCATTTACTTTGGAGGAGACACTGCTCAGTGGCTTTGTATGTAGAAAAGATCTCTTGTTCAGTCCCTGACCTCCCCAGAGTATTGAACATGGTGTTGGGCTGTGGGTAGCAGCTCTTCTGTTCGGGAATGGAATGAAGACCTCGAGCAGAAGCTGGGAAAATGCAAGCTGGACCCTCCTCTTGGATATTTTTAGCCCCTTTTAATTTTTTAGACTGCTATATTCATTCTGCGTTTTAATCTCCTTTAGCTCTGTAAAGCACTTTTCAGATTTTAAATGCTGGTCTATGACCGTAATAAAAATTTGAAATTGAAATTGAAATTGAAAGCATACTTCCTCTGCAGAGACAGAGCATTGTCCTGCATGAATTTGCCCGATCCTCTTTCAAAGCCAACCAAGTTGGCAGAGGTGCCAGCTTGCGAGGGGCGTCATTGGCCCAGCGTTGTGCACGTGATGCCAGGACGTCGGGAGGAGCCAGGGGCAGAGCTGAAAGCAGTGGCCATGCGGCTTCAATGGCCAGCGGCTGCTCCTCTTCCTGGCACAGCCACTGGCGGGAGGCTGCTTTGACCCTCCTTCCCCTCCACAGCAGGGGAGAAAGGGAAGGAGCCGGCCATTGGAGCTGTGCCATGCTTGGACCCGCACTCGGCCTCCTCTGCCCCCTCAACATTGGGAGCCCTCCGGCCCCTTCCCAAAAGATATTGAGGGGCCCCAAAACAGCTTGGCCCCCAGGGACTGGCACCCCTGCAAGTTGGTGGCCATCGCTGCCCCTTGTGGCAGTGGGTTCCACAGTTTAACAATGCACTGCTTTTATCTGTCCCAAATCTTCCAACATTCAGCTTTTATGGATGTGAAAAAAGTTCTCATGTTGTTAGAAAGGGAGCAAATCTTTCTCCATGCTGTGCATAATTTTATAAACTTCTATCGTGTTGCCTCTTACTATCTTTTCTCTAAACTAAAATGTTTCAAATGCTGCAACCTCTCCTCACGTGCTCCATCCCCTTGATCATTTGGGCTGCCTGCATCTGTCAAGATGATGTCCAAGGGATGTCCTTAGCCATCGATGGTGATACCTTATCTGCAGGACCTGGCACAATTGTAGTAGCAACACCTTTGTCTTCCTGGGCAGTCATAGTCAGTTCTGCAACGATCGATTCCTGGGACAGTGCACCTAAATGGATTTCGTGGGCAATACCAAGATATCACTGGGGCGGGGGGGAAACAACAGGAGCATTGTTAACCAATATTCAGACACTAATGAATGCATTCTAACATTTCTTTTGACTATTGTGCAGCCCTATTGGCTGTACCGAAAGCCACATTTTAATGAGTAATCAGCGAGTTTGCAGACTGAGCCTGCAAGACCTGACAATCTGGTTCAACTTTCTACGTGTACTTTACAGACTCCGCATCTCTTCAATTATGTGGTAGTACCATTGCTCTGAAGTGAACCAGAGTCAGGGCAGTAATGCTAGCTCCCCCTGCCCCACATGCACCTCTGGGTGGGCAGATGGGTGGGGGAATGGTGGCTGTTCTTCTTTTGTACTTCCTTGAAATGGCCGTCAAGTTGACATCCTAAAAATGGGTGGTGAAATATTGACTGTCCCTCTAGGCACAAGTGTACACAGGAAAATCAAGAGGTAACAGATGAATGCTGCTCCCTATCTCAGGACCGGGGGCCAGATACGGCCCAATCGCCTTCTCAATCCGGCCTGCAGACGGTCCGGGAATCAGCATGTTTTTACATGAGTAGAATGTGTCTTTTTATTTAAAATGCATCTCTGGGTTATTTGTGGGGCCTGCCTGGTGTTTCTACATGAGTAGAATGTGTGCTTTTATTTAAAATGCATCTCTGGGTTATTTGTGGGGCATAGGAATTCATTCATATTTTTTTCAAAATATAGTCCGGCCCACCACATGGCCTGAGGGACCGTGGACCTGCTCACGGCTGAAAAAGGTTGCTGACCCCTGCCCTATCTCCTTGCTCTTATCATTGCGTGCATGGTAAAGGTAAAGGCACCCCTGGCCATTAGGTCCAGTCGTGTCCGACTCTGGGGTTGCGGCGCTCATCTCGCTTTATTGGCCGAGAGTCATGTGGCCAGCATGACAAAGCAAAGGATAGCTGGACATATAAAGGGACCCATTACCTTCAGTAGCTTAGGGCCTCATCAAACCTAAATCCAGCCCTGGGTATGGCCCAATGTTGTTGGACTGCAACTCCCATCATCCCTGACCATTGGCTTTGCTGAGGGGGGCTGATGGGAATTGTAGTCCAACAACAGCACCTATATATTTGCACCCATTAATATCCTTTTGAATGGCAGAGCTTAGCCACTCATGCTGCCCCAGAGAATAAGGTGTGCAATGGCGGTACATCTTGCACAAACTGGTTTCCCCCTTCCCTGTTTCCACTAATATTCATGCCCTAAGAAATTGTACCTTGAAATATCAGTCATTGATGAATATACCTGGTGTTGGAGCTCTGCAGACCCTGGCACAGCTGTAGTTGCAGCACTGGAGGTTACGTGGGCAGTCATAGTTACTCCTGCAACGACTAATTCCTGGCATGGAGCACCGAAATGGATTTCCTGGGCACATCCCTGAAATATTATTATTAATTATTATTATTATTATTACTACTACTACCCACCTTTTTCCTTGACAGGGAAAAGCGTGGGAGAGGAGAAACACTCATTAAAAACAGTTAAACATTAATATAATTACAATTTTATGTGTGTTTGTATGTATGAATGAGATCCATCAAAACATACTAATAATTACAATAAAATGAGCACAAAAATAAAAAAGAACAGCACCTGAAGATTGAAATATGAACTTTTACGCATTTTAAAATTCCATTGACGATAGTGCAGCCATGTTGTCTGTAGCAAAATTTGCATTTGAATTTATAATTAGGAAGCTCATGCATTCTTTCCATGTGTATTTTATAGGTTCCCCATCTATCCAAATTTACATAGGACAGAAACCCTGGGAAATGCTGCTAAATGATAACTTTCCAGTGGAATTTTCCAACACGTTTCTTCCCTCCATTTTTTGCGGTTAGAAAAGTGATGGGATGCCAGCCAAATCTGTGTTAATAAACAGCACATCTGAAAGTGCCCAATTTCTCAGAGCCAGTAACTTAATCTGTAAGACAGGGGAATCTTTCAACTCACTATGATTTTGTGAAGATAAATGAGACACCCAAAGGAATTTGCAATTTAAGTTCTATATAAATAATGAATGGTTCGTTTATCTCTTTTAAGATGTTTCCAGCTAAACATTTCATTAGTAAGAAAAGGAAATTGCAGTTGCCATTGTGATCACCCGATTCTCCCAAGATGTGAGAATCAAAAAAATGTTGCTTCAGGTTAACAGTTTCAGGTTAAGAACGGACCTCCGGAACGAATTAAGTACTTAACCAGAGGTACCACTGTATACTTAAATAAATGGAATTCAATCAATTCAATCATGTCCACACACACACACACACACACACACACACACACACAGTATCTCTCTCTCTCTCTCTCTCTCTCTCTCACACACACACACACACACACACACACCACTTCCTATAGCTTTAGACAGAATTAAGAATTGCTCTTGGCTTTCTGTATCCCTTATGCAAACTACAAAACTCTGTCCATGCCCACTGGCAACTTTCTCCAGAGTGCCTAAGAGTGAGCCCCCCATACCACCAGCTCTGTTTAATTGAAGGTAGCCTGAATTTATTTATTTATATTATTAGTATTAGTATTAATATTATTAGTATTGTTAGTATTGCAATGCTGTCCTATATACATGCTTGCTCTAACTCCCACTATGCTCAATGCGACTTACTTCTCAGGCTACAATTACTTTCTCAGGCTCCCAATTTTCTCTTGGGAATTAGTCTCATTCAACTCAACTTCTGGGTATAGACAAACATATGTTTGCCCTAAAAAGGCTACAGCTCTATGCACATTTACTAAATGGAAATGAGTCCCATTGAACTCACAGAGTTTAGGAACGTATTGCTGCAAAGCAAACATGTGCAGAATTATATTGGGGGCTGCCGTCTCTGTTAATGTTGCTTGCCATTCCTGCTCTGCTTGCTCATGCTACAGCTCACATTGCCACCTACTGGCAGCCACACAAACTACAGCATGACAACTTTCCCCCTTACAAAAATATTATATAGCAAGACAGCATGAATTCCGTTTCTCACTTCTGCAGGACAAAGTCCTGTTTATCTCAGGAAAAAGTTACTTGCCCTGAAATGGTTTTGTGGATATAGCTACCGATAACCCAGCCTTAACTACTCCAAATGTTTCCCCCCCCGTCCTGTATTCCAGAATCCCCTTTCGACTTTTTCTCATCTTACCTACCTATTCTGTAACAAGTTGCAGAGGGTAATTCTGTCCAAAGGGCCAGAAGCCCCACAAGGAGAAGGACAGTCAGTGTCTTCATGGTGCCTTCAGGAATCGGGTGTGAACACTTAGAATAGAACAAGACTTGTATTTAAACAGATGCGTGGGTAGGGTTAAGATTATATGTCTCCCCATCTACCTCATACTTAATATCAGCAGCATCACACTTTTCAGGTCCTTGGGAATAATTGCACTGCACCATCTTTATAGATTGCATTTGTTGTTGTAGCAGGGACTGAAACCTGTGGGTGTTGACACCTGTAATGCGCCTGTATAAACACCCAAACTTCAAAGAATTCTCCTGAGTCACACCCTGATTATAGCTCCTTCCAGCACGTGAGGAAAACTCACTCACCCCTGGGAATGGTACCAGGGCAGGGCTCATGTTGTGAAAGAACCAGGACTTCCTATATTCGAGTTAATACCTGGTGATTGTGATGTTTTCAAAAAGACAGACAGACAGACAGAGAGAGAGAGAGAGAGAGAGAGAGAGAGAGAGAACTAAACAGCCATGGGGTGGGATAGGCTATAGCTCAATAGCACAGCACGTGCCTCCCCCACCACCCTGAAGAAGCATGTGAATCACTACGTGGCATTTCTAATTAAAATGACCCTCAGATACGTGTTGCACAGTGTTCAGTGGGGTTTGCTGAGAGACCCTGGGGTGGGGGGCGGTCCCAAGGCCCTCAGACCTGAAGAAAAGCCCTGTTTGTGTTCTAAAAGCTGGGAGTGGATGGTGAGAGTGAGTGGTCGTCTGAATGCTGTCGTGTGCTTTATTTTGTACATTCTGCTGCCTTGCAATGCTCTTTGACTTCACATTGGTATTGTCAATATGAATATTGTTTATGAACCTTTAATTTTTTTAATGTAAATTATTTGACGTGCATGGCCCTAAATATGGAAGTTGTTCATCTTCATCTGCAAAGTGTACCTGGCCTACATGGATGACAGGCCTGTTTGGTACCTCCTTTAACAGAGTCAATCACAGGAAGACGCCACATGTCCGTAGCAAGTGTTAAGCCAGGCTTGGATTAAAGGTTTCCTGCCGCTAATGATGGGAAAACAGAGATGGAATTCTGAGTGTGTTCCTGCTAATGCTCTGATCTTCCAGAATCACCCAATTATTATACGTATCTCTCAATCTGGACCTCGTGTCATTTCTGTTGCTTGCACGAGACCTTTACATTGGTCATAGAGTTTGTGCTCTTAATTAAATGCTGGGCATTCCCCATGTTGCTCAATGATAGCGTTGTTGGCGTGCCATGTTTTCGTTCTTTTGGATGCAATTGAAAGCCACAGTCACATCCGTGTCTGTGAGAAAATACTTTGGGTGTGCTCTTATAGATGTGTTCATATATATGTATTTATGCGCTCACGCAGAGAGACGCGCATTGGTATTTGCTTTGAGATATTTCAGATAGTAATTAATGGTCTATAAATATAAACAATGAGCAAACAAATGAACAAATAAAAACAGTTTGGTGCATACAAATTCATGGTATCTAAGTCTCAGAAACCTGGAAACCCTTTTAAGAGCAGATATCCACGCAGTCTCACCACCATTTGAGAAGCTGGCCATGGGTACCACCTGACGTGATGTCACAGGTGGCTCCAAAATGCCTCAAATTGGTTTTAATGAGTGTGGTTTGCCTTTGTGCCAGCTCTGATCCTGATTGCATCAGCTGGATTTTGGGAGTCAGGAAGCAGCTCGTCAACTTGGATCTGCTGCTGAGTGAGAAGCGGAGCGTTTGTTGTCTTCCAAAAAGTGCCCTGCCCTTCCTTGACACACCCATGTAATACTTCCGTTTCCCTCCGCCTTTCCAGGGAATACAGGAGATGTTTTTTGATACTCCCAGTGTTATCCCTCTAGGTTGTTCGGAGCCCCAAATGTGATTTGGCACTGCCAGGTGTGCTCAATTTGTATTGAGATAATTTTATTTTTAAATGCTTGCACATTAACAATATTAATTTAAATACAGTGGTACTTGGAAGTCGAACAGAATCCATTCCGGAAGTCCGTTCGACTTCCAAATCGTTTGGAAATCAAGGTGCGGCTTCTGATTGGCTGCAGGAAGCTCCTGCAGCCAATCGGAAGCTGCGGAAGTGGGTTCCAAAGAACGTTCGCAAACCGGAACACTCACTTCCGTGTTTGCGGCATTTGGGAGCCAAAACGTTCGACTCGCAAGGCGTTTGGGATCCAAGGTATTGCGAATGTTTTCGACAACCTCACATATACAAATAATGTTCACCTCCTTTTCAAATCCCCCAGGGACTGTGCGCCAAAATTTGGTGGCCCCAAAGTAAAAGAAAGTAGAGAAATCAAGTGCTACCGGCAGATTCACTAGGTGGCTGGCAAGACATTAAATAAAACAGAGGTTTGTAAGCTAGTGGTTCACCATTCTTACCACTCTTTATGGAGAATGAGACGATCAGTGACTACTAGCTATTATGGCTATGCTCTGCTTCCATAGTGAGGTTGTAATGCTTCTGAATGCCAGTTTCTGGAAACCACAGGTGGGTAGGATAGTCTTGTGCTCAGGTCCTGCCTGCGAGTTTCCAGCAGGCATCTGCCTGGCCACTGTGAGTGCAGGATGCTGGACTAGAGGGGCCATTGGCCTGATCCAGCAAACCCTTCTCATTTTATTATGCCATAAGTCATGGATTGCCAATCTGGTGCCCACACAAGCACAGGCAACCTACAGAGACCTTCGCTGGCACCCCACTCCTCCCTCCAGCCTGTGTTGAAATTAGGCTCGAAAGAAGTATTCTCTTGTAGCCAATGAAGCAGCATGCGCTCAATTGCAGTGCATCTCCAGATTGCAGACGTGTTCACGGGCTCAAAATGTTTGATGACTCCTATGATCGGTGTTGGAAAAAACAAAGTCATTCGAAAGAAAGCGCCTCAGGTAAGCTGGCCGGTCAGTTTGGGAGAAGGGAAGGGGCACATCAGGGGAGGGAGAGTTGGTGACAGTGGTGGTAGGTAAACATCAATGCACGGAGCATGTTGTTGTTGTTGTTCAGTCGTTCAGTCGTGTCCGACTCTTCGTGACCCCATGGACCAGAGCACGCCAGGCACGCCTATCCTTCACTGCCTCTCGCAGTTTGGCCAAACTCATGTTAGTAGCTTCGAGAACACTGTCCAACCATCTCATCCTCTGCCGTCCCCTTCTCCTTGTGCCTTCAACCTTTCCCAACATCAAGGTCTTTTCTAGGGAGTCTTCTCTTCTCATGAGGTGGCCAAAGTACTGGAGCCTCAACTTCAGGATCTGTCCTTCCAGTGAGCACTCCGGGCTGATTTCCTTAAGAATGGATAGGTTTGATCTTCTTGCAGTCCATGGGACTCTCAAGAGTCTCCTCCAGCACCATAATTCAAAAGCATCAATTCTTCGGCGATCAGCCTTCTTTATGGTCCAGCTCTCACTTCCGTACATTACTACTGGGAAAACCATAGCTTTAACTATACGGACCTTTGTTGGCAAGGTGATGTCTTTGCTTTTTAAGATGCTGTCTAGGTTTGTCATTGCTTTTGGAGCATACCACTCTTCAAATATCTCAAGGGCTCTCACATGGAAGATGGAGCAAGCTTGTTTTCTCTTGCTCCAGAGTGTAGGACTCAAACCTGTGGCTTCAAGTTACAAGAAAGGAGATTCCTACGAAACATCAGGAAGAACTTTCTGATGGTAACAGCTGTCCGACAGTGGAACGGACTCTCTTGAATGTGGTGGACTCTCCTTCCTTGGAGGATTTTAAGCAGAAGTTGGATGGCCATCTGTCATGGATGCCTGAGATTCCAGCACTACAGGGGTTGGACTGGATGACCCTTAAGGTCCCAACTCTACAGTTCTATGATTCTATGATTCTTCCTGCCACGGTATGTAAGTCTGTATTAATATGTCCATAGCTGAGTAGGACAATCAATGCCAGGTTCGGAATAAAGCAAGCGACAAAGAGTGTATTGTTGCAAAATAAGCAAATGTCCACAAACGTTTATTTATATGATCCGTTCTAGGTTTAGATTTCATTTCCTTTTTTGGGGTGTGTGTGCAAAGCCTCATTTTTTTAAATTTTCATTATGTGCAATGTATGAATTGCTTGATTCAGAGCTAAGCTACCAAAGATAAATCTACACAGCTTTGATTCACTGGATTCCTTCTCTGCTTTCCCCTGAGTGCAGCTGTCAGCAATGTGTGTGGTATGATCAACCATTGCAATCCACCCCATTGGGAAGGCTTGGCGAGTTAATGCTCCATTCAGTGTTTCACCTGTGAAAACAAGGATTGTTCTGGGTGTGGGTGAAAAAAAAGTCTATGCCTCAAGCTTCCCACTGCGGAGGGTGTGTGTGTCTGCCTCCCTTCACAGGCTCCCATTCATTAGCATAGTCAAACACTCCAGTTGTCCGTTCCCTCCATCCATAAGAATAAAGGCTGGGTTAGGGGAAAGAGTTTATTTCTTGCCATTTCCCAAGAGAGGAGATTTCAGGATAAATGAAGCTGCTCTCTCATTGCTGCTTGGAATACTTTGCTTAGGAACAAGCTGAGTTGGGAAGGAACAGCGTGTTGAGTTATTTCGTACATATACGAATGGTGCCTGTCGGGTTGCCACCTGTCCTGTATAATGCAGGATTGTCCCGTATTCCAATGTAAAACGTGAGGTCCTGTATTGATAGTTTTGTCCTGTATTGCTCCCACCCACCCCCTCTCTCTGCCAAATTAGGAATCCTTTCCGAATCCATGTGTTTGAAAGGGTGTGTGGAAGATCATGTATTTAAGCTCTGGGTAGCCAAGCACACGGATTTACAAATTCGTGCGTGTGTGTGTGTGTGTGTGTGTGCATGTGTGACAAATTCTAGAGGGGCCATCCTGCTGTAATAATAATAATAATTTATTATTTATACCCCGTCCATCTGGCTGGGCTTCCCCAGCCACTCTGGGCAGCTTCCAACAAACTATTAAAATACTATAATAATAATAATAATAATAATAATAATAATAATAATAATAATAATAATAATTTATTATTTGTACCCCGCCCATCTGGCCGGGTCTCCCCAGCCACTCTGGGCGGCTTCCAACAAATATCAAAATACATTAAAATATCACAGATTAAAAACTTCCCTAAACAATAATTCATCAAACATTAAAAGCTTCCCTAAAACAGTAGATTGCAATGGATTGCATTGAAGTCACTTCAGCACCAGATTTTTTGGGGGGATAAGGATTGCTCCCCAACTGCCCCGCCCTTTATTTTGCCGGAACAAAGATGGCAACCCTAGTGTATGCGTGAATTTTTAACAAGACAAGTGGGACTGCATTAAAATGTTGCAGTGAGATCTACCTGAGATTCCAGCCACTCTGTTCTATCCCCTTCCCTCCCATCCACTTTTCTGCTTCATCAGAGAGACCGAGACAAAGAGGAAGGAGAAAAGATTAAGATCCTGTGTGCTATCCCGCCACAGGAAGTAGGGAATATGACATCAAACTGTCCTATCTTCTCTAAAAAAAAATACAGGAACTTGCTGAGTCTTAACCCCTTCATATGCTTATTTAGTAAACATAATTGCTGTTTTGGTGGCAGATTCCCCCACAAACTCTTTGCTCTGCCAACGGTCGATCAGATTTCCATAAACATCAGGGGAAACTTTCTGACAGTAAGAGCTGTTCGACAGTGGAACGGTCTTCCTTGGGAAGTTGTGGATGCTCCTTCCTTGAAGGTTTTTAAGCAGGGGTTAGATGATCATCTGTCATGGATGCTTTAGCTGAGATTCCTGCATTGCAGGGGTGGACTAGATGACTCTTGGGTCCCTTCAGCTCTACAATCCTATGAACCACTGAGTGAGTGCACAATCCTCAATTGGGCTGTTTGTAGGGGAGATTCCCATTGTACTTCTGTAAGCCAGGGGCTTCCCCCACCACCATGACTGCTAATGACTCCCTCTTGAGCATGGGCGACACCATTTTGGCTACCTAAGAGGCAACGCTCACAGCCTAGTATCAGAAATTGATGGTGTTGTGTATTGATTCAAAGGGTTATCATATCTGTATTACTATTGTCTGTAATCACATTAGGGTCAAGTAACTGCCTTCCTGTCCCAGAAGGAACAGTTACTATTGGTGCATTCAAGTTGTTGCATTTGGATCCTCAGTCTTATTGGTTCCCACCAAAAAGCAACTGTGTGATTGCTTGAGATTGTTCCCTCCAAAATGTATCTTTTCCTAGTCAGTCCTCTGTCCCTATAAATGTAGCTTCCCTACCCTCAGTTCCCCCAGTCTTGTTTGCCTGAATAAAGAGTTGTTACATGAAGCTGTCTCCTGCCTGCGATGTCAGAGAGCTGAAATCACTTGCTGAAATCATTAACCCACGCTACAATAGATGGAATGGTTATAGTAGCAGCTACTTTGAAGTAAGCCCCACTGAATTCACTATGGCTTACTCCTAGGAGTAGTTTTCAGTTTACTGTATTCACTTTACTGCCAAGTTTGCACAACTGGTGAGATAAGGATTGAGCAAAAGCAGTTAAGAGTTTCTCCTTTAAGGGGTAAATGGGGAGTCGTGACTTAGCAAGACACTAAAGGACATCATCCATCAGCTATTGCAATAGAATTTAGACTGATGTGAGTTGGAATCCAAAAAAATCTGGAAGATCTCATGTTCCCCTTTCCCCTTGTTGTAGGTACCAGCTTACTTATTAATTTCCAAGGATCCACACTTGAAAAGACAACAGAAGCCAATTAGAAATCTTCAGCAAGTTTATTGGGTCCGTTTATTAAAAATTTACATATAAAAATGATTGTTTAAAAATAAGACTACCCTGCCCTGCTTTTCAGAAAGATATATATACACACACACACATACACACACGCACATATTTATATATATAACTTTTAAAAAAAACTTTCTTTTTTTTAAAGAGGAGGGAAAACAACAAATTCTCCATCAATACTGTCAAAAGTCAAGTTGGGGGGTGGGAGCAGAATATTCCAATCAGAGATGCCCCAGTTTGGGTTGTTTTTTCTGGAGCATCTTATTCTAACTTACATATTTTAAAATATTTCCTTTTTTTTGAAAAGCAGATATTTGTGTGCAACTGAAGCAGAAAGCTGTAGACAAAGGAGCTGCTAGCGCTGCTTTTCACAGTGGAGGATAACAAGGGAGAAAGCAGCATGGTCTTCAGCTTGAAAATGTGAGAAGCTGCCAATGTCTCTCCCTCCATAAGCAAGCCTTTTTTTAAAAAAAAAATGAAAATGAAAATGAAATTTAGCAAGAAAGGGGATTTCTTTTTTTCAACCCGGCATGTTGATGTCCGAGGTTCTTGAGTGTTCCGCAAAGCCCCAGGAGAGACTTCATTGGCTGCCAACTAACCCTGGTCGCTCTTGAAGATGCTGTCTGCCTCACTTCCTGCGTCTTCTCTGAACCATCCACCTGTTGGGGCTCAACCAGTTTCGACAAATGGCTCAGCCCAACCATCCATTTCAAGCCAAGGGAGGGAAAGTATTCCAACATAGGGTTAAGTTTTTTGTTTTTTGTTTTATCTAGGCAAGTAGGGAGCGGTTTCAGCTTCCCCTCAGGCTCTTGTTATATGAAAACCAACAACCATTTACAACAGGAATGCCAATGATGAGTTATCAGGATGTGTCTGCGCCCATAAGGTGAGGTGTCTCTCAGCTCCGATCATTTTCTGCCAACCTGGTTTTCCAGCTGGTCAATTCTGGCAGTCATCTGAGCAAGTGGTTGCGTTAAGGAAAACAGCATACGCAAGATTGTGCGAACAGTCATTCACAACTTAAGGCAGGGGCAACTAACCCCCCCCCCCCAGTTTGGTGCCTCTCTCTCTCTCTCTCTCTCTCACACACACACACACACACACACTGCCAACAATTTTTTTCTGGCTCCCAACTATTATTTATTTATTTGCTGGGTGTATTTCTAGCTGACCTTTTTCTCCAAGGAAGTGAAGTTGGCTTACTGTCAGGGGCTGGACTGAGAAGGAATGATGGGGACCGCCGCCCACTTCTCCTGAACCTTCCCCAGAACAGGAGGATAGTATAGATTTAGAACAGTGGTTTGCAGAAGGACATAGTTCAGAGTCTGCAGAGGGCAGAAGCTGGGAAATACTGGAAGAGGAACAGCAGGAAGAAGAAGCACCAGGGGAGAGACAGCTGACAGACTCAGTGTCCTTGGAAAGCATTCCTGACCCCCCCCCCCAGGATCAGGAGTGCATTGAGGGTAGTAGAACAGAGAGCTCAGAGGCAGAAAGCTCAGATTAACAGGGGTGGTGTTGAATAGGAAAGAGGTAGGGGGTGGGACTTTACTTGGAGCATTGCCATTATTTAGGGAATACTACATTCCTTCGTCACTCTCTGTGAATTATTGAATAAATGGCTTGGTTAGAACTTTTATCGTTTCTCTGCTTCTTGGCTGCTGCCATGGGAGGGATCTGATCCCCCAAAGTCTGACACTTACATGGTTCTCTCACCCTACTCATTTAATCCCCACTACCTTACTTTGAGGTAGGTTAGGCTGAAAGACAGCAAGCCTGAACCAAGGTCACCCAGTGAGCTTCATGGCCAAGTGGGGATTTGAACCCTGGTTAGACACAGAACGCTGATGGGGATGCAAATCCCCCCTTCTCTCTGGGTAATCAGATAATTATATGATGAATGGAGAGGCACAACCCCCCCCCCACCTTTCTCAGCTCAGCTAAAGAATGGGGACTGTGTGCCTGTGTACATGTGCCTACCTGAGTGTGTACGCAGGCGTGTGAAAGTGTGTCTATGAGTGTGGCATGGCCACACCCACCACTGACATGTGAACCCTGCAGAGTTGGCCAAGGGTGAATGTTCACCCTGCAGGGGCTCTTTCCCTTCACAGTGGAGTCTTCGCCATTTCGGGCAGCTGACTTTGGGACGAAACCCTGAAGGCAATTCAAAATCTCATTAGAATAGCATGCAGAAATGCATTACCTTGTGGAAAACTGCTTGCCAAAAAAAAAAGATTGTATACATTGGAAGAAATTCACACAGAAATGTTGGCAAATTTTCATGCCTTTTTTTTTTTAAATCCACAAAATGATGCAAAAATATGGGGACCTGAATTTAAGGTTATAAGAAGAGTTTGAAGAGTTTGGATTTGATATCCCGCTTTATCACTACCCGAAGGAGTCTCAAAGCGGCTCACATTCTCCTTTCCCTTCCTCCCCCACAACAAACACTCTGTGAGGTGAGTGGGGCTGAGAGACTTCAGAGAAGTGTGACTAGCCCAAGGTCACCCAGCAGCTGCATGTGGAGGAGCGGGGAAGCGAACCCAGTTCACCAGATTACGAGTCTGCCGCTCTTAACCACTACAGCACACTGGCCCTCCAGTTAAAAATGAGAAAACTGAAAGTAACAGGTTCACTCATCCCTAGTTCCACCCCAAAAGCACGATTTTAGCCTGACATCATCAGAATGAGTGACAATGACTTGCACAGGCCATCGACTTGCTGGACCACATTCCCACCCCTGAAGTTATTGCTTGTCACAAAGGTGGCATCAAGAGCACTGAACTTCAGCAGACACTTTGCACATGAGCTCTGTTGCGCCTGGTGAGCACTTCCCCCAAGACTCTGCCCTTTCAGGCACAATTTGCCCTCTAAAACCCTGGGGAATGGGATACTTAAAATGAGAATCTAAATCCTTCCAAGAAAGGGGGGGGGGGGGAAGGCAACATAACAAATGATCCTGCCCACTTTCACTTTTTGCGAAGGTTATACCGAAAATGATATTTTTATCAGTGAGGTCTTCCAGGATTGCAAGACTGTTTGTCTGGAACTGTACCAGGGCCTCACATTCACACGGGTTGCGGAATTCAGTTTCTCCCTTGCCTTCCTCTGAAATCACATAAAATATATTAGAAACATATTCAGATCAGCACTGTCGACACTTAATAGCACCAGAGCCCCCTTATTCCATAGAAAACCTTCTTTGATCTGATGGGATCATCACTTTGCCACTGACTTCTGCACAATGTCTGGGCTAAGTTGGTTAACTGAAGGCAACCAAAATGTGAAATGCAGTTAGCTTTCTGTGATAAAAAAAAATTGTCCAAGGGCTGCAATGAAGAACTGAAAGGAGTCGGGGGAACAACTCTCAAATTGCCACAGGCTCCTGTTGTGACCTTAATTGACATACTGCATACGATATATGCAATGCTCTAACTTTCTGATAGGGAAAAGCCTTATTATTATTATTATTATTATTATTATTATTATTATTATTATTATTATTAAAAGCCTACCCCTTACCATCTCCAAGTCTCTGTGCTATGAGGCTTATTCACACATGCACTGAACAGGGATACAAACTGCCTCTGCAGGTGTAGAATTTGTTAATGTGACCAATAATAATAATAATAACAATTTATTATTTATACCCCGCCCATCTGGCTGAGTTTCCCCAGCCACTCTGGGTGGCTCCCAATCGAGTGTTAAAAACAATACAGCATTAAATATTAAAAACTTCCCTAAACAGGGCTGCCTTCAGATGTCTTTTAAAAATAGGATAGCTGCTTATTTCCTTTACATCTGATGGGAGGGCGTTCCACAGGGCAGGCGCCACTACCGAGAAGGCCCTCTGTCTGGTTCCCTGTAACCTCACTTCTCGCAGTGAGGGAACCTCCAGAAGGCCCTCGGCGCTGGATCTCAGTGTCCGGGCTGAACAATGGGGGTGGAGACGCTCCTTCAGGTATACAGGACCGAGGCCGTTTAGGGCTTTAAAGGTCAGCACCAAGTGTGTGCTTGTTGATTTATACAGCTCAATTGTTGTGCACATGGCCACACAGATTCCACACCTGTGGAGCACCACAAGTGAAGAATTGTACCGCAGCTCAACCACTAGACCTGTTCACACAATACACACTGAACACAGGTTCAGGCTGTCTCTACACAGCTTCCTCCTTTCTTTTAGGAGGGATACTAAATTTAGCGTTAAATGACCTGGAAAGTGATGTAATGTGAGGCAGGACACAGGATCCTGTGCAGAATGAGCTATTTGCTCCCAGGATTTACTGGAACACGGCATTCAAATATCTGACGGTAGAAGCATAGCGGTAAAGGTTGTTGCCCAGATTCCGCCATCGCTTACCAGGACAGATGTTGACTTTCAGATTGTCGACAATGTTAGTCATGGTGTTGAAATCTGCGGAGTACGAGAAGTGCTGATCTACTGGCTCAGAAGCAATTGCTCTCAGTTCCTCTTCAACAGCTTTGCCGACTCCGACCGCAAACATGGTAATTCCTGCAGAACCGGCAACATGTATAGGATACAAGGGTTTCAGTTTTGGGGAACTCAGGCAATTTGTTTGAATCTCAATACCCAGTGTTATGGGATGCCATTCATACACAGTGCATGAAGACAGAACCAATCGTTTCTCAGAGAGGGAGGAGTTCCAGAGCTGGGGTACCACCACCAAGAAGGCTCTCCTTTGCATAGCAAGCCTAGGCTGATGATGCAGCCAGGAGAGCCTTCCTGGCCAGTCTTCATAGTTGGTCAAGTCTGCATGGAAGTAGGTCTCTTGGGTATTAGTAGTCACTATTATTATCACTATAATTTGTGGATTTCTATACTGCTTAATGCCAAACCAGGCTTCTACACAGTTTAGAAGTACAGAAACCAAAGGCACAAACATTAAAACGCAAAGATCCATAATTAAAATGCACAATAAAACAATCCCATTAAAATATGAACATCTATCGCTGAAATGTGCAATAAAACAATTCCATTAAAGCAACACAGCAATTAAAGCAGGAGACTCCGGTCAAGAGACCAAGGGGATGACTGGGCATCATCGATAGCTGGTGGAAAGCCAATACAGACGAGGCCTCTCTTGTTTCTGTAGGACATGTGTTCCATAACACCAGTGCTACCAGTAAACAAGCCTGCCTCTGCATCACCACACGCTGGTCATAATTACGATGGGGCAAATCTAACCCCCTTCCCCTTCTTCTCCCAGAGTAGCTTTAACCTCAGGTCTTGCGCCAACCACAGAGCGCTCTTCCAAAACCTCTGCCCACAACATGAGGGAAGGGTTCATGACAGAAAACAACCAAAGTGGGAGAGAATCATGGGAGTTCTATGGGACTGGGTCAATAGTGGAGTCCAGATTAGGAGCCCTCAAGGTCCCAGGATACAAAATGGCTGATCCCTGTCATGTAGGCAATGAAGAGGGATATCATGCAAGGAGAGAGAGTTATAGACAGGAGAGCACAGGATTAAATAATGTTGTGTGTTCAGTTTGATCTGCCCTGCTCTGTCCCATCATGACTGTCTCTTATCCACCTATGGGAAAAGAACAAGTCTTGAAAACCTGGAACCAGATGACTGAAGAACAGAAAAAGACACAACTTTCAATGAGAAGTAATCTGCAGGTTCCAGGCATAACACTGGCAAAGGATGAAAACTCATTTTTTCTCCATTTCTTGTTTTGGGTTTAAGCTGCCTGTCCTCTTCTGGGCAGGGATAAGAAAGGCCGCTGTACCTTCCCGTTTCCTCATCTCTTGGGAGTTCAGCAACTGACTAGAAAGCAGCATAACCGCCTCACTTTTTCTAGGCCCTGTAATCTGACACTCCTCTGCATTTTCCTTTTGGCAATAACAGGAGGAAACGAGAGAATTCGCTAATTAGCCACAAATTCCTTACACTGCCCAGAAATACAGAGGCAGAACAAACCGGCTGGAATGCTCTAGCAAACCTCTGTCCAGCCTGGTGCCAAGAGCAAAGGAGTTATTTGGCTCAAACCCTTAGAATGCAGGCATTGCCATCCCAGACAGTCCGCCTACAGAGTAGCTCAGCCCCTGTCTGCACTGCAGCTTTCAAACTGGTTTAAAATAAATAAGCATTCCCTCTCCCCATGAGATCCTGAGAACTGTAGTTCTGTGATGAAGGGGTCTCCAACAGAACCCTCAGCAAGCCCAACGGGCTACAATTCCCAGCATCCTTTCAGGGAAACCATGACAGCTCATGAAAGAAACCGATTAGAATTTGTAGGTGCTAGAAGGAGAGAGAAGGGAGCATCTCTTGGTGGTACAGCATGTCTGCATGCAGAAACTCCAGGTTCAATCCCTAGCACACGAGTCAGGAATCTTTTCCTGCCAACTGGATGGATCCCACACTCCTCTACCCCTGATGGACCAGGTTGCCACATGGGAGAGAGGCTGCCCATTTGTCAATCATCGGGCTTCACAAGGACATCAGGTGACAACTTCTAAGGGGCTAGCTGGGGGGGGGGGGATATTATCTCAACCAGCTTCAAAATTTCCAGAAATCTTACATTTCTCCTGGCTTTCCAAGGTTTCTTTCAGACAGCCCTACTTGGAGATAATGGAGACTGAACCTGGGACCTTCTGCATGCAAAGCAGGTGTCCTACCACTGAGATACAGCAGCAATTCATAGTCCAACCTCTATGGTCAGAACATAGCTAGAGAAGAGAGTTGTATGGCAAAATGCGTACAGTTAGAGATCAAGTGCTTTAACTGATTGGAGAAATTCAGAAGCAACCTCTTTTCAGCTCCTCACCCATGAATAAAAGCTCCACAATACCTATAGACAGATCCCAGTCACACATCCCTGCTGCACCCTCACCTGACTCCTTTGCTCTTCTCGCCCACTCAGAGATGTCATCTTGAGAGCGGCCGTCTGTGAAGACCAGGCCCACTCTGGGCACATTCTGGGAAAGGGGCCGGGCCCCTTCTGCCTCCGAGAAGCTGTGCTCCAGCATGTGCTTGAGGGCCAGGCCTGTCATGGTGCCCTTCTCCATGTACTGCACCCTCTGCACCGCTTTCTTGACGTCAGCCACCGTCGTGTGCTTGTTGAGAGGGAACTCCGTGCGCACGCGGCTCGAGTACTGGACCAGCCCCACACGCGTGCCGTGAGGGGACACGTCCAGGAAGTCCACAATCTGGTTCACAAACTGCTTCACCAGCTCGAAGTTCTGAGGCCGGACGCTCTTGGAGCCATCAATCACCAGCACCAAGTCGATGTGCCCAGCTTTGCACTCTATAGCCCAAGGAGAAAAGGGGAGGCGAACAGAGACGAGCGTTAGCTTTTGTCTTCTGAAATAGCAGCAAAGTGAGATATATGATGGATATTGGGCCATCACCCTCAAGTTGCTGAAAATTCCAGACTGGGCACCTCCAAGCTGTGAGGATCTCAGCTTCACACAGCAGGAGAATTCCCTCACAATCCTGTAGCTCTTTTGCTACACTTTACAAGACCTTTGGAAACCCAATCCCAGTACTGTTTCTAGACAACTACAATGTACCTCACACACACGATTTTCAGTAGGCAATCTCTTGTGCCTTGCCTCTTGCATCACCAGCATTCTGGTTCCTCAGCAAACCACACAGGCAAACTGTGGGTCAACAGTGCCCTCTTGCTACCAACTGACACCACTGCCTAATTAGGACATGCAAATCCCTCTGTAAGATTGGGTTACAACCTGACATCCCGGATATTGTTATGATAATTATTATTCCTTTTAAAGTTACTTTTAACGACATCATAAAAAAAACCCTTGAAAATGAACATGAAGCAAATTTCATACAAATACAATGCTGTTCCTCTCTACATTTTATCCAATGTTTTTCAGTAAGAGATTATGGTAAGCACAACTTTAGAAAGTTAAAGCCAACCTGAAGTTCCAGAAGGTAGCAGTTCTCTTGGCAGAATTGTATGCAAGGAGACCTGCTCCCCCGGAATTTGTTCCTATAATCATCAGGTACTCTTGCTCTTAGATAAGATGTTAATTTCGTCTTTATAGCAAAATGCTAAACTTTGATAAACCGCTTTTTCCAATGAGGGAGTACTATGTCTTTTCATCTTTGGACAAATAATTTTTGTGCAGCTGTTAAAATATGAGAAGCAAGTACTACAGGCACCCCCAAACTGTGGCCCTCCAGATGTTTTGGCCTACAACTCCCATGATCCCTAGCTAACAGGACCAGTGGTCAGGGATGATGGGAATTGTAGTCCAAAACATCTGGAGGGCCACAGTTTGGGGATGCCTGAAGTACTATGTGTTCTTTCTATATAGGAAGTGGGGTGTGTGTGTGTGTGTGTGTGTGTGTGTGTGTGTAAGAGAGAGAGAGAGAGAGAGAGAGAATACAACAGTACCAATGCAAGAACTAGTGGTACATCAGGATTCAGGATTCTGCTTGGTATTTTAATGATCTCACTATGCTGAACACCTCGTATTAAAAATTTTTATTTAATCTTTTGCTTCCTGTCACACATTTTTGCAAATAATACACAAACTCCTCTGTTGTAACCTTAGATCCCATGATACAGGAGGCATTCTGTCTTTTCTGAGGCCATTGCCACCCAACTCGGCAAACCCAGTCTAATAACACACAGCAACTAATGCATCCCTCAGCTCCTCCTAACCAATCATGCATTTCTGTTATGTGCCAACTGGGACATTTTTTGTTGTATTTTTTAAAGCAGAAACAGTATCTCTGAATGTGTGTCCATCTAAGAGATATCAGGAATAGTGATCAGTCAGGGTCAAGACATCGCCACCTACCTGCCTGCCATCTATTTGAAATACTCTGTGTCGTGAGATGTCATGGCTAGGAATCTGTTTCAGGTATCAAAGAGGAGCCACGCATGAAGAACATTCCATAGCAAGGAAAACCCCTAATACTCACTGTTGCATGTCTTCTTGTCTGCCTGGAGCTGCTGACCCTCTGGGCAAAGACAGTGGTAAGAGCCTGCAGTGCTGACGCACTTAAATTCACATCCATGCTCTACGCTATTGCAGAGGTCGCTGGCTGAAACACAAATCATGGGGATAATTTTATTTAGCTACGAAGTTCAGCAAGTTGCAACAGGCGGAGAACCATTAGGACCATATGGTGAAGAAACTATAAACTACGTTTTCTGCTGCTCCAGAGGGGAGGACCCGAACCAACGGAATCAAATGACAAGAAAGGCAATTCCAACTAAATATTGGGATTTACTTTCTGACAGTAATAATAATAATAATAATTTATTTATATCCCGCCCATCTGGCTGGGTTTCCCCAGCCACTCTGGGCGGCTTCCAACAGAATATTAAAATACAATAGTCTATTAAACATTAAAAGCTTCCCTAAACAGGGCTGCCTTCAGATGTCTTCTAAAAGTCAGGTAGTTGTTTATTTCCTTGACATCTGATAGGAGGGCGTTCCACAGGGCAGGTGCCACTACCAAGAAGGCCCTCTGCCTGGTTCCCTGTAACTTGGCTTCTCGCAGCGAGGGAACAGCCAGAAGGTCCTCAGAATTGGACCTCAGTGTCCGAGCAGAACGATGGGGGTGGAGATGCTCCTTCAGGTATACTGGACCGAGGCCGTTTAGGGTAAAAGCTGTTCAAAAGGGGAATAGGCCAGCATGGAAGGTGGTTGACTCTCCTTCATTGGAGGTTTTTTAACTGGCAGGATGGATTCTTTGGTTGTAATTCCTCCATTGCAGGGGGCTGGACTAAATGGCCCTTGTGGTCCCTTCCAATTTCACAATTCTATGGTTCCAAGGCAAATTAGAAAGGCAATATTGCCTTTGGTTATGTTGATCACCAGGATTCTCCAGCACTCTAAGGAACATGTTTTATACTGAAGTCACAGCCCATAAATCCAGTGCATCACAGTCCCTTCCACCGACTCTATGGGTGTCTTCTATTGAGACATCCCAACTCATTTTCAAAACAGTCATTTGGCAAACCTAGTAATGAATCATAGCCAGATGTTGCACTCTATGTTTTAGCTCACTTGTTTGCTTTTCTTTTTTGCTCCCCCCCACCGCACCAAGGCATATGGTGTCCTCCGCCACAGCAACACAATGCAACACTTACCCTGGCATGACTTGCCATCAGCCTGCAGGGTGTAACCATCACGGCAGCGACAATAGTACCCGTTGAGGATATTCACACAATCATGCTGGCAGCTGTGGTTGCCGAAGTTGCAGAAATTGATCACTGGAAGAAAGAGAGGGGGAAATGCTTTCGAGGTGATCAGGACCCATTGCTCTTCCCTCCTGCAAAATGCCTCCATTCTAGATCCCAGGCCTAGATCCCAGTTCCCCTTTAATAGCTACCAACCCAGCCACCCCTTCCCTAATATTATGAATTATTTATTTATTTATTTATTTATTTATTTATTTATTTATTATTATTTATATCCTGCCCATCTGGCTGGGTTTACCCAGCCACTCTGGGTGGCTTCCAATAAAAGATTAAAAATACATTAAAACATCAATCATTAAAACTTCCCTAAACAAAGCTGTATTATGGCATACAGAGGCAGAAAAGGGCAGCCAAAATTAACAGGGGGCTGGAGAAACTCCCCTATCAGGAACGACCACAATGTCGGTGACTAAGAGGTGACATGATCTATCATGATGGCAATATACTAGTTCCATGCCTCTTGATACCAATTGCTGGGGGGCGACAGTGGGGAGAGTCCTGCTTGTGGGCTCCGCAGGGGAACCTGATCAGCCACTGTGCGAAATAAGATCCAGATCTAGAGAGGTTTCTTATCTGATCCAGCAGGACTCTCCTTATGCCCTTAGATGGAAGATTACTCACTGCTACATGTCTTCTTGTCCTGGTTGAGCTGGTAGCCTGTCCGGCAGCGGCAAGTGTAGGAGCCGAGAGAGCTGACGCATTGATGCTCACAACCGTGTCTCCCATCAGCACAGGCATCGATGACTGCAGAGGTTTAAAAAAAAGGACACGTCATGGTCTGGGCAAACAAAAGCCGTAGGTAAGGCTTGTCCACCTTTGCGTACTTGGGCACTGGGAGTGCCACCAGAGGATATCAGGTACAGCGATTTATGTTGACAAGAAGCTAGGGGGTAGGCAGATCTGTTGGTTTTTGGCTTCTCATTTTTCCAGTTCTGTCCTCCACATTTCCTCTTCGTTTTGCAATTCATTTATTTTTGAAGTCTTTGTGAAAATTCATCAGCATTTTTGTTAGGATTTCTCCTAATATATGCACTTTTGTATGCAAATTTTGCCCAAAATTTGCATTTCTGTGAAGCAATTTACCCAAATCCAATGCACGTTCGTATGCTATTTCCCTTTATACTCCAGCATATGCATTTTTGTACACATTGCTTAGCCAGAAAGCTTCATTGCAAAATCTAGAGAAGCGCAAACGTTGAAGGATGGCTGTGTTTTCATCTATACGTTGTTTTGGAAACTGCAGATTAGGTAGGTTCCTCCTTAAATGTTAACTGAATCTAATTTCTCTCCCATCCTTATAAGAGGTCACAGGCACAGCCACATTCTCACTTTCACAGAATCACAAAATTGTAGAGTGGGATGGGAACCCAAGTGTCATCAGGAATCTTTAACCTTTTCAGACTCAGGACCCACTTTTAACCAAAACATGCATCTGGGAAAACACTTCTCAGTCTTTTACCATATATTTGCATGTTGGTAGTGCTGCTGTTGCAACCCGCCTTGGATCAGCCAATGATCCACGAGGGTCCAGACCCACCAGCTGAAGTCCAGTGATCCAGCACCACAACCTGCAATGCAGGTGTCACAGCTGTTTCTCTTATTTCTTTCCTGCACAAGATGATAAAGAGTCTGGAATCCAAGCCTTGTGAGGAACGGTTGAGGGAGTTGGGGATGTGTAGCCTGGAGAAGACTGAGAGTGGTATGATAGCCATCTTCAAATATCTTAGGACAGGCATAGGCAAATTCGGTCCTCCAGATGTTTTGGCCTACAACTCCCATCACCCCTAGCTAACAGGACCAGTGGACAGGGATGATGGGAACTGTAGTCCAAAACATCTAGAGGGCCAAAGTTTGCCTATGCCTGTCTTAGGAGCTGTCGCATGCAAGATAAGAGCAAGCTTGTTTTCTGCTGCTCCAGGGACAGGACCCAGATCAATGGATTCAAGTTACAAGAAAGGAGGCACCAACTAAACATGAGGAAGACCTTCCTGACAGTAAGAACTGTTCTACTGTCGACCTTAGAAGGTGGTGAACTTTCCTTCATTGGAGGTTTTTAAACAGAGGTTGGATGGTCATCTGTAAAGATTCTTTAGCTGTGATTCCAGTATTTCAGGAGGTTGGATTAGATGACCCTTGGGATCCCCTCCAATTCTGCAATTCTATTATCTATGTAGAATCTATTATCTACAGATCCATTTCTGAGTCTCCCTCCCACCCAGCACTGCTTGTTTTACAAGGGATTCTTACACAGAATAAACAGTGTCGGCTAATGAACGCCACATTTTTTCCATATCGGCACATGTTCAGCTTGCATCCACATTATACAGATGGTTCATTGTTGAACCTTATTACTCGTTGGCAGATCAGCAATGACACGGTTGCAAAATAAAATTCATCCAATGTGCAAGTTGCATTGTAATCTAGGCTTAGGAACTGGGAGAATTACTGTCCATCTCATCAGCCCTAATAACTGTCTGACTGAACGTACTGATCTTACTTACCGGAGCACGTCTTTCCATCAGCATTGAGCTTGTATCCTGGGTTACACTGACAATAGAAGGAGCCTGGGACACTGACACAAGTGTGCTGGCAGCCGTGATCCAGTTCTGTGCACATATCAACACCTGGAAGATGCAAGATGGCACAAGGTAAATAGGGGTTCACCCACTTACCGGTACATTACACATGAGAATGGATATACTAGGGTGAAGACAGAGAGGAATGTTTTTAGTTAGTGGGGCCAATTTGGAAGTTTGGAAGCATATCTCTGTCCGGGCTAAGCACTGCAGTGCGGGTGGGGGATGGTATTACAGGCTGGTAGCAGAAGCTGACTGTGCACAACACTGACTGGCTGGTGCCTGTGGCGTGACCAGATATGTCTCTCTCTCCCTTGTACATGCAGCAATCCCCAGAGCATTTTGTACACTTACAAAATGTTTTAAAAACTTAGTAAGAGAACGGATGAAGGGATAAACCCTCACAATTGCTTTGTTGTTGTTGTTGTTTAGTCGTTTAGTCGTGTTCGACTCTTCGTGACCCCATGGACCAGAGCACGCCAGGCACCCTTGTCCTCCACCGCCCCCCGCAGCCTAGTCAGACCCATGCTGGCAGCCTCGAGAACACTGTCCAACCATCTCGTCCTCTGTTGTCCCCTTCTCCTTGTGCCCTCCTCCTTGCTCCTTGCTTTAACTTCACATTTATAAATGGGGCAGGCAGATTGTCCAAAACTCGCAGAGAGCGGCCAAGACTGATGGATGAACCAGCATTTGATTAACCATGAATCAATTCACTGGCTCACATCCACCCCATCTCCACCTCCATTACAGGTTGCGGGCAACACAAGAAGCAAAAACGCATGTACAACGCTTGAACTATCTTCTATCCTGGTAACCTCGAAGGGGGAGCATGCCATCCCACCCTTCCCCTCATGTTCTGATCTCACACTGAATCACTTTTGAATGTTGTCAATGGCCACGAGAGGTGGCTTGACCGCCCTGCCACTGCCGCCATCACTCACCGCACAGCTTGTCCTGGAATTGCTTGCCGAACTGTTGGATGAGGTCAAAGGACTCCACCAAGAACACATGCTCCTCCAGTGGGGGAGAAGCCATGGCCCGGAGGGAGTTCATGTCTGCCCTCTGCACGCCCACGGCATAGATTTCAATGCCGGCTGCTCGTGCCTGAGCTGCCACGTCCGTCACGCGGTCCTGGGGCCGCCCGTCAGTGACGATCACTGCCACGCGAGGGATCTTCTTGTGCAGTGGCCGCGCCCCCTCCTGGGTGGTAAAGGCCACGTTCATGGCATACTGGATTGCCAGTCCCGTCATAGTGCCTTGAGCCAAGGGGACAATGGCGTTGATGGCCTTCTCCATGTCTGCCCGGGTGAAGAAGGACTTGAGGGAGAAGACGTTCTGGACCTGGCTGGAATACTGGATCACCCCTACCCGGGTGGCGTTGGGCCCTATATCCAGGTTGTGAATGATGTCAATCATGAAGCGCCGCATGGTCTCGAACTCAAAGGGGCGGACGCTGCGTGAGCTGTCAATCACAAAGACAATGTCCAGGGGGCCAGTCTTACACTTTGTCGTCCCTGGAGGAGGGAAATAAGAGAGATCTCATTTCACAACTTTCTCTGCCAAGGTGGGGGAAACCTCTGGCCCTCCAAGTATTTGCTGGACTCCAGCTCCCATCATCCCTGACTATTGGCCATGCTGGCTGGGACTGATGGGAGCAACATTTACTATTTACTTATCCATTTGTATGCCACCTTTTTCCTCTAAGGAGCTCTGGGTGGCGTACATGGTTTGCCCCCTCCTCATTTAATCCCCACAAAAACCCTGTGAGGTAGGCTAGGCTAAGGGGCAGTGACTGGCCCAAGGTCACCCAGTGAGCTTCATGGTCTCCTGTGTGTGCATGGTCCAGTATAAATCCAACACTTGTGGACATGCTGCAGAAATACCCCCTCAAAAAACCCAGAAGTGATAATGTTCCTTTCGTGAGAATGAATTCATGAGCTACTCCTTGCTATGCTTAACACAGCTCTGATTCAATTGGTATCTGCTGTCTATATATCTTTTTGACTGGCAGCTTACCTAAGAGTTTCGGTCGGGCTTCCAATGCTGTAAAGGCAAGGAGGAGGAGAGGGGCAACGTATAGCAGCTTCATCATTCAGTTTTGAGATGGCAGAATCCCAGGAAGAAGTCTAAAGGATTTTCTGGGGGGAAAGAGAGAACATCCAATGAGATTCTGCAACGTTTCCTTCACTTTTTCTGCACTCTATGCTGTTTTAGGCTGCAATCCTTACCACGCCTACTCAGAAGTGAATCCCATTCAAATCAATGGGGCTTGCTCCCAGGTAAGTAAGGACTGCAGCCCAACTCCCAAATCAGAATTTTGAAGGAAAGTGTTCCAACTTGCTATGTGAAATAGTGAACTGGGCAAGTACAAACAACAGCACAATCCTAAGGATGTTTTACTCGGAAGGAAGCCCCACGGAGTTCAGCAGGCCTTACTTCCTAGTGAGTGTGTGCTTAGGATTGAGACCACCACCATCATCTGCTTTTGATCTGTGCTGGGGAAAACAAGCGGACACAGATCCAGTGCCTGGATCCATTTTGGAGCACAACATACAGTAAGTATCCAGGTCCTTTCAGCAACTCTGCAAATTTCAGCACGTTGAGCTCCAAGTTACTGAACAAAGTACTCTTAATGGAAGGGCATTTCACCCCCACCCCCACCCATTTTGTGGTTTAGTAGTATTGCTGCAGAAATACTGTGTTACAGTTCACCATCCATAAGGCGCTGTAAAATTGCAGTCTGCCTTTCAGACACAGAGCTGTCCTGGCAGCTGGACAAACCTTGTTTCAACATATAAACTGGGAACAATTTATGGAGGACAGGCACTCTTTTCAGCCTCCTTTGAGCCAAGCATCTTGCTTGTGCCTCTGAAGGGCAGAAGAAGACTGTGCAAAAAGGAAAAGTCCAACTGGCAGATGCTATTCTATGGAAGGAAGTTACCACCCTGGAGTATCAGAGCCAAACTGCACATAATGTTGGTCACGTACGTAGCTGTGCTCTTAAGTGCAGGGGCTGTTGGTGTCTAGCATGGGTTACCTGATCCAGATCGGAACCCTAGTGTGGGGAGTACAGTGATTTAACCCATCCTTTGCACTCCCCTCCCTCTGCTAACATCGTGCGATGCCAGGCAGATATGACCCAGGCCAATGCCATGTGGCTTGCATTTGGCACCAAACTTAAATGGCACTGAACACAAGCTGGGAGCACACTTTGCCTGCCCCACATCGGGATGTCACATGAACCCTGGCAGGCCTAATTTGGTCCATGGGCTGGTGATCCTTCCCCATGTTGAATGTAAATCAAGCCACAGAGCAACCCAAACCAAGGAATAGGATCAGCATCAGACCCTTCCGAGAACAGGAACTTTCAGTGGGAAAAGAAGGGCTAGCAAGGGGAGTAATTTGAGACATACTGAGGTGAGGACAATGCAAGGATGGGCACCGTGCCCAGCTTGGCAAGAGTAGATAGGTTATCTGATCTGGAGCAGCAGAAAGCAAATAATGAGCGGTGCTCTGGAGATGAAATGTGACAGAGATAAAAGAGAAATTGGATGGCCCCAGCTCTTTGCTTTCAAGGATACAACTCTACCAATTGCTAAGGTCATGCCACTGGGCCAAGAATCACACTCTCCCCACCACACAGGCACAGCTCTCCTGTGATCAAGTTCAGGATAAGCTTCTAACTACCGGTATCTTGCTAGAGAACCTTGGATGGTTTTCATGGAAGCATATTCAGGGTGCTGCTCTCAATGGACTCACAGACAGCAACCAAGCATTTCAGGCTCTTTTGGGGATGGAAACAGACAGATAGCCATTCTAAGGCTCTGTTTTTTGGGGCCAAGAATGAGCTATGTGCCTGCATGTAGCAGCTGAATCCTACTAGGCTTTACCTACTGTACTTAAATTGCAGAGTTGGGAAAAGTTCAGAAAAGGACAACCAAAAGGATCAAGGGATGGAGCTACTCTCCTATGAGGAAAGGTTGTAGCGTTTGGAACTTGGAAGGTTAACTACAGGCATCTGGTTGGCCACTGTGAGAACAAAGTGCTGGAGTAGATGGACCATTGGCCTGATCCAGCAGGCTCTTCTTATGTTCTTATGTAATTGTTCCGCAGCATGGTGAACAAATTCATTTGGGTTGTTTTATTAGCTCTTCCTGCTAAATAAATTTACCGAAGAAGGGGGCACAGCATTGTGCAACACAGCATTGTGCAACACTCACAAAACCACAATTCACATGGCAATGATAGCTGCAATTGGGGGGCGGGGGGGAGAGAGCATTGCATTTTCACCAGAAACAACTTTTGACATCTAAGAGCAGGGGGAAATGCGATTTTGCTACAACAGAAGCATCTGGAAAAATGACCCAGACTGCTCCCCACAAAAGCTGCTAATATTTAGGATAACTGCAAACTGTCCCCAAAAGACCCCCAAAGTTTAATGACATTATGGAAATAGTGACTTTGGCCAGAAATCATGGATGAAATTGCCTGCAAACCCATGAGGTTGGGAAACGCTTTTCCAGCTTTCTAATAAGAGGGACAAGCTTTGAATTCTTAAAAAAAAAAAGATGTGGTGTTTTGATATATCCACCAGGGGCCACTGCAATGCAAAGCAGCTTAGCCTGCTCGTTTCCTTGCTGGCTCTAGGGAGGATTTGTGAATGGGGGAAGAAGAGTGACACCCTGGCAAAAGGCAATCAAAGGGAGCTTCTGCTTTTTCCCACGAGGAGATAGTTGGGAAGGGAAGGTTTAAAACACTCCTCCTGCTGCAATCTTGAAAACAATTGCACCCCCCTCGCCGAAGAATTGATGCTTTTGAATTATGGTGCTGGAGGAGACTCTTGAGAGTCCCATGGACTGCAAGAAGATCAAACCTATCCATTCTTAAAGAAATCAGCCCTGAGTGCTCACTAGAAGGACAGATCCTGAAGTTGAGGCTCCAGTACTTTGGCCGCCTCATGAGAAGAGAAGACTCCCTAGAAAAGACCCTGATGTTGGGAAAGATTGAGGGCACAAGGAGAAGGGGACGGCAGAGGATGAGATGGTTGGACAGTGTTCTCGAAGCTACTAACATGAGTTTGGCCAAACTGCGAGAGGCAGTGAAGGATAGGCGTGCCTGGAGTGCTCTGGTCCATGGGGTAACGAAGAGTCGGACACGACTGAACGACTGAACAACAACAACCCCATGATGCATCGCCATCAAAACAGTTGTGGACCCCGAATCCTGGAAGGCACTGCAGGTTGAGAGATGGGGTGAAACTAGCTATCCATTCCACCCAAATGTTGTTGTTGTTGGCATCTGCCTGTCTCAGAAAGTAAACCGATGGGAATCAGCTGTGCATCAAGGGCAGAGGTGGAGCGGGGAGAGAGAACAAGAGAAAGGAGAAAGCCCCTGTTCCTTTCCCTTCTGGAAAGGAAAATAATGATGAAAAGCAAACTTTCTTTGTATTTGCTTGGAAATGGGGGTGTAAGGTGGCTATCTGGCAGGCCTGGGCAACCTTCCGTGGATCTTAAACTAGGTCCCATCTGCACTATACATTTAATGTAGTATCATACCACTTTAAACAGTCATGGCTCCCCCCCCCCCCAAGAATCCTGGGATCTGTTGTTTTATTAAGGGCACTGAAGAGTTGTTAGGAGATACCTCCCACACACACACACACATTCCCCTCAGTGAGCTACAGTTTCCAGAGTGGTTTTACAATCAACCCCTCTTTTCCCAGGGAACTCTTGTGAACTGTAGCTCTATGACTGTGTGGTGTAGTGGTTAAGAGCGGTAGACTCGTAATCTGGTGTACTGGGTTCACGTCTCCTCCACATGCAGCTGCTGGGTGACCTTGGGCTAGTCACACTTCTCTGAAGTCTCTCAGCCCCACTCACCTCACAGAGTGTTTGTTGTGGGGGAGGAAGGGAAAGGAGAATGTCAGCCGCTTTGAGACTCCGGGTAGTGATAAAGCGGGATATCAAATCCAAACTCTTCTATGAGGGAAATAAGGGTCTCCTAACAACTCTCAGCGCCCTTAACAAAATGAAAGTTCCCAGAATCCTTTGGAGCGAAGCAAATTCAATGAAGCTGTCCTCTGTGCACTTGCAATGGCTGTCTGAACTGTACACGCCTCACTTTTAATTGCAGCTTTTAGATGGAAAACACTGGAGCATTTCTCAAGAAACTTCAGAATTGTAGCCTACAGGTTGTGGCTAACACCATGTCTTTACAGCTTCCAACACTAGTGATGGGAGCGCACTGAAGCCAAAGTAAATAGTAATGTGTGCGCAGCCTGAGAGAAACCAGAACTAACAAAAATTTGTCCATCCCTACACTGGTCACCTGAAAAGGGGGAGCGATCAGTTCTTTAGACTGCAATCTAAACGTATTTACTGGGATATAAGCATCACTGAGCACAATGGTGCCTACTCCTGAGTAAATATACATAGATTTGCTCCGCTAATCTTTCTCAATGTTCAAACGCTGCCTGGTCACCAAGAGGTGAATTTTATCCTCCACAGGCAACTAGGCTATTAACTCCGAACAAGGCAGAACAGTGGCCCATTCTACAGATTTTCCCCATCATCCATAAAACAGCATTCAAAATTAGCCTTCAAATGACCGCAAGCTAAACAAGATTTTGCTCACTGCTCCTAATCATTTTACACCTTGTCACTTCATGCCATTTCCTCATTTCTAAGAACTTGTATTGAGCACCTACAGTTAATCTAAAGGCTCTCTTTGTACGCATACAATATTCTCTCTTTGCACCAGAAAGCTTTCCTCCTTCATGCGTCTTCAAAGTTTGACACAAATTTGTCTCTGAGCCAAAAAGCAAACCCAAACACCTCCATTCATACAGCTGTCAGTTAAGAAAATTGGCAATTTTTCATTCATTGGGAACTGAATACTCCCCAAGGGGATGCCAGGTAAACCCGGTTCCTTCTGAGCATCAAAAGATTCTAGTCAAAACGGGTTAAAAATGCAAATATATGCTAAGGAAAACATGCCAAAAAAGCAATTAAGGAAATCACATCTGAACTATTCTAACCAATAAGACTTTACTCAGGCAAGCCGTTTTTGAGAAGAAGAAAAACTGCCTTTGCAAAAAGATTTTTTTGGGAAGTCTTAAGGTCTCATAGACACAAAAAGAAGCAGACAAGATTGCTTACATTCATGATCTGACCCCCTATCCATTAGCAGATCCAGTGACATTTATCAGGACTCTTGAACCACAAGCGGGAAGACTAAAACAGACATTCACAAACCAATCCTACCCATGTTTACTTAAGAATAAATCTTGTCGGCTAATTAAATACTTATGCTTAGAACTGTGTTTTTATTACTCTATGAATGACGCTGCAATCCTAAACATCTTATCCCATTCTTCAATAGAGTTTACTTCTAAGTTAGTGTATACAATTGCAATCTTAACCCCACTTACCTGGGAGTAAGTACCTTTGCATTCAATAGGACTAATTTCTGAGTGGACATAGTCAAGATTGTGCTATCTCAGGCTGTGATCCTAAACAACAGTAGGGCCCTATGCATGTCTGCTCAAAGGTAAGCCCCAGCGACTTATAAAAATTTACATGGTAGTAAGCCCCAATAATAAGATTGCAACCCATGTCCCTTTGAAATCAGTGTGTTGAGTAAGTCTCTATGGAACCAAGAAGTTCACAAAATATATTGTCCAGTAATCAAGAATACTCTAAGTCTACATTGACTTCTATTATTTAGGTAAAGGTAAAGGGCCCACTAGACCTGCTGCCCTTCATGTCTGGAATTTCCTCCTGGAATACCAACTTGGTGTCACATCTTTTTTCTCTCCGTTCAAAGCCTTCCTCCAAGTTCCCCTCTTACACGAGGCCCTTTCTTACTCCACATTTCTCTTCTATCCCTCTGTTATCTCCACCCACCCAATCACCTAAATTCACACTCTTTGAGCCAGATTCTTGGTATGAAAAAGGCCCAGCAGATCGTTTGGACTGTGTGGCGACGTTTCTGGGCATCCTTGTTCAAATTAACACATGTGGAAGTTTCCCCCGTTGCAAGCCGCATCAAAGCACATCCACATCTGCTTTGTGTAAGTACCTCAGAGCTCAACTAAAGCGCTATTCGGACATTTGTCTTCTGGGTTAAATCAACATGCAGGCAGGGAAGAGCATTCTAGATTCCCCCATCACCACGATGCCTTGGAACATCTGTTGTGGAGAGCCTGGTTAACTCATGGAGGAACACTGATTTTGATGTTGAACCCTGATTTTTCATGATTCGATCTCGTACAGAGACTCTACATAAGAACAGCAGGCTCCCTGCTGCAGTCACCCTCCATCTCAGAGGGCAAAGGGGGCAGTGATGAAGGGGGACAGAGCCAGCACAAGCCATAAAGAGTCTTCCTCTCACCTACTGATTTAACCCTAGGGATGAATGTTTCAAAGAGACCCTGAGGATCATCTAGTCCAACCCCCTGCAATGCAGGAATATGAATGAATGCAAGGGCAAAGGCATTGTTGGCATCCCCTGGAGAAAGTACCATGAAGGCAGCTTTGCTGCTTGCACCTCAAAAGGAGTTGTGCCCAGCCTCTAGTGCCACCCTGGAATATTTATTTACTTATTTTTCTGCTGCCTTTCCTTCCAAGCAGGGCAGGCCAGGGCAGTATGCATGGTTCTCCCCTCTTCTTATCCGCCCAACAACCCTGTGAGGTAGGTTAGACGGAGAGGCAGGGAGTGGTCCAAGGTCGCCCTGCGAACTTCACGGCTGTGTAGGGATTTGAACCTGGGTCTCTCATTTCCTAGTCCCGACACTCTAACCACTAGACTGTGCTGACTCACTGAACAGCAACAGGAGCAGGACTCTTAATCCTGCTCTTATGTGAGTGGTGTGGGGCAGATATATGCCGATCCTCTTCATGTCAAACAACTAAAGCTGTTCTCAGGGAGAAACCGCTGCTAAGCAGAGGAAGAGGGAGGTTTACATTCACATATGAGGCTGAAGGCTAAAATCCCACCGAAATGTCACAAAACAGCAAGCAAGTTTTCAAATCCAGCAGAACACTTTGTCAGACTGGATGTCAAGGAAAGCCAGGGACTGTAGGGACATGAGAAAAAGCTTCACTTCCTGTTGAAGCCATAATATCTCTGTATGAACAGCACCTTCACAATTTACCACTTCCCCTCCGTCCCAGACACTCCAGGGATGGGAGTGATGAGCCACAGAGCCAGTCGAAAAGTCATGTGGGTTAGCTTAATTTTGGAATCACACGTGGCGAGATAAAACCTCAGCTTCTAACAAAAGCCATTTGCACAGAACACTTTCTCCCTTAAAAAAAAACCTGCACTGTTTTTACCACTTCTTAAATTCTTATTATTTCCATTTCTCTCTCTCTCTCTTTGGCAATGCAGCAATGACCACAAAAATTGTTTTGGGCAGCTGTGCCATGCATAACATTTCTTGCATTCTACCATGTCCAAACCTTGCTTCAATGACAGGGTGGCAAGCAGCCTGATTCTGTCTGGGTCCAGGTCATTTCGAAAGCTCAACTAGAGAAAGAAAAACTCGAGAAAAAGAAACGAGAGAAAAAGCGAGAAGTGAGATGTTTATTTAAAAAATGAGGAGAGAACCAATTTATTTTAACCAGAGAGGAATCACATGGTAATACTGCTGACCATCCCTACAGGATTATAGTAAGGATTACTGTGAGTGAGTGTGTGTGTATGTAATGAAACTGAATACAGACAAGACAGAGGTGCTGTGTGTTGCAGGCTCTCAAGTGTGCAAAGTGAGTGGACAACCTGTTATGAATGGAGGTGGCGCTGGGAATGCTTCTTGGTCAACTAATGTTGCTTGAGGGTCAGGTGGCTTCAGTGGCTACGAGTGACTGTCTCAAACTATGGGCCTTCCTTGGCAGAGAAAGCTTGGCTGCAGTGCTCCATGCTCAGATAACCTCAAGAATGGACTACTGCAATGCACTCCACGTGGGCTTGCCCCTTGAAGACAGTTCGACAGCTGCAACTGGTGCAGAATGCAGTGGCCGGGATGCTGGCAGACAGGACTGGTCCTAAATATCTCAAGGAGTGCCTCCTCCCATACAAACCTGCCCCAGAATCAAGATCTGCAGGGTTTCCCTGTGACAAGGTCAAGATGGACCTTTTTCAGCAGACCTTGGTGGGGGTGAGGGACGAGGTTGGTATATCCCTCCCATTTACATGCAACCCACTCTAGGACCCCATTACGAAGTGTGAGCTATAGATGCCTAGGAATGAATGAGTAAATAAATCAATTTGACCGCTCAGATGCACCATACTATATTTAGGGAATGGCCATAGCTCAGTGCTACAACATTTCCTGGCAGGCAGAACATCCAGGTTCAATCCCCAGCATCTCCAGGTAAGGTTAGGAGACTCCTTCCTGAAACCTTGGACCACAAGTTGGCAGAGACAATGGGGATGGGGGAGAAACTCAATCCAATTCGCGTTTGAAGATCAATTTATTCAATTTGCACTTTCGAAAAGATGAGGGACTTGAAACACAGCCATCCTTTAGCCCAAGGGACACACCCCTTGCAGGCGGGCTGCATGCAGGTGATGGTAGGGGTCAGATGCAAAAGTGGGAGGCGTATCAGACATGACTCTGACCTTTGCAATGGGCTACCTTCCAGCCATGCAAAGACCAGAGGTTTCTATGCATATTCGTTTCTAAACACATCTATATACACCAGAGGCAGTGGCGTACCGAGCCGCTTGGCTGCCGGGGGCGGCAAGCCAAGCGGCACCCCCCCGGGGGCGGGGCGTCGCTCCATAGGGTATGCATCATGACGTCACGATGCATGCGCTACGGAGCGCAGTCCGGCTGTGCTGCCAGGCGGGAGCCAGCGGGCCCCGTCCGTGCAGCAGCTGCTCGCACGGAACTCATAAGGCTGCCATGCAGCGCTGCAGCCTTATGAGTTTCCTGGTGCGAGCCGCCGCCGCCGCACAGAAGGGGTGCCGGGCAGCGGCTTGGAAGTCCGGGTGGACTACGCATGTCCGCAGCAGCCTGGGCAGACTGTGCATGTATGCCCAGGCTGCTGCGGACATGCCTGGGCAGACTGGGCATGCCTGGGCAGACTGGACATGCCTGGGCAGACTGTGCAGTCTGCCCAGTCTGCCCAGGCTGCTGCAGACATGCGCAGTCCGCCTGGACTCCCAAGCCGCCGCCCGGCACCCCTTCCGTGTGGTGGCTGCTCACGCGGAAGGGCTGCCGGGTGGTGGCTTGGGAGTCGCACTCGTGGGGGGTGACGCAGAGTGTCACCCCTCCCCAACTGGAACCCGGGGCGCCCCGCCCCCATCGTCCCACCCTTCCTACGCCACTGACCAGAGGTATCTCTCAGTCCTGGCAAACAAGGGACTCCAAAGTTCAAGGACACACTCAAGCCAGGAAAAAAAGCATTCAAGGAGGGGATAGCCCAAGGACAGTCCCAAGGGCCAAATAGGAAGTCCTGGAGAGCCACATTCAGTCCTCAGGACTCTCCACCCCTTGTCCTAAGCAGCAGGGAGATTTGGGTCCAGAGGCAGAGTGAGTGGGCAACGGCAAGAAGGGGAACAAGGAGGAGACCCACTTATTGCCCACAAGCCTGCTCCCCCCCAAAAAACCCAAACAAAACCTGGAACCAGCGTTGCCCTCAACTCCCCACCTCCATCGCTGCAGCCAGTTGTTTGGTGGTAGTGAGAGGTTTGTGAGAAGCCAGGAGCAGAAAAGCAGCTGGGGAAAGGATGTGCAAATATTGAGCAGCAGTGGAAGCATTTGAGCAGGAGGCCTTGGAGATTGTGGGCTGTTGTTTTATTATTATTAAAAAAGAGCTCTGCTGCAAAGCCAAGGATATTCCAATGGGTTGCCTAAAGCAAAGACCTTCACAACCTGTGCAGAGGGGATAAGGGTATTTGTGTTCGGGCAAAGCCGGTCAAGAGATAAGTGGCTCCACTGGAAAGGCAGCCTACGATTCCTAATTTTAAAAAGGCATGATGCAGGGTTTGCGGGGAGGGGGACTCCACGGAACTTGTGAGCAGCCAAAAAGCTTATCTCGGCCAGCAGTCCCCTTGCGAGTGCATAAAAAGAAGCAAAGACAGAGAAAGCCAAAGAGCGAATGGAGGCTGCAGGTGGTGCACTTCAGTTCCTGGAATGATCAAAAGCTAGAAGAAGGGGTCCCTGATCACATAATGGAGCCAGGTATGTCAATGTGAAACCCAATAGGAGTCCTGGCTCTCTCCCTCTCACTGCTCTACCCAGCAGTGTCTTGCCCTGTTCCCATTTCGTACTGTCTGGACTAACAGCCAAATCCTGAGTTTCAAGAAAAGCAGCCGCTTGGTCAATTCTTTATTTAATCTTTTTCTCCCCTTTGCTGGATGCTGGTTAATAGAAATGCTTTGAATATTCCAATTGTGAATCACACGGGTGAACACACTGTCTGCCCCAGAGGAGAGCAGAATAACACACATCTAAGTTTCTGGACAGGATTCTCTTCCAGGTCTACCTGGAGATGCCAGGGATCGAACCTGGGAACATCTGTTTACATGGCAGCTGCTCTGCCACTGAGCTATGGCTCTCACTTCTTTGGTAAAGAAAATTACAATCATAAAATCATAGAGTTCATAGAATCATCTAGTCCAGGCTTCCTCAACCTCAGCCCTCCAGATGTTTTTGGCCTACAACTCCCATGATCCCTAGCTAGCAGGACCTGTGGTCAGGGATGATGGAAATTGTAGTCTCAAAACATCTGGAGGGCCGAGGTTGAGGAAGCCTGATCTAGTCCAACTCCCTGCAATGCAGGAATCTTTTGCCCAACGTGGGGCTCAAACCCACGACCCTGAGCATAAGAGTAAGAGTCTCATGCTCTACCAACTAGGCTATCCTCAGTTAAAACATTCCACAGTATATTTTGCATGGAATATACTTGGACAGTGTCTTGGACAGTGATTCTGATGCAGAAGAATCCTTTACTGTGGTGGCACCCCAATTATGAACACCTTCACACATGCTTTTTTCCAGTGCCAGCTCAAAATTCATTCATCAGTTTACTGAAGGCATTTTTAGGATGCTAGCTGTGAAATTATTTTGAAGTATGAAGCCGCTTCAGTGCTTTTGGAGAGTGCTGTTATTTACTGTGTTTTCAATTCCTGGTGACATTTATGGTAGTATCTGGAATTTAATGCATTTATGGTTTTATGTTCTGTATTTTACTCTGCTTTGTAGCCAGCTCTGGTATAGTTTTGGATGGAAGACTAGGTTAGAAATAGTTTAGCTACACAAATAAATACATAAAACCCTCAACGCACATGCAACAGAAGGAAGAGGGGTGGCCCAGATTGAATGCCCAATGACTCAGTGGGAGGGGTCCTGCATTCCCCACAAAAAGAGCCAGCACTGCTCAGGCATAGCTGCATGTGTGAAGGCTTCCTGTTTGTAAAAGGTAAAGGTGAAGGTCCCCTGACAGTTAGGTCCAGTCGCGAACAACTTTGGGGTTGCGGCGCTCATCTCGCTTTACTGGCGAAGGGAGCTGAAGTTTGTCGGCAGACAGTTTTTCCGGGTCATGTGGCCAGCATGACTAAGCCACTTCTGGCAAAACCAGAGCAGCGCACGGAAACACCATTCACCTTCCCGCTGGAGTGGTACCTATTTATCTACTTGCACTTTGACGTGCTTTCGAACTGCTAGGTTGGCAGGAGCAAGGACCGAGCAACGGGAGCTCACCCCATCGCGGAAATTCGAACCGCTGACCTTCTGATCGGCAAGCCCTAGGCTCAGTGGTTTAGACCACAGCGCCACCCATTTGTAGCTAGCCAAATTAATACAGAGTGAGTGGGAGGGAAGGGGGCAGTGGGGGCATACAGTGATGGAGGTGGGGCTAGCCAGCGAGGCCCCGCTCATGGATTTCATCAATGTGTAAGGCTCCGGCTTCTGAAAAGGGTTTCAGAGGGTTGACTACAGAAAAGTCAATGCCTTTGCGCATTGAAATTGTCCCGCAAACTCAATGACCTCACTGCATACAACCCAGAATCACCCGCTGCAGGTCACCCAACACCTGCTTGGTGGCTTCCTAGACTATGCCAGTTCCAAGTGCCTATTCTGAGTGTTGAGCACCAGGCACACCGGGCTGGCTCACGTAGGCGAGTCTCTTCTGGACACAGGACAGCTGCATTCCTAAGTACCTCCTGCCTCATGTTAGATAGTGTGGCTATACCTTCTTCTGAGTGTTACTGTGCTTTAACAAGGTTAGAATGTTTCAGGAAAAGCTGGCCAGGGGCTGTGCTGGGTGCACAGCTTGAGATGTTATGTAAACAAAGAGAAAGGAACAAGCGCTGTGAGGATGGCCAGCAACAGCTTTGCCTCTCGACCTCTAAAAGTGCCACAGTGGGGAATGACAACTAGCTTAGCCCAACACACGGCACTGAATGCTTCCCACCAGGCATGGTAATTATTTTTCCATACTTCTTTGCTCTTTGCCCCGTCCCCAGCCAGGCAAACCCACTGCAAACGGCTGAAACATGAACCTGCCTTTGCCTTCCTGACACAGTGACAAATTGTTTCCCACGTGGAAAGCCTGAGCTAGGCTCCCCGACTCAGCTCCCTCGCAGCCCGAATCAGCTGCGAGCGAGAGAGCTGAACAAAAAGCTCTTTATTAAAACAGAGAGATCGTTTTACCTTTTATGTTCTGCAGAGCAGGAGCTGATTTCTTCTGATTTCGAGCCAACCTGTTTTAACTTGCGCCAAATTATTACCCCAGTGAAGGATTAAAAATGGTACTCTGTAACCACCAAGGCATCTGCATGCGTGTGACACCAACGCTGAGGGACCAGGTCACATCCACAGCATTCATTTAATGCATATGGTTCTCCTCACCCAAAGAATCCTAGGAACTGTAGTTTGTGGGGGGCTTCAGAAGGCCTGGAAATGCTCTGCTACTGTAGCTGTTCTTCCTACCCACAATGATGTAATCACACAAGCAATCACCATGAAGTTGGCCTTCCCCATCCTGGTGCTATCTAGACACAGCTGGGTTCCAGCTCTCATCAGCCCCAATGGTCAGGGATTCTGGGGGTTGTAGCCCCATACCATATGGAGACCATCCTGTTGAAGAAGGCTGGGCTATGTGATGCCCATCACTATTGGCAAATAGAAGTCCTTCAGAATGAGTGTGTGCTGGTTGGAAATGCAGCAGGGAGAGAATAGTGCAAAAGCATGCACACGAAAGCTCATACCAATAACAAACTTAAGTTGGTCTCTAAGGTACTACTGGAAGGAATTTTTTTTATTTTGTTTCGACTATGGCAGACCAACACGGCTACCTACCTGTAACTGATTCAATGAAATTTGCTTTATGCCATTTTGATTCTATTAGCCATCTGGAGCAACTAAATGCAAAGCTGGGATATGTAAATATGGATTTAGGATAATGTGCATACAAGCAGGTGTCAAAATTCAGCACAAAGTCTTGTTAAGGAGAACCATATTCATTCACCTTTGGCTTCTCTAAACCAAAGATTTAAGCTTCCATGTGTATCTGGTGGAATGATGTTGGTTCTCCAGAAGAAGATGCAAAGAGACTTACAGCACAATACTATGGATGTCTACTCGAAAGTTATGTCCCATTTAGCTCAATGAAATTTATTCCCAGGTAATACTGGGAATCGTAGCTCTGTGAAGGGTAAAATAGAGTTCCCAAGATTATCTGGGGTAAGCCATGTGCTTTAAATGTGCTTACTTGGGAGTAAGCCCCAATATACAGTAAACATAGAATTGAACTGCTTACTCACAATCTTTAGTAAGGCATTCAGGTTTTAGATGGTTATCTTTCTCAGTCCTACCATAGGTCTACAAAGTCATAGTTCAACACTCTAAATCACTACACCAAAGCAGCTCCAGAGAAGTATCAAGGAGAGATGCTGCTCAACAGTGAGAACTCATCGGGCAATATGGTTTGATGTTTACCAAAAACCCACCCTAACTTGCACATTTCGATGGACACTGCCCTCATTAATTTTCTGTTCTGGGGTGTCACTGGAACTGGCTGCTTTGATCTTCCCACGAACATTTGGATTTTCCATTTGTGTACACATCTCTGCTGGTTACAGGGATCAAAAGCGTGGCGCAGGGACCCTGTGCAGTAAGCTGGTAGGAATGCAGGCATCTTGTCCAAGTTCCTTTGCAGACTGAGAGGAGTATCTAAATCACAGTCTCAGGCCAGCTTTGTGAGTGAATTTACTGTACTCTGTGCCCTTTAGCTTTTAAGTAAAGGGTGAAGTTTGCAGCGCTTCTGGAAAAAGGAATGAATCTCAGCAGTGAAATCCTGGGTGGGTTTCCTCTTCTAAGCTTTTGCGGGTTTTGCCTAAGCTAAAGTTGCTTCCCTATCAAGTATCTGCCTGTGACCGAGCTAAGCTGCAGCATGACTCTTGTCTAACCCGTGCAATTTTGGAAACACACATGCGCAGCAACTGAAAGCCTAAATTCTCTTTTAAGCATTTCTGAAAAGTTTTGAACAGTTTGAACAAATAGGATTTAACTCTGCAAATGCTATACGCTGCTAGACATCAGAATGTCAATTCCCTTGGGAACAACCTTTGGAGATCAAGAGGTGATCTTGCACAAAGCGTTGCATCCCCAGGAGAGCTCTTGCACCAGGAGCCACAATGTGTACCAGCAAACGGCCTGCCTGGGCAGCCCCATAAGGTCTCACTGCTGATGTCTGTCCTGAGGGACCCTTTAGCTGGTGCTCAAATCGGAGTGCCTGGCAGCTGAATCTAGAGTCATTTTAATTTCTCCCAATGCCCTGATGTAACGTTATTCTGGGGCCTTGCAGAAAATGTAAATGGCAAACCCACTGGAGCACTGCTGCTGTCACCAAGTAAGCCCACTGACATAGGAAAGGGCCAACCAGAAAGCACTTTGCTAAGAGCCCCCTCACACCCGGATCTGGCCCTATCAGTGGCTGCACAGTTTTCATTCTCCATCTTTGCCCTGGTCAAGATTTCTCTCCCACCTGCCTCCACTAAATTCCTGAAGATGTAATGGAGCTCCATGAGAAAGCCCTGCAAGCCTGAGGCATTTTTCTATACTCCAGTGCCAATGCATTAGATATCTGGTATGGAGGAAAGGGAGAAGAAGTTAGGCAATGCCAGGTTTGCACTGAGAGAGCTGTCAAATTAATTGGAACTAGAGCTGAGCCAAATGTTCTCAGAGGAAGTTTGTTTGTTTTTTTATGAGAAAATTTCTGTTTTGTTTTTCTCTCTACCCCTCCTCAGAAAAAGGCCACTTTAAAAGTATTTATCTCTCTCTCTCTCTCTCTCTCTCTCTCTCTCTCTCTCTGTGTGTGTGTGTGTGTGTGTGTGTGTTTCCCCACCACACACACACATATGCACAGCCTTAGAATAACAATAGGTCCAGGGCACTGTGGGAACATTTGCTGGGGGTTTACAAAATGGTGGCCAGGTTGCCAACACCATTGTCGCTACTGTCTCTCGCAACAGCAGGCAGGCAGGCAGGAAGTTATAGTAGGAAAAGAAAGCTGGGCAGCTACCACTGCTAATTAGAGTGGCCAGTTATGCATTGATGATTTACATGCATGGATGCAAATTTAGAAATAATTACTATTATTTAAAAAGAAACACAACAGACAGTATGCCACTCTGCCACTTCCTTGCAGAGAAGCTGACTGGACTGGCAGCAGCTGAATCTTACCTCTCTCATAGCACTAGAACTCGGGCAGAATTCAGGACAGACAAAAGAAAGTATTTCTTCACGCAGTGCATACTTAAATGATGGAATTTGCTCCCGCAAGAGGCAGTGATGTCCACCACCTTGGATGCCTTTAAAACAGGACTAGACGTTTCTTGCCCATTTAGCACAGTTGGTTAGAGCATGGTGCTGATGATGCCAATACCACAGGTTCGATCCCCGTATGGGATAGTTGCATATTCTATCATTGCAAGGGGTTGAACTAGACTGTCCTCAGGGTCCCCTTCCAACTCTACAATTTTATGATTCTATGAAATTCATGGAGGATGGCAGTACTCTGCCTCCACTGTCAGAGTGAGTATCAAGATTTCTTTATTGTCATTGTACAAGTACAATGAAATTGGATTTAAGAAAAATAAAATAATAATTTTAAAATTAAAGAGTATGCTTCTATGAGTACCAGTTGCTGAGAATTATAAGTAGAGAAAGAGAACTGTTATGTTCAGGTCCTTCTTGTATGCTTCCTATCCCGTGAGAATAGGATGCCTGACTAGATGGGCCATTGGCCTGATCCAGCCAATTTTTTATTTTCTTTCAATCCTAGCAGCATGATGCTGTCCTTCAGCACATCTGAGGACAGCAGAGTAGCTTAGAAGGCATGGGGCTGTGTGGCACATACATCTGCCCTCCCGCAGGTTACCACCACTCCCCACACCCTTCAGCATCTGCTGTCTAAGGCAGCCGCCTTGCTTTGCCTAATAGCAGGGCTGGCCCTAGGAGAATCTAATTTTCGGAGGAAGTACTTAATGCTCTTCTTGCCCACCAATTCCCCCCTTCCAACGTCCCCTAGGAAAACAACCTAGGAGGGAAACAAGACTGGGGTTGGAGGGAAGGATCCATGGCATTTCTCCACTGCGAATCTGCCTCCTGACTTGTGCATTTTCTTGGCAAAAGCAGGTCTGGAAGCATACTTAGAATAACTGTTGTACCATGTTCGCTTGCTGAAAGAAAGGGGGGGCATGAAGCTCTTGGTATATATGTAACACCTCCTACACCCATTTCTATTCCAAGCCCTGTTTTAACAAGGCTATTTCAAAACAATCTGCCCATTTTGCCAAGATGCATGAAGGCGGGGAGTGGGGAGACTACTTCCAACTGCTTTAAAAATATAAAATGTTATATGATACTTAAAGCTATGTCTGTGTTGCAAAAACCCACAGAAGACTAATTCTTCCACCTCACAAGCGGGTAACATAGAAGTGTGAAGGGCAAGTCGTAGGGGCAAGCCTCTGAATGAAACCTTTATGAAGTCCCTGATCCAAATCTGGGTGACAGACATTCAGTGGATTGAACCCACATAGTCAAAGCTCCTTCTGTCTGGAGGAAGCTGGAAGAAGGCTGAGGGAGAAGCAGGGAGAACTTAATTGCTCTTCAATAATTATAGATCTATATCTGGGGGAACCCTATGTTCGCACAAAAGCTCATCCAGGGATTTGGGAGAGTTCCTCAGTGAGATGATAACACACAGCAGATACAACTTTCCTGAAAACCATTACCAATATTCCTCCCCTGCAATGTACAACTGCAGGAGGTTATTGGGCTCATGGATTGCTTTTCTCCAGATAAATCATGACCTGTAACCAAGGTCTGTTCTTGGTTTTCATCCCACGGTTTGTCTGGGGAAGACAAAGCACGAGTTTGAATTCAGACAACAATGCTAATCCAAACCATGGTTTAGCTCACAGCAGTGTGGCAGCAGCAAGACCAGAGGAACAGGAAAAAAGTTAATCAGAGTGTTTAGCATTATGGGTAAATGATGTCAGTGAGAGCCACCAAGCTTTGCAACTGCCTCTCCTAAGAGTATGTCCTCGCCAGAATATGCCTACATAATCCTCTGCAGCACAGAACACCAGGGGTTCTGGAGCAGATACGTAAAACAGACCCACAGGCAGAAACCTTGCGATGAGGAAACCTAAGGTAACAGCAGTTCAGGAAGGGAGAATCAATGCTGAGCAACTGGAACCTAAATATTGGCATTGTTCGCACTTCACATTAAACCATGGTTTGGCATTATAGGGAGGAGCACAGAAAAGCCTTACGCTTGCATGATTCCCACCCCCACCCCGCTCTTCCAGTCCAACCACAAGGAGATTGGAAGCTTCCATTTTTTAAAATTAGCTACAGGGAAGCTTTAACATCTGATCCATGAGATTTTTGAAATATTAAGCAATATACGAATGTTTTTAAACAAACAAACTGTGGTCAATCTCAACTATGGTTTGTGGAAACAAGGCACATTCTTATTTCTGGTATGGTATCTTTGTAAACCACTTAGGAATAACTGTTTCTTCACAGTAGGGCTGTAGCTCAGTGGCACAGCATCCTGCTTTACACGCAGGAGTCCCCGGGTTCAATTCCCATCGTCTCCAGGCAGGGCTGGAAACCCTGGAGAGCTGCTGCCAGCCAGTGCAAACAAAACTGAGCTAGATTGACTTGTAGTCTCACTCAGTGTTAGAAACTTAAGATATATGAGCTAATCACCGAATGGCACCTTAAACTGAGGTTACAGTCACCACAACAGAATGTCTAGGCATCTTTTCTTTGCAGTGAAATTTATGATGATGATGATTTCCATTTCTATACCACTTTATATTTTAAATAAGAAAATATCAAATGCAGTGACTAAGCTCTTCTTCTTACCTGCTTAAGAAAGCTGGAGGGGCCAGCCAGGTAGAGATGTCAGTTGCCAACCTGGCATCCAGAGATCTCCATGTGGTTGCAATTGGACCCGTGCCAGTTGCAAACCGTGCCTGGGGGATTGCTATCACTGGTCTGACTCACTATAAGCCGGTCCCCCATTTCCCAGCCTTGTTCTCCACCTGCTTCGAGTGCTTTTGCCTAACTGTAATGTGTGCTTGAAAAGTGGTCGCCCCTCTTGCTTGTCTAGATGGAAGTTGGAGAGGGGCGTATGCCACCCACTTCTGCAATAGGTCTTGGAATGCCAGCAGTGGGGCAGAGGCAAAGAAGAGGGACATAGGAAGTTGTCTTATTCCAAGCCAGACTGCGCCACTGGCATTTAAAAGATGGAACAGAAGCCCTTCATCAGAAGCCTGAGACTGCTATTCTGTGTGCACTTACCTGGGAGTAGGAACCGCCAAATATGATGGGACTTATTCCCAAGTCAATATACATAAGCTTTGCACCGTTAACTCACCCTAAATCAGAGCACTCCAGTCTAAGCACTTAGCAGATCAAGTATCTCTTATTTGTTCTCCCAGCAGCGGCAGACTATAACTCATCTATGCCAGCTACTTTCTTCAGATGTTGCAGCCACACACTTGAGAGCAGAGCAGTCCCCCCCTCCCACCTCTCAAAATGAGGTTAGATGCATACCTAGGAAATTTTAGCAAAGGGCCCCTGTTGGAGACACTGAGGAATGTTTTAAGCTTTGCTTGAGAAGCCTTGCAGGAAACCTCAGGAGACTATTGAGTTCTGAACAACCAAAGGACAAATTCACACGGAATTCTATTTTAAAGAAATACAATTGTCTGGTGAAAAAGGAATCCAAAAGAAAAGAAAAGACTCTCTCACCAAATGGCGTCTGATGAAATAATAATTATTTTTTAAAGCAGGGAAAGATATATTTCTTTTTTCTTCCTTTTTTTTTTGTTATGAAAGATTTGAACAACAGTTCTTCCAGATGGCTTCAGTAAAAGCCTATTAGTTTAGGTAGATAGTGTCATTTTACTTTTGGGGGGGGGACGGACAAACCACCAAACTCTCCTGCCCGGATTCCAGACAGGAATTCATATTTCATGCGGGGCCAATTCCATCTCCGAAGCAAATCCACTTACTGTACAGAGCCACCCTCTGAGAGGCAAATACCAAAGCTGAGCTCTGCAAGCGAACCATAAAGATTCGCTTCAGAAAAGTCTTCTTTGCTGCCAGGTCCTAATCACCATCCTCAAGGCAGCTTATTCCCCTGGCTTTTGCAAGATTTCATTCTTAGAGGTTTGGCGATTCCAGTGTGAGATGCCGGCAAGGTTTTACGGAGGGTAATTTATTGTGCCGCTTTTAACCACTGGGTTTATGGGACAAAAGTCCCATTGACTCCAGCAATATGGAGCCATGCCTTTCCTGTCTGCCTTCTCGGCACTAAAACCACTAGACTTTTTCTGGTAAGCAAGGCCCCTATAGAACATGCTTCTGCCTCTTACATAGGAGCTCTTTCTGTGCTGCCATTATACATGCAATGGTTCTCTTCCAGGAACAAGTTTGCCCAATTACAGAGAATTCTTTTATAGGTCCTAACCTCGTCAAAATGTTTCAGGTCTGCAACATTTATAGCCTTGGACACTGCACACTGACTTGTAAGGAAATCCCACTGCGTTCAAGTGTAAATAGCAACACTCCATTACTTGATTGATTGGTTATTAATAAGCAATTTTTACAGGGAGTGAGCCTATTAACAGGAATAATACGATTTTAAATATAAGTACATACAAAAATCACAGGGGCTAGGTATCGTCTTAGAAGGTGCAACCCTTTGTCCCCCCCCCCACAAAACAGAATGCAACTGAGTACCCTCTTTTCAGAACTGTTTATACATATGCAAATGTATGCAGATTTATTGATCCAACTCCAGAGGTTAAGGTAAAGGGAACACTGACCAGTCATTACCGACTCTGGGGTTGCGGTGCTCATCTTGCTTTATTGGCTGAGGGAGCCGGCATACAGCTTCCGGGTCATGTGGCCAGCATGGCTAAGCCGCTTCTGGCAAACCAGAGCAGCGCATGAAAATGCCGTTTACCTTCCCGCCAGAGCGGTACCTATTTATCTACTTGTACTTTGATGTGCTTTCGATCTGCTAGGTTGGCAGGAGCAGGGACTGAGCAACGGGAACTCACCCCATCACGGGGATTTGAACCGCCGACCTTCTGATCGGCAAGCCCTAGGCTCTGTGGTTTAACCCACAGCGCCACCTGCATCCCTAATCCAGAGGTTAGTTGTGCTTAAATCCCATTGCAATAAACTGATTTGCAATTGTAAAAGTTCTGTCCCATCAATTCCAATGGGTCTTAAACACAATTAACTTACCCTGGGTTTGGGTTGCTGCAATAATTGATTAGTTAAGCCCCACATTATGAACTGGCAGTGCCCCCACCCACTAGGAGCCGCCTGCGCAGGGGCGTCTTTCCCACTCTTCGGCTAGTGTGCGTGCGCACCCCGCCCGGGAGACGGGCGCGATCCCCGGCGGCCGCCCCTCCTCTCTGTCGCTGCTGCCCGGCCGGAGGGAAAGGTGGCTGTGGGGGGCGCCAGAGGGATCATTGCACCAGGGCGCTAGATAGGGTTAAGACGGCCCTGCTTGGCTGATGCCACAGCTAAAGATCCCACTGTATATGCTACACAGGAAATAAATAGTGTAGGGCACACGGCCCCCTACCAACACCAGCTTTGGTCACAATGCTACACATAAGAACAAGAAACTGCGGTGACATATGAGCCGGATGCAGCAAACAATCCCCTACTCACAGCTGCTGAATTTATTTCGCCTGCTCACATACCTAGGCAGCAAATGACTGCCTGTGCAAACTTGCCTACCACGTGCATTGTACCTTGATTGCAGGTACAATTTCAGCCAATGCACAGCAGATGTAAAAGCTAAACAGTCAGGCATGGAAGAAGACATGATAGCCTTGGACAGATCTTGTTGTGCTCAGAGCACTGCAGTGAAGCATGTATCAGTCTTAACAGTCATGTGTGGGGCAACACTACAGAGTTAACAGCTGCAAAAAGCATTCAAGGTCCTAGACAAGTTCGGTTACCTTCAAGATTAAGAGCAGATTGCTAACCACTACTGTAAGCAGCTCTAGAATAATCAGGACCATACTAAGAAGTAGGTACCATTTCTTACTTAAACTCCAACAAGAAGATGTTAAGAAATTCCTCACCAGCACCACTGGGCCTGGGGTGATGAGGAAAACTTTCCAGACTGCAAAAGGAAAAATGGCTGGAGAAAATGAAGGTGGCTCAAAAATCTTAATGCTTTTTTATACAGTTACCGTTTCTGTGGGAAAGTTTGTACATTGCATGTGCACCACCGTGTGCAATGGACAGGTATGCATTTATTTATTTTACAGAAGGTGTGTGTGCATTCATGGCATGTGATGGTGCACACATTTCCTATTCAGGCATCATACCTGTGCAATTAAATCACCATGCATGAAGCATCCCTGAGCCAAGCACCTGCATTTCCAAATTTACCCCCAACAACCCTTGGGATGTCGCTTGAAGATCTGAAATGTCCAAGGCCAGAGGGAGCTTAGAAGAAGTGAAGGGAAGTCTGTGCTCTGTAAGGAGCCACAGTTCTTAGGAACCAATCCCCTGGTGCTGTGTGAGGAACAGGAGTGGTCAAAGGGAGCTTTATTTATTGGCAGGATCTCTATGCTTTATCGCAAGGCTGTAGCCGAGCGATGTATGCACATGCTTTGCATATAAAAAGTCCCAGGTTCAGTTTCTGGCATCTCCAGGTAGATTTAGAAAAGCCTTAAAGTACAACATACTAGGCTAGATGGACCAGCGAACTGACCCCATTCTTATTCAGAGCAGTGAGCAGCATACCTGGCTCTAGGCTTCCTCCTCTGAGCAGATCATAGCATAGCATTGGAAGGGACCACAAGGGTCATCTAGTCCAACCCCCTGCAATGCAGGAATCTTTTGCCCAATGTCAGACTCAAACCCACGATCCTAAGATTAAGAGTCTCACATGAATTAGTAGATAGGTGAGAATAGGGAGTGAGAGGATGGCATAATAAGAAGGCAGCAGGCTCTTCTATCCCAATACTGCCACCCATTTCCTGGCAAACAATGCCCTATACAAAAACGCAGAATGGAGCTACAGATTTCGGTATTATAAATATTTATTAAATTGAATTTCTGCACTGCCCTTCGTCCAAAGATCACAGGGAGGTTTACAATATAAAAACACGAAAAGGGATGCCATAATAACAAACAAAAACCATACCCCCCCACACACGCTGCTATCATTATTATTATTATTATTATTATTATTATTATTATTTATAAAAGGATATGAAAGGCAGGAACTCATTACAAGAACTCTGCAATTATGATCTTCTACCTGAGAAGATGGGATAGATTTTATGAACAGAGGTGCAGAAATTTCCCCAAAAGATAAACAAAAAAAATCTGAGGAGCAACTGGGCTGAAGCTGCATGGAATTGGATAGAGAAGGAGAGACCTGCTCAGAAAAGGTGTGCAATCTCTTTTTATGGAGGTTTAAAAGGCTTGGGTGTTTATCTATATCCCATCATGGTATTTAAGTCAAGGAAAAGTAGAATGCCTGGGGGAGGGGGAAGAGACGATCCCTCGTGTTCTTTCCAAAAACTTCTCTGTCTGTCTGTTTGTCTGTCTGACACACACCCCTCTTCCTACGCATTAACATGACCTTGGGCCAGTCACCATCTCTCAGCCTAACCTACCTCACAGGGTTGTTATGAGGATAAAATGGGGGAGAAGAACCATGCACACCTCCTTGAGCTCCTTGGGAGAAAAGGTGGCGTAGAAATACAATTAATAAAATAAAGAATACGTGGAAACCCCGCATGGCTTCCGGACCCCCACCTTGGAGCACACATGCATCTCCCCGTTCCCTCCAGTCTTCCAGCTGCACTTGATCACAAGGTCGGCAGTTCGAACCCAGCTTCTGCCAACCTAGAAGTTTGAAAGCACACCAGTGCAAGTAGATAAATAGGTACCACTGCGGCGGGAAGGTAAACGGCGTTTCCGTTGCGCCAGAAGCGGTTTGGTCATGCTGGCCACATGGCCCAGAAAGCTGTCTGTGGACAAACTCTGGCCTGAAAAGCGAGATGAGCGCAGCACCCCATAGTCGCCTTTGACTGGACTTAACCGTCCAGGGGTCCTTTACCTTTTACCTACTGCTATATGCAACAAGCAGAGGAGATGCTCGAGCTTGGCTTTGCCTTTTGCCAGGGGAGTGGCGGGAAAACAGTTTCTCGGGGGATGAGGGAGGAAAAACTTTCAGGGTTGAGGGGGGACTCGTTTCTTCACCGCCCTCCCCCCTGCGCCCCGTTATCAGCAGGATACCCAGCCTGCCCGCTTGCCCGTGGGGTCATGAATCCTGGTGCCATGCGCTCCCTCAGCCCCGCGCTCTCTCGCCCTCAGGTGCCCGGCTCTCCCCGGAGCCCCTCACTCACCTCGGCCGTCTGGAAGGCGAAGAGGCGCAGCCACGCGACGCCGAGGAGAGCGGCAGCCGGACGACGCCTCCCTGGTCCTGGTGCAGGTAAAGGCGGCGGGGCGGGGCGGGGCGCAGAGAAGGGAGGCCGCTGCTTGGCGGTGCCGGTTGCGCTCTGGCCGCTTGCTCGGGACTGAGAGGAGGCAGAGCGGCGGGCGCCGCATTTAACCGGGGCGGCGTGGGGAGCGGCTGGGGGCCGAGCCCTCCCCCTGGAGGCTGCAGAGAGTGGGGCTGCAGCCCCATGGCGAGTGGCGGGGCTGCGCGGGCCCGGCCCCACCCACGCCCCCGCCGCCTGGCAACGCGCAGGGTGGGTGGGTGGGTGGCGCCGTCTCCTTCCCGCCCCTCTCCCACGAAGATCTTCGGGGTGGGGGTGGGCGTGTTCCCCGAGGCTGTCTCGCAAGGTCAAGGAAGGCGGGAGAGACAGGAGCCCGAGTCTCCAAGGAAGAGACTGGTCAAGTCAGGCTGACAGTTCATAGAATCGTAGAGCTGGAAGGGACCCCCAGGGGTCATCTAGTCCAACCCCCTGCGACGGAGGAATCTCAGCTAAAGCATGCATGACAGATGCCTATCCAACCTCTGCTTGGAAACCTCCGAGGAAGGAGAGTCTACCACCTTCCCGTGGAGTTGGTTGGTTCCCCTGTCCAACAGCTCTTAGCTGTCAGAAATTTCTTCCTGGTGTTTAATTGGAATCTCTTTTCCTGTAGCTTAAAGCCAGTGGTTTGAGTCTTACCCTCCAGAGCAGGGGAAAACAAGCTTGCTCCACCTTCCACGTGACAGCCTTTTAGATATTCGAAGATCATTCAAAGGAACGGGAGTTTATAACTACCGGTATTATTATTTATTAAAAATTTGCATGCCGCGCTTCATCGGTGCCCAGCATAAAAACAACAAGATAAAAACGCAAAATACATAAGAAAAGTAAGAAAAGAAAACAGTAACCCCCGACCCCTCTCAGAAACACATTTAAAAGTTTGGCATGTAAAGGGAAATGCATGTTTTCACACATGTTCTCTGCCTGGGGCAGTCAACCTGGGGCCCTCTAGATAAGGTGGACTACAACTCCCATTCCCGTTGGCCAGTAGTTAGGTTGTCTGGGGCTGATGGGAGCTGGCATCTAATAACAACCAGAGGATGCGGTGTTGGTTATCTCTGGTTTCTGATCTCCCCAACCACATGTCCTCCAGATTTCTAGCTCCCATCATCCCTCACCATTGGGATGTGCTGACAGAGGTAGAGGGCATCAGGTTGAGAAAGGCTTAAAGCAGGCATCACTATCCTAGCTCCCATCACCAGATACTTGTTTCATCCCACACACCCCATTTTGCAAATTTGATGGATAGAACATGGGACCTATCCCTGTCATAGAATATCTTAAATGTGCATCCATGGATCTCATCGCCATCACTCTGACACAGGAAGTTTGTTGAATGGGCACTGACATTCTACATTTCCCCATTTTTTAAAAAAGCAACAGTAGGGACCCCTTCCTGCAACACAGACATAACAGCATGACAAACACCGGAACTGCCTGCCCCTAAATTCGACCCTCACACCACCATAGTCTCTGTTGTTAATATCCTTATTGTTGTTGTTATGTGTGGATTTATATTCCACTTGATACCAATATGGTTTCTAAGCGGTTTACAGTTGCACAGCATTGTTAAAATACAGAATAATTAATATTGCCCCCTGAAATACTCCTGAATATATGGGGAAATAATATCTGGAATACAGCAATGTCTCAGCATCTCATCAGACACAGCAGGGTGATTAAAGACAAAGCAAAAAAAGATACCTTTCAAGAAACGTGGACCCCTCTCTTTAACTATGTTATTGACCAGAATCAAGATCTTGTTATAACCAACTGCTCAGTCTTCTGCGTGGATAGATGACGTTAAGTAATGTGTTTGAACGTAGAATGTGTAAGCCTAAAGTCTAAAGTCAATGGACAGAACAAACAGCATTAGATGTGCTGATGGTTCTTGTTTTCATATTTATCTGAAAAAGATTTTAAAAATGTTTTAAAAACAATTACACCATACACAATAAAATGATCCCATCCAAACATTAAAATATAAACACCCATTATTAAATCTACTGTAAAACAGCCCCATTAAAGCAGCTCAGCAGTTAAAATAGGACAAGAGGCTAAAGAGTTATTTGCTCAAGTCAAGGCTGATGTCAGAAAGAGTCGATGGGTGTTGTCAACATTGCAGCTCCTATTAAAGATTGGGGGTGCCTGCATATGATGCGATCAGGCATTAAGCTATCCGATCTGTATTGGTCTTTTAAAGATTTAGGGCCTTCTAGTACACCTTCTGTGCAAAGAATGTATGACCCACATTTGGCTCTGGGTGGCTTTAAGCTTCATCACTTAAATTGGGGTAAACAGGAGTAATCTAGTGTAGACGTGTGAAGGAAATCAGGCTCAGGACCTGCTGAAGTACATGTGACTCCTACAAATGTAAACAAGAATCTTGGCACAGATTAGACTTGTACTGTCCTGAGAGTGCTTGACTGGCCAGCACATGAACTGGACATTAATAGCATTTCATTGCTTTTTATGTTAGTGATGTGTTTAATTGCATGGAATTTCCTTGTCGGAACAGCAATCATGCCTCCATTTAATTTGTCTTGAGCGCTTCATGTTGCTGCCTGTCCAGAAGAGGGTGGTAAGGACAGCTGTGTTCAGGTGGAAATATCAATCATGAAACATGTCCATCAAATTCTGACTTTACATAATTGAAAAATTATTCACACGTTCTGAGGCTTTTTATCCGCAGTCCTCAATAGCCAGGGAGGGGTTTTGTTTTTCTCCTTTATTCCACTGTTGGTATGTGTTTGGAAACATGCTTTCTGTTTTGGTGCAGAGCTGGACCGGGGGGGGGGGGAGAGAGAGAGCCAGAGCTTAGCCAAGTGAGTAGAAACTGGCAAGGATGATACTTTCAGATGTCAAATAAACTACCAGGAGATAAGAAGAGTATCTGCTCTAAGGTAGTTGTCTCTTGGACTTGGTACAACCTGATTCTGATATGACCAGGCCTCACCTGGAGTTATCATGTACAGTTCTGGGCCCTGCAGTTTAGGAAGGATATTGACAAATGAAGAGGTTCAAAGGAGAGCAACAAAGATAGAAGAGGTGATAAAGAGGTGATACAATAGCCGCTTTCAAATATTTGAAGGACTGGCACGTAGATGATGGAGCAAAGTTGTTCTCTGGTGTTCTAGGGGGCAGGCCCTAGACCAATAGGTTCAATTTACAAGGTAAGGGATTTGAAGTAAACATGGACTGCCTTGGGAAGTGGCAGATTATCTTTCATTAGATGTTTTTAAGCAGAGATTGGATGACCAGCTATCAGGGATCTTATGAAAGGTAAAATACAAAACCGTGAACAACAATAGATAACAAACTACACTAGAGCAGTTATACCAAATATATATATATATATATAGATCTCTCCTCAGAGGCAAAAGCCTACTTATGTTTCAAAACGGTCAAAGTGCTGATATAAAGTGCAATATAAGGTAATAGAGATGGTTGTGCAAAGTTCCAACATAGAGTCTATCATTTCAGTGTGAAATATGATTGATCCAAGTCCATCAACCGTGTAGGTATGTCTTCCAACGGGTGGCCAGCTTCGAATACTCCCGTTTCACACGCTGTTTCCTCAAGGAATGGACTTATCTTGGATAACAACAGTACATACCATCAACTTTACAAGAATATGAATATACATACAAACTTATAAAAGATACATACAAACTTATAGAAGATTTACGTACTCACCATCCACACAGGACTAGTAAATTCAGCTTAGCTAAGATGTTTCTAAGAGACTCAAAAGGTCATCATTCCAATAGGGCTAATCCAAACTCTACTGACTCTCCCAGTTAAGTACTTGCAGCCAGGGTAACATTTAAACATTTAAAGGAACGGATCTCTAATACACTCGATACAGAGATTTAAGGGTATAGAAACATTTACAATGGACTGCCTTGGGAAGATTATCTTTCATTAGATGTTTTTAAGCAGAGATTGGATGACCAGCTATCAGGGATCTTATAGCAGCAGCTTCCCTGCAATGGCAGAGGGTTAGACTAGAGAACCTTTTGAGTTACCTTCCGTCTCTACAGTTCTATAGTTAAAATTAGCCGTTTGCGAATACCCTTTAATACTGATAGTGATCATGGCTTGCAGCTGCAGGAAATCCCCACTCGTGTGTTAATTATCAGTTGGCATACCATTCACATGGGACCATAGGGAAGAAAAATGGTGGAGCTGCGCATTTTGATCAAAAGTGGCTGTTCCACATTAAGTTACACGATGAACTAATAAATAGGTCACCAGATTGATCAATAGATGTATAGATAAATATTGCATAACATCATGTGAATTATAGATCCATGAAAAGGACCAAATGGTTCTGAACCCTATGTAGCCACTGGCCAAGATTCTGTGACATCATGGAATATTCATGGCTGAAAAACAATCGCCTCATCAGGAAGCTAGCCTTACATTTTAACACTTGCTGGATCCAGGGGTTAGAAGGGTCTCTACATGCAGCCTACTGCTCCAAACTCATAACATTATGTTCCCTAGCACTGCTTTGCAGAGCCATCTGAATCCTGGATGGGAGCTCAAGCACTGGAAGAAAAGTGCTTTAGAGACAGTAACGCTCCATCCCAGCTAACAGCGCAACACATTGGTGCAGACATGACCAAGTAATAATATGACACAGTACTCAAAGCCTTGTATGGATTCGCTATAATCAATGTCAGAAGGAACGAATAATTCCCTGTAATCCTAAACATATACCATGTGCCAGAAAGCCATTGCCCACGGACTTTGACGAATGTAAATTTAAACCAGATGATGGATGTTGGGTGGTCTCCAGTAGATTTGAAATCTGAAGATGGAACATGGAAATAATTCAGCCAACAAAAATTTTAAGAACAATAGACCGTTGTAGTGTAAGAACAGGGTAGATGTGGTACACTGGGTTGAGCATGCCAAGTGACTGGGCTTCCAAACTGCATTTCACAAGGTGAAACAAAGAGCGGAAAGAGACAAGAGTTTTTCAGTGAGGCAAAGGTGGTGTGATAGAAGCGCAAGGAATATAGGAAGCTTCCTTCTACTGAGTCAGACCCATGGTTCATCTAGCCTAGTATAGGCTGGCAGTGACTCTCAAAGCTTTCAAGCATGAATTTTTCCCAGCCCGACCTGGAGATGCTGGGGATTGAACCTGGGACCTTCTGCATGCAAAGCAGATGCTCTACCAATGAGCTATGCCTCTTCCACTAATACAGCCTTCCCTATCCCTGTCTTATATAATCAACACTGCTTTCACTGTGATTATTTTACAGACCTTTAAGCCAGGGAGAAGGAACCTGTGGCCCTCCAGATGTGGGTGGACTACAGTTCCCACCATTCCTGACCATTGATGGGAGCTGATGGGAATTGAACAACATCTGGAGGGCCAGTTTCACCATCCCTGATTTAAGCTTTGATGTAATTGTCAGTTTGTAGCTTTTACATTTAATTTCCCTCTAACCTTACTGTTTACAATGTACACACACAGAGCTCTGTGTGTGTGTGTGTGTGTGTGTGCGCGCGCGCGCACACGCGCATCTCTACACCTGTCATCTTAGGATAACACTTTATGCTACTCTTGTACACAAAAACCTATTCCACAATAAATTTGCTCATCTCTAAGACACTTTGTTTGCATAAAGCACAGGCTGTTTCTGAATTCAATTCAGGTGTCACAGAGTTCTAGGAATGCAGCAAAGAGATAGAGCTAGGATCAAAGCTGTCATTACAGGAGCTGAGATGCTGGGTAATTTGCAAAACATACCAAAAAGAGTTCAGTCAATTTCTGTGTCCTTGCATAATTACCCAGCTGCTGGCCGTTTAGGCTTCTAAGCCCTCTCAGATCAAAGTGCATGCTTATGAGTGTTTACTTGGAAGCAAGTTCCATTGTGTTCAGCAAGGTTTTCTCCCAGGTAAGCATACACAGGATTGCAGTCTTGTTGCAGGCTTTCTTTTCCCTCCATCCATCAGTGAACACACATGCATAAAATAGACAGGCAAAAGAAATTTCAGTGTACCAGAGTGATCTGCAACATGAAGTGTTTTTCCACCACCAGGTGGAATATATCAGCAGAAATGTGATCGATGTTGAGTTTTTTCATAACCTGCTACCCTCAAATATACCAACCACACCACACCACGGCTGTCAGTTTTAAAATGTCATACCTGGGTAAAGGCAACAATTTTGCACAAGTACATGGCATTTTCTTGGAAGGTATGTTGTGCTTTTGCAGTAAATCTCCTGGTATGGATTGTCCAGGATTCGAAAGGCTTCAACTTCAAGGAGTAGAGAATTGCCAGCATGTTGTCAGTCCAGTTTATGTGAGGGCAAGCGTCATTGTCAGCTTTGCTTGGGATAAAGCCTCACACTGGCCCAAAGGACAGAAGTGGTTTATGAGGAAGTTAGAGGACTGGAAGTAGGTCACAGGAGATAGGACAGATAAGGAGAAAGAAGCCCAGAGGAAAAGATGGCTGAGAAGAGGAGTAGAAAACAGACAAGGAACCTGGAACCTGGGGAAAGGGCAGAGGAGACAGGGGACTGAGCAAAAAGAGAACAATGAGAGGAGATAACCAGCCAGTTGGCTGAAGCTTTTGGGAGGCTTAATAACATTGTTGGATGTTGCAAAGAACTGTGTTCTTTCCTGTTGGATTTATGTTTCCTTAACAAAGCACATCCTTGGTAGATGAGCCATCTTAAAGGGATTCACATTTAATAGAGTACAATTCAGCTATTCTTCTATTTTTGCCAAGATACGTTATTCAACATGCAACAGGAGGTTTATATAACCACGTCTGGAATTTAAGGGCTGAATCAAAGAAATAATTTCTCCTGGGCCTTTTGACACTATAATAAATTATTGTGGTATACCCACCTTGTTATTTCACACCATGAAAGTATACCTAGAGAAAGAGAGACAGGTATGTTGCTGAACGGTACAATATCACAGGCCAGTGGAGGAATCCAGTAATCAATGTGATACATGAGGCTGCTGATCATGTGCTCTGGCTTTTCAAACGATACACCTGAGCTCCCTTTACTTATACCTGTGGTTCTACTCTGCTGCCTCCAATGTAGATCCGATCCAGAGCGAGCTGACCCTCTCCGAAATGGAGTGCGCAGGTACCTTCAGCTCCCATCTGACCAGACTGTGCTGATAGTCCATGCAAAAGTTGCTCAGAAATCGTATGGCAGTGAAAAGAGGTAGGAAATCACCTTGAACTTCCTGTTAAAATCAGAATTTTCATGGGGCTCTCCACAGTAGAGAGACTAAACAGGTGGCATGTCTGTATGTATGTGCTCTACATGAAATGAATTGTGGGTCTCATTGTGTTCCAGTAGTTTTTCAAGCACACCCAGCTCTGCTTCTGAGGTATCCGATTCCCTTTCTTAGGTCACATCCACACTATAACATATAAGGCAGCGGTGGCCAAACTTGGCCCTCCAGCTGTTTTGGGACTACAGTTCCCATCATCCCTGACTACTGGTCCTGTTAGCTAGGGATGATGGGAGTTGTAGTCCAAAAACAGCTGGAGGTGCCAAGTTTGGCCACCACTGATATAAGGCATGTGGCTTCTCCCAGAGAATCCTGAAAGTGATAGTTTACCTCCTCATGGAGCTACAATTCCCATCACCTATAACAAACTATAGTTCACAGGATTCTTTGGTGGAATCACCATTTCCAGGAAATGCATAGAGCCAGAATTCCCTCATGTTGCCAATGTATACCTTTTGCGGTAGATTCCCCCACTTGTGTTCTTGCCTAACACTTATTACACTGTGTTGCTGAATCCTGAATTGTTTCCACTAGCAATGGAGGATAAATTATTGTTTTATATGACCTTTCATACACATCTGAAGGCAGCCCTGTTTCAGGAACCTTTTAATGTTTGATGTTTTGTTTTGTTCCTTTATATTTTGTTGGAAACCACCCAGAGTGGCTGGGGTAACCCAGTCAGATAGGTGGAGTACAAGAAATAAACCACCATTATTATAAATTATTGCTATTATTGCTATTATTACTTTGTTTTGAATTTTAATGCAAAACTCCCTAATTTGTACCTCCAGTAACAATACATGAACTGAAACACAGCTATCCTTCAAAAGAACTTGTTGGGCTAAAGTCTAAATGAGTCAGATTGGACCCCCGTTCTGTAATTAACCTCCTCAAAAAATACTGTTATGGCATGGGAGTATAAAACCACCCATTCTGGTGTGTTTTATTACCAACATTTTTACGCACTACCAATGCAGCATGAATCGTAGCCATTCACGTGAGTTTAAAGACAGCGGAAACCCAAATAAAACACAGGAAAACACGTTTCCAAACCTTTGGACCTCAATTTATTTGTGTTGGTCTAAGGATCTCGCTGTGAATGTAAACTCTGTTCTCAACCTGTGAAACTTCCACATTCCAGGCTGAGACAGTCACAGCGACAAGTCCTCCCTCTGCTCAAGGAGAAGTGAAGAAACGAGAGCTTTCCCCTCTATATAATCGCCACCATCTCCCACAGCAGCGGGGCATGTTGAGCTTGCTGTGCTTCTGATAGATGCGGCTGCCCCATGTTGATATCTGGAGCCCAGATCGTAACACGAGACCCCTGTGCCTGTTCAGCACTATGGAAAGAAATTTGGTAAAAACATGAACAATGAGAACAAATCTGTATGTTGGGAACAATTAAAAACAATTCCATGTACAAAGTAATGACCTGCCCAAGGTTATCCTGCGAATGTTGTGGCTCAGCAGGAATCGGAACATGTGTGTCCCAGATTGAACCATGATAGCTTAGTCACTTACCCATGCCACCGCTCTTTAATAGTGGGGATCCTTTAGTCATACAGAAGGTTGTAATAGGAATTCTGTGTGTATATTGTACACAAATCCTTTTACAATATACATAGTAATGCTATCTTGGTATTAAATCTTATATAAATTAATAAGGGGAAAAAAGATTTCTGAAAAGTTTTATTTTTAGGTGCCCCTTCATATTTTCTTTTCTTTTCTTTTCTTTTCTTTTCTTTTCTTTTCTTTTCTTTTCTTTATTGATTTGGTTTTTCAAATTAACATTTTAGAGCTATATCAAACATAAATCACAAAAACAAGATTCCAAGGAATCTCCTGGACTTCCATCCACCCCTTTGCGGGTCCTATTATTAATAATTTCCTCCTGCATCTTTTAAGATGATCCAAATCTTTTACATCTCCATTGCGTCAAGAATTCACCCTTAAACTGCAAGTGATATTCCAATCCTACTAACGATTTTACCTGTTTACCTGTTTAAACATCCCCTTCATATTTTCTAACCTTGTGGATGTACTTAGGAAAGGAATCAATATATGGCCCTCTTTGTTTGCTTTTTGTTGTTGTCCTTATCTCACCCCTGCCCCATTTTGTTGCTTAAAAAAAATTATTTCCACACTCGCCATTTTTTTTCTGCGTGTTGCCTTGTACAAGCCTTCATTGTATCTTTTTATAAAATAATGGTGATGTATTTTGTATCACAATTCTCAAGGGGGAGGGAAACCACAACTCTTGTCAGAGAAGTGTTCTTAGCTTAAACATTTTCGCTACTGACAAAATACTTTTTCTTTTCTTCTCAGGTTTTTCTGCCCCCCGCCTTGCGTTTACCTGACTGGACCAGGCTGGAAGTTGAAGAAGGAAGACATGAAAGGTATTGCCAGCTGGCACATGTCATCTGAAGTCTTCTCCGTTGTTGCCATTAATTCTTCTCTGAGTGATAATGGACTTGGGGGACACTTTGGCTGCCCAACCCCAAATGTTTCTTATATCACTGTATTTCTATTTAAATTATAGTAATTATTTCTAAGTTTGCCTCTATACATAAAAGCATGGGTAGGCAAGCTAAGGCCCGGGGGCCGGATCCGGCCCAATCGCATTCTAAATTCGGCCCATGGACGGTCCGGGAATCAGCGTGTTTTTACATGAGTAGAATGCGTCCTTTTATTTAAAATGCATCTCTGGGTTATTAGTGGGTCCTGCCTGGTGTTTTTACATGAATAGGATGTGTGCTTTTATTTAAAATGCATCTCTGGGTTATTTGTGGGGCATAGGAATTGGTTCATTATTTTTTTCAAAATATAGTCCGGCTCTCCACAAGGTCTGAAAAAGTTTGCTGAGCCCTGCATAAAAGTCACCATCAAGGGCAAATTGTTGTTCTCTTTTTTGGTGATGTAGCTCCTCCCTTTTTTTGCCATTGAATGAATAAGTGCCTACTTTAGAATCAGGAGGTGCCCAGTTTGGATCTCACCTCTGCCCTGAACTCACTAGGTCTCCTTAGGCAAGCTCAGCCCCAGTTGCTTCCATCTGCAATAGGGTGTGTGCGTGTGATAATATTTACTCAACTCACAGGGCTCTTGCAAAGATTGCAGCTAGATAATGCACATAGGGCACTTTGAATGTTGAAAAGCACTATATGCTCAATGCCACCCATTCTCAACTGAGCCACCACTATGTTCTCACGCCACGCAACTATGTTTTTCATCTGGAGCCATGCAGAGTCCCTGTTGATACCTCCTTTCTTAGCCCAAGGGCGTCCCTGCTCCTTTTGATCAGTCTTTGCCATAGGACACCGAGGGGAATCAACAGGACATGTGTCTACTTAGGTCAAAGTTTACCTTGGCTTTTGCTTCCTAGTAGACTTGACAGATTATTGACTGCAGTGGCTACAGAAAAGTCCACTACCACCCGACTATCAGCCTGTAAAAACACCACAAAATCTGGAGCAGTTGGGCTGCAGGTTGGGCTGCCAACTACAGGAAATGTGTCCAGACCACAGGGAGAGTTTTACAGCCTCGGGATTTGCTGACGCATCAAGGGGCAGAGGAAGGTGATCACACAAAGACCGGCATTAATTTGAAAGGGGAGATCTGGGTCTGCATTTGAGCATTATTTAGCTGTTAGTCCACTTTCCCTTCCTTCAAATTAGACCAGAGCAGTCCACACCTGCATGTATTTGGAATTTGTATATGTGAAGCAACTTCAGTCTTTCCTGTTCTTGCCTGCAGGCTTTCTCTTTTGCGTTCGAATCATAGAATTGTAATGCTTTCTAATTCTTGATTCGGTGATGTCGGCTAAGTATGAACAGGGCATGCACACAAATAGCTGTACGTGCATCTTGGTCGGGGGGGGGGGGGTTAATTAAAAAAAATCCCCAGGCAAGAAGTGTGCAAAGGCACCCAGTCAGGCAATTGTAAATGTGCTTGTGCAGTTTTCTGGGTTTGTGCAAATCAGAGGGATCAAAAGAAATACAGGTGAAACTCAAAAAATTAGAATATCGTGGAAAGGGTCATTTCTTTCAGTAATTCAACTTACTGTAAAAGGTGAAACTAATATATGAGATAGACTCATGACATGCCAACCGAGATATGTCAAGCCTTTATTTGTCATAATTGTGATTATTATGGCGTACAGCTGATGAGAACCCCAAATTAACAATTACAACTTTGGGGTTTTCATCAGCTGCACGCCATAATCATCACAATTATAACAAACAAAGGCTTGGCATATCTCACTTTGCATGTCATGAGTCTATCTCATATATTAAACTCCAGTAGCTAATGAAAACAATTGCTTACATAAATGGACTTTTCCACGATATTCTAATTTTTCGAGTTTCATCTGTATATATATATCCCTCTGCCCAGGAGCATACTGGAAATAGGCTGGTGCACAACCAGAAGAGAAATGAATGCATAGAAGGAGGAGCAGCAGAAAGTGACAATTGCGGCACCCACTCAAAGGCATGGGGGGGGCATCTGCAACCCCAAGTGGGCAGTTTGGAACCCCATTTTCCCCAATTTGTCAGATTTTCCCCATGGGGATTTTACAAGGGGCAAAGCAATGAGATTGGTGCTGTTTGAGGGTAATTTCTTGAGGACTGTGCAAATTAAATGGGAACACAAACAGCTGCAAGCACACAGTAAACTCCAGTGTGAACAAACTCCTGCTATGCTGGAACATAAGAGGTCCTATGCTCTCTTTTCAACACCCTCTTTTCAGATGGAGATAAAAACTGACCACAAAGAATTCTTTGAGAATATCAAGCAAGCATGTGGACAGGGTTGGTTTTGCATATCAGGTGTAGCTAGTGAGGTACTCTGAGTATGTTGCTGCTTCCTAGAGGTCATCATGAGATCTCTGCTTCACTTCCTTTCCTTTTCCTGCCAAAGATCCAGCAGACTTCAATTCCAAAGTATGTGGCTATATAGGACTCGATGGCACAAACAGCAGCCACGTGGAGACCCAGAAGCTAAACTTTGAGGAGCAGCTAGATTCCAAGGTAAGCAGCAAATTAAGGCTCAGTGGTAGAACATTTTCATTGCACACGGAAGGTCTCAGGTCCATCTCCAACATCTCTAGGTAGGGCTGGGAGAGAGCCTCGTCTGAAACCCTGGAGAGCCCCTTGAGGTCACTGTAAACACACCTGAGCTAGATGGACCAATGGCCTGAGCTAGATGAGCCACATCTGATCTAGATCTGATTTACATCTGCTCTACATCTCATCTCAGCTAGATCTGAGCTGGATGGACCACATTTGAGCTAGAACAAAATCTCAGCTGCATCTGAGCTAGATGGACCATCTGAACTAGACAGACCAATGGTCTGACACAGTATAAGGCAGCTCCCTATGTTCCTAAGGTGGATTTGTTCAGGGCAGCTATGATATGTATTGTTAATAAACTCAGCTCGCGCTAAAAAAAGTGATGATGGATCTCAAAACATAACAAATTGTGCCTTGCATTGAATATATTTATGCTCATTCTTTTTTAAAACTGTGGCTGCTTTTTTTTTTTTTTTTTTTTTTTTTGCTGTTTCCTGATTTTTTCAGTGATTTGATGCATGGCCCAGTCAAATTCATTGTTTTCAATGGGAGACTTCAGTTTATACTGAATTTAACCCACATGCGACACTTGCTTAAATCACTTGCTTTAAACCTGCCGTCCTATACAGTTACCTGAGAATAAGTCCCGTTGAACTCTGAGCTTACTTCTGAGTAGGTTTGCATTAGATTGTGCCCTCTTTGCCCTGCCCCATACATGCCATTCTTTTTCTCTATTTGTTTTTACAGTGTTTTAAATACTATAGTTTAGAGTGAAATCTTTTACGTCTTGCAAGGGCAATTACGTATTAGAAATTGTTCCCTTATCAACTGATCAGTGCCGAAACAATCCAAATGCAGCCTTGAGACATGCCGAGGAAAGAAGATGTGGAGCATGGCTCGAGTTGTAGTGAGAGTTCAAACAAGTCGAAGCCTCATAAACAGTGGCATTTTGCAAGAAAACAGAGCTCAAAGGGGATTGTTTGAGCCAAGGACTCAGGTACAGTCATCCAAATCCAGCAGGTGGTGTTATGTGCACAGCCATTCAAAGGGTTCCACTGTGCACAGGGAGAAAGGTGAGGTCCATAACTTGTGTAACTTGGCACTATGTCATCATGATGGCCGATGTGCATCATGAAAAGTATAAATTAGCAGGGATCAGAATCAGATAGGGTATACCACACATCATACAACCCAGCCAATGTGATCCTCACTGGGACTGCCAGTGAGTTGGAAGTTAGGCCTTTCCATCTACCATGCAATGGCAGTTAGAATCCGTTTGTTTGTTTGTTTGTTTGTGTTTTATAAATTCTACTCCTCGGCCAGATAAGGCTCCCAAATCAGATTATTATTAAAACAAACAAACAAACCCAACTCCCTGCCCTAAGGCTTACAATTTTAAAAGGCAAAGCACAAAAGGAAAATGAACAGGAAGGGAGGGGGAAATAGGCAAACTCCAGCTCAAGTTTTTAGTTGTAAGTTCTAATGACGAGCTGGGATGGAAAGGAGAGAGGACAACAAAAGTCACTGGTCTCTAATATAATAGCCCTGAATACCTTCTTTTTCCTTCCCTCATGCTGCCAGGTTGTTGGCTGTCTCATTGAACAAGCAAATTTTGGTGTTGTTTTTTCAAAAAAGATTTTATTGGATTTTTACAGTTTTATATTCAATTAAACAACACAATATAACAGTTGTCATATAAAAGGAAAAAGACCCCCCCCCCCCGTGACTTCCCTCAACTTCACCTTCTGGTTCTTTAAATATTTTCTATGTCTGCTTAATTATTATCTTATTTTTATAATCTTATACCTTAATACTCTTATTTTCTTATCAGTTTTATGCCAAATTTTCCTTCATGATTACATCTTACAGTCAATTTCATTCCATGTTATCCTTACTTAACCTTTGGTCTTATTTTCTTACTTGTAAGTGTTTAATCAAACCCTGCTAGTGAGACCATATCTTTACAGTATTTCTGTAAATATAACATAAAAGGTTCCCAGTCTTTTTTAAATTATTCATTATAATTGTCTCTGATTCTTTCCATCAGTTTTGCCATTTCTGCATATTCCATAAGCTTGACTTGCCATTCTTCTTTCGTTGGTATCTTGTCGTTCTTCCATTTTTGCGCTAGTAGAATCCGAGCCGCCATTGTAGCATACAAAAACAACTTCTTCCGCTCTTTTGGTAGTTCCTGTCCTATTACACCCAACAGAAAAGCTTCTGGGTTTTTTTTAACAAAGGTTATTTTAAACATCCTCTTCAGTTCATCATATATCATTTCCCAAGAACTTTTATTTATTTTACAATTCCACCACATGTGGTAAAATGTACCTTCTTTCTCTTTACGCTTCCAGCACTTATTAGCACTTGTTCCATTCATTTTTGCCAGTTTGACAGGAGTAAGCTTTGTTGGGTTTTTTTTTAAAAAAACTGCAAACCCCCTTCTGTGGTTTTGATAAAAAATCCCTCCTCTGAAGCTGGTGTTTGCATTGGGAGAGAATCGGTCATTGGTGTCAGAGAACAGACAATGCATGCCACAGGGTTAAATGGCCCCACAGACTGCAGGCTCATGCCTCCTTCCCCCAAGCCCTGGAAGTCTTTGCCCAGCTTAGGGAAGGAGGCGCAATGCTCTGAGAGCTCTCCTGCTTCCTCCTCACCCACCAAAAAAAAGGTGGCGGTACTGCGTACCAGGAATAAAAAGCAGTGCCACAATCCAATATGAAATCTGAATGTTGTGAAATTTCGACACAGTGCTCGTATTTACCGTCCTTCCCAGTTCTGATTCTTTATGAGCTGTGGAGCCTCTCTGGAGCCGAGCCACCAACATATAGCCACCAGATTAAAAGGATATGGGGTCAATTCCTATAAATAAACGTGTGGTGTTATTGGAACACCAAGTGATTTCCCATTACCACTCCTTTGCCATTGGATAAACAAGCATTGTGACATCTTAAACATGGCCTCAGCCAAGAGGCGAATGAAATGCTGGGCTTGGTGTTGGGGGCATTAAGTCCCTAAGGAGATCAGCTAGTGCCTTGAGCAGGAAGAGGCAACACCCATCTTAGATCGTAAAGTCGTGGTAACTTGGTAGGAGAACGATCCCTCGGGGCCCAATTGCTTGAGAGACTAAAAGGCCTTTGATTTGCTCGAATGTCTTTTGCGTTCCTGTTAACAGAAACTTGCAGGAAGCCTGCCCCCAGACAGGCACACTGCCCTTGGATGAAGTCTAGTCTAGCATCATGCTACAGGCTGGCATGTGCTGCAAGGACATATATGTCAGATGACTTAGAGACTAGCCTACAAAATGTCAGGGCCCTAAGACAGGAGCCTCCCACTAGGAGGAAGAGATGGCAATTCACTTCCCACGCAAACCATGGCAGATGCCAACAGCTTAGTTCATTCGATCAATCACATGAGCTAACAGAGAAAAAGGGGCTTACTTTTTTTAGTAATATATATATTAATTTTCAAATGTTTAACATGTATACCTCAATGCCTGGCACCTTACATTTTTGCACGCTGCTCCCTTCACACGGTTTTACTGTACATTGAAGATGCTTTAGGCACTCACCTTAAAATAAGGGTGAATGAGACAACTGTGAGTTCACCAATGCATGTATCATGCAGGTAGAATCATAAAGTTGTGGAGTTCAAAGTCTAACCCCCTGCAATTCAGGAATCTCAACTAAAGCATTAATTTCAGATGGCCATCCAAACTCTGCTTAATACACCTCCAATGAAGAAGAGTCCACAAACTCCCGAAGGATAGCTACAGGTATCCACATAATGGTAAAGGTAAAGGGACCCCTGACCATTAGGTCCAGTCGCGGACGACTCTGGGGTTGCGGCGCTCATCTCACTTTACAGGCCGAGGGAGCCGGCGTACAGCTTCCGGGTCATGTGGCCAGCATGACTAAGCTGCTTCTGGAGAACCAGAGCAGTGCACAGAAACGGTGTTTACCTTCCTGCCGGAGTGGTACCTATTTATCTACTTGCACTTTGACGTGCTTTCGAACTGCTAGGGTGGCAGGAGCAGGGACCGAGCAACGGGAGCTCACCCCATCGCGGGGATTCGAACCACCGACCTTCAGATCGACAAGCCCTAGGCTCTGTGGTTTAACCCACAGCGCCACCCGCGTCCCTGGTATCCACATAGAAATGCTCAAATGTTGACCATTTTCCAAAGGACTTGATCAAATGTATTGGTTCTCCTCTGCCTTCTTCTGCAGCATTCAACAGTTTCTTCCTCCATGAAAGTCAGTTTTGTTTACTCCTTCACATCACTATCCTCTTGCATGTGGCCTCCAGAAAGAAAGCCAGACTCTCCGGAGCTTCAAAGAAACCCATCTGCCTTCATCGCTGCCTTTGTCCTTCCACAGCTGGTTTTCCGTGGTTGGTGATCTGCCAGGGATTACGCAGCTTGCAGAGCTGTAGGTTTCTGCTGATGAACATAGATATTGCTCTCTGCCAAGTGAAAGTACCTTCTTTTGTTGGCAGATAAGCGGTGAAAGAAACCCCTAAATGGTCCCAAAAGATCAAGAGCGGGAGCGATAGCTTGGCACCATTTTAATAGAACCAAAATGTCTGTGGCATTATCTCCAGCCTTGGAAGAATGCTGGGACCAGGAGAAGGGCCAAGGCGGCTACAGAAGGGACCTTTGTCTCTGCAATGCTTAACTCATTGTGAAAGCAAAGCCTATCAGGAGAGAGAGAGAGAGGGAGAAGGAGCGCCAAAATGACTGGGAACTGTAAACCTAGGAGATTCCTTGTGCTGCGCACAGCCAATTGCACGTGAACATTAATTTTCCATTTGGATTTCCCTAACCCCAAAGTAAATAAAGCCTTCCCCATCCCCAAGTTTTTCATCCCACCTGTAATAACATCTCTAATCACATTCCCCTTTAAATGAACCTCAAAGGGCTGTGAATGGTGACCATTATGAGTTCTGCTGGGAGTTGCTTCGTCCCACATTTCATTCCTGCTGGTGACAAGCCGAGCTAGTGATAGTTCACGCTGATGCGATTCCCTGAGAAGGCCAGTTTGTTTTTTCTGCTCATTGGTCCTGGAGACAAAACGATGCCTTACCATCTCATTTCTTTATATTTCTTGCTTGGAAGGTTCCTTCCCCCCCACCATCCCTTCCTTTCATCTTGTTAAAACATTGCTGCTTTTTCCCCCAGGGGTTGTATAGCCTAATCTCTCTATCAAAGCAAGATGGTTTGTAATCCAATTTACACAGTTGCTATTAAAGTCTTCCTGCTCTGCACTTTGAAGACGCTAACATTTCAATCATGTTTGTGTCTACCTTTAAGTAAGACCCTTTGAGTCTTACCTTGGCTTTACACCAAGGTAAGTGTGGTCCTCAAGCTTTTTCTTCTCTGGGCCCCACTTTCAGGATAAAAATTTGCTCACGCCACAGTGGATTTTTTTTATTGAAAAGGAAAGCATTGGAAAACAAAAAGAAACAACTCCCAGCACTGCTTGATTTATAACATAGAACAGAACTGATTTATAATATGGTCATGGGGTGTCCAGAAAGTATAGCAATGCAGCTACCTAAGAACATGCATCATTCCCAAAATATAATTATAAACAAGCCTTCCACCCTTTGAGAACCACTGGTGTACAGGATTGTAGCCATAACAATCCGGCCCCCCTCCCCTTTGATGCAGGTGTTCAGCTGTGCCAAAGCTCTGTACATTTCAGACTCAGACAAGAGGAAGCACTTCCGGCTGGTCGTCAATCTCTTCTTCAGCAACGGGCTGGAGATCGGCACGTTCCACAGCAAGCTGATCAAAGTGATCTCCAAGCCCTCCCAGAAGAAGCAATCTCTGAAGAATACGGACTGTAAGTGGACATGGGCTCCTGGGTGCCAGCGAAAGGAGCCTTCCTTGTGTCTTTGGAGGCAGCCACCTTGCCAGGAAGCCGCAAGAAAGGATGGTAGACTGGTTGTAGTTGGAGAAGGCAACGCAACAGGCTAGGAAGGAGGCATAGCGTGGAGGTAGAGCACATGCTTAAAAGGAGTAGATGGGAGAAGCTGGTTCAGACTCTGAATCTGAGATCCCAGGTGGCTGCTACCAGTATGTAAGAGTAGTCCAGAGGTGGGGAACCTTTCTCAGCTCAAGGGCCTCATCTTCTTCTGGGCAGTCTTCTGAGAGCCACGTGCCAGGTAGGAAGGCCAGAGACAAAAGTGAGCAGAGCAACCAATGTATCATGTTCCTTTGTTCAGTAGGCTAGCTTCTACACTTACTCTGTATCCTCCATCCCAGACCCTCCAAGTGGCTCTATTTTCCAGGGACAGTCCCAGGTTTACAGAAGCCGTCCCGGTTTCTGATTTGAACCCAGAATGTCCCGCTTTTCCTAAAGATGTCCCTATTTTCATCAAAGAAATGTCAGAGGGTGTGGAGTTATCTGAACCCCGTGCCATCTGAAGGCAATGGAAGGAATTTTTTATTTTTTTATTTTGTTCTGTATAGGGAAGCATTTTTTAATGTTTAATGTTTTATTATATATGTTGGACTGGAGGCCATCCAGAGTGGCTGAGGCAACCCAGTCAGATGGGGGAGGGGATAAATAGTAAAGCATCAACAACAACAACAACGGAATAGGGCGTCCCTGTTTTCAGTGGAGAAATGTTGGTGGGTATGCCATCTAGAAAAGCAAGTGGCATTATCAGAGCTCAAGGACATATTCCCACCAGGCAAAAACTCTCAAGGAAGGTGTGAAGCAGGGCTGTTGAGGGGTGTGGCCTGGGGAGAGTTCCAAGAGTCAGATGGAGAGGCCTGGGGGGGGGCACCATCAGCCATCAAGCCTGAGGTTCCCACCCCTGGAGAATAGATGGACAAATATTCTGACCTGTTATTAGGCAGCTTCCTATGTTAAAGCAGGAACGTGTCAGCTTCAGGGAATCGGATCCCTCCCCTGGTGGCAGTAATTAATCAGATCAAATGAAAGGAGCGTTCTTACCAGTTAGTTTCTTTAATAATCACAGCGAGAGACAAAGGAATGCATATCTCACCCCCCATTAATCTACGTCACTCCTACATTGGGTAATCTGAGCTTGTTGCCGTTGCACTCTGTTCTATCACCCTCAAAGCCCTTCTAGTCCTAGGCGAAGTGGGGGTCAGGAATGCTGTCCAAAGACACTGAATCTGCCAGCTGTCTCTCTCCTGGTGTTTCCTCTTCTAGCTGTTCCTCACCCAGTATCTCCCAGCTTTTCCCCTCAGGACTATGCCCCTCTGCAAACCACTGTTCTAAATCAATGCTGTCCTCCTGCCCTTGGGAAGGTTCAGAAAAAGCGGGGGGGGGCTCCCACCATTCCTCCTCAGTCCAGCCCCAACAGAACATCTGGCAAATTAGGAAAATGCTACTGGAGGACAAAATATCTGGGGTTGCAGAAGTGCAGTCTTCAGCAACAGCTTCCCTGAATCCTGCACATGTTGACTCCTTGCACGAATCTCACTGTGTTCATGGGGCTTATTCCTATGTAAGCGTGTACAGGGCTGCAGCATTAAACCTGGACTTAGCCATTCCCATTTCCATGTGACCCCCATCCCTCCCTCCAGATGTTTGTCTCAATCTCTTCCCTGATGCTCTCCTTCTTGCTCCCCTGCCACCCCACAGTGTGCATTCCGTCCGGGTCCAAGGTCTCCCTCTTCAACCGCCTGCGCTCCCAGACTGTCAGCACCCGGTATCTTTCGTTTGAGGGTGGCGCCTTCACAGCAAGTGCCAGGCAGTGGGCAGCCTTTACACTTCATCTGGGTGAGGCTTGCTAGCGACATGTTCATTTTTAATCACTAATAATGTGGGGACGTTGGTGGTTCTGACCTCCCAGCCAGTGGCATTGCAACATTTCAGTGGCACGGTGCCCAGGAGTGGGTGGCAACCTGGCCCAAAATAAAAGCAGCTAATTAAGGCTTGGCAATTAATCAAACTAGGAAAATTAGCATCCGTTGTAATGTCCCTGTTGAAGTTATAAATATGTTTGGGGCCAGGGTGGACTGCTGCATAAGAGTTAAAATGACCAAGGGATGACAGTTTTGTGTAAGGGATGGATAAAATATGGTTTGGAAGAAGACACTGTTTTGTGATTGCTATCTGGGTACTGCAAGTGAGTCTGTATCAATGGGATTGCCTTAAAACAGGGATGGGGAATGTGTTTCAGCTCAAGGGCCACATGCCTCAAAGGCAGCATTCTGGGGGCCACAGGCCACAGGTGGGCGGGACCATAAGCAAAAGAGGGAGGAGAAACAGGTGTGACTCCTACAATAGGCTACATTCCAGTCACACAAGTGCCAGAGGTTTACACACACACACACACACACACACACACACACACACACACACCTCCATCTAGGCAAGCAGAAGGCATTATCGCAGCTCAAGGATGCTTTGCAGCCAGCCAATAGTATTCAAGGAGGCCATGGGGCAGGGTCAGTGAGGGGTGGAGCCTTGGAAGAAGTGGTGTGGCCTGGGGGCCAGACAGAAAGGTCTGGAGGGCCGCACTCAGCCCCCAAGCCTGAGGTTCCCCACCCCTTTCTTAAAACCTTTTGTCAAATAAGGCACTCCTGTTAAGTCTCTCCTTCTTGCTCTTTGCATTTAGCTTTTCACCTTTTTTCTCACTTTTGTTTCTTTTCCTTTTCTCCCATCCTCGTCTGTATCAAGTGGGTGAGTCCCAGGGTGAGTTCCCCCTGCGAGAAGGATACATTCACTATGGTTCCACCATTCGCCTCATCTGCACAGCCACCGGCATGGCCCTGCCCCCTCTGGTAAGAACTGGCAGTCAACTAGAAGGCAAAACCAAGAATCCATCTTAACACTCTCTCTCTCTCTCTCTCTCTCTCTCTCTCTCTCTCTCTCTCTCTCATTATCTGAAATTCAATACACTATGCCTTGCATCCTGTGCCTCACCCAGATTTTGCGATGGTTGCCTCCTCTTCTAGCTCCTCTCCCTCCCCAGGAATTTGGCATGGTTGCCACATTCCACCAATTAGTATATTTTCAGCCCATCATGTCCGTTTCACATCCTATGTAGCCCATGTCCTAAATACATTCCATTCAGGTTCAGCATTCAATGTGCAATTAAAAAAACAAAAACACCCTTCATGAAAATCCATATTACGTTTAATGTCTTAATACACAATTGTGTTGTGCACTAAAGTACAATTTTAATGCACATTCCATGTGTCTTTTGATGTACAGCAAAATCTGGAGATAACCTTCTAGCCCCAGTTTGATAATTCAACAGAGCAGTATCCTAAGGACAATACCAGAATAAAAAACATGAAGGGTTCCCCGCCCCGTGATCTGCTGTTAATCCAGGCGTATATTCATCTCCCCAGATCATTCGGAAAGTTGCTAAGCAATCAGTGATGTTGGATGTGAACGAACCTGTCTCCCAGCTGCATAAATGTGCATTCCAGCTGCATGGCACGGACCGGATGTACCTCAGCCTCTCCACAGAGAAAGTGGTCCAGTTCCAGGTAACAGGGATGGCCCGGGCAGAACTAGGGGATCAAGTGAGATAGATCACCCTCCACCCCAGCTGTATCAAAATATTGCTGTGTTATTTAATTTGGGATCTGTGGCACAGGGTTAGAGCAGAGCTGAAATTATTTCAGAATTCCTTTTTTTAGTAGCAAGAAGGGGGAGTTTTCAAAGCCCCTGAGAAAAAGAAGACCATTTTGCAGAATTTTCTGCGAACATTCTCAACAATTTTCGTGGTGGTTGCCATTCCTACATGCCGTGCCCCAAATAATGACAAGTCCCAAACATTGTGGAAGATGCAAAATGATGGCCTGGCTGCCGCCAATGCTGGTGGTGTTGCTACTTGCAGCAGGGTGGTGGAAAAAATGCTTAGAAAATAACCTATGTCACTGCCGTTGCTAATGGTGAGTGACCCCTGGATTGAGAAACTGTTGGTGAATTTCTCCTCCCCTTGGATTTTTTTTTTTTTTTTAGAAATCCCTATTTCTCTGTCCACAAATATGGTGTTGGACAACAACTCCCACAACCCCTTACCATTAGACATGCTATCTGGGGCTGATGGGAGTTGGAGTCCAGCAACGTTTGTATGAATGTAGGAACCTGTCTTTCATTGAGCCAGCCCATTGGTCCACTTCACTTAGCATTGTATACACAAGAACTGGATATGGTCGGGAGAACTGGATCCAGAAGCAGCCAACTCTCTATGGGCCACTCTGACAAGTGAGCAGGATCGCCTACCTATCCTGAGGATCACTTCAGTAGCATCTGAAATTGGAACAGTTTCCAGACGGCTAGCCTTGTTAGTCTAACTCAACATGGCACCTTAAAGATTGACAAATATACTGTGCCATGAGCTCTTGGGAGTGCCACAGACATAAAGCCCCCGCATCAGAAATGCACCTCGGGGTGGGAACTGCCAGTGCGATCCTTAATAATTCCAAGTAGAAAGTTGACCACAACCACACTGTTCAGGTAGCGTGGACTGCTGGGGCTTAGTTCAACTCCTCTTATTAAAATACCCAGTGAGGTTGTTGATGGTTCAAACAGGCATCACCATGTCCGAAGGAAGTAAACCGGGAGCTGCTGAACGACAGCTCTTGCTGGACCATCATTGGGACGGAAACCGCAGAATACACATTCAGTGACTGCCTCAATAGCATTCAGGATCCTGTGAGCCCGGTCCCTCTCATCACCGCTCTGGAGGTGAGTCGAGTTCTTCGGCCTGCTTGCTTTGTAAGGGAGAAAGAAAAATCTGGCAGAAACATTGGCTAGCCTGCTTTAATGAAATACGAAAATATCCCCATTTCCTGGGGTGTCACTTGTGATTACTTGGAGGAGATTAGAAATCATGCACCCAGCTCCCCATGCTCAGGATACTCAGAAGGTGCACTTCTTTCACTCTTTCAGTGCATGCTGATGAGTGCCAAGGGGCTTCTCATCTGGTTTGTCATTCTGACTGCGAAATTGGAGTATAGCAATTCTTCTGGCTGACTTAATGTAGACTAAAAAAGGTAAAGGGACCCCTGACCGTTACGTCCAGTCGCGAACGACTCTGGGGTTGCAGCACTCATCTCACTTTACTGGCCAAGGGAGCCGGTGTACAGCTTCCGGGTCATGTGGCCAGCATGACTAAGCTGCTTCTGGCGAACCAGAGCAGCGTACGGAAATGCCATTTACCTTCCCGCCGGAGTGGTACCTATTTATCTACTTAAACTTTGACGTGCTTTCGAACTGCCAGATTGGTAGGAGCTGGGACCGAATAACAGGAGCTCACCCTGTCACGGGGATTCAAACCGCCGTCCTTCTGATCGACAAGCCCTAGGCTCTGTGGTTTAGACCACAGCGCCACCCGCGTTCCCTAATGTAGACTACAAGGGTGTAAACTTGGGTATGCAATATGGGAGCCTCTTTGAGAAGGGGAGTTGAAAACGTTAAACTTGTGATTTATAAATGAACTACAGTTGTACCTTAGATCCTGAACGCCTTGTGACTTGAACGTTTTGGCTCCTGAATGCCACAAACCTGGGAGTGAGTGTTCTGGTTTGCGAACGTTCTTTGGAACCCGAATGCCCTGCGCGGCTTCCGTGGCTTCTGATTGGGTGCAGGAAGCTCCTGCAGCCAATTGGAAGGTGCGCCTTGGTTGTCAAACATTTTTGGAAGTCAAGCGGACTTCCGGAATGGATTCCATTCGACAACCAAGGTACCACTGTCTATTGACACCACATGCTCTTCTGCGGCCTCTACGTCACTCAGATCTAACAAATGTTGGATGGAAGGCTGTTGCTTATTTTCTGTCCTCTTAATATGAAGACCGCTGTTTTATAGGCCCTATGTCAGATAAGAAATGTCCCAGGAACTTACGTTGGAAATGTGAGATAACAAGCTAGTGATGTCATATAACCTCCACACATCCTTATCAGGATGAATGCTCAAGGAACAGGCGGCATTGCATAACCTCCACACAATTTTGTCCAAATATATCAACAGGAATGCTCGATTAAACAGCCAGTCAGGAATCTCCCATGCTTGCTTTAATGCCAGAAGGTTCAGAAGGTGGAAGGGGAAGAGGGAGGCGAGGCTGTGCTCTAACTTCATGATGAGATGTGCATAACCTTTTCTCCCTGCGACTGGGTCTGCTTCTCACAGCTGGCAGGTGGAGGGGACGTGGCGATGCTAGAAGTGCAGGGCGAGTACTTGCATGCAAACCTGAAGGTTTGGTTTGGAGATGTCGAAGCTGAGACCATGTACAGGTAAAGCAGAGAGACAATCTGTTGTGCAGACAAGGTATGTTAACCTGGGCAGGTTCGCAGCCGCTATTCTTTGGGCATGTCCCAGACAACTGGGGCGTTCACACGTTACATTCAACAAGTGTATACTTGCTGTAAACTCACAGGGAGGAATTCAACATTGCGCTAAGCAGATCGCTCCATCAGCGCAAGCATTTCTCCTCCCCCTGTGTGCTGTTCCAGGGATTCTCCTGACCACCCAAGCCAATTTGGGGAGTATGGGGCATGCAAGGAGTGGAGGGAGAAAGCCCCCTTGTTCTTGCAAAAGTCTTTGCATGGAAGATGTACTGGAACGTGTGGGGTAATTGCTGGGTGTGGTGTCGTATAACTTCCCCACAAACAAATCCAAACAAATGTTCAATAAACAATGGGCATCATATAACTTCCCTGCAAATCAGGATGAATGCTCAATGAAATGGGCTGTCTGGAAGTGACTCCGATGTAAACCTTAGAGTCACTGTGGGGAGGAAGAAGAAACCACATTTTTCTTGTGTTGTGCATTCTTTTCCTCCTTAGGAGTCCCAAGACTTTAGTATGTGTTGTTCCTGATATCTCTGCATTCAGCCGTGACTGGAGGTGGCTGAGATACCCCATCACTGTCCCTCTCCTACTGTTAAGGAATGACGGCCTGATTTATTCCAGCACTTTCAGTTTCACGTACACACCAGAGCAGAGTTTCTTCACGGGGCAACCAATCCTGCCAAAGGTGATGCAGGATTCCGACACCTTGCTTGATACCATCCACCAGGAGTTCACGAAGACCAACTTTCACCTCTTCATGCAAAGTTAGAGCCGGTGCTCTGTGTATGCCAGGATTCAACAGGAGTGCAGAGGACAGGGAAGAAGAGTTTGAAGAGTTTGGATTTGATATCCCGCTTTATCACTATCCTGAGGAGTCTCAAAGCGGCTAACATTCTCCTTTCCCTTCCTCCCCCACAACAAACACTCTGTGAGGTGAGTGGGGCTGAGAGACTGCAAAGAAGTGTGACTAGCCCAAGGTCACCCAGCAGCTGCATGTGGAGGAGCGGAGACACGAACCCGGTTCTCCAGATTAAGAGTCTATCGCTCCTAACCACTACACCACACTGGCTCTCAGAGCAGAACAAAAGATTTGGCTTCCTGTGAATCTTAGCTTTAATTCTCATGTCTTATTTAGGGCTGGGCGATATCTGGTTTTCAACGTCGTGATATATCACCAGCTAAAGATCACGATATACCAGTATATCACAATGTCTGAAATAAGGATGAAGCTATGTAGAGGCATTGGCTGACTTCACGGTTTTTCCTGCATTGTGATTTTTGCATAGCACATACACACACAATCATGATTCACAATATATTGCCAGGTCAAAAATTATGAATCCGATATCACAATATGGACTTCAAACAGGTTTTGGACGATATATCTATATATCACTCAGCCCTAATGTATATACCTGAAAGCATGTGGTGAACTATATCACCTGTAAACTGCTGACACCAGAGAGGTGGCTGAATAAGATGGGCCTGTTGTGACTCTCAAGGCTGAAAAAATTGTGCAAAATAGCATTATATTATACATTACGGGGAAATCATGCAATATTGTTCAATGTGCATAACTTATACAGGTTGCAGAATTACAATTTTTTCCAAGTGCAGAATCTGGATTTCTTGGACATTACGAGTTAAAAAAATAAACAGTGCTTATTAGACTGCAGTGACAAAAGAACATAGTTGCAAAGCGCCAGCATCTCATGCCTGTATATGAAAAGACACTTTCATTTGATGGTCACCTGGGCTTGAACTGTTTCTTATGGAGATGATATGCTGCACTCATCTGTGGAATGGGGATGCGGGGCTATATATGTTGCATTGCATTTATTTTAAATTTAATTAATTTTTTAAAAAGATAGTGGATTGTACATACAGCAGTTGTTAGAATTTTTTCAGATGACCAGACACCTGCATTTCAAGATACTGTAAAAGTTAATTTAAAAAACAAAACAAAACAAAAAAACATTAAAATTAAAGTACTTGCAAGGTGACTTGAGGGCTGCAGTGCTGCCTCTGTCCTTTTAACCATTTCTTAGAAAAGCTCCAGCACAGGTCAATCCCAGGGGCCACATGGCTTGTTGCTGCCATGGGCTTTGAATTACAAGAGCAGGATCTGCCTGGATCATCAAGATCTGCCTGGATTGAATCAGGCGAGTTTGTTTTGCAGTTCAATTTCAGGCAGTTCCTCTCTCATTCCTGGATGCACACCCCCCAACCTGCCACCTAAGGTGGGGCCTAACCCTACATCTTCCCTGTCCAGTCCCACTTATAGGCAAAACACACACATAGCTGTTTTTAAATTAATGAGTTCCTAGCGGTTTTGGAAGGGCCTCAAGAGGCATCCAAATTCCATGGATGCACAGGATACTCACTGTACACATGTTGCGGGCTTTGAAGATTAATTTAGAACCTTCGGGCGAATGCAGCATCAAAGGGCCAATCATATATTCTGAAGCATGTTGCTTTAGCATTAGGAGCTTATTGAGAAAGCTGCGCGGTGCCAAAACCACACACTGGCTTCTAACCTGTGCTGAACTCCTGAAGGCCTACAGAGGAGCCCGGTGGAAAGAGACCGCAGCCCAGCGAGCGTCAGCATCCTCAAAGTGCCAGGCGAGTCGTGCCAACAAGAAGCCCTTTCTCTGCCTCCCCCGATCACGGCTCCAGAGCTGGAAGAGTCTCTTGTACATCAGTGTGTCTTGTGGGTGCCACGGAAAGCTGTGGCTGGCGCATTTCGGGTTATTTTGTGCCGGCGGTTTCAGAGAGATGGGCTTCCATGCTGCTTTGTGTCAACGTGGGTGTTGTCAAAGAGTCGTTTGCTCAGAGGAAAAAATGAAATGAAATGAAATGAAAATCTGACCTTGTTAACACCTGGCCCACCCTTTCAACTCCAAAGAAACCCCAGTGATGCCCCACAGCTACTTTGTTCCCAACTGTTGCCCAGTTCAACAGCAGACCCATGGCCCCCCCAAAAATAAGGAACCAGACAGATGGGCTTCCATGCTGCTTTGTGTCAACGTGGGTGTTGTCAAAGAGTCGTTTGCTCAGAGGAAAAAATGAAATGAAATGAAATGAAAATCTGACCTTGTTAACACCTGGCCCACCCTTTCAACTCCAAAGAAACCCCAGTGATGCCCCACAGCTACTTTGTTCCCAACTGTTGCCCAGTTCAACAGCAGACCCATGGCCCCCCCAAAAATAAGGAACCAGACATTTATAGGAGAGGGCTGTCAAAATCTTACTTATTCGAGGTGATATTCGAGGTGATATTCAAATAAATAATTGAACTCACACAGGTTACTGCTAGCACAGTGGTATTCACACACACACCCTTTGCCTATGTGTAATGCACACCATCCCTAAATATGGTCCAGAGGACTGGGGGCACACAGCGGGAGGAGAAGGGAGAACATACCACTTCTCAAGGAAAGTTCTTGTACTGCTGGAATGTTCGCCTCAGGTTGAATGCAACCCTACATTTTCATGTTATACGTTCAGCATAAGGGGCTCTGAGAGGCAGGTGGGGCTTCGCCAACCTGGGAAGGAAGCCCATCTAGGAGAAGGAAAACTCAGATCCTAGACCTCCGCTGCCTTGCAGGATATTTTCGGGAGAAGAAAAGGCTAAGGAGTAAGCCCTACACAAATCCAGAGTGGGGTCCCTAAGACGGTTGGATTGCGCCTTGGGCATCTTCTTCTGGCAACTCCAGCACCCCAAGCTGGTGCCAAACATATTGCTCTGCTTTCCCTTGGAGCACATCAGCAAGGCCAAGATGGGGGTCTTGTTGTCTGGGCAGCCCAGAACCTCCATACACACTGCTGTGCCCCAGGGAGGTCACTCCAGTGTTGCTAACACAGCAGTTTAACTTCACCCCTGGAGGCAAGCTCCATTGTCTCTCGAGACAGACAGGTGCCAACAACAAATGCTGCCTCTTTGTAGCAGTGGTGGGACATCTCTGGCCCACAGACCTAACTGGGTCAACCAGGCCTCCCCATTAAGCTGCCTTGGCCAGACCACCCCCACCTAACTATATGATGTCAGATATTATTTCAAAACACATGAAGGGGGGAAATAGGTCAACTGATGGCCTTCTGCTGACTGGTGGGTGACTGTCCACATGCCAATCTAGCCAGATGTAGGGGCAGATAAGGATCCAGCCCATCTTTTGGATCCACTCCCCCACCTCTGCTTTAAAGGAACTGGTGTCGTAGGATGGGGCCTTGGTGTCAGCTGACTGAAGGTTGACAGGCAGAACACTGGACCTGACAGCTGAAAGTCCTCTTCAAGATCTCACTGCATTACACAGAGACCCCACCCAGCAGCTTCTGTGGGCTCACATTAGTATTTTATTCACTGACCACCGCTGAAATCCATCCACACCCCTTAGGAAATGATGGGCTATATAAATCAAGCTACAATAAACCTGGGGAATGCTGCCATTCCAGGAGGCTGCTTGTTCTGACTCTGAACTCTGTGAATCAGACGAGAGTGTCTCCTGCATTTTGGCAGGGATCACGGTCACCCGAGACTAGTTCCCTGTATTCTGCCCTACATCATGGTGTGTTTTTAGCTTATGAAGTGAAAATAAGGCCACTCTCTGCTCACCAGCTCTCCCAGCCAAAGCTGATTTTGCTTCAGATTCAAGGACAGATATATTGCAGAGTGGAACTCCAGAATATGTTGGCTCTTTGGGGGGGGCCCTTGGGCATTAGTCATGAATAGTACCATATACAGACTTCACCTGTCTAGTAGCAGCAAATATAATTGCTAGTTTCAGTTGCTGGACAGGGGCAAAAGAGATGAACAAGCAACATGCAGTAATTTTAAGTCCACTCTGTTTTTTCTTTATGGGGAGTATGTTTGCAGAAAAATCTACCTTTCTGTACAATAATGCAAAGTGGTTTTTTTAAGGCACCCGAGTCCACAAGATTTCCATTCTGCTTCCTTCAACCTCCATGTCTATGGGTGGAGACAGATGTATTATTTTATTATTTATTTTATTTTATTTTATTTTATTTATTTATTTATTGTCATTGCACAAGTACAAGCACAACGCTATACAAGTGCAATGGAATTTATGTCACAGGGCACCTCCAGAAAGCCATTTTACTGCAAGTGTATTGTGCAATGTTAATGACAACACATTCATGTTGGATTTATTCTGCTTTGGTTTGTTCTGTGATGCTTCCCCAAACCTACCACATTATTGCTATCCGGAGGGCCTATAGTGCAACAAAGGCAGAACAAAAATCACCCTAAAATGTCCATTTGATGAACATTTTAACCTAAAATAGACCCTATATGTGCATTTGACACGTTTTGTGACCAGAAATCTGTACTGCAAAATTCAGAGAAGGGTGGAAATGGAAGGATAACTATGTTCCAATCCATTTATCTCTCAGAACTTGCTATGAAAGAGGAAAAGGTACATTTGCACCGAACACAGTAGAATTGCTTCCAAACAGGCCTCTACCTGTCCCATCTGTGTTCACCCACTATTTCGCTTTTTCAAAAGTGCTCTGGAAGAGTTGCCTTCAGTTTGAGGTGGTATCATTTCGTTGTTTGCTTTAAATGTGTACGTGCCAAACAATAGCCATGCACAACTTAGACATCCGAAGATAGAAAAATACCTCCCAGCATATGAAACAGAGGCTGCATCTAGACACATCGAAGTAGCGTTTCAGTTTAAAGCATTGTAAATTTAAACAGGGAAAACAGGTAGAGAAAAACGGGACTCCACGTCGCCATCTGGGGGCGCAATGTTATATCGCACAAACAAAGCATACAAATCGCTTTTCCTTTACCAGTCTAGCTGAGTCCCAGTAGGGGTATATATGTGACAACTACACATAAAGAGCTACACTGAACGTTACAACTCCCTGTAGTGAGCTTGGTTTTTGCAACATCCCTAAAATGAGTGCAACTCAGCTACTGGGCACTCTGAAGCCTAGAAGAGGTTCTTTTATTGCCCTGATAATATTTCCAAAGCCCCTAAAAAGCTGCTTTGCTAGCATTTATAGTTAAAAGCTATACATGCTTCAAGAAATTGGCTCAGATGCTGCGGCCAGCTAAATCAATATTTGCCCATTGGGAACATAGACTCCATGTGAAAATTATGTTCGGAGAACTTTTCAAGGCAGTGCCCCTTGGGAACAACTGGTTCAAATTGACAGGGGGAGGCCAAGAACAGCAAAAGGAAGGCTTTGTCTGCACACATACCCCTGTTCATTCCTCTCTTCTTCTCGTTTTGTTTGTTCATCATCTTAGGCAAGCAAGAATGGCAATATTATGTTGGGTCCTCATACTACCCAGTTGAAGAGTTTCAGTTGAAGCTTTGTACAGATAAACTCCATCTGTACATCCTGCTCCAGAGCATACATCAAAGGATGATCCCATTGACCCGCATAATTTTTTCCATGAAGTACTGTTGTATATTTTTGGAGATGAATTTCTCGTCCACTGATCCAGGTATGTTTAAAAATAAATAAAAATAATAATAATTCAAAGAACATCTTGTCCTTAGTGGACAAGTCAGAACTCATGTTTAGTTATGTATACACCAGCAACCCAATGCTATTTATTCAGAGACAACTTTAACTGACTTCAATACGGCTTACCAACTACTGTGCAGGATATGGCACAGATGAGATTTCCTTCCCACATTGTTTCCACATGATGCAAGGCATCTTCAGCAGAGGCTACATTTGGGGGAAAGTGACCCTGGTAACCCCTTTGGGCAGTAGACTCCTTCAGACACAGACTTCAGAGAAAACATGTCAAGGCCTATCTAACTCAAACATCCAACTACAACGCCCATCATCCCTGACCATTGTCGATGCTGGCTGGGTGTTGGAGTTCACCAACAACAACTGGAGGGCAAAGCAGTTTGCCCACCCCTGCTTTAATAGTTTCATAATGGGACAGAAACCAAGAAGTGAACCTTTTTCCAAGCATGAAGATGCAGCAATGAGTAAAACTTCCTTCACTGCCTGTCATGTACCCAATATCTATTTTTAAAAAGTAACAACCCTATACATTTGCATGTGCTACAGCTTGTGTCCTCAACACAGGAACAGCTTATGAGTGCAGGATCAGGACATTCTTGGTGGGCTGTGTCCATAGGATTGCCTCGGAAGATACCTGCTTTTGTTTGGGAAAACTCTCCACATTCTTGGCTCACTATTTGTGGCTAACATTTGAATACATTCCAGGAGTTGAGAATACAGTTGTTGATCCCATGACATGATCCTTTTTTCTAGAGGCAGGTTCAGATACATCTTCTGAAGGCATCTCATCCTCCCCTCTCTTTTGGAAGCACGGCAAGTGGGTAAAGGGATGGGGAAATATATCAGTGGGTGCCTCCCTCGCTTCTTCGGCGCTATCACAGTCGCAGGCCAAATGGATGGAATGAAAAATTCCATTCTCCGCCCTCCTGAAGAATGCCCAGCTGAACCGTTTGCAATTCTAATTTTATGAATGAAGGCCTCCCTTTTTCCTCCCCCCCCCCCCCGTGTCTCGAAGTTCAAGCGGAGGAGGCGGCATTTCTTTTCCTCCCAGTTCGGATCGTCTGAAATAAGCAAACGTCTTTTGTTTACTGCAAAAAAACTATTGGAAGGGAGGCAAAGAGTGCAACGTCCTTACAGCCTAATGGCTGTAACATCTGCAGTAATTTATATCATATGCTGAAATGGAGTAAAAACAGCAGCTCCTTCTGAGTTGGAAGGAACCTCAAATGGGTCACCGGGTCCTTCCCCCTGCCTTGTGGCAGGATCGATTTCATTCTTCTCTTAAAACCAGCCGGAAATGCCAGCAGCCTCTGTACATTCTGGCCTCTTACTTGATTTGATTATTGTTCTGCCAGCCCCTACAGATGGGCTGCAAATATAGATCTGCAACTGACAAAGGGATGGACTCGACCCTTGCCGCTTTCTAGATTACGTGCCTGGCCTCTCAACAAAGAGACCGGCACAGCTGGGAGAAAAGTGCAAAGTGTTTATTTGCACAAGGAACGGCCAACACAGGATCCCCCGGTGGACATCTTCGCGCCAGCCAGAAAACCTCCTCGCTCACAACACGTCGTACTTCAGCAGCAATCTGTCATTTCCAGCCTGAATGCCAAATTGGCAGCAGGGTTCAAGGAACATCAACAAAGATGTGTTATCAGAACATCTCCTCCAGTGCCCACATCCATGGGCGTAGCCAGGGGAGCAGGAAGGGGCAGCTGCCCCTCCCAAATCAATACAAATACATAGCTAACTGAGGTTCTGCCCCCTCCTAACAAAAGGCCTGGTTACATCCATGCCCACAGGTTGTGAGCACCATTTCTGCTTTTATAGATGAACAAGCACCGTTTTCCATGGCACATCACACTGGAACAAGTGCAGAAGCTGTAACGGGGGTAGGCAATCCAAAGAAAACTTTGCAGCCTGACTTGCGCTGAAGAAAATACCACAAGTTGTCCTGTACTCAGTGATCTCCAAGGCTTGTGAGAACAAAATTCCTTATTTCGATTCACAGCCTCCCACATCCCTATCATGCTGGTTGCAAATCTCTGGCCTGGGACAAAGGCACGGGGTCGTTGAACTATTTAACCCATGGCATTTCCCAATGAAAATACCTGCTTTCCCGCGCACAAACACAAGAACACATACAAGCACACAGGCCTCTATTGGAGGGGGGATACATTTTAAGGCATCCCCATCGCAGTGATCATTTGTCCCTGGTGTGTGGTTAAGGCTGCAATCCTATACACACTTACTGAGAGTCAGCTCCATTGAACTCTATGTCTGATTAGGCATCCGTAGGATTGTGCTGTTAGCCATTGAATCCAGGCCTGAGCTGAGTTTGGATTTGATATCCCGCTTTATCACTACCCGAAGGAGTCTCAAAGCGGCTAACATTCTCCTTTCCCTTCCTCCCCCACAACAAACACTCTGTGAGGTGAGTGGGGCTGAGGGACCTCAAAGAAGTATGACTAGCCCAAGGTCACCCAGCAGCTGCATGTGGAGGAGTGGAGACGCGAACCCGGTTCATCAGCTTACGAGTCTACCACTCTTAACCACTACACCACACTGGCTCTCAGTGAGATGATTCCTCCTCCCTTGCAAAGGTTTCCTAGGATGAAGAAGAGGAACAACTAGCCAGAAACAAGCTTCCTCCATCTCCTAAGTCTGTGGATGCTTCCTTTCAACATCTCATATGGGATGCTGAGTCTATTCTGGAATCTGCAGCTGGTGCAAAATGCAAGGCTAGCTCAACTAGCTATGTATGAGAGATAGGTTGGTTAGATAGGATGTATGTGTTAGAGAGGATGTCGAGTGGAAATGTATGAAATAGGATGTAGAGAATGAAAGGGGTTGTAAGAATGATTTCTTTCTTTAAGTAAGGGATGCATGAGAAATTGGTATGGTGAGTGGAGTGTGAATGCTAAGATCAATTGTAAAAATTTATGTATGTATAATTCTATAAATGTATTTTTTTTTCCCCCTCTATGGCAAAAAGTGCCAAATTTCCTTTTTCTTTTTTCCTTGTAAATTCTAATAAAATTTAATAAAAAAAAAAAATGCAAGGCTAGACTACTTTCAAGGCTAGACTACTTTTCCTGGGCCCATGTTACACCTTACTATCTTACTCCTTTCTATATTCTCTGAACCTGCTACTAGAGCATTGTTGCTTCAGTTTGCACAAATAACAGTAGGTGGATATTCCTGCTGGATGGGTGGTAGAATGAGGCATTCCAACATTTTAATAGACCTTTTCAGCGCAAAGCATTTTGCAGCAGCCATCTCACTTGCACCGTAAGGAAGACGTCTGTCTGGTTCAAGCTGCCAATGTCACACAATCCTTTCCCGTTTATTCTCCCTTCAAGCATGGCTAGGGAAAGGCAGAGTAAGACATACCGGGAGGTGATGATCTAACAAGATTTGCAGACCAGCTTCTCTTTCTGACCGGGGGCTCTTCAAACCATACCAAGAGGCAGCATTGCAGGCAGCTTTGGAACTAACACAGGAAGCTGCCTTCTACCAAAGCAGGACACTGGTCCCTCTAACTCAGTTCTGTCTACTCTGACTGGCAGCAGCTCTCCAGGCTTTCAGGCAGCCATCTGACCGGATAATGGAAAGGGCAAATTTCAAAGGATGGTTGTGTTTTGGTTTGCACATTGTTTCAGAAAGTACCGGTATAAATTTGACAGATTTTGGCTTTAAACATGGGTCAGCAAACTAAGGCCTGCGGGCTGGAATTAGGCCCAATTGCTTTCTGGATCCACCCCACGGATCACCACATGAATCACCAGCACGCGCGTTCTTTCCCTCTCTCTGCCGTGGCGACGGCAGCGCCTCCTCCCTCCCTCCTCCCAGCTTCTCCTTGCCCTGCCTAGAGGAGGAAAAGGGCTGGGCTTTGTTGGTGCCACCAGCACTTGAGCGACCATTTTAAGCAGCCCCTCTCAGGAGCCCTTTTGCACGCCGTTCATCGTCGTCCCCCCCCCCCGCCGCCGCCAGCCCCTGCCACTCGCAAGACACAGGTAAGCAGCCTCCAGGGCTTGTGGTGCTCTTGTATCATCTCCCCCCCCCAAAAAAAATACAGTCCAGCCCCCACACAAGGTCTGAGGGACAGTGGACTGTTCCCCTGCTGAAAAGGTTTGCTGACCCCTGGCTTTAAAGGTGTACTGAAACCAATTTTCATCCCATCCCTTACCAGCAGCTACTAGCATATGGCCCCCTGAAGGTTACCCTTGAGGAAATATGGCCCTAGGGTTCAAAAAAGGTTTTTCACCCCCCAAAAACTCTTTATAGAATCATAGAATTGTAGAGTTGGAAGGGACCACGAGGATCATATAGTCCAACCCCCTGCAAAGCAGGAATCTTTTGCCCATTGCGAGGCTTGAACCTACAAACCCTGCATGATGATGCCCTCCATGTGAGCAATGCAGGGGGCAGGGCTTTGAAAGTGCAACAAGGGTGTGTGTGTCCCCTTAAGGCACTAGGCCTCCAGAAGAGTTTTCAAAGTGTTGCTGGGCATGTATGCTGGGCATATATACGTTGCCCTGACTGCTAATTCATACAATTTACCAGAACTGCATGGGATCTGCTTTGCCCATTCGGCCCTTATGGTTCATGTTTACATTGGCGAAGGCCGGCCTAAAGTTACCTCAGGCACAGCCCACAGCTGCTGCTGATCCCAAAGGAATTCAGCAGAAGACAGCACCCCTTGGCAACCGCTGAGGCTTTTTTCCATGGAAAATGTCACAGTCGTTTTCTCGGCTGAGGGAAAGGAAAGGGATTTTGACTTGCTTGCTTAATTTCTCTGACAAAGAGTGAACGGTTCAAGAACCAAAGCTATTAGTATAGGAGTGTCTTCCTCTCCCCTCCGCTGCATTGCAAGAGTTTTCTCCAGAGGCGAAGAAGGCCCCAGAGAATAAAATTTTGGGAGGTTTTGAGCACACACTGTGACGAGTGAAGCATTTCATTTGCCTCCCAAGGAATTCCACATATTGGTCAGTGTTGAGAAAGGAGAAAGGAAATGACCAGCATGTAAGACACGTGTTTTTGCTAAAGAACATGAAGCCTCAATCAAATTGAATACAAGGCCGGTTAGTTTTCATTAGTGGGACATGGCCTTGCCTCCTGCTCTTAAAAATGCCACTCAGGAAATATAGGTCAAATAACCAGATGTCCCACACATTACAAATACAGTGGTACCTCTGGTTAAGTACTTAATTCGTTCCGGAGGTCCGTTCTTAACCTGAAACTGTTCTTAACCTGAAGCACCACTTTAGCTAATGGGACCTCCTGCTGCCGCTGCGCCGCCAGAGCACAATTTCTGTTCTTATCCTGAAGCAAAGTTCTTAACCTGAAGCATTATTTCTGGGTTAGCGGAGTTCTTAACCTGAAGCGTATGTAACCTGAAGCGTCTGTAACCTGAGGTACCACTGTATGTATGACAGACTCAGCTTAAGTGAACTGGAAGCAAAACGGCTTCTCCTAGCTCAGTTGGAAAACAAACAAGGATTCATGTCGCCAGCATGGAAGTGACCGCACCCCCGAAACTGCCAGGTGATCTATCCCAAGGTTAATTTCCCCTCCATCAGTTCCATGGCCCCAATCCGATTCTGCCCATGTCCCTCTAGCTGCTTCTATCGTTTTTTCAAAAGCATGGGAAATTTGGTCACAGAACTCTTGATTTCACATCTCATTTGTCCCTGATTCAAGTAATTTCTGAATATAACTGAGGCAATTCAATTACAGCTTCACTGCCCTGCCTCCAAAAGGGCAGGTAGGTCCAGAGCCCATTCATATAAACAGAGTAATACACCAGGGAAGCCTGTGATTATATATGTATCAACCCCATACCAATTCATCACTAGTTTGTTTAATAATCTGAGGCGGCTGCAACCCACTCGACGCAGTTTGCCTACAGAGTGTGCTGGTTTTGTTGTGTAAATAGCTGCTGCCCTCTAGTGTTTGCTCATATGTACTGCAGCGTCTGCCTGCCAATTTGCTGAGCGTCCGTCTTGTTTTAATAAGCGCCTGTTTGTTCTTTGTGCCAGATGAGAGCATAAAAGAAAATGGAACCATGCTGAAAACTGGAGCGCTTAGTGGGTCGTTTGTTTGTTTTTTGCTTTAAAAAAATCTCTGTGTGGTGAAAACCTAGTATTCATGCTCTAAATTTGTTTGCTGTACACGACAAAACTGTATAGGGGAACTAGCCTCTAATTTTTGTGATTTTCACAGCAGTTTCATCTGCAAACATGAGCAAGTGATAATGTTTGTTTCCATGCTCTGAAAGCTCCACCTGCTGATTTCCTCAGATTCTTTCTTTTTTTGTCCTTTTCCATTGACAAGTCTACTGCAATCCATGCATAGGAAAGTCACTGTAGTGCAATGCAGACGGGATCTAGGCTTGCGAAAGAATCAGCTTGAGACTTGAGGGCTTGTTTTATAGATCTTGGCTAGAATTAAGGCCTGCTTTTACGGCAGAGGTGGGGAGCCTCAGACTCAGGGGCCAAATGGAGCCCTCCACCTTGGCCCTTGTCACTCTCCCCAGGCAATGCCTCCTTGCCAGGTCCCACCCCTTATCATCCTTGCCCCATTCTCTCCCACACCCTCCAACGTTCCTCAGATGAGTATAGGGGCATCGCTCACTCCCATCCCCCCCCCCCCGCAGAGGATTTCCTATCAGAAGGAGGACACCAACAGGACACAACACACATGCCCTCCACCATCCTGAGAAAACCCCTTAATCCCAATTTTATTATACAGCCGTACCTTGGCTTTCGTACAGCTTAGTTCTCAAACGTTTTGGCTCCCGAATGCCACAAACCTGGAAGTGACTGCTCCGGTTTGTGAACTATTTTTGGAAACCAAACATCCAACGGGGCTTCCGCAGCTTCCGATTGGCCGAACGTTTTGGAAGTTGAACGGACTTCCAGAAAACGGATTCCGTTCGACTTCCAAGGTATGACTGTATTTTATTCTTTGGTAGATTTACAAAAAGAAAAAAACAAACAAACCAAAAAATAAATTTTAGAAAGGGGAAAGATTAGACAAGCATGCACTTAAAGAAAAGAAAAATTAAGACTCCTTGTACACCGTTCTGCTCCCCCTTTCTGAGGGCGGGGGCCCAGGGCCACTGTGTCCTCTACCTGCACCTCAGGTGTACTTGCCTAGAGACAGAGTCAGCGTCCAAAGTTAGGTCCAGTCCTAGGGTTGGATGGACAGCAATCCGCATGGTCAGACAGTCCAGGGGTCAGGGAATCCGATGGTCAAGGGTCAAGACAAGCAGGAAGCAGCAAGATACAGCCAGGAACTACAAGCATTGTTTCTAGCATCTGACTGCTGCTGGAAGCTCTGCTTAAGAATGCTGAAGCCAGCTGGTTCTCATCAGTGCCTTCTCTGTGTCCTTGATCAGCTGCAGGTGGAGTCACTCTGCCTTCTCCCCTTTCAGGCTGCTGTTCAGCAGGTGAAGCTGACTCCTGGCTCATGATAGTCATAGGTCAGCCATCCCCAAACTGCGGCCCTCGAGATGTTTTGGCCTACAACTCCCATGATCCTTAGCTAACAGGACCAGTGGTCAGGGATGATGGGAATTGTAGTCAAAAACATCTGGAGGGCCAAAGTTTGGGGATGCCTGGTCTAGGTCATGTACATGAAAGCTAAGACCACACTGGTTGAACTACAGGTTGTATCCAGTGGTGAACCCCAATGCTAAGTGGAGGCTCTTGGACCTAGCAGAAGTTTCTATCAACAGAAAGGGCAAGAGGTGATTTTTGACAATTCTGCTTGCTGAAGCAACCTCTACCATGCACTCCCAAAATCTGCTGCAGGGGCTTGGGGGACCCTTCAGAAGTGAGTGGAGGGCATGGAGAGCTACAGAGGGAAGGGGAGACACTGTGGACATCATCTCCCTTCCTCTTACACTGACAGAAGCCTCTGGTGAATCAAAGAGCCTTCAATCAGCGCAATTGGAGACCATTGGAGACAAGCCACCATCTGAATGTCCCATTCATGCTAGTTGACCATTGGCTATTAGCCTGGTTGTGTTTGCACTGAAGTAAGTTTAGCTAATGTCACTGCCTGTCCGGCCCAAAGGGATTTCCACCCTCATTTTTAATATAACAGCTATAATCAGCTTCCCTTGGAAATATACTATTACACAGGCCAAAACAAGCAGGATTTTGTTGCTTTCGACAATTTCAATTTATCTGATTGGAATAAACTGCCCAAATACTTTTTTAAAAATAACTGCCAACCAGAATCAAATATAAAAAGCATTAAGCATAAGTCAGGAGGACAGTATACCAAAAGTAGTATTCCAAAAGGGGAGGCTTACAAGACCAACCTATGTGGTTGTCTGTGTTGTCTCAATGAAACACCCTTCTGTATAATAACTACAGGAGTCCTGTGAAGAACTACCTTATATTAGGCCAGACAACTAGGTCCATCAAGCCCAAATTATCTGCTCTGTTGCTGCCGTAGATAGATTTACCCAGTTCTGCATCCTGAGATCCCACTAATTGGAGAAAGCAGGGATTGAACCCAGGACACAGGGGGAGAACCTTTGGCTTCTCCAGATGTTGTTGGACTACAGTTCACATCATACCTGCCCTCAGGACCGGTGCTAGGGTTTCTGGCGCCCTAGGCAAGGGGGCGGGGCACGTGATGTCATTGTGCATGACGTACAGTGTCCTGCCCCCTGCCCGCCAGGCACCCCGCGCCGCCGCGATTTTCGCCACTGGTTGGGGCGGCACCGGGCAGCGGCGGGGGGCGAGGGGCAGGCTGGCCAGCGCCCCCTCCATTTTGGCGCCCTAGGCAGTTGCCTAGTTGGCCTAAATGGACGCACCGGCCCTGCCTGCCCTTTGGCCATGAGGACTGAGGCTGATGGGACTTGGAATCCACCAACATCTGGTGAACCAAAGGTTCCATAGCCCTGATTTAAGGCATTCTGCTTGTGAAACATCTGCTCTGCCACTGAGTTACAGACCTTGCCCATTCTCATCCGATACTGGATTTGTCTACCAACCACATAGGTATGGAGGAGTTGCTATGTGGCCCATGGGATGCATCTAAATTAAATCTCGCTGAGACAACATTATTTTTCTCCACTCACAACTTCTTTTGCAACTGCTACATGGAATACAACTGCCTGAATGCCACCCACAAGCACTTAGCGGAAGGGCTGTGCTGCGGAAGTGCAGGAGAACCCTGAAGAACCATTCTTAGACAAAGACTTCTGCTTTCTGAGAATCTTATCTTACATTTTGAGGTCACACTCTCTAATAAAGTACTTGGGGTGGGAGCACTGATGAGATTACTGAGAAACAAGAGAGAACGATCAACATGCAAGTAATTCCCCCTAATATTGTACATTTTATATGTTATCTTTAATTTATGCACATTTCCCCACAACAAAAGTGGGTTTTTTACACTTTGCTTGGTCGAAGTACTGCATCGCAAAATTCAGAAAGCATGAATTTTGAAGGACAGCTGTACTTGTTTGCTTATTGATTCAAGAAGCGTGGATTAAGCAATTTCTCATTAATATGAGAAACAAAAATTAATTTCTTCCTCATCCCTAGCCAGGAATAATGGAATATTCTGTGTGAGTCATAATGGGAAAATGAAGAAAGGGGAGGAGCAGGACTGATTCACTGGAACTCTGAAGAAAAGTTTTGTTAGGAGATTAGGATCCACTGCAATGTTTTGCTACAGATTTCAAATGCAGAATAAAAAATCTGACCCAATGAGTACACAACAATGTGTTTCCATACTGTTGTTTCCAATATTATGAGATCGTTTCAAAGCTATTTAGCATTGCCTGTACTGAGGGAAATCTCACATGCACTTTTTACTCACATAAATGGTTCATCCACCATCTGACCAGAGGAGTTGTCTCTAAGGTACCCAGGTCCTAAAGGCCTAAGCCAGGCATCCCCAAACTTCGGCCTTCCAGATGTTTTGGACTACAATTCCCATCATCCCTGACCACTGGTCCTGTTAGCTAGGGATCATGGGAGTTGTAGGCCAAAACATCTAGAGAGCCACAGTTTGGGGATGCCTGACCTAAGCCATACGTGACTTTAAAGCTCATGACCAGCTCTTAGAACAATGGTTTTCAACCAGGGTGCCGTGGCACCCTGGGGTGCCTTGAATGATGGTCAGGGGTGCCGTGGGCAACACTGACCTCTGTCCCTCCTCTGATTCCTTCTCGCATCTCTGCCTCCCCAAGGCTTGCACAGCTGTTTGTTGCAGCAGCCCTGGCTACAGGCTCCCCAGGTGAATGGTGCCTCTGGGGCTGGCCAGGGGGTGATTCCCAGGCCCCTATGGGGCCGTGTGAGGAGGCACCTCTCTTTGGGGTGGGGGTGGGGAGCAGCTCAGAGATCAGGGTCAATGGCAGGTGCTGCATGGAGGACTCCCAAGGAGTGGGGAGAGGAGAGGAGGCTGAGGGAACATCCCACAAGGAGTATTTGAAAAAGGGTGAGAGGCTGCCAGCTCTGCAGGCAAGGGGTGACACAACTGGGCTCCTGAGCCCCACAGGGGTGCCGCAGAAAGAATGTAGCTGGTCAAGGGAGCCGTGGGCTCAAAAAGGTTGAAAACCTCTGTCTTAGAATCATGTTCTGAAATCGACTCCTCTATTTTCCATTTTAAGATACACATAATTTTCCAAGCTTTTCGATCCTGAAAGGGCAGCTCTTTTTCATTTGTTTTCTTTTTAGCCAACCCTCAAAATCTGTTTTCATTTCCAGGGTTCAGTCCTGGAATATCCAAAGTCAGTGTCCCTGAACATGTGCAGAGTGCCTTTCCTCCACATTTCCACATCAGTTTGCAGTGTGTGTGTTAAAGTCAATCTGAATGTAAATGCAAATTTCTCCCAATGTTTATCTGTGCTTTTTTTTTTTTTCATTTATTGGATTTATAGAATGGCTTCCTGCCTAGGCACCCAAGGCTGCTTACCATTTTAAAACACTAAACCAGATCATTATATAAAATGAAGAGTGACGCAGTCCTCTCAGGCCAACCAGGAGCTCCCTGGCCTGAGCTCCCTCACTTCTGCCTTCTTTCAGGGCATGCAGGTCTTCAACAGCCCTGGGGAAGTTGCGGGAGAGGCTGCCCCAAACTCTCTATTGGGCTGCTGATGGTCCTGAGTGCTCCCTTTATGCACACTTTAACCTCAGTGCGTGCATTTTTGTACACATTTCTTGGCTGGAGAACCGCTCTGCAAAATTCAGAGAAGTGCAAATTGCATATTTCCATCTTCGCATTTATTATTATTATTATTATTATTATTAGGAACCTTGCAAATGAAGTAGGTTCACCTTTAAATGCAAACAGAATCCAATTTCTCCCCTGCTTCAGCGTGAGCTCAGTTATAACGGCTTTTTCACCCCATCACCACACTGAGCAGCAGCACTAAATATGCCTTCAGAGTAAACACTGGCAGGCAGGCGTTGCCAGCTCTGCTCGCCAGCAGCCTCTCTTTAGCCTCATTCACAACAGAGATTTCGCCGGCCCTCTGATGGCGCCTTGGTTCCATTGCATACCTGTCTGCTAAGGCGGCAATGGACAACTCACTTGCCAGGTCAGTCATTTGGCTGGTTGAAAAGAGGTTTGGGCAGATGATCCCTTTCCACAATCTGACTGTGTGTTCATCTCTGTGCCTGGCATTCAATGGCCACTGTTTTGCTACGAACACACTGCCCTCTAGGACAGCAACGGATTCAAGCAACCCCAGGGACACAGTTGAGGTCCAATTTATCCCAATGGTTTTCTATTAACTGCCAGCTTTGGAATGTGGAATGCCACAGGAACAAACAAAACGTAAAACGGAGGCTACATCCTCTGTCATGCCATAAGCTCTTATGATAGTCACCTTAAATGGCCAGCGTCGGTCAGCAATGACAGAAGCTATCTTAGCGTGAGATCTCTGTGCATGATACAGTGATACACGATACAGAGAGCCAGTGTGGTGTAGTGGTTAAGAGCGGTAGACTCATAATCTGGTGAACCGGGTTCGCGTCTCCGCTCCTCCACATGCAGCTGCTGAGTGACCTTGGGCTAGTCACACTTCTCTGAAGTCTCTCAGCCCCACTCACCTCCCAGAGTGTTTGTTGTGGGGGAGGAAGGGAAAGGAGAATGTTAGCCGCTTTGAGACTCCTTTGTGTAGTGATAAAGCGGGATATCAAATGCAAACTCTTCTTCTTCTACTACAGGCAAAGAGAGGGTCAACGTAACTTTCTAGGGCTGCTAGAGAAGTGTTTGGTCAGTGTATGAGCAACCAATGAAATGGCTTTCTTGCTGCGGACCTGCTCAGTCGGCAAAGCGTGAGACTCTTAATCTCAGGGTCGTGGGTTTGAGCCCCAAGTTGGGCAAAAGATCCCTGCGTTGCAAGGGGTTGGACTAGATGACCCCTTCCAACTCTACAATTCTATGATTCTGCAAATTCTAATTCCCCTCAGAAAGTGTGAGGGGTGTGCCCCCAGCAATGATGCCTCTGTTGGCCAAGTCCTTCACAGATTGCTTGTTCAGCATTAAAAAGGAAGAGCCTGAAGTGTTTTTGCAATATACACATGAAACCCTTTGGTATATAAATGTACCGGTATTAGATAAATATAATATCTATTTTTGAGACCCAGATGTTGTGGAAAGTAGGTTGTAATTTAAAAAATAATAATAAACAAACGTTACATTTAAAAAACAGCTTGCGGACAGCTTCCCTCTCCCTTCCGTCTGTTGCTTCACTGTTTTGGATGCTCCCCCTGCCTTCATTCTCCCTCTTGAGACCACACCCACCCAATATCCATGTAATTAGAGCAACCCTGCCATGCAGATGTATGTGCAGAGACATATATAGTCCCTGTTCACGTGTGTCACACCCAGAGCCCTCTGTAAACTGTACCGAAGCCAAACGTTTAGATGCTTCAGAGAAGCCCTTTCAGTAGATGCGTCATTGAGGTGGATGTACACAAAGAGGTGAAATCTCCGAAACACCCACATTTATAAGTAGCAGTGGCCAAGTTAAATACAGTTAGATCTAGCTGAGTCTTCCTTCTTGGCTCAGAAACGATTATACCTCGCAGCGCTTGGGGAGTAAATAATTAGCCCTAATTTGGCTATATTTAACCACACAAACCGCAAACCTGTCTCTAATGTGGCTGCCTTGATATGTGATATAGCTTGAATGGGAACATTTTGTACAAGGCACTGTTCAGAAAGTAGCTTCTCCGGTTTTCAGGTGTTATGTCACACAAGACCTCTCCGTTTGTCTATTTTGACAGATTTCGGTGGTCTTAAAATGGGGTGGTCTTTAGGCATCCAACAGGGGGTACGGGAAAGGACCCCATCATTTGCTTGTTAATTTTTGTACGCTATTGCAAACTGCGGGAGGCAGTGGAAGACAGGAGTGCCTGGCGTGCTCTGGTCCATAGGGTCACAAAGAGTTGGACATGACTAAACGACTAAACAACAACAACAACAACAAATTGCAATCACACAATTTCTATAATAAATAAATTAAGTGAAATGAATCAAGAAGCAGAGAAGTGGGATTACTAGGGCTGCAGAAAGGAAGCAACTAATTAAAAGGATTACTGTATATAGGAAATGCCTGGAAATGGCGAATTAAAGAGAAAAATTAAATCGCCATGATCAATTGCAGAAGTGAATTTACTGTGAAGTAAGTATATTCAGTGGTCTTTTTTGAATTATAAAAAAGTAAAGTGCTGGTACTCATGTATTGATAAAAGTGCTGTGGGCACCAGCACAAAATGGTCGCTATGGGCAGCAAAAAAAGAGCCGTGAGTAGATTAGCGAGTATATTAGGGCCTTTCCTATGCAGGCAGGCATTCCAGGGATCCTTATGAGGCCCCCTCATGGTAAATGAAGGGCTCGTCCACACCAGAGTGAAGGAATCGGGATACAAATTACTTGCTCCAGTTTGTTGTGGTGGGTTGGCCAATTGTCACCTTCTTTCATTCCCCTTTCCACACACATTACTTCCTCAGTGCTTTAGTTTCTTCACCAGTCTTGCTCATAACTATTTCCTGAATAAAGAAATGCATATATGTATATATCCCCCACCCCCTTAGGATTCCTCTGAATGGCACAAAACCAGAAAACCACAATCAAACCACACTAAAAAATTCTACACCAGATACCCAAAAAGCGTGTGTGGTGAGAATTTACAATTGCTTTAATCACTTATCATTGCCTCACAGCTGTCTGTACACATGCCCTACCAGTATTTAATCATCATAATATAATCAACAAATTAGAAGGGAGGGATAAACACAAAAGGGTACAAACCTACTGGTACAAATAGGAAAGAATGAAGTTGTTCCTCGTATACAAATTCAAATACAAGCAGGTGTGGTCTACTCCGGTCTAATTCTAATAGGCAAAAGATGTATTAACAGTTAAATCATGCTAAAATGTGGGCAAACCCAAAGTTCCTTGTGGAATCATTGCTTTAATTCTGTTTTCCAACTGACTGCAGAAGAGCAATGTCACTAAAGAGCCCTAATTGTGAACCACTTATGATTCCCGTCAAGTGATATTCAGAGAGGCATACTTCCTCCAACAGAGGAAGTAGAATATAGACATCCTAGCCAGTAGCCATTAATACTCATCCTCTTAAGACTGTGACTAAATGCAGACTTAATTCATGACTTCAGCACCAGCCAACCTTATCCCCTCCATTTTGTTTATCGTATAGCCCAATGAAGAGTTCTGGAGAGCTCTAAAGATTGAACATCATTTTGTAACATAATAAATGTATCGCCCCAATGTGGATTTTGGAATGTTTATTAATGGCAAGAAGACCCGCTTTCAAATGAGCTATAACCAACACAGAGAAAGCTTTAGGTTTACTGAGTAGCAGTGAAGGGGCTGATTTCACGCATCCTGGAAGTTATTGTGCCAAGTCCTCTACTTTAAAAAAAAATAGTTTCCTATTTGCATTTGGCTGGAAAGGTGTAGAGGAATACCATTGATATGCAGATTCTCCAGCCCAAGGAAAAATAGCTGAAAGAAGTGTAACTTTTTTATTATTTTGTTTTTAGTGGGTTTTTTTACTGGAGATTTTATTTCCGCAAGGACTCATGCCAAAATAATAAATCCCAAGAGCAGAAGAAGGGAGAAGCCTTTGGTTAATGTGTTGTCTTTTTTTCCTGGCCCAGGTAGGGATGGGAGCCAAACAGAGACCAAGCCAGAATCTCACTCCAAGGGCTAATTAAGTTTCCAAGGATCATTGCCCCCATCCTTCAGGTAGGATCAGAAGCAGGCTCCCTATGACTCTAAAGCCACTTTCATGGAAATAAAAGCCAGGTGGTCACAAGGGCTACCTGTCTGAGCTTTGCATTAGGTAGAGAGGGCAGGGCAAGGGAGATGTCATTTGGCTGCCTTGTTTCCATCTCCAGAGATTTCTCCCTGAGTCCTGTCTAGCCAAATCAGCAACACGTTTGACACCAGCTTGGCTGCAGGAGTTGCCAGAAGGAAGTGTACAAAGTGCCATCCAACCGTCTTAGGGACTCCACTCTGGATTCGTGTGGGGTTTGCTCTTTAGCCTTTTCTTCTCCCAAAGATGTTCCACGAGGCAGTGGGTACCGATTTTTCCTTGGGGTTCACTCCCCAAGCCTTTCTCACAAACGAGTATAGCCACAAGGCAGCAGAGGTTTGGGATCAGAGTTTCCCTTCTCCTAGATGGGCTACCTTCGCAGGTTGATGAGCCCTACCTGCCCCTTGTTTCCCTCTGCAGCACATGCAGAAACCAGTTTCTTTACCATTAGACTCACTCAGTCCACCAGAACAGAGGAAGTCCTTAACTCACCAAGGGTAAGAAACCCATCGGCTACCCTCAGCTGGTTTAGCCGGCCAGTCAAAGGCATTTCTCAGGGTGTGGCCGCCTGTCACATGCTGGCAACTTCTAGGAGTCGCAGGTAAGTTACTAAGGGCAGGGTGGAGGCCAACATGGAAAAACTATCCCAGAACGAGCACAGCATGTCCCCACTCAGGGGTACTACCCATTCCCTAACACCCCATACACATACATGTGTGTGTGTAAATACAAAATAACCTCCAATCAACTCTACCATCTATTTCATATACACATTTAAAAAAGAATAGGTAAAGGTAAAGGGACCCCTGACCATTAGGTCCAGTCGCAGACGACTCTGGGGTTGCAGCACTCATCTCGCATTATTGGCCGAGGGAGCCGGCGTACAGCTTCCGGGTCATGTGGCCAGCATGACTAAGCCTCTTCTGGCGAACCAGAGCAATGCACGGAAACGCCGTTTACCTTCCCGCCTATTTATCTACTTGCACTTTGACGTACTTTCGAACTGCTAGGTTGGCAGGAGCAGGGACCGAGCAACGGGAGCTCACCCCGTCGCTGGGATTCGAACCGCCAAACTTCTGATTGGCAAGCCCTAGGCTCAGTGGTTTAGACCACAGCGCCACCAGCGTCCCTTAAAAAAGAATACCAATGTATGAATTACTTCCAAAATGATAAAATTCTTCAAAATATAAAAGTAAGCTATTATCAGAAATTTATAAGATACAGTGGAACCTCGGTTGTTGAATGTAATCCATTCCGGAAGACCGTTCAACTTCCGAAACATTCGGCATCCGAGACGCAATTGCCGGTCAGCAAAATCCATTGAAAAAATGGAAAAACACGCCTCAGAAGCCGTTCGACTTCCGAGGTGTGTTCGAAAACAGGAGCATTCACTTCCGGGTTGTCGGAGTTCGAAAGCCGAAACGTTCGACTTCCGAAGCGTTCGACAACAGAGGTCCCACTGTATAACAAAAACTAATCTGTATAAGACTGTGCCCCTCAAAGGTCAGTACTGCACCCCTCTGGTGTCTGTGCCCTGTGCCTAGCTGACCTAACAATGCTTTTATATTTGTTGGAAGCTGCCTGAGTGGACTGAGGCACCTCAGTCAGATAGGCAGTATACTACTACTACTACTACTACTACACTGGCCCTGAGTGCAAAATGACAATAAAGAGCTGCCCATCAGAAGACAGTGCTCTTCTCTTTGAGAGAGGTCAGCCTGTTCATAATTAATTGGTAGTTCCTGACGTTTTTGATGGCAGCTGAATGAACTAATGGTGCATGAGTTGTAATTTCCTCTTTTCTGTGCTCCCTGGGCACTGCCTAGCACACAGAGAGCCCTTTGCAGAGATGGGCTGGCAGGAGCCACCTGCCTGAATGGTAAGAAGAATGCTGTGGCCTCTTCCACCTATAGGTTCAGATCAATGCGGTGAAGCAAAAAGAAAGAAAGAAAAGGAAGCATTTCAGAAGCAGGAGAATTCTGAATGGCTCCCAAGCATGAAACCACCACACGTTGCGGGTGAAAGGAAAAGGTGCTTCATTATTAGCACATGGCTTGATTTAAAGCTTCACTCCCCCTTCCTTCCTTCCTTGAGATGCATTTCGGTTAATGCAGGCTAACATTTCTCAAGATCCCGTACAAGAATATCCTGCAGGGCAAAGGACAAGGAACGAGGAAAGGTTGGCAGGCAGCCTAGCAGAGTTTTCACATCTAAAGGAAGCAGTACAGTCGTACCTCGGAAGTCAAACGCCTTGCAAGTCAAATGTTTTGGCTCCCGAACGCCGCAAACCTGCAAGTAAATGTTCCGGTTTGCGAATGTTCTTTGGAACCCGAACGTCCGACGCGGCTTCCACAGCTTCCGATTGGGTGCAGGAGCTTCCGGCAGCCAATCAGAAGGTTTCCAAATGCTCTGAATGTTGAACGGACTTCCAGAACAGATTCCATTTGACTTCTGAGGTACGACTGTATTGAGGGATATGTAATAGATAAGGTACCTAACAATGACAGCATGCAAAACTTCCAGCATTCGCATAACTGTTATATGCAGAAATCTCACAGCTTCAAACAAAAAGCAGGAGATATTTCCAACAGAGCGAAAACATCTCTCAGTTCCACAATACATAACCTTCCGAGTTCCACAGAACTCTTTGCCAAGCAGCACCACTTAGATAGCCTTTCACAAAAACTGGTTTCAGTGGGAGCTGGCATCTGAAATGCTGCACTTCGGAACTCCCTGCCTATTGAGGTGCCTTCACTGTGCTCTTTTTGGCACCTGCTAAAAATATTCTTGCTGAGACAAGCCTATGCAGAAGCTGAGGTAATTTTAATCTGTTTTGGTATTTAAACTTTTGTATGCTTTAATGTACGGTTGTTGATTTTTCTTATTATTGCAGGGGCGGGGGGAGAGATCCACTTAAGGTCATCCGTGGGATTACAGACACTCTGGGAACATGCAAAGAGATGTTTGACAAGCTCAAGAGACAACAGCAGCTGCTGCCCATGTTCCTCATGAAGAGACCAGCACAACCACCACCAGATATGCCCACAAAACTCACCTGGAACAAGTGCTTGCCCAGAACACTGTGTCCGGACCACCTAAGGGTGCTTCAAGATGGTGCACGTGGTAATATTGCAAACAAACCATTCACAGGTACTTAAAACGAGTAGTGACTGGAAAGAGAACCTTTTTCACTCACAATACCCCATTTTTTTAGAAAGTCCTGCTCAGGGAGACTCATATCAAGAGGCAAGTGTCGCTTCGTCCACATGCCATCCATTTAAAGCACGTTCTTCCCTCAAAGCATCCTGGAAACTGTAGTTTGCTGCTCCCACACACAGCTATATTCACAACACTCTTAAACTACAGTTCCCATGATTTTGGGGTGAGGGGGGGTGGTTAGCTATGTGCTTTAAATGTATGGTGTGCATGGAGCCTGTGTTCTATTTTCTTGGAAAGCTAAAAATATAGCCCAATAAAGTAAGTTATTGCATGGCACGCCTTGTAAATTGGAAAGGAGAGGCTTTGCAGCACCCAATAATGATTTGCACCTTTCTTTGTAAACTGGGGAAAGGGTGCCCAAGAAGTTGGAGACATGAGTGCACTCTTGTTTACTAGATGTAACGCTGTGTCACCTGATACCTTTGCTACCAGGTACAGATGCCACGCCCAGCACCCCACACCCTCGAGTCTACCTCTCCCCTTCCAGGAAACGCTTTGCTCAGACCTCACCTGACGGCTCTGTCAGAATCAGGCCCGCCCTTCTCAGCAACGGGAGTGAAAGGCTCTTTGTTCCTCTGGGCAATTATATCGGAGAGTGGGAATAAAAATGTGTTGAAAACTCCTGACTGAAGGGCAGCCTCTCGCTGCTCGCGAAGGTTTCTGAAACAAATAACCCAGTTCTTCAAACATTACACTGAAGACTTTGTTTCCCTCACCACACCCCCTCGCCACGCCAAAGCTCTTTGGGGGCTGGTTTCCCCACTGGCCCACAGGAGCCGATTTCAAGAGTTAACCTGGAATAATCAGTTGCGATAAAACAGGCCTTGTCTCCTTCGCAAAGGGGAAAAAAAAGAGTCAATCACAGGGCAAATAACATCTTGAAACATTCTTGTTCATATGCCACTGAGAAACAAGCTACGCGAAGGATTACTGAGAGTAACACAACCCTATTCCTCCCAGCCCTGTCCCCAGACTATACCTGTGCCAGAAACACAAAAGCCATATTTTTCTGATTATATGTCAGGAGTTTGCACCCAAGCTGTGCAAAAGAACCCTTTGATAGTAGGTAAGGTCTTTGGGCGCATGCACATGAGTGCTCCAGAATCGAAATGCTTGCACATTAAACCAGAAGGGCAGGAAAACATGGAATTTGGGAACACAGAAAGCTGAGTGAGGCCAAGTCAAACCGTTGGTCCATTCAGGCAACAACCATTTTGCAAGGGGGTTGCATTCCTAACGCACACACACACACACACACACACACACACAGTGCATCGGCAGAGCGCATGCAAGCTCATTCCACCCCCTTTTCCAGCCACTTCCAGGACCAGTGTGGTGCGTGGCACATAAATTGGACGCAACTAAAATGTTCATGGTCTGTATAGCTCAAGACATACCCCTAAACTGTCCCAATAAAACCAGGACTACCCGTTTCTTCGCGAGAGAGCACGGCTACCATTTGGGGCACCGTGATCTCATGGGGTGCCCCAAAACACGCGTTTTTGGGGGGGCGGTTGCAAAAAAGCTAGTCTTTTGGGACTGTGATCTTGCATGGATCACATGACTTGGACAGGAGCATTGCCCTGGTATGCGGCACCCCAAATTTTCACCTTAACATGTTGGAGGGTATGTCAAATTTGTTGACACTGACAGGCGCAGGAATCTCCAGGGTTTCAGGCAGGAAGCTCTCTCAGCCCTACCTAGAGATGCTGGGGACTCAGCCTGGGACCTTGTGCATGCAAAGCAGACCCTAAGCTACAGACCGTCCTCTTTTTATTGGTTAGTGCAGTTTTTATGGTTTTTCTCTTTTTAATGCACACCACTCTGGTCTCCTTAAGGTTGGAAAACATTAAGTATTGGGTTGGATTCGGGTTTTTGAAAAAAAATTAAAACTTGATATTCTCCTTCACCACAAAGGAAGTACCCGGTACTCGGAGCGACTTGCAAACAGAAAAACAAAAGGGATCCAGCCATGAGGACACAAATTATCCGTTAAAAACAACAAATTACAAAGAGCAGCACCAGCAATCAGCACATTAAGCAGTGACAGACTAATAAGAGAAAAAAATGCTTTGAGCACGAAGAAAGAGGAAGGTAACTTAACCTCTTGTGAACAAATAAAGGAAACGGTATGTGTGTGTGTCTCTGTGTGTGTGTTCCATTGTAGTGTAGCTGAATGCTGAGTAAATTTCAGGGGCCCATTGTTTCTACAAGAGCTGCCAGCCACCTACTGTGTGAACAGCAGGTTCGACACCTGCTGCCTGAGCTGTATCTGAACCACACATTTAAAGTACACCACCCAAATCTCCAAGCAGAGTGAGATTCCAGGGAAACCAAGTGCACTTTAACCCAGGGTCTGTGTTTCCTAGTGGAAAATGAGAGTAGCCAATGGGTCTTAAACCCTCCGTGAGTTAGGGAATTCCCCTGCATGCAAAGATAGAACCTGGTGGATTAAGCAGATGACACCAATAGTGGGTCCAATGGTCAAGAAGGAGATGCCTCTGTTGTAGAGGGAAGTGACGGGCAGATGGGGCTCATCAACCTGGGAAGATATCCCATCTACCGTAGGAGACAGAAAACTCTGATCCTAAACCTCTGCTGCCTTGCAGGATACCTTCAGAACAATAAGGAGTACACAAATCCAGAGTGGAGTCCCTAAGACGGTTGAATGGTGCCTTGTATGCCTCCTTCCGGCAACTCAGAATAGAATAGAATAGAATAGATTTTATTGTCATTGTCCCCTTCGGGGACAACGAAATTACTTGGCTGCTCCATCCACCCAAATAGGGCACTCCACGCAAAGACAAAACAACTACAAAAACACTGATTAAAACCATACACACTGATTAAAACCATACAATGATAAAACATAACATGTAAGATTAAATGACTTCAAAGTCCAGGCTTCCCATTCAAGGCCGCGATTGCTCTGGAGAAGAAGCTGTTTCTAAGACGGCTTGTTCTTGTTGTCATCGTCCTGTATCTCCGTCCCGATGGCAAAAGTTCAAAGAGACGGTGACCAGGATGCGATGGATCTTTCACTATGTCCAGTGCCTTTCTGTGGCACCTCATGGCATAAATCTGCTCTAAGGTGGAGAGCGAGCAGCCAACAATGCTCTCTGCTGCCTTAACAACTCTGCACAACCCCATCCTGTCCTTGGTAGTACAGCTTCCGTACCACACACACCACTCCTGCAGCCAAGCTGGTGCCAAACATATTGCTCTGCTTTCCTTTGGATCACATCAGCATGGCTGAGAGTCTTGTTTTCCAGGCAGCCCAGGACCTCCATACACACTGCCCAGGCTTGAGCCCCAGGGAGGTCCCTTCGGTGCTGCTAATGCAGCATTTTTACTTCACCCTGAAGACGCACTCCATTGTCTCTTGACAGATGCCAACATACAACCTGAGTCTACCATGGAGGGATTTCCAGCAGTCCATTTCAAGAAGATCTGGCTTTTCCCATAGCCACCGCATTGGGTTCAAAACAGACATCACCATCCTGTTTTTTGACTCTCTCTCCAGCCCACTGCTTAGTAACTCTGTTGCTTAACTCCCAGCTGCCATTCCAAACTCTAACCTTTCCTAAAACCATTGTCTTCTAAACTAAACCCTCAGTTGAGGGAGGGAGGAAATGAGGTTCACTTTTGAGCCTTTGTGTTGCCTGAATGGCTCATCCGCAGGCACCTCGAAAGGAAATTATCTGAGTTAATTACCGGTAGCTTTTACACTAGGCTTAATTAAAGAATTAACAAGGTCTAGTGCACTACTTAGATTCACACTGGGTCAGGCTTAAATTAAATAAATTGAATCGAGTATCACCTCGAAGGAAATTGGTTTCGACACCCCAATTAAATTCCAGCACCCATAAACCTATAACATTACTATTATGTTGCTTTAATAGTCATAGCGCCTCTCCCCGCACAGAATTCTGGGAGCTGTAGTTTGTTAAGAGTGCTGAGAGTTGTTTGGAGACCCCTTTTCCTTTGCAGAGCTACAGTGGTTTAACAACCAACCCCTCTTTCCAGGGGACCCTGAGAATTGTGAAATCCTGGAGAGCCAATGGTAGACGATACTGATCTACTGAGCTGAGTCAGAATAAGGTGGCTATGCAATTCATGCATTGATCACTGAGCATACATTATGTGTTGACATTGGGCACATGGAGAGGAAAGGCAGAGCTAGACACCTGAATCATTACCAAAAAAAAAACCCCACCTCTCTCCATGCATACACAACACCGAACATCTGCCCATCATTTGCATATGGAAGAAAGGAAGGCTTAATCCATGGGTAGGCAAACTAAGGCCCATGGGCCGGATCCGGCCCAATCGCCTTCTCAATCCGTACCGTGGGCGGTCCGGGAATCAGCGTGTTTTTACATGAGTAGAATGTTTCCTTTTATTTAAAATGCATCTCTGGGTTATTTGTGGGGCATAGGAATTCATTCATTAATTTTTTTCCCTTCCAAAATATAGTCCGGCCCCCCACAAGGTCTGAGGGACAGTGTACCGGCCCCCTGCTGAAAAAGTTTGCTGACCCCTGGCTTAATCCTTGCGCTGCATCAGTGATAGCTTAGCCTGTTCCGCTCCTAAGTTTCAGATTTCCACAAACTTGGCTTAGCAAAAATGCTCCTTTTATCGGCCAGATATCAGCCTTCCTGATCAACAAGCTTTCCTGGTAAACAATCGATGTGTTTGTTCATGCCTGCAACTGTCTTTTTAAAGCACTTCCTTTTAATCTACCTTTACAGGCTGATGATAATAAGTGCAACTCTTTTTACACATATTATTGGAGAATCAAGAACCAGTGAATGGCGTTTCTTTGTTCAGTCTCGGCCCTAAGCCATAACAAAATGATATTATTTTGGACATTTCCTCCTCCTTTATAGACAACTTGGCTGCTTTTCCCTCAACCTAGCGCTGGTTTTCAGGGAAAGGACTGGCTGCATACTAGGTGCTTGCTTTTGGAACAACCACACTTTTGCTTACTTCCTTCTTGTTGAGCATCCTCGAAAATTTGATTCAACATTGGATTGTTTGGTCTGTGTTTTCCCCCCATGGTCTCTTTCAAATGTCAGAAAACCTGGCTTTTCTAGAAAGGACCAGAGCAACTGGCAGGGGCGTAGCAAGGGGGCGGGGGGGGGGCGGTCCGCCCTGGGTGCCACCCTGGGGAGGGTGACAAATTGGGCGTTTTTTTAAAAAGGCTATTTTCGGCAATGCTGGGGTGGAGCCGCAGGGGCAGCCAGCGAGGAGCGGTGTCACCCCCCCTCGCTGGCCGCCCCTGCGGCTCTGCCCCGGCAGCGCCAAAAATAGCCCCCCCTTCCAGCGGCTTTTCCTGCCGCTGGCTTGCAGAGCCGGGGAATGGAAAGGGGCGGGCCAGCGAGGAGGGGTGACACCCCTCCTCGCTGACCCGCCCCTCTCCCTGCCCTGACTTGCGCTCCGGGCTCCGTCGGCGGCTTCGGGGGTCTCTGCGGGCTGCAGAGCCTTCCGAAGCCGCCGCCCGTCCGGCCCCCCTTGGTGCGGCGGCTGCTCGTGCCGACGCACCTAGCGCCGGCACGAGCAGCCGCCGCACCAAGGGATGCCGGGGCCAGGCGCCGGCTTCGGGAGTCTCCCGAAGCCGGCGCCCGGCATCCCCGGGGGCGGGGCATCGCGCTGTGCGTGTGCATCATGACGCACGCACACGCCGCAACTGGGCAGATCCACACCAGACATTTAAAAGCACATCGAACGCAGCTTTAAAGCACATGATTCCGTCCAAAGAATCCAGTATAGTTTTTAAGAGTGCTTGGAATAGTAGCTTTGGGGGGTAATCATAGAATTGTAGAGTTGGAAGTGACCCTGAGGATTATCCAGGCCATCCCTACAATGCAGGAATATGCAGCTGTCCCATGTGGGGATCGAACCTGTTATTGGCACCATGCTCTAACCAACGGAGCTATCCAGTGCTCAATGGCAATGGTAGCTCTGTGAGTTACTGTTGATCAGTAACTTCCAGAACTCTGCTCTCTGTTTTTATTGTTCTTTAACCCAGACTTGAAACAGAGGATTCCTTCAAACAGAGGACTGTCTTCTATAAAGTAGAGCAGGTTTTCTATTTTCTTTAGAAATGCTGCAACTAACATATGCTTCAAAACACAAGTGTGCCTTTTGCTCTATTTCCACAGAACACACACATTTCTTTGGAATACATATATTTATATGGAAGAGCAACTCAGGCAAGCCATTCCCTAGTTATAATTGCAGCAGTTTGCCCATGTGATCTATTGTTTGCAAACACTAGCTTTGAGAGGTCATGGCCCTTTAACTGTTGTTAACATGTTTTATGGATTGCCCCAGAATAACCCTCCGTCCGTGAGATTGTCTCTTGACCTAGACAGGCTATAGAAGCTTGAGGGCAGGGTTTGGCTGCAGTGAATGTTTACCAACAATGGCAGGCTGAGGCACGGCACAGATGCCACAATAGTGTTTTCCACCCTTATGGACAACTGGATAATAATTAACCCAAGTCACCCTCCGATGACAAACTATCCGACGCCACCCAGCACTTAACATACCTCGTTCAAAGGCAAGCTAGGTATTACATTTCAAGGTGTGCCTGCTCCCTTTTTCAAAAAAAGAATCTTTCTCTTGTTAAATGTAACAACTTGTAAAAGCTGGGGGAAATAAATATATATACCAGCCCCAACAGCTATTTGGCCAGCAATGTTATTAGGACAGGAAGCTTTTGAGTTGGGAGAAGACTCTTTTTTTCAGGCAAGAATGTCCTGAAGATTTCAAAGTTTCCCATCTCAGGCTACAACTTGTGACACTCTGTTTCTGAATACCAGTTGCCCGAAATCATGTCTGGGTGTTTATAGGGGGGTGCTATTGTGATCGGCTCCTACTTGCATAAGTATAAGAGGCAACTGCTTGGCTGTTCTGGGAACATAATCCTGGGCTAGATGGGCCTTTGGTCTGATCTAGCAGAGCTCCTTAGAATCATAGAATCGCAGAACTGCAGAGTTGGAAGGGACCACGAGGTCCTCTAGTCCAACCCCCTACAATACACCAGTGTGGTGTAGTGGTTAAGAGCGGTAGACTCGTAATCTGGTGAACCGGGTTCGTGTCTCCGCTCCTCCACATGCAGCTGCTGGGTGACCTTGGGCTAGTCACACTTCTTTGAAGTCTCTCAGCCCCGCTCACCTCACAGTTTGTTGTGGGGGAGGAAAGGAAAGGAAAGGAGAATGTTAGCCGCTTTGAGACTCCTTCGGGTAGTGATAAAGTGAGATATCAAATCTAAACTCTTCTTCTTCTTCTTCTTCTTCTTCTTCTTCTTCTTCTTCTTCTTCTACAAATCGTCTATGTTCACACCATGCAGTTAAAACACATCTGAAGCACCACCTTGGAAACGGGAATTTGCCCTCTTCAGAGCTACAATTCCCAGCACCCTTAACAAACTACAGTTCCCAGGATTCTTTGCCCGGGCAGGGGGCTTAAAATGTACAGTGCATACAGAGTTCCAACTTGGGTGAGATCATGTATTGTATTTATGTTTAAATCATAGTAATCATTTCTAAGAATGGGACGCGGGTGGCGCTGTGGGTTAAACCACAGAGCCTAGGGCTTGCCGATCAGAACGTCGACGGTTTGAATCCCTGCGACGGGGTGAGCTCCCGTTGCTTGGTCCCTGCTCCTGCCAAACTAGCAGTTCGAAAGCATGTCAAAGTGCAAGTAGATAAATAGGTACCGCTGCAGCGGGAAGGTAAACGGCGTTTCCATGTGCTGCTCTGGTTCGCCAGAAGCGGCTTTGTCATGCTGGCCACATGACCTGGAAGCTGTACGCCGGCTCCCTCGGCCACTAAAGCGAGATGAGCGCCGCAACCCCAGAGTCGGTCACGACTGGACCTAATGGTCAGGGGTCCCTTTACCTTTACCTTTAATCATTTCTAAATTTGCATTTATTACACATCAGCTAGCATATAAAATGATGTGAAGATTCGTGTTCTCTCTCTCTCTTTTTGGGTGGGGGGCCGTGTCCCTGTTTTAAACAAAACATAACATTGAGCCAGTGGGGAAGGCCTGTAGTTCCACTGCAAAGCGCCTGTTTTGCATGCAGGAAGTTCCAAGTTCAATCCTCAGCATCTGCAGGTCAGACTGGAGGAGACCTGTTGTGTTACAACAAGACCCTCACTGGAATTCCTGGAATGCTGTTGTCCATCAAAGTAAAAACAATACTGCACTAAATGCCCAAATGATCTGACTTGGCAAAAGGCAGCTTCCTGTATTCCAACATGTAGATTGTAGTAAAATCTGACAATTTCGGGGAAGGAGAAGAGTACCGGTATTAAATTTTCCAGGAGGGCAGTGGGGTGATTTTAGAGAAGTGAGAGCATGGCGTGTTTTGCTTACCGGTACTTACTGTTTCCTACACAAACTTCTTCTGTTTCTGTTTCGCCCACAACTCAGTGTTCCTGTGAATTCCCATTCTAGCTACTCTTTGCATTGCTCATGCAATCTTCTCCTGAAAATAACAGTGAAAGGTCAGGGTTGGCTGAAGGTATTTTGCTGCCTGGGGCAAAGGACAAGATGGACAAACAGACACACTCACAAATCCACGTGCACAAAAACTGGACTGGCAGCTGAATCCTGCTCCAGTGCTGGCAGCAGGATTACTTTAGGGCAGGTGTAGGGACCCAGGTGGCGCTGTGGGTTAAACCACAGAGCCTAGGGCTTGCTGATCAGAAGGTCGGCGGTTCGAATCCCTGCGACGGGGTGAGCTCCCATTGCTCGGTCCTTGCTCCTGCCAACCTAGCAGTTTGAAAGCACGTCAAAGTGCAAGTAGATAAATAGGAACCGCTCCAGCGGGAAGGTAAACGGCGTTTCCATGCGCTGCTCTGGTTTGCCAGAAGCGGCTTTGTCATGCTGGCCACATGACCTGGAAGCTGTACGCCGGCTCCCTCGGCCAATAAAGCGAGATGAGCGCCGCAACCCCAGAGTCGGACACGACTGGACCAAATGGTCAGGGGTCCATTTACCTTTACCTAGGGAACCTTTGGCCCTCCAGATATTACTGAATGACAACTCCCTTGCTTGCTGTGGCGCTGCGGCAGATTGGAGCTGTAGTTCAGCAACATCTGGAGAGCCGAAGGTTCCCTGCGCCTGGTTTAGGGGATGCACGCATAGATTTGATCTGCCACTGAGGGGAGTAGCTAGGAGTCTCAAGAACAGCATCTGCCACCTGAAGCAAATTATAGAATCGGGATTCAAAATGACCTTAACAGATTGGAGAACTGGGCAGAAACTGACAACATGGATTTCAATAGGGACAAATGTAAGGTTCTGCACTTAGGCAGAAAGAACCAGATATAGAATCGGGGACACCTGGCTTACTAGCAGTACATGTGAAAACCACAAGCTTAATATGTGTCAACAGTGGGTTGCAGAAGCAAAATAAAAGCTAATGCTATTCTAGGCTGCATCAAAAGTAGTATAGTGTCCAAATCAAGGAAAGTAATAAAGGTAAAGGGACCCCTGACCATTTGGTCCAGTCGTGTCCGACTCTGGGGTTGCGGCGCTCATCTCGCTTTATTGGCTGAGAGCCGGCGTACAGCTTCCGGGTCATGTGGCCAGCATGACAAAGCCGCTTCTGGCGAACCAGAGCAGCGCACGGAAACGCCGTTTACCTTCCCACCAGAGTGGTTCCTATTTATCTACTTGCACTTTGATGTGCTTTCGAACTGCTAGGTTGGCAGGAGCTGGGACAGAGCAACGGGAGCTCACCCCGTCGCAGGGATTCGAACCGCCAACCTTCTGATCAGCAAGCCCTAGGCTCTGTGGTTTAACCCACAGCGCCACCTGGGTCCCTTAATAATAGTAATAGTCCCACTCTATTCTGCCGTGGTCAGACCACACCCAGAATACTTTGTCCAATTCTGGGGACCACAATTTAAGATGGATGTTGACAAGCTGGAACATGTGCAGAGGAGGGCAACCCAGATGATCAAGGGTCTGGAAACCAAGCCTTATGAGGAACGGTTGAAGGAGCTGGGTATGTTTAGCTTGGAAAAGAGGAGACTGAGAGGAGATATGATAGCCGTATTAAAATATCTCAAGGGCTGTCACATGGAGCAAGCATGTTTTCTCTTGCTCTGGAGGGTAGGACTCGAACAAATGGATTCAAGTTACAAGAAAGGAGATTCCGACTGAACATCAGGAAGAACTTTCTGACAGTAAGGGCTGTTTGACAGTGGAACGGTCTCCCTCAGGAGGTTGTGAACTCTCCTTCATTGGAGGTTTTTAAGCAGAGGTTGGATGGGCATCTGTCATGGATGCCTTGCAGGGGGTTGGAGTAGATGACCCTTGGGATCCCTTCCAACTTGATGATTCTAAGACGTTCATTAAATATAACTAAGAAAAGCAAAGATTACAAACAAATAAGACATAACGTTTTATCAAAGTATAAATAAAAGCAGCAATCTATGTAATAAAATGGCACGTTAAAATTGCATGCTTGGGTAGGCTTGCCAAAAGAAAAGGAAAAAGTTTTTACCAGGTGCTGAAACAATACAGCAAAGATGCCTGCCTAATGTCAACAGGCAGGGAGTTCCACAGAGTAGGTGCTGCCACTCTGAAGGATTGATTTGTTGCAAAAGCAGAATGAACATTATGTGGCACTCATAAAGGTTGGTGCCAGTGAGCACAAATGGCGTCAAGCGACCCTTCAAGTAAACTGGTCCCAAGCTATTGAGATATATGCAAAAAAATTCCTTCCAGTAGCACCTTAGAGACCAACTAAGTTTGTTCTTGGTATGAGCTTTCGTGTGCATGCACACTTCTTCAGATACACTGAAACAGAAGTCACCAGACCCTTATATATAGTGAGAGGGGTATTACTCAGAGGGGTGGTGGGAATGGGTGGTAGGCTGATAGCTGTGGTAAACCTGTTGACGACTGTTAACGACTGCAATTAGTCTTACAGGAAAAAGCAAGGGGTGAGAAGGTTAAAAAAGCTTTGTCATGTATAATGAGATAAGAATCCAATGTCTTTGTTCAGACCAGGTCTCTCCATGGTTTTAAGCTTGGTAATGAGTTGCAATTCAGCAACTTCTCTTTCCAGTCTATTTCTGAAATTCCTTTGCAATAAGACAGCTACTTTGAGATCTTGCATAGAGTGTCCTGGGAGATTGAAGTGCTCTCCTACTGGTTTCTCTGTCTTGTGATTCCTGATGTCAGATTTATGTCAGAGATATATGCAGATATATATATATATATATATCCCTGCCCCGATGAGCTTACAGTTAAAGTTTTATAGAGGAGAGGGCAGGGTTAACTAGTATGGGTACTGGAAACTGGCTCTCCTGAAGCACGGACAACTCCATCTACCATCTGCAGACTAAGGAACATCCTGGTGCTGATTCAGAACCGGGTAAACTTCGGGGTTTGCTTCGTTTCTCCTACGGAAAGGCCCTGGAGAAAACAGTTATCTAGAAAAAGGAACCAAACGCCTCTCACTTCTTTCTTCTCAGTTTACCAAAAGGGCACAACCGAGACGCTGATCAAACACTAATACTCCCGTCTGGAAAGCACCCCTCCCGCCTTCCTGTCCCTCTGAATCATCTGGTGGAGAACCTGTGCGCTGGGGTGCATGGGCGTAACGGGGGGGGGGGAGATCAAGTAAGACAATAGAAATACTTAACTAACTGAACAATCACGTCGGTTCTGGGTCCCCCCCCCCAAACAAAAGTCCTGCCGCCCCCCGCCCCCCCCAATTCCAGGCTCCGCCCACGCTGGGTTGGGAGCAGCACCTTGGCGTGGGAAAAAGAGATTTACGTCCAGACACCTGCGCCAACCCGACGCCGGAAGAGGCTGTGATCTGCGACGATCAGGCTGATTCCAGGTCCCTCCACCACCCTCCCCGGGGGGTCATGATGAAGCCGCGCACATGCAAAGGAAACACAATGCCAAACGCGCGCGCGCACCCCCCTCCCTAAACCTCCCTTGCCCAGAACACCTTCCTGGGGATGCAGGTGATGAACCTGGCCAGCAGGTGGCGGCAGATTACAAAACGAGCGAGGCAACTGGGGTCTGTCCGTATATAAGCAAAGGATTTTCGGGTTTCCTTGGGGAAGAACTGGCGAAGAGCTGCTTTCGCTGTTCTTCCGCCTGCTGCGGTAGGTGGGAGCCCTCGTGCCCCTAGGCGGCACAGGGCTGGAGGCTATCAGATTAGGGAGCTCTTGGGCATCTCATCCAGATCTCTCTGCTAGCATCATTTAGGAGGAAGGGCTGTGGCCCAGTGACAGCAGCAGCTGCCTTGCATCCCTGGGATTTTCTGGAAGGGCTGGAAGAGAGAGCACTGTCTGAAATCCTGGAGAGCTGCTGCTGCTGCTGCGCAGTGCAAAGCAGACAGTTCTGAGGGAGATGGACCAATGGTCTGGGCCGGGGGCTTAGCCACACTTACATTTGGCCTTGCTCTTTCCAGGCACAGGTCCATGCTTAAAAGTTCTGTGTCAGAGCATTTTATTTTATTTTATCCCAGAGCTTTCCCTACGAAAACATGCTCTTTAATGCTCAATCAGAACAAATGTCAATTCTGGTTTTCTGCAGATTGACATTTGTTTCAAGTTTGTGTGGGGGAAGCTCTGGGACAAAAGAAGAGGGGGTGCTTAACTCCGACACAGACCTTTAAAACATGAACCGTGCCTGGAAATAGCAAAGGAAATGTAATAATAATAATAATAATAATAATAATAATAATATTTATACCCCGCCCATCTGGCTGGGCTTCCCCAGCCAATCTGGGTGGCTTCCAACAACATATTAAAATACAGTAGTCCATCAAACATTAAAAGCTTCCCTAAACAGGGCTGCCTTCAGATATCTTCTAAAAGTCTGGTAGTTATTGTTCTCTTTGACATCTGGTGGGAGGGCGTTCCACAGGGCGGGTGCCACTACTGAGGATTCCTGATTCCCTGTAACTTCCTGATTCCCTGTAACTGTAACCACTACCTGATTCCCTGTAACTTGGCTTCTCGCAGTGAGGGAACCGCCAGAAGGCCCTCGGCGCTGGACCTCAGTGTCCGGGTAGAACGATGAGGGTGGAGACGCTCCTTCAGGTATACTGGACTGAGGCCGTTTAGGGCTTTTTAGGTCAGCACCAACACTTTGAATTGTGCTCGGAAACGTAAGTGTGGATAATCAGTATAAGGCAAAGTTTCCAATGTTTACACAGTTTCTAGGGCGTAACACACATGTTAAATGCAAAAATGTGTAATTACTCATTAAAATAATTTTCATTGAAAGAATTGATGCTTATTTTCCTCTTCCCTCCTCCTCCCTTTCCTCCCCTGCCTTTTGGATTGCAAATCTGCAGCCTAATAGGGTCTGCCTTCTTATGGATCTTAGGTAAGCCACTTTCAAGAGCCTTTTCAACTGAAGAGGGTGGTTTAAACATGCTTTAAATTAAGAGGTGGGCATCAGTACATAGGAAGCTGCCTGCCCATGCTTGCTTTTAGCAAAAAACAAACACAGAGAGAATTAACCTCCCTTCCCTAGCACAGCTGGCCGCTCTGATCAAACTCAGAACTTCCACAGCTCCCACTTGTTAGTTTTTCTTTTTAAAAAGCCCATTGGGGAATCTTATGACTGAGGGGGGGGACCTAATAATGCTGCTCATGGAACATAATTTGTCTCGGAATTCACGGTTGCATAATAAGCCTTTCATCTGCATTGTATTCAGTTTTGGCCCTAAGCACTGCCTGCCAATACACGATACTGATTAATTTATAAACCTGTAAAGGTTTTGCACTTGAAAGGAGAGTTGCTTAAGAGAAGGCTGGGGGATGGAAAGACCATTATTTTTGTACCGCATACCGGCTCCTATGACAGCAAGTTTGGCTGGCCCAATGCAACTTGTGTTCTGAGTTCCTTGGAGAAAGTGCAGGAATTGCAACATGAAAAGAACTCCAGGCTATTGAGCATCACAAGGTCTCTCTCAGATGATGATGGTTTTAATTCCATGAGTCCCAACAACAGGAGATAGGAACCTAGAAAGCTGCCTTATAGTACTCAAACCCTTGGCCCATCTAGCTCACTGCATTGGCAGTGTCTCCAGCACAGACAGTAGTCTCTCCAAGCCCTATCTGGAAATGCCAGGGACTGAACCTGGGGCACAGTAAATGCTCTGCCATTGAATAACAGCCCTTCCCTTTTAGAATATAAGGAAAGCCCAGCTGAATCAACCCGGAGACCATGGGCGTACCCAGGGGGGCAGAGGGGGGCAGCTCCCCCCCCCCTAGAAGGCAGCCCTAGAAGCAAAAATGATCAGCATCCATTCAAAGCAAACCTGAACGACCATGGCTTGCCCCCCCCCCCTAGTTTTGATCCTGGGTACGCCCCTGCCGGAGACCGATCTAGTGCAGCATCCTGTCTTCTGCAGTAGCCATGAGAAACCCAACAGAAGGGTTTCAATGAATCCATAGACTTCTATTCCAGTTTTGATCTGTGCACAGCTTCGTTTTCACCAAATAACAGTCAGGGCCAGCTGCAGGGAGTGGTGAGGCTATAGATTTGCCTGGATCCGCATGATGGGCAAAGGGAGCCCATCCCTCCTTACAGTGCTGCCATTATTACAAGAACCTCTATGCTGCTTGCTCATTGTCAGAGTTATTAAAAATTTGAGGGGTTTAGTTTTTCATTGCCCTTGCAAGGGTCTGTCTATGTTCCTTCTTGGCCTCCTGTCTTTGCCCACAACAATATCCAAGGGCTACTACATAGCGCTGCAGTGCCCACAAAGCAGTGAAAGAGAGCGTTAGCTCAGCTGCTTTGAATTGCTACTTAAGAGTGAAGAAAGAAAGGAGCTGCAGGCCAAAATGATGGTGGCAGGACTCTGGCACAGACAAGAGGCCTGGCTTCGCAGCAGCTCCTTCATTTCTGAGCAGTGCAAACAGCAACCCCTCCTCACACATCTCCGCTTTCCTGAAGAAAGATCACCCTCCCCTCCCCTTAACCTTTCGATATCCAAGGAAGTCCAATGTCCTGCAGTTATTACAGTGGGGGTGAACAGCCTTATTTTCCACGGGCCATATTTATTCATGATACCACTTTAAACAGTCATGGCTTCCCCCAAAGAATTCTGGGAGCTGTAGTTTGTTCAGCATCCTGAGTTTCCTGGAGAAAGCGATTGAGAGTTAAACCACTCTGGACAGTGTACCTCCAGGAGGGAGTACCTTCTTTAGAGCAGCGTTTTTCAACCGGTGTGCCCCGGCACACTAGTGTGCCGCGAGACACCGGCTGCTGTGCCGCGGGAAAACCGTGGTTCGGTACCCCATGCTGCAGCCGCAAACGCGTAGCAGCGGCTGCAGTGGGGGAAAGGGAGCGCAGAAACCCACCGCCGACCTACCGCGCATACGCCAGCTTGGAGCTCCCCGCCGATTCTGATTGGTTGCCAGGGACCAATAGGAAGACAGAGGAAGGAGACGCAAGGGCTGCCGGTAGCCGCCGCCATTTTTCTGTTGGGGGGCACTGAAGCCCGGCAGCTGTCCAGGCCCAGCGCCTGCTGCTAGGTTTCCCCCCGCTTGGCCTCGACCTCAGCGCAGCGACAAGGAGCAGCGCCTCGGAGAGCTCGGCATCCACTCTGGTAAGGGGCGCGGGTCAGGAAGTTTGAAGTTGCTGCGCTCGGGAGCGCGAAGGCGGCGGGGAAGTAAGAGTGATTTTTTGACATTTTCTGGTGGTGGTGTGCCGCGAGATTTTTTCCATGAGACAGGTGTGCCGTTGCCCCGAAAAGGTTGAGAAACACTGCTTTAGAGTATATTGGTTTTTGTTATGTACTGAGCTGAATCCTAGAACAATAGGATCCAAAATGCAGCAGTCTGATTGGTCCTAGAACAATAGGATCCAGAATGCAGCAGTCTGATTGGTCCGCAGGAGTCACCCAATCCAGCTCCAGGTGGAACTGAATCAGTGACTTGATTGGCCTGCAAGAGCAGCCAATCAGGCTCCTGGATGAAGTGAATCAGCAACCTGATTGGCCTGCAGGAGCAGCCAACCAGGCTCCTGGAGGAAGTGAATCCGCAACCTGATTGGCCTACAGGAGTAGCCTGGAATTAGCCAATCACGTGGGGCCCATTGTGTAAATAATATATATATATAGCAGACGTTTTGGGGAAAGATTCATTCCTTGCTACTATGAGCTGAATAAAGATCATGAAATTCACACTGGACTCCAAGTATATTTCAGTTTTCCTGATCAAGGCTGTGTGCACGTGTACCTTTAAAGCACATTCAAACCACATCTTCCCCCCTCAAAGAATTCTGGGTCTTGTAGTTTACCCCTCAAAGAATTACAATTCTCAGGAACCCCTGACTAACCACAGTCTTCTGAGGGGGTGGGTGCGTACGGTTTGAACGTGCTTTAAAGGTATAGTTGTGTATGCAGCCTTAGTTAAACTCGCTATAGTTGGACAGACTTGCATAAGCACTTGGATGTTGCAAGATCTTTTTCAGCTGGATCCCTCGCTTTTCAGTTCCTCTAATTCAGAGCTTGCTTCAATCTGGGCTGCTCACAAAGCCTCGCTGCCGGTGCCAAGTGGAACAGAATAATTGCCAGGCTTGGCACCCACGTGATCCACAAGCTGAGGCCTTGCCCTTTTTGGCAGTTGCCTCCCCTTGACTCACAGGTTCATTCAGCTGCTGCTGCAAGAGCAGCGAGGAAAGAAGGAAAGGGCAGGATCGGAGCAGGAGGCAACGAAAGATTCCTCCGAGGCAAAATGTGCAGGGTTAGCCGGGCAGGAGGGAAAATGAGTGCAGAGGCCAATGGCACTCTTAGATAACAAAGGATTAGAAGAAACACAACGTTTGCATCTTGTGATTTGTGGCTCTGTCACATCCAGAGGCAGCTTAGCCCCAGCAGGAGCTAAACCCCCGGCAGAGTGTTAGGTCTCACCTAATCCCCATCACTGGAAATGTCCCAGGCTTATAAACACTGTTGAAAAGAGATAATTCAATCAACCCCAGCCTAGATAGCAGGAGGTGGCTGTAATAGCACACATAAGAGAATGTGTGCAAAACAAGCATCTTGGGGGTTTTTTGGCCCTTGCATGGGTCCATCAAAGAAAACCTGCATTGTTTTGCTGCAGGCCTCGCCTCCTGGCACTGATTCCCAAATAGTATTCAGGGTGCATAATTCTGCTGAACGAGGGCTGGAAAAATTTAGGTGCCGAGGGAGTGCGTATGTGCAAACACAATACTCTCTGGAGTATGAGGTCCCATTCAGTACTGATCCCCTGCTTCTACTTACTGATTATTTTACTTAATTTATAACATTTATATCTCACCTTTCTTCTAAGGAGCTCAATGTGGTATACATTATTCTCCTCCTCTTCTCCATTTTATTCTCACAACAACCCTGTGAGGTGGGTTAGGCTGAGAGTGACTGGCCCAAGGTCACCCAGTGATCTTCATGGCTCAGTGGGGATTTGAACCCTGGCCTTTCAGGTCCTACTCTGACCCCGTGGTGGCAAAACCTGACCCTCCAGCTGTTTTTGCACTACAACTCCCATCATCCCTAGCTAACAGGACCAGTGGTCAGGGATGATGGGAATTGTAGTCCTAAAACAGCTGGAGGGCCAAGTTTGGCCACCACTGCTCTAACCACTACACAACACTGCCTCTCAGGCATACATGTCTAAGATGGTCAATAAAGGCTGGCCTACATCATATAAGCTCTTTTGGCTTGTATAGCCACTGGGCAATGCAGCGTTTTTACTGGGCTTTGGAATAGTGTTTATGATGTTTACTGCATTTTCAGATACTGAGCTTTGTTTTGTGTGGCATCTTTGTTGTTGTTTCTATTCTGAAAATTACAATTAGTTTTTCAAGAAATGCATTTCGGATTTTTGAAGCCTAACTGTCTGGGGAATATTTATTGAGCTACCTTGTGGTTCCTAATCCTTGTTATAGAAACATCAGAGAATTACTAGAATTTGAGAGACCACAGTTATGTGCAACCTCATTCAACAAGTGCATCTGTGTTTGAAAAGACACAGGACTTTTCTGAAAATGTTACAGGACTATAGTTTCCATTCATCGGAAGCCCGTATCCCAATTAACTATATTAATATTCTGACAGATTAATGTAGACGTCTAAACCATCTCAATAATGAGTAATTCTTTCCTCAGACTGCTTAACTGTCTCATATGCTCATCCATATTATACTAAATACTGTAATAAGTGAGTTTCATTCAGACCATGCGATCATCATCTGAGGCCCTTCTTCGTGTGCCTCCTCCATGAGAGATCTGGAGGGTGGCAACACAAGAACGGGCCTTTTCTGTGGTGGCTCCCCGTTTGTGGGATGCTCTCCCTGGGAAGGTTCACCTGGCACCTTCATTATATATCTTTAGGCGCCAGGCAAAAACCTTCCTTCTCAACTAGGCCTTTGGTTGATTAATATTTTACAGTCTTTTAAATGTGTTTGTGTGAAGGGGGCGTGCTGGTTTGTTTTTGTTTATATATAGTATATATATAGTGTTACTGTTTTGTATTTTTATATTGCGAACTGCCCTGTGATCTCCAGATGAAAGGTGGTGTACAATTTTAACAAATATAATAAATAATAAATCATTGTTGCTAGTATTATTCTCTTTTTAAATTAATATTCTCTTTTTCTCTCCATAAGTAACCTTGCTGTGTGGTTTTTCCTTCCTGTTCTTCAAAAATAATTGCTTGTTCCAAAAAAGGAAAGGTATGATTTTCAGAAGGGACGCGGGTGGCGCTGTGGGTTAAACCACAGAGCCTAGGGCTTGCCGATCAGAAGGTCGGCAGTTCGAATCCCCGCGACGAGGTGAGCTCCCGTTGCTTGGTCTCAGCTCGTGACAACCTAGCAGTTCGAAAGCACGACAAAATGCAAGTAGATAAATAGGTACTGCTCTGGCGGGAAGGTAAACGGCGTTTACGTGCGCTGCTCTGGTTCGCCAGAAGCGGCTTAGTCATGCTGGCCACATGACCCAGAAGCTGTACGCCGGCTCCCTCGGCCAGTAAAGCGAGGAGCGCCGCAACCCCAGAGTCGTCCGCGACTGGACCTAACGGTCAGGGGTCCCTTTACCTTTATGATTTTCAGTGTAACTCGTGTTATCAATAGTTTAAGAAAGTGGTCCGAGCCACATGTACGGACTTGAGTGATGTTGGCCTATCGGCAAGACTGGATCCGCATGCAGACATCCTTGCCCTGGAATGTCATTGCCACCTCCCATTGCCTCTGGCTCCTTTTAATTTCACTCTAGATTTGGCGCTGATTGCTTTCTTCCTTGGAAAACTAAGTTGCGCAATGCTCCCTTCAGCAGAGTTCCAAGAAATAGTGACACAAGGAAAATGCCCATTACTGCTACCCTGTCCAGAGAGTTGCCATGGACTCTTCCTTAAATCTCTTCCTACATTGTTTTAGTGCTGCTGCCTGCATCCTTTGCAGACTGTCCTCTTCCTCTGCTTGCGGAGCTGAGCTAAGAGTGTTGCTTGATCTTCGGGGGAAATTTGAGGGAGGGAGCAGAGCTGTGAAATAATAATAATAATTTATTATTTATACCCCGCTCATCTAGCTGGGTTTCCCCAGCCACTCTGCGTGGCTCCCAACAGAATATTAAAAACATGATAAAACATCAAACATTAAAAACTTCCCTAAACAGGACTGCCTTCAGATGTCTTCTAAAAGGCAGATTGTTGTTTATTTCCTTGACATCTGATCACTGGCGTCGCAAGGGGGAGCGGAGGGGGCGGTACGCCCCGGGTTCCAATCGGGGAGGGGGTGACGGAGTGTGCATGCCACGACGCAACGTCACGACGCCCCGCCCCCAGGGGAAGCCTCCGTTCGCCGCCCCGGGTGGCGAGGAGGCTTCCTCCGCCCCTGCATCTGATGGGAGGTCGTTCCACAGGGCAGGCGCCACTACCGAGAAGGCCCTCTGCCTGGTTGCCTGTAACCTCACTTCTCACAGTGAGGAAACCGCCAGAAGGCCCTCGGAGCTGGACCTCAGTGTCCAGGCTGAACGATGGGGGTGGCGACCCTACTTCAGGTAAACTGGATCGAGGCCATTTAGGCAGGGCTTCAAAGGTCAGCACCAACACTTTGAATTGTGCTCGGAAACGTACTGGGAGCCAATGTAGGTCTTTCAAGACCAGTGTTATGTGGTCTTGGCGGCCACTCCCAGTCACCAGTCTAGCTGCCACATTCTGGATTAGTTGTGGTTTCCTGGTCACCTTCAAAGGTAGCCCCACGTAAAGCGCCTTGCAGTAGTCCAAGCGGGAGATAACCAGAACATGCACCACTCTGACTAAGCCCTTGACTTCCAGGTATTCAGAGGCATAATGGCTCTGACAGCAGAGGTAGAACATTGTGGCTAGTGGTCCAGGATAGCCATGTCTAATCCTCTCTTAAAGCTATCTGTGTTGGTGGACATCTCTGCCTCCTATGAATTCCATAGTTTAACTGTGCATTGCGGTGCCCCCTTTGTACTGCTCTTTCCTGCGCAACTGGTGCTGCATTGGCACAGGTAGCAGGTGCTGCAGGCTGCATGCGCCGAGCACTTAAGTGTTCCCAAAGCTCTGGGAGGGGTTCCCAAGCTCCGGTTACACAAGCTTATCCACGTCCTGGTTCTCCACGTTGCTGATTTCCCCTGGTTTCTTTTCTGCCCCACCCTCCAAATATTGTCACTTGTGGTTTACATCCTGGGATGTTGGGAGGCACGTCCAGGGCTCACAGCAATTGCTGCCCATCCCTTTGCAAAACCGCTTTTATTACATATTATTAGAGCAACACCTATATAATTGCAGTCCAAAATCAAAGCTTCACTTCGGCCAGCAAAAGCCTACAGGAAGAGACAGTCATGGCCATTCATAGCTTTGGATTCAATGAGTGGACAAGGCAAAAAGCGGGAGGGGCCCCCCGGGGGGGGGGCAAGGAACAGACACAATGAAGCCAGACCAAGAAATGTAGTCTATGGAGCCAAATCCTCAATTCATGCAATTAATGTAAACTGCAAGGGAATCTCATCTCCCCAGCCCCAACCACAAGAAAAGTCAGAGTTTGGAGTGATATCCATGTAAGAAAATCCAGCACTAAGAAGGGGGGAGAGAGAATTCATAGAATCATAGAGTTGGAAGAGACCACAAGGGCCATCCAGTCCAACCCCCTGCCAAGCAGGAAACACCATCAAAGCATTCCTGACAGGTGGCTGTCAAGCCTCTGCTTAAAGACCTCCAAAGAAGGAGACCACCACACTCCTTGGCAGCAAATTCCACTGTCGAACAGCTCTTACTGTCAGGAAGTTCTTTCTAATGTTTAGGTGGAATCTTCTTTCTTGTAGTTTGAATCCATTGCTCCGTGTCCGCTTCGCTGGAGCAGCAGAAAACAACCTTTCTCCCTCCTCTATATGACATCCTTTTATATATTTGAACATGGCTACAAATCCACTGAATGGTAGCATTGTCTAGCCCGCATTTTACCAGCTTCTTTACAAGAATATCATGGGGCACCTTGTCAAATGCCTTGCTGAAATCAAGATAGGCTACATCCACAGCCAAAGCAAAATAAAAAATAAAAAAATTCCTTCCAGTAGCACCTTAGAGACCAACTAAGTTTGTTCTTGATATGAGCTTTCGTGTGCATGCACACAAAAGCTCATACCAAGAACAAACTTAGTTGGTCTCTAAGGTGCTACTGGAAGGATTATTATTATATATATTTTTTTTTACTATGGAAGACCAACACGGCTACCTACCTGTAACTACATCCACAGCGTTCCCTTCGTCTACCAGGCTCGTAATTCTGCAACCTGTATACATTGATGTAAGTTTCAGTTAATGCAATGTATTTTTAATACAATTTATTCTGCATCATTCGCACACACAGGCACAGGCACACTATTTTGTAAATGTTTATTCCAGTTTTGCTAGTCAGAATGGCCGGTTACTGGAGTCAAACTCCTAAGCATTGAAAATCTTATTCAACCATATCTCTGCTCTCACATTTCCAAGCACAGCTGTGCAGCCATGAGATCTAGAAACTTGCTTTTTAAAAAGAAAAGAAAAGAAAAGAAAAGAAAGCTGAAATTCTCAAGAAGCTGAGCCCTGCCCACTACTGCCACATTCTGTGCCCCCCCTTTTTTGTCTCCACATAACTGCCTTAGATACACAGCCCTGGTTGGGAGGCGGGGGAGCTCTTACAAGTCAGGGGGGGGGGCTTGTTATGTACAGGAGTTTGTATATTTTGAGTTTGTATATTCTGTACCACCAAGAATGAATTCTGCAACCTTTATAAATTATGCAAATTAGGCATATTTCCATAAGCTAGCTAGCTAGCTTATTTATTTATTTAATATAATTTATATGCCTTTTGATTGTTTAAAGCACAAACCTCAAAGCAGTTGAAAAACCCCTCAAAGACTTGCCTGTTTTATATACTTCATTCTGATTCTGCTACTTGATAGCTCCTGGGCTTGTTTTAAAATGTGGAGTTTATAAGATGGGAGATGAAAGGCCAAAATAAATATCTCTTGTCGCAGGCTATTCTCCTCCTTGCTCGCAAGTCTCTGCCATGTTTTCTTTTAACCTCAGAATGAAGCTGTTTGGCTTCACCTGGAACTTGTTTTTGCAAAAGAGGTGGGGGAAATCTCTGCTTGGAATCAGGCCTAAAACGCAGCCTCCTTCCTTTGAGGCACATACCTGCTGTACACCTGAGCATATCACCTCCTCTCCCAGCCGCATAGCCTGCCCTCCCCAAATAGATTTAACTCCATCAAGTAAAAGGCAACTGGACTGCTTCTCAGATCCAGTTTGACAAGGAGGTCAAATGTGGCACAAAGAATCAGAACCATTATTGCATTCCCTGACAGGAGCAGCAGGTTGAAAGCCATCTCTCATATGTCGACAGTTTAGCCAATGGCCCACAACATCCCCATACCCTCCAACATTTCTCTGATGAAAGTATAATAATAATACCCTGCACATCTGACTGGGTTGCCCCAGCCACTCTGGGTAGCTTCCAGCATTTATAAAAATATAATAAACCATTAAACACAAAAAAACTTATCTCCTTGGCTCAGGGGGTCACAGAACTCCATATTCTCCAAGATTTCTCCAATTAAAATAGGGACATCCTGAGGAAAAGCAGGACATTCCAGGATCAAATCAGAAACTGAGACAGCTTCTGTGAATCTGGAGGTTCCCCTGGAAAATAGGGACACTTGGGGGTGGGGTCTGCAGCTCATGCACCAAAGCATGCTTTGTTTTCTACATCCAAGGAAGCCACCTTATTCCAATGGCACATTCAGATGTGGAGAATATCACATTAGTTTTCCTGATTATAATGCTAGTACCGGTACTTCTGTCCCACTTTCCAGCGTTCTTTCCACACTGCAGTGCCTGTTGTGTTGTAGAAGTGTGGTTTTTTGACTGATATACAAGCATGTCGCATTGCATTTCATCAACCCCAGTGGACGTGGTATGACACAACGACAAATGTCATGGGACGTGGTGTTAACCCTCCATGCTTTTTTGCACATGTGCATTTCTGTTCCCTCTATATTCCCCTGACAAAATCGGCGGGAAAGAACTGTGTGTTGCTATACTGCCCCACATTTCGCCACTTTGCTCCAGGAATTTGCTGGGTTAATGGCGTTACAAATGTCCCCCCCCCCCTTTATACACAGAAATGAGGGCTAAACCTCCACTTGAGATTCCAATAGATTACCAGAAGTGTTTTGTTTTTTAATGTGAAAGCTCAAATACAATGCAGAAATTAACAATGGGGGAAATGTCTGGGAAATTGAATAAACTGCTGTGTGAATGCAGCCCAAGTCTGATCACTGGGTTCACCTAGCACAGTATTGTGTCTGACAGTAGATTCCTAGGGTTTCCGGCAGGAGTCTTTTCTGACCCTACCTGGATGCACCCAGGATTGAACCTGGAACCTTTTGGATACAAAGCATGTAAAAGATAAAAGGATCGCTGAACTGTTAAGTCCATCCTGCTTCAGGCTGAGGGAGCCGTCGTTTGTCCACAGACAGCTTTCTGGGTCATGTGGCCAGCATGACTAAACCACTTCTGGCACAACGGAACACTGTGACAGAAACCAGAGCTCACAGAAATGCCGTTTACCTTCCCACCACAGCGGTACTTATTTATCTACTTGCACTGGCGTGCTTTCGAACTGCTAGATTGGCAGGAGCTGGAACAGAGCAACACGAGCTCACTCTGTTGCTGGGATTCGAACCACTGACTTTCCGACTGGCAAGCCCAAGAGGCTCAGTGGTTTAGACCACAATGCCACCTGTGTTCGATACAAGGCAAGTACCCTACCACTGAGATGAAGCCCTTTACCATGGTTCTCCCTGAAGGGGAATTTGCACAACTGGGCCCATGTTGCCAGTGAATGACAACACCAGGAATTAATAATGCCTGGGGGTGTGCTGTGAGGTGGCCAAGGCCCAAGTTCGCAGGTGATACCAACTTGTTAAAACAAGATTGAGGAAGATGTCACCCCAGTGTGCCGTAGTTCTGAAACAGGCGAATTCCACGCTAGACATCATTAGGAAAGGAACTGAAAACTAAACTGCTGATATCATGGCACAGATTTAGGACGCAGCCACATTCGGAATACTGTGTACGGTTCTGGACGCCTCAACTCAAAAAGGATATTGCGGAGTTGCAAAAGGGCAACCAAAATGAAAAATCTTGGGAACCGCCCTGTGATCTCTGGATGAAGTGTGGTATATAAATTTAATAAATAGTAATGATAAAGAATGAGAAGGGTATGGAGCAACTTCTCCACAAGGAAAGGCTGCAGCATCCGGGGCTTTTTAGTTTAGAGAAAATGCGAGTAAGAGATGCATGGTAGAAATGTATACAATTATTTTGCATGGCATGGAGGAAGTAGATAGAGGAAACTTTTGATCCTGTCATTACAATAGGACTTGCAGACATCATATGAAGCTGAATATTGAAGGATTAAGAAGAAAGTATTTCTTCACGCGGTGTCACAGTCCAGCTATGGAATGATGGCCACCAACTTGGATGGCTTTAAAAAGAGGATTAGGCAAATTCATGGAGAATTGGGCTATGGATGGCTAAACAATGGCTACTAGCTGCCTCCCTGGTCAGAGGCAGTATCCTTCTGAATGCCAGGTGCTGGAAACAGCTGGAGGGGAGCTTGCTCTTGCACTCTGGTCCTGCTTGCAGGTTTCTGATAGGCATCTGGTTGGCCACTGTGAGAAAAGGATGCTGAGCTAGATCTGGTTGGCCTGATCCAGCAGCGTCTTCTTGTGTTCTTACTGGAATTGTCTCCAATTCCTCCACAGAGGCTACGTGACGTAAAAGCTGATGTCACAACAAGTAGAAAACAATGGATGAATTATTTCCTGCAATAACAAAGAAAAACTTCACCTGTTGATTTTGGACTGTGGTGCCTCTCATAAAGCAGGGGTGAGGAACCTGTGGACCTTCAGGTATTGCTGGCTGAGGCTGATGGGAGTTTGGAGTCGGGAGAGTCATGGGTTTCCAACCTATCTTAAAGTTACAGAGCCTCTGTCCGTAAAAGTTGGTAGACTCTCCAAAGCTTCCCAGCCAACCACAATTCCTGGATGCAATTCCATGGGACAACATTGTGTCATGATGTAATGCTGCATACCCTCCAACATTTCTCCGATGAAAATAGGGACATGGTATTCCATTCATTCATTCATTCCTGTTTTAGAGCAGCTCAGATGGTATTCCATAATGATGATGATGGTAATTATAATTTTACTATTTATACCCCACCAATCTGACTGGGCTGCCACTCTGAGAGACTTCCAACGTATATAAAAACATAGCAAAACATTAAACATTAAAAAACAACTTCCCAATACAGGGCTGCCTTCAGATGGCTCAGGGGTCAGGTAACTCCATACCCCCCAACATTTCTCTGATGAAAATAGGGGTGTCCTAAGGGGGTGGCGCTGTGGTCTAAACCACTGAGCCTAGGGCTTGCTGATCGGAAGGTCGGCGGTTCGAATCCCCATGATGGTGTGAGTTCCCGTTGCTTGGTCCCTGCTCCTGCCAACCTAGCAGTTCGAAAGCACGTCAAAGTGCAAGTAGATAAATAGGAACCGCTCTGGCAGGAAGGTAAATGGCATTTCCATGCGCTGCTCTGGTCCACCAGAGTCATGCTGGCCACATGACCCAGAAAAACTGTCTGCAGACAAACGTCGGCTCCCTTGGTCAGTAAAGTGAGATGAGCGCCGCAACCCCAGAGTCGTTCACAACTGGACTTAACTGTCAGGGGTCCTTTACCTTTACCTTTCTAAGCGGGACATTCCAGGATCAAATTAGAAGGTGGGACAGCGTCTGTAAATCCAGGGTTGTCCCTGGAAAATAGAGACACTTGGAAGGTCTGATGTTGTATTGCGGATGTTCTAGGAAGTGTGATCAGGCAAGAGGTTCTGGAGAGCCTCACAAGCAGGCACAATACAAGGTGTTGGTGTTTAAAAGATGAGTTGCCATGGCAACCTCACAAAGTTAAATGGGTAAGTGCAAAGTTCCAAAATCTCACCAAAATCTCTTCACCGCTGTGCACTGCCCCCCCCCTCAAAGCAGCAGGAGACATTGTCACTGTTTCCTCCCTTGTGCTGACATGGTGGGGGGAAATCAGAGGCCTTTTCTGGGAATGCCCTAGGAGCCTTGGGGTGGTGGGGTGGGGAAGGTGTTGAAACATTTGCTCTGCCCAGAAAGTGGAAGCCGTGGGGGGTGAGGGGGGAGAATGTTGGCTCTTGCACAAAGAAGGAATTTTCCTCTCCCTGGTGAGCCAGTGATACCAGAGATAAACAAACATAATTTGTAACAGTCTGACCGGAAACCACTCCTCCACTCTCCCCTGGGTCATGTTTCAGTGATGCAATCTTTTTTTTTTTTTCCTCCAGGGGCACAAAGTGAAAAAGAAGGGGAATCTGACTCAGAGGTTTCTGATGAGGAAAAGGTGGTCAGGGAAGATGGATTGTTTTTTGCAGTTTGCACTTTAACCACCCTTTCTAGTTAGGATTGCTGCCCAGCTGCTAGTGACATGCTCCTTGTATTATTCGAATATATTAAACATGCACAGTGGTGTCATCTGGGGAACATTTGTTTCGAATTTCTCCGTACCTTCTGAGGCTGACTTGCTAGATTTTGAAGTAACTGAAGCAATACATATTGCCATCTCAAGGGGACGGAGACATGAGACGATCAAGTCCAGAATCTAAACATACCTAAGACTTCAGAAAAAGGAGGCTTGATGGGTTTTCTCAGGGAGGAAGTTTTACAGCCTGAGTACCACTGCAGAAAAGACCCTGTCTCTGGTATTCAAACCTTATTCAACGCAGTGGTGGAGAACCTGTGGCCTTCCAGATATTCTAGGACCACAGTTCCCATCAGCCCCAGCAAAGATGGCCAACGGGAAAGGTTAATGGGAGTTGTAGTTCAACAACATCTAGCTCAGGAATCCCCAAACTCGGCCCGCCAGATGTTTTGGGACTACAACTCCCATCATCCCTAGCTAACAGGACCAGTGGTCAGGGATGATGGGAATTGTAGTCCCAAAACATCTGGAGGGCCGAGTTTGGGGATGCCGAGTTTGGGGATGCCTGATTCTGCTTTGAAGGGATGGGGGAGAACAAACCTGAAATGGTGTGTGTCTTGATTTCAAATATATGTTTAGAGATCTTTATTATGCCAGCTGCTGGATTTATTTGGGGACAGAGTGACTGCTCTTGGCACCCGGCACACATTACTGCACACTGCTAGAGCCATGGATGTTCGGCAGCATCCAATGCTCATCTTGCAGGTGCTGTGGCTGCGCATGTGCAGGGCCTTATCCAGGAATGGAATGGGGATGGACTGCTTTCGTGACCCTGAAGCCACAACTGAAAACGGTCTTGGTGCAACTGGGTTGATCTTGTTGATGCGTGAGCTCTCGTGCTCCAAATCTCCCACTTCCGGAACAAAGAAAGGTCGCTGGGTTTGGTTACAACAATGTTTTCAAAAGGCAGCTAAGGATATGCAATGCATCTTATTTATTATGGCTATTTATATGCTGCCTTTTACAAACATTCATTTTTTTGGGGGGGAACCCCAAATTCAGGTAAAGGAAACTGCAAAAAAACAACAACTAATAAAGCAGTAGAATCCAAGCAGTATAAAACAAAACAAAAGGCTCGGGAAAATAAGGAGAGCCTTGCCTGATAATAACAAGGTGAGGGCAAGTATCTCTGAGTAGTCCCATTAATTCAGGTGCCCCTCTTTTCAGTAGCCAGCTGTGCCCACTTCAGATGGTGGAGACACTAGTACAAGGCTCTCTGTTTGAGGAAGTGCAAATTAACACTCTCTCAGCTAAAAGCTGGCACAGAAGCAGCAAGGAAACGATTAATACCGGTAGAGATGCACACCATTTTCTGTGCCCAAGCTATTATAAGAGATAAAAGGGGCTGGGGTGTTCTGACCAATGAGGTGAAAAGTACTGGGCTGGCCCTCCCCAAAGGCAGAGTGAGGCAAGAGTCTCAGATAGCTGATTTCCCCCCCACCCCCACAATTTGTTATTGAGTTTAGGCAATTGATACAAGGCGGACAATGGAAGGTTTTACATAATGTAACATCAGACAGCTAGTTTCAGGTGTCATGGCGTAGCAGCAAGTTGCCAATCCTTTTATTTATTATTGGTGTATTTTTACTACAGGGTGGGGGGTCGGGGGGGGAAGGTCCTTGTGAGATTTCCAGCCAATATAACTTGACTGGTACTATTATTATCATCCACTATGACTGGGAGGGGAGTGCCATTCTGCAGCAAGCTGCTTTGAGCTGGCCAGAGAGGAAATGAAGCCGGAATATAATTATTTATTAAGTTTGTTTAGTCACTTGCCACCTAAGAAGGCTCCAAGCAGGAGAAATGATTTTGAGGAGGTATGGAGGGTGTTTGTAGAATTTGTACTGCTAAAACGGAAAGGGGTCAAACCATCTCAAGAGCTGCTGAAATTTTGGGAGGTTACAATGGAATGGTCTCGGTGGTGGGGTGCACATTTTTATTCTTATTTAGTTATTATTATTACTTTGTAAAAATAAAATAAAATAAGAACGTATAAAATGTAAATAAATGTATAAAATATAAATAAAGGAACGAATAAAATTTTTTTAAAAAAGAAGACTCCGAGCAAAGTACAATATTTTAAAGGCACAAAACATGGCATAAAGTTGAAAAAAAGAACATTGCAATAAAAGCCAACAAACCCAACAAAACAGCAACAACTGCAGCAGCTGAAACATTCCACCAACAAACAGCAAAAACATCAATACCTGCCAAATGCCAGAGAGTTAAGAGATGTTGTTACCTGCTGCTAATAACGGCGGCAGGCAGAACTCATGGAGTATATGACAGTTGTAGGAGAGGACGAACTGATGGACACTTTAGGCCATCCAATTTTTAGATTCATATTTCTTAAGCTTTGGGACTTTGGCCAGTCCTGTCCTATACCTTAATATGCGTAAACAGAGCCTCAAGTGGGTGTTAAGCTATGCAGAAAATCCTGCTGTTTTGTGGATAGCCAGCACTTTCAGTAAAAACAAAACTGCATAACTGAGAAGCAAATGTCACTCTGCAGATTCTTTTCAATATGATGCATTCAGGACAGCAGAGAGATGGGGAGCCTCCAGCCCTCCAGATGTTTCTGGACTCCCAACTTTAATCTCAGAATCATAGAACTGTAGAGTTGGAAAGGAACCTGGGGATCATCTAGTCCAAGCCGGACCTACAATGCAGGAATATGCAGCTGTCCTATATGAGGATCAAACTTGTAACCTTGGCATTATGAGCACCATGCTCTAACCAACTGAGCTATCATCCAGGCAGCATGGTCAGTGGTCAGGGGTGATGGGAGTCCATAGTCCAAAAACAATCGGAGGACCCTAGGTTCCTCATCTCGAAATAGCAACTAACATCCGAGGAAAACACAATGTGACCCAGTACTCAGGTAGCATATTTCAAAATATTCAAGCACTCATTAATCCTTACATGATCTCCTTTAGGTAGGTTAGTAGTATCTCCATTTTGCAGATATGGGGGCAGGAGGAGCTGAGAAACAATAAGGTTGGTGAAGGATTTCAAATGACATGCTGGGCTCAAAAAGCAGACCTTTTAGCTTGTACTCCTAGGCATATGTGGGACATGGGTGGCACTGTGGGTTAAACCACAGAGCCTAGGGCTTGCTGATCAGAAGGTCGGCGGTTTGAATCCCCGCGATGGGGTGAGCTCCCGTTGCTCGGTCCCTGCTCCTGCCCACCTAGCAGTTCGAAAGCACGTCAAAGTGCAAGTAGATAAATAGGTACCGCTCTGGCGGGAAGGTAAACGGCGTTTCCGTGTACTGCTCTGGTTCGCCAGGAGCAGCTCTGTCATGCTGGCCACATGACCTGGAAGCTGTACGCTGGCTCCCTCGGCCAGTAATGCGAGATGAGCGCCGCAACCCTAGAGTCGGACACGACTGGACCTAATGGTCAGGGGTCCCTTTACCTGTACCTAGGCATATTTACACAGAATTCAGCCCAGTTGTGGGCTTGTCTCCTAGGTGTGTGCGTATGACTGCAACATTACTATGTTAGACCAGCTCTAAAATCTGTGTTGCCCCTTAAGCCAAGAGTGCAGAGACTTCAGGTTTGTAGGATCTTCAGGCCGGTGGTAGGACTCTCCTCTGAGAGCCAGTGTGGTGTAGTGGTTAAGAGCGGTAGACTCTAATCTGGGGGACCGGGTTCGAGTCTCCACTCCTCCACATGCAGCTGCTAGGTGACCTTGGGCTAGTCACACTTCTTTGAAGTCTCTCAGCCCCACTCACCTCACAGAGTGTTTGTTGTGGGGGAGGAAGGGAAAGGAGAATGTAAGCCGCTTTTGAGACTCCTTCAGGTAGTGATAAAGCGGGATATCAAATCCAAACTCTTCTTCTTCTTCTCTGACTGCTCGGACCAATTTTTCTCTGCTGAATTATGATGACTTTTGATCCAACACAGCTGCCTGCTGGAATCTGACTGATGACTGATGGGCTGGAATCTGCGAGGGCTGGAAATTAATTTCTGCTGAGCAGAATTTTGCTGTGCATAGTCTGTGATTCTATGATTCCCAATGCAGCTGAACTTTGCGACTTGAAGTGATAAGCAGAGTACAAAAAAATGCCCAGGTTAGCATAGCTTTCTGATGGGGGAAGAAAACATTGTGAACTGTAGCATGCCTGCCACACACAGTTAGCTTTCACTGCACATTTTGGAAAGCAGCAAAAACAGAGGCCAAAAGGACTTTGCTCCCTGGGATGTGGCAAAGCAACTGGAGTTGGTCTCCGCACACTTAAACAGCTCCACCGCAAGCCAAAATAAGCTGGGCTTCCTTTGCGAAGCAACATGCCATTGTGCTGCTGTGGCTTCACTGTCTCTTCCAGCGCTCTTGGAGCATTCAGACAATTCCTTTGGCTCCCCAAGCAGACCAAAATCTGAATGGGAAGCCTCTTTATGCAGAACAGGAACTCCCAACACAAGGTCTTAGATTTCCCCGACCTCCAAAAGGTACAAATCAGAGGAAGTGCCATTTACAAGCTGCTTCTACCAAGAGGCCTAATTTCCCCCTCAAAATTATGTTGTTGTTTTTTAAAGAGATCATTCTTTAAATTCAGGACTTATGTAGATGGGGAGAGTGGCACTCAGATAAATTATTTCGTATTACCTGTATTGGCATCGTCATCCCATTGGCTTATGCCTATATGGGACTCTTGTTCTTAGGTTGATGTAAGTGCCCTGCTTCTGAATAAGACTAAAATACCATCTAGACCAGCATTCTACTCCCAGCAGTGAGTACGTGTCCCTGGCATAAGGAAGATTCTTGCATGTAAGGCAGGAGTGGGGAACTTCAGAACCAGGAACCAAATAACTGAACTTCAGGACTCTTCCCCCTCACTGGCCCTGTTCTTTGCCCGGTGCCAGAGACTGGCTGGCTGAAGGAATGGTGGGAAGCACCAGCCGGGGAACCCCCAGGGGAAACCCCAGAGGAGGAAGGCTCAGAACCTGGGGATTGGTGGTGGGGTGCCCAGGAGAGGCCAGAGGGAAAAGAGTGGGAAGAGGTACTTGATACTGAAGGAGCAACACAGGTATGTGAGCAGGAAGAGCTGGTGACAGGGGGCAGTCCAGACTCTGAGGCTGAAGCAGGGGGGGGGGTCAAGAGGATGCAGAAGAATCCAGGGGGTCTCCCTCTCCTGCTGAGACAAGCTCCCCTAGCCCCTGGTCTCCAAGAACATGCAGAATAATGAGGAGAGCAGAACAGAGGCCAGAGGTATGCAGACACAGTTCAACACTGCTTGAGAAACATCCGGGAGGGGAGGAGCCTTAGAAAGGGTAGAAGACCCCTTTGTCTGAAGAGGTGCTTCTACACGTTCCGGTGGTCACCACTTTGGACTCAAAACAGACATCATGCACGCAGGGTGGGCCTTTGGGCTGGTGAGTAGAGGGAGATGAGTCAAAACCTACCCGTTATTCATCACCATAATACAATTATGCAAGAGAAAGCAGGATTTTTATTTTTTTTAAGAAAGTACCAGTTTATTTTATCAAATCAGTGACAGTGAAAACAAAAGCAAATATACAAGAAATCTCATTTGAGCAATCAGGAGGCAGACATGTTTTCCAAGCAATCGTTATAAAAATGTGTTAAGTATATAATCCTCCCCACTCAGCCCCCTACCCCAAAATAAACAATTCCAGAAGCCAAGTTTGAAGAGACTTGTGTTTGTGCCAAAGAAAAATCCATTGCACAACTTAAAACTTTACCCATATGTTCATCAGAGCAGTCTAACATACACATGATAAAAAAACCATCGCATTAATTCACTGCCAAAAGTGTTTTGTTTTTGTTTTTAAGGGAAGAGCAAGCCGTACATTGTTCTGGTAATGTCTTATCGGAGAACCTTGCACAGGGCCCTTCTTTTCACGCAAGAACCACAAAGTTAGGCGTTAAGACTATGTCACCTTTTTAAAAGCTACAGCTCAAAGAATGCAAGTAGTTCAAGATTATGCCAGGATCTGTGTGGTTAGGAGATGGCCTTGCGCTGCACAGTACCTGATTTCCCGCAAATTACACAAAACGCGCCTCCTCCCCCCCTGCACGGAGACCTCCCTTTGCTCTCAGAGGCGACAAGACTGTGCAGATGCAATCTGATCACATCGCAATCAAGCGGGACCCTGAAAAGCAACTTTCTAAGAGACTCGCTTCCTAGGAAACCCAGCTTACGCCAGATACGCTGCAAGTCACTGCACAGCAGCCGTAGTCCACGCAATGCAGCTTAAAGGCCCTTGTAATACCACTATCTACATCCCCAACCCAAAGAACTAGGGTCTAAGCCTAGCTCTGCTGCAGCAGTTGCACACTTCCCTCTAAATGAGGGGTGAGGAATCTCAAGCCACGATGCCAAACGCAAACCTCTAGGACACTACCTGACTCTCAACTCTCCCCCAGGCAACACGCCGCTTCATATCCCCTTTTTGCCTGGCTAGAAGGTGTCCTTCAATTCTGAGAGTGCCTTTGGTTGCCTGGATGGAGCAGAGAGAAATTAGCAAAGGCAACGTTTACATTCACTGCTCCCACCCACTACTAGCAGGTGGTGGTCCTAGAAGTTTGCCCAGCTGGAAATGTGGTCCTTAGTCCAAAAAGAAAAAGGAAAAAAACCCACTTCTCCATCCCCACTTTAATCTTTGCACAGCACAGACATGTTGTTCGAAACCTTTGTACCATTCTGGCATAACCATCAGTGGATCGAGATTCTCCCCAACAGGTACCAGCATTTACAGTCAGGTAGAACCTGTAAAAGCTTGGCCCTGAAGTTGCTCTTCTTTAGAAGGGGAACAGCAATGTGCCATTCAGAACTCTGATAGCCAATAGCCTCAATTAAGAGCCCAAAAGGAAAACATAGCATGCGCCATAATACGTATTTGGAGCCTCTTGGCACTTGCCTGAAGGGGGAATAGCAACTTTGCACAGACACCACTCTCCGTACCAAACAGCTTCTGAAGTCTGTCTTCTGTCACCCCGTGGCATTAAAAGGGGGGGGGGAAGCAAACAGCAGCATGTGGCCGAATCCTACCCACACCCCCAGCAGTGAAATTCCATGCTGCCCGTGCCGTGAAGCTGGGTGTAAAAGCTAGACTCCAAACCCACACAGTTGAATTGTTCAGCTGCCATTGATTAGCAACACCATATGTGAAGTAATGACTCCATCGAGAAGAGGGAGACATTTAGGGAAACTCTGCGAGGAAGAGAGCAACCCAGCACCCCTTGCAGGAAGGCTGTACAAAACCTTAAGTGTGCATTTTACTGGAATATATATTATAGAGTTCCACAGCACTGATAATATATTACAAGGCTAAAAACACAAACCTCCAATTATATTTTAGTCATGTTCAAAGAAATCTGATTTTTGCATACAGACATTAATTCTAGCAGAATCTATTGCCTTCGGGTAATAGTACACAGAATCAAGCTTAAATAGTTTTCACAATCATTAGGAGTTTCATTATATTAGTGTTTTACGTATAAAAAGAAGAGTTACCAAAAACAGAGCAGCCATCTTAGAAAGTATAAATAGCTCTATATAAAAACAACCCAGAAACGTATTTGCTTTTACTCCAGAAAATATATTTATAATTATATATAAATATTCTCTTCTCAACTGCCTAGAATAGCCTATGATATGAGCTTAGAGAGCTTTAACATACTGTAGCTGCTGCATCGGTTCTGGCAATGAGCGATATAAAATGCCATTCATCTGGAGAGATGTCTAGCAAAGGGGGGGAAAGGGACTTTAAAAAAAAAGAACTCATGAAAATTACAAAATATATATACTTTTTTAAAATTTCGGAATACTTTCTACAAACTTGTATAGGCAGGGAATTTTTCTTAGCGTCTGTTATTTAAGGAAACCCTCTTCTAAAAATAAAAAAGGTATTTCTTCAACTCAGCTCCATTTAAAAAGTGGGAGACATCCCCCCTGCCACACACACACACACACACACACACACACACACACACACACACACTGTTCTGCTTTTATAGGCTATTCAGCCCTCTCTCCACTAAGGAAGAAATCACCTCTTCAACACAGCCAAGTCCAAAATAGTACTAAGATACTCAAGTCTGCAGAGAGGAGATTTGCTCTCCTCCCAAGGCTAACGTGCACTGTAGCGCAGGAGATTTCATAAATAAGTTCTTTACAAAAAAAGAAAAAGCCTTGCAGAGCTGGCCTGCTACAGGTCAACCTTCTTACGGGTAGAAATGAACTCACACCTTTTCTGCAGACAAGGCAAGTTGGAGCACTGCGACCAAAATGCAAACAGTTTCACAAACGGAACCCCTTCACCCAACCAAAACAGAGCATTTGGCAAAATTTGCTTTGCATTTCAGGACACATGCACACTCGCACACCCCACAAGGGGGTTTTTCTCCCTAGGACGCTGCCTTTCTTTTTTTTTTACTTTGCGTCCTCGTTGGCTAGCGGGATGGGAAGGGTCACAAAGTTTTATATATATATATAAAAAAATCACTTTGACGGTTAGATCCAAGAGAGCATTTGTCTCAGAGCTTCTTGTCCACAGTCCAAATGTTTTGTTTTGTTTTGTTTTACAAAGTCCGTTTCTGACTCCCAAATGGGTTTGTGGCGTTGGCAAGCCTTAGGCGTAGAATTCGTTTGTGGGTGCTTTCTTGTAGATCGGCTTCTTGCCAAGGTCGTAACTGCCCTCATCCTTTTTCTTCATGCGATAGATCAGGAGGAGGATTGGGAAGACAGCAAACAGCAGCAACCCGACTGCCCCACCTGCAATAAGAGCTGGAAGGGGGAAGGGAGAGAGAAAGGAAATAGCAGCATATAGTAAATACTGTGGAAACAGGAGAGATTTGCGCCTACTTCCAACACATCCCATGCAATGCAGCTTCTGTCTCAGGCTCCCGCTACACAGTAAGTGCTGGAACCTGTTTTGCACCCAACTTTAGTTGCAGTTGATACTAGGTATCTTTTATTATTATTACAATTAAATCATCCAACTGCTGCCCTAAAGAACTCAAGATGGAGCACAACGTTCTCCCCCTTCCCACCTATCCTTGCAACAACAGCCTGTGCTACGAGGGTCAAGGTATTGCCAGCCATTACTTTGAGAGTCATTTCAGTGCTCCAGGAAGTGTGTGCAAGAGAGATCTCATCTACTGGAATCACAACTGCTGCATACGTCAGCTCCTTGCACAGGTCGGAATGTCTGCACAGGTTCAACATAATCATAATAAAAATAAATAAATAAATAAATAAATAATTTATTATTTATACCCCACCCATCTGGCTGGGTTTCCCCAGCCACTCTGGGCGGCTCCCAACAGAATTCTAAAAAGACACTAAAACATCAAACATGTTTTATAAAGCGTGCATGAGCAGCAGCCCTACTCAAATTAAGAGCACAGTTGATGCTCTCAGAAGCTATGCAGATGTTCCAACCGATGGAAGGAAGCCGGGTGCATGGAAGGAGCATGGGCCTATCTTTGCACAATACTTATTGTCTCACTAGAGATCAAGTATGTTCCACGGGGCTCCAATCTCTAAACACAACTTCTTGCACCCACTCATGAGAGGGGCTGCTTCTGTGAAGAGAAACTTGCTGAATTGTTTAGGCTGAATGTAAGTTTAAGTAACGGAAATGCTTCTTATTTTGGGGAGCGATGTGTGTAGACGACTGTGAGTTTCTCAGAACTGTGGCTGCCCATATACAGGCCTTCACATGCTTATAGAAGATGATTTTGGATTTGATATACCGCTTTATCACTACCCTAAGGAGTCTCAAAGCAGCTAACATTCTCCTTTCCCTTCCTCCCCCACAACAAACACTCTGTGAGGTGAGTGAGGCTGAGAGTCTGCAAAGAAGTGTGACTAGCCCAAGGTCACCCAGCAGCTGCACGTGGAGGAGCGGAGATGCGAACCTGGTTCACCAGATTACGAGTCTACCGCTCTTAACCACTACACCACACTGGCCATTTTGTTTAAACAACAGTTAAAAATACGTCCTCTCCCCACCACTCCTGTATATTTTCGTTTTCCTCTTATTTGTGCAATACATATCCGTATTGTTAGTTCTTTGTATTCCTGATAAAAAGCCTCTCTTCAGCAAATGATGCTTCTTCCCATTTTAAGGAGTGGGAAACTTAATTCTTCCATCAAAAAGAAGATGGTTACCTGCCAGAACCTCTGTCCTCTCAAAGATGCTGCCATTGGCTGTGCTGGCCATCGAGATCTTGTTGGATGGCTCATCGCCTTCTTCAGAGGGCGCAGGTTTCCTGAGAACAGAATCATTTTCTATTTCTATCACAGCAGGCTCGCTATCCTTTGTCTCTCCTTTGGAATAAGGGATAAAGTTGTCCATGGGCTCCTGAATGAAGTGAAAAGATGAGTCATGTCTTTGTACCTACATAGCTGAGGGCAATGCTTCAAAGAACGGGGGGGGGGGGGAAGAAGGGTGAACAGTTGAACCCGTCTGGGTGCCAGCGACTCCCCTTAAGTGTTCCAAGAGAATGATAATACGGTAACCAAGGGTCAGCACATCTAGAGACAATATGGCAGGACCGGCCAACAGCTGTAGAAGCTGCTCCAGAACAGCTTTATGTTGTGCAGGCGGCATGAGAGGCTTATATAGCAGAGACACCCTGGTATTCTGGAATCGGATAGCACTGTCAAGTGTTACTGCACTGTACAAACAGACTTGCCATGGACAAATTTTACGATGATTTGGAATTCATTTTTATAAATACCGTATTAGGTTAAGGTCTGGTTAAACTACAATAACTTTTGTTTTTTGCAATGTATACAATTCCTTTTTGTTTTTTTCTACTTTGTTTTCTGCATGGGTACTATTTCTTCTTCCTTTTTCGTGTCTTATCCTACTCTGTGCATTTGTAATTATTTACTTTTTATTTTCCAATAAAGAAAATAAAAAAGTGCTACTACACTGTACTGTTTGCTACCATGGTACGCGCCATTTCCGATCGCCATTTACCTTGCATAGCACCCCTTTTTTAAAAAAAAAACCATGCTCAGGGGTCTTTAACATGCACCATTTGCCTATGCCAAAGCCATGCAGATCTACACAATATGTAAACCTACCCAGCAGTAAGAAGAAGAAGAGTTTGGATTTGATATCCTGCTTTATCACTACCCAAAGGAGTCTCAAAGCGGCTAACATTCTCCTTTCCCTTCCTCCCCCACAACAAACACTCTGTGAGGTGAGTGGGGCTGAGAGACTTCAAAGAAGTGTGACTAGCCCAAGGTCACCCAGCAGCTGCATGTGGAGGAGCGGAGACGCGAACCCGGTTCACCAGATTACGAGTCTACTGCTCTTAACCACTACACCTATTCCCTCATCCCCTCAGTACAAGGATTGCCACTTGTGCAATGGGACTCCCGCCCCCTTCCTTCTTCTCCCACCACATGTGCACCACCACCTGCCCCAAATCTGCTCCAAAGGGTTGTGGGGAAAACCCCGGGACAGATTTAGAGAGCACACAGTGGGAGGAAAGTCCCATTTGACAGGCATAAATCCATGTGCTGACAGGAGGTTCGCTCAGCAGTGCAGCAAGTACAAGCCACTGTCCCTTTGCAATTTCCAGTTTTCAGTGTTCCCGCAGGGGTTCAGTAACACAGCTGGGTGGCCTGTTCGCAGAACCATGTAAAAGCAAATCCTAGGTGGCACATCAACTGACCGACTTCTTCGCCAAGTGGAGAGTATTTGCAAATACCTACCATAGGACTTTCAGAGGGTGGGAAGATGGCATCCTCTGTATCATCTGCATAATGAGGAAAAAAATGTATTAATTCTCACCAAAATGAAGGAACTGCGATTTATACTGCCTTCAGAAGACTTTGGCAAACTTGCATCAGACAGCTTATCGCCTCATCGTGCACTCTCCTCTTTCACATCTCCACCCAACCCCAGGCTTCCCTGACCTAGTGGGTTTTGCTCCAGGCAGCCAGTTGCAAGGACTGCCACTGCAAGTCCACACACAGCGTGCTGTTTGACTTGTTTTCAAGAGAGGAACTGCCCTTCTTTCAAACACCCATTCCTTGAGCAGAACTGGCTCATGTAAAGCCCCAGATCTGCCCCAACTTGTTGCGTGCTAGTTTCAGAGCTTGTTTTTCCTCCGTGTTGAGAACGCAGCGTGCAACGGGGCAACAAGTTGTTGGGGCAAGGCTGCGTTGGGAGTTTGGGGAAAGCAAAGGGCACAAAATGCGAGGCTGTTGTGCTGTCAAAAGGCTGAAGTAATGCGAGGGGAGGGAGGGAGAAGAGTCATTTCCGAAGAAAGGAGGAGGAAAGCTTCTTCCTAAACACAACACGTAATGGGGGTTGTCTAACAGAACCACAACAATGTGGTAAATTTCCCTGGCCAGTGACCAGCTGCCGCAGGTCAGCGAGGATATTAACATTTCTTAGCTAGTTGTTTCAGACAAGCGCAGGCTGCATCCCCACACTGTTGGAACGGTGGTTGTGTGACAGAAGAGCATTTACAGGTAGGCAGCCGTGTTGGTCTGCCGTAGTCAAAACGAAATAAAAAATAAAAAAATTCCTTCCAGTAGCACCTTAGAGACCAACTAAGTTTGTTTTTGGTATGAGCTTTCGTGTGCATGCACACTTCTTCAGATATCTGAAGAAGTGTGCTACTGGAAGGAATTTTTTTATTTTTTATTTTGTTTTGAGAAGAGCATTTGTTTCCCTTTCAAGTTAGGCATGTGAACTAGAAGGTATAAGCAGGCACTCAGATTGCAATAAATGGCGGAGCATCGACAACTCCCATCCACACACACCTGGCTAAGGGTGGTTTTGCACTCGCAAAGCCTCAAATTAGGGAGTACAATGCTTTCACCCCAAGTTTAGCCAGATGATATTCAGCAAAGTAAATAGGAGCACAGTGCAAACAACCTGTGTTCATCTCAGATTTATAACCTGCGGCTTACTACAAGCCCAAGCAAGAAGAGCACAGGTTTTACACATGCAAAAGGCTGTTTGGCTTGGAGCTAGAGGCCGTTTAGAGTGAAGTATATATACCTTCATCTCCTGAACCTGAGTAGTCATAGCCATCTTCATCAATTACAAAGTCAGGCCTTGAGTCCTCATCATCTGGCAAATCTCCAGATGGAAATTCATACAGCTGTGGGTCCATAGTCTCAGTTTCTCTCACCTAAGAAGGGAAAACAAGATTTAAAAGGAATGGTTAATAATAAATAATAATAATAATAATAATAATAATAATAATAATAATAATATTTATACCCTGCACATCTGGCTGGGTTTTCCCAGCCACTCTGGGCAGCTTACAGCATATATAAAAATATAGTAAAATATCAAGCATTAAAACTTCCCAATATTAGTAGTCCAGCGGGGGGTGGGGGAGAGAACACTAGAAATTAACAGATTGGGTAGTTAGACACAATAATTTAATAAAATCTGAAAATTGGATGAAAACAAATAAAAGGGAGTTAGAATTAATTATTCTAAGAATTCTATTTTAAGTGTTATGAACAAATGAGTGAGGAATTAAGAAATAACTGGAGTGTTTATGCTGTATTAGTAGGATTTAGGAATAAGTAGTTTATTTACGGAATGTAAGACAAAGCGTTGTATTCATAAGCAGAAATTGGATGAAACTGTAGAGTTGTAGTTTTGCTCTCTCTTTCTCTCTGTGTGTATTTATATATAATTTATAGGAAGAGTCTTGATGGACCAGATGCCAAACTGGTTGTTCCAGAGATAGGCAGAAATTCAAAGATGCCTTGATAACTTGATTCAAAGATGGCTTGTAGCTTGATCAACCAACTTAGAAGAACATGTTTAAAAGCCACAGGTGTTTACGGGCTGCACAGCTGGCTCCTGCAGGACAGGGGCGTTTCTGCATCAAGTCGCAAGATGTACCATTGAAAAAGCAGCAACGCCAGTCACCATACCAGAGCCCTAACTCGAGCTGGCAAGGTGACACATAACAGTAGATCACCCAAGTGCCAGGGTGTACTGCAAACCCGTTGATAATTAAGAGGGTTGCCAGGTCATTACCAGAACTAGTGCCAGGAGAAGATGTGGTCCATTTCATTTGCTGCCTTGCTCTTCTCTACCTGCGGAGTTTCATCCACTCTACTCTGAGACTTCCTATGCATCAAAGCAAAACCTCTGCTTGCTACAGCAGGGAAGGGTGAAGAGAGCATGCCACTTCTCTGGCTGCCAGCTTTAAAGGCACCACGGCATATGACAACCTGGCAGTAGCAACCCTATTTAAAGTTCTTGCAACCATCTTGCCCTATGCTGCCAGTGGGCAGAGGGAATGTCTGGCCTGTCTTCCCCCACAGTGCTGGTGCCTCGGAGCCAGCCGTATGTGAAACGGCAGTGTTTGCTTCCCCAAGGCCTCCGAATTCAATTAACACAATTATACAAAGGTTGGAACTGACAGATTTGTTTGCTTCCCCCATCTGAAAATTCTGCTGACAAGAGGATCAAAGGGTGGTTTTTCTTTTTTTCTCTTCGTAATAAATACTAACTCACTTGAATTAAGTGCTCCATCAAGAACATACAATTTAAAAAGCAAACTCAGCAGCTGCCCTTTGAAAATAAAAAAGAACTAAATGCTAGGGCCTAATGCTGCCACAGATATGGAATTAGCACAGCAACAGCAGCAATAGATAAGCTGTTGCACGGTACATAAAAGCCAAAGTGACTTTGCCAAGGTTCAGATGTCAAGCTAGGCAGTTTCATAAGAGCCTGTTTACCTTCAACTGTTCAAAGAACCTGTAACAACCTTCAGAGTTACTCCGAGGTAAGACAGCTTCCCTTGCAGCTCAGTACACCTTGGGTATCAAAAGACCAGTGTGGCAGCTTAGAACTACACACAACTCAATTCCAGAATCGTTAGGTCATTTGCCAGCTTGGGGACTGAACTATTTTTTGTTTCCGCCTGGGGGACAAATTTCCATCTGCCCGGATAGAGGAGGTAGAATTTCTCTATGTCAAGGTATCTGGAGTCACTGACTGAAGAGCAACTGATTATTAACTTACTATTAACAGAGGAGAAAGCTTTTACGCAGGAAAAAACTGAGAACCCATACAGCCAAAGAGGCTGCAGCACTGGATGGATGACCCAATGGCACTAATAATGAATGGCATGTTGATGGAAACAGGTCAGAAAGTCCTTTTGCATCAAAATAGTCTTGCCAGCTCTAGTCTGATGCAAGTTCAGCACCAGTTATAGAAGCAGTCAATGGCAGCAGTAGCCTGTGGTTGCCTCTGATCAGGACTAGCATCTCTCCACCGTGCCATGCTACAGGATCTAGACACTCTGCATGCAACCCAGATGGAAAACTGAACTCTGCAAATGGGATGCATTTTGTGTGCAGAATTTGGTTCTTGAGGCCACAGACTTCTGAGAGAGTTGGTCCGCATACGGCGACCAGTTTTTGTCCTTGTTGCAAGGCAGTCCAAAGCAATCAGTTCTTCACTGCTGTGGCACACCCATATGTCAACTAAGGCTGCATTCATTGTGATGAATCACAGGTATAACTTTCCTTTGTGCCCATCTGTTGCTGACAAAAGGCTTGAAAGACTAAGCAGGCTAGACTAGAAAAATGGCTAACAGAAGTGGGCGGTGGGTGGGTGTGTTATCAGATCAGAGGATGAGCAAGACTACAGTCAGACATGCGCCATCTTTTGTGTGCTTTGATAAGCTATTACTTAAGCTCGTTTGCAAGAAAGTGACCGAGCCGGATACAAACACAGACTTGACCCAGATGTGTTTGCTGCTGGAGGAGCCCATGCGATTGAGTGAAATACCATTGTCCTACATCAGCCATTCCCAATCTGGTGCTCCATCCCCAGACGGGAGTTGTGGTTCAAAATGCATGCCATGAGGGCACCAGAATCAAGGCGGCTTTCCTCAAGCCCATGAACTCAGCATCAGCGTTGGGCGACTAATCCAAGAACAAAACTTCTTTATATGTATAATAATACATAGTTTTTGAGAGTTAACAGAGACATTTAGTGAGGCCAAAAAGACAACTTCTTTAGCAGTAGAGTCTCTATCTACAGAGCACCAGAAAACAGAATATTTGGACACAACCTGAGGATAGAGGAGACGACAGGATTACTCCATCCACCATTTTGAATCTCTCCCCCAGCTGTGGCCACAGCCACAACTCCCAGAAAGGCCAAGCTTGCGCCATGTCCTGAGAGAGCTACAAGTCTAACCTTTAAGAGCAGCCTTTCTTGCTTGCTTTTAAGCAAAGCTCTTTAACCTCAGGTTAGCTTCTCAGGTGTGTTTCCTGCACACCCAAAGTTTAGTTATTCTGCTTTGGTTTATACTAAGCTACTCCCGATGCAGCTGGGAATATGGGTCACTAAGAACCACAGGGTTTGTTGCTAGGCCTAAGGAACATTGGACAGCTTACTTCATATGAGCAAGTTGTAAATGGAGACTGAGGCTAAACAGACCATAGAATCAAAGAGTTGGAAGGAACTCTGAACACCACCCAGTCCAAATCCCCTGCAGTGCAGAACTCTCAACTAAAGCATCCATGACAGATGGCCATCCAACCTCTGCTTAAAAGCCTCCAAGTAAGGAGAGTCCACCACCTTTTGGACAGGCACTCCTGTTGAACAGGGTGGTAACTACATTTCTGCGCCCTTGTTTAGTTGTTTAGACGTGTCCGACTCTTCGTGACCCCATGGACCAGAGCACGGCAGGCACTCCTGTCTTCCACTGCCTCCCGCAGTTTGGTCAGACTCATGTTGGTAGCTAGGAGAACACTGTCCAACCATCTCATCCTCTGTCGTCCCCTTCTCCTTGTGCCCTCAATCTTTCCCAACATCAGGGTCTTTTCCAGGGAGTCTTCTCTTCTCATGAGGTGGCCAAAGTATTGGAGCCTCAGCTTCAGGATCTGTCCTTCCAGACTCAGGGCTGATTTTCTTCAGAATGGATAGGTTTGATCTTCTTGCAGTCCATGGGACTCTCAAGAGTCTCCTCCAGCACCATAATTCAAAAGCACCAATTCTTCGGCGATCAGCCTTCTTTATGGTCCAGCTCTCACTTCCAAACATCACTACTGGGAAAAATTTCTGCGCCCTGGGAGGACTTAAATCTGCAAGGACAACCACCTTCCAATGAGCAAAAATTTACTCATCTATTTCAGTAATATGGTGCCCTGAGGGAAGACAAAATTTGGTGCCCTTTCCTGAATTTTTCTTATTTTCACAATAATTCCTGTTGGTACAGTTGCTTTTTATGGATCTTCTCTATAAATATAGGCTGTTGTTTATTATTACAGTATTCTTCTTCTTTTTCCCTCAGCTCAGCACCCTGTGTGAGGGAACCACCCACACTGCCCTAAATCCACCACTGATTCTATGAAGGTGCATAATGTAGTCTTGCTTGGCCCTTGCTGACATTTTTACAATAGGAAGCTGCACCCAGAATGAATCACTTGCCATTCACTCTGTCTACATGCAGTCCCATTTCCATGCCCCAAATCCAACACACAAGACATTTTGAGAATTGTGTTTTCTTTAAGAACTCCAAAGTCTCTAAAAATGTTACGTCTGAGCAGGGCCCCTCCGCATTTGCTTTGGGCAATCTAAATGGCAACTCTGTCTGGAGATCCTTTAGACTTCCACCGAGTTTCAGGTATCCATTTTGGAGTTTGCAGCTAGGTTTCTTCCTATTCTAATAAAGGGAAATTGGGTTCTTTTCTGTTTCCAAAGACCTTACTGGTCTTACCTACCTGATATTCCAGAATCAATGAATGAATACATTGCGAATCTTTCATGATGATCTGGGAGCATTGAAAGGGGGGGGGGCTAATCTTCAGGGCTTGTTTACCATGCCCTGTCCCACCCTAAGAGCCCTGCTTGGCTTCAGGAAATGAAAGCAAACTGTGTGGGTGCCGATTTTGGATTTTGCTGTCCCTCCATTATTTTCTGCTTTTTGAACAGAGCTGCACAGGGTCAGCCTGATGGGCAGTTCTGTTTGCTTTTCAACCAGAGGGGCACTGCAGCTCCACGAGCTTCTGGCAACGTATACAAGCTGTGCTATTAATATGCTCTCCAGCTGAATCCTTTAACTACAGAAGCCTGTCACTTCTACATTTAATCCAGTTGCAGCGTATCTTCTGAGCATTAAGCAGATTTGCCCATATCGAGTGCCAAGCGAGATTAACAAACATGGCTGGGAGGAGCATAGGGGCGGAGAAGCAGCTTTTCTAGCCTACAAATTGCTGAAAGATTTGCTTTGCAGCTGCCAGCCACAGACTGTGTGCAGGCACACATGCACACCTTGATTCTGCTACGCACAAGCGCTGTTGCAGCAAGGCAGTCAAGTATTTTAAGTGCCACAGAAAATCATATGCACCAAGACATAGCCAGATATTCCGAAGGATGTGCAGGGATCATTAGTAAAAGCTATATTTAACGTGTATGCCCCCTGGAAAGGAGGTACTAGCCGCTGGTTCCTTTCTCACTTTAACAGCAGTGTTCAAAATTAGCCAGGGGCTATGCGATTTTTGCACCTGGGTTTGAACCATTTGCAACCAAGTGAAGATATCTGGGCACCAGGTTGATGCCTGACATCTCCACCATCTGGGGATCTTTGGATCTGGACTGTTTTCACACTTATAACCCCCCCCCCCTAAGCTGTAGAATTCTAACAGTTATATTTTATCTGCACAACCAGAATGAATTTCTGGAACCAATATACTTTTCCTGTGCAGCCTGAGCAGTCCACATTAAGAAAAAGAGGTCGGAACAGGCCAATATACATGTGGACTGTCCCTGGATGAAGTGACTTTTGTTCTGTAAGTTTTCAAAGCTCTTAGCCTAGCTCAAGGTTGTCATCTGAACTAGCCAGATGTTCAACTGAGAATCAATCACAGTCAATCCATCACTTGAAAAATAAGACTTTGGAGCCATCTTGCCCCAAAACGGCAACTAGACTTTCCATTTTGGCGACTGCAACCTTGGTTTAAGGAGCCATTGGGCACCTAGCTTATATATCTGAGTTTCTGTTTCACGATTTCAGCTCAACCACTACTTCTTGCTTTTCCGACTGAACTACCCAAAACTGCTCTCAGAAAAGGTCTGCCTAGCACATCAAAGACCATTAGCTGCCTTATTAGGGGAATCCTGCTTGTGGCTCTAGCAGCTTTCAGAACTACTCACTTCTATAGACCCAAGCCCCAGAATCCAGATTCCCCTCCAGGCTCTGCTGAAAGACAGCAGACTCCAATTTGCAAAATCTCAAGAGACAGAGCCCTGCCATGCGCTGCTTTTAACGGGGCAGGCAATTAAATCTCCCATAGCCTGCCTTAGCTAGTACTTCCCAGCAATGTGTACATAAGCAGGTGGGGTAAACTGTCAGACCGATTGGGCTGGCAGCACCAAGTACAAGGACCTGGATCAACAAACTCGAGGAAGAAGGTGGCAGTTTGCCGCTAGCCATTTGCAGATGGAAAGCAACTCAGTTCAAGGGGGGGGGGAGCTGTGTTCCCATGCTGTGCATTCCTGGTATTCGGTCTTCTCAGAAGCCAAGCCCCCAAAATATGGCAGACGCACACACTGAATGTCTGCATGAGAGCCAGTGTGGTGTAGTGGTTAAGAGCGGCAGACTCGTAATCTGGGGAACCGGGTTCGCGCCTCCGCTCCTCCACATGCAGATGCTGGGTGACCTTGGGCTAGTCAAACTTCTTTGAAGTCTCTCAGCCCCACTCACCTCACAGAGTGTTTGTTGTGGGGGAGGAAGGGAAAGGAGAATGGTAGCCACTTTGAGACTCCTTAAGGGGAGTGAAAGGCGGTATATCAAATCCAAACTCCTCCTCCTCCTCCTCCTCCTCCTCTTCTTCTTCTGCATCTGCCCAACTTCAAGGCAATGCATTTAGGGTGCAGCTTTTACAAAAGTGTGGGAAAAGAAGCAGAGGCAGAATTGCCAGTCAGCTTTTGTTTATGGAACCGCTTTACTTGGTTAGCCGAAGATGCTAAAAGCTTCATTGGGTGAAGAAGATGCACACACGAGTGACAGGCTACGTATGTGTGGACAGATGGATTAGAAGGAGTATTCCCAAGCCTGTGAAACGTCGGCTGTAGTGGCTCTACAACTCTCGCCAGCCTTGATTTTAAAGCATGCTTGTTCTTGGCTTCTGAGTCAGATAGGAGTGGCACCTTTGGGATCTAAGGCAACACCCCTGGCCCCTCCCAGACACTGTTAAGACGATCTATGTGCACCCTTCCTTTCGCAGTATGCCTTTAAGTGTTCGCTTAAATGTGCAAATCGTTCTATGAGTTGTACTAGTAAATAGCTTGTGCTGCCTGAACCTAATTTGCTCAGTGTGCAGGGAGGGAGAGATGGGGTGAACAGGAGCTGCGCAGAAACTAGCACTTCACAGGACAGTTTTTTCTCTCTTGCCCACAATTAATGATTGACCAGTATTTCCCCCATCCAGGCCATTATTACTTCCCCTTCCATCTCTGCCTTCATCATCAGGGCTATTATTTTCAAGCTTTTGATCTGACCACCCTTTCCCCAGTGTTGCACTCCCCGGGCTATTCTGCATATCCAATCAGGCCTGGATCCAGAGATTCCTGGGAGCAAATACTCCTGCTGACAAGACGGAGAAAGCAGAAACAAGATTTCCACCGATTCACCTCCCCTCTGTAGTCCGCAGGGGTTTGGTCTGGGAACCATGCAGGATGGTGTGGGTGGTGGTGCAAGGGTTAAGTTTCACAGCTAGTACACAGATGCAAAGGACTGAACTACATGTCACCAATGCTCTTGCAAGACTTGAGGATAAGCTAAGCTACAGGCATTGTCACCAATACAAGCACCAAGTTCATTTGTTTCATCTGAGCTCTGAAGACCAAGACCTATTATGTTTCTCTGTGTTACACTAATTATTCTGCCTTTATTAAGCTGGATTTCCGTGACAGGTAATTTATTGAATTCATCTTGAATCATACCTCTGAAGAGGATTTTGTCACACAGGAACAGCTTTCAAGCTAAGTTCTGGGGAACACCTCCGGGTTCCTCAAGAGCTTATCAAAGACTCTTCAAAGGCAAGTTCAACAATAGCTTCCCTGCAAAACAGATTGCTACCCCACCTTGATCTTACACTGCAACGTGCAGCTGCATGGGAATGTTCTAGACTGCACCACCAATTTACATACGAGGCAATGGCAAGGCCAGGTGAATAGGTGCACACACCTGTGAGTGGACAGGTGCACAGAATATTCATGAAGGGCACCGCAGAGCAGGACAGTGTTAGTCAAGCAAGTCAACATCAAATGGGTGCCCAAAACAAACAAGTTTAGGAAGTTTTCCCTGTACAGTATGGTTGTCTTCCCAGTCATTTCTACGTGTCTTCCTAAAATGGTTAAGGGGAGATTTCAAAAAATAAATAAAAAAATCCTATTCTGCATAAAGTTAAGAGATCCCGGTGTACTTTTTAAATTTACGTTCAAAATCTGCTCCTCTTTGAGACATTTTTTCATTAAGAGTCTGTGTCCTTGCTACCAGAGAAATTTGGAGAAAGGTCAACCTTTTCCCAGCCCTGATCTGAATTAGTCCACCTTCCCTTCCCTCCCCCACCCCACCCAACAGCTGCATTTTCCTTTTCCAAACCATAGTTTGCCAATTCAGGTGTAAAACTATGGTTTGACTAAACCAGGAGCTAATTGAAGCAAAGCACACTAGGGAAGAGCATATGCATCCTCCTTGTTCCTGCAGTACTGAGCCAACTCAGTGTCTTAGTGGCAAAAGAAAATGGACTTGAATCAATGTTTAGAGGGCTGCTGCTTTCATGATGAAAGTTGAAGCTATTTACATTCTGAAGGGATGTTACAGCCATTTTAGTTCACCCCTTTGGGCCAATTTCTTCTGCTTGCAAGTCATGTGCAAGCTTTAGCCAACAGCATTGCCCTACAGGACTTCAAATCATATTAGCCCATATAGGTCAGCTTTACAAGTGCACTAAGCTTACTAGATTTACCTAACGTGACTCAAGTAAACAGAATATGATGTTTGGACAGAGCCGTATTGACAATAGCTGCAAAGGCAACCCTTAAAAAGCCCCAAACTGGCACGTCCCCATCATTTCTCCCCCACCTGCGCTGGGCTCACGTAACAGCTTGGCAGCCTATGTGGTCCCTCAGCCAAGGTAAACTTTTATGCTTCTCAGATTATTGGATTCTAAGGCCTGTGCCTTAGAAAAGTGTTGCTTAAGACTTTCAGAGCATTTAGGAAACTTGCAATCAGCAGTCTGTTCTGACTCAACAAACTTCCTTCAAAATGCCTTTGCTAAGGTGAAGGGTGAGGTCACATCTGACAAGGCCAACTATGCCAGGAAAAGCAGAAGTATCACTTGGTTCAATCTTGTGACTCGCTAGTTCCAAGGAAGGAAGGGAATCCTCCCGTCAGCAGAGTCTCTGGTGAATCTTTCATATTCCGTGCATATTTCAACTGTCTTACGTATCCTAAGGAGGTCTTACTGTGCAGAAAGCCCCAAAAGCTACACCAGAACAAAGGTTACATGGCATTTTGAGTCACTGGCTTTCATACAGTGCTGGATTACCAGGTAGGCAGAGGAGGCACCAGCCTATGGGGCCCCCGCGACAACAGATCAAAATAATATTGATTTGATGTTGAAAGTAAGCTACAATCAAGCTTTCTTAGTTCAATGTGAGGTAGGTCCCGGGATTTTGACTGTCTAGGGCCTCCACAGGGTTTAATCCAGCACTGCTTTCATGAGTTGAAACCATGTAGATAAGCTTTTTAGGTTTTCGCACCTGCACTCACTCTGCACCATGTTCCAAGCACTCTGTTCGGGACAACAGAAACAGTATGGGGTAAGGATTTACCCCCACCTACCCAGCTTGTGAAAATACAACTCTCTTTGTGCACACACTTGTGTTCACGACTGACTGCTTGCAAGTTGCAGATTCCAATAAAACAATGCAGGATGGGAGGTGAAAATGTTCCATTTTTCTCAGCGGATCCAAGACATTTGTTAGGTGAGCCAAGTGCAATAAATTGTCCGTGTGTGTGGAAGAAGAACCACATCTAAATTACAAAAGATTAGGAAAATGAGATGGCCTGCTTAGTGCATCATCCTGTTTGCCACAGTTCCCAGCCAGAGGTCCACAAAGAGCCCACAAGAGCAAGAGACCTCTGCCATGGTTGTTGTGCAACTGGTACCCAGGGACATGTTATCCTATCCTGGAAGCTGGATACAGCCATCTTGACTAGCAACCATAGCTGATTCATAGCTCCTTGTGACCTTTTTGAGTTCTCCCCTACGCAAAGATGCTCCATGCTCTACCATTTTAACTACCACCCTCAACTCGTTTCCAAGATCCTATTAGCTTTCCATTGCTAAGGTACGTTTAATTGTTCGTCTATCTGGCACCCCCACACTTAAGTCCCGATGAGCAACGTACCAGGAAATTTTTTTACAGGTAGCAACAGTTTGTCTAGGTTTGTTTGCACAGCTGTTTCTTGCAGGGGTTTCTGCTTTACATAATCTAATCTAATCAGGGGGCCTAGAGATTAGCACAGCCTTCCTCTTCTATATCTAATTAATACTGTGACTTTTCCAGACAATGATGCTTTCCAGAATCACAGGAAATACGTAATGTTTACAGTCCAAAGCATCAGGTACTTTCCACTATTATACCAGCACACCAAGCAGTGCACTGAACCAATCTTTGCATTGCCATAGCAGAAGGAAAATGGGCAGCACAAAGAAAGGAGTCAGTGGAACTAGGGAAGTCTTCCATTAAATGAAGCCCACCTACATGAATCCCTATCAAGTCTGAGGAATACCAAACAGTGTGAGGATTATCCAAAAGTGGGCAATACAGAACAAGGGAAGAGAGTGGTCAAAATACTTTTTTAGATGCCCTTGTTTTGGTTTTTTTATAAAATGAAATCATTTCCCGAGCTACAATGACAACGCCACTTTTGCCGCATATTCGCTCCTAGTGCTGTTTTGCTGGATGCTAAGTCTTTTGTTTATTTGGCCAAAATCTAAGCATGTGCAGATCAACACGTCAACCCTTTTGGCATTCTGTAAAATTCCTAGGGTTTTAGTGTTCAGAAAGGGAATCTTGATAACTTATTGACTCTGCCAATCCATCGGCTGGGTGGAAGAGGCCAACCAACAGAAGAAGCTCTCCGCAATGACTCAAGACATTATCATACAAGTCACCATCCCCTCGCTGTTAAGAGGCAGCATGTCTCTTAATACCAGTTGCTGGTAAATATAAGGAAGTGTCTGCTGCTGAGCCCATGTCTTTGCTTGGAGTCCTCCCAGGGGCATCTATTGGCCACTGTGGAAAATAGGATGCTAGGCAAGATACGCCTTTGACTTAGCCCAGCAGAACCCTTCCTATGTTCATAGGAGCAGCCAAACCTGCGGAGTCAAAATTAGAGGCATTCATAACATAATCCAGCAGATTGCAGAGTGCTGCTTAAGGAGTGAGAGAAGAGTGTCCGCCTTAGCTTGGAATTTTTGGACAAGAGATTTCTGGTCTTTGCCAGTTCCCCCTCTTTTACATCACTTGCCAGAACTGCAACACATCAATGGAAGCTGATTCAGTGTCACTTTTATATGAAAAGAACACTCATTCACATGCTCAGTTGTAGCTACTGAATCAGGGAGTTTTCCAAACAACGTGCAGTTCTCAGAAATCTGAGTCAAGCACAAGACCTGCTACCATTACTAATGAATGGGTGGGGGTGCTGACAGTTAGCAATTCACAGGCCATCCACAAAATGCACACACTGGCACATATGTAATTTTGTGTCCACAGATCTTTCCATGGGTTAAGGCCAAGCAAATACACAGTTCCTTCTACTGGATCCAACAGGTCCACACCTTCGGTCCTATGTACATGTCAAATGTTTGCTGTCCTAAATGACACCTGCTCACTGTAAATATGTGTGAGCCTCCAAGAGCTTATACACAGGTTATGCCAAGTTTAGTTAATACAAAATATTTTGTGCACTCACAGACTGCATTCCTACACACACTTAGGTGAAGAGTAAGCCCTATTCAGCTTGATGGGACTTATCAGTGTAGACATGCAAAGGACTGTGCTGCAAATCTCTAAATTTTTCATTACCAAGATGCAGTAGTTGTGTTTTTTGTTTAACTTTATTTCCAAGGAAGCTTTTTATGTTTTCCATAATAAAGTTAGTCCCTACCAGCTATTCTGTTCCTCCCCATCCTTAACCATCACGTGTCAATGTAGCTGGGGAAGAAAGAAATAGGAAAACAAAGAGAGATAATAAGGGAAAATAAGGGGGGTGGAACTGTTGTTGTCTTTTGTCTATGCTTCCTGCACTGCAGACAGCTATTATTTTTCTCAGAGCAGACCCTATTCCTTTAAAAAAAGCCAATAAAGAAGATGTATTACTCCAAAACCTTTATTCTAGTGCAAGACGCACTAGGATCGGAGACGAACTGAAAAAGTCACTTGCATGAAGGTGAACAGATTCTGCCATCTCCTTCTGCCTCTACAGACAAAGCTCTGCTGAACTGGTCACAGGAACGCACCTCTGTTTTAATTTTAAACTGATTTGAGTTCGGTAAAAACAAAAATACATTTAAGGGGCTTGCAACATGAAAAAAAATGTGTTATTTCAACATGGCCAAAGGTCCTATAATTAAGTTATCCGCTGTGTATCAATGCATTCAAGTTGCTGCTTACACCTTAAAAGACACAGGGACAACTGTTGCCTCTTCTTAGGGAATTATTTTTCCAGACTGTGTCCCTGCTCTGTTCTGAGGAGCTGAGCTTATCAGCCTCCTCACAACAAAACCATTTGAATCCAAATATTTTCAAGCTTCTTTTCTCAGGGCTTGCATTGCTCCACGTCTAAGCAATCAGCCCAAATGTCATCAATAACAGCTGCCAGAAGGTCAGGATCACTCAGGTCAGTTTCAATTCTCTGGTTTACAATAATGTGTCCGATACAAGAGGAAAACTTCCTGTACATTTGACATGCACTTAAGACTCTAGCTGTCCTCCTCAAGACCCTCTCACCTCAATCCATTCCTGTTATTGGCATAACAAGTAGCCTTTCTTTGTACTCTGTATCACACACAGATGGGGGGGGGGGGTCAGCCCGTTCCCAAACGTGTTGCAATGCCTTCTCTTTCCCCTACTCCTCCCCCAAATTCCTATGTGACGTAAGCACAATGCTTGGAGGTTGTCCCCCCCCCCCGGTAATTTTCCATTAACTCATCTTCAGTCTCATGTAGGAACTTGCCAACAGAACCAATGAACCACAATCGTGTGTCATACACTTTCCCACATGTTGGCATCTTTCCCAACCCAGTTTGACATACTGGGCAGAGACAGCTCTCTCCAGCTGAACAAGGGTTTTTCTAATCAGTCACAAGGCACCACAGCTGCCATGTCAACCACTATTAAGATTTATGGAACCACAGATGGTATTTTCAAGCACCGTGAACATCTTGGCTGAAAAAAAGTGGTGGCAATCATGGCAGCCCAGGTTGTTGAGTGATGGCAGAACTGGATAGGTAAATGTAAAGGGACCCCTGACCATTAGGTCCAGTCGTGTCCGACTCTGGGGTTGCGGCGCTCATCTTACTTTATTGGCTGAGGGAGCCGGCGTACAGCTTCCGGGTCATGTGGCCAGCATGACAAAGCCGCTTCTGGCAAATCAGAGCAGCACACGGAAACACCGTTTACCTTCCCGCTGCATCGGTACCTATTTATCTACATGCACTTTGACGTGTTTTCGAACTGCTAGGTGGACAGGAGCTGGGACTGAGCAACGGGAGCTCACCCCGTCGCAGGGATTCGAACCGCCAACCTTCTGATCAGCAAGCCCTAGGCTCTGTGGTTTAACCCACAGCGCCACCTGGGTCCCTAAGAATTGGATAACAAGTCTTATTTTCTGGTACCAAAATATGTGGAGGGACCTCTTGGCTTGACAATGCAACTACCTACGGTAGCTCTGGGTGTTCTCACTGTTAGGCTAGTATAAGGCGCAGGTTTGCCCAACTCAGACTTTCTTAAGTAGGGCAATATGACAATCCAATGCAAAACTAAGCCGAACAACAATTTGCAGTGGATTATCACGGCCACGGCTCTGAGCTGCTTTCACATAACGTGAATCTAGGCCTGAAAGTACTAGAGCATTAAAGAAAATCCGCAAGCCATAAATGTTACACTCCCAGCTATGAAAGGTGGGCATTTTAGCAACCAAGTAGTGCCCAAGAATTTGAAACAAAGCTGGTACCAACCCATGCAGCTATTTCTCTAGCCCTCTATAATGTCTGTCACAACTGCACATCCCACCCAGACCCATACGTTAATTATGAGACACTGGCAGATATCCTAAAAAGGATATCTGATGGGGCTACCACTAGCCCGGCAGCATTAAGTCAACACAGTGTGAGAAAGTGGCTCAAATCCTACAGTATCACATGACTTTGGTATACCTGCTATTAGATGCTATGAGACTGGTAACAGGATCCCATCGGAAATCTCGAGAGATGTGGCATAGCAATAAAAGGAATATAGCTCTCTCGGAAACCTCTAACTTATCTCCGTCAAGCCATTCAAGAAGAGACTGGACTCAACTTGTTTGATAAAGAACGGTATCTTTTAGAATACTGTAACTGAATGAAACTTTATTAGAATACAAATGCCGGGACAATTTTTCATTGTTTGTAGTTGAGAAATTTGTTCTTTCATTATTGTTATTGTAATGGGGGAGGGAAGGGGGGGGAAAGAATGGTATCCATTTTTTAAAGTTTATTAATGGCAGGTTTAGACAGTCTGTAGCAACCCTGTCTTCATCACAGAGTTATTTGAAAATATAGGGATATGGTTTGGGGTTTTAGACATATAGTGGACCTGGCATTTTTTGTAATTATGTTGTACTCCATAATAGCCAAATTGCACATGTTTTTTGTCTTTTGTTACTATAGAAGACCCTAATAAACATTTTTTTAAAAAAGAGATCAACAGTGTTATCACACTGTGGGGTAAAGCTTGCATCACAAATAGAAAGTAATACATCTACCGCTTGCAGCCCCAAATACATTGGTCAACAAGCCCACCCACCCCACTTTTGCTACTTAGGGCAGATAAGTAGCATTTAAAGCAGTGTTCCCCAACCTTGGGCCTCCAACTGTTTTCGGACTACAATTCCCATCATCCCTGACCACTGGTCTTGCTAGCGAGGGATGATAGGAGTTGTAGTCCAAAAACAGCTGGAGGCCCAAGGTTGGGGAACACTGATTTAAAGCATATCCAATGCACATCCCCCCCCCCCAAAAAAATCCTGGGGATGGTAGTTTGTGCAGGGTGGTGAGAACTGTATCTCTGTGACAGGGAAATTACAATTCTTAGGAGTCTTGGGGGAAGGAATGTGCTTTAAATGTGTGTTGGATGTGCTTTAAGTGTATGGGTCTTAGTAATAGGGTCTTGATTTGCAAATCTCACAATGCTGTGAACCTCTTTCCTCCTAAACACAGTGAGGAGAGAAACAGACTAGTGAGGATGTTCTCTCTAAAACAGGGATGTGGAACTTGTAGTCTTTCAAGATGCTGCTAGAACTGAATTCCCATCTGCTTCAGTCAGCAGAGTCAATGATTATGGATAATGGGATTTGGAGTCCAACAACATTCCCCATCTCTCATCTAGAACATGTTCAGATAACTTGCAACCATGGTTATACTAGCAGTCTTTGATGAGCTCAAGAGCTACTCAATTTACACTTTTAATTGCTTGTGACCAAAGTGAACTGTACTTCATCTGTACATGCATAGAAGCTGTTAATTTGTCATAGTTATCTTGATTTACAGTGTTCTTATTCAGGATCCCCCAGCCTCCACCGCCAAGTGTGGAAGAGACTGTCCTAACGTTTGGTAGATGCTGGAAAACAGAAATCAGAACTGTACTTCTTACCATGTTTCCAGTTCCTCTGCATTTTCTGCTATTTGATAACCCTGCAACCATGAGGACTAGAAACTCCTAAGAAGTGAAAAGCTGGGATTGTCCAAATTTTAAATGGCTCCCACTGGCCACACAAGAGCTGCATGTGCCGTTTGACCATATACTGCCTATATGTGGAAATGTTTGTATTAGCATCTAATTTGCCTTTGTGGTTAAGCAAGAACATTCGGAATAGCTGTCAAGGCCCATTCTTATTTTGCCTTTGCAGAACAGGTAGTTATATCACATCAGGCAAATGAGGGCACACCTGAACTCTGCCCGAGCCTGTCCAAATCATATGGTACAAACAAAAAATAAAGTTACATATTCAGGTTAACAATGCTGATTTGATTGAGAGAGACAGAAGAAAAAACTGAGCAGGAATAGAAAGAACAAGCCTGAGGGGTTCATGGCAGCAGGACGGGACAAACCAGTTTGTTCATTAATAATGCTGCGCTACTTTACAAAATGTGAAGCGGAGCCAATCAGATACTTACATTTTTGGAAATTCTACTACTGTTTTAACACTGCAGAGGAAAGCCAATTTCACTGGCTCCTTTACTCTTGTAACACCAGGGACCTGGCTGATTCTCCATGACAAAGATTCATGTATGCATTGGATGAGCAGCTTCAGGAAATATTTGTTTAGATTTACACCCTTTTTATTGCAATACTTGGAGGGTAATGAATTTACTAGACAACTTTTTAAAGTGTTATATGCCAATCAGCAAAGTAGTAAAATACAACATTAAAAAAGGAGACAACTGCCACAAGTAAATACGTGGATTAGTCTACTAAAAACTCCACATAATCTTCCTGTCACGAAATGGGGCCATTGCAAAAAAAAGGGGGGGGATACATTCCTGTGTATTTGGACACACCATCTACTACTTCAAGCCAGGTAGTTAACAGGACTGCAAGTAAAAAGCAGAAGATGGCCAGATATTTTGATAACACTCAAGCAGCATGTCAACAGCATCTCTGACTGATAAGGGAGCTGAAGGAATGTTTAAAGATAGTGGCAAGTCTCTGAACAAAAGCTGATGATAGATCCTGGAGCCTAGATTCAAAATTACCTGAGATTCCCTCATACCTACTGAAGGGGGGAGGGAACACACCCAAAAATCCAGACCCCCCTGAAAGAAGTTTCCCAAGAGGGTTTCTTTACTCGTGCATGAAGGAACCTCCACGACAAACGAAAAAACAATTTACTACATCGCAGTAACAAAATGAGTTCATATCACATCAATATATGAAGAAGTTATGTTTTCCACAAGCTAAATGCAGCACATTAAAAGCAATCTGGCAAAGTAGCAAACACATGCTGTACCGGTAGTACTTCCAGGCAACTCACTTATTTCTGTCACCTATGTCCAACTACAGGGACCCAGGTGGCGCTGTGGGTTAAACCACAGAGCCTAGGGCTTGCTGATCAGAAGGTCGGCGGTTCGAATCCCTGCTACGGGGTGAGCTCCTGTAGCACATCAAAGTGCAAGTAGATAAATAGGAACCACTCTGGCGGGAAGGTAAACGGTGTTTCCGTGCGCTGCTCTGGTTCGCCAGAAGCGGCTTTGTCATGCTGGCCACATGACCCGGAAGCTGTACGCCGGCTCCCTCGGCCAATAAAGCGAGATGAGCGCCGCAACCCCAGAGTCGGACACGACTGGACTTAATGGTCAGGGGTCCCTTTACCTTTTTATGTCCAACTACAGCAAAATGATGTACACTGAACCTGATGTACAAGAAAGTCAAAGAGCACCCCTGCCATTTGCAGAAAAAGGCTCATGTGATAATAACACAAAAACTTCATCATGAAGGTGTCAGGCCCAACTCTAAGCGGAGGGAATTCCACAAGTTGTGCTTTCGGTCTAAGCAAAAAAGGAAGGCTTGGATTGGTAAGGGTTAGACAGCACAGGTAAGTGTTAAATAAACCACAGAGGGAAAGATTAAAAGAAATCTATCCCTATCAAAAAGGGAGTTACTATGGAACTCGTTTCCACGGGGAGGCAGCGGTGGCCACCGAACTTTGATGTCTTTAAAAGAGGATTAGATAAATTCATGAAGAGCAAGGCCATCAATGGCTACTAGCCATGATGGTTATGATCTGCCTCCACAGTCAGAAGCAGTAATACTACTGAACATCAGTTGCTGGAAAACGCAGGAGGCATCTGTTTGGCCACCGCGAAAACAGTTCGCTGGCCTAGAGGGGCCACTGGCCTGATCCAGCAGGCTGTTCTTTTCGAGGGATTAAAGAAATCAATCTGTATTTTATGAACACTACCAGTCCCAACTTCAGAAAGAGGTAGTGAAGTCTCTTTATTGGAGCTGCTAAAATATTGTCACGTCCTTCCTAGGAGCAGTCTGGCGGGAGTCATAACTCAGTCGGAATTATTCTTTTATTCCACTCCATGCACTCTCAGGACCTTCTCCCACCCCTTCAGATGCAAAGCTTCTCCTGCCAAGGCTATACAACACCATTAAGTTAACTGAAACAAGGCTCTCACCACCCCACAACGGTTTTGCATAGTCTTGGCAAACATATTCTAGCAAGTGTGTATTCGGCATGGTCAAAGGTCAGGAGGCAAGGGTGTTTACCTGAGAAATAACTACCTGTACAAACAGCTGAAGGTGTATTATGGTTGGCAGGAGAGAAGAGGGAGAGGAGGAGCAAAGGGGCAAAAAACACACCAAACAACCCAACCCAAGGTCTCCTATTGTCAGAGAACAACAGAGGGAAAATTATCAAATCCAGACCTACAAGAAAACTCCGGATTTGTACCATGCCAGAGCCCTGGGGATTTCACTTAATGGGTTCTGCATGACGTTAGGGAATTGCAACAGAGCCAGGCTTTCGGTCAGCGGTTACTCATTCCACAGCTATGAGCGAGAGGAAGTGCTAAATAAGGCAGCGGGGCACGTTATTTGCCAAAATGTGCTGGTATTTGGAGACTTGAGATGAGAGGGTAGGAGAAAGGGAGGGAGGGAGGCGAGGAAGCCGCAAGTCAAGAGGATGACGAAAGCCAGCGGGCGGGAGAGCGCAAGGGGAGCAAAGCGGGGGACAGAGTAAGGGTCGTCTATCCCACCCACCCCCATCAGCCTCAGTGTAATAAGAGAGGGGGGAAGTGTTAAGCAGCCGCCAGGCGTTTGAAGTGGGGGGGGGGGTGAGATGCTGCACTGTTAACTAGGGGAGGGGGTCAAGTGGCGATGGAAGAGGAAAGCAACAAGCGAAAACGGACTGGGAGAGGGAGAAGGAATGTGCATGTTCCTAGCTTCGGGGGGGGGGGAGAGTCTTATTCCCAGCTCCCATCCAGGGAAGCACTGGATAGAGCTCCAGGGATTTGGAGAGGGGCGTGCATGTGGGAAAACAAGGGGGGAACCCAGCCCCATCCAACGTTCCCAAAAAGAGCCGGCAGAATTTCGAGAGGACAGGCAGGCGACCTCCGCCCCCCCCCCCTTACCGCGCCTGCAGCAGGAAAGGTTCGGGAGAAATAAGCGCTCGTTCCAAAGTCCCGTTCCCAAAGCAATGGGGGGGGGAGAATAAGGCTGTTTGCAGACTCTCCCTCTTCGCCCCTCGTGCAAAAGTTCACAAGTTAGCGCGTGCGACGGGGGGGGGGAGCGGCAGAATCAACACATTCCAATTATTCCCCGCTGCCGACTTCCCACCCCCTTCGGAAAATACCAAGCCTTGCCTGCCTCCTTACAACCGCGCGCCCTCCGCTAACCAAATCAATGCCAGCAACTCCCCAGCGACCGCCACCCCTTCTTCCCGGGACGCCGCGAAGCGACTCACCGACTCGGCGGCGGCGGCGCCCAGCAGCAACAGCAGCAGGAGAGCGGGGGCGCACAGGCCGGCGGGGCGACTGGGCTTCATGGCGTCGTGGGGTCCGCGAGGAAGGCGCAAGAGCAAAGGCTGGTCCGGTGGCGGCGGCGGCGCGGTAACCAAGTGTCCCGTCCTTCCCCGCCCCGCCGCCGCTCAGCTTTCTTATACGCGGCCTGGCCCGGCCCTCGGGAGGAGGAGTCGCCGAAGCTGCGGCCTCCGCTTGGGAGGAGGAGGCGGCGGTGACGACGAGGGGAACTCCCCCCGGCTTGAACTCGGGCTTCTCCGAGCGCTTTCGGTCTCTCTCCCTTCCACGGACGGCCTTAGTATCTCGGGATCCCCGTCTTTACCTTTCGCTTGCTTTAGGTTGACAGCAAAGCAACAGAAAGTTAAGTTGAGCTAATGTTTGTTTTGTTTTCCATACGTCCTTGATTTTAAGTGAGAAATACACAGTTCCAATGATACGGACAAGGGCGCCAACTTGAATAAAATATTGGGGGGGGGGGAGATAAACCCCGCCCTTCATAATCGATCACAACACACACGCACACACTCCATTTTAATGGTAGTTCCCATGAAGTGGGGGGGAGGCCCCTCACATATTTTATTGGGGGGCTGAAGGGACCTTGGCCCCTAGGAGTTGGCTCCTATGGATACTGACGCTCCAAGGATAAAAGGCCTCGGATATAAACTACCGGTAGTAGACATTTCACATACATAAATCGTTGCAACCTGAGTCCAGTTCTAAGGCTAGTTCTGAATAAAAGCATAGCCCCCCTCCCCTACACACAAACATGCACTGTTGGGATGGGGGGGCAGGTGAAAAATGTGAAAAAGGTTGCCCACAGGTTGCCAAAATTATCCCATTTCCAACTCTACAATTCTATTATTCTAACCCCCTCTCACTGCTTTCTGTGTGTCCAACCTGAACACTTCCCAAACATTACAGTATTGATCCAATTGTGCAGAGGAATCTCCTTTTCCGTTTTCCAATGTTGCACAATTACAAGCTGTGCTGCAGTTAACAGAAACTTGAGCTAATGTTTTAATTTTCTTTTAACTGAAAGGTTATATTCCACTCATGCACGCCATACATTTAAAGCTCATGGCTTCCCACAAAGAATCCTGGGAACTGTACTTCAACTCTCACAAAGCTACAATTTCCAGCACCCTTAACAAACAACAGTTCCCAGGATTCTTTGGGATGGGGGAATACACATGCTTTCAATGTGTGGTGTGGATATAACCACGTTAGGCTCCAGAGCACCTCAGATTTTTGACATTTGTTGGCCTGGGTGCTTAATGCTGAGTGATGACCGATCACCACAAGGATCTGCAATTGGACCTCGATGTGTGTGAGGTGCCTCAAAACAACCCATGAGGCTCTCCTAAGAATTTCACCTCTAACAACAACCCTATAGGTACTCATTTTCCAGACAGGGAAAGGCAGAGAGACCTTGTTTCCTGATGTGCCAGGCTGTGGGACAGAGGGAAATTCCATAGGTGTGATGGTTCCTCATCATGGAGTTGCAATGATGGGTAAATTTAGCACTTGAGTAGGAAGTGTCAACCCTACGCAGCACATGATAAATAGCTGCTGATAGGTAGCTGCAATTTTCAGGCAGCCTATGGAAGTTGCAGCCAACCCACATCAGGTTTTAGCAAAAGAAGATAAATAGCAGATATAGAGAGTACAGAAGATTCCAGATGTGGAGTCCAGTGTACATAATTTCCCTTTCCTAAAATCCCAGGCAGATGTCTTAAAAGAAATTTCTGCTCTATACAGCGTGAAACAGCCCTGAGAGAGTAACTTGCCTGAGGCAGGCTGTGACCGAGGTGAGACTGTGGTGTCTGCCAACCCATCAGCGACTCTTGCATGGGGATGTAATCTGCTCTAGAGGTGTATACCTAATTATAAGATGCCCTTGCAATCTGCTTTACATTGGATCGACCACATGAGCAGTCAGTGTCTCTATAGGAGAGCATCAATCCCGCATTAGGAATCAAATCATGGAAGCATCTCTAGTTGAGCACTTTGTGAAACACCACCATACAGATACAGACCTACTTTACACGGTCCTTTGAGTTAATCAGAGAGAATTTGGGATGAGGAGAGATTATGTCAAATTATTACACCAACAAGAAACTAGATTGATTTACCTATTCCCTACACCCGGGGGGAGGGGGAGGTTTGAACACTGAATTAGACTTCAATTGTTTTATTTAGGTTTTCTGACAAGATGGCTACTGTTTGTGTTCTCTGTGCTAGATTTTGGATACTGTAGCTTTAAGTTTCCTGAAAATGTATGTGATTCAGTTCACCTGTGGGTAGCCTTTATAATGCTACTATATTACACTATCAAGTGATTGCTGATCCATTGCTATTTGATGTACCCGTAAGGACAATTTATTGTGTATGCATTTATTATTTATTATTGCTTGTATATATACATGTCTGTCATTTCAATTTCTGTATTGTATTTGAATTTAATGTATCTCAATTTCTATTATTGTCAGCTGATGGAGAATCATTATTGAAACAGTTCGTTATCCGGAAAAACTGTTTTATGTTCGGAGCACCTATCACCGCATATTTGCAGGATTTTGAATGTTGAAAGGCATTTTGCCTCCATCTCAGTGTTCCTTGATACTGACTGACTACACCTTCTATTTTTGTTCATTGAACATTTATTTGACTCCTATTATTTGTGACTTATGTATTTTCTGTTCATGAATTGTGTATACAGTATTTTCCTGCGTATAAGACTACTTTTTAACCCAGGAAAATCTTCTCAAAAGTCGGGGGTCGTCTTATACGCCGGGTCGTATTTCTTATACGGCGAGTATATCCCAAACTCTATATTTTAACTGGAAAAGTTGGGGGTCGTCTTATACGCCCAGTCGTCTTATATGCCGGAAAATACAGTAAATACTTTGTTAACACATTATTAGCCGCGTGTTGCTTGGGGTTGTTCTAGAGGAGTATAGACAGATTCCACTACTAGTGCCTTCTGAATTCTTTGTGCCTGCTGTTGATCCAACCATTTTAGGAACATAAGAAGTTGCCTTATACAAAGTCAGGCCATTGGTCCATCAAGCTCAGTATTATCCCTACTGATTGGCAGTGTCTCTCCAAGGATTCAGATAAGAGCTTTTCCCCAGCCCTAGTTAGAGGCATCAGAGATTGAACCTGGGGCTTTCTGCATTCAAAAACATGAACCAGGTATGGCATGGGGCTGCAAATTCTCCTCTTGGTGCATGAAAAGATAAGATAGATAAGATAAGATAAGATAATTTATTTATTGTCATTGCACAAGTACAAGCACAACGCTATACAAGTGCAACGAAATTGCATGCCATCCCGTAAAAACCAGAAAGAAAAATAAAAAAGCACAAAACACACACCAAAAAAAGCCACACACACACATACACCCATCACAGCTCTCCAAGGTCATATTATCTGGTTACAGCATTTAAGATGGTTATAGCTCTTGGGTAGAAAATGTTCTTCAATCTATTTGTTCTTGATCTAATTGTTCTATATCTTCTACCCGAAGGCAGTGATTTCAGAATTAAAGGCAACAAGGGGGGAAAGTTCACAAAATGGCAGGGACTGCAGTCGCCAGTTATAAATTCACAGGGAGCTTCTATAATAGGTGCCCATATCAACAAACAAAAAATCCATGACGAGCACAATGGAAAGTGATGGGTGAGGTATAAAGTTTTCCAAAGTACAAAATACTGTAGTGCGAGTGCTTGGAAAATGCCATTTCCCCAGAAGCACAACCACAAGGGAAGCTGAGCGGGTAGTGTCTATCCAAATCTGTAAGTAATGCAAACTTATTGTACAAAAGACTGATTGTGTAGAAAAGGTCGTCATCTCCCTTCCTGGTCTTCCCTCTTTATTTCCATTAACCTACCTTTTCCATCTTTCATGCTGTGAATGCTACCCTTTAGAAGAAGCCTATTTGTATTTGTGTTGCACGGTGCAATTTGTTGCCAGTAAACAAGTAATAATAACCAATTATAACAAAGGGGTGAGCCGGAGTTAATGTTGACAATAGTTCATTGGGAAATTAAAAAGGGCTGCTCACAATGGGAGGTTCAAGGAAGAAGAAACAACAAGGAACAACAGAAAATACATAGCAGATGCTTCCCTGCAAGTACTTTTTGTCTGCACAATACTATCCTATCCACACATCTGAAACAGTTCACAAAGGCTGTTTGTTAAGGGTTATTCAGTTGTGAATTTAGGGACTCCCTTCAAACCTCCTATTTCATGGACATAATCATGTACTACTAACAACTATTTCCACATCCTGATATAAATACAGTACTCTGATTACTTAGCTTCTACTAGCAGGCAATATATCTGTGGATGACAGAGCAATGTCTACATTGAGTGCAGTGGGACTTCATGAGAAGGGTAGGTATATATAGAACTGCAGCCCTTAAGTTGTGTACACATTATAGCTTTAAAGAAACATTCCTGCCCCTTCTCAAAGAATTTTGGGCACTGAGGTTTGTTAAGGGTTGATGAGAATTGTAACTGTGAGGGGTAAACTACAGGGCCCATAATTCTTTGAGGGGTGTGTGTGGTTTGAATGTGCTTTAATTGTGTGAACGCAGCCCTAGTCTGGTGATTTGGGGCAGCAAATCCATGTGCAATGCACCAACCTGTTAGGATCTTCATGCACACGCTTGTAAATGGTAAACAACCATGGCAAGAAATGGGGAATATGAACCTGAGTGCTCAATGCCAAGGAAGTGATTAGCTCTAAAAATGCATGTTTTGTGCTAGGAATGGAGACAGAATCAAGCAAGGAGTGCTGTAGCCCCAGATATTTGTGTGTGTTTAATCCAACACACAACCCTTTTGCATGCCCAGGACGCCACTGAGGGGAATCTGTGTACAGATCATCTTTGCTCAATCAGAGTGGATATCTTTTGTCAAGCTAGCCGCATCGTTCATCAATCTGATTCATAAACTCAAACCTTCTGGTTAACTAAAATGCTGACCTAGTTCAATAATGTGAAATAAAATCCTTACTATGGCAGATGTCATTCTAGAAGAGGCATTCCCCCTTTTGTCCCAGAATGAGCACCTCTTTTAAGATATGGTGGCATTCATCAACTAAAATATTCTTATCTATTCAGAACAATTCGTATTCAAATCTAAGCAAATTTGCTCATCAGTTGAAACTCATCTGACTTAATTAACTGTAAAATCCTGTGCAAATTTCATTAGGAGTAAATCCAGGGGAGACAATTGGATTTGCTTCTGGGTAAACATGCATAGGATCAAGCTATAAGAGATTTATTTAATTTGGTGACAGTTTGGGTTTTAGGTGTATAGAGGGTTTTTTATGACTCATACCAAAACCAAAAACTACATAAGGCTATTAAGTCATTTTCTCTTGGTCGATTTAGTGGAAAATGCAATGGCATCTGATAAAGGTAGGCTAGAAGATGGAAAGTGAAATAATGACTACTGTATTTTAATTTATCCTGTATAGTGGGAAAATAGAACAAGGCTCCTGTTATAGAACAAGGCTCCTGTTATCATAACAGTTTTTATCTGATCACTGTTCAGTTAAATTCAGCAGAATACTTTGTCTAATATTCTGTAAGGTCTAGTAAACAGATTTCACTTTGTAATTTTATAGCCCATTGTTACTTTTGACAGTTTGATCCTTGTTATTTGCCTTGTTATATATGCTGCCTTTCCTGCAAGGACAGGCTGAAGGAGTGTAACTGGTTCAAGGTTACCAAGTGAGATTCATAGCTGAGTGGGGAAAAAATTCTCCTTCTGTCTCCTCCCTGAACTGTATGATGTTGCTTTAATGTTTTGTGGCGCAGCTCTGATGACAGTTGACACCTGGTGCTATCCATGCGGTTGTTGATTAATGCAACTAAACTGTGGCCCCAGACCTCAAAGTCCTAAACCTGATTAGTCCCCCTATGGCTAGCAGGATTAATATCAAATAATGATTTTCTGCCAAATAGTTTTCTGTAGACTTCAGTAGCTTGTACATTTACAGACTGGGATAAATCTCTAAGACATGAATGAGGAAGCTGTATCTCTGTCCTCATGTTGTAGAACTCCCAACTTCTATCATAGAATCATAGAGTTGCAGAGTTGGGAGGGATCGTGTCCAGACTTCTGCAATGCAGGAATCTTTTGTCTGACCACTGACCATTCTGGCTAAAGCATAGGAGCTGTGTTTGCTTAGTTAAGTTGTAAATCAACTATCTAGAAACTACTACCAAAGTTTAGAGATATAGATATATACGCACACAGTTAATAAGGGGGGGGGGAAGCACTAATTAACTGCAAAGATAGCTAAATTCAAAAATTATTAAATCTTATATATTATAGTAGCATACAATCAATCCCTGTCCCAGCTAAATCCAGGATGGCTGTGGGGTTTTTTTTACATATTCCACAGCTGGTTTCCAACTATTTAGTACATCTTCACTTAACCTTTTAAACATTATTTTCAGTTTAATTATCCCCAGTTGTCCCCATATTTTCCTAAGTGTTTCTTATTGTCTTGCCTTCCAGGTATTTGCATACAAAATTCTTGCCAAGCTTGACATGTATTAAAGCCTGCCTTTGAATTTCTTCTGCTACTATTATTTCTACTGCTCCCTGCAAGGCCCCCAAAGCAGGGTAGGGAATTAGAATACAAAAGGAGCAACATCCATTAATCTAAGCGAAAAAAGAAAAAAAAGATAAAATAGAACATTTCAGAGATAATAGGAGACAGACAATACCAGGAGATAAGACAACCTAATTATCATAAAAAGCAGTAAAAAAGGAAGGTCATTCAGCAGATCTCTCCACTCTTGGGAAAGCTGCAAACATTCACTTCACATAGCAATGTATATTAAATGTGTGGTGTGTACGCAACAAAAAGTAGCTTAGTTTAGTTGTAGTTCACTTGTATCATTCTCACTTTTCTATTAAAATATATATTAATACACACACACAATAGGTTGTAGCCAACTAAGTTTTATTCAGAATCGACACACTGAAATTAATGGACCTATGTTAGTCATGTTCATTAATTTAAATGTGTCTTCTCTGAGTAAGACTAGCATTGGCTACAACTCAACATAACAATTCGCATTAATACATTAAAAGAGAACAATAGTGCTAGATAAGCTGGGGCTGCAACAAAATGTTGCAGTGTGTGATGCTTCTTCAACCACTCTGTTCCATTCCCCTTCTCTCAACTTCCTCCTTCCCCACCATTCATAGAACTAAAATTCAGCTCCTGTCTATAGACAACGTTGGGTTGCAACAGCATTATTTTTAATCACGTACAATATAATCTTATTAGCAAAGGGGTTTTGTTCCCCTTTAATATTTGCTTTCAAACTGAAAGTGCACACAACTAGGTTGCTCTGGTCTGTGACCACAAAGATTTTTATTTTATTTTTTAAGTCTCTGGCTTGAGGTCACTGGGTAATAACGAAATGCTGGTGTGTTTTCCGACCTCGCAGTATTTGCATGAATTCAGCAACGTTTCCTGAACATGCACTGAAGTTTTTTTCTCACCATTTGCAAGTTGAGGCCATTGTGGGTTGCATCGATTCCTACCATGTGGTTTTCATACCAAGAACATGGTTACCACTTTTCAGTCATACACAGCATCTGGTCCATGAAAGGTTTCCTTACGATAAATTTGTATTCTTGCCTTGCTTCACAATGCTGGAAAAATCTTATGGCCCAGTTTACACATCACAGTAAGCCACAGTTAAGAAATGCTCAGATGATTCCTGTTTTGTTCTTCCCCTCTAGCCAGTGGGAGCAACAAACTGTGATCCCTGGCTTAGAGCACATCTGAACCAGAGATCGTCATTTCTTTTGCTCAAATATTTGGTGAGCCAAGAACAAACCTTGGCTAGATATTGTGGTTTGTTTGGAGCAAAAACAACCACAATCTCCAGTTCAGATGCAACACTATTGTGATTGTTTGGGGCCTGTCTGGTGTTTTTACATGAGCAGAATGTGTGCTTTTATTTAAAATGCATCTCTGGGTTATTTGTGGGGCATAGGAATTTGTTCATTATTTTTTTCAAAATATAGTCCGGCCTACCACAAGGTCTGAGGGACGGTGGACCGGCCCACGGCTGAAAAAGGTTGCTGAGCCCTGTCAGGTAAACCATAAACGATGCTTTATTGTGACAGGTAAACGCTGCCTATTAATATGCAGAAGTCATAGAAAATGACAGCACATATGGGTACAGGGGGAAAGAGTATATAACTGAGGATTGCATTGCTGAGGGCCCTCTGTCATTAAGCTGGATAAAAAGTCACAACTCATGATTAGGTTTCCATCAGAGCGCTCCATGGACGTAGCCAGAGAGGGGCTGGGGAGGGGGCAGCTGCCCCCCCAAGATTAAATAAATAAATAAATAAAAATACTTAACTAATGGACCAATTGAGTCACAGATAGCTCAGTTCTGCCCACCCCCAAAAGTCCTGCCCGCCCCCAACAAAAATCCTGGCTACACCCATGGAGCGCTCCCTAAAGGCGCAATGCCTTATCAATTGCCCTTGTCAAGCCACATACAATTGCTGTTTGAAAAGCAAAATAATCAGTTTGACCCCCCTACCTCTCTCCAAAATCCCAAGGTCAGGAGGCCATAAAATCATAGAGTTGGAAGGGACCTATCAAGTCCAACCTCCTGCAATGCACAGTAGCCTGCAGTATCTACGTAAGGGAGATAGAAGTCTCTAGGGTTGCCAGACCTTCAGGGCTGACCTGAAGTCTCTAGGATTGCCTGGCCGGGTGTGGGGGGGGGGGGCTTGAATATGCAAGTGGGAGAGGGTGTCTAAAAAAAAAAAAAAGAGGAATGTTTACACAGCTTACAACCTCCCACCCAGCAGAAACTGGCTGCCAATGACTGCATAGACTCTTGGTGGGAGGTTTGCTCTAATCTCTTTGCTTCCAATTAGCGTCCACTTCTGCAAATTATTGTATAGAATGTCTTGTAGTACCTTAAAGAGTTGCAAATTGTATAAATGGCATCGGCATTGTGGAAGGGGGTCCATAGTGAGGTCAGAATGCATACAGCACTGGCTGTTCACAAGAGCAGCCCACAGCAAGCATAGGAATGCCTGCTTTACCTAAGATTTCTATCCTCATTTCCAGTCGGTGACATATTTGCTCATTTGTTAGATTTTGTGGTAGTAGTAGTAGTAGTAGTTGTTGTTGTTATTTCTATGAGATACTCACAGCAACTGTGGTAATGTGTCATGCTAATGACATCACTGGGGCTCATCCTGCTGTGACATCGCCAGGGTCCGCCCTATGGCATCCCCTACATCTCAGGTTTGGACCCTGAAATCTCCGCAATCCTTTAAGTGTCTACAATATCTGTGCAACGGAGGAGGATGGAGAGAAAACCAAAAAAAGGCTACACAGCTAGGAACTCATGCACCCATAACTTCCTCGCAACCCTGCCGTTGGTTGAAGAAGATAGATTAACACCCCCACATACATGCACTAAAATAATGTGGAAGGGGGTTGTGGGGCAACACAGGCTTGTCTTCCATCACGGAGAATATGCAGTGTCCATACCTTGCCAGCTACGTATCTGTCAGATGTAAGAAGCTCCTGCTTCCACGGCAGGTACTGACAAAGATGGGACGTGGGTGGTGCTGTGGTCTAAACTACTGAGCCTCTTGGGTTTGCTGATCAGAAGGTTGGTGGTTCACATCCACACGACGGTGGTGAGCTCCTGTTGCTCTGCCCCAGCTCCTGCCAACCTAGCAAGTTCGAAAGCACACCAGTGCAAGTAGATAAATAGGTACCGCTGCAGCGGGAAGGTAAATGGCGTTTCCATGCGCTCTGGTTTCTGTTGTGCCAGAAAAGGTTTAGTCATGCTGGCCACATGACCCAGAAAACTCTGTGAACAAAGGCTGGCTCCCTCAGCCTGAAAGCGAGATGAGAGCTGCAACCCCATAGTTGCCTTTGACTGAACTTAACTGTCCAGGGGTTGTTTATCTTTTACCTTTACTGACAAAGACAATTATGGTTGGTGCCCATTGGGACTAGTAGGGCAGATGTCAGGGAGGCAGGTACCACCCACCAAGCACAAAAACCCTGATCAGGACCCCCAGCAGCTGCTTTTAAGCAAATGTTTAAAACTGGGCAGATAGGATCATGGAACTCCTATATCACATCTCTTTTGGCGTTTGCTCAACTGCAAAACCTGTGATTGGCTTACACCATCAGACTGCAGGGGGGGTGGGATGGGGGAAGTGTCACATGGCTGGAGGTGTCCCTACTCCCTTCAGAAGTATTCACTGCACACAGAAAACTAGCATGGCAGGGACAGAAGGCTTGCCTTGAACCTTCACCTGGAGCTTAATGCCTAGCAGTGATTGTGTTGTTGTCATATGCAGTAACATTAGATCACGTTGTCTGGTCTTGCCGTGGTGGAGGCCACCCGCAGCCTCTCGACTCTGTTAGAGAACTGGGTCGTGGTTCCAAGCCTCTGATCATCTGTTCAGAGCAGAACTAGAAAATGGAAAATAATTGCTTCAAAGAAGTGCTAAAAAGAGGAAGTGATGTGGTTTGTGGGGTTTTTTGGAACGAGCAGCCGATGTTGAGCTGGGGCTTTCCCAAGCTTTAATGGTTTATTACATCAGAATCCAATTATTTGGAAAGCACGGTGCCAGCCGCCCCTTTTTTTGCCCGGAAAACCTCCAGCCCTGTGATGTTTCCTCCTCTCTGCAGAGAAGAAGTGCTGTTGGGAAAAGTTGGCCGTGTTTCACAGCTGTGATGTCACACTGAATGACAAAATGAAAACAGTAGAATTTCTGTTCCAAGCACTGGGGAAGACCTGAGTTGCCCAGAGGAATCGGAGAAAAAAAATGATACCAGTTCTCTCACTAATCATACAGTACCGGAACTTTTGAAATACCCCACGGAGACTCCCATCACCAGCTGATACCCACATAAATAACATTGTTGGGACTTTCTCTTTTTCATTCCATACAGATGCAGTGAATTCCTCAATTTCTCATCCAAACCTAAGAGTCCTGCTGGATTAGGCCAATGCTGTATCTTGTCCAGCACCCCATTCTCACAGTGGCCAACCAAATACCCATGGGAAACCAACACACAGGACCTGAGGGCAACAACACTCCCCACACTTTTGATTCCCAGCAACTGGAATTCAGAGGCATACCCTCCAACATTTCTCCAATGAAAATAAGGATTTTCTACTATACCCTCCAACATTTCTCCGATGAAAATAGGGACGTCCTAAGAAAAAGTGGGACCTTTCAGGGTCAAATCAGAAACCAGGATGGCTTCTGTAAATCTGATACTGTCCTTGGAAAATAGGGGCACTTCTGATACTGCCTTCGACCAGTGGCGGCGCCAGAAAAAAAGTTTCAGGGACACACAGATGGGGCAAAGTGTATTTCTAGGTGGGTGAGCTGTAACTGTAATTTATTTATCTCACAGCTAACCTGCCACAAAAAATATAATGCTATAAGTTGATATAAATTACGTCTCCTAATATTGTAAAAAAAAATGAATACTTTCTTTTACTTATTGTTATAAGTTATTTTGGATATTATGCTGGAAATCAATTAAAATATTGTTTAAAAATGAAACTTTGTATAAAAATAATATATTGTCCTACTTTTTATGCCTTGACAAACAAATGTGTTGAGGTGTATCTGTGTGTATGCACCAAATTGGGTCTTTGACCAGGGTGAATGAAATATACTCGGAGTCAAGTGTGAATTTTATGCTCTTTATTCAGCTCATAGTAGCAAGAAATGAATCTTTCCCCAAAACATCTGCTATATATACATTATTTACACAATGGGCCCCACGTGATTGGCTAATTCCGGGCTACTCCTGCAAGCCAATCAGGTTGCGGATTCACTTCCACCTGGAGCTGGATTGGGTGGCTCCTGCGGACCAATCAGACTGCTGCATTCTGGATCCTATTGTTCTAGGACCAATCAGACTGCTGCATTTTGGATCCTATTGTTCTAGGATTCAGCTCAGTACATAACAGTGAAATAAAGCCTAGTTTTGCCCCTGCCCTTTCTTCCCTGGCAGGGAGCAGGGCACCATTTTGTGGTTCGTCTCAGGTGCCAAAATGTCTTGGGCCCTGGACTGCATGATAATACACATTGCTGGATGTGTGGACACCTTTTTGGAGTGCTGTACACCCATTATGCCCATGCCGTCCCTGTTGCACCATTTGTCAATCAAAAGGACATTATGCTGGAACGGTTACAATCTTTTTTTGTGCCAATGGTGCACTTCTCAAGTGCTTGCTGCCTACATGCGTACACAGAGAGCACTTTCTCAGGTTACATCCTATTGGGGGCAGACCTACTGGCACTGCAGGGCAGTGCCACTCTTCCTTCCCGTGTTTAATTTGTCTATGTATGAAATAGGCAAAATAGGAAGCAGCACAGTAACTTAGCTAGCTCTGTAAACTGATAAAAAATATCCTCTGTACATCAGTGTTTCAACACACCAGTTTCCAGCCCCTCTCTTTTGAAAGACAGTGAATTTTATTTTTTCAAACCTGTGGAAACACTAATTGAGGGGAAGGGGATAGAGAAAACTGCTGCGTACTGGTTTGTAAACACACCCACCATGTGTGCAGACAACAGGATAGTAGCTGCCACTTTGGACAGCATCATCATGTGACAGTGTCCAACTGCAAACGGCTGTGTACAAAATCACACTGTGATAAAATAACCTCTGTGCGTTTTAAAGGCTACCTGTGTAAATAGCCTTAGTCTGCAAACCATCTCGTGCTGAAGGACCCTTCACATACTGAAGACTTGCCACATTCCTTCAGCAAATCAAGAACTTGCTGTTGAGTTAGTTTGAGAAACAGGCACAGTCTGACTAATATATCCACAGAACACTGGCTGCCGGGTATTCCCTTACATGATTTTTTTCTCAAGCTTAAACTGGGAAGTCATTTCCATTCTGGGTGTTGGGTGGATTAGATTAAGATGGTAGATAAATCTGTGCCAACTAACTTCTGCCGTGAGCATAAAAAAAGGAGATGGACTTTCCATGGTTTAATAGCAAAATATGTTAAATAACAGGGCAGCATTCAAAGAATCTCAAGAACTGCTTTAGTGAGTTGTTACAAGACATTAGGAGCTGGGAACCTGCACCCCTGTTGTTGGTCTACAGCTCAGTGAAGAGTCCAACAACCATTGACCATGCTGGCTCAAACTGATGGGAACTGAAATGCAACAACATTGGAGGTACCGCACCCCTACAATAAGTCATCGAAGCACCGGGGGGTGGGGGTGGGGTAGAATGATGTGGAAGGCAGTAAAGTTTTAATACTAAATCAATTCATTGGACTATTAGAATCAGTTAGAAATAAACTGGGTCAAGCTACAAACATCGAATCTATGTGTACAGCTGCTCTGATAATGTTTATGAAACCCCAACCCTGATAAGGAATTCCCAATGTCTTTGTAGAAAGGAAAACTTGCTGTCCTCAATGGGAAATGGCATTGGATATACTCAGTATTTCTCTTTCAAAGAAAACCAGAAAGAGGCGGGGCTCTAAGTCACTCCCTAGATGTACATGTAGACATCTGAGAATATGGGGGCACTGCCACATCAGAAGTACATAAACAAGAATCTTATTTATACACTTAAAAAGTTGAAGCAACTTCACATTTATACATTAGCATACTTAACCATTTTCTCTTATTCTCACACACCCCAGTATTATAATAATAATACTGATTGTTATAAGGTAGCTACTGCTAACAGAAAAGAGATAAGGCAAAAAGCCAAAAACTCTTAGCCAAGCTTCATCTGCAAGCCAAAGCAGGAAGTTCATCCATTCTGAAATCTATTTATATATTTCAGTGGTGGGCAGTTATTGAACTGAATCTTGTGAGAACAGTTTCATCCAGCATTATGCAAAGCTTACACATCTGCATCCTTTAGTTGTTATTATTATCATTGTGTATTTTTACATTTGTGCTTGAATATCTTAAAAATGAGACCAGGGATATATACATACAGGAGTGGTCCATCAGATATTGCTTGACTACAACTCCCAGCATCCTTGACTGGTTGGGGCTGGTGGGAGTTAAGAGTCCATCAGCATCTGGAGGACCACAGTATCCCCATCACAGCCACATGGCAATCACAGTGATCCTACTACGGGGGGGAAATCACCTCTCTCACATGTAAAATAAAAACATATCTGGGGCTAGAAAAATGAGATGTCCCTATAATGTAAAACCCACCTGGGTTGCTTGCAGGGCTGTGAGTAACAGCTGGACGCTTCCTATACTGAAAGCTACTTGTGCAGAAAGGTCTTTAAAATTGCTGCTAAGCCACCTGAATTGCAAGGGCATAATAGATTTGCCACCTAGTGACAACAAAGAAATACGACATCAAGATAAAGAGGCATATTTTTCCAGACTGTAGGGATGGATTCCCTATGGTGTGGGAGCAGGAGGGCTGAGAGAGTGGGAGATATGTGAAGTAAGTAGGTTTGATTAAGAAAACAGGATTCATCCAGATTTCCACCCTGGCATGCAATGGAATATTCAAATATTCAAATGCCCATTGTGAAGTACTGTATATTAAGATATTCATATCTTCCAATTTGTCCTGAGTGGCATACATACCGTATTTTTCGCTCTATAAGGCGCACCTGACCATAGGACGCACCTAGTTTTTAGAGGGGGAAAGCCCCAATTTTTTGAGGATCAGCTCAGAGTTGTTGAGCTTACTTTGCAAAGGGAAAAATCCTGTTTTATGGGGTTTAACTCACAGTTCTGCATCTTCAGGAAGCAATTTCTACAGTTTCCAGACAGATAATCCAATCAGCCAGTCCCATGTTGCTGGGGAAACAGCCTCCCTCTGCAAGGGGACGGGGCTGGAATCTCTCTCCCTTATCTCTCTCCCCATCGTTTGTTGAGCAACTGCTCAGCGGGCTTCCTTTCAACACCCCTTCTCTCTCTCTCTTTTTTAAAAAAAAGCATGATCTGCTTTTGCCCCTGGGCAGTTCAGCTCCAGGGACCACACATTCGCTCCATAAGACGCACAGACATTTCCCCTTACTTTTTAGGAGGAAAAAAGTGCATCTTATGGAGCGAAAAATACGGTAGTTCTACCTACCCACCTAGTGCTTACAGGCCAATTAGGACAATTTCCCACAATAATAGACTGCAGTAACATTTATTTTATTATTTTATCATTATATTTATATCCCACCTTCCCTCCAAGGAGCTCAGTGTGGCATACACTGGTCTCCCCCTCTTTATTTTATCCTCGCAACAATCCTGTGAAGTAAAGGTACCCCTGACCGTTAGGTCCAGTTGTGGACGACTCTGGGGTTGCGCGCTCATCTCGCTATAGGCCGAGGGAGCCGGCGTTTGTCCGCAGACAGCTTTCCGGGTCATGTGGTCAGCATGACTAAGCCGCTTCTGGTGAACCAGAGCAGCACACGGAAACATTGTTTACCTTCCCGCTGGAGCGGTACCTATTTATCTACTTGCACTTTGACGTGCTTTTGAACTGCTAGGTTGGCAGGACCGGGGACCGAGCAACGGGAGCTCACCCCGTCACGGGGATTCGAACCACCAACCTTCTGATCGGCAAGCCCTAGGCTCTATGGTTTAGACCACAGCGCCACCCTAATCCTGTGAAGTACCCGGTAGGTTAAAGGGACCCAGGTGGTGCTGTGGGTTAAACCACAGAGCCTAGGGCTTGCTGATCACAAGGTCGGCGGTTCGAATCCTTGCGACGGGGTGAGCTCCCGTTGCTCGGTCCCAGCTCCTGCCCACCTAGCAGTTCAAAAGCACATCAAAGTGCAAGTAGATAAATAGGAACCGCTCTGGCGGGAAGGTAAACGGCGTTTCCATGCGCTGCTCTGGTTCGCCAGAAGCGGCTTTGTCATGTTGGCCACATGACCCGGAAGCTGTACGCTGGCTCTCGGCCAATAAAGCGAGATGAGCACCACAACCCCAGTCGGACACGACTGGACCTAATGGTCAGGGGTCCCTTTACCTTTAGGTTAGGCTGAAAGAGAGAGTGACTTGGCCCAAGGTCACCCATTGAGATTCATGGCTGAGTGAGGATCTGGTCTCCGAAGTCCTAGTCTATCACTCCAGTGGTATAGTGTGGTGTAGTGGTTAAGAGCGGTAGACTCGTAATCTGCTGAACCGGGTTCGCGTCTCTGCTCCTCCACATGCAGCTGCTGGGTGACCTTGGGCTAGTCACACTTCTTTGAAGTCTCTCAGCCCCACTCACCTCGCAGAGTGTTTGTTGTGGGGGAGGAAGGGAAAGGAGAATGTTAGCCGCTTTGAGACTCCTTTGGGTAGTGATAAAGCGGGATATCAAATCCAAACTCCTCTTCTTCTCCAACCACTATCCCATAAAGATGACAGCAGTGGCCAGTGAAGTGAGACACAGCTGCAGAGGCACCCTTCCAACACCAGTGTTTCTGCATTTTACCTGGACATGGCAGGCGTAGGGAGGGGGAGAACCATGTACAACAACTTGGGGGAAAGTTGGAATGTTGTTGTTTCCAGATCATTTACAGGAGGGAGGACTAAACAAGGGCAATTTATGGAATTTTGTAATATTCTTTTTTTATATGACTGGATTTACACAATGTTTATCATCATACTGTAAGTTTTCATGGAGGTCCCTTTTGGGAGCAAAGGGCAAGGAATAAATTTGTGAATACGAAATGCTGAATGGTAAGAATCTTTTTTTTAAAAAGCGCACAGCTCCAGGATACTGGAAGTGTAAGAAACCATACTGTGGGGGGAAAGCAGGCCATTGTGCTACATCCTCTGTGTGATGAAATGCCAACATTTCCTTCAGACTAAGTTGCAAACATGAATGAATCACATTGACAAAAATGTGCTCTTGATAAACAGCCTTCATTTTGGATTTCCCATGCCTTGCACTTCCTTAAGCCATTCCGGATTTCAACTAGAGTTCTGAACTTCGTGTGAACCAAGGCTGACCACACCTTAACCACAGAGCCTATGGTCCTGCAGATGGGTCATATGCCCACAGTCTGCTTCCAATGACACCATGTAACCACAATGGGAAAATGCCATATATGTGGTCATTATGTTTATACTGGTTGCTGGAAACCACAGGAGGGGAAAGTGCTCTTGTGCTCAGGTCCTGCTTGTGTGCTTCCCACAGGCATGTGGTTTGCCACTGTGAGAACAGGATACTGGACTAGATGGGTCATTGGCCCGATCCAGCCGTCTACCAAAAGGTACTGTACAAAAGAGGAATCATTCCCAATTATTATTTCAGACCACTATGACGCAAGAAAACATATAACTGTACAATTCATGTGCCTCTTGCACATCAGGTGCATTTTTTGAGTCTTATGTTCTTATGTCAGATTGTTTGTCCATATATTTTGGCCTTCAGTGGCACTCCAGGATTTCAGGCAGTGGGACTTCTCATCACCTGTTTCCTCAAGCAGGACCTGCCCTACCACTGGGCAGAGTGAGCTGGCAGGTACTGGTTGGGAGAGGCAGGAAGTAGTGGCAAGATGTTGTAGGACAGAGCTGTATGAGTGTGCGCCCTACGTGCCTTAAGATAACCTGGAGGAAGATGCTGGCCCATCACCAGGAGACAATTGCCAGTCTGGTCAAATTCCATAATGGAATGGAAAGGGGGTGATTCCTTGTTCTTCTTCTCATTGGGTCACAGAACCTGTTATAAGGTTCTTCAATGGAAAATGCAGGCATTGAATCTTAGCGTGTGCCCTGCCACAGAATTATGGTCTGTCCCACAATCAGCCTCTAGATGCCTGGGATAAATGGGATAAAGCCTTTTGAATTAGAGCAGCAGCCACAACTTCTGGTGGCTTGAGCCATGATATTAATTACTTCAGCTCTGGCAATAGGGCTGGATTAAGACATGCTCAGAGCAGGCCCTAAGCAATGCCAAGTTTAAGAGGCCCCACTGCATTAAGGCCCCCCCCCATGTATTATTCTAATGAAAATAGAATTTGCATATATGCTAGTACATACACAATGATGCAACTAAAAACTATCTTACTAGTAACTCTTGCACTTAAGAGGCCACTCATAATCTGAGGCCCTAAACTGTAGTTTGTGCATAAATCAGACACTAACTGGCAAAGTAAATGCAAGTTCAGTACAGTACAGAAGGCGGAATCATCTTCTTTGACAGTCTTCAAAGAAAGGATAAACAACAACATTAACAGTCTGATCCTGTGCATCTTCATTCAGCAGTCCATCCTGCAGGCAGCCACACGTAGAACATGCATGAGGTTACTTTTTCAGATGTGTCAGTCTGTGACTACCTATCTGCCAAAGGAAAGAGGAACGAGAAACAATTATTAAGGCCCAACACATTATGAGTCACAGCACTGAAAATCAAATCTCAACAAGGAGCCGCTAAAACAATCTTGCTCAATATTGCTCAGACCACACACAATTAACATGTGAGCTTCCCCTTGATGAGATTTATTCAGTTCTCACTTCCAGGAGTCAAGTGATTCAAAATATTCATGGAGGATAATGCTATCAATGGCTACTAATCCTGAGGGCCACTGTCAGAGGAAATATGATTCTGAGTAACGGTTGCTGGAATTCACAGGAGAGTACCTGGGCAGTTACCTTTCCACAAGGGTCGACATTGATGCTGAAATCCAGCATCGCCTGAGCTTGGCGAGTGCAACTTTCCCCCGAATGAAGTAAAGAGTATTTGAGGACTGGGACAATCGCAGGGAAACCAAAATAATTTTTTACAAAGCTATTGTACTACCAATCTTACTGTACGCTTGTGAAACATGGACCACTTATAAATGCCATCTCCAACTCCTCGGAAGATTCCATCAACGGTGCCTCCAAAAAAATGTACCTATCACTTGGGAAGACAGGCAAACTAATGTCAGTGTACTGAAAGAAGCAAAGATCATGAGTGTTGAAGCAATGATTCTTCAACGTCAGCTTCGCTGGACTAGTCATGTTGTTCAGATGCCTGATTGTCGTCTTTCAAAACAACTACTCTATTCCAGACTTAAAAATGGAAAGAGTAATGCTTGTGGTCAACAAACGAGGTTTAAAGACTCTCTCAAGGCAAATCTAAAAAATGTAGTATAAACACCAACAATTGGGAAACACTGGCCTGCGGGCGTTGCAATTGGAGAACAGCCTTTACCAAAGGTGTCATGGGCTTTGAAGATGCTCGAACTCAGGACGAAAGGGAGAAAAGTGCTAAGAAGGAGGCACATTTGGCAAACCTTCACCATGATCAACTTCCACCCGGAAACCTATGTCCCCATTGTGGAAGGACGTGTGGATCCAGACTTGGCCTCCACAGTCACTTACGGAATAACCATTAAGACCGTGTTCATGGAAGACAATCATACTCGGCTACGAGTGATCACCAAAGAAGAAGAAAGATCTCTCGGCTCCAGAAGATACTGAAGTAACACTACAGAATATGGGTGTGAGCAAATGCAAAGCACTCTCTGTATTGTTCTTTCCCATTTGCCCCCACATCAGATTTATGGCTCCCTCCCCCTGCATTTTTTTTGTTGCAATAAAACTAACAACTGCCCATAGGAGACAACAGAGAAATCCAAAACACTATCGCAGCTATGATTCTGGAGAATTGCATCTCTCCCAAAAAAGACTGAGGGAAAAAAGAAGAACCAGAATTTCTAGGGTTGGAGGCAGTAATACTTCTGAGTTACTGGAAACCACAGGATGGGAGAGTGCTCCTGTGCTCAGGTCCCGCTTGCAGACTTGCCACAGGCATCTGGTTGGCCACTGTGAGAACACAATGCTGGACTAGATGGGCCATTAGCCTCATGCAGCAGGCTCCTCTTTGTTACAAGTCTTTCAAATCCAGGACTTTTTTTGGGTGGGGGTGATTGGTGAGAAAGATCCCCCACCCGACACTTCCTATACAGAAGAGAAATCAGCTGTCTGGTATTTATTACTGTCCTCTCTTTGCAGATGGGTGATGGTGGGTGGTGGCAGCTGAGAGATCTTATTCCTGCCTTACATGCAGGGAAGGAGCTTCAGAGAGAAAAAGAGTGCCTCATGATAACCTTGTAAAGCAGTTAATTAGTAAGGCCGCAGAGCAAACAAGTGCTGGCACTGACAGAAAGTTGTTTACAACAGCCCTGCAATACTGTAGAGTCCAGTGTTATTATCTCGATACAGTCATAGCTGTCAACCCTCCCTTTTTTGCGGGGAACTCCCTTATTCCAATGCCATTTCCCGCTGCTATCCCAGATTGTTGATATCCCTTAAATTTCCCGGATTTCAAAGGAAGCAGCTCCTCTCCCTCCCTGCCGGCCAGGGAGGCTCCTCAGCTGCGTTGCTTGGCTGCCAATAAGGAGTCTGAGACCGACTGGGGGCGGAGCTTGCATGCCTTGTGCATCCAGACCCTCACGCCCAACCAGACAGACAGCCTGCCTGCCGTCTACGCGCTTGCTCTTTCGCTCTCCCATTTGTGCGCAGCCTCTGGAGCGCAGGGTGGCGAGGCTACTTGGTGCCATTGCACCGCCCTCATGGCATCCCTTATTTTCAAATCCGAAAGTTTGTAAAAATCCCTTATTTTTACAGCTATGGATACAGTACTGCAGTTGCAGGAGAGGGAGGGCTGAGCCTGTGTAACTTATAACAACCCTGTAAGGTTATGTACTTAACTTTTATCACTCCCATTTTGCAGTAGGAGGGGGGGGGGACTGAGAGGAAGTGGCTTACATAAGACTGTAATGCAGTAATCATACTTAAGACAAAGGATTGAGGCACAAACACACTATATTATGATCTCCACATTTCAGATGGAGGCTAAAACTGAAAGCTGGTGGCTTACAACAAATCTCTAATAATAATGCTTTAAAGAACGGACAGCTGCTCAGTCTTTGCTGGTAAAACAAGACCACAAATCTCAGTCTCCATTACAGTACTACAGACTACTCCCATTTTTTCCAAAGTACAGAGTGGAGAATCATTATTCAGTAGGGCAAATGTTTCACTAACTGTGCATTCAGTCCATGCCTACTCATAGTGGAATGCATTTTTGAATAAATATGCACACATTGTAAATCATGTGGAATCATCGTTCAGTGATGTTGAAAACAAACAACAGCAATAAAAGATCACACATATGCATGTATACAGTCACACATACATTAGCCTGCAGCAAAGGTCAATCTCTTTAAATTGCCACCCATATTGTCCCACCAACCTTAAAGCACTGTCAGGGGAAAAGGTGGGGGGTTAACAACAAACAACAACAACAACAACAACAACAACCCAAATTTAGCTGAATACTGAGGACGTGTTGTACTGCTCCATCAACATCCAGAGAAACACATAATCATCTTCATCATCATAATTTATTATTTGTACCCCGCCCATCTGGCTGGGTCTCCCCAGCCACTCTGGGCGGCTTCCAACAAAATAAAAAATACATTAAAATATCACATATTAAAAGCTTCCTTAAACAGGGCTGCCTTCAGATGTCTTCCGAATGTCAGGTGGTTGTTTATCTCTTTGACATCTGAAGGGAGGGCGTTCCACAGGGCAGGCGCCACTACCGAGAAGGCCCACTGCCTGGTTCCCTGTAGCTTTGCTTCTCGCAGTGAGGGAACAGCCAGAAGGCCCTCGGTGCTGGACCTCAGTGTCCGGGCAGAACGATGGGGGTGGAGACACTCCTTCGGGTATACTGGGCCAAGGCCGTTTAGGGCTTTAAAGCTCAACACCAACACTTTGAATTGTGCTCGGAAACGTACTGGGAGCCAATGTAGACCTTTCAGGACCGGTGTTATATGGTCTTGGCGGCCGCCCCCATTCACCAGTCTAGCTGCCACATTCTGGATTAGTTGTAGTTTCCGAGTCACCTTCAAAGGTAGCCCCACGTAGAGCGCATTGCAGTAGTCCAAGCGGGAGATAACTAGAGCATGCACCACTCTGGCCAGACAGTCCGCAGGCAGGTAGGGTCTCAGCCTACGTACCAGATGGAGCTGGTAGACAGCTGTCCTGGATACAGAATTGACCTGCACCTCCATGGACAGCTGTGAGTCCAAAATGACTCCCAGGCTGCGCACCTGGTCCTTCAGGGGCACAGTTACCCCATTCAGGACCAGGGAGTCATCACACATTTACCTCTAAGAGAGCACATCAGAATTCACAAATCCATTAAGAAAATAATGCCCTCTTCCAGATTTATTTTGTGTTCCTGTCTTCAAGGATGCTCTTACTCATTTCACTTTATAGTCCACGGAAGGGTAGGATACCGGAAATGTCTCAGACTGACTCATGCCCCTATCGTGTAAACAAACCATAGAGCTCCCAATGCTCCTATAGTGCTACTGATTGTAATTTCATGGAGATTAAAGAGGGGTGGGAATGTGGGGGAGAGGGACAACCATGTGCGCTACCTCAAATTCCTTGGAGGAAAGGTGGGATATAAATGTAATAGTAAGCAAATGATGAGAAAGGTAATAAAATACGAGTTGGAGACGACCTTTTGGGGGTCATCTGCATCCTCAGCTCGAGGAAGATCTGCAATGCAGGATTCAGCTACAGCAACCCTGGTGGGGGGCATCCAGCCACTATAACAAATACATGAACAAGAACAAACCAATACTCCCACCCACCCATTTAAAAGAACAGTGTTAATCAGTCAAAGCCAAGTTTTTTCCCGGTACCTAAAGATATGTAATGAAGGCACTAGGTGAGTCCCTCTGGGGAGAACATTCCACAAATGAGAAGCCACCACAGAAAAGGCCCATTCTTGTGTTGCCATCCTCCAGACATCTCATGGAGGAAGCATTCAAAAAGGGGTTCAAGTGATGATCTCAGGGTCCAAGTTGGTTCATATGGGGAAAGGCAGTCCTTGAATTATTGTGGTTCTTAGCTGTTTAAGGCAAAACCAACACTTTGAATTGGGCCCAGAAACTAATTGACACCAGGTGCAATTCGGCCAGGATCAGTGTGATATGCTGAAACCGTCAACCTGGCTGCTGAATTCTACACCAGTTGCCCTTAGAATTTTTTGGGGGGAGTGCATACCCATAGGTGGAAAGGGTGAAAGCCTCCAAACAACTCAGTGAGTATATGCTCTGTGGTCACAGCATGCTGACTGGAGAATTCAGATGAAAACAGGAAGGAAGCGTAAACTGTTGTAGTTTGCATGTTCATCTGTGGCCAGAAATGGAAATCAGTCAATTGAGTATGACTGATGTTCATTCAGATTGTTGTTGCTTTAAAGCCTGCAAATGTACCAGTTGAAGTTTCTGAAACGTCTTCAGAGGCAGCCCCATGTATAACGTGTTACTGTGATCTAACTTAGAGGGTACCAGAACGTAGTAGACAAAACGTAGTTTGTTTATTTATTCAATTTATATACCGCCCTTTATCAAAAGTTCCCAGGGCGGTGTGCAACATTAAAAACACATTACAGAACATCCATGATAAAATAATAATAAAAACACAATTTAAAAAAAGCATACTGGTAGACAGCCTAATAATAAAATAGTCCTCAGAATGACGCATATCACAGGTTGTCCCTGTCCAGATGGGGGCGCGGCTGGGGCAGCAGCTGAAGCTGATGGCAGGCACCTCAAGCTGCTTCAAAGCGACTGTAATTATTTTATTTTATTTTTATTTTTTTATACATCCATACACTGGCCGGCCTGTAACAACCGCCCATCCATCCTGTCTAGGAAACTGCCTGGAAAACCTACGCCTAGTTTAGCTCGGGTAAGTTTACACCCTTGGGGTTTTTTTCTTTTAGTGGCCTGAGCATTTCAGAGCGCGTCACAGCGCGTAATCAGAGAGATACGTTTATCAGCGTAGCCGCTGATGACCAGACAGCGCTTAATGACTATAATATGACGTCACTTCCGCCCTGTACTGAGCCCCTCTAGGCTTAAGTCGGTTTCCTTGTGACGTCATCGGTCTCAGCCGCCGTTCTAGGCATCCGGAGGCCGGCTGGCTCCATGGTCGGCCGAAAAAAGAGACAGCTGCGAAGACGGGCCTGGCCGGCCGGGAATGAAGTTTAGACCCTGTGGCGGTTTCTCGAGGCTGTTTTGGGGCTGGGAAAGTGCGGGGGTGGGGGCGGCGGCGGTCCGCGGACCCTTCGGCGGCGACGGAAGAGAGGTGAGTGACGAAAGCGGCGAGGGCTGTCTGGAAACCTGAGGGAGACGGGGCGGGAGGCGCGGGTTTGTGGGTTTGAGGAAAGCCCTGTAGGCTGGTGGGATGGTCCTTCTCTCCTCTCGGCCTCCCTCAGCGCCTGGCACAACTCTTCCAACACCTTCGCGACAGGCAAGTCTGGTTTCTCCCCGATGCAACGACGGGGGGAAGCTTTACCTGTCGGGCTTCTGCCTGTTTGCGTTTAAGGAAGCCGACGCACACCCCCTGGAAGCTCTTCTCAGAAAAGGCTGGCCTTCTTAAATCTTTAACCTTTCTAAAGCTTCTGTTTCTGTGGGTCACAGCAGCAGAGGAAGCTGCTTTATCCCCAGCCGGAACTGTTTGGTCCACACAGCTCAGGGTTGTTGTCTAACACCGTCAGCAGCTTTCCGGGTTGAAGGAGGTTATTATTGTTTATTTAGGTTTCATGGGGGATATCGGACCTCAGGGGCTACTTAGGTTATCTCAGAGGCTGCACGATACGCCTCCAGAATTGAAGGGAATTTACTTCTGAGCTGTGCTCCTGACCCGCTTGTGAAGAAGAAGAGTTTGGATTTGATATCCCGCTTTATCACTACCCGAAGGAGTCTCAAAGCGGCTAACATTCTCCTTTCCCTTCCTCCCCCACAACAAACACTCTGTGAGGTGAGTGGGGCTGAGAGACTTCAGAGAAGTGTGACTAGCCCAAGGTCACCCAGCAGCTGCATGTGGAGGAGCGGAGACGCGAACCCGGTTCACCAGATTACGAGACTACCGCTCTTAACCACTACACCACACTGGCTTGTGGGCTCCCTGTTGTGCCACTGTGGGGAATGGGATGCTGGTCTAGACATCTGACCCAGCAGGGATGCAACCTTACGATGGACTTTAGTTATGATCCAGTAAGGCAGTTCTTACGTTCTTTGTTGACAGAACGGGATCCTGCTCAAATATTTGCTGTACCCATTTTAACATGGCTGTCTTGTTCGTGTCAAATATATTTTCACCTGTCCCAAACTCCTAGGGTTGGATAGGTTTAAAAACTTTTTCCAGAAAACAACATTAATCCTGCAATGCTCATCTAGTGAGTATCTTTTTATGGTCTCTCTCTCCTATTTCTGTGTTATCACTCCCAGTACTATCTGTGCAACATACACTTAGGCCCGGGTTTTTGTTTTGTAATCTGTCTCTGTTAGGTTTCCCGTGCCTCTCTCAGGGCTACACTTGGGAAACCACACCAAAGAATAGTAATGTGAATGCCAGAAGATGCCAAAAGTACACTTTGGGTTTTGGACAATGGGTAGATTGGAGGGCCCTTCCATAAGCTTCGGTTGGAGTAACATATTTTGTTTTGTTGTTCACTTTCAGGTGCTGATGCGACTGGCCTCTTAGTCACTGAGATGTGTGCTTGATGCTTTAAGACATCTCTGGATTTTGCCTAGCCAGTGGACGGGCTCCTGCTTCAGCAATGGCTCCACAGTTCCGCAGTTATGTTTGGGATCCTGCTCTTATCCTTTCCCAGATCACACTCATGCAGGCAATTTACTATAGCTCACTTGGGCTCTGGTTGGCTGTGGTGGACAGCCTGGTTCACAACAGCCCATCCCTTGACCAGATTTTCAACTACGAGGTAGGACATTATTCATTTTGGGAAATCCTGACAGCTAGAAGATTTTGAAAACCAACCTTGCAGGCTAAGAGGATTGTTGTTTATGCCTCCTACTTTTTGGTATCCAGGGGAATCCTTGAGTCAGTCTTTCCCATCCCCAGGTAGAAGTTGGAGTTAAAAGTGCAGATCAGAGTGAATGGAGAAATGTTGGAAGGAAAAGGAATTGACCAATGCAAGAAACGCTGTCCCTGTTTGGGTTGTGGTGCCTGTAGATCAGGAGTGGAGGGAAGTCATGTGAGAGTGGACTCCAGTGTGAATAACAGTGGAGAGCCAGGACAGTATGTCAGACTTTCCCACCATTCTTGACAGCCTTCTCCTTCAACCTCCAGCCACCCCTTTGCTCCTGGCTTCCTGTTCTACACAATCACACACACCATGACCATCTTTATCAGCTCCTCAGTCCAGAGGAAGGGTGATCTGGATTGTGTATTCCCCTTCTTAATCTCCGGTATTTAAACAAGTACAGTGGACGCTCGGGTTGCGAACGCGATCCGTTTGGGAGGTGCGTTCGCAACCCACAGCGCCGCTTCTGCGCACACGCGGTTCGCGATTTGGTACTTCTGCGCATGTGCGAGCGCCGAAACCCGGAAGTAACCTGTTCCAGTACTTCCGGGTTCGGCGCGAGCCCAACCCGAAAAAACGTAAGCCGCAGTGTTCGCAACATGAGGTGTGACTGTATTATATTAACACAGTTTCACAGATTGCATTCTATAACATTTGTATTTAAATTTTACATACTTTTGTATGCAGATTTTTGGCTTGCATAGATGAGTTTATTAAAGGGGACGCGGGTGGCACTGTGGGTTAAACCACAGAGCCTAGGGCTTGCCGATCAGAAGGTTGGCGGTTCAAATCTCCACGACGGGGTGAGCTCCCATTGTTCGGTCCCAGCTCCTGCCAACCTAGCAGTTCGAAAGCACGTCAAAGTGCAAGTAGATAAATAGGTACCGCTCCGGCAGGAAAGTAAATGGTGTTTCCGTGCGTTGCTCTGGTTCGCCAGAAGCGGCTTAGTCATGCTGGCCACATGACCCGGAAACTGTACGCCGGCTCCCTTGGCCAGTAAAGCGAGATGAGCGCCGCAACCCCAGAGTTGTCCACGACTGGACCTAATGGTCAGGGGTCCCTTTACCTTTACCTTTTAGATGAGTTTATTACAAGATCTGTCAGAAATGAATTTGCACTTTTGCAAATGGCTGCCTTTGCGATAGCAAAATTAAGATGGTTTTGTATGATCGTTTAGATATTGTTTATTGTGGAAAGGGCATGCTGTGTATTGTTATTGCTAATAGGAACTGATATTATTTCTTTTATTTATTTATTCAAAAGTTTATTCCCTTGTTTTCCCATTCAAAAAGAAAAAAGAAATGGTTATAAAACAAAGGGCACATAGTTCAGTGTTAGAACTTCTGCTTTGCATATGCAGAAGGTCCCAAGTTCAATCCCAACCTCTTGAGTTACAAATGTCCCCTGTCTGGGACCCAAAGAGTCAATGCCATTTAGTGCAAACAATACTGTACTGAGTTTGATGGGCCAATGCTCTGAATCTGTATAAGACAGCTTCCTGTGTTCTTCTAACAATCCACTATTCCAACACTTTTACCAAACTAGAAATAGCATCAAAGAACAAGAACCCAAAATGGTCTGTCATATGTGACCTTGTAAAAGTTTGTATGAAGTCAGTTGAATATTTCTCCCCGAAAGGGCAGTTTCCTCCACCTACCTTCATGTGGTTTTTTTTTACTATAATGGTTTCCTGGTGTTTTGCATCATTTCTACAGAAGAAAACTCTGAATACAACAGGCTCCCTCTATCCACTCATTCACTTTTATCACTACCCAAAGTTTCTAGTGATGTCAGATCAAGGATTTGGATTTAAATGTTTAAGTAGAGACATTGTTACAGGGCAGATCAGCCTTGAGAAAGAACTGTGGTGTTCTTTCTTTGGAGTGAGTGAGGCGGCCTGGGATGGTTACATGCCCATAAAACAGTCTCTTCGATGGAGTCTGAAAAGATAAGACAAATCTAGAGAGTCCTCTGTGCCTCTCCTTTGCCTGACTGCATCTGTCCTTGAGCTATGATCATGCCTTTTGCTTGCCTGGATGGACAGAAGAGTGTGTAGAAAACTCTTACCTGGATGGAACGTAGCCTACTATAAAAAGTGTGAGTTACATCAGTTGCTCCACCCACTTTTGTCTCTGGCCCCACCCACCACAGCATCTGTCTCCTAGAAGGTTGCCTAAGAAGGAATGTACCTCGAGGCTGAAAAAGACTCTCCACTCCTGTTAAATAATTTTATCAATGGCTGTTGGCTACGGCATCAGGCTAGCCACTGTTTCAAACTGAACTACGTGGCCCCTGGTTTGATCCAATTGGGCTCCTCTTAACCTGCAACCAGCCCTGGGGGTGAAGTGGCCATGACTGGGGAAGAGAGCCAATTCATTTCAACAGCATATTCCTCCCCAACCTCTGCCATAACTTCCTCTTTCTAGCCCCAGCTGAGGCTTTGAAGTACAGTAGAGTGAACACAAGCCTTGGGTGTCCTAAATGGCAGAAGAAGACCTCTGTAGAGACGAAAACCCAACTGCTTGTTTCTGCCCCAGTTATCTCTCTCATAATGCTGGGTCTTCTATCTAGTCCAGTGTCCTGTTTCCCATGGTGGCCAATCAAAAAGCCCATGAGCAGGGACATGAGAACTACTCCCCTCTCTGAAGCTACTAAGTGAGCCTGTAGTGGATATTGTGTAGTGGATCCAGTAGTGGATTTTGTGAAGTCATAGAAAGTGTCAGGCTGGGAGGAGAGAACCTTGTCTTAGCCCAGGGGTGGGGAACCTTTGTAAGCCCAGGAGCCACATTCCCTTTGGGAGAAGCATTCTGATGGCCACATGCTGGTGGTGCTAGTGATGGGCAGGGTGAGAGGCAGATGTGGGCAGAGCAGTGGATGTGAGTTTTTCCTTTGTATAGGAGGCTACTGTCCAGCTATACAAGGTTTCTCTCAGGTTTTTTGGTGTGTGTGTGTGTGTGTGTGTGCATGGGACATTACAGGTGTGAAGAGAGGAAACTGAAGTCCTTGGACACCAGTGGAAGCCCACTCTCACAACTGAATTCCACCCAGGAAAATTAGAGCCAGAGCTTCTCATAGCTCTCGCCATCAGATTGGCTTTGGGCAACACAGTACTGTAATGTAGGTTTCATTTGGGATTGCCTGTGCTGTCTGCAACTCTGCTGTTTTCCAACTTTTGTAAGCAGAAATGACCAGCTTAGAGACTCTGCGGTGCGTGCCTTATCGCAGCCTGCTGACCTTGGCAAACTATTTATGATAGTCTGGATTTAGGTGGCAGTTGTAAGTTTTGCTGGAGCATTTCAGTTCTGAGTTGCCGAAAAACTGCAGTTAGTGTACTGTGACAGTTGGGCATATCTTCAGTCCTTTCTATGAATATAACTGGTGACAGAGGCTCATGTAGATGTTGATTTATCTTGGCTGGATCGCATATGTTGAAAACTTTAACCACTGAGTTATATTTTAGTTCAGGGGGTTCCAGACAGTGGTGTGTGGACCACCATTGGCCCACAAGCTTCTTGCAGGTTGTCAATGGTATGTTTCCATTAAATATTCATATTGATTTTTAGTTGTATTTTTAATGCTTTTTATTTTTTATATTGTATTTTATTGTATTGCAATTTGAATTCTATGGAATTTCAATTGCAATACAAAAAGAAAAAAGAAGCAAGAAAAGTACAATTAAAGATATCACAGTATCTTAGCAGAATATAATACAAATATTACAACTGGCAGGGGGGGAAATAATTTAGTGGCCCACCAGGAACATCAGCAATTTTCAAGTGACTCAGTGCGGGGTGGGCTGCAAGTTTGGGAACCACAGCTTCAGATCCTTTGGAATTTCACAAAATCAAGAAAATGTTGTGTGTAATTTATGCAGTTTCAGATAGGGAGGAGCGGGTTTTAGCCTCAAAACATAGACTGATCTGTTCTGTGGAAGCAAATGGAACCCACTTCAGCCATAGTGCAACTTTTGCAACATATATAATACCATTAGGCATTATATCAAAATCCCTTGTGATTTTACTCATTTACTGGGGGGTTATTGTTTTGCTTCTAGTTATGGTATGTATTTTTGTGTTTTTATATTGTAAACTGCCTTATTATCTTCGGATAAAGGGCAGTATATAAAATTAACTAACAACCACCACCAACAACAACAACAACATACTCAGCCCTGGCTGATTTTTGTAGATATAATTAAACTTGTACATACAAATCTGCACTCTTAGAAAAAGAACTTGTTTTTCTGCCTTGAAGGTAAATGAAGCATTATGTTGACTGGAATGCATGGATGGGAAAGAGGAGTCAAATCAATCTTGAGTTGGTTTCCAATTTATCGCAGTGGCTGTTTTTCTTCTTGTAACCCTGTGCAGGTTTTGGGGTTCTCCACCTCACCTGGCAGACTTGCCATGATGGCTTTTATCCTGAATGCACTTTCCTGGTAAGTTGGCTTTTTGGATGTGCATTTCTGACACTTCTGATCGCCATTTTGTTTCTTTCAAGTACAAACATTTTTTCCAGGAATCAAATATCCTTTGCTGAAAACCGTAGTATTCTCACAGTCTGTGTTGTAATGCAGAAGCAGGCATAGCTAACATGGTATCATTTAGATGTTTAGAACTACTTCCATCAGCGCCCAGCCAGCATGGCCAATGGTCGGGAATGATAGGAGCTGCAATCCACAATGTTTGGAGGGCACCACCTTGCCTAGACCTGTGCTAAAGAATGTTGCGAGAAAGCTGTTTGTAGGGATTGACTAACCTGCCTTAAGTCTCTGGCTGCCATTGGCTGAACTGCTCAGACTAGATGGACAGGGCAAAAAGTCAGTTCTTGGGGGAAATGGATGGAAGATGAGGGATAGGAAAAGGGGAAGGAGGAGCCTAAGGAGGCAACAGGCAAAAGGAAGGGGGATGGATCTTGGAAAGCAGGTTTGGAAGAAAGAGTTGTTCAAAGGAATGAAAGCAAGAGAGGGCTAGAGGAAAGTCTCAGAGAGGTTTAAGAAATCTGGGAACAGAGAATGGGCAAAGAGAGGATAAGGACACGTGATCAAGAGCTGCAGGGCTTGGAACAAGTTGGCGCTCCACATTTCTTTGAAATATCAGCCAAATAGCTGCTGTCCTTTAAGGCATATGAGCATGAGTATTTATAGTCTTCCACCCTCTCACAAGAGAGATATGTTGTACCTCAGGAGCAGCCAGGAGAGGAAGAGAAGTTGCCAGATCAAAGGTTTTCAGCCATAAATATTCCTAACAGCCTAAAAATACCTTACATGTAAATAAGAAGAACAGAGAGCTATAGCATTAGAGTTCCAGGGTTTAAAAACTTAATTAAAAAGTCACCACATGGAGCAAGCTTGTTTTCTCCAGCTCTGGAGGCTAGGAACCAAATGGATTTAAATTACAAGAAAAGAGATTCTGACTACCGTATATTCCGGCGTATAAGACGACTGGGCGTATAAGACGACCCCCAACTTTTCCAGTTAAAATATAGAGTTTGGGATATACTCGCCGTATAAGAAATATGACCCGGCGTATAAGACGACCCCCAACTTTTGAGAAGATTTTCCTGGGTTAAAAAGTAGTCTTATACGCAGGAATATACAGTAATAAACACCAGGAAAAACTTTCTTACAGTAAGAGCTGTTGGACAGTGGAACAGACTCCCTCGGGAGGTGGTGGACTCTCCTTCCTTGGAGGTTTTAAAGCAGTGGTTGGATATCCATCTGTCATGTGTGATCTCATTGAGATTCCCGCATTGCAAGGGGTTGGACTAGATGACCCTCGGGATCCCTTCCCGAGGGTTCAATGATTTTAAGATAACTCTTGTACTGCTTAGTGCAGGATAAATATAAAAATGTCTGAAAACTTTCTGTTGCTGAATTCCTTCTTTCCTGAATTGTACAGTTTCAGGTAAAATCTTTTCTCCCCTCCCCTTTACAGTGCCATAGGCTTGCTGCATTTCATTCGGCGAGGAAAGCAGTGCTTGGATTTCACAGTCACCATTCACTTTTTCCACCTGCTGGGCTGCTGGATTTACAACGCACACTTTCCAACTGCTTTGACGTGGTGGCTTGTACATACTGTGTGCACGGCACTCATGGCTGTGATTGGGGAATACCTTTGTATGCGAACAGAACTGAAGGAGATCCCATTAAATTCGACCCCCAAATCAAACGTATAGACTCTCAGAAGATGCTGTCTCTCTCTCTCTCTCTCTTCCCATCGGCTTCCTCATCTTGGTGCTAACACAGGATACGTGAGAATGTATTTGAAGCAACTCAGCAGGTCTGTTCTAACTTTTAAATAATCTTGCGTGAAAGGTTTGTGATACATCCATGGGTACAACATGGGACAAATCAGATTTTGATAAAGCACACTTTGTTGCTTGCGTAGGCACACCCATTTTGCCCATGCAGCTCAGAACAGATTCATTGTTGGACAACAAAGCAACAGGAGCTGAACTGCTTTTGTGAGATGAACACTGGGTTGCCGGATCTGGAACTGTCATTTTCTTCATTATGGACAATACCAAGAGAGTTGACTTCACACAATGCACAATAAAAAGCTCCATTCTGCTCCCTCCCCAGTACATCTCGTATCTATTTTCCTTCCAACTGTCTTTTGAAATTAAAAAAAAAATAATCAAGGAGATCAGACAAAGTAGGAAGTATTTCTCACTTGGCTGCTGTGATTATAGGTTTGGTTAAAGGTGAAGAGGAAAGTGACAATATTTATTGGATTGTAGAGACTGATTTTTGGCAAAGCAAATAAAGACTCATTGTCCATTGTGGTTTTGCAGCTTATTGATCAGGCAGGGTTATCCTGTTATTTTATATGGCAACAGGGGAGGAAAGGGAGCCATCAGACAGGAATATCGTCCAGGAAGTCACAACATCGAAACTTTAAACATACCATCTTCAAGGAAGAAAATGGCATGCAGCAAGTTGGCCAGCCGGTCAACAAAGAGGGCTAGCTGTGGGCTGGAAATGCCTCAGATGAGCCTTCTTGTTTATAGTATTACCATGAATGTACTTCCTTTTCTCTGATCATCAGATTCTAGTATTTATAACAAAGGACACTTTTTGTTATAGGAGGCTGTGTTGGCATATAAAGAACAGGACTATTAATGAGTTTTTTAACTGAATCATTTTAAGAGAAACATGCAGCTTCAGTTGTCTCCTACGCACAGAGGCCTGAGTAAACTACCTGATGGCCTCTGTCCTACACAGTCAAAACTCTCCTATTTTAATAGGGATGGAAGGTTTGGAATAGAGAGTTAATCTGTAACAGCTGGTTGCAGCTGTCAATGGAACTGGGTTTTTCACAACAAACTTACTTATTTTCAGACATGCCACTGAGCCTTTCTTTGTACATAAATATTTGTTGGTGGTATTGGTTTGTATAAGTTATATTGGTAAGTTAATGCTTGGTTTGTAATGGCTAGGGGGATAATTTTGCATATAGAACTCGATAAACTGTCTCTCAAAAGCTCTTCGTTTCTATTGATGCCTTTGCTGAATTTCACCTGGCAATCCTTTGCACACAGAAGTTTCGCCCTGGTTTAAATGCTTTGCTTCCCATCCTCAGGTATTACATTTAGCAGAAACCAGGTCTTTTTCTATGCTGTCTTTATGATTGGGGAAAATCTCTGAGTCAAAAAGTCCCTTTTCCAGTGTTCTTCGTTTATTTATTTATTGAAATATTTATAGACCGCTTTTCATAAAAATACAGCAATGTGGTTTACAATTCAGTGTTAGGTCACGAACATGCTGTACACCAGGGCTGGCTAACGTGGCATCCTCTTCATGTTTCTGGAGTCCATTTCCCATAATACTCAACTGGAGCTGATGGGAGTTGCAGTCTAACCACATCCAGAGCTCCCCACATTTACTTTCCCTGCTACACGGTGTTCAGTAACAGTTGCATATCGCCACTTTGCCACAAGATGGCACTGTTTGCTTTTTAGAGCCTGCTATTATGTGATAGGAAAAGCTGCAGTCTAGCATTTCTCCGGGAGCGCTTTAATGCAGTGGGGCAGACCTCCAGAGCCACCCTCCTGACATCACTGCAGCTTACCTGGATGGCGCAGGGCACCACAGGGTCTTGGCAAGGTTAGGGCTGCACACGGATAGACTGGTGGGAGTGCAGGATTGGCTCCACTGTCCTGTCCCACCCCTGCTAGGGTAAGCGGCAGCAGCAGCGGGGTTGGAAGGGCAGTTCTGTGCTATCACATCAGTTGCTACTTCTTATACTGAATCCAGCTACTATGGTATTGCCAGGCAGTGGCTCTCTAGGGCCTCAGTCAGAAGCATTTCCTGCTCCTGCTGCTTCTTTGGCTGAAAGGTCAACACACTCAAAGCAGGGGGGAGAAGGAAAAGCCCTGCTTTTAATACAGCAATGGTGGAAGCCTGGCAGGCCAGTTGAGCTGGACTAGGCATTGTGCAGAATGCACAGATGCATGCTGGGACTTCGAAGCCTATGGAAGGTCTCATTTTTGAAATGTCATACCCAGCCTTTTAACCTGAAATCTGCTTCAAGTGCTAATTGGAACTTGTACACAGGGCTGGGTGCCTTTCTAGTTACAGAATTCAACACCACAGAAAGCTGGATTCTGCAATGTCTACAAACGGAGCAAATACAGATAATATTTTGTATAATTCTGCCATTTTAAACCATTTTTGCATGTCAGGAAAAGGGGCAAGGAATTATAGACAATGGTAGGCACGCTGCTCCCAAGTCACTAACCATCATATTGAACCAGTCCTCTGACTTTTGGATACTGCAGCATGCATTTTGACCATATACATGTTCAAGCATATCTTTGCAACCATGAGGGCTAGAAACTTGTTCTTTTGAGAAAATAAAATATGTGTGCATTTGAGTGAGAGAGAATCAGACTATAGTTTCCATTTGGTTATCACTAACTCTGTTACTGTGGATAAGCAGTGGCGTAAGCAGAAAAACATGATTGCAGTTATTCTTGGTTTCCTACCTTCATTTCTCCTTTGGACACCCCTGCCAAGTCATGTTTCTGCCACACTTTCAAAAAGAAAGACATGTATAAAGTACTTCTCTCAGCACGCATATAATACCTTCCCTCACTGCTGAACAGTCTCCAATTTGCTCTTCCTGAAGAGCATGCAGATTCTGCTTTGCCAGCAAATGGTGGTGAGAAATGTCAAAGAGAAGGATCAAAATCAGACAGAAAATTCCAGAGGATTGGAACTTTGTGCGATGTTCCTTGGAAGAACCAAACAGAATGTTTCCTGCCATGTCACTCAAGGAAATGCTCCTGAGAGCCAGTAGGAAAGCCTCCAGGGATGGAAAGGGGGGAATGCAGGAATGTTTTCAGAGAAAGAACCCAAGTGAGAAAGAAACCATGTAGGTGCTCAGATTGTGGGCAGATGGCCATTTGTCATGGATGCTTTCATTGAGATTCCTGCATTGCAGGGGGTTGGACTAGATGACCCTCAGGGTACCAACTCTGCAATTCTATGGTTCTATAATCAGGAAGGAAAATACTTCTATAGGAGAGTTAATTTATCCTTGTTATATTTGTTGCTGTTTTATGCAGAACAAACCTGGGTGCCAGCCTGTTCCTAAATGATTTTGAGTTCTGAAGCTTACTTCTGACTAGACATACATAGGATTGTTCTGTGAATCTGTTTTCTGTCATCTTGATCCTGTGAAGCCTGGTTTCCTAAGCCCAGTGTGCATAAGAAAGTGAGAGCAGTTATCCTCTGCACTGCCACAGAGCAAATAAACGGCAGATGGCTTCCTTTTCTTAATGAACTTGGTCTGATGTAGGCACTTGAGGGGTTGCTCCCAGAGAGCGTTTCTGCAACAGCTGCTTCTAGTGCATCATCCATCAGTGAATTCGAGCTAAATTTTGTCCAGGGGGAGGGGGGGATCAGAGACAGGGAGTAGCCTTGCCCAGCCAAGTGATTTGCGCTTTGATTTCTAGGGAAAGTGGGACGTGGCATTTGACTGTAAATGGCCACAGTAGGATTTTTAAGAGCAAGAGATAATATGGTAGAATTACAATGCTAAGCAGTGTCATATTCCAGAAGTCCCCCCACCCACCACAAAAAAACTCTCTTGAGGATAGGCTTGGATGGATGGAACCAGGGTGTCCTCCTGTTTCTGCTCTTTTAAAGCCAAGTGCAACAGAGAAGCCATGTTTCTTAATTGACATGTCTCTAGCCCACGGTGTCTAAAGTGGGGAGGGGGGGCTATCAGCTTTTCACAACAAAAGCTATTCTTGATTTAGGAGAGTGGAACTCACCCCCTCTCCTTCCTTACTTCACTGCATTCTTGAAGCAAGTACAAGATCTAGTGATGGCCACCAACTTGCATGGCTTCCAAAGCGGGTTAGACAAATTCATGGAGGCTAAAGCTTACCAATGGCTACAAACCATGATGGCTGTGTACTACCTCCAGCGTCACAAGTGCTATGCCTCTGAGTACCAGTTGTTCGGAGTCACAAGTCAGCGTGTGCCCTGGTCTTGCTTTGGGGCTTCCCATAGGCATCTGGTTGGCCACTGTAAGAACAGGATTCTGGACTAGAGAAGCCTTGGGTCTGATCCAGCAGGTCTCTTATGTTCTTAAGCACATTTCTCCTAGCCTAGCTCTGACACTGTGAGTGAGCTGGACTGGGGAGAAAAGCATTGGGGTCAACACCATGCAGGGAGGAAAAATAGGAGAGGGTTCTGCTCCCCTGACTTGGATGTGCCTTTTGTAATTAAAACCAGGTTTCCTGTAGATGCTGCTTTAGACATGGATGAGGAGGTGCGTGAATAAACAAACATGGCTGCTCTCACCATCTTTCACTAGTCCTCAGCTGGCAGTGGTCATCGGCACTTTGTAGCTGTGCAGGGTGCCCAGTATGAGACTGTCACCAATCCCCACCTCCATTCTAGCCTTCCTCCTATGCCTGTAATAGCTATGCCAAATTGGCAGGCAGAAATGAGGAAAGCCCTTGGGTTAAGAGCAGGGCAGATGCTTTACATGCCAAAGGTTTTAGGTCAACCCATGTCGTCTCTAGTTAAAGGGTTCTGGTAGCAGGTGGTGGGAAACTTCTGGAGGACCTAGAGAGCCACTTCCAGTCAAGAGTAGACCATACTGGGCCAAATGGGGTAATAGTCTGACTCATATGTTCATTACAAATTGATAGATGGAGTGTGGGAGGGGCTACAAGCAATTGGGGTGGAGGCTGGTGGGTTGGCCAGCATGGTTAACACCAGTGGTGGGGATTGGATCTGGCCAGCAGGCCAGATCCAAAACTCCCACACACACTGTGGGCCACTTTGCCACATGAGCAGGGGGTTTGATGTCATATGATGTCAGGTGAATCCACTTCAAAGGAAGAATCAGGAGCACTTTTGCAGACGGGGCTTGAAGTCAATATTTCAAAGGCTTGAACGCCAATCTTCCTTTGAAACCTTGCCATTCAAGCTGCATCTGGAAGGGAAGACAAGAAGGCTTGGCAGGCCTAATTAGGCTCATAAGCTTGAGGCTCTCCACTGCTGGTTTACACTATGCTAGAGAGGTGGAGGAACTCAAATGGGTCTTAGAGCAACAGGTATGGTACGCACAACTACTCTGCTAACGGGGCTGGAATACTGCCAAATTGCAGGGGATCATTCTCAACCTCAAACACGTTCAGACATATCCCTCAGTTTCAGAAGCACTGACAGCACTTACTCTTTTCTTGCATCACATCTTGGGAAATGAAGAAAAAGTGGCTTTCAGGAGGAGGATTGACAGTTTACATTGATCCCTTGTAAATGTGTGCAAAGCCAGCATGAGTTCCTTCTTTGGCACTCAGGTCGTTTGTTGGCTTCCCACAGGCAACTGGCTGGCCAATGTAAGAACAAGATGCTAGAAGGCCCTTGGCCTGATCCATATATTCTTATGTAGCCCTGAGGTTCTATCCACCAGCTTTAGGCCAGAGCTCTTGATCAGCACCTGAAACCACAATCATTTGTCCAAAAAACACCTTAATAAATCAAACAGGTGTGTAACCTGATTAGCATATTAAAACAGCAGAGTGTCAGTAGAGATTTTAGGGATTGTTCCAGAGATGGAAAGCAACCATTTGAATTGGTTTCTCTGGGAAAATCTGTTCCTGGTGGTTTCTAAGAGCTCAAACTGCCCTTTTTTGTTCTCTAATATTTATTGTTCTAGGAGGTTGTTCTGGATACTGTCCTTAGGAATGATTGTGTAGGTGTGGGAAGAGATCAACACAATAGTTTGATTGGTAGTTTTATCAAAGAACATCCAAAACAGCAGACCAAAATAAGGAAAGTAGGGGTGCCCCTTCGCTTGTGCTGCCATTTCCTCCAAGTTCAGTGGTTTAAAGCTGAGATTCACAAGCAACTTCTCGTGGGTAAAGTCAAACTGGAACACTTGCCAGACTTGTTCTTGACAACCCAGATCACTGGAAAATGCAGTGGATTTCCCTCCATATTTATAATGTAACCAAGCATTCACTAAACAAACACAAAACCCCTAACAGTATTTATCAAAGATCTGGAAATAAATATATGTACATATGTGCAGAGTGGTTCCCTTTATAAATTAAGCCAAGTGACCATCAAAGTGATGCTTAACAGCGAAATAGATGGAATCTGCAAGGAGCTGAAATTCTGGGAGTTGCTGGAGGAGCAGAGGTCAAAAAGGCTGCCTTGGAATTTGATTTTCCTAGATTCCTTTTTCAACATCTCCCAGATAGTTGCTGCCTCCCTCTGGCACTCCCAAAGGGCAGCCACGGCACAGGTGTGAAACTCTTCCCAATATCTGCAGCAGGAGAAAGAGAAGACTTAGTTTCTTTTCATAAAACAAAGAAGCCATAGTTAGAAAACACTTATTTGTAAAGCAGAACATATAGCAGGGATCATCAATGCAGTCCCTGTGGGTGCTCACCAATAGCTCTTATGGGACCCATGAAATGTTTCAGTAAATATCCCCTCAAAAATCCACAACCCACAAAAGGCTTCTTGCTCTTTCTGCTCAATTCCTGTTTGCTTTGGCTTGGCCTCTCATATGCTCCCTACAGCAGCCATTTTGTATAAAGCCACACCCCCATGCCAGCCATTTTGTGACTGGCACCCATGGCATCCAAAATGTTCACTGGCTCAAAGAGGTTGTCCACACCTGACATAAACCCTGATTGGGTTGGTTGGTTGGTTATGACCAGAGTAGGCACTGTTCCAGCCTTCTCAATGTGATTCTGTCCACCTTAGAGGAAGAAAAAAGGGACAATCCAAGTCTAGCAGCACGTCTGTGATATACCTATATACTCGAGTATAAGCCGACCCGAATATAAGCCGAGGCACCCAATTTTACCACAAAAAAACCTGGGAAAGCTTCATAGGAGCCACTGCCTGCCTCACTCGAGTATAAGCCGAGGGCGGCTTTTTCAGCACAAAAAATGTGCTGAAAAACTAGGCTTATACTCAAGTATATGGGGTACTCACATGGCTGCCATGAATATAAATTCATGATCACTGTGCCAAATTTATCCCCACAGGAAAAAGTTCTTCTATAGGTAGTCCTTCCTGAATAACTCCTAGGATACCTAACATTTTGCTTTTGTGCCTATTAATGCAGCCTAAATGAGGAACATTAGGGTGGATGTTGAAAGAACCAAATTTCAGGGTGCCTAAGCAGTTTTCATACAGGATAGGATACCCTGAGAAGGTTTATCTAGCTCAAGGGTGGAGACCTTCAGGTCCTGGGAATGAATGTGGTCCTCCAAACCTCTCTCCAGGCCTCACCTCATCTCCAGCCACCCTCTCTAGCTGGCCCTGCTTGAGTGTTTTTGCCTGGCTGGAATGTGTCTTTGAATGCTGATAATGCCTCTTGTTGGATGGAGAGGGATGTGTAAGTACACAAACTAGCCTACCATATAAAATTTACATCAGTTTCTCCACCCACTTTTGCCTCTGGCCCCGCCCACCACAAGCGCTCAAAACAGGGTGTACACTAAATTGTTGGTTAACCAATTCCAGTTCTTCCGATGAATACATGGATTCCAGACTAAATAGCTTGAGTTATACTGTAATGGATTTTTTAAAAGGGGGCGGAAGCGGGACAGTCCCGACTGTACTCCCTTGCTAGGCTGTTACTGTAATAGCTGCACTGTGAAAGTGAATTGTATCCTTTTTCTGGCCTTGCTGAAACATTTTCCTTCTGGAAATGTTTGATTGTAATGTTACAATGGGTCCCTCCAGACGTCCTTTTTATTGTGCACTAGCTGGCCCGGGCACGCCTTGCACAGTGCATTCATGATTATTTGTGCCCATGATTGTATCAGTGAGGTTATATGTGATCTCACTTTCAGTACTGTTTGTGCCTGCAGCAATAATAATAATAATAATAATAATAATAATAATAATAATAATTTATACCCCGCCCATCTGTCTGGGTTTCCCCAGCAACTGTTTCTCAGTGGACACCCTGCTTTGTTTGCAATCGGTGCATGTCCTGTAGTGTCCAGCTGGAATCCTGTAACTTTATCCTGTAACCACAAATGTGCAAAGGTATTTGCTCCACTTTCGTTGTGCTATTGCACAAGAGTGCCTCTCCAGACAGCAGTAAGGTGGTAACATTGGGGAAGTGTCACTGAACATCTAATAAAGCTGAATGTGTGGATGGTCCACTATAAATCCATCACTAATGCACAACTATTGCATTAATGACATGTTGCCGAACACACCCACCAAAAACCCACCAGTCTTTCTCACATTAGTGGAGCATTTTGCCCAAAGCGGACCCTGGTTATACGAAAAGCATCTTTTGTCCAAGGCATCCTTACACAACCATGAAACAAGGCTGGTGTGTGTCTGTGTGTATAAAATCTCAGAGAACATTTATCTGATTGCCAGCTGTAAAGAGCTCATTAAATAGAACTATTGTGGCAGAATAAATGTCCTGAGATAATAATGAGAGAACCTACTGCCAAACAAGGTAAACTCATTTTGCCTTATAACAAGCCTTGCCTCTGAAACCTGCAACTGCATAATTGCAGGGGGCAAAGGAGAAATTTAGTGAGTTAACAGCTAAAAATTATCTGACTTCAACAAAGACAGGAAGAGCGAGGCATGAAAACTGAAGTGTCTACTTTGAAGGACATTTTTTGTGTGTATTTCTCTTCACTCTTTCTCCCCCACCCTTCCCCATCTCAGTTGGGTAATCACAATCCCCAGCATGCCTCAGTTTTTGCAGCCTCCATCTGTTCACAAACACAGGCCATAATCACATGACCTGTCAGTGTTGGACTCTGGGGGAATGTTGCACAACTAAAACCAAACAACAAATACAATCAATTTCATAGCAGGCTGCTATCTGAGGTATCAGTTATTATGATCTCCATATCTGTCACTGACCAGTCTTTTCTCACTAGTAGAGAGAGAGAAACATGGAACAGGAACATCATGGGAAGACAGTATTGTTTTAATTCCATTATACCAGGAAAGAATGGCAGGGCATATCCAGGATGACAGTAACTCAGGTCTTGCAGCATAATGATAGGTTGTGTATATTCTGCATTAAAGCAAAACAAAACAAGAAAGCCTAACTCTGCATCAACAAAATGTGAATCCAATGGTCTGTATAAAGGATGTTAATTAAGGCTTGCATATGCTCATATAGTTTTCTTCATTAATTCCGCTTCTCCAATTCACGAGAAGGGGCAAAGACATGGATAGGCAGAGTGCTGAAGCCCTGGTTTCCAACCCAATAAAATGTGTCTTCCCCATATTTCATCCTTTGTGGTGAACACATTTTCAGACCCAACTTCATAATCTTTAAGGGCTAGAAATTTCAATAAAAGTTGAGATTTTCTAGGGTGGCACTGTAGTCCAAACCACTGAGCCTCTTGGGCTTGCCGATCAGAAGGTTGGCGGTTCGAATCCCCTTGACGGGGTGAGCTCCCGTTGCTCTGTCTCAGCTCCTGCCAACCTAGCAGTTCGAAAGCACGTCAAAATGCAAGTAGACAAATAGGTACCGCTCTGGCGGGAAGGTAAACGGCATTTCCGTGCGCTGCTCTGGTTTTGCCAGAAGCTGCTTTGTCATGCTGGCCACATGATCCGGAAAAACTGTCTGTGGACAAACATCGGCTCCCTCGGCCAGTAAAGCAAGATGAGCGCCGCAACCCCAGAGTTGTCCGCGACTGAACTTAACTGTCAGGGGTCCTTTACTTTTACCTTAAATTTCACATGTGTACAGGGTAAGCACACAGAACCTCTAAATATATGTATACAGCCCTGATCTGGATCCATTTCCTAATTCTTAAAACATGGTTGATTGTTGTTTATAGGCTGTTGTTGTTTATGTACTGATTTGCTGTGAAAAAAGGGGGGGCTTGTTCCCAGGTAAGTGCAGTTAGGGTTGCATCTGAACAAATTAAATCACCCCACACCATCACCATGGGAACCCACGCCTGCAATCTAAAGTGGTACAGCCCAGATACAAAGTTTTACATTACTACCTCAGTGAGGTAATTCTCCTAAGAAAATGAGCAAAAGTGTGTGTGTGGGGGGAAAGAGTTCTTGGGGATCACTGCTACGGAGAACGAGAGCTGCCCTTTAGGTATACCACGGAGAGTTAGAAAGTGGGGTTTAAAAGCAGCAGTAAGAATCTGGTGGGTGGTTGAGCTTGCTTGCTTGCAGTGATTAAGAAGGTAAAAAGGTAAAGGGACCCTGCCCTGACCATTAGGTCCAGTTGTGTCCGACTCTGGGGTTGCGGCGCTCATCTCGCTTTATTGGCCGAGAGCCGGCATACAGCTTCCGGGTCATGTGGCCAGCATGACAAAGCCGCTTCTGGCGAACCAGAGCAGCGCACGAAAACGCCGTTTACCTTCCCGCCAGAGTGGTTCCTATTTATCTACTTGCACTTTGATGTGCTTTCGAACTGCTAGGTGGGCAGGAGCTGGGACCGAGCAACAGGAACTCACCCCATCGCAGGGATTCGAACCGCCGACCTTCTGATCAGCAAGCCCTAGGCTCTGTGGTTTAACCCACAGCACCACCTGGGTCCCTGAGAGTGATTAAGAAACTAAACTACAAATAGGAAGTCCTCAGTTTGACTCTCTCAGCCTCATTCCTCTCCACTTGTAATATGGGGGCTAATATACTGACTTACGCTGCAAAGTTGTTGTAAGAAAGGGAAAGGCTGTACAGCATCTTATATCCCAGGGTTCAATCCCCAAAGTCTCTAGGTAGCGCTGGAAAAGGCACCAGCCTGAAACCTTGGAGAGCCACTCCATCCATCAGTGTAGGCAATACATGAACCAATGGTCCAACTTGCTGTAAGGGAGGTAGCTTCCTGTGTTCCTAATTATAACTAGATACCGTAGTGTGTGTGTGTGTGTGTGTGTGTGTGTGTGTGTGTGTGAGAGAGAGAGAGAGAGAGAGAGAGAGAGAGAGAGAGAGAGAGAGAGAGAGAGAAGTGCTTTGAACTCTTGAAAGATCTTTACAAATATTATAATTATGAATTCGGAGGGGGTAGGCTATATGCCTGAGCCCCCTTCTAATTCCTGGATCCAGCATGGATTCAATTCCTCGAATAGCCAGGCTAGCTTCCTGGTGAGGTACAGGCCATTAAGGTAACAAAGGAAGTGGCTCTGTGCCAGGTGGCAAATGAGTGGGACCCCTCTCCCTCAACTCGCTGGTAGTTAGAAAGACAAAGACCAGAGCTGAGAGTTAAGGTGTGTGAGGTAGAAGCAAGGCTGCAGGCAGGCAGCTGGGAGACAGAACCATGCCACCTGATTTCTGCTGGAATCCAAGGCTGTGGCTATGGGAGAAGCAAGACCTTCTTGTTAATGCTGGGAACCCTTCCATCGTAGGCTCAGGTTGTAGATATGTGTAAATAAACCATAGATCATAAAGACACCACAGTCTCTGCTGTACCTCATTCCAAAGGAAACACAAACCCTGGGTGAGCGCCTGGAACAAGCTTCCTCAAACTCGACCCTCCAGATGTTTTTGGCCTACAACTCCCATGATCCCTAGCTAGCAGGACCAGTGGTCAGGGATTATGGGAGTTGTAGTCTCAAAATATCTGGAGGGCCGAGTTTGAGGAAGCCTGGCCTGGAACCTCGAACTGCTTAGAGATTGGGGTAGCGTGCAATATATTACAATGACTATTCCCAAGGCTCAAACTCCAATTCAGGAGCAATGCCCCTTAGAGGTCATCTTCCCTTCATCTTCCCTCCTCCAAGACTTTCTTGTCTCCTTTATTAACCTCCTGCCCAACCCTACAATATGTCTTTGCCCTCTCCCTAATCTGGCCTCTCCTTTTGCCGGTTCCTTATTCTTATTTATTGCTTTTTCTGCCTTTCTAATCTCAGCATCTTTTCTCTTGCGGGGCTAGCTGGTTTTATGCCTTCCCAGAGCTTCGCCTCTTCCTTGATTGCATTCCTGGACAATGGCACCCATTTATCTCAGCAAACTTTTTATCTCTTCCATCTCCCTTGCTCGCTTTTAATCAGGCCCAGACCTGCTCCGGGCTGAGCTGCTTGATATGGTACCTGGTTGCCTTCCCATCTATCCTGATTTGATTACAAGTAATCAAATGGCTGCATATCCACCTTAACCTCAAGCTTCTCACTTTGAAGCTGCCACTCCTTGGAAAGGCCAGATGGATTCAAGACTGACGTGTCTTTTTTAGGCCTCTGCCCCGAATCAGTGCATTTCATTGATTATTACTATCCATAATTATTACCGTATGTTTTATTTATTTGTTTGCAAGCTCTCTCACCCACCCATCACCGTAAGGCCCCAATGTGGGTTACAACTACAGTATAGAAAATACAATTATAAAAACAGATAAATCAATGGCAATGATAAAAAAAACACATAGAAACGTTCTAAATGGAAAAGAACAGATGCAGAGGACTTTATACATGTGTGTTGCATCATCCCAGCAATGCAAGGCATAGCTCCTAGCTCCTATTATACTGATAAGCAACTGAGGGACAACCTAGACTCCCTCTTCTGCCAATGCCATTATCCCAACTTAAATCTCCCTCTCCCCTGAAGCCTCCTCTCAACTGCAGAGGGATAAAAGATAATTAATAATAATAATAATAATTTATTATTTGTACCCCACCCATCTGACTGGGTGTGCCCCAGCCATTCTGGGTGGCTTCTAGCATATATAAAAACATAATGAAACATTAAACTTTTAAAAGCTTCCTTGTACAGCGCTGCCTTCAGATGTTTCCTAAATGCTATATAATTACTTATCTCCTTAACATCAGTGGGGCATTCCACAGGGTTGGTGCCACTGCCAATAAGGCCTGGTTCCCTGTAGCTTCACATATGGGTATCTATCTACCCCCCCCCCCTGCAGCTAATATCACCTCTGAAGGATAGAAGTGGGGGCCTAATTTCATGATGCTCATCTGAATAAACTGTTCAGAGGAATAAGAGTAAGATCTCTCCGGCCTCCATGTCAGCTCTGACAGCACAATGCTACACCCCTCCCCAAGGTAATAATATTTATATCTTATTTTTAGAATATTTATAAGCCATCTTGATGAGCAGAAACCTTCTCAGTGGGCAGCTTATTCATAGGATCCTTTAAACGGTATCCCCACACTTTCCAAATTGGGGGGGGGAATCACAGATCCCCAAAACAGTGTGTAGGCCCCCAGTCCCACTTTTCCTGAGAAGAGGCAATGAGGGGGGCAGTGAGCAACTTAGTAAAAGCAGGGTGGGGTGAGATGGCAAGAGCTAGGATTTATTTAATGGGGCTTGGAAAGAAGGGAAGAAACAAGAGGTGTCTGGTGTGCATGAAACTGCGGCGTCAAAGCAAGTGTTATCCCACACTTTCCGGTGCAATTTTCCATTTTGGAGAACCAGGTTTGTTGCCCAAGAGCTCCAAATCTGCTTTAATTGTGCAACCTGAATTTGATTAAATCCCACTTGAAAAGAGCGACTGTTTGCATGCACTCTTGAAAGTTTCTCAGGCATATCTCTGCCTCTGGTGTAGGCCTCAAGCCTCTGTGAGGGTAGAACATGGCAGCTGGTCTCTCTGTGGTTCCTTCTCCCTTCCTCCTTTTCTATATGCTCTCCATTCCTCTCCCAAAAATCTTTTTGGAATCTCCTCAGGCACCATCCTCCTCCCTCTTCCTTCAACATCTCCTCAGACCACCTTCTCGTATAATAGCTCCTGAGGGCTGCCACCCCTGGGCTATGCTTTATAGGCATCCCACAAGGGGGGGGGGGCATAGGGTTGCAAAGTTATCAGGGACTCTGCCCCATGTGCCGCTGAAGCAGTCCGGGAGGGGATAAACAGGATGAGAGGGAAACAATTTCCCTCCTTTATTAATTACCCATCAGAGTGCTGTGAAGAGGGCAGAAATCCTAACAACCTTAGAAGGGGGAAAGTGAGATATGGGGTGTGTGCATCTAATCGCAAGGCTCCCTGACCCCAATTTCTCTGGGCTGAAGGCATGCCACATGCTTCCTTTCAGCGTAACGGGCACATAGCAGATGGAGTGGTTATACCCATGCTCTTTTCTCAGACGTCCGTGTGTATATTAAACAAGCCAATGTAAGAACACATGAATCTCCTTTATACCAAATCAGACCATTGGTCCATCAAGCTCAGTATTGTCTACACTGACCGGCAGCTGCTCTCCAGGGTTTTGAATGTGTCTTTCCAACCCTAACTAGAGATGCTGGGGATTGAATCTGGGGCCTTTCTGCATGCAAAGCAGACTGCTCTACCACTGAGCTATGGTGGTGCCCCTGGATATGCAGGAAAATGTACCTACTGTCTGTGTGGAGTCTCATTTTCCTGTCCTAGATGTGGAGTAGATATGGAGTCACCCACTTAATTATGGGAGAGGTCTATGTTTGGAGTATTTAGAAAATATCTGGGGAATACTTGACACAAAAATTCACAGTGGAGAATTGGATTTGGGGGAGAGTAGCACTGAATCTGGAAGCAAGATGTGTCAGCGATGGATGGATGGTGTTATGTGCACGCTCACCCGCAGACAGCATACAGTCCTTGCATCTGGTCCCTTTCGTCTTCCTCCTCCTCTTCTTCCTCATAGCTGGCCATATTTTCTCCTAGTTTTAAGATGCAGTCAGATAAGTCTTGGTAAATGTTTTCACACTGGGCTTCTGCAGTCAGTGACCTGAGCAGGTACCCTGCCAATGGAAAGGGGATCCATGTAACTTAATAGAATCATAGAATGGAAGTGTTGGAAGGGATCCCAAGGGTCATCTAGTCCAACCCCCTGCAATGCAGGAGTCGCAACTGAAGCATCTATGGCATGGCCATCTGACCTCTGCTTAAAAGCACAGTCTCTACCACCTTCTGATGGAGTGTGTTCCCCTGTCAAACAGCTCATGATGCAAGGAATCACCTTCGGGCACCCTCATTTCAGATTCAGAGCCAATGCCTTTGGACAATCCTCCTTCCCTAAGGCTTGGATCTGTTTAATAGGCACCATATGAGAGCCGGCATGAAGTTGCTGATAGTGTGCAGGTACTTAGCCTTGATGCAAGCTGAGGGTCTGGGCTGCCTCTTAGAAACTAACCTAGCTCACAGCATGGGCATAGCCAGGATTTATGCTAGGGAACAGGCTTCATGTTGGGGGTGGACAGAGCCTCAGTTAGTTAAATATTTTTTTTTAATTGATTTACTTGATTTAGGGGGAAGCAGTTGCCCTCCTGCCCCCCCCTGACTATGCCCATGCCTCACAGAGGTGTTGTGAGGATAACATGGCAGAAAGGGGACCATTAATTCTGCCCTGATCTCTTTGGAGATCAGGCAGCATAAAAATGTACGGTAGGTGAGAAATATTTACAATGGAAGGCGAAATGTGACCTGCCCTGAATTTGGTTGTCTGCATTTGCAGAACCTTACAAAGTGAGTTCAGAATCATAGAATTGTAGAGTTGGAAGGGACCCTGGGGGTCATCTAGTCCAACCCCCTGCAATGCAGGAATATGTGGCTGTCCCATATGGGGATCGAACTTGCAACCTTGGCATTATCAGCACCACACTCTATCCAACAGAGCCATATAGCCCATGCAATACACGTCTAATACACGACCTGTTCATTTTGATGTTTCCTCCGGAGCTGCTGCCAAGTATTTAAATATGCCTATAACTGGAGCTTGCCAACTTCCCTTGCCCTGAGCTCCTATGCCTTTAACCCAAGATGCAGGCATTTAGCAGGGGAAGCTTCTCCCATCATGTCCTCTCTATAGGGGGGTGTTATTTTTTTTGCCTGAAAGGTTGTTGTTAATAACGACACAGGAGCACTGCCTGGAAAAACAGTTGGCAACCTACTTAGGGCATAGCCGAAATTTTATGTCCCCTTTTACCGACGTTCCAAACAGACGGAGGCTTAAAAGAAATGCGAGGCGGTAGCTAACTAACCCTTAGAACTAGAGGGTGCGCACCTCCGGGGTGAAGAGAAAAGACTTTCAGCTGGGCTCGTTACTGAGCACCACGATCCGGACCCTCTCCAAATCGAAGCACGACCCCTACGCTGGGAAAGGCTTGTACTCACCCAGCGCGACGAGTAGCAGCGCCGTGCCCATTCGCTGTCCCATAGCCGTCGCCTCCTGCTGCCGGCGCCCTGCTCAGGGGCTCCGGCTGGACTCCACCCCTGACATCAACAGCATGCCCCGAGGAAGCCCATTCCCCCACCAGCAGCACCCACAGGCGCCTCTTCAGCCTTCCTCCTCCCGGTGAGGAAGCAAGTCGGCGCAGGCGATCGCCGAGGTAACTTCGAGGGCTCAGCTGGCTCAGGCGCCCGGCGAGCCTCGCAAGTGCTCAGCTCCCTCCTCCCGCGCCCTCCCGGGGAGAGTCTGCTCAGTCCATCTGGAGACGCCACTTCTTTCCCTCCAGCTGCCTCCCGGGAGCCCAGACCCTTTCTCCTTTCTCCCCCCTGCCGGGAAAGGTGGTTTAGTCCAGGAAGGCGCAGCCACCACGCTCACCGGGGGAGAAACCAGAGGGGTCTGTCCTTTGCCATGCTTTGGTGTTTAGCAGATGTGAGAAGGGGCTAGTTTGACGCTTGCAGAGGGAAAAGTGTCTCGGGCAGGGAGGGAGTTCTTTCTCTCTGGCTGCATGTGGGCAAAACAATCCTAGGGATCGCTTGGTCCTAGTAGGGCTCCCTTCCCAATAACTGTGCGCAGAGGATTTCAGCCTGAAGCATTTGAAGTGGAAATCTGGGCGGATATTTTTAAAATCCGGACTAACAACACCCGAAAGGCCACAGACGCCTCACCCCCAATTCACACACGTGTGCCCTGGCTAGTAGAATAGAGAGGGACTTTCTTTCTCATATGACAGATGATTTACCGGTACTCCAGGAAGCAATAGTGGATGGCTTGAGATTGGATGACTTCTGCTAAAAAATAAAACCAGGTCAGCTTTCTTCCCTAACCTGACACTCTGCAGATGTTTTTGACTACAACTCCTATCAGCATCTGGAGGGCACCAAGTTGGGGGATGTTGGGCTGGGTTTGCCTACTTTCAGAAACTTGTCTGTGAAACTGACGCAATGGCAAGCCCTGCTTAAGGATATTGAAAAATTCTTTGCTCAGCAAGGCTCTGAAGGCAATAAAGAACTTAGGGTCTGGGTGTCGCAAAACCTCAAGATTAACAGTTTTATATATATTTTCTAGGATTTAACTCTTAACTTTCAAAGTCTTTGTGACTGCATCCTTTTCATATATCCAAGGTTAAAGGGGGTCCCTTCCTGCCCAATGATTGTTCTGATTTTTGTCCAAGCCGAGCGGAAAACAGCTGCAGCAAGGCTGGTCTGACTTTTGCCTGTCTCACTAAGCCGTGAGAAAGCTGCCTTATCTGTTTCCTACATGTGATGTTTATGTTTCACTGTACTGTTGTAATCCTAGCCTTTGTGCTCTCTCTTCTGGCTAGACCTGATGCCAGACGGACACTTTATGCCAGCTCTCTCTTACTGAGATGGCAGCAGAGATTCTCTCTGCACTTTTCCTACAATAAATAGTTTAGCCTTAATCATGGCGTGTGTGTGTTGTTCTTCATGCTGGGGAACAATCACATATGACTGTGCCACCGGACTACTCCAGTAGCCGGGGATGTGCACACACGGCTTTGCTCTGGCTTTGGGGCAGTCTCACAAACTGCCCCAGGCGGGGTATTTGCTGCTCTCAGCTCTGAAGTAGAAGAAGAAGAGTTTGGATTTGATATCCCGCTTTATCTCTACCCGAAGGAGTCTCAAAGCGGCTAACATTCTCCTTTCCCTTCCTCCCCCCAACAAACACTCTGTGAGGTGAGTGGGGCTGAGAGACTTCAGAAAAGTGTGACTAGCCCAAGGTCACCCAGCAGCTGCACGTGGAGGAGCGGAGTATAAGAATGTTGGTCTCGGCTCCTATGTCTTAAACAGCAGCTTGATCTGTAGATCATGCTTAAACTCCACGAAGTGAAAAGTTTCATTGGCTGATTTTTGCAGATCAAGCTGCTGTTAAAGACACAAGAGCAGCAGGCTAGGCTATTGTGATGTTTATTCCCCTTTTCCTTGCCAGCTGGCAGCCCTATTCTGAGGGTGTTTTTGCATAAGGTGCTTAAAATCACACTTGAGCTTCTTCGGTGCTATTTCTGTCCCAAGTGAGCGATGCTGATGTAGGAGAGAAATCAACTGTACATTCTGGTCCAAGCAATCACATTGGACAAGGCAGCTATACAGGAAGCACTTTAGCTTCTCATGTGTAAATACCCTAAAAACGCTGGACAGTTTTGAAAGTGTTGTTGGAGACTTGGGACATTTTTGTCCCATTCATTTATTGATGAATAGCATACACATTGAGCTTGGTTGTCTAGCAAGCACTCAGATGTGTAAAGGAGTATCAGTTCCCCAGGGACAAATGGAGTTACATAATCCCACAGCTCTGTCTCAAACGGTGACTGCAAAACTCAAACTTGAGGCTCTTTGGCAACTACCAAGTGCTTTTTCAGCCCCTGCTTGAGAACTGGCTTGTATGCCCGGTAGTCACCGGCCATCAGCACTAATTGAAGTTACAGGTAGGTAGCCGTGTTGGTCTGCCGTAGTGAAAACAAAATAAAAAATAAAAAAACTCCTTCCAGTAGCACCTTAGAGACCAACTAAGTTTGTTCTTGGTATGAGCTTTCATGTGCATGCACACTTCTTCAGATACATACCAAGAACAAACTTAGTTGTTCTCTAAGGTGCTACTGGAAGGAATTTTTTATTATTATTATTTTGTTTTCACTAATTGAAGAAAACTCTTTCTAACCATCAAAGCTCATTGAGCAGCTTCCTTGAGCTGAGCGCCAACTGTATTATTATTTTATTTATTGCATTTATACCCCACCATTCTTCCAAGAAGTTCCAAGTGGCGTTGATGCTTTTCCCTCTCTAAATTTTAACCTCACAAAAACCCTGTGAGGTCGCTTAGGCTAAGAGATTATGAATGGCCCAAGATCGCCCAGTGGGCTTCATGACCAAGCAGGATTTTAACTCTGGTGTCCCAGTTCCCAATCCAACACTTACCCGGTAACCACTATACTACACTACATCATCAACTGACAATAAACAACTTGGGACCTGGCTGTCCTGAAGGACCACCTTCTTCCATACAAGCCTTCACAAATTTTATGATCTCCTGGAAAGGCTTTTTTTCTCTGCCCTGCCAACCTCTGGGAGAGTATTTGTTGGGGACTTAGAAAGAAGGCCCTTTTGGTGGCTAGGGAACTTGGGCCATCTCTAGTGATCTAGTTCTGACAACAAGGCCTGTCAAACTGACCTGTTTCATTTGTTTCTGCTGATGTTTTTAACTTGAATGATCTGCTTTTCTACTGGTTTGTAATGTACACAGTTTTACTTTTTTAACCGTGCACATATGCAATTACAGATAATAACAGATGCACACTGCATTTTATAGAACTGTTTTAGATTGTATTCTATTGCTTACTAATAAACATTAGTAAGTAAAGAAGCTAAACAGAAGGTGGCAATATCTTTACTTGCCATACTACATTTGTATGTTGCAAAGGATTATTGCCATCTGCTGGCTTTTTATTGTAGTCCACCAAGAAATCCAGTTACTTTTTTCTCCATTGGTTTGCAGGGGTGGGTGGTGTGGTGTGGTGGACAGGGTTACAAGGTATACAGCAGGGTTGGGGAACCTGTGCCCCCCCCGACTGCAACTCCCATCAGCTCTAGCCAGCATGGCCAATGGTGAGGGATGATGGGAGTTTTAGTCAAGCATGATCAGGAGAGTGACAGTTTTCCTACCCCTGTTATCTAGTATTCTCAGTATTAGTTCTAGAAGTATGCCTTTAGTAGGTGGTATGCAATGTTTAACAATATTACAGGGGTCTAGAAATCCTTTAGGGTTGGCCTTTCCATTATGCAAAACCAAGCAGATAATAAATAGCAAATTGGTTGCTATTTATTATTACCGACTTTCTTCTCTCCTGGGGAAGACTATTTGTAGGATTTTCTTCCTTAGGTGCCAAAATAAGTTGGCCATCCTTTGGGGTTTTGCATCTTGAGTCAATGGGGGTAGGGGGACACCATTCTACCACAGGCATCAAATTTTCTTGGGCCACTACTACTGAAAATATCCACCCCACTATACCCGGGGGGTGGGTGGAGGGAACTTGTCATACAAGCCAAGATCCAAAAGGCAGATTAGCTTTGACAGGTGGCAGTCACCTGATATCAATGTGACATTAGATGATTGACTGCTGGGTGGTCCTGCAGTTGGCCCACAGAGGCAGATCTGGTCCATGGGGACAAAAAGGTTCCCCATTGCTGCTCCCAGGTTCAGTCCCCACCATCTCGTTAAAAACATCAGGTAATGGGAAAGACCTGTGTCCTTGGGAAACAACTGCTAGCCAAAGTAGACAATACCGGGCTGGAGGGACCTAAAGCTGAGTTGTAGCAACAGCATCACTGGTATCATCATATAGGCTCCATCCTCTTAAGCGTTTCCTATCAGCCCACATTACCATGGAATGAATGAATATAAAGAAACTCCTTCTGTGTCTCCAAGCCAGGGGTTTCTCCACATCTGGAGTCCCCAGCCATGGAACTGCAGGGCACCATAGCACCCTCAGATGCACTTTGGCACCCTTCAAGGCCCCTGACGCGCCTATTTTCTGTTTTTTAAAAACAAGCATTGAGGCTTTTTTGTTTTGTTTTGTGGAGAGCTGTTTGGTTGAGAAGGGATTACCAGCTTTCTTCCCTGATAGGTGGACAAGTAGGTTTTTCTCCCTCTTTTGTGGGGATGTCTGAGCATTGCCGGTTTTTCTTCTGTGAAATGTGTATTTTGTGGTGCCCAAAACCATTACTTAGATTTCCAAATGTTCCTCTGAGCATAAAAGGATAGGGGACCCTTACTCCACACCATACAAGTACTCGCAGCTACTAGGTACAGGCACCCCCAAACTTGGCTCTCCAGCTGTTTTGGGACTACAATTCCCATCATCCCTGACCACTGGTCCTGTTAGCTAGGGATGATGGGAGTTGTAGTCCCAAAACATCTGGAGGGCCGAGTTTGGGGATGCCTGTCTAGGATTTTGTTGTGTTTGTTTTTCCATTGGCAGGCTAGTTGAAGCCTTCATCATTTGCTTGCGTTTGCCGTTGTAGATTTATCTCTAATGAATGTACAGTGTTTTAACTGACGCTCCAGCTATATAACTCTTTGAGGAGGCTTCGCGGCTCCTGACTACAATATCCAGGGATAGCACACTGTCCCCTCCCCTCTCATTGTCTTTGTCCTCTCCTTTTCGCCTTCATTACTTAGTTCCATCCTCTCTAATTAAAAGAGTGAGAACCAACAGAGTACATGGAATGCATGATAAACGAGGAGGTGATATGTATTTTGTGGGGTCTGGAAAGAAGATGGTGAAAGGTGGGAAGAGACTGTGAAATCTGACTCAGAGTAAGACTGAGATGACATCCCAAGTTACTCAGAGCTGCTAGGCAAAGAGCAGCACGTACATTTTAAATTAAGAAATGCTTTTCTTAGGCATCTGGTTGGGCCACGGTAAGAATGGGATGCTGGATGTGGATGAGACATTAATCCAGCAGAATTTTATTTATGTTCTTGATACATTTGTAGATAGAACTTGCTTTCTTAGGGAATCAGATGAAAAGAACAGAAGGAATTTCAAAGATTTATTTGATATCATATAGTAACTACGGCCACAAAGTTTTCTTCAGAAAGACTGAGAAAACTGAAATTTTCTGTTGTGTTCATGATGTCTAGGGATGAAATTAATTCACTTTGCTACAAGTAGGGGTCCTTTGCTATGGCTGTGAATAAGAAGTGTTGACTAAGGTGAAGTAGCCTCTAGTTCAGTGTTTCCCAAACTTGGGACGCTAGCGTTTTTTGGACTACAATTCCCATCATCCCTAGCTAGTAGGGCTAGTGGTCAGGGATGATGGGAATTGTAGTCCAAAAACAGTTGGCGACCCAAGTTTGGGAAACACTGCTCCAGTCTCTTGCAAGACGAATGCGATTTATAGCAGAAGTCTTAGATCTTTCTCCTTACATACCTCCTCTTAACACTGGTGTGTTGGTGGGGTACATGGGTGGCATAGAGAATGTCATACTAATACAGTGGTACCTCGGGTTACATACGTTTCAGGTTACATACGCTTCAGGTTACAGACTCTGCTAACCCAGAAATATTACCTCAGGTTAAGAACTTTGCTTCAGGATGAGAACAGAAATTGGGCAGCGGCAGTGCAGCGGCAGTGGGAGACCCCATTAGCTAAAGTGGTACCTCATGTTAAGAACGTTTTCAGGTTAAGAATGGACCTCCAGAACGAATTAAGTACGTACTAGTCTTCAGATACTGAGCCAAATTCTACTTTTCCACCAGTTTCACACTGAGATCCCATTGCTGATGCAAGCAAAACTCCCGCTACCTGAATCTCTCTGAAGTATCACACATGGCTTCATGCCAGTGTGAGTAATATGTGCAGTAGGTCACTTCACCCTTGGGTGGGCCTTAGTGGGCAGTAATGGACAGCTGCTTCAGAATACATCAGATTTCTGGGTCTAGCCACCATTTAAATTCTCCCACAATGCCCCTGAGATAGTACATTGCTCTGGAGCATTGTGGGGAAAATTTAAATGCTTAACCCAGCCAACTGCTGCTCTCAAAGCATTGTCAGTGGTGGGATCTGTTGAGGTGCTTTGGTGTTACTAGCTGCCCAAAAGAATCTGGATGTTGATGCCTGCCCAGACTCAGTCTAAGTTGTGCTTCCTTTTGTGTCATCCTCTGATTATATGGATGTTCTATATAGTCCCACCACCACAGACCTCTTGTAGAAGTCATTCAAAGTGTGAACAAAGGCAGGGCTTTTATCAATATAGCAAAGAACTGTGGTTCCTTTGTGGGTCTAAGGCATGGCTGTAGCCAGTGTGGTGTAGTGGTTAAGAGCGGTAGACTCGTAATCTGGTGAACCGGGTTCGCATCTCCACTCCTCCACATGCAGCTGCTGGGTGACCTTGGGCTAGTCGCACTTCTCTGAAGTCTCTCAGCCCCACTCACCTCACAGAGTGTTTGTTGTGGGGGAGGAAGGGAAAGGAGAATGTTAGCCGCTTTGAGACTCCTTCGGGTTGTGATAAAGCGGGATATCAAATCCAAACTCTTCTTCTTCTTCTGTACAAGTTATTCATTCTAGTGACCTCATAACTACAGTGAGGGTGATTTCAAAATGTATTATATTGGCTGCTATTTTCCCTTTCAAATCCCCCTTCTCCCCCCGGTTTCTTCTTTAGTCTTACGCCTGGAGATAATCAGAGGCCTTCTCTTTACAAATATGTAATGATAGGTCTCCTCTACTTGCACTGCATTGACAGTCCTTCCTGGAACACTATCAAGTCCCCTGGAGTTTTGAGTCTTCTTTCACTTCCTTGGGATCAAACTCTGTAGCAGATGGAGGTTTAATGTGAACTAAAAAAGGCAATTTCTTCTGTATACAGAAGTCTCCCCAGGAGCAACCATGGGCAACTGTTGTTCCAACCAGATCTGTAGCAGCTGTATTGCTGTATTTCTCCATGAGACGGGGAAAGTTGTCAATCTGCAGTTTTCATGTTTGCAAATGAAATGCATCTGCTTCCTTTCCTCCTTCCTTCTCCCTGCTTCTGGCACATTGGCACATACACTCACACACACGTTTATTTCAAGCCAGAGACAAGTTTTGTGTTTGAAGGATGCTCAATATCCCCTTTATTGCAGGAATATGAATCAACACGCAATAGATCTATGTCTTCAAGGCTCCTCTCACTATCTTCAGAACCTCTGAAATGAGCATTATTCCAGTCAGTCCCGGCTCTTAAAAGACAAGATGCATCAAGGATTTTCAAATGTAAGAACTCCCAACTTAGTATTCCGAAATACTACTATTACTTCTGTGTTATTGTTATTGCTATTATTACTATTTATTACTACTGCTGCTTAAGAGGTTTTGGCCTCTTAGGATCTTCCGTTCCACTTTGGAAATTAAAATAGACTAAACCCGCTTCCTAGGCCTTGCCAGATGCTCATTCCACCCTGCTTGGCCTACAAAATGCCCTGATTATCAAGTTACCACCTTGCAGCAAGGCAACCCACCCAAGCCTTTCCATTTATCCCATGCTTAATAAATTGCAGGAATAAATAAATTGTGGAAACTCTAAAGTGCAGTTGGGGCTCCCTTAGACGGTGTGTGCAAGAAAAATCTTGCTTCCTATTGCCAATGTCATTTCAGAAATCTGTTTACTGGAAATGAGAACAAACTCGCAGCTCAGGGAGACAGCTAGTGGATTTCTTGCCTGGGCTTGTGACCTAAACTTTCCTAAACCTGATTTATCAAGAGTAGTGGAGGAGAGGGGATTGTGAGCTGGTATTCTGCCCCACCCCCGCTTACTCCTGCTCTGGCGTCATCTGCCAGAGCATTTGGTTAATGGGCAGATTCGCCTTCGTCTGGCCACTGAATGAGGTGATGCTGAACCTTGCAAGTTTGTGACAGTTTAGCACAGTGAAAGTCAGAGGATGAGGGAAATTATGAAGCAAAGGCTAGATACTTATCTCCTTTTCTTTGATGAGATTTCTACTTCAGGCCAGCAGTTTAAACAGTAATGCTTCTTTGCAAGATTGTTTTGATATTTAATTAAAGGCTAAAAGTTGCATTTCAGCTGACTGAAGATACTTTGTTAAAGCTCACATAGGATGAGCCTGTGCAGTAAGGAGTAAGCCCCACTGAGCTCAATGGAGTTCCCAGGAAACTATGAATGGAATTGAAGCTTCTAACAATAATGGATAGCACCTTCATGGCAATGAAGGCTTCTCCCACTCTTCAAAATTTACCACTACAGCACTGGCTAACTGCTGTTAATTAGCCTAAATTCTGTGCTGAATTAAACCCACTCGCCTAAACTGCTGCCTACAGTTTCTGGATCCATGCAGCAGATCTGTTCAGGGCAAAGCAGGACTGGATCTGGGTTTAGATATGGTATTTAGGACCCAGAGGCAAACCCCCACAAATTTTGTCTCTGCCCACCTCCCTGGCAAAAACAATTGCAGTTTTGATTGCTTACTGGATGCCGCTTCTGACACTCTGAATAAGGGATGGTGACGACATGCTCCAGAGTCTCACTACATGATCGTGTGCAGCACGGCTTGACCCATCTCAAATTCGATGGTCTACAGAGCACTCTGCGCGCAGGCATGTGAATCCGCTGGGGCAGGCCTTTCAAGGAGAGCGCCTCGTACAGTTCTGAAGAAGCCGCCTCTGGGGATGTTGCCTCAGTTGACGATTTAGGCTCAACTGCCTTGTCTATAGCAATTTCCTCAACTTCCATGGCAAGCTCATCAATCACGCTGACATTAGGTGCTGGAGGTTCCTCAGAGGGGGTGCACACCCTGTCACATGAGCGGGATGGAAGCATTGTTATGGGTTTTCATTGTTTTAGTTTTTTCTTCCATATACAGCCATACCTTGGTTTTCGAACAGCTTAGTTCATGAACAATTTGTAACTCGAACGCTGCAAACCCGGAAGTCGGAGTTCTGGTTTGCAAACTTTGTCTCAGAAGCTGAACATCCAGCGCAGCTTCTGTGGCTTCCAATTGGCTACAGGATGCTCCTGCAGCCAATCAGAAGCCGTGCCTTGGTTTCCGAACATTTTGGAAGTCGAACGCACTTCCGGAACGCATTCTGTTTGAAAACCAAAGTATGACTGGAATTTAGGGCTCATCCACATCTGAGTATTATGTAACTCTTAATCCACTCCCCCTCCCTTTAGAATTAAACAAGTAGTCCGCACCTGCACATATTTAAATTTGTACATGAGGAGCAATTTTGGCCTTTCCCATTCATACCAGGAGGCATTCCCTTTTGTGTTTGTCCCTGCCTTCTAGTTTGTTGATTCTCTCATGCCAGTGAAATACTCACAGGGCCCATGTGCACCTTGTTCTGTTTGGGCGGGGTATAAATAATAAATTATTATTATTATTGGTTTTGTTTTTTAAAAATTCCCCGCCCAAGAAGTGTGGAAATGCATACAGATAGATAATGGTAAATTTGCTTGTGCAGTTTTCTAATTTTGTACAAATCTGAGGGATGAAAAAAGAAGAAGAAATTTTCTTTTCAGGGCACACTGGAAATAAAAAATAAATGAAAGCACTTAGGAAGTAGTGGGCAAGGAAGAGGGGAGCTGCAGAATGTGGCAGTTGATCCACCCACCCAAAATAATCAAAACCAAATAATCTGTGACCCTGAGAGGAATTTGGAACCCAATTCCCCCCAACATTGAATTATCCCCATATCCCAATATCAGGTAAATCAAGGGGATGGTCATCAAATTTACAGATGACACCAAACTGAGAGTGGTAGCTAATGCTGCAGAAGACAAAATTCAAGATTACCTTGACAGATTGGAGAACTGGGCCAAAACTAACAACATGAATTTCAATAGAGACAAATGTAAGGTTCCACAGTTAGGCAGGAATAACTAGCTGCACAAATATAAGATAGGGGGCACCTGGCTTGCTTGTAGTACATGTGAAATTGATCTAGGGGTCTTAGTAGATCACAAGCCTAACGTGAGTCAACAGTGCGATTCAGCAGCAAAAAAAGCTAATGTTATTCTAGGCTGCATCGACAGAAGTATAGTGTCCAGATCAAGGGAAGTAATAGTACTGCTCTATTCTGCCTTGGTCAGACCACACCTGGAGTACTGTGCCCAGTTCTGGGTGCCATAGTTTAAGAAGGATATGGACATGGACAAGCTGGATTGTGTGCAGAGAAGGGCAACCAAGATTATCAAGGGTCTGGAAACCAAGCCTTTTGAGAAATGGTTGAAGGAGCTGGAAAAGAGGAGGCTGAGAGGAGATATCATAGCCACCTTCCAATATAAAAATGGCTGTCACATGGAAGATGGAGCAACCTTGTTTTCTCCTGCTCCAAAGCCAATGGATTCAAGTTAGAAGAAAAGAGATTCCAGCTCAACATCAAGAAAAGCTTTCTGACAGTAAGAGCTGTTTGACAGTGGAATGAACTCCTTTGGGAGGTGGTGGATTCTCCTTGGAGGTTTTAAAGCAGAGGTTCGATGGCTGTCTGTCATGGATGCTTTAGATGAGATTCTTGCATTATAGGACTGAATGACCCTTGAGATCCCTTCCAGTTCTATGATTCTATGATCATATAGTCACACACACTTTCAGAGGGCCCTGTTTGTTATATTCTAGCAAAATAAACACATGTATGCACACAGACCCCTATCTATGGTCACTTACCCAGAGCAGGAAGCATCTGAATCCAGATCACCCCCAATCGCTAACATCTTCCTGTACTTGTGCGCTAATTCACAAAGCCACTCGATTCTGCGGTTTGGACTCTTGAGCATTTTGAGGAGAACCAGTTTCTTTATTATCTGTGCAGGTATAGAAAACAAAGAGATCACACAACATCTGAAGAGGTTGCCAAAGAGTAAGCCCAGCCTGCTTCATTATTAGTATTATCTTGAGACTATTGTAGTTAACTGTTTACTTGTGTGAGGTCAACAGGAAAAAGACAGAAATATTAAAAAAAAAATTCATTTTTTAATTTTCATTTCAATACGATATTATACACACATGCAATTATTACAGCAGGCTCCAAAATGCCTAAGGTTTTTTAAATTTAATTTTATGTTTGCTTTAAGGCCTGGAAACGATGCCTTATGAGGAACGGCTTAGGGAGCTGGGTATGTTTAGCCTGGAGAAGAGAAGGTTAAGGGGTGATATGATAGCCATGTTCAAATATGTAAAAGGATGTCATATAGAGGAGGGAGAAAGGTTGTTTTCTGCTGCTCCAGAGAAGCGGACACGGAGCAATGGATTCAAACTACAAGAAAGAAGATTCCACCTAAACATTAGGAAGAACTTCCTGACAGTAAGAGCTGTTCGACAGTGGAATTTGCTGCCAAGGAGTGTGGTGGAGTCTCCTTCTTTGGAGGTCTTTAAGCAGAGGCTTGACAGCCATCTGTCAAGAATGCTTTGATGGTGTTTCCTGCTTGGCAGGGGGTTGGACTGGATGGCCCTTGTGGTCTCTTCCAACTCTATGATTCTATGATTCTAGTTCCTTAAGGCTGGGTCCACTGTGGAGCTACATGTTGATATGTTGGTTGCCTCAGATGTGTTGGGGGGTGGGTGGGTGCTACTTCCTTCTTGGGTTAGCATTCCATCCCTGACAAAAAAATATTGTACCAGTCTTTAAACTGGTAGACATGATGGGACTTTTGACAAGGATGTTGCATCTCTCCCAGATGATGCTAGCTAACTTTAGGCTTTAAACCTTGCAGCAGGCGAACAGAATGGCATCTTACCCTCCTTAGGTGGCTCCTTACGTGTACCAAATTGCTTGTCTCAGATGCTGCACTCTCCACATCATTGATCTGAGAAAGACAGAGCAAAGTTATGGGGACAGCAGAAGACGTCTTGTCCTCAACGCTCTTCGTTTGTGGCACTTTGTCTGCTACATCAAGAGGAATTTAATGCAAGTGGTCATTGAACTATACCCTTAGGGTAAAGTCCAATTGATCTAAAATTGGGCTGGGTGGCAGTTTTAAAAATAAGGCTATAATGTGGTATGGACTACTGTGGTGGGTGAATAAGCTAGACAGTGTGTAACAGGCCTCTTTTTACTGATGCTTGCACCCTACTATTGTGGGATTTTTTGGGGGGAGGGGGAGAGGGGTACCACAAAAACTGGCCCCATGCCCTCTGCTGTGTACTCACTGCCATCCTTGTGAAATGCCTAATGTGGGGAACCAGCTCAACTTGCAGAGGAGACTGCATGAATTGAACTACTGAGTCAGCCACGTCATAGCCACTAACAGAGCCTACCCTTTGAATTGCTGTGTTTTTATAACTTTGTTATAAAGAGCAAGAACCGAATATTACATAGAATGCATGAGTCGCTCAGAAGGAGCAGCCTATTTATAGAACTGTTAAATCATGTCTAGAGCCATAATTATTTAGGGATGGAGAGACTGCAAATAAAAATACATATGAGAAAACAAAGATGGCCAAAGGGCAACAAGATCATATACATGGGCCTGTGTGTGAGAGAGGAGAATGGCTGCTGAGAGAGGCTTCTCAGAATCCTGCTGAGGACAGTGTTGTGTCAGTGTGATCTGTCTGAAGTGAAACAGAGGGAGAACCCTAAATCTGTGCAGGAGCTCTATGTAAGGAACAAACAGAATACTGCTGAGGTGAAAGCAAAACCTTTCATAAGAAACTGTAAGGCCTGAGTGAAGTGCAAGTTTCAATACAATTTTGTTTATAGGTCTAAGTAAGAAGACTACAATTCAAGTGAGAACGTACCCATGTTTGAATAACCATGAGATTGTAAATATATTCATCTCAGTTATATGTTTATGAAAATAAAGCTTTTTTGAATATAAATAGTCTGGACAATGTATAGTCTTTACAAAAAGGCTATCGCTCACCTAGAAGAGTTATTTAGCTTCCTAGCTGTAAGCTACTCTGTTACTTTGCATATCATCAAAATTTAATTTATATACATAACGCTGCAGGCAGGGGATGTCTTGTTTTTATTGATTAGCATGTAAGCCACTGTTGGAGCCTCTGTGGCTCAAGAGTAGCATACGGATGCTTAAGTAAATGAATAAGTAAATAGGCATCTGGATAGCCACTGTAGGGAACAAGAGGCTGGGATAGATAGGTCTATGGTTTGATCCAGCCAGGCTCTTTTGATGTTCTTAATAAAAGCCATGGCTTTAAAAGCATTTGAACTCACTGCTGCTGCTTTATCCTCTGGGATCTATAGCTGCTTACAGATATGTAACACTTGGATCAGTATGAAAGGCTACCTGCCAGGGAAGGATAGATTCTCATAACATTTTTTTGTAATGTACTAGAAAATTCCACCACTTTCTGGGTTTTTTTAAATCCACAGGCCAATTTTCAGCATTTCTCTCGCCCCCCACTTCACCCCTCACTTTGAGCCTTGAGTAAATGACGCCAACTCCTGGTTTCTTAAGAAGATGAGATACCTTTGGACATGGTTTCTTCTTCTCAAAGGCCTTCATATTCACTCAGATGGTTTTCTAAGAGCTTCAACAACAGGGTTTGTAGCAGACAGGCAAGATATCTGAGAAATAGGTGGCTGCTTTCTCTGGCTCTGAGATGCTACTGCCCCTTTCAGGGCTCGGGGAGCCATGAATGATGTGAAAGCTTAAGCGCTGTGACATAATTTATTTGTGATGTCAGAAACCAGGTGTCAGCAATGACCAGGGGGGAGAGAGTCACAGTCTTGGAGGCTGGAAGAGGGTTTGAGGAGGAGGGTTGTGGGAAACCTATGTCTAAACAAGGGCTTTTCTGAGGGACAGCAGAAGGTGTGAAGGAAGCAGAAGTGACCCTGGTTACTTCACATTGCATCAGGGATAGTGGTATCCCTCTGCCCTTTGTGTCCACAAATCCTTGTGAAGGATCAATCAGGGTGCAATTGTGATTGTGTCAGAAACTACTACTTCTCCCTGGTTTGAGATAATAGGAAATGCCTGCTGCATCAGATCAAAGGCCCATGGAGTCAAGTAATCTCTTTCCATCATCAGTGACCAAGCCAGGGGCCTCTAGGAAGCCCACAAGCAGAGTATGGAGGCTACAGCCCCTCCAGCCTTGAATGTCTGCTCTTGCCCCCAAACTGTCTGTGGGACTTTGACAGGTGGTTGGGACAACCGACATCATAATGATGAACAGGTAGGTTGTCCCACCCACCTGTCAAAGTTGGCCCACTGGAGTAGGAGCAGACTGCTGGACCAAAGTTGGCCTGCTGGACCAAAACATGTTCCCCACCCCTGTGCTAGACCATGATTTAGTGCTATGATGAACCACAGTGACCCTTGGGCTGGTACTCTCTCCCCCTCCACCAGTGCAGCCATTATCAGAAGCTTCCATTTCCATTTTAGATTAATCACAGTTATCAATGGCTACTATTCACGATGGCTCTGCTCTGCTTCCATGGGCAGAGAGGCAGTGAAGCTTCTGAATACAAGTTTCTGGAAACCACAGGAGGCGAGAGTGCTTTTCTGCTTGGGTCCTGCTTACAGGTTTCCCACAGGTATATCCACTTGGCCACTGTGAGGACAGGATGCTGGACTCGATGTCCGTTGATCTGATCCAGCAAAACCCTTCTCATGTTCTTAACGTTCTCTGCAGCACAGTCTCATCCTCCACTCCTTCCACTCCGAGTCCTTGTCCTCAAGTGCTTCTTGCTCCTGATCTGAGTCAGGGGGCTCAAAGGGACAAATGTCTTATTGCTTCTCATTTGATGCAAAACGTTTTCTTATTTTGTACATAAGTTGGAAGAATAACGTCCATGGTGGCGGACTTGTTTTCGAGGCAGAGTGAGGCAGCTGCCTCAAGTGACAGATGCTGGAGGAGGCGGTGGCAACCAGCCAGCTTTCCCCATTCTTGGATCTCCAGATGCTACTCCCATCATGCCTAGCCAGCATGGCCAATGGTTAGGGACCCAATATTGGGGAAAGCTGCCCCTAAGCTAGCCTGCTGTCCTCAGGTGCTGTGGCCATTAGTGTCTCCTCATCCATCCAATTGGACATGCCAGTCCAATCAAATTATGTACTTAGAAAGGCGGGAAGGCTCTGTGTTGTCCATTTTCGGCCACCCTAAATTCTGTTGTGACATAGCAGGGCTGTGGAATTGCCTGCTTCGGAATATAAGTGCACCAGACCTTCTCAGCGACTTCAGGGAAATGTTTTCAGCTTCTTTGCTCATGCTCATCATTGAACATTGTGGTGGCTCCATCTTTGTACCTAAGCTGGGGGGGGGGGAAAGCACTCACATTTATTATGGCTACATTCACACTATACACTTAAAGCACCTTATACTACTTCAAACAGTTTGGGCTTTCCCCAGATAATTCTGGAAGCTGTAGTTTGTTACAAGCGCTGAAACCTATTCCAGATCTCCAATTCCCAGAGTTTTCTTTGAAGAGGGATTGAGAATTGTAGCTCTGGGAGGGGAACAGGGAGTCTTCTAGTAACCTTGCAGTGCAAGGTTAACAAACGGAAGCCCCAGGATTTATTTATTTTTTGATGGGAAACCATGACTGTGGGATCATAGTGCTTTAAATATGTGGTGTGAATGTGGCCATATGTCTGCAATGTAGTTCTGTTGCAAAGGTAGAAGTAGCATATGTAGCTCTTATTTGAAGCCCTCTGTTTGAAGGAGTCCTCTGTTTGGAAAACTGTGTGGTCCAAGTTTGGTTTAAAGATGAACAACAATAAGAAGAGAGAGTGGCAGGGGCAAGTCTTTAAGTTGCCCATCAACAGTTATCACCTGACTAAGGAAGCACTCTGGTCACCTGACCATATTCCTCCCCACTATGGCAAGTCAGGCTGTATATCTATTCAAATTATAGTAATTATTTCAGAATTTTGTGGTCTCTTTTGTAGCTGTGCAAGTGGCCACCCTAGAGTGCCAACTTGGCCCCGCGACTGTGGGTGCCCGGGGCTGTGGGGTGCCACGCAGTGTGCATGGCCCTGGTACCCAAATTTGTGGGTGCCCGGCCCCTTCATGGGAAATTTTGTGGGTGCTTGGGCACCCAGAGCCCCAGGGAGTTGGCACCTATGCATTGGGCTGATCGTTCTAGTCTCAGATGAAGGCCCAGCAGGGTATCTATGAAGAATGGGATTTGGGTAAATGGGCAATCTCAGTTGCTGAGGTTTTAAGGATTCAGTGAATGGCCGAGTCTTATTTCCATTTCACTTTGTGAGTCCCTGCTTTTAAGTCCCTCTTAGGGTGCTTCCTCCTTTCAGAAGAGGGGGAAAGAAAGAAGCAAGCAGGCAGGCAGGCAAGCAAATGGAACAGAAAACCCCAAAGAAACAAATCAGGGCACATATTATTCTCAAGATCAGAGCAGTAAAAAGACCAGCGACTCTACATCTATTTGTGGTTCCTATGGATGTGAAGCAAAATTACTAGTGTCATCTAGCCATATTCCCAATTAGCCATTATACCCCTGTTAAAAGGACAATTTGAAGAGAAGGGAAGAGTGGCTCTCGGCATATTAGAATGGAAACGGATGAACTCAAACAGGCAGCGCTTTGTTATGTAAATTGATTATGATTGAAAGCGGTATTAAGTAGACCACTGAGGCTCTCCGCTAAAACCGCAGGATGCTTCTCTATGTTTCATCAGCAGGGGGCAGTATTGCTCAGTTCTAGGTCTAGACCAAAATCACCATGGAAACTACAATGCTTGAGTGGCAGATAAGGTAAAAAGAACTATGCATTTATTTTTTTTAAAGAGCTGTCAGCTAAGTAAAAAAAAAAAAGTCCAGTCAATCAGCTGTCTGGATTTGAACTGATTGGTTCATTATCAGTTCAAATTCTCACTAGAGCTGATGCTTGAAAGACATTTAAGGACATAAGGCGAGTCCTGCTGGGTAAGGCAAGGGTACCATCTAGTTCAACATTTTATCAGGCAAATGTTGCCAGGAAGCCCACAAACAAGGCACGATGTTTAGCATCCCTGTCCTGTTGTTTGCCTGTTAGCAACAGGCATTCAAAGGTATACTGCCCCCCCAAAACTGGAGGTTCCATAACTGGAGGTTAAAAAACATTGATTGCTTTTCCCTCCATAAATTTCTCATAAGCAGCTACCTTATACTGAGTCAGATCAACAGTCCACCTACTTCAGTATCATCTACACTGACTGGCAGCAGCTCTCCGGAATTTCAGGCAAGGGCTGTTCTCAGCCCTGCCTGGAGGTGCCAGTAATTTCCATCTAGGTGACTGGATTCTAGTCGTACTGGGGAGGGGGAGGGAAATCTGGATAATTTTGTAAACTTTACCATGCCCCTTCTTAGCTATCTTTCTCTACCATCAAAAGCACCCAAAACAATAATTTGGGGTATGTGTGCAGGGAAAGTACTCTTTCCAACACCTTGATAACTTTATTTGCTTTTTTCTAACACCTTTTCCAACTTAATGATATCATTTTGAGATGGAATATCCAGAACTATACACAGTATTCCAACTAAGCTCATACGATAGCTTTATGTTATAAAGGCTATGCTGGTTGCTTTGTTTTCAATCCACTTCCTAATACTATTAGCATGGAATTTGCCTTTTGCGCTGTTGCTACGCACTGAACCGAGGCTTTCATTGCGTTATCCATGACAACCATACGGGGTTATTTGGATCCTCCCACCCACTTGAGACTCCATCAGCGTACAGTGTGTGTGGTTGAGACGGAACGAGGATAGCGTTGTGATGGCATAGGCAACCTTGTATGTGTTTATACTCTGTCACTGGAGTGGTATAATGCAGAAGCATTACATCACATCATGCTTTACTGAGAGCCAGTGTGGTGTAGTGGTTAAGAGCGGTAGACTCGTAATCTGGTGAACCGGGTTCGCGTCCCCGCTCCTCCACATGCAGCTGCTGGGTGACCTTGGGCTAGTCACACTTCTCTGAAGTCTCTCAGCCCCACTCACCTCACAGAATGTTTGTTGTGGGGGAGGAAGGGAAAGGAGAATGTTAGCCACTTTGAGACTCCTTTGGGTAGTGATAAAGTGGGATATCAAATCCAAACTCTTCTTCTTCTTTTTCTTTACATAAGCACCCTCCCTATGTTCTTATACCATAGCACACAGGAAAAATAAGCCATGTCCTGATCCCATGGAAAGTCAGGAAAGTGTACCAACACCAGGGCAGGCATCCTGTCTCAGGCCTTGTTCCCTGATTTACCCCCAGTGCTACCGATGACTGAATGGCAGCCTCGAAGCTTCACTGCTCCTGCCTTTTTGAATGAGGCCCTATCCAGCTTCCAGAGCATCTTCAATCTGAGTTGTCTTTGTCACATGTGCTCCTGGCACTATCTTCGCCATCTTTCAGGTTGCCAAGTGAAGTTTGGGCTTTTAATGACATTTCATATCCTTTTTTTGTGATTTTAGCTGTTGGTTTTTGTTTCTTTGTTATGGACTGCTTCTGCTGTTTTATTGTTGTTGCACTTGTGTCGGTTGCCTGTATTTTATTGCTTTTATTGACTGTTGTAAAAACCACCTTGAAGGTATTTCGTTGGATGCAGTGCACAAATCCTATAAACACACAGAGATACACACACAAAGTTATGCTGACTGGGGCTTAAAGACACAATGGCTGGTTGAGTCTTTTTTATGAAAGGCATTTGTGGGGTAGGGTGATTTTAAGCAGAGGGGTAGGAGAAAGGTTGTGGCTCAGTGGTATCTAGGGAAGGCTGAAAGCATCAGTTTTACTTTTTGTCTGTTTCTCATTCTTCCAGTCTTAAGTTCAACTCTTCACTTTTTCACATCAGTTTGCAATCTTCTTCTTTTTTAATTAAAGTTTTATTGAAAAGTAATCAGCATTTTTGTGCAGATTTCTCTTATTATATAAATTTTATATGAAGTTTTGCCTAACATAAGCATCATTGCAAGATAATCTTGCAAGTTTTGTCCCCATCCTTCTCCCTGCAAGGACATTGCAAGATAATAAGGTAATGCATTTTTGTGTGTTATTTTCACTCTTATATGCATTTATATGTATTGTATTCACCCTTTAATATATACATTTTTGTACACATTGCTTTGCCAGAGAACTGGTAGTGATAAAGCGGGATATCAAATCCAAACTCTTCTTCTTCTACTCCATCCTGCCCAGGAGGGTCCAGTAGCCCAACGGAGCAGACAGAGTCAATCTAGGATACTTCACAGAGAAAATGCCACCTGAAGTCCAGCAGTTGACCACCACCTGGGGCAGGTGTCCACAGATCTCAGCAGTTACCAACATGGGTGCTCATCTGAATATAACATGTAGCTTGCCCCTGAGCCAAAGGGGTCAATCAGGCCACCCTACTCGCTGCCCTCTTTCCTGCCTTCTTGCTTCTTCCCACAGATCAGCACACTTAGCCTGAGGCAGCCGGGGTTGCTCCATAAGCTGCCTTTCCCCCCAAATAATACTTAGTATGTTGCCTGAATGAAAAAGACGCAAATAAAAGACTTACAAAAATGTTTACGTCAGCACTGAATTTTCTCTTACAAAGGACAGCTTTGGTTAAAACCTGGCTTTAATTCCACCTTTTAAACCTGTAGTGAATCAATTCATGGCTGGTGATTACTGCTTTTATGCCTTAACACTTTCCTTGCCGTTGTTAAGAGGCAGATTCTTGGCATGCTCAAAAGCGGTCACTGCCTGCTCAGCTGTGTTTGTCGTGCATCTCGGTTCAGAAAGACCTGAATAGGCCCAAACTGGCTCAGTCTGGAGATTCTCCTCCCGCCCATACACAACCCCTGCCTGCTCCTCTCAGTATTCTATCCAGCTTGAGAGCACTCATGAGTTTTTGGCATCTTCCAGTGGTGGCTGGTGCCCCCTGGGACTGGTAGGGCAGAAGGCAGGGAAACCCACAGTAGCTGGCTCCACCTACCTCCCTGCAAGCACTGAGACTTAGGGAGAAGGAGGCTGATCAACAGTGCTATCCCCTGGGCTTGTTGTAAGTAAGAAGGCAGGCAGACAATGGTGACTGGCTGAGGGCACACTGAAATTGGTGAGGCAATGCCCATTTGCCCTAAGGGCATCTTCACTTTGATCAGTATACTGCAGCCAGTGTGGTGTAGTGGTTAAGAGAAGTAGACTCATAATCTGGTGAACCGGGTTCGCATCTCCGCTCCTCCACATGCAGCTGCTGGGTGACCTTGGGCTAGTCACACTTCTTTGAAGTCTCTCAGCCCCACTCACCTCATAGAGTGTTTGTTGTGGGGGAGGAAGGGAAAGGAGAATGTTAGCCGCTTTGAGACTCCTTCAGGTAGTGATAAAGCGGGATATCAAATCCAAACTCTTCTTTCAAACATCCCCATTTATATCTGACAGTAGAGACCTGACAGTAGAGACCCTACTTTCTGAAGTCAAAGATGTACAGGCAGAGGCTAGGAGGGCCTTCCCAATGCATTTTGCAGCCTGAGGCAAAGGACAAGATGGTGCCCCAAACATTCCATGTACAGAAGCTGACTGGGCTCGAAAAGCTGACTCTTGCTTCCGCACTGGTGATGGGACAGTTTCCACCACCACACTTGGGAGCAGCAGGCTAGCATAAGGGTTGCAGTGCCAGCTGTCCCCCAACAGAGGGGGCTCAAGTGGAATGGCAGGGGGCTGCCACTGCTGCATTCCCACCTGAGTACCTACCGGGTACTGCCTGAAGCAGCCACCTCACTCTGTCTAATGATAGGGCCAGCCCTGGCAGCTTCATAGGAGCAAGCAATGAATCCTGTCCAAAATTAGGGAGGCAGCCTAAAGGAACAGAGTCGTACATAAGAAGGCAAGCTGATTTACCCAGGACACAACATGTTGTTGCTCTTAATGAAGGAGAGACCTACAGGAGACCTGGAGGTTGTATAGCAGGACACAGAGTGACATAGACAATACATGACTCTCTGGCTTAGGAAGGTCCTTGGTTTGCAGTTTCCTGGTTGGCTTGTTTTGCCTGCAGCTCCCATCTCCTGATTAGCTATTCTGGCCGCATAAAGACTAGGGAGCCAACGCCTGGATCTTAGTCTAAATTCTGTAGTGTGACAGTGATGTTTATATGTATGCCAACTAATATGGCAGAGAGGAGGGAGAAGGTGATCCGTGTGGAGTTAGAACACTGGCCCACAGAAGAGTGCTATGAGCCCCTCCAAGATGCTGGCAGCTGGAGCCTTGTCTGTGAACCCCAGTGGGGCAGCTAGGCAATTTTAGACTTTATGGTTTACAGGGTACCTTCCACACCTCTTTCAATGGGAATGTGTGTTTGAAATGTGGTTATGCAGTCATGTTGCATTTTGGGAGGGAGCCCTGCTCATTCTACGCCCCTCTGCTCCAGAGCTTTGTTAGCTACTCATTCTTAAGTTGGTGGTGACACAGGTACTGGACAATAGGTACTGTGTATGAAAAGCATGCCAAATTCTTTCATTCTCAGATAGCACTAAGAGGAATGTTTTTATTTAGAGTGGGTTTTTAAATATAGAAACAGTAATCTGAATGGACAATGACAATAAAAATGGATGTTGGTTTCTCAGTCGTTTTTAGTTTAATTTTCCAGTAATTGATGCAGATTCAGGGGAGGAGAGATTCCTTCCAAGGACATGGTGGGGGATCTGAGCACCCCACTCTCTGTTCCCTCCCTCGCTCCCCAATTCTCTCAGGCAGTATAGCTTTGCTTTGAAGGCACAGAAGGCTGTGCAGGAACATCAGCAGGGGTTCCTTGGCAACTGTAAATGCTCATCCTTCCACCCGCTTTGCCAATGAAAAGCCATAAATCCACATAGAAAACAGAAGTGGACATAATGGTCATGGGGCAGGCAGGCAGTGGGCAGCTTCATTACTCAGCAAAGAGTTCTGTATTGGGAAACTGCCACATAAGTCCCAAATCTGCTCCTTCTGAACCTTCGTATTAATTTGCAGCATTCATTCCCACTGCCTTGCAAATTTCATCTTGCTAATGTGTCTCATCTGAGCCCAAGCAGTTTCTACCATTCCAAGGCTACTGGTGGTATACTTTTGTGATTTTATGGTTTACACGTTATACTGCACATTTCCTTCAAAGGCTGGCATATGTGGTTTCCTCTCCTCCCCTCTCCCCATTTTATTGTCAAAACTCCCCTGGTAGTTTACGCTAAGAAACAGCGACAGTTTACAGTGACTGGCCCAAGGCTTTATGGCCAACGGGGAGTTTGTCAGCCCGAGTCTGACATTCTAACCACTACAATGCAGCAGCTCTTAATAGCTTTGATCATTAAAGTACTAAACAGCCTAGGACTGTTTAGTCCCAAGGAAAACCTTCCTTCATATCAGCCTGCTTGTGCATTCAGATCATCAGGCTCTGAGGCTCTGTTTGGACTGCCCCATCCTTTGGGGATTGGGTGGGCTGTAAGTGGTTATCAGGGGCAGGGCTTTCTCAGTGGGGGAACCCTGACCACAGAACATCCCCCTTCCAGACATGCTCACTTGACTGCTGCAATTGTATGCTGCATATTTAATTTTGAGCTATTTGATTGATGGTACCGTTTCCCCTAAAATAAGACGTAGCCATAAAATAAGACATAGCAGGATTTTTATGCATTTGCGAAATATAAGCCATACCCCGAAAATAAGCCATACCCCGAAAATAAGACATAGTGACGCAGCGCCTCTCCCTTAAGATGGCCTGGATAGGCATGGCTATGCAGCGTACCGATGCAGAGCGGTTAAAATAAGACATCCCTGAAAATGAGCTATACTGTGTTCTTTTGAGGGAAAAAAATATATAAGACGGTGTCTTATTTTAGGGGAAACACGGTAGTAATGCTGAAGATGTGACTTTTTACTTGTGGGTTTTTATTTGGTTTTTAGATGCAATATAATTTATTTGTTGTTCTATTGTCTTGGAGGTCACAAACAGAATGGAGGGGCATACATTTCTTAAACAAATGAATAAATGAAACTGTACGAACCTTCTCCCGCCCCTTCCTAAAAAGTAATCTCATCAAAGAGGAGTAGAAATGTTTTCACTGAGTTTCATATAGCTCTGGGCTTGATTGCACTAAATTGCTCTGTTTTATTTTATTTTGAAGATTAATTCCCTGCCTTACAATCAAATTGCCTGCATGGTGGCTTACAACAGTCTGCAATAATACAACAAACAAACAAATAAAACCCAGACATCTACCCATAAACCTCTGGCTGAGGGATGGAGTTCAGACTGTCAGAGGGTTCTTCCCTTTGATTCTGTGGTTCCCCCAGAACAAATCCCATCTGAGCCATCATTCACTAAGCAGTGCTAGGAAAGCTGCTCTTTCTCAGCTTCTCATATGCAATGTGGAAATTATTATTCTGCCCTATGTTGAAGGTTTGTTGTGGTGGTATTTATATGTGCGAAAGCTGCCCCAGGCCGTTTGACCCTTGAAAAAAATATAGTTCTCTTCTTCTCTCCTAGAAAAGACTGCGCAAGAGTTTAAAACGTAACACATTGCTTTACTATACAAAAACATATTTACATATATATATATATATAGTACACACACACACACACACACACACACACATATACACACACACACATGGATGGTGCTGTGGGTTAAATCACAGAGCCTAGGGCTTGCCGATCAGAAGGTCGGCGGTTCGAATCCCCGCGACGGGGTGAGCTCCTGTTGCTTGGTCCCTGCTCCTGCCAACCTAGCAGTTTGAAATCACGTCAAAGTGCAAGTAGATAAACCGCTCCAGCGGGAAGGTAAGCGGTGTTTCTGTGCGCTGCTCTGGTTCGCCAGAAGCAGTTTAGTCATGCTGGCCACATGACCCAGAAGCTGTACGCCAGCTCCCTCAGCCAGTAAAGCGAGATTAGCGCCACAACCCCAGAGTCGTCCGCGACTGGACCTAACGGTCAGGGGTCCCTTTACCTATATATATATGAGGCTGGCAAACTTATGAGACTTTACAGGCTTATTCTGAGGCACATGGCAGCATAAAACAAACTTGCAATCTGAAGTAGTACCGTCCATTCTACCACTTCATTTTATTTATTCTATTTATTTTGGGATGCAGAAAGGAAGCTTTGGGTTTCCTGCTTACAAGCCACTAATCAGCATGTGGTAAAGAAGGTTTCTCCTTTGCAGCAAAGGCTGCTATATGTAGGAAAAAGTATGTAGGCAGTATTGCTACAAATTGCCCTAGAGATCTGAAAACACAAGAAATGCATTCTGATACAAGTTTATAATGTTTTGTATTACATAAGTGTGTTATTTGAAGAAGATCATTGCACACCACCCCAATCTCCGAGTGGTGCGAAATTCCAGGCACTTACCCAGGGATCCTGTTTCCTTTGGAATGAGGTACAGAAGAGACAGTGGTGTCTTGATGAGACATAGTTTATTTAGACATCTATTTATTTACCCGAGCCTACGATGAAGGGGTTTATGACATTAATACCCCAAGAGGGCCTTGCTTCTGCCATAGCCCTAGCCTTGGATTCAAGCAGAAATCAGGCATGGCTCTGTCTCCCAGTTGTCCAGCCTGCAGCCTTGCTTCTTTCTAGCTTCTAGCTCATCTAACTCAACTCTCCGCCCTTGCCTTTGTCTTTCTAACTACCAGACAGTTGAGGGAAGGGAGGAGGGTCCACCCATTTGTACTCTGGCACAGAGCCACTTCCTTTGTTACCTTAATGACCTGTACTTGGGCCATTACCTCACCAGGAAGCTAGGCTGGCAATTCCAGGAATCAAATCCTTGCTTAGATTTTAACACTTGCTGGATCCAGGAATTAGAAGTGTCTTGGCATACAGCCTACCACCTCCCCCAATTTTGTGTTATTTCACACATTAAAGCAGCCATTTTGTGTTATGCCACAAGCTCATGTCAGCCATTTTGTGACCTGTCGGCATCCATGTCACTTTCTAAATTTGCCCGCTGGCCTGTAAAGGTTTGCAACCCCTGATCTAGAGATTATCGGTAGTGGCTATTGTTATAACCCACACCAACACCCAATGCTGCTGGGAGAATGGCAGTGCCTGTCTTCATCTTCATCTTACCATTTCTGGAAAAACAAGAATGGAAAGAGGTTAACTTGACTGTGATCAGCTGGGAATGCGAAGCAGCAAGTCTCTGGGGTGCAGACATGGCTAGGATAGAGTGCACCTGCCTGAAAGTCCTGCACTGCCTGTCCAACAAAGCAGGAGCAAATCATAGAGGGAAGTGGATTCCTTACATCCAAATTTTTAGATTTCCTTACACATCTAAAAAAATATAGTTAGCCAGATTCTGGGGGGCCACAGGCGAAGCCTCCAGAGGGGTGCCATTGAGGCTCTCAGTCTCTCTGTGTGTACACAAATCCTCATGGGGGGAGTGCCAAATAGGGTCTTTGACCCAGGTGAAATAAAGCCTAGTTTTGCCCCTGCAAAGAAGGTAGGGGTTCCCCTACCCACCCAGCTCCATATTAGGCTGCTGAAATGGATAAAGCTTAACAGAAAACCAGGAATGGATTTCGGTGTGAAAAGATGGTTCTGGTATTAAAACAAATGCCTGGTGTGTGTGTGTGTGTGTGTGTGCGCGCGCACGCATACTCAGAGAAAACCTTAAATTTAACTGCATACCAGCCCCGGCCCCCCATTTTTAATTGAGGGACCTTGCTTGTGGTCTATTGAAAAACTAACACAATTTCTAGGAAGCGTGAATTGTGTCCACCCCTATAATACCACGCTGGTTCTCCATGACTTTGAGGGGATAGAGTTCAGGACTGGGCCCCAAGGCACAGATCCCAAACAGGGATAAGTACATAAGAAGAGCTCTGCCATGTCAACGGCCCACCGGCCCACCGGCCCACTGAGCCTAGAATCCTGTTTCCCTCAGTGGCCAATCAAATGCCTCTTGGGAGCCCACCAGCGGATCACAGAGGCAGTAGCCCTCTCAGGCTGTTGTCTCTCCCCCCCCCCCCCAGCAACTGGCATTCAGCGGCTTAATGCTCTGAAAAAAGGGAGCCCATTATAATAGTCACAATCACTAATACCAATTGAAAGGCTTATGGTCCATTAATGTGTCTGATCTGCTTTGAAAGTGATCAAAGCTGGTGGCCATAAGCACAGAATCCTATAAATTAGGTGTGGTGGGAAGAACTACTTCAAACCAGTCAATAATAGATCAAGGGGGTTCGTAACAAACTTACCTCAGGAATAGGATTTCTAGAACGGGTAGGAACGACACGAAATAGGCGATTATGTAAAAATGGACTCCCAAGGCTATTAGCTGCTTAGAACCATTGCGTATCTATCATCACATGCCCCATGTGTTTTAAGAAGCACTAAGCATTCTTTACCGATATCATCCTCAGGCAAGCGGAGAGACCTTGATTTTCCACTTACAATGTGGCGCCTGCCCTACATGCTCGAATTCCCTCTGCAATGGGGTGTGAAGGTAGAAAGTGAATACCTCCCCCCCCCCCCCGCGGTCACCCAATAAATGTGAGACAGCTTAAAAATCATAACTCATGTGTGCTGCTAGGTCATTGGAAGACTGTGCAAAACAGCCCTGTGATGCAAATTTGCGTAACGTGCATATCCCAATTTATATGTACAGGTGCAACTTTAGGCTGACTTTCATAGGGAAAGCTGTCCTGCTAAGCAAAGGGTTTGTGTGTGTGTGTGTGTGAAAATGTAATTTGAACAAGGGGCATACCAAGATATTGTGGCAGGGATGGGGAACATGTCGTTTTCTCATCAGCCCCCAGCCAGTATGGCCAACTATCAGGGATAATGGGAGTTGTAGCCCAGCAAAATCTTGAGGGCCACAGGTTCCCTGTCCATAAACTGTGGTATACCTAGGAATTTGTTGTTCAGTCGTTCAGTTGTGTGTCCGACTCTTCGTGACCCCATGGACCAGAGCACGCCAGGCACGCCTATCCTTCACTGCCTCTCGCAGTTTGGCCAAACTCATGTTAGTAGCTTCGAGAACACTGTCCAACCATCTCATCCTCTGTCGTCCCCTTCTCCTTGTGCCCTCAATCTTTCCCAACATCAGGGTCTTTTCTAGGGAGTCTAGACATAGGAATAGTGTGAAGCAACGCTGTTCACTCATAGGCGCAGGTTGAAGGCTCACATTGGAAGCTGCATTGCACTGAGTCAGACCGCTGGGCCATCTAGCTTAGTACTGTCTACACTGGCTGGCAGCAGCTCTCCGGGATTCCACTCATGGATCTTTCTCAGTTCCTCCTTTAGATGCAGGAGATGGAACCTGAAGCCTTCTGCATGCAAAGCAAATGCTCTACCCCTGGGCGACCCAAAGAGCATCCCTCTGGCAGAACCACAACTACGGTTTGCCGTGGTGGTGGAGGGTGGGCATTGTAGTCAGGGCCTGACAGTTAATAGACACCTCCACCAAGACCCCAATTCTCTAATGGCTCCTGCTTCTCCCCCATCGGTTCCTGCCGCCAGCTCGCCTCGTTTGCGTGAATCGTGGTTTGCCTTTCGCTGCTGCCTTTCTGCTGCCGCGGAGCCGAGCCTTTTCAAGTCGCAGGGAGTGGGTGCTCTGATGTCTTTCTTAGGGGATTTCTGCGGCAGACTCAGCCGCCAGCAGTGAAACCAAAACCCCACCTCCTCCTCCCTGCCTCTTTCCCCTCGCTTCTGATCTTCGCAATGGTACAGGCAACGTAGAGAGTGGGGGGGAGGAAGCCCCTTTGAGAGCTGCGCCTCCCCCCCCCCTCGCTGATAAACCACTTGGTACGCTCTGCCTGAAGTCCCAGCCAGCCCTTCCCAAGCCAGAGCTGGAAGGGAGACAGGCAGGCAGGCAGCCCGAGTTCCTCTGGCGGCCAGAGCAGCCCCTGAGTTGGACCACTCCTTGGGAAGATGAGAAGGCTGCTGGGAGCTGCGGAAGGACCTCGCCTCTGACCTGCTGCGAGGGGCGGTTCTGGGGGATCCCCGGGACAGAGGCTGATTCACTGCTTGGGCTGTCATCCTCTCTGAAGGCGATGTCAGGACCTGAAGCTCACAGCCACGGCAGGAGGCTGCCCTGTAAGTCTGGGATTTGCTGAGGGGGGGAGGGCAGGAGCTGGTGGATGCATGGGGAGAAAGGTGGGACGGGGTGGGGAGGCGAAGCAGCGCCCCTCTTGCCTTCCCACCCAAAACTTTTATCAGGCGTTTCTGTGAAATGGGCTGAAGCTTTTCCGCGCTGCCGTTGTCTGAGCTGAGAGGCAAAGCACAGGCGCTTGTCAGGCGCAGCAGGGGAGGCGCAGGGCATCATTCTACCCGTCTCTGCGAATTGTTCCAGGCTATAGACATGCAGGGTTGAACAGCAGCAGCCCACCTGGCTCAGTGGCCAGTTAGAAGCGCTTCTCTCCAGGTACACTGAAAGCAAAACAAGGGGTTTGAACCCCGAGAAGAGTAGCTCGCTGGACAAACCCCCACCCCCCAGGGCTTTGCTGTTGGAAACGCCGGCTCATCAGCTTGGAGATAGATGTCAATTCTGGAGGGCTGCTCTGGGCACAGCTCAGAGGATTGACACCTCTTTGTAATGATCAACAGCTGGGAGCCATCCTAGCCATTGTCTTGTAATTGTAGTCACCCATTAGTATTGTATATCATGCAAACAGCAGCCCAGGGCATTCCTTTCACAAGTTGAGCTGACAAGCATGCCTGCGGTTGTTGTCTCTCTTATTTCACACACGCATACACAATCTGTTTCTTGTGGCTTTCACCTTATGAGCAGACCACTTGTCAACCTTGGGCTTCTGTCCCTTCCTCGTTAGCATTCTGAAAATACACCTTGGCAGAGCCTCCCCGGCAAGCCTTAAAGGAGCCTCGGTGTGTGCTTGCGCTGTATTTATGGATAAAATGGATGCATTTGGTCACTTCTTGGCAATCATTCTCTCTCTCTCTCTCTCTCTCTCTCTCTCTCTCTCTCTCTCTCATGTTCCCATGTTCCCACTAGATGAACAGGTTTTGTTCCAGGAAGGGAGAAACTGTAGCTCTGATAGGCAGGGGGAGCAGAGGTTTATATTTGGGTCTGCAAGCCACAAACTGTAGATCCCTCTCACCACTAGGGCTTACTGTTACCACTGTGGGGAACAGGACGTGGAACTAGATGAGTTCTTGATCTGATCCAGCAGGGTCTTCTTATTTGTCCTCTTCACTTCATTTGGTTTTGTTTTAAATATTCTTACTCATCCTTGGGGGGGGGGGGGATTAGGAAGCCAAAACTGTATGCTCCTAAGCATGCTGATTTGCAAGGTTCCTGTGGTGGGGGTGATGGTGGGGGTGGCCTTGCTTCCAAGTGAATGCTTGCATTATAACCAAATCATGCACCCCCAATAGCCCTCTTAAAAACAGCACCCTCTGGGCCCCCACATGCCCATCAGCATTTTTCTTTAGTGCACACGAGAGCTCCGCTGGATCTGAGCAGGGGCATACCTAGTCCAATTTCTGCTGCCCACAGTGGGATTTTCCAATGGGAAATCCACAGGCAGGCCTTGAGCACAACAGTGGCATTGCTCTGTTGTTTGTCAGCACTGGCATTCCGTATTCATGTTCCCTCTGATTTCCAGCCTATATCCATCATGACACAATGACTGTTATCCTCCATGCATGTTAAGCTGTAAAGGACGTGCCACAGCCACCCCCAACATGGTGCTTTCTCTATGTGTCTCGGACTACAACTCCCATCAGCCCCAGGCGGCCCAGGCTGGAGGTGATGGGTCGTGCTATCCAAAGCATTCAGAGGGCACTACGTTGGGGAAAGCTGCTCCAGGAGTTGTTGTCAGGGTACCGATTCCATTGCTTACTACAATAACAAGATGTTTGCCACCCCCGCGAAAAGATGCCAGGTGGGCTACATCCTTCCTCATTTGCCCCTCTTGACACTTTCCCTTGTGAAATACGTCACCCACCATCCCCACAGCCCACTCGCCAGTTCTGACATAGTCGCATGACTCCCCCCCCACACACCTTGTGTTGTGCGCTGCCAGCTTCCTTTGCCACGCAGTGCCCATCTTCACGTCATTTCATGCACAGGCAGGCTCAGTACTCTGCCGCCTCCCCGTGCACATAGAGTACATTCTGCTGCCCCATCAGATTTAAAAAAAAAAAAAAGGAGAAGAGACTGCAGATTAAATGCAATGACGTATTAAACATCACACTGAGTGACGGTGCTGCTGGAATTATTCTTTGGTGTATGTGTGTGCTTGTGTATATGCACAGCCATCATTTGTCAGCAGGGCTGATGTTTTTCTGAGATGGGTTATCTGGCGTCTCTTCCGGTCCAGGCTGAAGGCCTATTCCTTGAAGGATAGGCTACAAAGAGCAATGCCGTAACATTGGCGCTGAGGGAATCTACTGCTTATGTCGTTCCTGGAGAAACGTAGCTGAGCAAGAGAGGTTGCGGACTTCCTAAACAGTCTTCTGCTGCATGGGGACGAGGAGAAGGGGAACTTGGGAACAGCGTAAGAGATAAGAGTATTTGAGGATGAGTTGGCCTGAAACCAGAGGCCCAGCCAGAATCCATCAAAGACTCTTGTACAAACGCTCCACCCAGCCTTCCTCTGGGATATGATACTGCAGCAAAAGCATAAAATAATCCAAACCACTGTGGGAAGAATTGTAGGAGGGAGGAGGGAGGGAAGGCAATCGAGGCAGCGGCTTTTGGCACATATAGACAGAGGGCTGAGAGGAAGAGAATGGGGGCGAGGAGGTGGCACCCCATTACTCTTCTTTCCGTCACAAATTCATAATAAAAAGCTAGACCAACCAATCCCCAAATCCCTCGAGTCTCGAAGCTAAAAATATCCCCACAGATCCCTCTCCAGCAGAGAATACATCATAAGACCCTGCTATTTACAGGGCCAGGAGTTGCTTTATATAGAACGACGAGTAGGATAAAACCATGAGCGCATTAGAGGGGATGACGGGAGGACAAGAGGCTCTCCAAACACCAAGGACAACAAACTGTGACAGCTTCTGTGTAATTCCTTATCCAGACTGAATGAAGTCATCATCATCATCATCATCATTTCCACTTAAGTTCAACCTAATTGCTGTTTACCTTCCCTGAACAGTTTGTAAAGGATACTTTGGGGCTTGGCTCCGGAGCAAAAGGAGGTTTCAAATGAGTTCCCCTGTGGGAGAGATTTCCTGAATCTTGCGGTTCTCTTGAAAGGTCTCACACAGGCCACAGGAACAGCCTTAATGTGGATTAAACCAGTAGCCCAAATACAGTCTTTGGCGAAAGAATGGTGTCTGAACTCAAACTTGGATGGAAGCCACACCCTTTGGTGAGAAAAACCTTGGCATTTAATCCCAAGCACAAGTGGTTATGTGCAACGAAGGCAAGGCATTCTGCATATGCTCAGAGGAACTGCCCTCTTCAGCTACTCTACAAATGCAGAACCAAACAGACCCCAGTAATACCTATGCAATAGATGCATAAACTCATGAACCGTTGGTGAAAATAACTACTGCAGTTGAGCTGGTTGAATAAACCTAGCTGGAGCAATATAGGATGCTCCTCTAGATGACAAATGATCTCTGAACTACATAGTTTCTGGAATATATGTAGTATATTTTTGTGGAATATTCATGGCTGTGTGTGTTCTGTAATCGTAATTTATGAGTGTCAAATCTGGTATGGAATGCAGAATTTACCAAATTCAAAGCAGCTCAGTTTTCTTTTTCTTTTTAAAACAAGCTTCTAGTCCCTTAGGTTTCAAATATAAACTTGAAAGTGCTTGTGCAATGCCTTGGGGGATCTCAGAAGCCTGAAGTGGATGTGAGCAAGATTCTGGGACAGCTCTTTGCAATTGTCTTTTGACCAGCAAAAGAAGAACAAATCATGCAAAATAAATGTGCACAATTTATATATTGCATGCGCTTCTTGGTCCAGCTGCTGATGAAACCAGTTGTTTGGCAGAACTACACATAATATCCCTTTCATGTTCCTGGGAGACAAAGATTTATTTATTTTTTAAAGACATCATTATTGAAAGTTAGAAAACATGGTACCATGCACTAAACATGGTAAGTAAAAGAGAGTAAAAGAAAAAGAGAAACAGCACCTGCGTTAGAAGGCAAAGCAAAGGGGGGGGGAGAGAGAAAGGGGGGGGAGAGAGAAAACCAAAACTGTATACTTTACAAAGTTTTTATTGTAGTTCACCAGATCTTAACCTTCTACAGTATTTGTAAGAATGGATTCCAAATATAATTGAATTTGCCCATGGCAAGTCTGCGATAATATGCAAGTTGTTCGTATGTTGTGAGTTTGTATAAGTCTTCAATACAATCGTAGATGGGAGCTGCATTTTTATTTTTCTAATTCATCAATATGAGTCTTTTTGCTGTGGTAAGGGCATTGAGAGTCCACTCATATTGTCCTTTTGTAAGGTTCCACGTGCTGGATATATAATTCAAAAGGATATTTTACACTGTAAATGTAAGATTATGCCGTACAGTTCTGTTGATAGTTTCGGTTACCTTCTGCCAAAAATCTTTCAATATAGGTCAATGAAAAAAAGCATATGTTTTAGAGAAGACAGAGATCTTAAACTCAGCATTAGTGTAGTGGAAGCGCTAAGCATGTAAGCTGAAAAACCCAGATTTTACTTCAGCCATGAACTCAGAAGGTAGGTTCTTTAAGCAAGTCACCATTGCTGAACTTCACTTTCCATCTGCAATATGAGAATAACAATGCTAATCTACTTGCATAGTTGTTGTAAAGATTACTTTATGCAAGGTCCTTCAAATACCTGAAATGCAGCAATGCATGGTTACTAGATCCACTAATGCAGTCTCATGAGGTGCAACCTGGCAAGGATATTTCTGCTGCTGTTAATTTACATTGGTGCCAGTGGCTTCCTCCCTGCAAAGAAAATCTCAGCTGCAGATGATAATTTTTTATCAGAACTGCGGCAAGGGATAGAAGGGTTACATTTCTACCATGCCTTCTGCCACCCCCATAATTACCAGCTCTCAACTGATGCTATTTGCATTTTTAAAATCCTTGCTAAATTGACATCTTTGGAATGCGTGTCTGCTGTCAGGAGGAGGGAATATTTTTCAAAGGTATGTTGTAAGTGTGTTAAAACCAGATCATATGTGAGCATACAGCTCTCCAGGGGCCTGGAGGAAGAAGGAAGTAGGAAGAAAAGTTGTTCAGGTAGTCCTTATTTGCAAAATGAGACGGGTAGGGCTCAAACATAATTTAGAAGCTGTTGCCTTTAATCTGCAAATATTTACCCTTCTCAATCCTAGATATGCAAAGACTGACTGGTAGGCATTTTGTACATGCTCAGACGCTGTGGGCAGGTGCTGTATAGAAAACGTTCCGGCAAATTGTATGGCAGCTATGAGTGCTGTTTTTGAACCAGAGTCCGGGGTTTGAACTCTGGTTCAGATTTAACCCTGCATGAAGGGAAAAGGTCCCCTACGCTAGTCCCTGTGTTGACTGTGAACAGTTATGAGCATAAAAAAAAAGAAGGCCAAAGGGTTGCGATGGCAACCATAATGGAGAACAGTCTCTTTCTCACACATGCAAGCATTTTGTTTTACATTGTGGCTGGGTGGGCAGCCCATGAACCATGGCTTAGAAATCCAAATGTGGTTTGCATTTCCCATCCCAGCCCCAGAATCTGTGGCCTTCGTTGGACCCAAAGAGTTACACCGCTGTTCTTCCAATCTTGCAAATGTGGTTGTGGCTGTTCCTTAGGCCCCAGCTCTATTCCGAGTTATTTACCCTTTTAAGCAGTTGGGAGCTTTTCGTGGACATTAAAGAGCCTGGAAATGAAGAGAAGCCTCCCCCCCCATCTCCTCTTGGATTTATGCCTACAGTAACAATCCTCCCCCTCCATCCCATTCTTTCATTTGCGTTGCCTGATGCATAGAGGGTGTTTTGTATTCAGGATCCAGCAGGACAAGGGATAATGACAAATGCCACCACTCCCAGCAGAAATGCAACCAGACAATCCTGTCAGCTCTCTTGGCCAGAATAGGGCATTGCCTGCATTCTCCAGAACTCTTGGGTCCACCCCATCCTCTGTTCCCAATACTTCCATGTAGATTCCATCCACTGTCTGGCAGCATCTCCTACAGCCATTGCTTTCTGAGACGAGATAGAGAAGTTCTGTGCTTTTCATTATTTAGTCACAATAACCATCTAGTGCCTCCTTCTTCAGAAGGAGTCGGCCACTAAATACCAGGTATCGGGGAAAACAGCATGGGAGGGCTGTTGATTTCATTCCTGCTGCCTGTAGGCTTTCAGTTGATGTCTGGTTGGTCTCTGTAGGAAACAGGATTCTGGACTAGATCTGAACGTTTCATCTGATCCAGCAGGGCACTTAGAATCATAGAGTTGGAAGGTACCTCAAGGCTCACCTAGTCCAACCCCCAGCAATGCAGGAATCTCAGCTAAAGCATCCAAGACAAATGACCATCCAACCTCTGCTTAAAAATCTCCAATGAAGGAGAGCCCACAGCCTACCGAGGGAGACCCTTCCGCAGTCGAATAGCTCTTACTGTCAGAAAGTTCTTCCTGAGGTTTAGTTGGAATCTCTTTTCTTGTAACTTGAAGCCATTAGCTTGAGTCCTATCCTCCAGGGCAGGATTAAAGAAGCTTGCTCCATCTTCCATGTGACAGCACTTTAGATATTGTAAGGTGGCTATGATATCTCCTCTCACTCACCTCTTCTACAGGATAAACATACCCATCTCCTTCAAGCGCTCCTCATAAGGCTTGGTTTCCAGACCCTTGATCATCTTGGTCGCCCTCCTCTGCACACGTTCCAGCTTGTCAACATCCTTCTTAAATTGTGGTTCTCAGAACTGGGCTTGCTGTACTCTTATCTGCACGTAGCACTTTTAAAAGCGCAGAGCACGTTCTAAGACCAAGTAGAATTGCTGTGTCTCTTTTCAGGTATTTAAAGTGCATTACATTATCCGAGTTATTCTGACAGCCTGTAGCAGCTCATGGCTTGACTGAGATTTGAACCAGAGTGACTCCTAATTCATGTTCTTAACCCCCTGTGGTACACCAGCTTCCTTTGCAATCTCTTATCTTGCACATCCTCATGTCATTCGTGGTAGGTCACTCTTATTTCCACTTTATAGGTGGGAACATCCCCAAGCAAATCCATGTCTAAAATGGGACTTGAGTCCTCAAGTTCAGCTCCAGCTCTCCTTCCAGTGGAGTTCCCAGGCTGAAATGCTGTCTGCGGGCCACAATTATTAACTCAAAATAGCCAGGGGTACCATATGCCAGGGTATTTCAAAATAGGAAGCACACCATGTAGGGGAAAGAGGAAACCATTTCGGACATCTCAGTAACAATAGGCGGGCAAACATTCAGGGCTTCGGCAGGGGTGGACTTTGGTAATCTTTTGTAATATGATGCTCCGTGAAAGGCCAAAATTTGGTGCCCCAAAATAGATCTTCTCAATTTTGCACCCCCTTGGTTTGGTGCCCTGTGCTGGGGAACCACCCTAAATCCGGTGCTGACTCAGGAGGTGGGCAAGTATGTGGGTCAGCGCCCCATTAGGGTTGCTGAAATTGATATTTTTGGTCATAAGCCCCATAACTGCCGTAGAGGTCAGTTCCCAAACACTGGAGTTGGGAGGGGGCACAGAAGGGAGACCAGTGCAGTGCAGCGAATTGTAAGAGTTAGAAGCAACCTCAGGTATAATATTATTTCAACCACGTGCTGATGCAGGAAATCTGCTAACTTCATCCTTTATTGTGGGACCGGCCCTACCATTAGGCAAAGCGAAGAGGCTGCCTCCGGTAGTGTATGCTGTATGTGTGTGGATATGTGGTGAGGTTTCATTGCCTGTCTTGGGCCTTCCAAGCTAATCCACTGCCCAAGATACTATGGACAGCACTGTCCTGTTACCAGTTTTGAAGTAAGTTCTGTCTGCCAATGCACTCAGCTTCTCTCTATGGAATGCAAGGGGACACCAACATGCTCTTTACCTCAGGGAGCAAACTGTCTTCGGCTGGTCCAACCCAATAGAAGGCCTTCCAGCCTCTTCTTAAGTGGTTACTGTATTGAATTAGGAGCAGGAAGAATTGGACCAGTAACTCCCCAACATCCATGGAGCTCACAGGGTGACCCTGGGTTAGACACCATCCCCACTTCACCCCACAAAGCTGCTGTGAAGATGAAAACGCACTGAATACCATGTACACCACCCTGAGATCCCAACATCAGGAGTGAGGAAGCTCCAATACAGGGCCAAAATGCGGCCTTCTAGACCTCTTTGTGGCTCTTTGGAACTCCCCTCAGGCCACACCCTTGACTGGCACTGCTTTGTACCCCAAGCATTTTTGCCTGGCTGGAATGTGTCCCTGAAGTCTGATAATACTTCTTGCTTGCCCAGATGAGGAATAAGGGAGCACTTGAGTGGATGTAGAAACTAGCCTACTGCACAAAATGTAAAATTTCCTTTGGTTGCTCCACTCATTCTCATCTCTGGCTCCATCCACCATTGGCAGGTGGCCCTCAAAAGCTCGCCCAGGAGGGAATGTGGCCCTTGCTCTGAAAAAGTTCCCCCACTCCTGCCCGAGAGAAAGAGCGCACTAAAAAAATGCAGTCTTGTAAATAATAATGTGATCTGTGTGGCACCGAGGAGGAAGAAATGGCAGGAGGCTCTAGAGGAGCCAGCCTTCCTTTGATTTATTAAAAGAGTTGCCGTTTTATAGCCCACCTTCCTATGACTCAGGCATCCAAGGTGGCTTTCTCCTCTTGTTCCCTTGAGAACATGTGAAGCCACTGATGGCGTGGCCAACCCACCTGCTTCCAACTTCTTCCCGTTTGCCCAAATCTTCCCTGCATGTACACTGAATAGAGGAATTAGAAGGAGGGGAAAACCCCAGGTCTCTTTTTTCCTTCCCTTTGGTCCCCACACTTGCATTCAGGCCCTGTCTTCGTTGTGTAATGAATGAACCATGAGAGCCGGAAGGATTAAGCAGGCGGTGGGGAGCCCTGTTGCCCATTTGATGGTCTCGGTGGCAGCCGGGTTGGGAGGTCGGCGTTTCGGGGACAGGGATGGCGGGGGGGGGGGGGAGTGGGTCTGCATTCTCCCAGCTGTGAATGCGCTCAGGCCCCCATTGGCTGGTTGCCATGGGAAAGAGACCCCAGCAGCAGGGGCAGGTATTTCTCCTTCCCCCTCCCCTCCTTAAAGACAGATTGTAGCACACAGGGGCAGCATTGTGTGTGGATGCCTAACAGTCTTGGGGAACATGCCATCCCAATGAGGCAATCTCAGCAGTGTGTGTGAGATGGTGAGACCATCAGTCACAGGGGGAAAGGGGGAATGGTACATTCTCTTCTTTTCTGCTCCTGTCATAGCCTGCTTGCACACCATCTATTTAAAGCACATTCCCCCTGCCCTGCAAGAATCCTGGGAACTGTAGTTTCTCTATCGCAGAGCTATATTTCTCAGCCTCTTTAGCCAGTGACGGTTCCCGGTATTCTTTGGTGGGTATACCAGTACTTTAAATGTGCAGTGTGTACGCAGCCTTAGCAAATAAGAAGGAAAAGTGTGCATACTCTTTCCTCCCATCCATAAATGGACAGAATAGTAAACACCGCCAAATAAAAGGAGGAAGGGAGGTGGCAAATAAGACACTGTCTCTGACCCTCCCTGTAGTCATGGGGCGGTCAGGACCCATCGCCAGCTGCTCTTCTCGCCCGCTGGCTATCTGTGCGAGTTACATAATGGCATTTCAGTGTTAGTGGCCGGCTGCCCAGATGGCTAATGAAATCTCATCAGGGAATTTATCAGCAGGTTTGTTAATTTACCCCGGGGAATCAATCCTGACACGTCTCTCCGATGCTAACATAAGACATTCTGTGCGAGCTCTGGCATGTACTGACACAGTACCCATCAGTCCCGTCTCCCTTTGTCTGGACGCCTGACCCTTTCTGTGGCCTGGCTTCCTGGCGCATTTCCTCGGTGTTTGTGTGCGCGCGCTAGGAACAAGGAACAGGAGGAGCAGACTCAGAGCAATGGGCCCGAATGCAGTGTGAGCTGATACAGGATTGCACAATTGTGAAATAAGACCAGAGATTTCATTTCAGTTGCACTAAGCCCACAACTTATGTGCATTAAATTTGTGTGCATTGTGTGCATGACAAAAATATATCAAAAAATTAAAAGGGATGGAAAGGGAGCGGGGTTCCAGGAAAAAGGACTTTGGCAATCCCACCCGCCATTGAACCCAGTGGGCTTTGACCATACACAATTTTGGCTTTAGATGTGATCCCTGGAATGTTAACCCCTGTGTAAGTTGTGGGTTTACTGTACTAGGGCGGATAGAGAAAAGCTTTTCTTCCTCCCTCATAACACTAGAAATTGAATGTTGGAAGATTCGGGACAGATAAAAAGGAAGTACTTATTCAAAGTTATTCTATGGAACTCACTTCCATAGAAGGCAGTGATGACCACCAGTGGCTTTATTCCCCCCCCCCAATTTTTTAAATTAAATTTTAACAAATAAAAACAAACATCAAAAAACATCCATAAACAAACATAAAAGAAAACAACAATAATAAACATACATCCTTTTTATCTATTCATCCTTCCTATCATTGTAGGTTGAGTTCCTCCTGTCCTCCCTTCCTGCGTTCCTTGTATATCATCTTTAGTAATTTCTTTACATCATTAAACACTTTTTAATTAATTAACCTCAATATCTTTTCTTATCTAAGATCATTATCATTAATTCCAACCATCATAAACCTTATATGTATCTTCTAACTCTACAGCCTCATTTTTCTTCCAGCTTACTTCTACTCTTTTGCCACCAGTGGCTTTAAAAGAGGATTCGACAAATTCATGGAAGGCAAGGCTATTAGTGACTACTAGCTACAATGAATCTCCTGCCAACCTAGCAGTTCGAAAGCACCTCAAAGTGCAAGTAGATAAATAGGTACTGCTCCGGCGGGAAGGTAAACGGCGTTTCCGTGCGCTGCTCTGGTTCGCCAGAAGCAGCTTTGTCATGCTGGCCACATGACCCGGAAGCTGTACGCCGGCTCCCTCGGCCAATAGTGCGAGATGAGCACCGCAACCCCAGAGTCGTCCGCAACTGGGCCTAACAGTCAGGGGTCCCTTTACCTTTAGCTACAATGAATTCCACTGTTGGAGGGAATTGCTGGGAATGACAGGTGGGCAGACTGTTCTTGTTCTCATGTCCATCTTGCATACTCCCCACAGGCATCTGGCTTGCCACTGTGAGATCAGGATGCTGGCCTAAATGGGTCATTGGCCTGATTAGCAGAGTTGTCTTATTTTCTTCCGTTGCCCCGTTGAAGCAGAAAACTGGAACACTGGCTGTATCAGAGTTCAGAGAACGGTGTTGTTGTTTTTGCTAATATTCTCGGCTAGAATACAAGCCGATTGAATATGGTTCTTTGTCTGGAGTAAGACCGCGGATGCAAATGGTGCTACTTAAAGCAACGTGACCACATAGTGATAGCCACCAACTTGGATGTCTTTGAAAGAGGATTAGACACATTCATGGAGGATAGGGCTACCAACCATGATGGCTATGCTCCACCTCCATGGCCAGATAGAGGATGCTTCTGAATACCGGTTGCTGAGAATTCCAAGTGGGGAGAATGCTCTTGCACTCGGGTCCCACTTACTGGTTTCCTACAGGGATTGGTTGGTCACTGGGAGAAAAGGATGCTGGACTAAATGGACCTTTGGTGTGATCCAGCAGAGCTCATCATACCGGGTACATACACAAAGGTGCCTGGACACCCAGAAGGACACACACACAGAGCCTGCATAGGAGGGCTTAGAGAGGCTTTGAGCAAGATGCTTTCAGTGGAGCCATTGCTGTTGCTACTGACCATTACTGGTTCTCCTGCTGGTCCTAATCTGCACTGCCTTCCAAAGGGAAGACGACAAGGTGTATGGAGTTTAGGAAGCTGCGTTATACTGAGTCAGACCATTGGCCAATCTAGCTCATATATGTTGCAATATTCAGCCTCTCTTGGTGCTGAATTTGGGTTACCATGCTTGGAAGTTTTGCTTTTTGTAGAGCAGAAGCCCAGTATTTGTCTCTTACTATGTTGGTTCGATGTGGGGAACTTCGCAGGAGTTGCATTCTTGTGGGAAATGAATGTTGCCCCCCCCCCCCCGTTGGAATGAAGTTTTGTAGCTTTGCATTAGAGAACACACAACAGGTGTCCTGACCGAGTCGAAGGCTTTGTGTGAAATCCAACAACTTTGCCTCCAGTGTTTAGCCTTGGGAGGGCCTGTTATTAGAGCAGTCTCTCCCCGCAAGCCCTTTTCATCACTCATTTGCTCTTGTTTTAATTGCTGGCTGCTTTCTGTGGGAAAACTCAGCTAAGCAGCTGACTGGTCTGGCCTGTTAGTAAAGGATTCCAGTTGTGATACAGCTGGGGCTTTGCTGGAATAAAAGGAAATGGCCCACCATGTTGGAAGGGGCATGCAGAAACACCTCCTAGGCATGCTTACTTGGATATAAGAACATACACAACTGCTTTATTCCAGGTCAGACTGGAATTTTAACCCATTAATGTCAAGGGTGCTCCCCAGCCAAAAAAATGCACACAGGAGCTAGTTTACTCTTTATTGTCAAAGCTGACACAGTCATTTCTACTGCTCCGAATACCCATGCACACCAGTCTAGCATCTGGGCAGCTATTCCCAGGTCTGCGCTATACGGAGCAGTTGCAGCAACAGGAGGCCATGCTTCCTCCACCGGCTTATGCATCTTTCCCCGACAGGCTGTGCAAGCAGCCGGAGACTATGCCTGCGTGCAAGCTGCCTCTGCTCTTTCCACTTCAATTCTCTCCTGCTTCTGGGAGACAGTGTTGCAGGAAAGGGTGGGGAAGCACCCAGCCCTTCACTTGCCTTTCCTGCTTCTGCCTCCTGTGCTCCACCCTCCAACTCTGAAGCTCCCCCTGCCTCTGCCTCCTGGCTGGTACAGGTCCCCACAAACCACTGACCCCCTCTCCTGCGTCAGGCTCCTGCCACCCTTCCCCTAGTGCACACTTTTCAGTGTCCTGCTAGTCCTTGAAAACGAAGCACAGTATTGTCTATTCTCATTGGCATCAGATCTTCCAGGGTCTTGGCCAAAGGGCTTCCCCATCATCTGTTCCCTGGTTCCTTTAGTTCAGGCATGACCAAACTTGTCCCTCCAGCTGTTTTGGGACTACAACTCCCATCATCCCTAGCTAACAGGACCAGTGGTCAGGGATGATGGGAACTGTAGTCCCAAAACAGCTGGAGGGACAAGTTTGGCCATGCCTGCTTTAGCTGAAGATGGCAGGGATTGAACTTGGGACCTTATCCCTGAAAAGCAGGTGCTCTACCACTGAGCTATAGCCCTTTCACATGAGTAAATTCCATCCATGACTACTTCTTAGGGAGTATGCTGGACTCACTGCACTATACACACTTGTGCATCCTTACTACTATTAGTCACTGTGAAAACTGCCAGGGGTGGTGATGGTGGTGGCTGGCAGAATAGTCTCCATGGAGATATATATCTTCCCTTCCTCCAGAGTTACCCCATTCTTGGAATCAAACGACATGATTACCCTTCCGGATCAGCTAGTTAGGAAAATAAGGAAGCTGGCGTCTACTGGTTTGTGCTTCTAGCTCAGTATTGTCCACAGTGGCAGGTTGTGGTTCTTCATGGTTTCAGACCAAACACACGCCCAGCCCTACCAAGAGATGCTGGGGGTTGGAACTGGGATGTTGTGCATGCTCAGCAGATGCTTTGCTACTGAGCTGTGGCCTCTGCTTCCTGTGCTTCAGCACACATTCCAGTGTTGACTGATGACCTAGGAAAGCCACTGTCAGCAGCCGGAGTCAGGTGCAAGTCAGCAATAAAAAAAACCCCCACTGTGTCTGTGAAGTCAACTCTTTATTCAAAGGAACCCAAACAACACAGGCCTAGTGATCCCATAAACATTTGCTTGTAGGTTTTGTCCCAATGAGGCAGTTGCAAGGACTGAAGGTCCCTGCCTTCCCATAGCTGCCCAAGTCCCAGGTAGTTTCCACCCCCCCCCCAGCAGTCATAGACTGCATCTGCATGCAACCAATCTTTCCCTTTTCATTTTTCGCTGTGTTCTAGGTGACCAGGGGGTAGGGGAGATAGTTGCAGCAGGAGGAGGAGACCCCCCCTGGATTCTTCAGCAACCTGCCTCATGGCACCTCTCCTCTCCAGCCTCCTCTTCTGCCTCTGAGTCTGGACTGCTCTCTGCCACAGCCTCTTCCTGCTTACTAAGCCCCGTTACCTCTTCAGCTTCCAACACCACCTCCTGCCAGTCTGCTCCCTCTTCTCCCTATGACCACTCATCTTCATCCCACCACCACTCCCATGGCTCTGAGCCTTCTTCCCCTGGGGATTCCCCAGCTGGTGCCTCCCACCACTCATCTGCATCCAAGCAGTCCATGACTGCAATGCTTGTTAGCTGATGGACATGTGTTAAGAAGGTTGCATGAGCCTTGCTTAGCTCAGCAGCTGTATCCCCCTTTTCTGGTAGCTGCTGCAGGATCTCCTGAGTTTTCTCTTGAAACTTAGAATCATAGAATCATAGAGTTGGAAGAGACCACAAGGGCCATCCAGTCCAACCCCCTGCCAAGCAGGAACACCATCAAAGCATTCTTGACAGATGGCTGTCAAGCCTCTGCTTAAAGACCTCCAAAGAAGGAGACTCCACCACACTCCTTGGCAGCAAATTCCACTGTCGAACAGCTCTTACTGTCAGGAAGTTCTTCCTAATGTTTAGGTGGAATCTTCTTTCTTGTAGTTTGAATCCATTGCTCCGTGTCCGCTTCTCTGGAGCAGCAGAAAACAACCTTTCTCCCTCCTCTATATGACATCCTTTTATATATTTGAACATGGCTATCATATCACCCCTCAACCTTCTCTTCTCCAGGCTAAACATACCCAGCTCCCTAAGCCGTTCCTCATAAGGCATCGTTTCCAAGCCTTTGACCATTTTGGTTGCCCTCTTCTGGACACGTTCCAGCTTGTCAGTATCCTTCTTGAACTGTGGTGCCCAGAACTGGACACAGTATTCCAGGTGGGGTCTGACCAGAGCGGAATACAGTGGTACTATTACTTCCCTTGATCTAGATGCTAGATCAGAACTTGGCACTGAATACCTTAGTCCCAGTAGAGAGACACGGCCTTGTCTGGTTCCTCCTACTTCTTTTTTTCCACAGCCAACATAAAGTTCAACAGTTGCTGCTGTTTGGCTGAAATTTCCCCTGAAGCAACAGACAAGGCTGCTGAGCCTGAGACAGAGACAATTAAAATGTTCACTGTTTGTTTGGTTTCCTTGGTTATGGCACTGCCCAACTCAGTAATCACATTTTCCTTATACCAGCCAGACTGGTCCTTGCATCGATGGCTATTGAGTCAAGAAGCCCGAAGGCATCTGAGATTTGCTGCAGAAAATCTCAAAGGCAAAATCCGATGGCTACCCAGTTTTGTTGTTCCTCCTCTGTTGCTTTGATCATTGGCCTCTGGATTTCTCCCCAAAATGGGAGATTGGCCCAACCCTTGTCCTGTTCTTAACAGGCTGTGATTGATTGTTGAACTTCTTGACTGGTACTTTCCCCTCTTCTGCCGCCCTTGTGGTTTTCATCATGGAAAGAATTAAAAGAATCATTTTTTTGTTGTTAAGAAAAAAAACAACTGAGCAGGAACTGAGTTATCTGTGTTCAAGAGGAAATCTTTTTATGGGTTTGGGGAAGTATGCTGATGGACTGAAGAAAAGTGTCAGCATGAAACAAAAGAAGCAATAAGCAGACTTGGCAATTTTTCAACTTCAAGTGGGTACCCAAGGTCTCCCTTCCCTTTAAAATTATAGGGATGGAGGGGAAATTCACACTTCTTGAACCAATTGTGAACTGAAATAAAGCTATCCTTCAAAATTCTCCGAATTTTCCAGTGCAGTTCTCCAGGCAAGAAAACACGTACCAAAAAAAACCCTGTATTTGACAGAGTATTTATTGTTGTGAACTGATGCAGAAATGAGGTGAATTGAATTTAAGATTGGAAAAATGAGAAACCAGAATTGACAGACTCATTCTTCCCTAATCCTAATGCCAATTTTAAAAAATATTCTGGCCAGGTCCCTAACTCATATTATTGGCAATTTAGTTGCCCAGTACTAGATCAAAGTGAAGCACTTTGGAACCCAGCTCTGCCCTTCTGTAAGTCCATTTAGATTACAAGGGAGCTGACTCTTTGCTTTGATCTAGCAATTTCATAAACCAGGCAGATCCTGGTTTGCTTTTAGCACATATCTAAAAATACTGTCTGAATGAATGCAGATGCTAAATTTGCAAATATTAAAATGTCTACCACTGTTTTCTGCTTTCATCATGGATCAAGGCAGTGGAAACTGGAGGTGTTGCTCCCAGCTCGTACTGTGAGGGAAAGATTTAAACCTCTCCCCTTGATAATTTCAAAAAATGGTTACATATGGAACAGGGCTACTAGATAATGAACTGTGAAGATGGCGTAGATAGCAGAGGAGGATGAGCCTCTGTGTGCCCAAGCGTCCTTCAGTCTACTGATTCGCAGGATGGCTGAGTCTGAATCAACCTTCCTCCATATCATTTTGGACTACAGCTCCCATTATCACTGACCATTCTGGCTGGGGCTGATGAGAGTTGTGGTAAAAAGTATCTGGGCAACTGGTTGGGGAAGACTGGTTTCGAGCATAGATTCTCAAAATGTGGACTGTGATTCTTTGGCGGTCCATAGCTCCATCCAAGTGGTCCACAGAAAGGAACACTTTAGAATATCTATACTTGGCCCTGCACTTTATTTATTCTTTTCCAATTGTGGAGATCGAGGACTCTTACACAGCCTTGGTACAATCTCCTAATTTTTTCCCATAACAATTTGCCAGTTAAAGAAACCCTTCTCAGTGACTGGGTCTAGGGCTCATATTTTTCACAGTACTATATTGGTTTTTGACAATGATGCCTGTGCTTAAGTGGGGGGGAAAGTGTGGTTAAAATATGAGCTCTTTATGTGGTTTGAATGGTAGAACAACTTCCTTATTATGTGGCCTGTCAAGATCCCCAGCAATTTTCCAATGATCCATGGAAGGAAGAAAGAAAGAATTCAGAACCAATGGTTTACCGGTAGAATATACTTAAGCCTAATGACTTCTCTCCATGCTGCTTACTGTCAGGCTTGTTCAGAGCAGAGATTCTCATTCTAGAACAGGGGTAGCCAACCAGGGGTCCTCCTGATGTTGTGCTCAGAAACTCCTGTCATCCTTGATCCCTGACCATGCTGGCTGAGGCTGATGGGAGTTTCCAGACACAACGTCAGGAGGACACCAGGTTCGATACCCCCAGCCTAGGAAACCTACAAAAAGCCTGAAGTACAAAAGGCTGTTGTCTAGAGAGGTCTGCAGCAAGTAATGTAGCTGGTTTGGTTAGACAGAAGCAGGAGGTCCCTCCTACCGCCGGAGTTTGAGGTAGTTTGAAAAACAGAATGCTGCCTGCGAACTGCATGGTCATTCTGTTTTCACCTTTGGTAAACAGGTTTTGCAGGTTTTGTTTAAGAAACCTACCCAGACCCTTAGATCTTCCTCTGAGGCCCTGCCCCGAGGCCCTCTTCTGAGGAAGTCTGGGGTGATGGCAAGGGAAATGGCCTTTTCAGTTGTGGCCCCCCATTTGTGGAATGCTCTCCCCAGTGAGGTCTGTCTGGGGCTCTCACTAACAACTTCTTGGTGTCAGATTAAAACCCATTATGTTGGTTGTTGGTTGTGCTTGATGATTTGTTGCCGATGAAATGTTTGCTATGGTTTATTGGGGACTGTCAGTGGATCTTTTTATGAACAGCTACATCTTTTTATTCGACAGTGTTCTCGAAGCTACTAACATGAGTTTGGCCAAACTGCGAGAGGCAGTGAAGGATAGGCGTGCCTGGCGTGCTCTGCTCCATGGGGTCACGAAGAGTCAGACATGACTGAACGACAACAACATCTTTTTATTATAATGTCTTCATTTTATGCTTGCTTGCTTGTTTATTTTGTATACCTCCCTATACACGCAGGTCTCATGGCGGTTGACACTTAAAAAAATGCGTAAGACCCCTGGAGACATTTTTTTTGCATAGTAAGTGATTAATAAGTCACTCATAAGTTCAAATTATCATCAGTAATAATAATAAAATACTTCTTGAAGAGCAGTGACATTATGGCAGAGAAATGTGTGCAGACTGAACCTTCTCTCAAAGCAGTTTAAACTCTCATTAAAATACTGCCTGCCCACTTAACCTGCTCTGGGAAGTGTTTCCCTTCAGATAAGAAATGAGAGGAAGCTGCTTCTGATTTCTTTTCCTCTCTCTGGTTCCTTTGCAGCCGACATGGACAATGGGCAGCGAGGGCTGGATGCAGAGCAGATGCAGCAACAGCAGCTTAAGCTACGGGAGAGGCAGAGATTCTTTGAGGAGGTTTTCCAACATGACGTAGATTTTTTCTTCCCAGTATCACATCTGCAGATAGAGCACAGGAGACGTAAGTACCATTGGGGAGGCGTCATAGGCGGTGCATTAGACTATGGAACACAGCTGCCCCACTTGCATGTAAAAAATTAACAGGTGATGGCCATGCAGCATGACGTCTGATGGCTTCTGTCTCTTTGCTAGCTCCCTTAGGCAGCATTTCCTCCATGGAGGTGAATGTGGACATGCTGGAACAGATGGACATGATGGACCTTTCTGACCAAGACACTGTGGACGTGTTTCTCAGCTGCGGGACGGAGGACAATAACAACGTAGCTGCTCTTTTGCCAGGTATGTTCAGTTCCCATTAACCGACCCACATCAACTCTTTCTGTGACCTGTTGAACTATAACTCCTTCTTAAAGGGGAATGGCTGGAATGCTCACCCAAGGGATTTGGAGTGTGAATTGGACCAATCGCTGTTCATCGCTGACATCAATGGAGGAAGCTACAATGAGGAAAGAACATATAGAGTGGCTGGGGAAACCCAGCCAGATGGGCAGGGTAGAAATAATAAATTATTATTATTATTATTATTATTATTATTATTATTATTATTATTAGATTTGTGTGTGTGTGTGTCACTGTGTTTGTAAGGCTACTTAGGGTGTTCTGCTGGCAGCATTCTGATTTCTGGTAGGTCATTGCAGACCAACTAAATTGCAGAGCTACTAAAGGGGACCCGAAGAGCTGAGATTAGGAATGAGCCTAGTGAGCCCTTGGACCATGACTCCCCTTGCTAGTAGAGAGAATTGATCTAGCCTATCTGAGATACTGGCACAGGCTAAACGCCTTCGAGGACCGTACCCTTACTAAGCTCTGCTGGTTAGAGCAACTAAGGACAGGGGGCTTGGCTCAAAAGTACCAAGATAAGCTTAGGGTTTATAATCTTCAAATGGAGAACTACTTAGCCCACGTGACCTTAGAAATTGGATTTTTGATCAGGACGCCAACCAAGAAAGAGCATCCATCACTGCCGCCCATTACTCTACTTGTTACACCCAAATTAAGACCAGTCATTCCAGGCCCCATTACCTTGAGACTCTGACCTTCCCACAACTACGCAGGGCTTTTGTAGAACTAAGATTCCAACAGATGCCCTCAGCATATTGAGAGGGGAGATATCGGGGAATTCCCCATATGGATGCAATCAGGTAGCGGACATCACACATGATCTGCTGATTTGCCCCCTGTATACAACTCCCAGCGGAAATTTTATATCGCCAATTTTTAATTGGCTTCCAGGTCGATCCGCACAGGAAGTGACAGTTGAACTGCTAGCAGATAGGCATCTATATATTACACACCAGGTAGCCAGATTTGCGCTGGCAGCCAAGAAGCTCTATGTGAATGCACTCCAATATTAAAATTTAATGTTGCAAATTTCTTTTTATGTTGCACACTGCTACAGACTATGTTGTATGATTTTAGAGGAAAGTTTTCCTTTTATTTTCTGTCATCCGTTGTAAAGGCCTTTGGCTCCATGCAATAAAAATGGACTTGACTTGACTCAGGATCCTCTCGGGTCAAGTGGGGCCAAGGTTACTTCCTATAACAGCATCATTAACAGGCACATGCTAAGGTTGCACCTGGGCAAGTTGCTCCACCTGCGTTTCTTACCAAGGCAAGGTGGAGCAGACTATCCCTCTGCAGCCTACTGTTCGCATTTTTTGTGTGCAAAGGGGTGATACAGGAATTACTTGAGAATAAGCACCCCAACCTACTATCCTGGGATAGGGAGAGGGGGATGCTTAGTTGACCAACTGCAGGTACTTACAAGTAGCTCTGCCATTGGGTCGCTCTGCCAGCTTGCTGCTTGGGAAGGAGAAGCAATAGTTTGGAGGAGAGGCAAACTTACTAGAAGACACTGCCTAGTGCCACCTTTAATTTGTACGCCTTTGGCAGATCATGCCAAATTCATATTTTTCTTCATAATCACAAGGGCTAGAAGTTCAAAACTAGCTAAACTCTCCCTGATTTTGGAATATGGTTGGGTGTTATGGGGATCACAAATATCCTGCTTTTAGGATTTATGGAACTCATTCAGGTACCAGCAATACTCTGCTGAACTGATCTGCATCCACACATACACTAGTGAAAAATAAAAATGAAATCTATGCACTTTCTACTTACCCGTTTGGTATGTCATGCTTGTATCGGTTTGGCTTCTTTTTCTGTGCAACGTGCACATTAAATGTGGCAGTAAACAGTGAAAAGTCTCTTTTATTATGTGTTTAAACGGTGATGGTGCAAGACAGGGTCAAACCAAACACATTCCGTTTCTGAGCATGTGCTCTTCAAAGTGAAATTGTGCTGCCTCTTAGTGGGATTTATAATTTAGGAGGTGAAACCATTGCCACTGCCAGAACAGATTATCAAACAGTCAGCGGAGAAAACCAAAACCTTTATGGGTTGTGTGCCAAAAAATTGATTGGCTTTTTCTCCGTAGCAGAGAAATCCAGATGCTTGAAATTAATTAGTGTGTTGGTGTGTTAGTTAAAAACCCATCACAGTATCAACTCAAACTTTGCTACTAGCACACAGAAACAGCTTTAGCCTTTCAACCTACCTGCTGATTCCACCCCCACCTGGACTTGTCCCTGCTCCCTATTACTAACTATTCTTCTGTTTTCAAACCCTTCAAATCCTAAGTCAGTGAAAAGTAAAAAAAATTCCCCTTCTCTGGACCCTACATGCTCATTTGAATCTTTCCAAACAAGAATAGATGAGGGAGCAAGCACCAAATGTGACAGATCTAATGCTGGCTGATGGATAGATCTGACATTTTATTCAAATGTCACAGAGGTTCCCATGGATTGGGGGCTAAACAAGTAGCTTGCTTTGCCATTTACAGTGTTTTGGCTGTATGCTCTTCTGAGCCTGAGCGATGGGGACTTTGATGCAAAGATTCCTTAGACCAGTGATGGCTAACCTTGACACCCCAGATGTTTTGGAACTACAACTCCCATCATCCCTAGCTAACAGGATCAGTGGTCAGGGATGATGGGAGTTGTAGTCCCAAAACATCTGGAGTGTCAAGGTTAGCCATCACTGCCTTAGACTGAAGAGGAGCAGTACAGGTGAAATGGTCTCTGGTTAAAGGAGCAGAGGGGAATGAAACTGGATCTAACCTCCGTCTACTACAGGGGTGGTCAACCTTTTTATACCTACCACCCACTAATGCATCTTTCTTGATGGTAAAATTTCCTTACTGCCCACCAGTGCTTGATGGAAGGAGGATTCAGCTTGTGCCGTAGAACCCCCGACCGCCCACCTAGAACCCTGAAACGCCCACTAGTGGGTGGTAGGGACCAGGTTGACAACCCCTGGTCTACTAGTAGAAAGGCTGAAAGAAGAAGTCCCAGAAGAAATCTGTGAAATAGGATGGCAATTTATGTCTCACCCCACAACAAAAGAAACATGCCATCAAAAAAAACCGAGGGCACAGTCTTGCATAAAATTTGCATGAAATAACTTACTGTATATGTATGGTTGCAAATTTAGAAATGAGTAATATAATCTGAATAAACATACAGTCCATCTCACTATAGTGGAGAACACTGTGCCTAGGGGAACTTTGCGCCTGCTCAGTCTTCTGCCCATGTATTAACAGCTGGTGGGTGAGACTCAGGGCTTTCCCACACCTCTGCTTGCCCCCAAAGGCGTGGAGGACCTTTAGCGCTGAATCAGAACAAACTGCAATTGCCATTTGCTCTGATTTAGCGCGAGAGAGCCAGTTTTCCGGAGGAGAGTGGCAAGGCCAAGGCAAAACAAGCTGAGATCAATGCCTAGAAAGCACAGGGAAAGTGGGAAACCACTTGGACCCATGCTCTCCAGGCACAGGGGAAGTGGAAGTATGGACAAGCCCTTGTACTCTTTGTTCTTAAGGTTTAAACCAAACTTGAACCAGGCAGCCTCTCAAATAGAGCAGGGATGGCTAACTAATCACCTTCCAGAGGTTGTTGGACTACAACTCCCACCAGCCCCATCAGTATGGCCAGTAGTCAGGGTTGATGGGGCATGTAGTTGTAGTTGAAACGCCCCAAGTTAGCCACTCCTCAGAAAGGGGATCAATGCAAGGAGGAAGGGGGGGGGGTCATTCCATCTGCTTGTGCATGCAGCATGGCTGGAGGATCACAACTTTAAATTCCACCCAATGGATCTACTGAGTAGAACTTACCATAGGCTGGGATTCAGCTAATGAGCTCCGTCCAATGGAGAAAGAGCCCTGCGGAAGAACTTGCGCTTGTGCAACGGGCTTCCAGGTTTGCCTGCCCCATGCCTGACGTTCTATGATGTTAGGTGATGTGGTTTGGAACAAACTATGCCATGGGCCAGGACGCGGGTGGCGCTGTGGTCTAAACCACAGAGCCTAGGGCTTCCCGATCAGAAGGTCGGTGGTTCAAATCCCTGCGACGGGGTGAGCTCCCATTGCTCGGTCCCTGCTCCTGCCCACCTAGCAGTTCGAAAGCACGTCAAAGTGCAAGTGGATAAATAGGTGAGAAGGTAAACGGCGTTTCTGTGCGCTGCTCTGGTTCGCCAGAAGCAGCTTAGTCATGCTGGGCACATGACCCGGAAGCTGTACGCCGGCTCCCTCGGCCAATAATGCGAGATGAGCTTCGCAACCCAAGAATCGTCCGCAACTGGACCTAACGGTCAGGGGTCCCTTTACCTTTACCTTTTATGCCATGGGCCAAAAGTGGAGGCCTGGCAGGCTTAAAAGGCCCACAGGCTAGATGTGTCCTACCACTGATCTATCCCATCACTCTGTGACCTCAGCTAATCTTACTGCATAGTGCAATATGAATGCGGCACCATAACTTTGGAATAAATGTTCAGGGGTGGGGACAGGACACAGAAAGACTGGCCACGCACCCCACTTTGTGCCTTTTCTGGAAAAGCAGTACCACCAGCAGAAGGCTGCTTCTTCCCACAGAACGAACTAAACTAATTAAAACTATTTGGGAAACGAACTGCCAAACCAACCTACCAACCAAAACCCGGCACACCATTTAATCAGCTTTTATTATTCTGCAAGCATGGGCCAGTTGTCCCTAAATGGACAACATCACTGACCCGTCTCCCAAAGTATTTGAATTTATGTTGATTACATTTTTTAAAAATACAGCTCTCTGCATCCCCGCTCTGTTCACTCTCAGGCTGGAAGGCTCTTTGCCCTGTGCAGGAGGTCAAAGAGAAGGCAAGGAGACCCCGCTGTTATGCAGTGATTCAGCCCCAGTGTGATTCAAGCACTTTACCGGCACGGCCTCCTGCATTCCAGTTAAACGGCCTCACTGATGATGTCTCCAAGCCACAAGCTATGCATAAAAGCTCCCGTTGCCAAACATGGAGAAGGAATGCGAGGCACGTGGCTTGTACAATGACATCGCCAGGGATTCACGGAGGAGATCTGGCCAGGCCAGGCTCTTGACGGAAGGGGTTTACGGGGTCAGCCTGCTCCCGCTGTCATGGAGTCACACGCTGCACTGCATGTTCAGTGGTGTCTTTGGCTAATGATTTATTAGCAGGGCGGATAATACCATCCGCGCAACGTAACTTTCGCGCAGAAGCATGGGAGACTGTTTCTAAACAGGCTCAGGAGTTAATGAACCATACGGCAGCCTGGGCTGCCAAGTTCTGTGCAGAAGCAGCAAGAGGGAAGGAAGATGTAAATTAAGCAAAATCCCATATGTTGTATTGCATAACTCATTCTAGTTTCGAAAAAGCAAGTTTTCAAATAGTTGTCTTGTTATCTTGGCAACGAGCGGTGGAATAGAAGGAAGAAGAGGGCCTGTAGACTTTATCATAGAATCATAGAGTTGGAAGAGACCACAAGGGCCATCCAGTCCAACCCCCTGCCAAGCAGGAAACACCATCAAAGCATTCCTGACAGGTGGCTGTCAAGCCTCTGCTTAAAGACCTCCAAAGAAGGAGACTCCACCACACTCCTTGGCATTATGAGCATTAGCAGGCATGGAGTGTAAGAACCACAAAGGGAGCACAGGCCTAGCTTTCAGCAGCTGCTGTGGGCTGATGCCCCAACAAGGCTCCACCACTGCTGATAGCTGTGCCAGATAGCTGTGTCTGCGAGTCCCCATTTTACGATGTTCTGGTAAGTTTTTAAAAAACTACTCTGCAGTCTCTAATATTCCCTTCCGGGGCAAGGTGACAGAGAGCGTGGTGGCTGGCCAGCTGCAGGTATGCTTGGAAGCATTTTATCTGGATCCATTCGTTTCAGGCCTAGTTTTGGCACCCAAGCAGCCAGATGGATGGCCTCTGTCAGGCAAGAGATGGGGAATGCAACCCTGCTGCTTTTCCTTGACCTCTCAGCAGCTTTTGGAAGGGGCTACTCCCACCCCACCCCAGAGGGTGCTTTGCCCCATGTCCCCTAAAGCTTGGAGCTAACTGATGGAGCAAAAGGGAGCTACTGAGCTTGGAGCTAACTGATGGAGCAAAAGGGAGCTACTGAGCGTTTTCCCTGGGTGCTCTGCAATCTCGAATTTTACCCAAATGCCTCTCTTGTTTTGCAAGCCTTTCTCAAGAGTCGTAAGGGAGAAGGGATAGGTTTCCTTTCTTCTTAAGCTGAGATTTCTGTAGAGCTAGGTTTTACACCCTGCAAGGTTGTGCTTGTGTGGCGATTTCAATGGCATGCAAAAGGTAGCCACATTTCTCACTGTCCCTGCAGATGCTCCAGAACAATTATATAGTGCCCTTTTTGAACTTCAGCCAATTCCACACCTGAAATCTCCTCATTGCAAACAGCGGAGTCAAACTGGTGGGCAGCAGTTGGTTGTATTAATTTGACAGGCTCCAGCAATGGGAAATATGGCTGCTCAAGGCACTGGGCAGTTTTTTTAAAGTAACAAAACTAAACGAAATAGAAAGGCATTCTCTGGGCACCTTTTCAGATTACATTTTGCTGTTTACAATCTAAAAAAAAGCACCTGTGTGTGTGCAACAGCCAGAAAATGCCCAGAGATGCTAATCTTTAGAATACCTTAAATTAGGTCAGGCATGGTGAGATGCACAGAGAGTCTTAACTTGTGTCTGATTCCTCTGACACTACAAAGGCTTATCCAGACAGCAAGCAGGCAGCATGTCCCGCCCCATTTTAGGCTTTGCAGAATGACTGCAAGAAATAATCAAGAAATAATCAAGACTGCAAGAAATAATCATCCCACGGACAGGTAGCCTGTCCGTGGGATGAAGGGGTGAGTCTTGTGTGTATATGAAATTGTATGTATTTTAATACGCTGATATGGAATTTGCCCCTACAAGAAGCGGCGATGGCCACCAACTTGGATGGCTTTAAAAGAGGATTAGACAAATTCATGGAGGGTAAGGCTCTCAGTGTCTGCTAGCCATGACGACTAGGCTCTGCCTCCACAGTTCGAGGCAGTAATGCTTCTGAATACCAGTTGCTGGAAACTGCAGGAGGGGAAGGGCTCTTAGGCTCAGGTGCTGCTTGCAGGTTTCCCAGAAACATCTGGTTGGCCATTGCAAGCATAGGATGCTGGGCTAATGGGTTGTTTGCCTGATCCAGCAGGCTCTTCCTATGCTCTTCATAGCTGTCAACTTTCGGATTTGAAAATAAGGGATTTTCCCCAAACTTTTGGATTTGAAAATAAGGGATGCCGCAAGGGCGGTGCAATGGCACCAAGTAGCCTCGCCACCCTGCGCTCCAGAGGCTGCGCGCAAACGGGTGAGCGAAAGAGCGAGCGCATAGACGGCAGGCAGGCTGTCTGTCTGGTTGGGCATGAGGGTCTGGCTGCACAAGCCATGCAAGCTCCGCCCCCAGTCAGTCTCAGACTCCTTATTGGCAGCCGAGCAACACAGCTGAGGAGCCTCCCTGGCCGGCAGGGAGGGAGAGGAGCTGCTTCCTTTGAAATCCGGGAAATGTAAGGGATATCAACAATCCGGGATAGCAGCAGGAAACGGCATTGGAATAAGGGAGTTTCCCGCAAAAAAGGGAGGGTTGACAGCTTGCTCTTACGTATGTGAGGCATTACCCTAGGACAGGCATAGGCAAACTCGGCCCTCCAGATGTTTTGGGACTACAACACCCATCATCCCTGACCACCGGTCCTGTCAGCTAGGGATGATGGGAGTTGTAGTCCCAAAACATCTGGAGGGCCGAGTTTGCCTATGCCTGCCCTCGGATACCTAGAAGTGTGCATGTACACGAAAGCTCATACCAATAACAAACTTAGTTGGTCTCCAAGGTGCTGCTGGAAGGAATTTTTTTTATTTTGTTTAGAATATCAGCGTAGGTGTTGATATGTTGATGTTGTGTTTACAATACCCTTTCAGCAACTTGCATGCAGTAAATTTAGGAATGGAGCGGGGGGGATAGGCACGTGGCATCATGCTGCCCTCGGTGCTGCAGACATTATAAAAAACTTGAAACATTTGCATTTTCTATTATAATGTGGTGTGCATGTATCTGCTAACTAGTTGCAATAACCAACGGTGGGAAACGGCAGCAAAGCTTAGGTTTCCTTCTGCTCTAATATAGGGAGAGCCAGCATAGCTTAACAGGCCAGAAATGTTGCAGGAACAGCTTCACATCGGTATAGAGGGCAGCAAAATGTCGGCCAGTCTCATCATGTGCTTGTTCTCTTTTTGCCTTCCTCCTTGGCCAGATTCCAACCGTTACGAGGAGGAAATTTCTCTGCAAGTGCCCAACTCAACCGAGATCAAATCCCGGATCTCGTCCACGTCCTCTGCCTCTACAGACCTGAACAGCCTAGACACCAGTGAGGAAGGGGCCGAGACCCCCGTGGTGCAGTCAGATGAAGAAGAACTGCAGCAAGATGGCCCCGAGGAGCAGGAGAGCAGCAGCTAGCGGTGTGTGTGTGTGCGTTTGTGTGTATGTTGCCAATCCACCGCATTGACTCTGCCAGCTGACGTGATGATGAAGGAATGTGGCTGTCTGGCTCAGTGACTAAACCTCACAGCGGTTCCCTATCTCATTTCTTGTACTTGGAGAGAATTAGAAATAAGCCTTCCCCCTGCAAGATGGTCGATGCATGGAGAAGGTAAAGAGCATAGGGAGAAAGGGGTGAGGCAAAGAGACTGTAGGTTTTTTTTTAACTAACTCTCCAGCCTTTTACAGCTAACGCTCTTGGTTCACTCACCCTGACTACTCAAGTTAGCCATGACCTCGGCTGCAATTATTTCAGGCTTAGAGTCTCTCCGATTCCAGCACACCACATACACACAACAAATGTCTTAGTTGTAACATACAAGAAAATTACAGTGATCCCTCGACTTACGAATGACCCGACTTACGAGTTTTTCGAATTGCGAGGGATCAAAGCGGCCGCAGCTTCCGAATTTTTTCGACTTCCAATCGGAAGTCACGGCCGTTTTAAATGCAGTTTCCTCGAATTCCAAAGGTTTTTTCGACCTACGAATGCGTTCTCCAACGCATTCCTATGGGGACTCGAGTTACGATGATTTTGACTTACGAGGAATCCGTCAGAACGGATTACCCTATATACTCGAGTATAAGCCTAGTTTTTCAGCACATTTTTGTGCTGAAAAAGCCGCCCTCGGCTTATACTCGAGTGAGGCAGGCAGTGGCTCCTATGAAGCTTTCCCGGGTTTTTTGTGGTAAAATTGGGTGCCTCGGCTTATATTCGGGTCGGCTTATACTCGAGTATATACAGTAACTTCCTAAGTCGAGGGTCCACTGTATATTCCTTTCAACCAAGCAGATGGTCATGTATGATCTAGTTGAGACCCCTACATTGCAGGGGTTGGTCTAGATGACTCTCGAGGTCCCTTCTAACTCTGCAATTCTATGAGTCTACAACTGGGAGGATGTGCATTATTGGGGGAGGGAAAGGCATTGTGGATCAAGAAGAGATGCCTGAACAGGATTAGATTCCCGGGGGAGGCACTGATAAGCAGCGGAGCAGAGTTGTTCATTCTTCCTCCCCTACAAACATAATTTTGCATTCTCACACTGCAAATGTGCAGTGTATATTGGGAAGGTAAGAAGCAGAGGAATGACTAATGAAAAGAAAAATGGGATTCAGAAAAGGGGTGCAGCAGTAATAACATCTACTTAGTATGGGCCCACATAACTTCTGACACACAGAGCAGAATGCAACTTGCCCCAACCATGTCTGCCCCCCCTCCCCCTTCTGGTGTTTCCAAGTGATTACAAAACAGGTTCTCACGCTCCTGGTATGCTGTAATTGGTGGTTGGTGGTTGCATCCAGCTTGATGGGTGACAAAGTTGTGTAGACCTTCCCTAGGTAGCAAAGTTGCCTTGGGCTGCTGCTATGTGGCTAGTTTTTCAATGATGCAATAGAATTCACTTGGTGCAGTAGCTTAAGAATACAGGGTGCATGAGATTAGTCTCAAAGAATCCTTGATTCAAATCTTTCCTCTGACATGAACTAGCACAGTGGCCCTGTCCTCCTTCTTCAATAGGGGGAATGGCAGCAATGACCCACCTTACGGGAACATTGAAAGAGTTTCTGAAACAATGTACATGAAGAGCTTTGAACACTAAATGCTAAGTATTTTTTATTATTCATCATGTTTTTCAACTGTTAGGCTCAACACCAATTCACAGGGAATGTTCAAGATGCACACCTGAAAACGAACTGATAGCAAAATGGTGGTTTAGGGAGGAGCTACAGCTTTTCGGTAGAGTACAGGCATTGTATGCAGGAAGTGCTTTTCCAGTTAAAATGATCTCGGCTAGCAGAACAGGGGAAGATTTCTGCCTATGGCTTTCCCATGCAACTGCCACTCAAATTTGTCCCCCACCAATTTGGGGTTCATGGTGCCATCGTTACACACGGCTTAAGTCACACTTACTCATAACTAGATCTCTTTCTTACCCCCTTCTAACATTAACAGTGAGCAGTCTGATTGTAAAACAGAAGCCAAAATGAACCAGGATGCAAACATGTATAGGAGATGGGATGATGAATCAAAAGAAACATTTCACAGTCGAGCTCTGAATATCCATGACATTTTAGGTCAGGGATGGGGAACCTGTGCAACCACTTCCAGATGTTGTTGGGGACTTCCAAGTCCCGTGGTCAGGGATGATGGGAGTCATATCCCAACAACATCTGGAGGACCACACATTCCCCACCCAAGCTTTAGATTACTTACCTAATGTATTTTATCTGTTGATAACCTCACTGTGTAAAATTGCTACTATCACAGATGGAGCACTACATATTATCAATGAATTGGTTAGATTAACTGATTAAACATCATGATTGACTAAAAAAGAAAGAAAGGTGCCCCCAATTAGTAAATCTTCACTGCATCAGGTGGTTTGAAAGTAGATGAATGGCATCTGGGTTGCAGGCTGGCAATGCTACTTGATCACAAGCTATCAGTTGTGTGTGTGCAAGACACAAATAGTTGCACGACCCAACTTCTAGCATCCTCTTGGTATATGCAGCAACAGCTGCAAAAAAAGTGACCAATAAAGTGTGCAATAAGCTGAGAGGTTGGACCCAGCTGACAGAATGGGGAGGGGAAGCACAGGAAAACCACATGGACAATACCAAGAATAACCATCCATGTGGCTCATCCTCAAGTCAGTTTTGAGGACAAGTACAGTGGTACCTCTTCTTAATTCTTAACCTGAAACTGTTCTTAACCTGAAGCACCACTTTAGCTAATGGGGCCTCCCGCTGCTGCTGTGCCACCAGAGCACAATTTCTGTTCTTATCCTGAAGCAAAGTTCTTAACCTGAAGCATTATTTTTGGGTTGGCGGAGTTCTTAACCTGAAGCGTATGTAACCTGAAGCGTATGTAACCTGAGGTACCACTGTAATTACCAGTATAATGTCAGTTTACAGGTGGGTAACTGAGGCTGAGAGGCAGTGACATTTTAAAAGCCACCTGTTCTCAGCTGAGGTTCCAAGCTCAAGCCTAGTACTGTTTTCCGTATAATGCAGCTAAACTGTATTCAAGTCTAAAATTGTCTTACCACTCTGGGCCACTTGATTGGGTATACAGAAAACAAACCATATAAATATATGGCCATCCAAATGTTGTTGGACATCCATCCCCCACCAGCCCTGACCAGGTTCCCCGTGCATAGCTTGTATCATGATCACAACTGGATTTTGTTGGGTTGGTATACAGTGGAAAGCCGTAGCTAATTGCAACTTTCCAGCCTCAGCGGAAATACATGTGTATGCAATGGTCCACACCTGAAAGCAATGCTTTCCCCTACACTGTAAATTAGCATGTCAAATTAATGTTGGGAGCAGCACTCAAGTGATTTGAAGTCTTCAGTCTGCTTTAAACCAGACAGGTGCTAGCCCTGTTGTAAACTGAACAACAAAACCACTCCGATTGTGAAACTGGAAGAATCCCAAGAAGAAATAAAAGGAGCCTGGTGTATAAATAACCTTGGGCCCGCCCAGTTCCTGGGGAGCTCCCTTTAGCTGCCCGGCATCGGCATTGACTCAACACATCAGCCAGCCCTCTTGGGTCCTGGCAATAACATCTAGCATTTGAGCTTCCATCCAGGTGCAAGTGAGTCATAGTTTCTTCTCAATTTGCAAACAACTCCAGCAACTGCTTTCCAGCGCGAGGTCTGAATAGAGGGTGAAGGACTGAGAGGAGGAAGTGACTCAGGGAACTAACAGCACAGGTGGGTGGGGGGAGAGACCAGTGATAGAGATCTAGCAGCCACAGGGACAACCCACCCTAAGCAATAAAAGAAACCAGTGGAAAAATACAAATGGAAAGAGGGTGAACTGCGAACACAGAAAACAACTCTTAGCAACTGTGCGGGGGGGGGGGGGACAAACTCCTGACAGGAACATGTTTGAGCACCAAGTGCACTGCTTTTCACAGAAAAACAAAGTCTTATAGCAACTTAAAGAATAACAAATTTATTGTGGCACATGTCTGTCCATGTCATGAGATGCATAAAGTGTTATCCTCAGTCAGGTTTGGCTCAATACCTTTTGCTACCTCAGGTGAACCAGAAAATGTTTAATGACTGGGTAGCCGAGAAGCGCTCTCTCCTCTGAACACAGAAACATGCAACCCCCCCCCCCAAAAAAAAACTCTGAAGGGAAATTTTCAACTGGACGGGAATTTTCATTGCTGTTGATCCAACTAGGGTTATTATCCCCTTTTCTGGACATGCTCTTGTGCCTTTAACAACAAGTGACAACAGAATATTCCAGGGATGGGGAATTCTGTGGCCTTCCAGATGTTGTTGGACTACCAATCCCATCACCCCCTGACTCCTGGCTGGGCTGACTGGGAGCTATAATCTATCAGGAATTGGAGGGCCACAATTCTGAAATTTAAAACCAGTGGGACTTCTCTGGCTATTTCAAGTGAAGGTTGCACTTAAGTAGGTATGTGATTAGGAGTTAGATAAAAGGAAGGAAATTCAACACTGCATTCCTGGGCTCTAGAAGAAAATGACAGGAATCTGAAAAAGGTTGTGCCTGCCCTCTAGTGGGAAAAGTTTCCTATCAAGTTGTGGGAAATTAAGCAACTTGGTTAAGGCAAGAGGCTTTTGTGTAACTTCAAGCCTTACAAGACTGGCTCAAAACAGTTGACTGCCTGAGGCAATCAACAAGATGGTACCCCCACCATCCCATATGAAAAAGCTGACAAGATTGACAGTCAAATCTTACTTCAATGCTGGTGACTGGACGTCTGCACTGTACTGTATCTAGGGGCTGTGGGATAGCTTAGAACAGGCATGTCCAACCGGTCGATCGTGATCTACTGCTTCAATCACGAGGTGTTTTTGGTTGATCCCAATCGCCCCCAAAACCCTCTGTCCTCCCCACCCCAGAAACGCTCAACAACTCTGAGCAATAAGTAGATCACTGCCAGTTTTATTATATCGGGAGTAGATCGCAGTCTCCAGAGAGTTGGACGTCCCTGGCTTAGAAGGTACAGGGCAGGCCATGTGGCAAAGACTCTTCTGTTTTCTAAAACCTCAGCACTCCTCCCACACCCCCAAATCTGCCACTTGAGAGCCACCTCATTCTCCCTAATGGTAGGGCCAGCCCCACTATCAGGGATGCAATAGCAGATTTCCTGCCTAAGCAGGAGGCTAGAATAATTCGTTTGGGAAGTCACTTCTAACTGTTTCGTTGTACTGTGTTGGCCTCTCTTCTGTGCCTCCTCCCAACTCGTGTCAGATGACTGACCCACAGAGGTTGGGGTCTTATGACCCCAAATGCCCATTTCAGCAGCCCCAGAGAGAGCTGGAGATGAACATGGTGGTTTAAATCCCATCTCAGACTTGGACTCACTTATCTATTGGAAATAACAATGGCATAAGGATTGGCAAGATAAAATATTGCATAGGAAGCTGGTATGGTTTAGGATGTTAAAGCAATGAATCAGGGGTCATTGGGCCCTAGTTCAAATCTCTGTTCGTTCATGACCTGCTATACTAAATGTTGTCAGAACCACTCACATAGAGGTCACATTTGCTGAAAATGATAAGCCAACCAACCATACTGTGCACAAACTACATACTAGAGCACACTGATTGCTGTCACTTTGCTTCTACCTTTGCATGAATAAGTAAATGCATCACAAAGGGGATAGCTTAGTGTTATTTTGATCCATGGATCATTGATTTTTTCCTTCTGAGAAGCCAAGATTGCTAGGTTATTTGGCTTATTGTCACATGTGAGTAACAAGACTAGATAAACTCTACTTAATATTAGGAAGTGTTTACACTTCAAAAATGCAACGTGTTTAATGAGAAGGACATAAGAAGAGCCCTGAGGAATCACATCAACCATTTATCTAGTTCAGCATCCACCAGTGGCCAATCTGATGTCTATGGAAAGAGCTCTCCCAAGGAACTGACACCAATTCCAAACGAAAAGGCTCCATTTAGCCATCACAGCTTAGTAATAAAAAGCACTGGGTGCAGGGAGGTTACAGTAATGGCATCTTTCAGAAAGAAATGGTTTCAGGGAACCCTGCCAGAAAACTACTTAAGCCATGCCTTAGCTTTGACATAATTAAGGCTGCAGTTCTCAATAGTTTTGCCACAGAGATAATGGAACAAATCCGCTTGCTCCGGAACAGGGATGGGGAACCTGTGGCCCTCCAGATGTTTTTTGGACTACAATTCCAGTCATCCCTGATCATTGGCCATACAGGCTGGTGCCAATGGAAGTTGCAGAGAAAAGAAATAAAGAAGGGCTAATAAATAAGCACTTGCAGCTTGCTTGAACAATGGAAGCAGTTCTTCTGGCCTATTCCCTTGTCCTGAGAAACAACATCCTATACCTCTGTCATCCCCAACAGATGCCTGTAAGCTAAAGTAAAGGGGTGGCTAACCTGTTTGTTTTTTTTAATTATTTTTATTGGGTTTTCACAACACACAAAAAACAAAAACTTAACATAAAACATAATACAAAGTACAAAAATACATAATACAGTAAAACACACATCATAATTTCCCCTTCCTCTTTTCTCATCATGTTGGGGTGACTTCCTCCAGTTTCCCCTGCTGCGTTTCAATGTCAATCATCTTTAGTAATTTCCTCTCATCTTTCATTATTTTTTCTAATCTTACCTATGATCTTATCTTATAATTGTCTTAACCATAATTCATACATTAACATTACATAATCCTCATTCTAATCTGTAAGCTATCATTTCTTCCAACTTTTTTCTAACTTTCAATCTTACAATGGTTCTTTAAATATACTTTAAATTTCTTCCAATCTTGTTCCACCGTCTCCTCCCTCTGGTCGCGTAGTTTCCCGGTCAGCTCGGCGAGTTCCATATAGTCCATCATTTTCATCTGCCATTCTTCTATCGTTGGTAGATCCTGTTTTCCAGTACCTAGCAATCAAAATCCTGGCTGCTGTTGTGGCATACATAAGAAAGGTGTGGTCCTCCTTAGGTATTTCTTGGTTTACCATTCCAAGTAAAAAGGTTTCTGGTTTTTTAGTAAATGTGTTTTTCAACACTTTTTTCATTTCATTATAAATCTTTTCCCAGAAAGCTAAAGGAGTGGCTAACCTGTGATCCTCTGTGTTACTGACTATAACTCCCATTTGTCCTAACTATTGGTCAGGCTGGCTGGGGCTGGTGAGAGTTGCAGTCCGACAACTTCTGGAATGCTACAGCTTAGCCACAGTTAGTCTCGGTGTATTATTCTTACCTTGGCTCCGAGAGGTCCTGGGTTCAAATTCCCAGACCAGGAGAACTGGGTCCAGACTTTTGGGGGAGGGGCTCTAGCTCAGTGGCAACTAAGACGATGCCTTCCATGCAAAAAGCCCCAGCTGCAATTCCTAGCATCTCCAGGTATGAGCTAGGAAAAAACATTGGAGTGCCAATATCCAGGTAGAGAAGAATCAAAGGTATGGCTCAACATAACGCAACTCTGTGTCTTTTTTTAAAAGAAATGATTTTATATATTACAATGCATAATACTTATATATAGCAGACATAGGCAACCTTGGCTCTCCAGATGTTTTGGGACTACAACTCCCATGATTCCTAGCTAACAGAACCAGTGGTCAGGGATGATGGGAATTGTAGTCCCAAAACACCTGGAGAGCCAAGGTTGCCTATGCCTGATATATAGCATGTAAACGTATATTAAACGAAACGAGGATCAAGCTACAACGAGCATGTCGGCTCCCCCTCCTGCTGCTGCTTCTGTTACCTTCTGCATATGTCTGGGCACGTGGGGCGCAGCCACGGCAGGAAACCTTCCCCTGCAAGCTCCTTCCGGCATCCCTTGCCTTTGACCCGGAAGCGGATTTACGAAGAACAACAAGGCAATGGGAAGTGCCGCTCTAGCCTCGTCTCTGTCCCTTCCTCAAAAGCCTCCATTGGCTCACAGGGTGAATGGAGGCGGGGCTCCGTGGAACCTCCTTCCTCTGCTCCCCATTGGCTAACACGCGCCCGGGGCAGTGGGCGGAGCTGCTCCGGTTTGCCGTGAGCGCAGCGAAGGAATGGAGCGACTCGGGGCGGCGGCGCCGCTGCTGCTGCTGCTCTTCTTGGCGGCGAGCGGGGCGGAACAGCCGCGGGACTCCCTGCGGGAAGAGCTGCTGCTCAGCCCGCTCCCGTCGGGGGATGTGGCCGCCACCTTCCAGTTCCGGACTCGCTGGGATTCCGACTTGCAGCGGGAGGGAGGTAAGGGGCGGGGCTTGTCGCGACAGAGGGGTTTTTGGGGTGGTGGTGAAGCATTATCTGGAAAGGGGGTCCCTGTAGAACAGGCATAGGCAACCTTGACTCTCCAGATGTTTTGGAACTACAACTCCCATAATCCCTAGCTAACAGGGCCATTGGTCAGGGATGATGGGAATTGTAGTCCCAAAACATCTGGAGAGCCAAGGTTGCCTATGCCTGCTGTAGAAGGAACCCCGGAGACAGGGCTTCTGCGCCAGTTGTGTGGGTGGGTTGACTACAATTCCCAGCAAGCATGGCTAGCGGACAGAGGTGATGGAAGTTGTAGTTCCACAACAGCTGGAGAGCCAAAGGTTTCCCCCCCCCACACACACACCTGATGCCTTTTCCCTTGGATTAAATAAATAAATAAATCCATTCTGTTGTGGTTGCTTTATAGTTGAGGTTCTTTCATTACAGGGGGTTGGACTCTAGGGTTCCTTTCTAACGCTACGGTTTCTGGGTTTCTAGCATTTATTAATCATTCAGCCCTCCAGGTGAAGTTCTCCAATGTAGTCCCTACGAATTAAAATGCCACTTGCGTATCAAGTGGGTTGAAATGCAGCAAACGGTCTTTTGGGAATTATAGGGACAGAACTACCCAAACTGTAAAGAAATTTATTTATGGTATGCGACTACAGCGGCCGGAATGTTATTTGCCCCCAAATGGAAAGAAGTCCCTTGGAATACGCAGAAATGGCGAAACTTACCAGAAAAATAAGAAATCAAGATAACAGACCTTTTTTTGTAAAAGAATGGAATTGGTTTCTTGAATATTTACAAACAAACTGTAAACAGATAAGGACATTGGCAGGATTATTGCAATAACCTGCAGTTTTATAAGAGCATACATTTAAAGTAGATGAATAAATGATTAAGTTGGAATATGCAGAAAATATACAAAAATAAATTTAAGGAACCGCAGAAAGAGGGAGAAGGAAGTCAAGTTTTGAAATGTTGTAATATTATTAAATTTGTACAAAATGGAAAAGTATTAAAAAAAATTAAAATGCAGCAACGGCCTGAAAGAAAATGCAAGTGCATAAAGGTTACAACAATAAGAACATTAGAAGAGCCTGCTGGATCAGGCTAACAGCTCAGCTAGTTCAGCATCATGTTCTCCCAGTGGCCAGCCAATTGCCTATGGGAAACCAGAGAGCTGAACATGAATGCAAGAGCACTCTCCCCTCCCATGTTTTCCAGCAACTGGTATTTGGAAGCATTGCTGCCACCGACTATGGAGGTAGAGGATCATGTCTCATAGCCATTGGGGAGTGGTGGGGACTCTGAACTGCCGGGGATACAAGCCAGTCTCACTGGGAAAGCATAAAAGGCCTGAGGCGGTGAATGGAAAATGAGTGCAGCAAAGGGTCAGGGAACCCTAGACAATAATAGATTGAGGAATAGGCTACTGGGTGACTTGCATGAGTGCCAGCAGGACTGCAGCAGCATTCCTCTTAAATGGAGCAGGAGAAGGGAAAGTGAATTGGAGAGTGGGGCAGGTGGAGAGGTTGATGTGAAGATATGCTGTTATAATGCTGCTTCTTTTTTTCCCCTGCTCCCTACAGTCTCTCATTACCGGCTATTCCCCAAAGCCCTTGGTCAGCTCATTTCCAAGTACTCGGTGCGCGAATTGCATCTCTCCCTCACTCAGGGCTTCTGGCGGACACGGAGCTGGGGACAGCCTTACTTGCAAGCTCCGGCTGGGGCTGAGCTCTGGGTTTGGTTTCAGGAGTCTGTGTCTGAGTAAGTAAGCCTGAGCTGATTTTACTTGGTTGAAGGGCTCTCAGGTAAATCTTAAGAAGGCTGTTGCACTCTACTGTACTTTTCTCGCCTGCCCACCTCGTTGTGGCATAAGTGCATAAACAAGATAAATCTCAAAGGTCCATTCCATGAAGGCAATCATATGGTTTAAATGAGCAGACGTTGTTCCTTCACCTTCAAATTCTGATGTCTCTTGGGTCTTCTTTTGCATTGAACGATGTTGCCAAAGGCTGCCAAGGCCCACTGGGACATCCCAACACCTAAATCAGTGGTAGCCTCTAGAAGAGCCATAGTTCTTCTCCCTTGCTGTTTCATCAGAATAGACATGGGGTGGTGGTCCTTGCACCCTGGGGTGCCAGATGTAGCCCTCTAAGTTTTCTGTCTGGCCTTCAGGACTCTCCATGCCAAACAGCCAATTTTCAGGCCCTACCTTTCACAGTCCCTGCTCCACAGCCTCCTTGAGTGCTTTTTGCCAGGCTGGAATGTGCTCTTGGAGTCTGATAATACCTCTTGCTTGCTTGCTTGGATGAAGGAAACAGTGGTGTGTGTAGAAAGTTTCCCACAATGCAAATGTAAAATGTGTGTCTGTTTCTCTGTCCACTTGGTTTTGCAACAAATAATTTAATAGCAACGGGAATGAAGTTTCCTCCCGTTGTACGATGGAATCTTAGGATTGCCCTTGTGCTTTTTTGTGCTGTAGTGGAGCTATAATTAATGTGGGCAGTTTTCTTCCTTGACGCTTGGAATACAACTCCTAAGTATTTAAAGCATGACACTTGTTCAATCTCTTGATTCTCTATGCGTCATCTGCGTATTTTTCTTTTATTAGTGAAATTATATATCGCTTCTCGGCCTTTTGGCTAAGATCAAGATCTGTTCTTATCTCTGTCCACTTTTGCCTCTGTCCCCTCCCACAAGTATGTGGCCCCCAGAAGGGAATGCAGTTCTTGTCCTGGAAAAAGTTCCCATTCCTGGAGTAGGCCATCAGGTGCTAGCTGGTGCTTGTAGCTGTGGGCTGTGAACATGGCTCATTTCCATATACTAGCACTGCCCTGTTAATGTAGTGCTGAAGCAAAGCCCGAGCTATTCATTATTTTGTTTTATTTTCAAATTTTATACAAAGCATCTCCTGCCACTAGAATGGCAGCTGAAGTGATGTACAACTGCAAACACGGTCTATGAAAACACATTTGCTTTCCAAATGGCGTTCTTGCAAGTTTCAGGCAAATCATTCACAGTAAATGTTTGTTGAATATGTATATTTTTCATCTTCAGTGTTGACAAAGCTTGGAAAGATCTCAGCAACATTCTCTCAGGGATATTCTGTGCCTCTCTGAACTTCATTGATTCCACCAATACTGTCGTTCCAACAGCATCCTTCAAACCTCTGGGATTGGCAAATGGTAAGAGACTGGGCTATTCTGGCCTGGAAGGGCTTGTTTTGCAAGAAGGGGCACCGCTGAATTGCAGCTTCTTCTAAATACTTAAATGACAAAGAGTTGTGTCCAGCATAGCACTAAGTTGTGCCATCAGTGCATTGGTATTTCCCCCCTCTCCACCCCTTGTGCACCCCCTAAATATTTCCTCTGGGTTCCCAAATACTCTGGCACAGATTTGGTAAGAGTGCAGGGGAAGGAGAGAGAAAAGTCACATTGCGCAAGTGGGAATCCTTGTGTTGTTGGCCATGTATTAGTTGGTGAAATTAAAGGGAGAACAGAACTTCTTAGAAACACCCAAGTATCTAGTGGTGGCTTAAAATTAACAAATGTATCGTGGCATAAGATTTTCAGGTAGTTTTGGGGGTGCTGAATGGCTCGGTGTTTTTGGAACATCTGCCATGTCTTTGTTCGTTATCCTGGTTAGGGTTGCTGATTTTGTAATTTATTCCATCTAGTAGTACCCTTTATGTTAGATACCTGCTTTTCTTAAGGCTAGCTAGTGAATACATGGCAGAGGCAAGATTTGATGCCAGGTGATTTCTAGAAGCTGACTTCCACCATCATATTGAGAGCATTTTATTTTATTTTAAATTTTATATACCACCAATGGGCACCCAATCATTTCCTGGAATTCACCATGCTGGCTGGGGCTGATGGAAATTTCACCAACCTCAAGAGGAGGAGGGCCACATGTTCTAACCTTTCCTCCACCTCCTTCAGTTACAGACCACCGTTTCCTACGATATGCCGTCCTGCCCCGTGAAGTTGTCTGCACTGAGAACCTCACACCCTGGAAGAAGCTGCTGCCATGCGGCTCAAAGGTGAGGCACCTGCCTGTGATCATGCAGGTGGAGTCTTGAACCAACATGTGTCATTGCTCTGGGTTCCCTCATCCTAGCCCCCCAAAAAACCTTGCGCGTCTGAAGCTTTGGTTTGGCCTTGTTCTCAATTGGAGCAAGTACTTTGGAGGAGAGCGAACTACATGGTGCTTGGGCTTGTTTCTAGCTAAACCAAGGAGCAAAAGTTCAGCCGTGTTTTCTTTTTTCTTCCTAGGCTGGTCTGGCTGTTCTGCTGAAGGCTGAGCGCTTGTTCCACAGCAGTTACCACTCCCAAGCTGTGCACATCCGCCCCATTTGCAGGGTGAGTCCTCGAAGGATTTGGTGCTGCGTCGCAAATTGGTTGAAAGAGCTGGAGACAGGATCCCCACTCACCTATGATCTGCCAAAACCTACGATCACATTTCACAAGCCTTACCTAAGAGCAGGCATCCCCAAACTCAGCCCTCCAGATGTTTTGGGACTACAACTCCCATCACCCCTAGCTAACAGGACCAGTGGTCAGGGATGATGGGAACTGTAGTCCCGAAACATCTGGAGGGCCGAGTTTGCCCCGTGTAGGACCTTAAGGTGCTCAAATAATAACACTTTGGAGGTCCCGAGCCACAAGGATGCTAGGCTGGCCTCAACTAGGGCCAGGGCCTTCTCAGTACTGGCCCCGACTTGGTGGAACGGTCTGTCACAAGAGACCAGGGCCCTGCGGGATTTGGCATCTTTCCGCAGGGCCTGCAAGACGGAGCTGTTGCGCCTGGCCTTTGGGTCGGTTTTAGTTTAACCCTGATGTTTCATTCCTTTATGGTTTGATTGGTGGGCTACCTAAAAATGAGGCTGCATTTTAAACTTTAAATCGTATTTTAACCTGCATTTTAATTGATTGTTTTGTATGTTTTGTTGTGATTTTATTGGTGTTAGCCGCTCTGAGCCAGGTCTTGGCTGGGAAGGGCGGGGTATAAATAACAATTTATTATTATTATTACCGTATTATTATGGGGGTGCCTGCCTTAGAGCTGCCCTTGCTCCTGGTTGAAGCCTGCCATTTCTGATGCTTTGTCCTTCTCTCTCAGGATGCCTCATGCTTGAGCATGTCCTGGGAGCTCAGACAGACCCTCACGGTTGTCTTTGATTCCTTTGCCAGCGGCCATGGAAAGAAAGGTAACTCAAATCCCCCTGCAGCACATCACCACTCTGCTATGGTTACGGCGGTTTACTCGCTTCTTAATAATGACCTTTGTGCCATTCTCCCACCAGATTGGTCCCTCTTCAAGATCTTCTCCCGCACTCTTACTGAAGTGTGCCCACTGGCGTCTCAAAGCAAAGTCTACGTTGACATTTCCAGTAAAGGCCAGGTAACCTTTCCTTTTCCCAGTTACCTTCCAATAGGGCTAGGACATCAGAACCTTTAGGAGATGCCCACCTTACTCAGAGCTCCTCTCTGGGTGAACAAAGCTTGATGGAAACCCCGGATGTAGCTGAGCGGAACATATATTATGCAGAGAGGATTTAATCAAATTCTTACAGTTCTTTAGATGCAGTTACAGGTAGGTAGCCGTGTTGGTCTGCCATAGTCAAAACAAAATAAAAAAAATCCTTCCAGTAGCATGCACATGAAAGCTCATACCAAGAACAAACTTAGTTGGTCTCTAAGGTGCTACTGGAAGGAATTTCTTTAGTTCTTTAGGTGGTTTGTGTCTCCAGTACTATTACAGGTTCTTGAGAGTAGAGGGCTACTCAAATAATCTCCATGTGTATATCCAATGCATGGAGAATGGAATGGGACCCCCACCCCACTGGCTATACCCTCAAACACCAGTGTTTAGCAGTGATTGGGAGGAGAAACTGCATGCCTGCATCCATAAGCATGTAGGTTCTCTACCTAATTAGGAACCCTCTGCAATTGTGAGTACAGCTTTATATAGGCTTTCTTTTCAGTTGTTGTGCTGGGTGCACAGATTGCTTCTTTCTGGGGGATATCCAATGTTAGTCATACTCAGAGTAGATCCATTGAAATACCTGGGCTCCTTTTGCCGGGAGGGGTGGGATATCGCCCTCTGCATTTCAAAGTATGTTGTAATGCGCTCTGCAGAGATGTTTTTATCCTGTAAAACAGGCCAGAAATCTTGTAAATAAATATTAGAATTGGGGCCAGTTGAAGGTAGTCTCCCCCACATACCCTGCCCATGTGCTGAATACACACAAAAATATGACATAGATGGGCTCATTATCTTTTTGATGGCTAATGATGATTTTGCTTTATTTTGTTTGTTTCCAGGAGAAAGAGTTACTTGACGTTTCCCCGGCTCCCTTGTCTGTACATGAAGCATCCGTCCAAGGAGACAGGAGAACATACGCAGTCTATGATCTCCTGAATGCAGGACTTCTTAATGGCTCTCGCAGTCTCAATGTGCAACTAAAATGGAAACGCCCTCAGGATGGCTGTGAGTTATCAATGGCTTTTCCTGTCTCTAATGCATTGTCTGCTCTTAGATCGGTTGAAAATGGGCACTCTTTGAATGAGAGAGACTCGTGCTGTGCATCTTTTAAGCTTGTTCATTTATGAGGCGGGACACATCTGGTGGTAGTGTTGGAGTTTCAAGCGAAAACACGCTGAGGACAAAACTGCACATAAGTTTGTTTTTAATTAAAGGAAAAATAAAGTAACAGAAAGCATACTGTATCTTAAGAAGATTACAGAAACATGACCCCATTCAAAAGCCCGCCCGCCAGGGGTACTGGGGAGATACATAAAACCCCTTTTATACAGTATATCATTATACAATCAGTGCAAATGCAGCAACACCTGTTGCACAGCTCCACAGCTGCCAAATCAGATCACAGGGTTGCATAAAGGGATATACACTGGTGGAACAGTAATGAACCTTTAAGTAATCAACTCAACAGGTAGTACAGCTACTTTTCTGCTGGGACTGCTAGCAGACTTGTCTTAGTTCAGAACTCACATTATCCCAGGGATAATATTCTTACATTGGTGGTGCTCCTGTAGTTTGACTCCTAACCTGGTTTCATTTCCTTCCTGCAGTGGATCTGGCAGTACCTGTGCTCCATGCCCAGCGCTATGTGAGTGGCTATGGCCTCGAGACAGGAGAAATCAGCACCCTAATCTATAACACACACCCATACCGAGCTTTCCCTGTGCTTCTGCTGGAGACGGTGCCCTGGTACCTGCGACTCTACATCCACACGCTGACCATTATCACCAAGGGCAAGGAAAACAAACCAAGTAAGAAGGAGCCTCCTGGTAATACACCCTTTCCCAACCTGGTGCCCTCCAGATGTTTGAGACTGCAACTTCCACCAGCCCCCGACAACATTGAAGGGAAGAGCTTCTGCGTGTCAGTGCAGGCAGCTTTCTGTGTTCCAGTATATGTATTGGATCATGTTCTAAGTTGATATGCCAAGGAAATGGAGCAGATTCAGAAAGGGAGGCCTGAGTTCAAAAGCACAAAGTTTTGCCTTCATATCTATACCCCTTAAGGAGCCTCTCTTAAGTACATCTGGCATTACATATGCATCTCCCAACAACTGGATATGTAGGCTAGCCATAGTAATTTGCTTTTTCTATGTGTTCGGTGATTTGGCCTGCTGAGTTCCAAAGCCCACCCCCACCCCCCCCTTTGATGCAGTTTATCATTAACCTATGTACAAAGATTAGCACGATAATATACCATGGTACCGGTAGGGATGTAGTAGCAGAAATGCGTATTTGGAAGGCTTTGTGTAAGCCATAAATGTTTGACTTCCTTAAAAGGAAATGAGTTTTACTGGTGGCATTTGCAGTCATTTCTCAAGCAGAAGTGAAGCATGTTACTCTGTTGGTTTCTTATATTATTTGTTTATTCCAACACTTTGTCTACTTCAGTGTACTGTCCCGAGGTTCTGAGAGCCCCACGCTATGTATATTTATTCAAAAGAAAGTTCCATTTTATACAGTGGTTGTGCATAGGATTGCAGCTCTGTAGTGCAATCTTGTGCATATCTATTCCAAATTAAGTTCCATAGAATTCAATGGGCCCTCTCCCAGGTAAGTGGATATAGGGCAAGGGTTCCCTGCTATTAACCTCCCTGAGGCCCCTGCATTAGCTGTTAAGCAGGGAGCATCTGACAGAGAAAAGGGGCGTTGATGCTGTGCAAAGTTTGCAGCTGCAGCTCCTTTCTCTGCAAAAGCTGCTGCAAAAAAAGTAGAGGGGGAAATGCTTCAGCAGAAAGGTAGGCCTTTGTTCCTTGCAAATGTGCAAAAAGTGGCCTTGCAGCTGCACGCTTACAATTTTGAGGATGCAATTGCATTTTAAAACTTAAAAGCTGTGAATAGCTGAAAGGCTGTGCTTGCAGTTGAGCTGTACATTGAGTAATTTGCATTCTTCTGCTAGGATTCCCGAGTTCTTCCTGCCTTTTTCACAGTCAGAACTAATAAAGGGTGCTGAAGAGCTGCTTTTTCTTTTTAAAGAAACTTTGGTTAAAACAACAACAACAGAAGGAAAATGGAAGGTGAAACCTGAGTGGTTATGTCTTATATATGTCTCTGTTCCCATGGGAAATGGCTTGCGTGTTTGTGAGAGATTGTAGATGGATCAGGCCTCATCTACCACTGGAATGCAGCTTCCTGCAGCTTTTATTGGTAATGCTGCCTTTGGCCAAAAAAGGGTCCCCGCCCCTCGGATACGGTACTACAGTCTTAACGTACAGTATTCTGACTGATCTCAGTGCACAAGAGCTCGTATTCCAAACAAGGGAAATGGAGGCGGTTGGAGAAATATCTTGTGATCCAAGTTTGTTTTCCTCCCCGGAGTTGCTGGGGAGATCAGTCAGGCCTAAGTAAGAGTGTTCCTCAAGGCATTATGTAAACATTAAGGAAGGGTTTTATTTATTCATGTTGACCCAAGTGGTGTGCGATGATAGCATGTCTTTGGTGCTAGGTTATATCCACTACCAGCCAGCTCAGGACCGACAGCGGCCCCATCTCCTGGAAATGCTGATTCAGCTGCCGGCAAACTCTGTCACAAAGATCACCATCCAGTTTGAGAGAGCCTTGCTGAAGTGGACAGAATACACTCCTGACCCCAACCACGGGTTTTATGTGAGGTAAGGCTGCAGCTCTCCTCGAGCCACTCGCCACCAGAGTTTGTCAGCCTTGGGTTTGTCTGTGTTGCATCCCTTGTGACCAGGTTCATAAACCCCCTCCCCTCCAAGAGGACCCATGAAGGGATGGGAAACCTATATGGATCTCCAAATGTGGTTGGACTCCAGCTCCCATCAGCCCCAACCAGCATGGCGAGCAGCTGGAGATGATGGAAACGGGGAGCCCAGCAGCATTTAAAGGGCCACAGATTCCCCATCCTTGGGCCGAAGCTCTAAGTAATATCTCTCTTTGTTTGGTTTGTAGCCCATCTGTTCTGAGTGCCCTAGTGCCCAGCGTCATTGCGATGAAAGAGGAAGATGAAGATCAAAGTCCACTCTTTGCTTCACTGTGAGTGCATTTGATGACTGCAAAACAGAGAAGGGTGGGAATGAGATGTGCGGGATTGGTATTGTAGTTCTGTTGATTATTGGGAAGTGCTTCATGCCAGACGTTTCAGATTAACCCAGCAAAGGCTGTAGCTAGACCACCATGACAGAAGTCTGTGCACACATAGATATCAAAGACTTTTCATGAACTGCTTTCAGAAATTACAACCTTGGTTAATCTGAAATTTAGTTCTGAACTGAATGTAAATTTTTGATTAGATTCAAGAAAGTAAATTATTTATTTGGCTGCTTCTGCACTGGCATTTACTGTGAAATAGCCATGCTTTGTTGATCTGCATTTTACAGGGCAACCACGTGATGTCATGAACAAAACACTCTCTTCACATTTTTCTTTGTTCAGTTTCTTCTCCCACCCCTACTCAAAAAATTGTATTGCTCCCCCCCCTTCAAATCAAACACTCGGCCGAGTAGCTGTGCAATTTCCCCAGGTGTAAATGGGTTATCACGCTCAAAATCTAGCATGTCTGTTTTGTTTCTTTTTCTCCCCTAAACTGTAGCAGGGGAGGCAATCATGATTTGAAGTGCAGGGAAAGGAAGGGGAACCCTTTCACAACAAACAGTGGTCTCAATGAAAATCTCCCTTCCCACCCTGGACATTCATTGCTGCGGAAAAGGAGACTGCCCACTGGGGACTCAGCTACATTAGTCAAAATATAGCATTATAAATGCATTATGAGACCAGATGGCGCTGTAGAGCTGAAATTACAACTCAAATTGTATTTTCAATTGTGAATTTTACAACGGTTTTTTGCAGAGCATTTTTATAGCTGTGTAGATCGAGCCTTGGTTTCAGAGTGTCAGAAATCTGGAAACAGAGTTGCCGTTATACTTCCGACTTAAAACCAAATAGCAGTGATCAGTTAGTGCTGATTTTGTAAGCAACTTTTGGATTCAAATAGCATTAAGGTTGTGTTAAGTTTAAGGTTGTAATGTTGCATGAGACAGAGGCATTAGCCGATGTTGCAAGATATTGGACTTCTGCATGCTGCCTAACATTGCAATGAAGGATTGTTTGTCTTCAGACCTCTCCATAAGTATGGGATGCATGGAAATGTGTGTATATGCACATGTAGTTTTGCAGGGGAATCAGAGGGAATTGCAGAAGACTGAGAACCAGTTGAGTTCTTCATGTGGCACAGTGTATTCAGGGTGTTGCTTATTTGAAAAGCATTTGCGCATCGAAACCTTTCATATGAATATTCCGTTTGTGATTTGCAATTTGAGGCTGCCCTCAAAGAAGTGGCTCTCCTTCACTCTTGCCTTATCTCCTGATCTGATATGCTTGGAGGCAAGAGTGGCAACACATCATTATCTGAATCAGCCCTTAGAGCTCTGCTGATGATCTCCTTCCTTTTCCCCAGGTTTCCTTCCTTGGACGGCTCCAGCTACTTTGTGCGCCTCTACACAGAACCGCTGCTGGTGAACCTGCCGACGCCAGACTTCAGCATGCCGTATAATGTCATTTGCTTGACCTGCACGGTGGTAGCTGTTTGCTATGGCTCCTTCTATAACCTGCTGACCAGAACCTTCCATGTAGAAGAACCTAACAGAGGAGGCTTAGTCAAGCGACTGGCGAACGTAATCCGTAAAATAAGAGGCGTCCCACTTCTTTGAGGGCAGGCGATGCAGCCGCTTCTTCAAGGATCTCTACAGCCAAGACTTGCTTGGACAAAGCTGCAAGAGGATAGGTGGGCTTAAGGCAGCTGTAACACCTTTTTTGCCCTCTAGTTCCTTCACAGCCAGTAAATCTGCTGTTTGTGCCTGCTTGCCACCAGCAAGGGAAGCAATCACTGGTACTGGGACTGCAAGAGCAAAATGCCCAGGGATGAAGCTTGCTAATTTAAGGGGAAACTTGCATTTGCTGGGAAAACACTGGAAATAAACACGATCAGTTTCTGAACTATGATCAAACACAAGAGCCCGTACCACTTAACTCACCAACCTGTTTTTCATTTTCTTCTACAGCAACTGATTGCCATGCTAATTATCCTTTTTTGAGCTGCCGTGTAATGGATGTAGTTGGAACGCTGAACCTTTTTTCAGGTCAGAGGAAAAAAGCTCGCAGAAAAAAATGCTTGGGGGAAATGGCAAAACTGAAGGCAACTAGAGAGAGTGCAACAGAGAGAATAAATAGCATTTTAGGCCTCAGACTGACCTGCATAGCTATCTAATTTTAGCATGCTGTCTCTTGCTGTTTTGGAGAAGAGAATAAGTGAGGATATGAGGAGGCAGCTATGATTGGGGAAAGAAAATTGCTAGGGGGGTTCATTTGGGACTCTGGGATTTGGGGTGGTCAGGCTGGGCACAGGGGACACTATGAAATAAAAGAGAAACCATGCTGTGTGAGTTGATGCCAATTTGATTTGCGTTCGTACCTGCTGGTGATGGGAATAACCACTGTTTGCTGCATAAGAGAGGAAGAAGACCAAAAAAAAAAACCTGTCAGAGATGGATAAGGAATTCAACAAATAAATGCTGTGTGGCGATTATGTCTTCCGTAACACGGGTTTTAATCAACTTTGTACTTAACATGTCCCCTGGTAGCTATAGGTGGCCAGGTATTCCATGCAGGTGAATGCATAAAATTCCATTCAGGTAAGTTAATGGGCCGGCACTGGTGGAGGAAAAACAGAGAGCTTCACACCTCCAATTTGCTTTCTGTGCTTGCTGGCTGTGAAGGCTAGTGTCAGATGATGAAGGGGTAACAGGGCTTAGTGAACTGGGGGAGTCTGTGGCAGAAAGAAGTCAAGAATTGGGGGCAGAAGATAAGCAGGTGAGTGGGAAGAGGGAGGCCAAGAGACAGAGATGAGTCAGGCTGGTGAAGAGTCACAGGTATCTCCCCCTCCTGCGACACGCTGCCCACCTCCCTGTCTCCCAGAACCAGGAGAGGGCTGAAATGTTTTGAGCAGCGATAGGCTGCATGTAGGCGCAGTCTCTGATTGCTTGGGAAAACCCCTGGAGGAGAGGAGGGGACTTAAACAGCTGTGGGGAGGTGGGAACGTTCAGTCTCAGTGACTGATTTCATGGAGGAAGACCACTGGGAATGAGCTCTTGTGCTCCTTAGGCCTGACACTTAGCCAAGTCTGTGGAGATCGTGGTTTTGTTTTGTTTTGGTAATAAAAAGCTAACTCCTTTGTGAACTGTGTGATTACTAACTGGCACACTGTGTGACAGATAGCAAGCCTATTCATCGGATTGATCCCTCTTCCGCCAACCTGCTTGACAGGAACCAAATTTTCCAATAGTCCACTAATAGGTTAGCATACTGTATTAAAAATGCAGGCTGGTAAATTTTGACATATTTGCTATATATTCTAAAATATAGACTATATTAAATTAATATAAATAATATGAATGTTTTAATGCATTATTTAATATATTCTTGATTTGGGATGTAGAATCACTACTCAGGATCTAATACTAAAGTTTAAATTCTATTAGCTTTCAGAACTGGGCTATAATTTTACAGGATTCTTGCTGGGGAGCCACCCTGCTGATTTCAGGTACAACCTTACAGTTGTATTTCCACAATCCAGGGATGGTGAATTGAAACTGGTCAGCGGACCAGATTGTTATCTCTTCCTACCCCTTGCTTGCCAAGTTTGACAGGTGGGTGTTGTCACAATGACAAGTGACCCCCCCCCCCCAGGTTCTTGTGAAGCCCCTTTAAAACCTCTCTGCAATACCTGACAATCAGCAGATAGTTGGGTCTTGCAGGTTACTTTTCCAAGTCGCACCGATCAGCTGATTGGCACTGCCCCCAGGCCCCCTTTCGGCTAAGCCCAGTCCTTACTTGTCTTAAACCTGACGCCAGCTGTAGGATAGATCGGGTTGGCTCAGTTTGAAAACCAAGGCACGGCTTCCAACTGGCTGCAGGAGCTTCCTGCACTCAATCGGAAGCTGTGTCGGATGTTTGGCTTCCGAAAAATGTTCGCAAACCGGAACACTCACTTCCAGGTTTGCGGTGTTCGGGAGCCAAAACTTCCAAGCTCCAAGGCGTTTGAGAACCAAGGTACGACTGTGTCTCTGATTTAATGTCTCCTTTTCCTAGTTGTGTGCAGTGTCCCCTCCTAACCAGCAGGTGTTCCTAAATCACTATCATAAGTAGCATTTGTGGATCACAGGAAACTGCTTTATACAAAGTCTGACTTGCTGCATCTTTCTCAGCATTCTGTTGTACACTGGCAGTGACTATTAAGGATTTTTACCAACCTTACCTGTAGCTGCTAGGGGTTCAACCTGTGTTCTTCTGCATGCAAAGCATCTGGTCTAGCACTGACCTATAGCCCTTCCCCATCCCCATTGTTTTCCACCATAAACATATATTTATCTTGGGGACTCTAAACATTTTTTAGCACATGCATTTTACAATCCAGGTAGTATTCATGCACAAGGCTGGGTCGTATGATGAAGTGCATGCATACCATTGAGTTCAACGGAACCTACTCACAGGGAAGCATGTGTAGGTTTGCAGCATTAGGCTGTGCAGAAATGTTGCAAGACTTGAATGTCCATGTCTCTTGCCACTGTGAAGATTCAGCAGTCTGGAAAAGGCAAATCTGATTGGGTGCTCCTAGTTGGTATAGTAGGGAACAAACCCAAATGTGAGAAACTGACAATGACAGAAAGGTACCCTGCTGTGTGTTTTATTATACTGACTGACCTGGGGTGAATATTGCACTATTTTCATCGCCATCTGCTTTCATTGGCATCGCCCTGTTGCACATCAAGCAGGTGCTGCCTGTGGTCTCTACTGAGCTGATCTGGAGCTGCTGAGTAGCCTAAAAAAACAACTATCACCTGAAGGCTTCTCGCATTGCATAAACATGCCCCCACCGCAGGTGTATTGGTGTTACCTTAGCTGCTGACATTAGCATTCTTGTCTGATAGCAGAGGCAGCAAAAATATGTACCGTAGCTCAATTACATGATTTGCAATGATGGTGGCTTTTCTCACATGCTTTTTGCAACCTGACTTGCAAGCATAGAATAAAAATAGGTTTTTTAAACATTGGGGGTGGGGGTGGGGAACGACACACCCGAGGCAGAACGACCTTAAAAATAAAAATTCAGCCAGTTTGAAAAGTTTGCTGAAACCCAAATGTCTTCCAATTGCTTCTGAAAACTATATACTGTACAGTACAGCATTCAAAAGCAGATGATGCGGCTACGAGAGGAAATGATCAACATATGTTTGCAACAGGAGCGGGAAATCTGATTTAAAGAAATTGTATTAAATTAAAGTAAATTGGTTTGATTTGTAATAATTTGGAAAATTAATAAAAAAATAATTTGAAAGAATCATTCAAAAGCACCATCTATGCCTGCGTCCTGAAGCGGTCAGAATCCATCCTGGGCCCAGCCTCTGGGTAGCAAAATTATTTTTCTGGGAGCGCCGGAGGAGAAACTTTGGCTGCTTACTCAGGCTACTGCTTCCGCACCCGTGTAAACACGAGGAACCAACTTCGGCCGCCCGTTTCGCGCACGCGCCGCCCTCCTGCCGGCAACCAAGTTCGGGCCCCGCCCCCTTATTGCATATTCATCATTGTGGAACTGTCGAGCCAGCCGGTAGGCCCGCTCCGTGCCGTTACGCCGACAGGCTAGAGCCGAACTCAAGGGGCTGTCTACTGCAATGCCTGTTTCAAACACAACGGGACGGTTGAGCCGGCGACCCGGCGCCGCTTCGCCGGATGGAATAAGACCCGTCTTTAAAGCAGGCCGCCCAGCCCTTCGGTAAGGGGGAGTGAGGTGCGTAGCGCTGTTAGCGCCTTGGAAGGAGGCAGCGGCGCGGGCGGCCCGCCTCTGGTCCTGAGTGGGCAGTTGGAGAGGAGGAGGGGTCCTGCGGGGAGTGACAGACGCAGAGACGGAGCCGAGGGCGTCGGGGAGGGAGGGAGGGAGGGAGAGCGGCCCAGCGGCGAGGCAGCGCTATGGCGAGGAGCGCAGGTAATACGGCTGAGGGGGACGGAGAAGGGGCGCCTGAGGGAATGTCCTCCGGGTGGAGGCGGCAAGGGGCAGCTCCTGTCGGGATCGTTCTGCTCCCCGCGTCAGCTCCCTCGGAGATCACGGGGTGGGGGTGGGGGAAGTGCCGTTTTCCCCAAACCCAACGAGGAGCCCGGGAGGGTGGCGAGGAATCCGCAGCGCCCCCCGTTGCATGTCTGCCTCCTTTCTGTTCGCTTCTCCCCATCCCATCCCCAGCCTCGTCTTCTGTGCCCCAGGGGAGCGCCACCCCCTCAACCCCCCCCCCCAATTGGTGTTTTTGAACCGAGGCCTCCGTTAAGCTCATTGGAGGCTCCGCCGTGTCCACAGGTGTGGGCCGGATACGGCCCAGGCGCCGATCCTGCCCCCTCTCCGCCCCGCTCTGCGTCCAGTGAAAATTGACATGCGGCGTGTGGGGGTTCAGGGGTGGACCAGATGAATTGCTCCTTTGCCCTCCCCCCCTTTCGCTGTTTAAAAGTGATGATCGGCTCGTGTCAGGTGTTGTGGACCCTCCAGGTGTCATTGCCCTGTGGACTCCTGGCCCCTTGGATGTGCTGACAGAGCCTGGTGGGAATTGGGAGTTCAGCAGCATCTGGAGGGCCACACACAGGTTAGCAGCCTCTGGCATATGGAATTCCCCGCTGTGCCTTTGGATTATTAAGCCCTCTCCCTATCTGGTGGAGGATTCGTGGCCTTCCAGGGGTTGTTGGGACTCCCATCAGCCCCCAGCCACCGTAGGTGATAGTCAGTGGTGCTGGGAGTTCCAGTAGTATCTGAAGGGGCTGCAAGACATGAAGGGGCTTAAATGCTGCTTTCCCATTCAAAAGAAATGGCTCAAGTAGCTCGCATGGGGAGTAAGATAAACAGTAGCATGCCAGTATACTACAGCTGCCTAGATTTCATTTAAAACACAAATTAAATTGTAACTTTTAAGGTAGGTGTGTTTGTGCATGTGTATTCAAATCGTTTTTTTAAAAAAGGAATAGACAAACCTGTGCGTCCGTCAATGCCTGTTGGCCATGATAGTTAAATGGAACCTTGATGTACCAGGTGCTGGAGAAGAGCAACATCTTCATATATTGCCTGTGTGCTGTTTAGAGGCATCTGGCAGGGCAATGATGAAAGGAGGAGGCTGGACTGTCACTAGAAGACCATGGTCTCATGTTGCCAAGTAGCAGTACTTGCCTAATCCTAAAATATTGCTCATTAAATCAGGGGTGGTGAGCCTTTTTTCAGTTGACCAAATTCCATTGTGTGTGATCTGTCAGAAACTAAATGCCACGGAATGAACAGTGGGTGTGGCACCACCCTTCTCTTTTCCTCTGCCCTGTTTTTTCTCTCTCTTTTGCCATCCCCCCTCCTCCTCTCCCCATTTCCCCCTCTCATGGCCATGCATGCATGGCATTAGGCCAAGGGCTGCAAGTTCTCCCCCCCCCCCCGCCACTGCCAGTAGCAGCTGGTGTGGTGGATCTGCCTGCCGTCCTGACACTAGTGTCGCTGCACCTTACCTGGATGGTGTGGACCAGGCATAGGCAAACTCGGCCCTCCAGATGTTTTGGGACTACAACTCCCATAATCCTTGACCACTGGTCCTGTTAGCTAGGGATGATGGAAGTTGTAGTCCCAAAACACCTGGAGGGCTGAGTTTGCCTATGCCTGGTGTGGACATAGGGCAGAGTGACAGCTAGTCTGAGCTGCACAGATAAACTGATGGGAGCACCAGCGTAGCTTTGCCAATGCATCTGTGTAGCCCCAACCTCATTGCTGTCATGCCCCACCCTAGCACTGTCCAAGTAAACTGCAACAGCACCAGTGCTGAGCTCCATAGCTCCACCACACTGGCGGCTGCTGCCCCCCCCCAATAAATTATTGTTCTTATGCATAGTAACTTCCTTTCTGATCACTGTCTATGTTCTGTACAAGACCCCATGCACAGTTGGCACCAAATATTTAAAAGTATGAATACTTCAAAACTAAATGGATTGTAGAAATGGCAGAATCTGTTTAGTAAAACTTTCCTGTGTTTTCTGGATTCAAGGCAATCCTTGATTTTGGCAGCCTTTGCAATAATGAAGACCTAATTAAAGAGCTCACTGAACATTAGATTTACTTCTACCTCATTTTCTGAGTACTTTTTCTTCTCATCAGAGTGTGTATGTGGCTCAGTAGGTATATAATGGGTTGGGAATGAAAAAACATTTTTAGTGCCCCCACCTGTTCAAAAGCACTAAAGATCTCAAAAGGAAGAAATTTTCCTTTAACTGCAAAATGGCGGCAAACAGCTTTCTGCAACTAGGTTAACATGTGGATTTTAAAACAAAATAAAAAATAAAAAAAATCCTTCCAGTAGCACCTTAGTATCCAGTAGCACCTTAGATACCAGGTATCTGAAGAAGTGTGCATGCACACAAAAGCTCATACCAAGAACAAACTTAGTTGGTCTCTAAGGTGCTACAGGAAGGAATTTTTTTATTTTTAATTTTGTTTTGACTATGACAGACCAACACGGCTACCTACCTGTATGTGGATTTTAGTTCTTTGGCTGGTAAGTCTTAATGCTTTCTTGGAAACATAAGAAGCATGAAATAACCCTTCTGCTACATCTTCATTCCATATTGCTTCATTTTGTGGTACCTGTGTTTTAGCTAGTTACGTGTGAAGCTTCTATGCAAATATGATGGATAAACAGCCTGAAGCCTATACTGTACAAGAGTTGCTGTCTAAAATGTTGCTGCTTGAGATAACTGGAAGAAAATTCTAGAGGCCACACAAGACAGTTTAGTTTGAAGTGGTGGGCTTGAACCTGGGAGATTCAAGTTTGATTCTCTCCATCATAAACATCCTTGGTGATCTTTTCTCAGACTTGGTTCTTTAAAATAGGAGGAGAGGGAGGCTTGTCCACCTCACAAGTTGCTGAGGATGAACAAAGTAAATACTGTAGTGCACTTCAGTAGCAATTCTTTATTATTATAGAGTAAAAAAAAAATTAAAATCTGGAATGTAACTGTTTGCTTTACTTCCTTTCTGAGGAGACATCTCCTTTCCATGCTTGTGCAATTCCCAGTCAGTTTTTAAATTACATTTACTTTGTATATTTTCTCTTCCAGTTTCCCTTGCCTCTTTCACCCTCCCCCGAGTGACCTTCTTCAGCACAGAAGTATATCAGCCTGCAAAAATCTCTTCCTTGGATGCCAGGTTGAAGTTGACAATTGTGTAACAGTTGTCTCTCTCCTCCTGAGGTACTCTGAAGGAGCACTTTTGCTGAACCATGCATGCGGTTAACACATTCAGTAAATCAGCCTTTAGCAATCTGGTGCTCTCCAGATGTGTGCTATCCTGGCTGGGACTGATGAGAGTTGTAGTCCAAAATATCTGGAGAGTATCAGATTGCTGAAGGCTGCAGTACATTAAAAAAAAATTTAGCGGTGATCAATGTGGTGTCCTCCAGATGTTATGGACTACAACTCCCATCAGTCCCAGATAGCATAGCCAAGAGTTAGGGATTGGAGTTGGTGCACAACATCTGGAGAGCACCCAGTTGCCTATTTTGATAGCACAATTCTTTTGCTGGTGATTGTCACAGAGCGAACCGGCCAGTAAATCACGCAATTCAAATTTGGAGCTAACTCTTTATTAGGAAAAATATTATCTCCACAGACTTGGCTAAGTGTCAGGCCTAACGGAGCACAGCAACTCATTCCCTGTGGGTCTTACTCCATTAAAGCAGTTGCGGAGACTGAAAGTCCCTGCCTCCCCATAGCTGTCTACGTTTGCTCCTCTTCAGGGGTTTTTTCCAAGCAATTGGAGACTGCACCTGTGGACATCCTGGTGCTGCTCTGCCCCTTTCAGCCCTCTTCTGGTTCTGGGAGACAGAGGGAGAAGGGAGCTTTTTGCAGTAGGAGAGGGAGACAACCATGACTCTTCACCAGCCTGACTCATATCTGCCTCTTGACCTCTCTCCTCCCACTCACCAGCTTTAGCTACTGATTCTTGACTTCACTCTGCCACAGATTCCCCCAGCTCGCTAAGCCCTGTTACCCATTCAGCTACTGACACCTTCTCTTCCAAGTCTTCTCCCTCTGACCACTCATCGTTGTCCCACCACCACTCCCTGGGCTCTGAGCCTTCTTCCCTTGGTGGCTCCCCAACTGGTTCCTCCCATCAATCTTCTGCATCCAACTACAATGCTACCCCCCACAGCCAGCAAGCACACTAAGCAAATTGGAGGTACAAATCTCTCTATTTTCCCTGTGCCAGCCCATTAGCTTACCTTCATTCATTTTGATACAGGTAAACTACTTTGCGTTATGCCACTGTCAGCTGCTACTGTATAAATGGGGAAAATGTGAAGGGAAATTTCAACTTGCCTATAAAGCCTTGAAGTCAATCTTGGTATAAAGCCCAAAGGATTCTAAGCATTTCTCCATTGTTCCCTTTGAGGTTTATCTGGTGAAGAAAGTCACTTTACTGTAATTGCAAAGCAGGTTAATACAGGGTTTTGTTCTCTTTTATCCAAAAAGTTTATATTGCTGAATAACACGATGCCCTTTTTTTTTTAAAGAAGGAATGCTTTACTAACTAGTGATCCATCTTTCCTTATAGTTCATAGAAATTAGAGAACAGTTACTTGGGTATTAAAGTCCACATCTTGCACCCATAATTGTTCTTCCTGCTTTTTCTGAAATCTCGGCCTCTTACTGTGTGGTTGTCACAGTATAACAGCATCCTCTAAACTTCTAAGAATGCAATTGCTAAAGGAAAAGGGGGAAAACCTTTGAGGCTGAATATCTTGTTTTGCTAATTGAAGTATACTGACATGAAAACCTGTAGAGAGAATGTAGTAAAGGCTACGGGTAATCTCAGAGTGACATGACTCCCAGAAACCTCACCAAAGAGAATAGGTAAATGGAAGCAGCAGGGAAAGAGACACCATTTATGATGAAGCTGAGCATGCTTTTATCTACCTTGTCTACTCCCCTGCTAGTATTAAACATACTTTACTTACAGTCCAGGTGACCTTGGTGGTAGATTTTAATAAGTGGCCTCCAGCTACAATTGCTAAAGTGTTTTTTTAAATTTTTTATTTATTTTACAAGCTGCATAAGAACAGCAAGGTTTGTTCAGATGATAATCTTTGGAGTAACAGGGATTACTTGAGGGCTGCAGAGGCTCTATCCTTTGCACATTCCTAGTGGCTGGATTTTGTTTTGACAGAGTTGTTTCCTGTCATCAGTTGTATTTATTAATGGTGCATGAAGGTGAAGATCCTAATTTCTTTCATCAAGCCAGCACAGAATAATTTTAGTTATCAGCAAAACAGTGATCTTTTTATTGTTTTCACATTAAAGTATTGAAAGTGCTGAACTGGATTTGTGTGTGTTTTGAAAGTGAACAGGATGTCATTTTTTAGGGCTTTCGTTGTATCTCTTTTCCAGATAATCTGGAATCAACAAGCATGCTTAGTTTCGCAATCCTCAATTTCTCTTTCCTCATGGATATTGACTCTGTGAGAGGGCTGGCTACAACCTGTTACATATCACTCCCACATGCTGCTCTCATGTAGTTGGCATGTAACTGCTTCTAAATGGTAAGGGGAATAGAGAAGTGGTTCTGGGGAATGGTGGGATAAGCGTTGAGGCAGAAGCCTAAAATTGCCATTTTCAGTTTCTTGTACTTTGATGCTATTGCAGTTGTGAGAGCTTGGACATCTACTATCATATAATTTCTTCTCAGTGATTTGAATGGAAGGGTTTGATTAAAATGCAAGTCATAGCCCTAATATGTGCTGGCCAACATTGCATAGGCAATATCAGTGACAATTGGCAAAGGTTATCGTGGTGGCACCTACCATCTTGGCATTAGCAGGAGATGTGGTTGTTCAGTGTATTTCTTACTTCTCCTACAGCACTTGCACTCTTAACTTTTTCCATTCTCTTGTTTGCCCTTTGCCCTTATTCCATACTGGAAAGCTGTATAGATCTAAACCTGAAGGTGTGCCTTGCGCCTTTTATATAATCAGCTTTGTATTAAGTCAGTCCATTGTTCCAACTAGCTTGGTATCATCCACTCTGACTAGCATTGCTTCCCCAGGGTCTCAGGTGGAAGGCCTTCCCCACCCTATTGTCAAAGATCCTTTCATAAGACAAGACGTCTGCAACTGAACATGGCACTTTTGCATGCACAGTATGTGCTGTATCATTGAGCTGTGGGTCTTCCTTTCTCTAAACAGAGCAATATATGGGAGAGTGGTGGACAGTTTTTGGCAAGATGACTAGAAATAACCGATTTAAAGCCTACTGAAATTAAAATGTCCTATGCTAAGGGAAATAATACAGCCTGGTCAAGACACTCAAGCCAACAAAAAGTGCAGTATAGAAAGCATTTATTTTAGATGCTGTATAAATCTGTAGTGGATTAGCCTGTATCATATATAAACTGCTTCTGATTTGGGGAGCAGTCATGTAACGTATGACAGACTCTCATTCCCACTTCAGCAGTCTCCTGCCTGTCAGACCCTGGATAGCAGCATGATCTACAGCAGGCATAGGCAACCTTGGCTCTCCAGATGTTTTGGGACTACAATTCCCATCATCCCTGGCCACTGGCCCTGTTAGCTAGGGATCATGGGAGTTGTAGTTCCAAAACATCTGGAGAGCCAAGGATGCTTATGCCTGATCTACAGGAACAAGCTGCTGCATCTCACAAGTAGAAAACTACTTCAGACTATGTTCTTACGAAAAAGATGTATCTCAAGACAGCCCTCAAATCAGATATACTTTACACATATGAAGAATGATAGTGCAAAGAGCCAACTCATGGAGTCCTTGGCAAGAGAGAGAGTACCTGGGAAGAGTGGTATTACAGCTGAGGTTCATGGGAGTGGAAAAGTCAGACAGTCCATTATGACTAGTTCTGCTGCTGGAGGAAAGAAGTAGTTCTACTGAACATGTGGTTCTAACATTATCATGCTGTGTAACAATGAAGGCAACCCCAGAGGCATTGGAATCTCTCTCATCTGCACCGTAGGGAGAGTATTTGCCAGAATGATTTTTTGAGGGTACTCTCAGTAACTTTATGCTTCAGTGCTTTGGTAGGCACAGTCCAATTTCTGTGCAAGCAGATCAAAAACAAATATGATATTCTGCCAGCACCAGCTATGAGAGAAATGCAGAGAGCAAAGTAAGCCACTCTACCTCAGTTCTGTTGATCTTAGCAAGGTATTTGATGTAGTCAGCGGAGTAGGATTCTACAAGATCGTCAGATGTCCTCAAGCTAGTCTTATCTGATGTTTCCATGGCAATGTGCATAATACTGCACAGCTCAACAGAGCCATGTATGATAGCTTTTCAACTGAGAGTTAAAGGAAACAGCATTGTATCCCTTTGCTAGTTCTTTGTCACCTCTCTCTCTCTCAGTGCTCCTGAGAGGCACTCTTTGCTGCCACAAAGGAGAAATCCATATTCACAAACAGTGTTTCGCTGCTTACCTACGAATGAATCTTGGGCAGATTTTGCCATGTGTATCTCATGTTTTGTTATGGCTAGCATTAAGAAAGCCACTGTCAAGGAGCACTATAAAATTTCTCCTGAAGTTGGTAACTTTGCTCTGTTAAATTCATGATGACAACTTTGCACCCGAACAATATTTGCACTCAAACAACTGAACAATATTGTTGTTTGTTCTTCTATCCCGCCCTTTCTCCCATGGGAACCCAGGCTGGCTAACAACGAGCATAAAATACAAACATGATAAAGCAATAAATAAAACATAAAAATCTATATCATGAACTAAAAACAGTACAAGGACAATAAAACTTTGCTGGGGTAGAGTCCAATGCATAATGTTCCAAGCCCAGACAAAGAAATACATTTTCAGTTTCATCTTATAAACATGTGGGATAGTTGAATTTTCCCTGGATGGGAGTTCCACAATGCTGCACAAAACTACTGAGAAAACCCTGTCTTGTGTCACCATCCCATTAAGCTACCCCATTTAGTAAACTATGGTTTATTAAATTATGGTTAAAGTTAAATTAATTGTGGGATAGGTTATCATTCCTTTTTTGTTGTTGACAGTACTGGTATGTGTGATTTACTAAGGTCATGCATTGAGAAGGCTGTACAACCTGATCTGCCATGTTTTGTTGCCTTTGTTCATGCCATATACCTGATAAAGGAAAATTGAATCCATCCCTGGGGGGGGGGGGATTTCACTGCCTAAATTCTACAAAATTTATGGCTAAATTCTCTTTAACATGGGTTTTCCAAAAGACCTTTGCATTTATGTTGAGCTGTAAATCTTTTTTAGAAAGAGCATTTCTTGATTAGTCTGTCATTTAAAGTTTTTTATTCCTTCAGACTGAAGTTCCTTAGACACAGTCCATGGTTATCCTCTTCTATGCATCTCCCAGCAAGCAAGTGACATCAGACAAATTCTTCACAATGGAGTATATATAGAAAAGCCACCTGGATTAAGCCCAGAATATCCTGGTCTCTCTGTTTTCCTGTGGTTTGCCTTCAGAAAATAAAGAGTTATTCTTTTCCTTCCTTGCTTAACAATTAGCTGTTTGCTGGAAGGGCTACAGTAAGTTTTCCTCTTAGTTGCTCAACACTCATAATGCAAAAACATTGTAGCTTCCTCTTGTCTGAAAAGTGACAGGGCATGTTCTACTGTAGGCTTTGCTTTGCATTTGTCTCTGCAGTGGCCATACATAGCCTTAGTAATACTTGTATTCGGGGGAGCTGTGTATTATTTGAACTGTGCAATGATGACTGAGAGCTGCAGCTTATCTGGAGAAGGCAAGAAGCCTTTGAGGTTGGGGAGGGCAGTGAAAGGTCTCTGAAAGTAGGAAGTTCCTCTGGATATAAATGGCCAAGAATGTAGGGTCTGTAATCATGACTCTACAAATCTCTGGTTTACCCACTAAACATATTTGATAGGGAATGTCACTAGTTGAAAGTGCTTCATATACATTTTCAGCGGTCCCTACAACGGAGTCAGAGATGTAGTAACATTGGGCAAGCAACTTGGTGAATTCAAGACACGCAAGATTTGAACCAGATACAGTGGTACCTTGGTGCTCGAACGACTGGGTTCCTGAACAAATCGGTTCCCGAACGCTGCAAAACTGGAAGTGTGTGTTCTGGTTTGCAAACGTTTTTCAGAAGCCAAACGTCCAACACAGCTTCCGCTTTTTCTGATCGAGTGCAGGAAGCTCCTGCAGCCAATTGGAAGCCACGCCTTGCTTTTCGAACCATTTCGGGAGTCGAACAGACTCCCGGAATGGATTAAGTTTGAGAACCAAGGTACCACTGTACTTGCTAGCTCTCACACTTGGCCAATATAGCATAACAGTGGTCCCGAAATATGAAGAAAATAAAATCAAGGACTCTGAAGATGTGCTGATCTTTTCATGTTCCAACTTTATTGCAGTGTCTGTGTGAGTAAGGGAGAGAGAGGAGTGTGTGTGAATGAATTCAGTTGTTCTGTGTGTTCAGATGCTGTGTTCTCAAGTACTGACAACATTGTAGAATGAAATTGACCTAATGGTTCTCAAACTACATAGAGGAACCCCTGTGACAATCACCTGTGCATGAGATAGAAGGATGCTACAATTGATTCATGCATCTTCTGTCTCTTCCCACATAGGCTACAAGAAGGAACCACTAGGGCAGGGGTAGGCAACCTAAGGCCCGGGGGTCGGATACGGCCCATTTGCCTTCTCAATCCGGCCTGTGGACGGTCCTGGAATAAGTGTGTTTTTACATGAGTAGAATGTGTCTTTTTATTTAAAATGCATCTCTGGGTTATTTGTGGGGCATAGGAATTCATTCATTTTTTCCCTTCAAAATATAGTCCGGCCCACCACGTGGTCTGAGGGACAGTGGACTGGCCCACGACTGAAAAAGGTTGCTGACCCCTGCACTAGAGCTTGGGATTGCATGGACCCAGGGAAGTGGCAGCTGGGGGGAATGTTTGGGATTTGGAGTGTGAAAACTACAGTAGGGTTTGGGGAGCTGGGTTGGATTACTACACAATGCAAATTTCGAACACTTGGAAAATCAAACTTGCTGACTTGTCCCCTCTTTTTTTCCCTCCCCCCCCACTTTCTGTTAAGACTTGCTCATATATCACCACACATTTTTATGAAGTCAGCTCATCTGATTCTGGAAGAGTTGAATGCACAGAGGAGACGTTTTACACTACCGTTTTGGATCGCTGCCATCACTGTGACGCCCTGATCGCTAGACACCATGTACTGCCTCCAGTGGTTACTGCCTGTTCTCCTCATCCCAAAGCCCCTCAACCCAGCCTTGTGGTTCAGTCACTCAGTGTTCATGGGCTTCTACCTACTGAGCTTTCTGTTGGAGCGGAAACCTTGCACAATCTGTGCCTTGGTCTTCTTGGCCGCCTTGTTCCTCATCTGCTACAGTTGCTGGGGCAATTGTTTCTTGTATCACTGCTCTGGCTCCCAGCTGCCGGACTCTGCTCATGATCCCAATGTGGTTGGCACCTAAAACCCTCCACCTGGTTGCAAGCTCCTTATTTCTTTTTCTTTTAAAAGGACGGTTTTATGGGAAGGAGGGGTTATAAGGCATGTGATTAGAGTACAAGCAACCTGTTTGTATGTCTGGATTAAAGTGTTTCATTCATGATCACCTGCCCTTCCACAATCTGCCTGTAAAATTTTACAAAAGCTGTTTATGGTGATAACGTTGTTGTCCTGGGGTTGAAACAGAGCAGTTGGTGGGTGGCCTTTTCCTACCCTGTTTTTCCTGCCCTGTATTACCTGCGTTTGGTCCTTGTATTTCTGACTTGGTGGTGAAGAGACGTTTTGAGTGTTGCCTGATGCCGGAGTGGTCTCACTCCTTGCCTAGTTGAGGACGCAGCCATCAGTACTTTGGAACATGTGTCATCTGATCCTGTTGAAATTGGAAAGCCTTCTCTCCATTTTGCTTTTGATAAAGAGCTAGTGTTCCTCGTTCCGAACATCGGGGAGGGGGAGGGGATTTGCAAATGGCTAATAAAGTTTAAAAGCTGTTGGAGCCAGGAGGCTGCTGATTCATCACAGCAGGCCAAACTGGAATGTGTGCACTGCCTGAGTCCTTTCCAAAATACTTATCCGCATAGATCATAGCTCAAAAATCTCAGAGTTGTCATGATGCCACTTTTACTACACAGGCACTGGAGCCTGTCTCACCACCCCACCCAGCCAAATATCCACAGTTTACCAGTGGTCTTGAATTGGAAAAGAAGCATGCTCTGTTGTAATGTTTCGGGATCCCTCTTATTATTTTTGCTGTTGACTTTTAAGCTCTCAGTGTTTCTAACCTGAAAAGGCAAACAGCAAGTGCAAGTAGAGAAGCGTGTATGTGCGAGGTTTGACATGAGAGGTATGGGCTGCTTCTGGATACTGGAATGGAGTTGTCACTTGAGTGACTTGCTGCTTTTCTTTTTCTTTCCCCCCCCTTTTGAGGCCAATAGTATTATTACTATCACTCATCACAAGTAAATGAGCCTGTGCATGAATGCATGGGAGGAAGAAAGCAACTAATGGTTAAGCTGCAGCTCTTCATGTGGTTCTGGGAAACCTTTTTGTGGTGATGCCTGGATCGTAGCTTTATCCCCACCCCCAGGCTTTCACTCTCTTGCACATCAGTAATTTCCAGAAAATATATATGTTTCTTCCTTAGGAAATGTTTGTTTCACTGAAGCATAAGCTAGTCCTTTGGGGGAAGCAGGCATACACCTTTTGGATAACATTTCAAGGTTATGCTCTTGTATTGCCACCTGTTTAGCTCTGCACAATCTTTCCCTGGAAGAGCATTGCTGAAAATGCTTTTTCTTTCCAGGGGAGTTGGAACTGAGAAACAAATCGTGAAACCTCCACAGAGATTATTTTATTTTATTTTTTGTTTGTTTATTGCACAGCTGTTCAACAGGTTTAATAAAGCTTTATAAACTTTGGTCTGTGGACTAGTGCCATTTATGATGCAGTAACTCTCGTTGGACTAAGGCCTTCGGATTTGCAGCATTTTAACTCCTCTTCCCCCTACCCGCTTCTGTTCCCAGGACAATTTGCTTGGAAGCCAAAGCAAAGAATAGAGTTCAAAGCTCTTGTTTTATTCACTTTCATGTGGCAGTTCAGACACTGACCTCCTGACCCTTCTCATAAAGTGTTTTGATGACCATTTTTTCTGAGTTCAGAAAGCACTATAGTTTTTGGGGTTTTTTTAATAACTTACCACCTAGGCTATGTCAGTGCTTGCAGAACTGTAAAATTGGAATGGAGGTGGGAAACAATAAGCAAGAAACCAGAGGGGAGGTTACAGTGGAAAGGATAGTTGGGGAAAGTGGTGGCAGCAGCCAGGCTAGATGACAACACAGCTTAAAAGAAAGAGAGAGAACACCATTTGGGAACTGGGATGGGATGAGGTGATTTGGGGTGAAGATGAAGCTGCTTTTAGTGCATTGAACCCCAAAGTATTTGCTGGGTTTCCCCCCTTAGTAGAATAACACAGCTAATGTGCAAGTCTTTGAAACTTGTATATATGGGTAAGTTCTGTGTTTTAGACTACTCCTGATTGACTTTCTGAGCTCCTATATCTGATACTGCAATTCTCTACACACAAGAACTGTGATCCAGCTGGGAACTGGCAACCCTTTCTATTACTATTGTTGGGGCTGCATTCTTTCTTAGTTGCAAGAGATGCTTTTACAAGCTAGTGGAGGCGGCGGAGTTCAAAACTATTTGTTTGAAATGATCTATGGCTTCAACACCAAGCGGCTTTTCTCCCTCTCTGCTCTCCACTTTGCTTGACATTCACCCTGTTGAATGTGTGCTCACTATTTTGTGACGTTTTGGTTGGCCCTAATAAAGGAATTGTCTGACTCTGGATTCTGGCATTTTTCTTACGGCTTTACCCATCTAACTTTTATGTTTTGCTTTCTGTGTCTGGGTTATAGTTATGCTTGGGGTTTTGATTGCAGCCATTGCCAAGGTTAGCTTTCACGTTTGGTGTTTCTCTCCCCATTGCAGTTATATTTCCTGGCCATTGGTATGGGGCACTATGGGTTTTGTATGTGCTCTATCTGCTGCTGGTTACTATCTGGATGCCATTGGATCAGTTTGACATGTACTATCAAAGCTGGGCTGTGTAAACTTCCTTATCTTTAACATTAAAACCACACACATGTGGAACCCAAAACACAATTTGCATTCCTGAAATTAACAGGGCAGTTTAAACTCTTGTGTGTAACAGAAAAAGTAAGTTTAACGTAAATGCCAAAATCCAGGAATTGATGAAATATTTTCATCACGCCCCAAACTCGAAGGCTTAGTGGGCAGCAGAGTGGGGAGAATTAGCTGATATGCAAGTGAAATGTTTGACGAAAACTCAGAATGGTAGAGGCAAAGAGAAGAGGAGAGTTGTTAGAAAGTGGCAGTAGGTGGTCAGCCATGTAAGACTGACAAACAAGCAATAACAAAATAGTTTGCAATGTAAGCTATTAGAGGCAAGTAGGTTCTGGTTGCCTCACCTCAAAAATGATATTGTAGAATTGGAACAGGTTCAGAAAAGCACAACCAAAATAAAAAATGGGATTTGATTACTATGAGGAAAGGTTACAGCATCTGGAGCTATTTAGTTTAGAAGAAAGGTGAGTTAAGAGGTGACAAGAAAGAAGTGTATAAAATTATTACATTGTATAGGTATAGGGAAAGGCTTTTCTCCCTAATACTAGAACTCGTGGACACTTGTGGAAGCTGAATGCTGGAATATTCAGGACAGGGGAGAAATACTTATTCACATAGTGCAAAAACTCTGGGGTTTTCCTCCCACAAGAGGCAGTGATGGACACAAACCTGGATGGCTTTGAAAGAGGATTAGACAAATCCATTGAGGAGAAGACTATCAGTGGCTGCTAGCCATGATGGCTATATTGTACTCTTGCCCATACTGTACTCTTGCATATGGCTGGAGCCAGTATGCTTCTGAATACCAGTTTCTGGAAATCACAAGAGGAGAGAGTAATGTTGTGGCCTCTGAGAACAGGATGCTGGAGCAGAAGGCCACTCACTGGCCTTGATCCAACAGGGCTATTCTTATCTTCTTAATTGCAACAAGGAAACGATGATGGTAAGATGGGAAAAGAGTCTCCCTACTGCTTAACGCCTTGCCTATCTATCGCTCCTGGGCTATGAGCCTTCTGTTCCAGATTATGAAGGTTGATCAGTTAGGTTATGAATTATCCACCCCACCCCCCTATCCCTCCCTGTCCTAAAAATGGCTGGATGCACAGACCTGCTTCACAAAAAATGGTAGTGACCTGAAACTTCTTGGCATGTGAGGGTGAAAAATTGAAGAGCAAAAGGCTGTTGCTATTGTGCAACAGCGGAGCCTGGCCTTGTGCACTTCACTTTCCTTCTTCCTTGCTTTTTCTCTGGCTTGTCACTTTTACTTTGTATTCGGAAACACTCCACTTGATGGCACAAGCTTGCCTGCTGCTCTGCAATTACATTGACAAGCTAATGTGCCCTTTGACTCAGCCTGTGGAGGACTCCCGGGAGGGGTGTGACAGGCAGCGATGCAGCCAAAAGCACACCAGACACTTCAAGACAGAATTTTTAAAAGCATGGGAGAGGGCACAGGAGCACGGAGGCACAACACTTCTGCTCTGCTGCTCTAGTCTTTGTCCTTGAACATTTCAGTTAAAATGCAAGGCTTTCAATGCAGCCCACTAAACCCTTCTGTAGACACTCACTAGGATCCAAAGAACTGTGAAACCAGTGTCCTAAGAGGCTTTGGCTATTGGTTTTCCCATGCAGGAGCTTTCCACGAAATGTCGTAAAACAGTTATTGGACTGCAGGGAATGGGTTTCAAAAGTAGCTTGCAGGATGGGAGTCAGCTGTTCAAAGAGAAGAAAAAAGGTCAACATGTTTCACTAGGTTAGCTGTTTTGTTTTTAATTCTGGCCCACATTTTCACATACACTCCCTATCTTTGGCTGTGCAAGAAATAAATCATCCTAGGTCCCTTCCATCCCTAAACCTGCCACTTGTGCCTTCAGCTGCCCCTTAATTTTGGAAGAATTATTGCTGTTTTCACTCCTTCATAGCCATTTCTTATTCCTGAGTTGTAAAGGTAGGGAGGCACAATTTCGGTTTAGGGGCTTCTTGCCAGTCTTCAAGCACCAGTGGTAGTGCCAGCTTTCCTCTTGTGTCTCTAGCTCCTACCCATGCTGGGTCAGATTATTTGGCCATCTAGCCTAGTATTGTCTTCTCTGACTGGCAGCAACTCTGCATGGTCTTGGGTAGAGCTCTTTCACAGCACTTCTTATCTGCATTTGTTAATGCATGTTTCTGCATCCGATGGGACTGGTGAGGTTTATTTAGTTTTATCATAGGTAATGAAGAAGTGACTATTTTAATAGGGCAGCTCTTTACGAGATAGACCATATAGCTCAGGGATAGGCTTAGTATGCAGAAAGTCTTTGGTTGTGTCCCTGACATCTCCAATTAAGAAAGAGTGTCCGTGAGTCCTGAACATCTGCTTGTAATTGCAGTACTGATAGGGTACTCTGTCCTCAATGGACAAGTAATTGGACCTGGTATAAGGCAGCTTCTTAAGTTCCTATGAGCAGATGTTCCTGTTCCATGATGAGCTGCACAGTGCAGTACTACACATTATGCTTACTGCAGGAAACTCGTGAAGTCTGGAAATAAAGTGTGTGTGTCAAACATCTATTTGTCTATACACATCTGTGAAACCTAATTGGCTGCTTGCTCTCACAGTTTGTGAAGAAACTACATATTGCTGAAGCAAACTGTATTAGAGGGACATCTGGTGGCAGAATATTGGTAATACAACAAACCCATATGGAAGGGAGAAGTATGCCCCCTGTCTCATTTAAGTTTCACTTCCCCAGTGAGCTCAAATCACTTCATGTGGATCCTGGGGTGCGGGGTGGGGTCTTGGAAAACTACAGAACAAGACTTGTTTGGCTTCAGCAGTAGAGCTGTCTAATATTCTTTTGGACCTTCATTGTGTTCTATTCCACAGGCTTTGTACAATTTAACAAATATTTTATCCCTAGCACAGGTCATTGAAGTCCATATGCTGCTTAAGTTATCTCTCCCCACTGTGAGGCTGGGTAGCTCAGAAGGTAGTGCATGAGACTCTTAATGCCAGGCTTGTGGGTTTGAGCCCCACGTTGTGTGAAAGATTGGACTAGATGACCCTTGTAGTCTCTTCCAACTCCTCAATTCTATGATTCTATTATTTTAGTAACTGGGGTGCTTATTTGAATGCTTGGCTTTATATCCCTTTCCTGTTAACTTTGCTTTCTTGCCATGCAAGGGAATGTAATGCAACTGTGGACAAGGACAAATAAAATCACAGTGACTTCTGAGCTCTTAGATGTCTGCTTTAAGAAGTGGTCTTTGCAGCCACAGTAACACAGCTGATCAACTTCTTGTAGTGTTGCCTCTTGCTCACCTTAAGTATTAAACTAATTGGTATTATGACCTTCTGTGTCAATCAGCAGCCTGACTAGTAAGCCTGAGTGAAATGAGGAACGATTCGACCTGAAGGACAGGATTGAGGAAGGTGTGGGTGAGAAAGAGACTGTTTCAAATGACTTTTGACTTGCAAGCCTATAAATGGGTCAGTAAATGAGAAGTCTTGGTGCTGTAAGCAAATCTGAAAAGGGGTGTAATTGCAAGTTGGTGTAATTTCCATTGAGTTTGACAATTTAAGACTGACAGCCAGGCTGCCTGTAATTGTAGGGCTAGTGTTGTGATTTCACAGATAGGAATCCTGGAGAATCATAGGGCATAGTGAGATGGTAAACTTGTATCTTTCCTGTACTGCTGCAGGTGAATGCTCACATCACTGAAAGCTCCTCAGTATCAAAATCCCGTCAGTGTAGAAAACTAGATCTCAGTGAAGGCTTGGAAAACACTGCTCTATATGGAAGATTTTAAATTTATTTATTTTGCATGGGGAAAACATACGTTAGAACTACACTGGGGAACCAGTGTTCCTGGCTTACAACTCCCACTATCCTTGAGCATTGCCCATTCTGGCTGGAGCTGATGGGAGTTGTAGTTCAATGTCAACATGAGCTGGGGTCTACAGGTACCCGCTCTGCACTCTGATGGGCTTCCGAAAGGGTTGGCGCTATCTGCTTGTGCAGCACTGGCCTTGTTTACTGCAGTGTCTTCAGGCCCTCTGTGAGTTCTTCCCACACAACTGATTTACAAATGGTTCCATCTACCCTTTGCAATTTCCCCTCTGTTGTCATGGCTCACTGCTGCCCACTAAGAGCATTCTCATGTTCAGTTTCTCTCTTCAAGACACCTCCTCCCTTGCCATTTCTCAGAACTGTTCAGCAGACCATTAACGCTCACTAGAGATCAGCATGCAAACTGACTTTTGAAAGAAAAAACAAAAGCCCTTCTAAAACAATTGTTTAAAGCTGTCATTGTCTTAAATAAGGAGGGTGGGAGGAATTGTTCTCACATAACTGGAATAGTAAGTTATAGCCAGGGAAACAGTATTTAAAAATCAGCAAGCAGGGTCAAACCAAATACTACCCCCATTTCCAACATTAGCATATACCTACTCTTCAGGCCACCTGATAGCTCTCCATGTTATAGGTAAAGGTAAAGGGACCTGTGACCGTTAGGTCCAGTTGCGGATGACTCTGGGGTTGCGGCGCTCATCTCGCTTTACTGGCCGAGGCAGCCGGTGTACAGCTTCCGGGTCATGTGGCCAGCATGACTAAGCCGCTTCTGGCGAACCAGAGCAGCGCACGGAAACGCCGTTTACCTTCCTGCCAGAGCGGTACCTATTTATCTACTTGCACTTTGACGTGCTTTCGAACTGCTCTGTTGGCATCCATGATATAGGATGGCCCTTATTTTCAGAAAGGATATACTTGGGTGGTGGGGGTGGTTGCTGTTGCTGCTTCTTTCTTTTAGAATCATAGAATTGTAGAGTTGGAAAGGGACCCCAAGGACAATATGGGTCCAGCCCCCTGCAATGCAGGAATCACAGTTAAAGAATCCAATCCAACATCTGTTTAAAAACCTCTAATGAACCCCCACCACCTTCTGAGGTAGTTCATTGCACTGTTGAACAGCTCTCACCATCAGAAAGTTCTTCCTTGGAGTACGGAGAATGCCACCTAGCTTGAGCATAGCTGCTACCGGGAGTCATTATCTGCTGCTGAGCCTGCATCTCTTTTCTCCTTCAATAAAGATGTCCTTCTTACATTCAGATAAGAGCCTCTATCATCATACGCTGGCCAGGAATCAGGACAGTCCCCTTCTTCAGTGTAGAGCAGGGATGGGAAACAGGTTGTGACTGGTGAGCCAGATGGTTATCTTCCCTACCCTTTATGGACCAGGTTTGACAGGTGGGCAGAGCTTCTTGCAAGGCCAGAAGTAGGGCATGAACACACTAGCCCTCTCCTGCTTTTGTTCCCTAGCAACTGGTATTCAGATTCTGACTGCTTTTGATCCTTGAGGTACCTATAATAACTAGGGCTAAGAGCCTTATCCTCCATTGAGCTTAACCCCTTTTAAACACATTAAAGCTAGTAGAAATCACAGGAAACATTCTTCCCCATAAGCAAAAACTATATGTTCCCCACTCAACCTGTGTGTGCATGTGCACATGCATGCATGCACACAGACACATGCACACCTGTACAGTTCAGAAATAAATAATTGGGTGCATCTGCAGAATCCCTCCAGAAATAAATACTACGACTCACTTGTTCATGTACAACATAAGGAGTTGGAGATCTGCTAGACACCTCTTTTGCTTCTGTGATCTCAGGCCAATAATTTTCGCACCCTATCCTTAGATTCCAAAGTGATCAAATGCTAACACAAACAGCAAGATTAGTTAGCCAACTAACATAATCACCTAAAGGCACATCAGCCAGCTCAGATCTGGATTAGCAACTGTCCTGACCTGTGGCTGATATATTACTATGGTGCTATGTGAAATGAGGTCAGTAGGCTCTGGGGTTGGTGGGGAGTGCTTGGACAGGGGAATATGCAGTAGAAGGTAAGATCTGAAAGTTGAATGTTTAGCCATTGAAAGAATTCTACTGCTCCCATATAGCGGAATGTACAATAATGCTTTTCAGCAAACAACACCCATCTCCCAGCCAGAAGACAAAGGATGAAGATGTGAATTAGAAACCCCTTCTGTTCATGTGTTTCACTATTAGCACAGAGGTATAGAGGTCTTGAATGTGTAGGCTGCCCCATCCAGGTCTAAACAGGGAGCAGCAGATCCATTTTCTCCAAATAGACGAGGCCTTGGATGTGAGGCATTTCCACCTTTGTAGCAGAGCACTTAACATCCATATTAAGAATATGGAGTGAGATGTTGCCATTGCACAGCATTATATTGTGCGTATTTGCAGTGTGGCTGGGAACCAAGAGCCTTTCCAAATGATTAAAAAAAAAATCCTCCATCAGTGAGATGTAGAAGTTGGGCAGGACCTGCTTAGTACCAATACTGTAGTCCCATGCCTGCCAAAGAAATGATACAATTAAAGAAAACTTTTTTAAAAGTTCCTGAAGTGGCAGGGTGGTGCACAGGGGCATCTTAAGCATATCCGGCGCCGTGGTGCAAAGATCCCTCTGGCACTCCCCCTGGTAACTCCAAAACAAGGGAGGGGGCAGTGGAAAATGTCCTCTGCCTCCCCCATCGCCCTGATCCCTGGCGTGGTGGCAGCGATCAAGCAGGAAAACGTGCTGGTGGACATGCTCTCTGGCACCCGAGAAGGCAGCCTGGGAAGGCTGCACGCCACCTTTCGCCAGGTAGCAGGAGGAGGACAGCGACTGGGAGCAGGGCCGTCTTTAGCAGATGCAGAGGCTTGGGAGGGAAGCTGCGTGCAGCTTCCATCCTAAGCCTCTGCGGGGATCGCTCTCCTCTTGTGGAGGCTTGAGAAGGAAGCTGCACGCCTGCCAGCCATATAGTTGGCGGGGCGCAACTGGTGGGTGTGCAGGGAAAGGGGAGGCTGCCAGCAAAGCTGCGCAGCTCCCCCACTCGCTAGGGCGTCCCTGAGAGGCCAGTGCCCTGGTGCAACGAACCACTAACACCAATGGGAAAGACGGCTCTGGTGGTGCATGGCAAGGGTAATGGCTTTTCAGCCGAGATTTTCATATTTTAAAACTGGCACCAAGTGATTGGATGAGCACTTTTGCTGTGCGACCTCAGCACTACAATAATAAGTGGACAGAAAAAACTAATGCAGACACATGTATATTTACGGCACTAAAACTGATGGTTCAGTGGAAGGCATTAGAACAGGGATGGGAAACCTGTGGCCCTCCAGACATTGGCCCTCCAAATCAATAAAAATAAATAAAAATACATAGCTAACTGAGGTTCTGTACCCCCCAAATAAAAGGTCTACCCTCCCAACAAAAATCCTGGCTATGCCCATGCCTCCAGATGTTGTTGGACTACAACTCACATTGTGACCATTGACCATGCTGACGGGCTGTTGGGAATTGGAGTCCAACCTTCATTTGGAGAATGCAGTTTCCGCATCCCTGAACTATAATATATTCCCCACCACTCTCCCACAGTATAGTTTGCTACTGTCAAGAGCAACAACTGATAATTCCTAAGAAGCCTCTGAATTGCAAAGAGTTTCATGGTGGTTAAGGAAAACCTTCCTTATGACATCTCCTTTAAGAGACAGCTGTGCTCAGCATTGTGCCCTACTTTCTTCCCAGCCTCATGCTGCCTCGGTGTTTTTTAGATTTCAGAGGAATAATGGCTGGCAGAAATCTTCTTTTACCTTTCCCCCAGTAGAAATGGATGCACCAATTAAGCAATCAGTCCATGTGTCAGGGACTTGCAGGGAAGATGTTGCTGAAGAGAGAAATTCCCTTTCATTTTGTAAGCTGCTTTAAAGAGGGTGTGTAATACTAAATATTAAACATTTAAAAAAGGAGTATGACTCACTTGCCAGCTTGGTAGATCAGAGGAACAGGGGGGAAGAAACAAGCTGGTGGAAGTTTGGAAATCAATGGCTGCAAACTGAGCAAGTAACAGGGCTCCGGGGCTTGGTGGCTTTTCAGAAGTGAGGCTTTGTACAGAGAATTATGTATGAAGCGCAACATGAGCGAACTATGGCACATCATTTGGTGCCTTGATAACTATACGAATTTAAACAAGACGGAGCTGCCTCAAGGCCCATGGAAGTCAGTGCATTAGTGAAGTTGGCTAGAAATTTCCTAGGGGCCCAAGGAAAAAGGAAATGTATGGGGGTTCTCTTAACCTCCTAAGCTGATTTGGGTGTGATGGAGTAGAGGCAGGAGAGATGGAAAGCCCCATTGCACTAGCGGAAGCCCTTGTGTGGGCTTCTGCTAGTGGGACTGGTCTGATGAGATGAAATAACCCTAATGTATGCCGCTCTTTTAGGGAAAGGATGCAGATATAAATGTGAGATATAATACAGTGGTACCTCGGTTTATGAACAGTCCTGTTTACGAACTATTCAGTTTATGAACGCCGCAAAACCAGAAGTAGTGTTCCAGTTTGTGAACTTTACCTCGGTCTACAAACAGAAGCCAAACGGTGGAAGGGCACCGGCGGTGGGAGGCCTCATTAGGGAAAGCGCACCTTGGTTTAAGAACGGATTTGGTTTAAGAACAGACTTCAGGAACGGATTAAGTTCATAAACCGAGGTACCACTGTACAGGCAAGATTCTGGACACCTACATCTAACTGACCGTCTTTGGTTATCATGCTAGGAAAGGTTGACACTTTAGAAGATATGGGATGTATTTGGGGAAATTTTTGCACTGTGGCTGGGCACCAGGTGGCAGCAGGCAAATATAGAAGCAGAACTGCAGGGATCCAGAATCTGCATTTTTAAAAGAGACAGATAATCTCAAAAGAGCAGTTTGAACAGGCAAAAACTTAGTATCAAGGAAATTTCAAGTCAGGTTTCAGCCATATGGGATTGTAGAATATAATATAATAATAATAATAATTTATTATTTGTACCCCGCCCATCTGACCGGGTCCCCCCAGCCACTCTGGGCGGCCTCCAAAAAACACTAAAATACATTGAAATATTACAGATTAAAAACTTCCCTAAACAGGGCTGCCTTCAGGTGTTTTCTAAAGGTCATGTAGTTGTTGATCGCTTTGACCTCTGAAGGGAGGACGTTCCACAGGGCGGGCGCCACTACCGAGAAGGCCCTCTGCCTGGTTCCCTGTAGCTTTGCTTCTCGCAGTGAGGGAACCACCAGAAGGCCCTCGGCGCTGGATCTCAGTGTCTGGGCTGAACGGTGGGGGTGGAGACGCTCCTTCAGGTATACAGGACCGAGGCCGTTTAGGGCTTTAAAGGTCAGCACCAACACTTTGAATTGTGCTCGGAAACGTACTGGGAGCCAATGTAGATCTCTCAGGACCGGTGTTATGTGGTCATGGCGGCCACTCCCAGTCACCAGTCTAGCTGCCGCATTCTGGATCAATTGCAGTTTCCGGGTCACCTTCAAAGGTAGCCCCACGTAGAGCGCATTGCAGTAGTCCAAGCGGGAGATAACCAGAGCATGCACCACTCTGGCGAGACAGTCTGCGGACAGGTAGGGTCTCAGCCTGCGCACCAGATGGAGTTGGTAGACAGCTGCCCTGGACACAGAATTAATCTGCACTTCCATGGACAGCTGTGAGTCTAAAATGACTCCCAGGCTGCGTACCTGGTCCTTCAGGGGCACAGTTATGCCATTCAGGACCAGGGAGTCCCCCACACCCATCCGCCCCCTGTCCCCCAAAAACAGTACTTCTGTCTTGTCAGGATTCAACCTCAATCTGTTAGCCGCCATCCATCCTCCAACCGCCTCCAGGCACTCACACAGGACCTTCATTGCCTTCACTGGTTCTGATTTGAAAGAGAGGTAGAGCTGGGTATCATCCGCATACTGATGAACACCCAGCCCAAACTTGAACACAGTACAAAGGAGAGCGCCCTAAAACCACAACTTGCCAGATAAGGCAAATCACACCCGAAAGATTTGGATAAGGATTGAAAACCTGTGGCCCTCTAGATGTCAGAACTCCAACTCCCATCAGCCCCAGACAGCATGATCAATGGTCAGGAGTGATGGGAGTTGTAGTCCAGCACCATTAGGAGCTCCACAGGCTTCCCATCACTGGTTTAGGCTATTATTTTTGATGACTTGGAGGTTCTTGAAAGTGCCAGAAAAAACATCTGATCCAGCTTTTAAAAATCTGGCATGGCACTCATATTGACAGGCCCAGAGAAACATAATATAACACAGAAGCAAAGACACTTCTCTTAGCCAACATCCATTTCATTAAGATAGCTCATAATTGTTTGCCTATACGCAGAAATCTTTGGCAGTGGCTGAAGTTCACTGACTGATTGAGACGACCAAGCCAATGTCATTCTCTTCCCATGGATTCTGTTGCTGCAGGCTAACAGGGTTGCCTGCACTTTGCAGTCTTGATATATAAAGCAGATGTGAAAGGGCTTTGGGTAGGCTAAGATAAGACAGAGCGAGCCTCTGGCCCCAAAGCAAATGAAACGTTGATGAGAATTAAAACCAGCTCCAGCCACAAAATGTTGGTGTCCTGAAGAAGGAGCTTTGCAAAGCCATTGCTCTTACACAGAGAAATGTTTCTGTACTCAGGCCCACCCGGCTTCGCTATGGAATGTATGGGTTATATGTATTTTGCATGTTCACAATGACATGATACCTGGTAGTGAAATAATCCTGAACAAATGAAAAGAAGTAGTTTTAAGTTACAGGAGGCAACAGGAAGCGAAACGAGACTTTCAGAGGCCAGGGAGGGAAACCTCAAGCTTGTTCTTTTCCTACCCACTACCAGAGGCATACCTAAGCTCCCTTGCACTCTTGGCAAGGAGCTGTATCAGCGCCCCCTTGCCCCTTCCGCTCCTCTGCCAAGCTGCCCAGAGAAGCCTGTGTACCTCTCCTGGCTGTCCAGAGCAGTGGAGGAGCGCATGGACGGGCTCCTAGCCACTCCAAGCCAGAGTGGGTAAGTGCAATTTTTGCATCACACTGGGCCTGTGCCCTTGGGAGGGGCCAACCTGGCCAACCTTCTACTACCCCCCTGCCCACTACCCAGAAGCAAATGTGCTTATCTTGACAGCTTCTTAATGAAATATAAATTGTGCATACAAGCACAGAAAATCTGAAAGTGCCATGCTTGTTATGGACGTACCTTTTGCATTCAGCACATGGCAAGTGATCTGTGAGATCACTTTTGTACTTCCACCACCTGCAGCAATACCAGATGATCCAGGTTGAAGTGTGCGCGTACATGCTTATATTAAGTTATGAAGGCCAAAGCACACCGCAGGTACACTGTGTGCAGTGCTACATTTGCCTAACCCCATAATGACTTAAAATTTGTATGAGGGCAGGGGAGGTAGTGTTTAAAACACCAACAACGCTATGACTCCTGGTACCTTATGCAGAATTCATCTAAATACATCCTATTATACTGTGCACAACCACACCAGCTTTTCCCCCTTTATCAACGTGTAGCAACAGTTCTCCTGGGCCTTTCGACTTTTCTCCTGTTACTTCTTCCATCACCAATGCTGCTAAATGTGCAGCTAGCTTTCCCCAACATTGAGTATCCAGGCCACACTTCAGCAGCAGTACCTTCCTGCTTAAGGACCCAAAGTGATTGTTTCGATGCCCTACCAATGGTGGCGCTGGCCATGCAGAGGATTGCCATTTCAGTTTCCAGGGTGGAGGAGACAGCTATGCATTTCAGCGAACAGGAGTTTTTCAGCAAGGTTTAAAAGGCCCAGAGATTCAAGATTTAAAGTGCAAAAAAGGGCTTATGATGCATATTACACACATTTACATGAGCCCACGCACAGCAGAACTACATTGTAAGTACAGCAAGGACAGATCAATTAGTTATCCCTTTTTGAAGCAACATGATTTGTGTTTTTGGCATGTGTACTAAGTACGTAAGTCCATTACGTTTGAGCTGCACTCCTGTATCTACTTTCCTAGGAGTAAGCCCCACTGAACTCAGTGAAACTTACTTTTAAGTATACACATATAGAATTGCACTGCTAATACTTTATAAATATTGTCACTCAGCATGTAGAAGCAGCAAGCTGAGCTGGCCAAAGACACAGATTCTCTTTCGAGTTTTACAAAATTGTATGTGGTCAGAAACGTCATGGGCGATGGCATGGGGATTGGATTAGATTACACATGGGGTCTCTTCTAACTCCACAATTCTATGATTCTCCCTCTCTCACCCACACCTGTGTGCCATTTACTTGTATTTAACGAAACTGCAAAAAATGGAAAGAAAAGAAGACATACACCGCTGAATTAAAAGAGGACTTTCATCTCCATACATTTAGCAATTTTATTTTTTGATAACATTTTATTTTCAAAAAAAGAGTTAAGTAGTCTGACACTAAAAAGGAAGGGGCGGGAGAAAGGGACAGAGAAAAAGTTCATTCCATTCTCTGCATAGTTATCTGGAGATTTTACAAAATGTGTGCAGTTCTCTCCCCCCCCCCCAAACACACACACACACACACACACACACACACACACACACACACAGAGTTACATTAGAAGAAATCCATGTAAGGACTTGTTTAAACTTCATTCAGCCAGTGCCAGAACCTCCCTCTGACAGATTCACACATTGTGGGCTTTTAAAAAAATGAAGACGTGAATAAGGAAGAACAAGGCCAACACAAGAGGCTCTCTTAATGCTTCCTTCAGTTCATGAGTTCATTGCAAAGGTCAAGCTCTGATCTGAAGATGGACTCCAGTATACGAGCATCCTTCCTGTGTACCAAAGTCGCCTATGCCATGCATGATGGGCGGGGGGAAGACGGGGGAGTTCACACAAGGGAATCTTGACTCATTTTTCTTTGAAAAATTTGTTTGTGACAAAGAAGAAAAGATTAAGTACACTGTTCATTTAAATTAGTATTCATAATCATTATTGCTATACCAAAAGCAGAAGAGAAATCTGTGATTTTAAACTGATCTACTTGTCTTGATTTTTATATATAAAAAAATGTACATACTTGGAAAAAAAGGATTCTTTATACATTAATATCTATATATATTATATATACACACACGTACACATACGCACACAGAGACTGGTTTTAGCTCCTACACTGAAGCATTTCCCAGCTAGGTATATGTTTCGTTTTGTATTTGTCAAGAAGCTGTTTCTCCGTGGTGGCTGTCATTTAAAAAGAAAGTTATTCCTTCCTTCCATCTCAGCAAAAGGGGTTTCTTGACATACTTGAACAGAAACAACAAATCTGGCATCTCCTTGGAGAGAAGGATGCCACACACCCCAATACTCCGGTAAAACAACTGTTCCAGCTTGTACAAAAAAACAACCCTGGTCACATAATTTGAATACCCCAATGTAAGTCCTGCTCACAAATGAATGGTGCTAAAGAAAAAACCCCAAATACAGTAATATTACGCCGTGAGGAAATGGCTCGATCACAGATTTAAGAGACTGGAATTTTAAGTCTAGTTCTGAGAGGCAGAAAACTTGAATCTAGGCTGCACTTTGTAAATTGCAGGCGGGTCATATGGTCAACTCCTCCCTTGCACAGGGAATTAAATATCAGAAGGGATTTAGCCTACCCCCCACTTTAAAAGAGTTTTGTAGATGGATTTTCTTTATTGTAGGGAAAACCTTGCAATCATATGAGCCCTTGCTCGATTCAAAAGTGGTACAACCCAGGCACAGATTGCCACCTCAAGATGGACTAGTATAGAAAGCGTTAAGTGAACAAGACTAGAGGGAGCAGCATTTCACCAAAAAATAAAATATAAAACAAAAGGCTGTTTCCCATGCAGGCTAATTGTCAGCCCACATTGGTGTTCCAAATAACCATGCTTTAACAAAGGAAAGTTCTGATGTGAATTCAATATACACTGGCACACTGGAATACAAAAAAAAAAAAAAAAAAAAGGCTGAAGGGGCAAAGTCATTCTCAGTCCTGGATGTGAAGGAGGTACAAGGGAATGTTCAGCTTGGCAAAGGAATGGAAAGAGAACCGAAGGTTTTGAGGTTTGGGAAGGCACAGTCTCCTGAATTCCCAGCTTAGTTTCTTTCTCATTTGATGTGGTATGTTGCTGAAGTGGTCCTCATAGGAGCAGAATTTGAATTCAATACATCTGAGAATATTTTTTTTTAAAAAACCCCAGCATATAGTCTTTTGAGTACATATGGAAAAAAGCACGCATAAGGCATATTATGAATAAGCAGTGTAGAAGAGATACAGAAAGGCAGGGGGTAAGTTGCTGCCCTTTGTCCGTACCTCCTACAACGCATTGGAAAAAGGAAAGCAGACCCTGTTCCCAACACAATAAAAGTATGCATTTTACTAGAAGTTCTGCAGGAGGAGGGGATTTTGGCATATAACAAAGCAATTGTTTGAAAGTACAGGCACCTAAGAGAACCCATGACTAAATTTTAAACACTATTGCTATGATGCACTGAGCATTTTGTGGTTCTGAGGTACACACACTTACTTGGCATAAGATGGAGATTTGGCTCAGTAACCTCAAAAAGATACCGAGGTCTGGTCTTCAGCATCATAAAAACTTGAATCTGGACTTTTTGGGAAAGGAGCTTGTGCAAAATATGGGAACTCTGCCCCATTCCAGGTCCCTTCTCCTGCCAACAGGCAAGGGTGCAGGACTGAGTGGCGGGGAAGCACACAAAATCTTGTCATAACTTCATACCATTTTTGGTGCCTTCTCAGCTGTGCTCTGTCTCTGGTAGAAATAATCTCTGGCTGAGTCAAATTACCTTTGAGGTGGACAGAGGTCCTCTGTTCAAAAACTGTGGACCTTTCTCTTTGAATGAGATAAGAGGTATCAAATCTCCACTTTGGACCTTTCTGAGCAAAACCCCGCCCTCCAAAACCCCTTTCCCAGTCTAACACTGAGCTGATAACAGCAGCAAAAACATCCTGCTCAAATGAGATGGCAAAACAGAGAATGAATGAAGCAGCAAAACACCTACTTGTCTAAAACAATTAAGTTCTTGGAAACCCAGTCCTGCCTGAAATTGGTCCTGAATAAGGTAAAATCAGATAAATGGAGGGGGGATTCTGCCCTTGGAGGTTTTGGGTTTGTTTGTTTTTTGGCACATTGGAGACCATCCAGACTTTAGGCATGAAAAAGTAAGACGACCAAGTGATGGCACGGCGACAACAATGAATTCCAGCTAAGTACAATGGCAACAAACATTCTTATCACTTTTAAGAGTCACATGCACTTAAATCAATATCCAAAGCCACTGAGCAAGAACTCAGAGGATTCAAGAGCTATATACAAAGGGGGAGGGGCTATTTTACAGCTGTTAAGAAATTCTTCCAATAAAAAGTGTGGTGCACTGCAGAAAGGTTTTCTGTAAATTAGAAGTAACCATTGCAACAGAAGGCAGATCTATTTGCATATCGCTTAGAAAGGGTTTTGTGGATGGTGGCAGGCCACATTGGAGAAGACTGCGGAATTGGCGTTCATTACACTTTCTCGCTCTGCAGTGTGACGATGTCAAGGTTCCACTCCAAACATGGGCGAAAAGCTGCCTCAAACTGCTGTTCTCTGTAGGAACAGGTCTGTTTCATGGACTGTAGGCTTGAGACTTAGTGGCAACCATAGTCCTCAAGCCAGAGAGTGTCAGTCATACTTGTGGCTAAACATGTTTAATTGGTTTTAATAGGACTTTAAAGGTGGGGAGGGATGACTAGTTTTCTATAGATTTGGGATTTCCAGTACAAGTGTTACATATGGAAATCATTCAGCTATCTGCCTTGTGTCAAATGAAGCAAGTATTTGGGTTCAAACCTGGTCAAATGTTGCTGTACATATTTGCATAGAGGCATTTGGCTCTATTCCATTAATGTTTTGGTAGAAATCATGGAATGCCCAAATAAAAGGGTTGTAGCCAATGCTATTCCTACTCACAGCAGACCCATTGAAATTACGGAACATGACTAATTTAGGTTCATTAATTTCATGTTCCTTAATTTCAATGGCTCTCCTCCAAGTAAGACTTAGTTGGATAGACAACCACACTGCATGTTGTTGAGGAAGCGACAGCTGAAAGCTTGCCTTGAGTGACAAGGAGACCCACCTTTCACTAGTGAGAATTTTCTGACAAGATGTTGCAGCAATCTTGTTGGTTTAAAAAAAGTTAAGATGCTGAAGCAATCTTGTTGTGTGTGTGTGTTTTTTAAACTTAATCAGCCTCAACTCACAGCCCACACAACAGGCACTTTGGAAAAATCGCCCTTTCAGTCCCTTTGAGGCTGTGAGTCTGGGATGCAGTGTGTTGTCTGTAGAATTGCCCTAGTTAACAAATCAACATGGCTCCAAGTCTGAACTCTCATGCCAGCTCCTGGAGTGCATCTCAGGTCTCCCCTAGCGTGATGTGCACAATTACTCCATCTGCCCTTGGGGTGCAGATTCCTTGGCCTAACAAGCGCTAATGTAACAGGCATGCTCCAGCCAAGTCCATTGCAGCTTTATATATTTTGCTCCTCCGTGTGAGTGAAGGTCATGGAGTAAGGTCGCTGCAGCACCAGCTGCTGATGGGACTAGGTACTGGTGCCCAAGTCTCCATCTTGTTCAGTTCCTTGCTCTTTCCCAAGAAGGGGGTGATTCTGGCATGCATTCAGAGACGCATCACCTTGCCGATTTTAAAACAGACTGATAGTTGATTCTAAAAGCCCCACAACAGTGCAAGGATTGCCAAGTTGAATTCTGTTGCATATGCACAAGCTGAAATGTAAACTGCAACCAGCTGCTCAAATGCCAGCTGCTGTTAAAAACAGCTCCTGATGTGCAGCAGGATGGATATGAGTATGGAAAGCTCTGCAGGGTATGTGGAAAGTGACAAGTGATCAAGGAAGAGACTGCACAGGGTGTGATCCAGCAGAAGCCTGAACATCAATTTTTAAGGACTTTTATGGCCAAACTATACATTGAATGCAGTTGCATATTTCTCTTCTCTGACATTTGCTTTTTTGAACTGAAAGCAGTTTCTTGTGCTGTGGGTTTTTAGCAGAGGAACACCACATGATCTGTATCTACCTGCACTTCAGCTTAACCATTTTCCTCCCAGTTACTCCGAATCAGCTTGGGAAGGGGTAATTTTAATTGAAAGACAGCCAGAAGGTACAAGTTTAAGCAGCCCTTCCCCCAAATGCTCCTTTGGTGAAACTCACAGCCTAGCGACTGCCTTTAGTTTACTAGAGGAAAAAATACAGGCAGAGGAATGTAATATGCAGTTTGCTCATTAGTACTTCACAGGGTTCAGCTATTGTCCTCACTTCCCCCCACTGCTTCAGCCAATAAGGCTTTAAAAGATGGAAGGAAGATAGAAGAGGCAAAACAAGGGCATTTGGCATGATTTGTACCCTAGGAATAACTGGGACTAATTTTAGGTCATAACCAAATCAGAAACATAAACAGGGAGTTGCATTTCTTAAAGGATCGCTCTGTAGAAGGGGCCTATGTGGAGATTGCAAGCTCTTATCAGTAGTTTTAGAACAGGGGGCTGTGTTAAACCCCTGACCTAAAATTCTCTCCAGCAAGGGGTCATATAGCACTGGGAAGCAGGTTTAGTGAGGGAGGGCAAAAATCAAGTTTTGCAGAGTTCTATGTACTTTGCTACTTTCTTTGTTGGATTCGTTCTTCCCCATCTGCATCACTTACTACTCACATACTGTATGGGAGAAGGGGGCTGCCCTCGGATGGCAGGGCAATGCAAGGCCTCTTTACCCTGTCTGAACCAGAAGTGCACCCACTGTGCTGATGCAGCACCGCAGAGCAACTTGTTCAGCTGAAGTTTGCCCAGCAGCAATATTATGCCCCTGAGGGACCAAGGAGCCTTGGAAATGGTTAAGATTAAGATGCACTGATGTGAAAAGAGAAGGAACTGTGTACTTGATGAATTCTTAAAATGCCATGTGGAAGACTTTTATTCCCTGGGCTAACAGCTGGCATTTAGGGGACTTGCGACCCAGGTAGATTATCCCTTCTTGCCAGTCTAAGACATTTCTATTCATAATTTCACTTTATTAGGGTTAAAAGGCTAGGCTGGAAGACAAGCCTGCAGTCCAAGAATGAACACAGCTCTGAAAAATGCTCAAGCCATCACTACCACAAGCATCAAAATTAAAATCCCTAATCAATTGCAGAGTATGACCTCAAGAAGTTTCTTCAATTCAACATCAAAGTAACCAATGTGGTACCCTCCTAATATTGTTGGACTACATCTCCCATCAGTTCCAACCAATACAGTCAATGATCGGGGATGATGGGAATCATAGTTCAATAAAATCTGGAGGGCACCACGTTTGCTATCGCTGTTCCAAGGCAAAGATGAACCAAACCCTACAACACTGCAAACCCAGCACCCTGAGTCCTGTTTCTTCTATGGCTAAGAGCAATAGAACACACACAAGACAAGACTGAGTGGACAGTGACACATCCTCAGTGGCCCAGAAGAAAACAGTGGCAGATTGTACATATATACACATATAAAAAAGAGGACCATAAGTACATGGAAATGCGACATGTTCCAAATATAAGTGGGCTGCCATTTTTTCCTGGAGTGAAGCAGTCAATCCAGTTCCACACAGTGGGGTTTGGATAGGACAAGGAAAGGGGAAATTGTGCTGGTTTCAGACATAAAGGAGAACAGAAGCCATATGAATTTGAAAGGCATAATGTTGTAGCATCACCACTAAGTCAATCAGAGATGACCCAAGTGCTTTGAAGCCATGCAGCCATGAAGTAGCCCACATCATCACCATCAGATGCAGGATTGCCATGTTCTTCCTGATGGATGTGAAGGATGGTTTGGAGGGAGGGCAGACTCCAGAGGGCAGGTGGCCCACAGGAATAGGATCCCTGGTTTTCATTTGGCCTCTTCTCTTCTGGAAGAACTTGGCTTTTCTGAAACCCTGTTTTTCTGCACCGTAGCCAACTTCATATCAAAAAATAGAACCATGACACTGCTAATTCATGACCGATTGAGGCCATAGGTAACCCATAACAGCCAAGGGCACCACATTTGTTTAACAAAGGGCCCCCCGTACCATCCTCAAAAGGAAGGGCAAATCAGCAGAATGAGGAAGAGACCCTGGCAGGTGCTCCAGACATGTTTCAAGTATGGCTCAAAGTCTCTCGCTTGAGCACATACGCAGTAGGAGCAGCATAGAGTCTTTGGCACTGAATTCTGTTCCCAGATCTATAGGTTCTCGCCTGGCTGATATTGAGGCTCTGTTGATGTGAAATAGTCCTCCAAGAAAGCTTGAAGGTACTCAAAGGTCGGCCTTTCCTCAGGATCCTTCCTCCAACACTGACACATCAGATCATGCAGAGACTCTGGGCATTCTGGTGGGCAGGGCATCCGGTAGCCTCGCTCTACTTGATCAAGCACTTCCCGGTTCACCATACCTATTGGTACAAAAGCAGACAGGTCTTCAGTAAACACTGTGAGTACTGGTACTACTTGCATGTAAGTGTACATACATGCATACCACTCCTGGATCCCAGACGTTATCACTTCTCAGAAAAGGAGTACGCAACCTGGCTCTTCAGTAGAACAGTTTAGCCAAAATATACAGAAGTGTCGCTAACAACTTATGCTCCTGTTTACCAAGTACAGTTCAATTTGCATTACAGTGGAGTGATTTAAGTAGTGTTCCTAAAGTCTGGCATCGAGCAGAGAGGGGGAACCTGTGGCCCTCCAGATACTGGACTCTTAACTCCCATCAGCCCCAGCCAGCAAGGACAATGTCCAGGGATGATGGGAACCCAATAACACCTGGAGGGTCACAAACTTCCCATCTCTCACACAAAGCCTGTTACCTTTCTTCTTCTCCTGCCAGCAAACAGAGCTAGACACTAGCTGGGTATGGGACGCAGGGATTTCCCCCATAGCTCAATCCTGTAATGTGTTTGTAACATGGATGTTTTTCATAGTCTGTAGAAACGATTTTATTGTTTATCAAACTTCTCTTGTATTTAATGTCACTTTTCTCATGCTGTACACCACTTCAGGGATTTGAGCCACCCATAAGGTCATCCATAATATTACTGATGTGGAACTGAACCATGAATAAAAGGGAGTGGTTTCCCCCCGTAGGCTATCATTTTGCAACAGTAATATATGAATGGGGCTTTAAAAGGAAAGCAGAAGTCTACAGATGAATTAAAACTCTGGAGAAATCCATTTTCCATGAGACACTTGCTGATTTTGTCTCCCATAATTGTGAAAGGTTTTATTGTTGGTGTATATCCTCCACACATCATATATTAGCTTTCTTTTTCCAAAGCTATAAATTAATAAAAATCTATCCCACCTGTCTAGCGTCCATGCACTACTCACAATGATGTACAATAATTAAAAATAAAACACAATCAAAATATATTAAAATGCAAAGAATAGGATAAACCAAGGCGGTTGGGCGAACCCACAAGTCCATGGGCTGCATCTACTCTACCAAACCACAGGATGCAAGCTCACAACTTTTATCTCCTGATCTAATCAGCATTAAAATGCTCTGCTTCCTCTTTAAAGATCCTCTGTAAAGAACAGGCAGAGGGATTTTTTAATCTCTAGTTTTGGAGCTAAGCAACACACCACAAAGATCAGACATACATTTCCACAGAGTGCTGGAGGTGTGGGTGGGTAAATTGCTGCCTTTCACTCTTAAAGAGCAAGCAGGCTTTATCTCTGATATTAGCACTGTAGGAGACAGTATTCTTCTGCCTTGGAGATCCTTGTCCCTTTCCAAGTGAATGAGTGGTTTGCTACAGCTGGTCTTGTGGCCCCTTTGAGCACCTGTAGAAAGACCTGTAGAAAAACACACACTTACCTGGATATGGTACTCGGCCCTTCGTGGCCAGTTCAGTCAGCAGTATTCCAAAGGACCATACATCTGACTTGATGGTGAACCGGCCATAGAGAGCAGCTTCAGGAGCAGTCCACTTAATGGGGAATTTAGCACCTGAACAAGACAGACAAGCATATTGTAAAAAACAAACAAACATATATTATTCAGCACACACAAAAGGAAGGAATGAAGGATGTTGACAGCCAAGTCTACCACTACTTCTGCATCATTCACCAGCAATAGCAAAAGTGCAGGAATCCAGGACATAGAATCATAGAAATGTACTCAACAGTTTGTTATGTTGGCATGAAGGCTCCCTTTTCATGTCTTGATAACGCTTCCTGCTTTTGGGCCATGGGGCTTTTACTCTGCATTGCTACCCAGACTTCTTCCAGCTCTGAAGCACTAACTAGTTTGCAGCTGCTTATTTCTTCCAAGTGGAAAGTGCAGCTCATACCTTGCCTTGCCGTGTATTCATTGTCCTCAATCAGCCGGGCCAGTCCAAAGTCAGCTACCTTGCACACCAGATTTTCCCCCACAAGGATGTTGGCAGCTCGGAGATCTCTGTGTACGTAGTTCATCCTCTCCACATAAGCCATGCCAGATGCAATCTGGAACAACCCCAAACACAAAAGAAAATCAGTGTGGTGGAATAGTTAAGGCAGAGGAGTGTCCAAACTGTGTCGTTACACGTTAGTGTGTCAGCCGCAGTGTGTAGGTGTGTCACACGAACACTCCCCACGCTCCTCCTGGGCTGGAAAGGGTTAGTTTAACCTCGAGTTGGCTAGTAAAACTGAATTACCATGTCACGAAATGGTGCAAAACTGAATTACTGTGTCATGAAAGGATGCATGTCCAAAAAGTGTGTCACCAACTTGAAAAGTTTGGAAAGCTCTGAGTTTAGGACTAGGACCTGGGACACCAGGGTTCAAATCCCCACTCAGCTATGAAGCTCGCTGGGTGACCCTGGGCCAGTCACTGTCTCTCAGCCTAACCTACCTCACAGGGTTGTTCTGAGGATAAAACAGGGAGAGGGAAAACTATGTACACCAGTTTGAGGTCCTTGAAGTTCAGGTGGGATATAAATGTAGTAAAAAAATATACATTACGAATTTGGTTGAATGATTATTATGATCTATCAGAGCTTACCCATAAAGCATTAGTCAAATCAGCCAGCTCTATTCAGCCCAGGGTTACCAGGATTCAGGTAACTGTTGAACATATAGACTAATGTAGTAAAACTGTGTGTGTGTGTGTGTGTGTGTGTGTGTGTGTGTGTGTGTGTGTGTGTTTAAATGTCAAACCAACCAGCAAAAGCAATGAACTTGGAGTCAAATGAGCCTACTGTTCTCTTGAAAGTAGAGGGACTGAATAAAGCTAAACCTATGAAAAAATGAAGTATTTGTCAGCCAATATCAGGTGGGCTGCCTATCCTGCATAGCTGCTAATGTTGCACTGACTGAAACAGATGTTCACCAGCACTCTGTCTCAGCTGGCGCACACAGAAAAATGAGATATGGGAAGAGGCTTGAATGCCAAAAAGGGAGAGAGACATGGTCAGAGATCTTATATTGGTTTGAAGGAAACCAAAGGGGACTGGGAAATGCTTCCCCAGTAACACCCCCGCCAACAGAAAAGCAGCATGTCAGGGAGACAGATTTTACAACAGCTAGTTGTCTTGCTAAATATTTGTATGCAGGGATATACTAGCATAGGCAGACATGCGAAATAGGCAATCCTCCACCAGAGGCCTGGAGTCATACAGATCTGGAAAAGCAGCATCCTACAAGCCTACAGCATATGTAGATTGGGTCTTAAAACATGCTACACTCACCTGAGCCGCCATATCTACCAGTTGGGGCAGCCTCAAATACTTGCCCATCTCCCCTTTCAAGAAATCCAGGAGGCTCCCTAGAGCAGAACATACAATTGTCAGTAATTGAAGTTGGAGCAAACCCTAAACTCTTGCAGATGTTTTCCCTCTGCAGAATTTGCAGCTGTTTTAATCTCACAGAGCAAACAATACAATTTAACTGAGCCAACGAGCTGTTTTTTAAAGAGTGTAGAAAGAATTTAAGCCTTAACAAAAACCCTTTATTAGTTTTTTCTCACATCTTGACTGAACTGTAATTTACACTCCTCAAAAGTTGCAGCAACATGGGAAGTAAGGGTTGAATTGTAAGTTGGTTTGCCAAACAATCACAAGGCCTCTTCAGTGCTTATACTTATTTATTAAATTTGTTAAAGTCACTTTTATCTTGCCTAGAGCAACCCAAAGCAACTTACAAACAAACAGATAATAAACCCCACACAGATACAATAAAACCACACAAACAACTACGTAAATCCATTCAGCCCACATCTGTAACACATCCATTTGGTTATGTCAGGCATAGCCAAACTTGGCCCTCCAGACGTTTTGGGACTACAATTCCCATCATCTGTGACCACTGGTCCTGTTAGCTAGGGATGGTGGGAGTTGTAGTCCCAAAACATCTGGAGGGCCAAGTTTAGCCATGCCTGGGTTATGTGAATTTGTGCTTAGATGATGCCTAATTGACAAGCTCGTTTTCCAAATGCTGCCTGTTCTGAATGACGGGGTAAAATGTTTCTGCTCCCAACATTAGATTTCTATCCCATTTAATTTTGCCCTTTCAGTCTGAGGGACAGAACATCCAAACAAGGCATCCGGTACACTGCCCTTAATAAGCTGCTCACCTTTACACATGTATTCTGTTACAATATAAATGGGTTCCTCCGAAACCACAGCATAGAGCTGCACCAGCTTCTCATGGCGCAACTTCTTCATGACCTGTGCCTCCTGCAGAAATGCCTCTGGAGACATTGTCCCAGGTTTCAGAGTCTTTATTGCCACCCTGGTGGTGCCATTCCAGGTCCCTGGAGTAGAAATATAAGTAGATTAACAAGGCATCCTTTTCACTAATGAACACTTAAGCTGGTGCCATGTCTCCTTCAGTTTGTGCAGCCGGAGGCCTTGCCTAATTTCCCCTTGCTGAAAGACATGGCCTGAAATATGCCCATAGGACTAGAATGCGGACTTTGTGGCTCAGGTACCCGCTAGAAATCCTTACCCATCCACACTTCTCCAAAACAGCCTTGCCCAAGCTTCACCTCTAACCGCAGTGACTCCCGGGGGATTTCCCAAGCATCCTTTGCCAGACCTTGTGTTTGAGGCTTGCTGGTTGGGCAGACATTGGTGAGACGATGACACAAGCCATCTGCATGTTCTGGGGAAGAGGAACACAGATATCACAATAAGGCATAAGAAACATCACTTTAAGTGAAACGTGTCTTAAGAATATGGGACTATTTCTCTCCTTCTCAAACCCAGTTTGAATCCCCTTGAGTCTCTATTTCTTATACTCTCTCTCTCTCTCTCTCTCTCTCTCTGTGTGTGTGTGTGTGTGTGTGTGATTTTTCTATATAAAATGTTCTTCAAATCCCAAGGAAGCATTTAAATGGGACAAGCACGGGACAAGCACCAGAACACTTTCTAAGGTGTCTCAGACTGCATTTCCTATAAGGATTCATTGCCCTACTTAACTGTTCTACCTAACTCAGAGAAAAGAAATTGCAAAAAACAGTAATTTCCCCAAAAGAGCCTTCTTAGAACCAGGTTCCTAATGTCAGATACTGACTCCAACGTAAGAGAAAGAAACTTATCACAAGTTCAGAAGCACTATCTATGATTCATCACACATCTTACCATGCTAAGAAGTGAAAGATTTTAAAATCTTAAAATACAGTTATGAAAGGCAGATAGATATGTCTTGGTCTGATTTCATACCGATTGCCCACCAGAATTTCCAGGTTGCTGCCAGAATCTTATAACCATTTCACAGTTGCCCACAATTCTACATTATCAGCCAGAAGTCCATATTGCTGGAAACAACTAATATCTTGCAGCTCTGAAGACAACTAAATGATTGTTCAGTTGGGACTCAGTAAGTGGCAGGTCAACTTAGGGCCAGTTCACAGCAAACAATAATCCCATATTTCAATTAGGAACTGCATATTTTCTTGGATGCAGTGAAGTACTACAAACATGTTCAGAACCATCTATGTCTGAAGACAGAACATCACACAAGAAGCTGCTCAGCTTCTTTTCCCTACCATCTCGATTACCAAATGTAAACAGACTTTCTTTTTTCATCCCATCTCTCTCTTGCACTACTTACCATTCTTCACCTTTACCTGACAATCACTTCCTGTCTCTAACACTGCCAGTATCTACCCAAGTCAGAAGTATCCAGAAAATACATATCTTTCCAACTTATTTTCTTCTGTAGCAGAAACCTCTTGAAAGGGCGTACCTTGTTCAGCCTTGCCATCCAGCCTTGCCATCAGGCAAACTGAGATTTGTGGTGCAGTGGCAGCTTGACTATAATACCGTTACAACCTTTTTATTTCATGGAATCATAGAACTCAAGAGTTGGAAGAGTCCTCAGGGTCATCTAGTCCAAGCCCCTGCAATGCAGGAATTCTGCCCACAACTGTCCCTGGGTGGGCTCAAACCACCAACCTCCTGGTTACAAGCCAGACACACTGATGCTCAAGATCATGATGGATCAGTCTGCTTAATTATCATGGAATAATATACAGGGAGCCAATATGCTGTTTTATGGTAGAGGGTGGCAATCTCTTTAAGTACGTATGGTGCCCATAAGATGCTGTCCAAGCATGTTCACTTTGCTTTTTAGTTCAAGGTACCTTAGACCGAGCCTCTGTATTCTGCAAAGAAATATTGCATTATCAGAAGCCGACATGGCACTTACTGGAGTAATAGGCCACCAGTTGCTGAAGGCTGCTGAACTGTGTGCGGGAAGTGATGTAGAAGCCACCGTTGTCCAGCTTGCGGATCTTGTAATGCTTCACGTTGAGTCCCTTGGCATTGTCAAAATCTGAGACAGAGAGGCAGTAGGCACCTACCAAGAAAAAGCAGACAAAGCTTGGGATTGGGTTTAAGAGATACTTTGCAGCCAATGTTTAGCGGAACTGACTACCCAGAGGATAGCATTATTCATTATTTCAAAGGTTAGAATAAAATATTAACAACGCAGAAAAGGTTTAGATCAATGTTTCCCAAACTTGGGTCTCCAGTTGTTTTTGTACAGGGGTCAGCAACTTAAGGCCCATGGGCCAGAAGCGGCCCGCAGAGGTCGTTTGACCGGCTCACAAGCCGCCCCCAAACTGAGCTGCCCGCTCACATGCTGCGCTAAACCGGCGCAGCACAGCACGGGGACTCACTTCCATGGCACCAAAAGTCACGTCTGCGCACACGCAGACGCTGAAAATCGCAGGCAGGCGGGCGTGCTCACACACGCACGTGATCCAACCCATGGAGGGATCTCCATGGGACCGATCTGGCCCAGGCAAGATAAACCTTGCTGACCCCTGCTTTTGGATGACAACTCCCATCATCCCTAGCTAGCAGGACCAGTGGTCAGAGATGGGAATTGTAGTCCAAAAACAGTTGGAGACCTAAGTTTGGGAAACCCTGGTTTAGATGCCCAAGGAACAAAGTAGAGGTGAAGGACTGTAGCTCAGTGGTAGAGTCCCTGATTTGCAAACCAAAGGTCCCAGGCTCCATCTCTGGCATCTCCAGGTAGGTCTGGGAGAGACCCGCCTGAGATTCTAGAAGTACCGTATTTTTCGCTCCATAATGCGCACCGGACTATAATGCGCACCTCGTTTTTAGAGGAGGAAAACCAGAAAAAAGGAAGGAAGAGAGAGAGAGAGAGGAAGAAAGAGGGAAAGAAAGAGGAAGAGAGGGAGGGAAGAGAGAGCGAGAGAATGAAGGAAGGATGAGAAACCAACACCGTGAGGGCGAGCGCAGAGGGGTGGAGGGGGAAATGAACGGAGAGCCCCAAAGCGCTGCTTTGGGGCTGTCCGTTCGCTTCGCTTCCACCCCTCTGCGCTCGCCCCCTTTCTCTCCGTGAGGGCGAGCGCAGAGGGGTGGAAGGGGAAACGAACGGAGAGCCCCAAAGCGCTGCTTTTGGACTGTCCGTTCCTCTCCCGCCTGGCTGGGAGCCATGGCTTCGCTGGCAGAGGCATCCCTCAGCTTACGACTGCTGTGGCAGCCGAGGGATCCCGCTGCCGGCGAGTGCCTTCGCTCTATAACGCGCACAGACTTTCCCCCTTCCTTTTTAGGAGGGAAAAAGTGTGCGTTATAGAGCGTAAAATACGGTACGTTGTCTATCAACGTTGACAGTACTCAGCTAGATGCACCTATGGTCTGCCTCAGTAAAAAGCAGCTTCCCATGTTCCTATGTAGCATATGCATGCCATATACCCTGATTCAGCCAGCACAGATGCAAGATGGTCCATCTTGTAAAAAAATGAGAACAAAGCACAGTATAGGCAAACTAATATATTAAAACCTTATCTATTCATCATTTCCTTGTGGCACTTTAGGATGGGGAAAATGTTGAACACACAGGTTTTCAAGGAAGCCTCTCACATGTCTTCATGACATGTCCATGAAAGAGAGCTGATGCTGCCGTCAGCAGGTTAGTAACTTCACAGCAGAATTCATATGAGGGGAGGGGGGCAGGATGCAGAGCAGATACCTTTGAAGAACAAAAGCAGCTGGCAAGGCCAGGTCTGTCTAATTATGGCCTCCAGCTGGCTCAGCCTCCACTCTGATCCTGTCAAACTTCAGCAGCTAATTTGTGCAGGGTTAAAGTAAGGCTCAGAGACCTTTGCTGCAGCACCTCAAGGGGAGGGAAATAGGTACTGGCAGCAAATCTATAGGGAATTGTGCTTTCTTCCTGTACTGCTAATGCTATGCACCAATTATATGGGGAAACTGCTGTGGCGTTAACACCCAAAAGCTGACACAAGTTCTGTGGAAGCTAGGATTATTGGGCAAAGGTTTTCAAAACACAGGACAGCAGCATTTTTGAAACTGGCTTTTTAAAAGAGCCCAGTCCTCAATTTCTTGTGTGTTACCTGCAACACACTGACCGCAATTAATAATGTGAACGAACTATTTAGTACCTGAATGGGATATTAATGTTCTGTAAAGTTTAAGGCCATTAGTAAAGCATAGGATTACAGTATTAACTCTTCCTCTCCTTTTGCTTCTAGTATGCTCCTAACTTCTGCTCCAGAGGGTGGGGGGCCTCCAGAGCAGATGGGAACCCCCTCTGGAGGCTTGGGGGGGGGGAGAAAAGAAACTGGAGCTTCTGTTGTGCAAATGAATTTCCTTAGAGAATGATCCCTGTTAGAAAGACAAATACCTAGCTAGGCACCAAAGACATCCTGGCCACATTGGCTGCTGCTTTTGTCCTCAATGGAATCATCACCACCCCATTCCTTCTGCTCTGTGGCTAGCCACAGAGTGTCTCACACATCACACATTATTTGTATGTCAGCTCCCAACTTTAGTTCCAGGCAAAAACATCCACAACATAATAAACCACCAGATTACAGAGGTTGCACGAGCAAAACTTTCTGTGCAGAGATAATTGGCAACAGCACCGGATACCCAGATTCTGAAGTGAGAAAAGGCTGAACTCTGCAACCTGCATGAATTATTCAAATTAAGCATGCTTTTCCTTATTTTGTTTAGGTTTTATGCTTCTACTAGTCATGAGGAGGAGCTAGGGATCATGCACAGCACCGATGTCTTCCTCCAACATCTGGAAATCTTATTTAGCCATTTCTCCAGCTTACACAACTGAAGAGGCACTGATTGCCCATTCTCAAATCTATTCTCACATCCACAAGAACTAGAAGCTAGTTTCCTGGGCTGGTCGCACACAAGGATTTTGTATATATGGCATCGGAGATAATTTCAGAGAAGAGTAGAGAAATCTTGAGTTGAATATATTGAACAGAATATCCCTCTGTCTGTTCAATATATTCAACTTCAATATATACTTCAGTCACTGCTGAAGTAACCACACACTCCTGCTATATCCCCAGTACCTCTCTCCTCACTCTAATAAATATCTGACCTGTTCACAGCAATGATGATTGATCCCTCCATGTGCTTATGCCCGTCTTGACATGCCAGTCACATAGGACAGAAATGGGAAGGGCAGGGCAAAACTCTGCTCGCATGGCTTTTATTTCTGGCACGCGTGTGTTGCTACCACCAACTGGTTCCTACAATGCCACTCACATCCAAGCACAAACTTCATTAAACCGCTCCTATAAACGCAACAACAAACTGCCCCTGGCAGCAAGGATAGGAGGGAACTGCAGAGTTCCTTGTTGCCATTGGTTACCCAGCTATTCCCAGCTCAGTGACCCAGTTTCAGTACCATTCCCTTGTAAAGAGGACAGGCACAGGACCAGAATCTCTGTTTACGTTAGATATTTAAATCCCATCCCGTTCTCCACCAATCAAATCAGAACAGGGCGGGAGTCAGAGAGAGTACTGCTTGGTGGATAGAACAGACTATGGATAGCATACAAGGAGAGAGGGTGAGGGTGAGGAGGGGAACATGGACATAGCAATTACACACACTCTTGAGTTAAGATACCTGATATTAAGAGCCTTGGGCCAGAACGAAAAAGGACCAGGGGACTGTACAAGCTCCAGGGCTCCGGAATTGAAAACTTCCAATGCTGTAGAACTATCCATAATTAAAAGTGAGTCCACGCACATTTGTGGCAGCTATAATGTTGAACTGCCAGCGTTACTCACCAATGATTATTGCTTGCTATTATCATAGTTAAGTATCTCAAGATAAGAGCCCAGCTGGGGCAAGTTCATACTAGCACTCTGAACTTTCCCCAGGTAGTTTCAGCAGCCCAAGGCCGCCCATATCCTTGTGTCTGTAGGCTCCTCCTCACCCTCCCTTTGCAGCAGAAATACCTGCACTTGGAAGCTGTTCTTTAGTGCATCTCTGGTTGAGTCAAGATGCACACCCAGAATGGCAACTCGCCCAGAAACACACTTTATTGATCATCTGAGGCCACCTAATTCTTACACCTGCTAAAGTAAGTCTTTTGGGCTTTACTTCCCAATTTAAATTCGGAAAGAAAGAATGCACTTCGGCTATCAGAAGTTTAGGAAACGGTCTTTTAAGAACATGGAAAACCCAATACTGTCCCAGATGCAAGGGAAGTGAGCTCTGAACACCAGCTTGTTCTCATAGAAACTGCTATTTCGAGAGATGTTAACTTTCTTAATAAATTGCCATTACCTTTTGTTGTCTCACTCTCTCTTGCCAAGAATGTCCCCCGGGGATTCTCTGGATTGAGTAGTAACCGTTCTGACTCTCGGCGGGTTATCTTGCCAAAATACCACCTACAATAGTGGAATACACATGAGCATGGGAGAGATCCCATTTTGCCAAGTTCTTCCAGTCTCTGTTAACTTTTTTAAATACTGAAGGATCAATCTTCTTATTAGTGCACAGCTTCTACATGGCAAGTGCCTGGGCGAAGGGTTTTTGACCAACAGGAAGCAACACTACACACTTTTCTTCTGGATGTTTGAACTGAAGTGCTAAGCCCTCATACTTTGGGTCAAGAGCTTGAAAGTAGGGCTCTATAAAATATAAGAATAATTATGACCTCCCCAGGAATACCTTGCAACTCTGAAATTAATTAGCAGGTTCAGGACACGAAAAAAAAAGGGGGGGAAGAAGTGCAACAATGCATAACCCATATGTGAAAAATCACTGTCATAAGATGTGATGAAAACCACTGACTCGCTTGGCTTTAAAAGAGGATTTTAGACAAATTCATGGAGTATAAAGGCTACAATTCCTATTTCCAATGTTCAAGTATGAATGCCATTGCTTATGTTACCAAAATAGCACTGCCCACAAACAAAAGAGGTATTGGTAGGCTTGGGGGAAGGTTTGTAAAAGTAACATATCATTGGGGGCGGGCGGAGAAACTAAATGGGGGAACCCAAAAATGTGCAAATAAGGATTAAGTACAGTCAGTATAAAATGCTGAATGACTGTTGGGGGGGAAACTGGAAAATGCAGGTTGTGGGAGAATAAGATTGCAGTTTTCTGAAGGAAGGCACTGAATAGGAACACTCCACACACTGCTTGTGGGTTTCCCAGAGGCATCTGACTAGCCTCTTCCAAAAAACAATACTAAAATAGATGGACATTTGTTCTGATCCAGCAGAGCTCTTTTTACGTTCTTACATAAATCACTTATCCTAGGATAAAAGACGACATTCTGAAATGCACTAAATTTTGCCAAGGGCTGCTAGATTCTTAACTCCTTAAAGCCTGATAAATATGTGAACGCCAAGGCTGAAGGAAGCTCATGTGTTTTCATGCCAGGAAAACGTCCTAATCCATGGTCCTGTGAGAGGCATCTATGGGCCAGACCAGGCCCCAGAAGTGTTGAATACTCATTCTACAGCGTTTCTCTAAGAAGGGCCTGATCATCTGCAGCTCCTTTTGTACACATTGTTTCTTACACAGGGGTGATATCAGCATGGGGGGAAGCATTTTGTATGAAGGAGTTCTCATTTACAGACTTTTATTCCATCTACAGATATTAAGTTAGATCACTGGAAAGTCGGGGGTTCGTCACCATAGTTTTCTAGATTCTCATTGCCACAAAAGCTGCAATGTGAAAAACAAAACCTGTTCCAAGCAGACACTTCACCGAAATGTCATCCGAGGATTGGAGAAACAGGCCACAAAGTCGGGAGGTGTTTCAAAATCCTGTGAAATTTTCCTGGACGGTGTGCAAAAATGTTGGAGATTCTGAACCCGTTCTAAGAAGCTCACCAATGTCATGATAGCACTCATACATAAACACTTATTCCACTCTAATGATCAAATGGTAACCTCCATGTATGAATGAGTCTTTATAGGTAACAAACCATAGAGCGAGCTCCTATTTCTTTTTATGGTCATAAACATTTCTGTCAAATGCTAGACTGCCCAGAAGTTCAAAAATTTAGTACCTACTAGTAAGGTGGAAATATCCAGTAGTGCACTATCCAAAAGTGACTTAGTTGGAAAGCAAACTTCAGTATTAAATAAACTGAATAGCTTCAGTAGGTACATGCAGGGCATTAGGAACTGTACTTCATAAACAGAACTGGATGGTATGAAAGGTCCACTGAGGGAAGGGCTAGGGGACCTGTCACCCTCTAGAGGTGGTTGGACTCTAGCTCCCATTATCCTCAGCCAGCATAGTCAATGGTGAGGGATGATGGGAGTTGTAGTCAAACAACATATTGAAGGCCAGAAGTTCCCCAAGCCAGGTGTAGGGAGTGAGAAACACATAGTAAACAGTTCACAAATGGTTAGGTTTCTCTCTGAGAGATGCATGTGATTTATACAATCATTGACATTATTTTTTCAGATATTGTGGTATTCACTAGTGTTCCCCCCACCCCCAGAAGAAACCAGTGTTTTTCAAAAATGGCACTGAACATCTAATAGGAAGGCAAGACTAATCGTATCTTAAAAGCCAGCAAGTTGCTATAGGCCCAGTTAGCCAAGCACATCACTCAATTACTCTACTCTTGACCACTGAAGTTGGCTTAAAGCTGTATGAGTGAACTGATTCAACCTCAGAGCATTGTGTCCAAAGTGATACGAGAATTCTAGATACAGTGTTCAGTCTGAGACCACTCTTCCACACAGCAACTAAAGGATAAATACATGTGTGACACGAAGTCAGGAATTATCTGGGGAAATGAGGGGTGCCCCTGACCGTTATGGCTAGAAGGCTTGGGTTAGAAGCTACAAGGCCTGGCAGAAGCATTGCACTGTTTATCAAAACTATCTAAAATATTTCAATTACTCTTCAGCCTGGATGGAGTCTGAGGGTGCAACATAGTTACTGGGGATGTAGCCTTTCTGGCCAGTTGTGAGCGAGTGAGCCAGCCACCAATCTCCTTCCCTGCAAAACACAAAACAAAGGAATATATCAGTGAAGGCAAAATAGGTCAAATTACCTTCCCAACTCACTGGCACCCCCAGACTCCCCCGTTGATTCCAATCCAGCTCCTCTTGACCCCACTGCTTAGACTAGGGCTGGTCCAACTGTATACTTGTGGCCTACTCTATGTTTGCTTGTGGGTCAGAATTCTGCAACCCCTTCGTGGATGGTGAAACTCGACAAAGAAGTTGGTGGTAACCAACAGTTGTGTGTGTGTGTGTGTGTGTGTGTGTGTGTACATGAAGGTACTTCCTGAACAATCTTGTCCCTCCCCTCAAAGCTGATCAGCTTTTCCAGAAGGTATAAGAGAAAGCAACATCAAATGTACAGAAGATACATACAGTTTATGAAATGTTATTATTATTTATGTTATTTATGTTAAGGCATTTATACCCCACCTTTCTGAATAAGAATTCTGCCAAGGTGGCTTAAGCATACATTGATTCAAATTTGGTAGGGCTGCTGGGAGCCAAATCTGATTTGCACTAGAGATGCTTGAGGAATTCAACCTTTGTGAATTTCTGCACAAATAACTTGGGGTCAATCTGCAGGTTGGAATTTTGCTGTTCGTTGCACTTTGCACTTCTCCAAAAGTTGCAACACTGTTCTTGGACATTTAAATGTACCAGAATACACTTTTAAATATCTATATTCTTTCAAAATACATTTACATATGTATTAAAATGCATACTTAAATAAATATTGAGAGGATTAATGTGGAAATGAATCAGAATGGAATTACAGGTGAAACCATGCAAAAGGGACAAAGACCAAAATAGACAGAAGTGCCCATCCCTAGCTTGCAGAATATGGATTGGCCATCCTGGCTTAGACAAAAAGAAGAGGATGTTGATTAAATAAAAACCTATTCACCCAACAAAAAAACAGTTTTGCATGATTTATGTGATATATTCCAATCAAACAATGCAGGATTTCTTTGCAGCGAGCTCTTCAACCCATGACTGGAGTGCCGGTAATGAGGGTAACTCAAGCAAATAAGGTGGTCTCCATAGCAACTGAACTGTGTCATTATCTGAGATTCCACAGCTGGCACCTTATTAGTTTGGTTAAATGACAAATAACACAAGATCCTTTTAAATAAGGAATTTCCTTACTTAAAAAGGCATGTCAAGTACCCACTGAAAATACCTTTGGAGCCATTTGAATCTGAACCAAATCTGGCTGCTGCATGAAGCATTGGAAGTCCAAGAAAGCAGGGTTGGGAATGGGGAGGAAATAGGCACACAAACAAAACAAAACAAAAAAGAAAAATTGTGATAATAAAAAGGAAACACATAGTTCAAAAGCAAAAGTTTTTTGTTTATAAAAAACACACACAAGAGCATAAAGTAATACTAGGAGCATAACATTAGAGTACATACATGCAGCCCAGGGGTGGTGGTGGGAGAGAATAAGAAATGAAGGCGAAACTATATCCTAGAAAAGGACACAAGCATGCAGCATCTGAAGTTGGTAGACAAAATGCTACTTGGTTGGATAAGCTATGCCAGGGGTCGGCAAACTAAGGGCCGTGGGCCAGATCGGGCCCAATTGCCTTCAGGATCTGGCCCGCGGACTGGCTGTGTATTGGCGTGGGGATTCTGTTCGTTCGGGCTGCGCCAATTTTTTTCCTGAGCCATTCCCCCCCCTCCCTCACACACACCGTGGTGGCGCCTCCTCCTTCCCTCCTCCTGGCTTCTCCCCGCCCTGCCTAGAGGAGGAAGGGGGCTGGCTGAGCACCATTTTAAGCAGCCCCTCTCCGGAGCCAGCCCTTTTGTGCCGCTCATCTTCCCTCCGCTGCTGCTGCCGCCGCCACCATCCTGGTACTCCTGTGGGTCAGAGAGTGGAGCGGATGAGCTCGCTCTGTCTACCCATGAGAAGAAGTAGCAGCGGCGGTGGCAACGGTGGCAGTGGCAGCCCCTGGGAAGGTAAGCACAGCGGTTGGAGCTGGGGGTAGGACTACTTGCCCCCCTCACCTCTTCTTCCAGCTCCGCCCCACCCCCGTGCTGCTTCTCTGGCTCCCCCATGGCTAAAATTTTTTGCAGACCTCTGAGCTAAGCTATGAAGAATAGGTAAGACAATGTAGTTTGAGGATTATGCAATCTTCCGAGTTGCACAGAACTGCTCCATCAAGGAGAAATGTAAAGGAAAAGAAATGTGAAAGACACATTTAACAAACTTTGCTTTAGTCATTCTCGATAGGTTTAGTCATGGACGTAGCCAAGGCGAGGGCGGGGGGGGGGGGTAGGAAGCTGCTCCCCAATCAAATAGAGAAATAAAAATACTTAACTAACTGACCAATTGTGTTGCAGATAGTTTGCTTCTGCCCCCCCAAAAAAACATTGATTCTGCTTCCCCCCCCCCAACATAAATCCTGGCTATGCCCATGGGTTTAGCACAGGCATAATGGGCCACTCTCTTAACAGTTTGGAGATCAGAAGCCAGTTGTGATCTCCTGCGCTCCCCTCACCACAGGCAAATTGCACCCCTCCAACATTAACTAACATTAAGGTATGTGCTGGCAAGAAAGGGTGGAATCAATGCACAATTCTACAGCCTGCTCCAATTTTTTTAGCCATGGTTATAAGATTGGGGCCATTATGTCTATTAACCAACAGCTTATTGGAGAAGGATGTAGAAGAGATCAGAACCGAGTAAGACAAGTTGTAAGGAAATGTATCTTACTTTGCAATTCTACTTGCAGCCTAGGATTCGCTGGGCACACAATGTTCATACCATGCTGGGTTTTATCTAACTACATTATAGTTTCAGTAAGTAAGTATAGAAATCAATGGACCTAAGTAAGTCATATCTGTTCTGAGTATGACTGGGTTGGATACAACCCAGTGACTTCGGAAGCAGCGAGCTCAGGCTCTTACAGAAATTGTAAGACTTGATTGAGAGGATGTTCAAAGCCACACTCCATCACTCTACCCAATTATGTAAAGCTGCTGTCTCTCCTAGAAGAAACTAAGTAATGCCAAACTGCAGAAGTGTTGAATTCTGAATGGCTTGTTGTGGATTTAGGAAGGCAGAGTAAGTGCAATACCCACACAGGAATTTAATACACCAAATATGTTCTGGTCCCAGTAGTGTCAGGTAAGAAATCTGAGTTTCCAAGCAGTCTCTATCTGCATCCCACACAGGACATGGCACTGTAAATGTAATATATCCCGGGGCAAAGCAGGTCAGAGGGTGAAGAATGCAAGCAGGACTGCCGCTCCCCCATCCCAATCCCCAGGCCTGCATTCTTCTTTTGTGCTATAATGACTAAGCCCCAAAGCACTCCTGGAATGTCCAGGTGGCTTGGAATGTCTTTATCTTGCAGAATCACACAGAGACTGCCACTGGCAAGGAGGCAGCGGGTGGGAAATAGTTAGTCTAACTCTCCAAAATGCCTGGGAACGATAAAACTGTACTCTCCAGTCAAGTGCCAACCTAATGTTTCTTCCTCCATAGGTTTCTGGTTTTTACTGACTCCCCTGTCACGGAGTTAACTTTCTAAACAAAAGGCAAAATCTTCCCCACATCCTGGGAAGGTATAGGAAGGATTACATATCGCCTCGAAAACAAGCCACATTATGCATCGCCATCAAAAGACAATCAAATGCTATTTCTCACATTCTCTCACAGGTTTTTTAAGAAGCATGAAGGAAGCTCCGCAAAGTGAGCAACATCTGAAACTTGGACACATCATATGACACTGAGTCGGACCACTGACCTATCTAGCAGCCAGCAACTGGCAGCAGCTTTCTCAAGGTCTAGTGGACAACTCCAGAAAAAACTAGTTTGGGGGAGCCAAGTGGTGGCAAAGACAATTTTTATGCTAGCTATTTTATCACACTTTAATGGCCATCTGCAGTTCACTCCAGGTTTGTTGTATCTGCAACATGATATGCAACTGCCATGAGTTTGCCTGGCATCAGCCATACTCAGGGGCACGTGGAATTGTACCGGTGCAGGATCCTTGACACAGTGCTCATGTTTACTTAGCTGAATAGGAACAAATTTCTAGCTTCCAGTATCTGTGTCTGCAGGGACGGTCAACCAGAAACTCACACAGACTGGAAATTATAAAGGAACCTATTCCCCCCCCTCCTATATATTGGATTAATGCAACTGAAAATCAGACTGGTGAAATCATGGTACCAGCCTGGCCAACACAGCTACCATGAGGAAATGGGACTACAATACTCATTGCAACATGCACAGGTGACATCACCACTTCATTATCATAGGGGGAGGATGTGTGAAATAGTTCCTCTCCTCTGCAAAAACATAAAATTGCCCCATCATAGAAAACAAAATTGGTTCACATGATGACGCCAACCTTAAGCAATAAGGCAGCAGGTGACTGATTAAAGTGTAGCAAATAGTTTAGTGTTTCTTATGCTATAAAAACACTTTGTGTTTTATATATGGGGCTTTCATTTGGTTTTTCTGCCTCTGGTACTAAAAGCCATCTTTGTCATGCAAACACCCTGCCCCGCCCACATGTGCAAATGAGTTGGTAAAGCCAGATGTGCATGCTGCAGAGAACTGCAAGGACCAATGCACACAAAACAGCTGCCGATGGAGGCTTTTAAATGATTCCCTGCAGAATCATGTACCACAGAGTGGTGTACACAGAAGTGACCAACAAGGGGAGCTATTTAAAATGCTACACAGTGGGACGCACCAACTTAATGTCTCCCTTAGTTCAGCAGGTTGTTTGATGGGAGATTCACAGTACTACGGATAGAAGTATGTAATCTGTGTATCAGGAAGATACTCACTATGGAGAAGTTATATAAAACGATGGATTCAAGGTTACATCAATGCCCAAATGTTTGTTTGGGTTGGTAAATCCTGCATGTGATAAGCTTTCCCACCTATGTTGGGAGCATGGGTGATAGCAGGCTTTTAGACAGAGGGGTCTTCTAAACCTCAGGCATGCTCCATTAGCACATCTGACACCTGCAGTCCCAACATGAACTGAGCAAAAGCTAGTCCCTGGTGCAGATTTATACTAAATGTGGACAGTGACAATATTCAACCCCACCCCCCCTAAAAATAAATAAATTATCAGAGACCAAGAACACATTCTAGCCAGGCAGAAACACTCAATGATCATGCAAAGTAGATATGGTGAAAGATGGCCTGGGCAAAGCAGGTGCGGCTGGTGAGGGTTTGTGTCCTGGGGAGGCTCAGACAGATAAGCATGGGGATTGCATTCGGGCCTGAAGGTTCCCCATCTCTCTGCTACCTGAAGGGTTGGAAGGGAAAACTCCTTATTCCTAGTGATTATATATTTTCCCACAATAGATTTGCCACCTTAAGGAAAGATTACCCAGCTATTGCACAGAATGCAGACCATTATGTAAATGGGGGGGGGAACCCTTATGTTGTTATTGTTTATGTAACTTGTTAAAATTTTATTTGCTGTTAACAAACTGATTTATTACCGGTAATTGTGACAATGCTTCAGTTACTGTTTTCGGCCTTATAGTGCCAGCACACTGAAACTGGATCCATTCCTATGGGAAGGAATACTTGGTTTGGAATGACAGGCAAAATAAGATGGTATGCCAACCCATTAAAAAGGGCTCCAAGATATCCCCCCCCCCTCACACACATGGCTGTTACCCAAGAGAATTGTTGTAATTGGGGCAGAAGTGGGAAGAATGCCAGAGAACAGTGGGAAAGAGGCTGCAAGAGGCAGCCTTAATATTAGAAATGAGTGATGCTCCCCTTCTCTCCTTCTGTGATATTTTGGTGTCCCTGTTTAATTTGCTGTGACCACAAGGGAAAACTGAGCTTTTCGTTCTTAACCCCTGCAATTTCTTCCAAGGCAGCCCTGAGAGAGATCTTCTGAAGATTATAATCTTTTCAAAACAACCTTCCAGATGAGTGAATAACTGAGGAGAGATGCAAATTGTGAAGGATAAATCTTCCTGGTTTGGAGCCTGGCAAGACTTGGGTTCAAAGCTCTGTTCAGCCCCTATGAAAATCGGGTGGCTCTCAACAAGCTGGCCTCTCTCTCTTCCTCTCAGCATAACCTGCCTATTCAAGAGGCTGCCTCAACTCCTGACTTCACAGCTGGGGAATCTTTGCTTGGGATCGATTTTACTGTATACCACTTAAATAAATGGTTTGAAGTGGCCTAAGCATACAGAGTTGTTGAGGGGATAAAAGGGGTAAGATAAAAATAGGAAGATATGCCACATTGCCCTGAGCTGATTGGAGGAAGAGTGGGATGCAAATAAGTGTGGAGTGGGGGTTACAAGGCTGCAAAGCAAACCCTTTCAGTGCCAAAACTCTCTCCTCATCACTGGAGACTACACCTTGGATTCCTCAACACTCCCAGGGGCAGAGCTTTCTCTGAGTGGTGCCTTCCCTAAAGAATGCTCTGCCAACTGAAGTTTGCCAGGCCCAGTCTATTTATTGTTTCCAGAGGCTAGTAACATGATAGCACTGTACATGAAGGGCTATCACAAAGAAGAGAGCAGAGGCTTGTTCTCTGTTGCTTCAGAGGGCAGGAGTAGATCCAGTGGGCTTAAGTTAGAGAGGGGTAGAATTTGACTGAACAGTAGAGGGAAGGGAAGAGCAGTTTGGCAAGGGTACTAATTACCCAAGGGGTCGGTGGCCTTCCCACGCTGGAGGTCTTCAAGAAGAGCCTGGCAACTGTCTGCTGAAGGTGCTCTAAGGTAGCCTTCGCCAAGCTGGGGTCCTCCAGATGTTTTTGGCTACAACTCCCATCTGCCCCAGCCAGGACTCATGGGCGAAGGGCACAAAGTTGGCTAATACTGCTCTGTCCACCCCTGCATAAAGGAGGGGGTTGACTTGATGGCTTATGAGACTGCCCTGCACTTCTTGGAGGGAAGGTGGTTTCTGCAAGCAGTGCAACTCTTAAGCAGATTCTCCCCTCACCACCGCCTCCCCCCAACAGAACCGTAATAGCAAATAGGGTGAAGTGTAAAGAATGTGTATTTAGACCCATTCTATCCCTGAAGTATCCCAGTTAAAAATACAAACATTGGCTGTATGGCCATAACCTAGGGCTGCCATATTTCAAAAAGCGAAAATGCGGGTTCCCCCAGACATTTTAGCTGCTTTTCGAAAATTTCGCTTGGATGCCATTTTCAACAGGCGAATCCCGGCTATGTCCGGGAAATTCAAGACGTATGGCAGCCCTACCATAACCCCCACAACTAGGTTTATAGAGCCACGCAGGTTAACGAAGTCCAAACACAGTGAGTTCTGGGCATGTTTGGGGATACTCGTGAATACAAACATTCCTAGGTGCATAGCAGTGTATCAGGTGCATGGAACTAATATCTGGCTGGCCTTGGCAGAGGGACAATTTATTATACTAGATCCGCAGGAAGAGCTGGCTAAAGTCACCAGAAGTATGTCTGGGTAGCTGTTAATATGGCACTATTTTCACATAGTGCATAGCCAGAAAGCATCTAAACGCTGCCATGCAGTGATGCACGAGCTACCACTTCTGAAATAACAGGTACTTCTCTAAGTTCCTCACCCAGGCTCTGTTTCTTAAACTGTGTAAAACAGAAGGAAGATAATGAGGTACAAATGAGGAAGAGGAAGCTGCAAAAGGAAAAATCCAAGTAGAAGGAAAGCCCCAAGTTCCCCATCCTGATTAATGCCACAGGAAAGTACAGCTTGGGTAAGCACATGCCAGGAAAATCCATTGTAAGTAGGGAGATCATGCTATCTTCTCATCTTTGGGTGTCGGAATACTAATAACCACTCCCAATCTGGTGACTGCTTAGAGAGGTTCAGAAGTTCCCCAGGGTATATGTGCATCCCCATCCACTTCAGTGGAAGGAGATGCCAGCTCCTATGAGAGGACTACAGATAGACCTCTCCATTGGAATGAATGGGGAAACCCAGAGTCAACTACTGTCTGGGTCAGTTTAATCCACACACTGCGAATCCATTGCTTAGGAAACCTCAATGAATTTTAAGACAGAATGTTTATTAAGATAAAACTTTTTTTTCCAGAGCCAAGCTGCTAGGTCAAGGCACTGCATGCTTTCTTTCGAAAGACATAAGCGACAAGTCGAACGATCAGAACTTCTGAACCTATCTTGTACGGTACTAAGCGATTATCCATGTTCATCTATCTTTCAAGTAAAGGTATCCGCTTCTACTAAAGGCAGTCAAAAATGGCTTCCTCTCCTCTGCATACCTCTGACTCAGGTGGGGGGGCAACTACAGCCACAGCTATGGAATTATATGGCTGGGTCAGCACAACCTGCCAAATGCAGTGTGCATCTCTCAGAAACGTCCTCCCCTCGCAACATGTTGCTAGGCAGAAGGCCAGGCACCTTAGCTATTCAAAAGATTGCAGTTCATTACTGCTACAGTATCTCTGTGAGAAACACGCTCTTATCCTAAACTCCAACAGTGAAGCGATATTGGATATTGTGAAATACATAGCTTGAGACTCTTTTCTCCTCTACATGCTTCAGTACAAAGCCTTTAAAAAACCACCTCATCTTCCTATGAGGGCCATTCTGTTCTCAGCGTTATTTATACCAGAGGCAGCGGTGAAGCTGCCAGCGTCCACAATATTGCATTTAGTTCATTTGAAGCGAAAGAATGCACACTTGCTTTGTACCTGGAAAGTATGCCAAATAGCTAAAGACCAGAGCTTTCAGTATTCAAAAATGTCTATTTTTGTTTCTGCTGTTTTAAAAAATAAGGAAAATGTTTAGGTTATAAATACTTACCTGCGGAATTTAAGTTTGGATATCAGCAATACTTACGTTTTTTATAGTGAGAAGTTCAAGGAAGCAAACCTGTTCAAGGGTAGTTCTACAACAATGGGCAGGCAAGCAGTTGCCATTTTGGCAGAGCTGGCCAAGACATCATGATAATTTGGCCATACCAAGAGGCACTCCTCTTTTTAACACAGTTCACAGTCCACCCAGCAGAAGACTCATTTTTGTGATAGGGAGAGCTAGGCAACAGCACTACTGTAATGTGCTTTTGTGCAACTCCTTTTGGCAGGTCTTGGTGGACAGATCCGTCTCTCTCACTTTGCCAGCCTAAATGGTGCTTTAAAAGCTGCCATCTGGTTTTGCCACATGGAAGTTCTATTCTTGCAATCTGAATGAAACGACTGATGCCCCCACGTGCACAAGCTGAACCACTTCTGACCACTGTGCCGAAACAGTAGGAGTGGCCATAAGCCACCATAACATAGAGAACCTACATAAGCTACAGGGGTTCATTACATCACCATCTGCAAGCACCTGACTCTATACTGTCTGATGTATCCCTGAAATGTGGAGGCTAGTGGTGGTTGCTCGGTGGTACCAAGAAGAACATTTTCTAAAACTCTGCACACACTCAAACGATTTTTTGCTGCTTCATATGTTCAAGGCCTAAGCCCTCGACAATGAAAACAGGTTCTAGCACTCTGACCTGGTCCAAATAAAAGTCCTCAAGTCAGGGCTCTAAAGAAGAAGAAAAAACATGCAGAGCTCCATTTCCTTTGCACCATCACAGGATTGTTTAAAAAGGCACAAATAGATTATTAAAACATTAATATTGCAAGAGAAACTTTAGCTCCGAACGTTTACTGGCCTGACCTTGACTAGGATTAAATATATATATATATATATATATATATATATATATATATATATATATATATATATCAAGAAAACTGCTTGTCTTGGAACTTAAGAAAGGTTGTAGAGGAAAACAAGGGAGAAGTCAGAACCACTTGACTTGTGCAGAGCATATACTTTGGCCGGGCCAAACAGCAAGTTCTCAGGAAAAACAGCTGTTTAATTTCTAGGCCTTAAGGTTCAACAGGTATATAATGCTTGCTGGCTACCCCTGTATGGGTAAATGTGTTTAGACCAAATATTAAATCCTTCTACTGCAGCATTTTCTCACCTCCTGTCATGAACTTCAAGAATGCATATTGCATTCAGAGGCTAGTAACATGAAGTTGGGTCAGTGAAAAGAATCTCAACAGCAGGTGTGCAGAACAGAAAAAGGAATACACCCTTTGTCACCTTCATTTCCCCACGAGAGAGAGGGGGGACTTGCAGACTTATCTGCCTATATCCCATTACAGTTGATTTAAACAGACTAGGTATGCATAGGATTATAGCCCCAGGCAAGTAAGTAATGAATGGGGGAAAGAGATAAATGAAATCATATAAGAGCTGGAATAATAAGCTTAGATGAATTGTGCTTTCACACTCATAATCTTTGCTAGCTGGATACAGCCAGCTCAGTAGACAACACAGGCAGTTCCTTCCCTGTAACACCACAATCCAATCAATAGTCCATAGTGCACCATTATTTTTTTTCAAAGTCATCTGAATCAGTTATTTGAACAACATCTAGGGGGCCACAGGCATCCCACTCCTGTTCCAATTCCTCCATGGTTTATTGTGTATTCAACTGGAGTGAAATCTACTCGTCTCCTTCCCAAGTTGCATTTGTCCCTCACAGGACGAATGTCTACCCACATGGTTACAAGCAGAACCAGGGCCGTCTTAACCATAGGCGTTAGGGGTGCGGGGCACCAGGCCGAGAGTCTGGGGCCCGAGAGTTGGAGTCCGGGGAAGAGCCCACCCGTTGGAGCACCGCCATGAGCTCTTCTGCTGTGGGTGGCTCTCCGCCACGAGTTTGGGAGCAAATGAGCCAGCGAGGCATTGAGGCAGCTGGCCGGCTCCGCCGTCCTGCACGCCTGGGATTGGCGTAGGGACATGGAGAGGCCTGCCCAGAGCGCGCTACCCACCCAATGAGGTGCCCTGCTCTGCCCTGCCTGCGCGCCTCAATGGCTGGCCCAGAGTGTGCTGTCCTCCCTAAAAAAACTCTGGGCAACCAGGGTGTGTGTGCCGGGCGGAATTTTGCACCCTGGTGCTGCATATGCTTAAGACAGCCCTGAGCAGAACAATAAGAAGTCTGGGATATCCCTACATGATTTTAATGTTCTTCAGAGGAGCCAGAGCCAGCTTTATATACTCAATTCTTATTAAAGCATATGCAAACTTTACTCAAGTAAGGCACATGGTACTAGTGGGTCCCATTTCCCCCTATGAATTGAAAATTGCTGATGGTCTTGTTGAACCACTTAACTATTTTGTTTGCCTGTTGTAGCAATTGTCATCTGCTGTGCAACATGCCGTATGGTTTTTAATTGTCTTTTTACTGCTTCTTTTATTTCTTATATTGTATTTTCTCATATTTATTGAATTTGCATTCCAATGTAAAATGCAATATAATAAAAGAGGCAGTCAAAATGCAATCAAAAATCAAAATCAATATGTAATGTGGACATGTAACAGACCCCCTGAACGAAGCTCATGGACCGTTGTTGGTGCACAGACCGCAGTCTGGAAACCCCTGAGCTACTGGACAATTCATACACAGGTACTTAATGATGCCTGCTTATGTTGCCCAGAACTCTGATTTTTCTCCTGTTAGAAGGTTGATCACCATGACTAAGAATTTATCTAACTCAGACACATCTGCTCCAGTTGGAAACAAAAATAAATGCATACATAACACTCCTAAATCTAAAATTCAGTTGAAACAACACTTATAGAATATATCATCTGCTTGGTTACAAAAGTAAAAATGCTCAAAACCAATGTTAAAACTCCTGAGTCTGCAAATGAGAAGAACCATAAGGACTTTAAGCATAACATTGCTCTCCCTCCCAGCCCCAAAGTGCACCCCACCCAATCCTTTCCCCCATAGTTTAGACATCAAAGATCAGGTTAGCTTTTATTGTTTATGCCAATCAAATAGAAGATACACACCTGACATCCACCTTTCTCCTAAATGAAAGCATGAGGAGCAGGATATAAGAGAGAAAGAGACAGGGCTTAGATTAAAAGAAATGCAGTTTTGAGATGCTTTTCAAAATGGGAAAGATGCATACACAAGTGCTAATAGCCATAATACTGTGGTTTTCAAAATGTGTTCCTAGAAACTCTGGTGTTCCTAAAAAGCTTATCAGTGGTTCCTCAATAAGAACATACATTGAGGTAGAAAACTAGCCAGTGCCCTGCATGAACTAACCACCTCAAGTTTCTCTGAATACACAGAGGTTTCTTGATGCACAAATGGATATGGGAATGAATGTAGAACATTTCTAACTGCCACCCTTTCCAGTGATTCTGTGATAGTAACAGGACAACGAACAGCTTCTAGTCCTCAAGACGGGTTTTTCCACTGAATGTGAAATAGTGACCTTGCAACATCCCATTAGCCAAGCCACAAACATTTCAAGCTATGATTTGAAGAGTGCAGGAACTCCATTCTGCTCACTCTAGAAGACTCCAGTCATCTCTTTAATTGAGGGAACAACTACAGGTGTCAAAATGACTTGTAGTTTTAGGCTGGCCTTCTCTTTTTACACACTGGTACTCCTCTCCATATGAAAACTGTTGTATTGGAACAACCCAAAAGGTCCGGACCTATGTCTCTTAACAGGTTCCACAGGAAAGTTCACAAGTAGTTTATGATGATTAACCATCTCCCACATACTGTTTCTCCCCAGCATCTTGCACCAAGCCACCCATTGCCTGCTACAGAAAAGGGCAGCAGTTTAAATAAACATATGTTTAAAAGGAAAAAAATAAAATAAAATTAGCTAATCACAACCTTTTCTAAAGGTCTCCCATTGTTCTGGGCAACTTTAAGGCAGGAGTGGGAGGACTCCAGAAGGCCAGAGATACCCAGACAGCCTACAGGGCAGAAGCAATATTTAGATAGCAGAGCAATGAGTGGAAAATGTGTTTGCTGGAAGGAAGCAGGGGGAGGGCCCAACATCTGCTATGAAGAGGCCACTTCCATCTGCCCAGTCATATGGCAATAATATCATTAATTGTTTACAATGTGCTTTTAATGTGCTAAGTGCTCTATTGTCTGTATCCCGTTTCCCTCCACGATGATCCTACGATGTAGGACAATACTATCTCTCACCACCTAGGACAAAATGCAACAATTCACTCTCTTGTTTCATTAGACTGCAAAATGCTCCCAGGAAATATCTCTCCCCACCCCACCCCCGGCTGGGTAAAAATATCTTCTTGCCATGTTTGCCAAATATCCTATGAGCTGAATCTGGACTGCTGAAAAGTTACACTTCACAATATCCCAACTGCATAAATGACCCATCGCAACAAGATGTAAGTGCATACACACATGTGAGAATCACTCTGGAAGTCATCCATCCCATAGATGCTCCCTCTCCTCCTTCCATGCTTCAGAAGGATGTTGCAGTGCACAGCAAAAATGCCATAGGAGTTACATGGGGAAATCAAGCAAACATTTTCCATTTGAAATCACAGTGGGATCTTAGCTGAGAATTCTGGTGCAGCCATTGCACCAACCTTGAAAATTGGGACTTGTGACTTCCTGTTACAACCCCAAACAGGCTTTGCTGTTGACCGACTGGACCTCCATGGCTTCCCAGGCATTTGCCCTCTTATCTCTATCTTTCGGTAGAAACTCAAGCTCAAGCTTATTCCACATGCTTAACATGACCCATTTGGCACGTGTGCCTTAGTGTGGTACACGTTGTTTCCTCCTGCCTTGTTTGATGATGTTGAATAAGTGGGTCAAGGCCTAATTACACGTTACAGGGGACATGTGGCTGCCATCTCCCCTCCCCGCTCCCCTAGCCTCCCTGGTATTATTTAGTTAAATAAGGCACGCGACCGCATTAGGCACAGCATTCTCCCCACTCCCACAAGCAGCAGCCAAAGAAGCGGGGTTTATGTATGGAAAGAAAGAATGGAGGAGGAAATGTGGAGTGTGGGCAGTCACGTAATACCCTGAAACACATAGTTCGGCCCTCAGTCCAGTGAGGACTGCTACCGGTATATGGAGAGTCCTTTCTGGAGGCTGAACCCTAAAGTCATTTTGGGGCAGCACTGAAAGCAAGAAGGAAAAGGAGGAACTGACTGCAAGTTTTCATTTACAGTGACTGTATGACAGCCAGTGATTCCCTGCATATACTGGGGAAACGGCTGGAAGCTCATCTGAAGGGCAGAAGAGGAAATCAATATAAACCTAGGATCAGCACGGGATGCAACTTGGAACATCAGACGGTGGGACATCAAAACATGGATTGTCCCCAAAATGGTACCCCCTGCTATCTAAGCCCAGGCATTTAAACTGACCCAACTTATCCTATTAACATCTAACAGAAGGAGCTGGAAACAAGAAAGCAAGAAAGGAGAAGGAAGAATTTGTCCTTTCTTATTTCCCAGCATGGGCATAGATGCTGTGCAGCACGACGAAATAATATGTTTACTACAAAATTAAATGCATCCCTTAGCTCAGCACCTGGGCAAAAGGTACTTACGTGTTGTTGAGGATTTGGAGGCGTTCCCCTTTCTTGAAAGAAAGATCTGATTCTGTTCGTGATTCATAGTCATAGAGGGCCACAAAGGTGGTGACTCCACCTGCAACAAGACAAGTTCAAGACTATAGCTGAACACCATTGCGTATCAAATTTAGTCAGGGCTCTTGTTGTAAGAGCAACGTGTGTTGGGGAAATTAATATGTTGAAGCCCTTTTTGAGTACTTTTTACACCATGTACAATTACATGTAAGCAGGAAGGGCAGCGCTGAGGTCAACGGCCCCCCCATGGCACATGAAAGCCTTAAAAAGATCCCTGTGCAAAGAGTTGTGCATGTGATGGGACTGAAGACCCTGCGTTTCTAGACACACATCTACTTTGGGGAACAGAGCCTTCTTGCCACAACTCCAAAAGCATGTTCATTATACATGCTATTAAAAAGTCTAGAAAAGTTCTACTCATGGTAGGAATCATACTGACCAGCTAGAGGCCCGCAGCGCTGAGGAGAGGTAACCATATCAGATGTATTTGAGCCGCCAAAGAGTTTTGGTTCTGTGGTAGTTGTTCCAAATACACGACTGGGAGTCCGATGAGTATCTGACACTGTGGTTTTGCTGGGTGTTTGAGAGGCAGAGCAACCACCATGGATATTTTCTGTGGATTCCAGACTGCGCCTCCGTTGACTGGGGTCTTTGGGTTTGCTCTTACTGCTCCCCATGATTCAAGCTACAGGAGAAGAGGACAGCAAACATGAAGCTACGGCCTGCTCTGAATGAGCAAGTTCGTGGATTCAGGAGGACACAAAACATTATCTCACTTTGTAGGGTTGCAAGATCAAAAACGGAACAGTTAAGATTAGGCAGCTGCATTTGAAGAGGTGCACTCTGCTCTGTCAACACTGTTTCAGAACAATTAGATCTCACAACTGGCATGAGATTTTCTTTGGTTGCAAAGCCCACCTCTGGCGCGACCCATGATGCTTTGTTTTGTTTTTTTAAGTTCGCTAACTCACTCCATTCTAAATTTGTTAGAAGATCATTAGGATGTAAGTTAAAAATGTTGTGGAATAAATAAGAATCCTTGGATTGTGGAGGGGTAGACATGTTAGTCAGATGCAGCAATAACTACAGGGTCCTCCTGTTACACCTTAGTCACCACCATTGTCATCATCATATTTGTATACTGCCTTTCCATAGTTAAAACCATGATCAAGGCGGCTTACAAGATGAAAGGATCTACATAATTACAAACATGACAAAAGTAGTACCATAATAAACAATAAATAAAACACACTAAAAAGTGCACAACCAAATTTAACAATTTCCAAACTAAAAATTAAGAAACGAATTTAAAGAGGAAGAAAAAAGAATATCAGTAACGCAACAAGACCCCCTAAACAATACTCCACCCAAATTAATCATTTTATTGTGGCAGGAGCTTTTTTGGAGAAGAAGAAGACCAAGGTCAAAACGTGTTTTTGTTCTGTGATACTTTGTGAGTTACATCTGTTCAGCTTCTTGATATTTTGGCAGCAAACATTGTTGGTGTTTGCATTCTTTTGCTACTGGATCTTGGAAGATACATATTGTTGGCTTTTAATTGTAATCAGAATTCATAAAAAAATATTTTTATTTACCATACACATTCACACTAGTTTGTGACAATTTTTGCTCCCAATTTTTGTTTAAAATCACGTCTACAATTGGTTGGGATTCATTTCCCTTTTTGTACAGCTCAATACAATAAACCATGTAATACACAAACATTAAATGGAGAGGGGGTATTCTGATCTTGCTCTCCACCCTCAAAGGCCTGTGCAAAGCGGTGCATCTTGACCCAGCACTGAAATGTATACAATGGCTTGGCCAGATGAACCGGGGTGTGTGTGTGTGTGTGTGTGTGTGTACCTAGAAAAGCCCTCTCGCACACAGGATTTACATAGGGCAAATTCCCAGGGTGGTATGACAGCCAACAGGACCTCCCCTGCAGTTCACAAAACCTAGACAGCTCTATAAAGAAGGATTTTTTAAAAGAAGTATTCCTCTTAGTTTATTTTAAAAGGAACAGTGAATACAAACTGGGAGTGGTGACAGAAACAAATATTATGGTGAGCGTAACATTTTTAACCTTGGTTGCAGAATTCTTTTTCGCCAAAGGACTCCGAGGTCAATGTGAGGGAGATAAGTTATAAGACCAATGAACCAAGCTAGACAGAGAAGACAGTTCTGTCTGGAGGATTTCAGTCAATAGGGAATGTGAGGCTCTTTATGCTTCATTATTTACACACTGGTTGGGCTGGGATCTCACTTGCTGAGTGACATGACTACATGTCAGCCCGGCTGAAGTAAGAGGGAGGAATTGTCACAGCAAGATTCAAAAAGATTAGACCACTTCCCTGTGTGTGAAGCCATCATCAGGAATGGATGGCAGCCATTTTCCCACTTCGAGATACTAAGGTATCATGTAGCTATTGCTAACCTATTGTGAGATTTGGGAACTTCGACTGGAAAAGACACTGTCATTTTCATTTAAACTTTTCTTACGCAGAAATAAAAGCTTCAGTAAGGCTCAACATACACCACAATGATCACTTTTGTTTTGATTAATCTTGGGGCAAGAAGGAGCAAGTCTAGCAAACTGTCTAAACGTACAATCCTACACACACTTTCCTGGAAATAAGCTCCGCTGAACGTAGTGGGGCAAATGCTGAATGAACACATTTGAGCTCCTTGGAGGAAGCAATAAAGTTCAACCCTCACCTCAGCCATTATCTCACTAGAGTAATCGTCTCAGATTCCCCTTCATACATTCAGTCAATGCGTGCAGAAGAGGAAAAACTGCAAACTATAGCACAACCACTAAGAATGTAAGAAGAGACTGCTGGATCAGGCCAATGGCCCATGTAGTCCAACATCCTGTTCCCACAGTGGCTGACTAGATGCCTGTGGGAAACCAGTTACAGGTAGGTAGCCGTGTTGGTCTGCCGTAGTTGAAACAAAATAAAAAAATTCATTCCAGTAGCACCTTAGAGACCAACTAAGTTTGTTCTTGGTATGAGCTTTCGTGTACATCTGAAGAAGTGTGCATGCACACGAAAGCTCATACCTAGAACAAACTTAGTTGGTCTCTAAGGTGCTACTGGGATGAATTTTTTTATTTTGTTTCGACTGTGGGAAACCAGCAAGTGGGATTTGAGCACAAGAGCCTCTCTCCCCTCCTGTGATTTCCAGCAACTGGTACAACATCACTCAGCAACAGAGAACATAGTTTACAAAGGGAGGACCCATGTTCAATTCCATCAACAACAGTAAATAATATCAGGCAAAAGGGCTAAGAGAGACCTTCTGGGCAAGACCCCAGTGATCTGTCAGAGTAGTGAGTAAGATGGACCAATGGTCTGATGCTGCACAAGGCAGCTTCAATATGTTCATACAGACGGAATAGCAGACCTCTATGCATACTCATGTATCAATGCAGTACTGTAGTGCCTTTCTCATGTTCCGCACAGTCCAGGAGCAGGGTTGGCAGCTGCAAACTCACTCTCCACAAAGCACTGATTGGATGTTTGGAGGGGTGTGTGGTAGCTGGCCTTATTTTATGTACAGTGGTACCCCGGGTTGCACACTCAATTCGTTCCGGGGTGCCATTCACACCCCGAACAGTGAGCAACCCGGGCGGCGATTACCAGGCTTCTGAGCATGTGCGAACTGTGCAGACGCTTCTTGCATGTGTGGACCGCGCTAACATGCGCAGAAGCGTCTGTGCTCCGTGTTGCACTTCCGGGTTTGCGGAGTACGCAACCCGAACGTACGCAACATGGAGCGTACGCAACACGGGGTAAGACTGTATTTATTTATCCAGATCATTTATTTCTCACTCTTCAACCAGAAAGGCTCCCAGGGCAGCTGACCTTTCAATAAAAATAACACAGCCCTTGCCTTCAGAATTACAATCTCAAATGATCAGCAACGCAAAAGGAAAAGCAAGATGGGGACAGAAGGAGGGGGGAGCGAATTCTTGGATTACCAAGATAACGTGAAGTGTTTTGAACACTTGCAGATTGTTGTTGTTTGAGATCGAAGAGGAATAAACACAGAACTTTCTGCACTGTAAGCAAATTATGGAGCTTTCATTCTCGGCTCCTCCAGTGCGTAACAGCCATCAATAGAGTTGTGATTTATTTCATGATTTTGAAAGGCACCTAAGCTAGTAGCTGCTTTCCATATCATGTGACAATTGGGGCTCCTGTGGTGAGCATATCTTAGGTTTTAAATCTGAAGGCACCAACTCAGTGCAAGGCGAGGGAAAGCTCTTGTCTTGAGAAGAAGAAAAAACACAGTGTTTTCAATCACAAAGATTGTACTCACACAAGGCCTTTTTCTACAGTCTATTCAACACATGAAGGCTAGGGCAGGCCTTCCACTGTGATCCTGTCTTTACTCCTCACCCCTCAGCAAAATGTGTCCAGCCAGTGTCATTTGCAATTAACGGCTTGAGACTCTGGAAAGCCATTGCCAGTCAGAGTCGATAATCCTGGGCTAAAAGGACAATAAGACCTGGTAGCGTCTTATGATCCTTGCAAAACATCAACTCCCTTACAAAGTAAACTTTGATTAAAACTATTATTCTTTGAGGCAACCCAAGGTATTGATGGCCTTAGGCTCTGTGTACACTATATCTTTAAAGGACATTTGAAACACATTCTTTCCCTCAAAGTATTCTGCACACTGTAATTTGTGAAGGGCTGCTGGGAATTGTAACTATGTGAGGGGTAAACTACACTGCCCAGAATTCTTTGCAGGAAAGAATGTGCTTTGTATGGAGCATCTCCACCCCCATGTTCAGCCCAGACACTGAGGTCCAGCGCCGAGGGCCTTCTGGCGGTTCCCTCACTGCGAGAAGCGAAGTTACATGGAACCAGGCAGAGGGCCTTCTCGGTAGTGGCTCCCGCCCTGTGGAACACCCTCCCATCAGATGTCAAGGAAATAAACAGCTATCTGACTTTTAGAAGACATCTGAAGGCAGCCCTATTTAGGGAAGTTTTAAATGTTTAATGTTTTATTGTATTTTTAATATTTTGTTGGAAGCCGCCCAGAGTGGCTGGGGAAACACAGCCAGATGGGTGGGGTATTAATAATACTAATACTAATAATAATATGTGCTTTAAGTGTGTACACAGCCACAGTCTATATTAGAATATATCTTGGATGCAGTTATACAAAGTCTTGCTGCTGAGCTTTGAATCATAGTAAAGTGCCTTAATACTGATTTTTTATAAATGTGCATTTAAGAATATGATCTGGCGGACTATTCTTTCTTTCTTTCTTTCTTTCTTTCTTTCTTTCTTTCTTTCTTTCTTTCTTTCTTTCCTTCCTTCCTTCCTTCCTTCCTTTCTCTCTCTCTCTCTCTCTCTCTCTCTCTCTCTCTCTCTCTCTCTCTCTCCTTACTTTCCTTGGATTTATTTCCAGCTCAAGAAACAGAAATAGGTGAGAGAAGAGGCTTCAAGGTCAGAGGAAACAACTTAAAGCTCGTTCCCTCAGATTTTCAAAACCTGTTCTGTTTAGCTCAATAATCAGTATATCTAGAATATCAGTCACTTTGGGTAAATGCCAATAGCGGGTTCAGGCTTATGCATGACTGAGCATCTTGTACTAAGCTTCTTTCTCAGATGGGTTATTGCCAAGCCACAGTTGAAAATGCACTGCTCCGAGAAGACTGAACTCAGCCTTTTCCTTGCTCATGTTTTCTGGGCTCTGGACTCAAAAAAAAATAGGATACAGGAACTGAAAAGGAAGCACCGTAGGAATCAAGGAACAAAGGAACAAAAATGGAATCAATGAACAAAGAATGCAAACTGTAAGAATAACTCTGCTAGGTTAGACCAAAGCATCCTATTCTCACAGTGGCCAACCAGATTTTATGTGGGCAATGGGACAGTGGCCAAGTCCTACTTTCAGCCATGCACCTGTTTTGGGCTTTCGGCAAGTCACACACTCTGAGTTTTGTGAACAGTAACCTAACTACTATAACTCACAGCAGTGGTGTAGTGGTAAATTTTAAAGTGCAGGAACTCATCACGATGGCTTCCAATGCTACATACCCTCTGTTTGTCCCCCACCCCAACATATTCTCAAGGTATGTGTTATAAACCCAGTTTTAAAAATCCACCTTCATTTTGTTAAGCATGCCTGCAATTGATTTCACACCTAGTTTGCCAGTGATGTGGATCAAACAAGACTATTAGGGTTTTTTTACACTCTCTCGCGCCATCGTCCCTGCATCTTTATGCCAAGGTGAAGTGGAGTGTAATTGGAAGCAGCCAGCATTCTCAAAAGGCTCGTTTCTGACTGATTAGACATGGCATAATAAGGGAGGCTTTCCTACAACTGGATTAGTAATGAAGGCGAGCCCAGACTGGCAGAGGCCTCAGGGAAGAGAACTGCAAAAGGACAGGACTCTTTTGAGGCTATTGCTGGAATGGGCTCTGAATTTTCTGCTCTGTTCCCTGATAAGCATGGAAATAGGGAGAGTACTAAAAGGCTGCCTAGTATAATCTCCTTCCATGGAGGCATGGCAAGTTATCCACCACCAACTGACCAATGCTATCCAGGCCACAATGTGTCATAAAGGCAGTGCGGGTATCATCTGGAAAAGTGCCTGAAGAAGAAAACATCCCAAAGGAACAATGCCACATTCTACAGCAGGGGTAGGCAACCTAAGGCCCGGGGTCCGGATGTGGCCCAAATGCCTTCTCAATCCGGCCCATGGACGGACCGGGAATCAGTGTGTTTTTACATGAGTAGAATGTGTGCTTTTATTTAAAATGCATCTCTGGGTTATTTGTGGGGCATAGGAATTTGTTCATTCCCCCCCCCCCAAAAAAAATATAGTCCAGCCCACCACATGATCTGAGGGACGGTGGACCGGCCCACAGCTGAAAAAGGTTGCTGATCCCTGTTCTACAGCAACCTCTAGCCAATATTTTTTTTTTTTAATTAATTTTTATTAATTTTACAATTTTATAAACATACAGTATAACATTTCAGTCAGGATTCATCCCTCCCCACCTCTCACCATGAGGAGTTATTTAATCTTACCCTCCCTCTCACAGAGGTAAACCCATTCATTATTTCCCCTGACCTCAAACAAATCATTTTCTAGCTTCGGCCTACCCTCCCGGGTAGGCCATTCTTGGTAACATAATATAATCATAGTGGCTTCCCCCGCACCTCCCTAGTGGCTGCATTATACAATATATTTCTTCCATTCAGGTGCATAGATACAATAAACATATCTTAAACTTAATTTCAAAGCATACTTCTAACTCATATAAAATATCATTTCTCCTTTCACATCATTTTTTAGTTTTCGCCTCAGCGTCTTCCTCCCAGATCATCTATAAATTTCCTTCTGGCTCCCCTTAATCTTCAGGCTCCTAACTTCGAGAGGCCCTATCATAATCCAAACTCAAAGCCATGTCCGACAAAAATGTTCAAAAACCAAATATATAATCAATCCTAAGTGACCCACCTGCACCCTTCAACCCTGCCCTCGCCTTTCCCCAGTCCACAGCCAAGTGCTTGCTTGCACTTGGACTTCATCTTCTCTTTGGCTTCTCGGCTGCTCCAATTTCCAGTAGTCAAGTAAGATCTTTTTCTTCTTTACAATCCTCTGGTCTCGAAAAGAGTAGTCCTTTGTAGATTTCACTTGATTGCTCCTCTTCTTCAGTCCAGGTTTCTTGCGCCGGGAAAATATCTTCCTGTGGCGAGGCTTGCCCTTGGCCTTGGTGGGGATTTCTCCCCCTTCCTTCCTTTGTGCAGCTGGCATGACATCAGTGTTGAGTACAACTCCTCTCAGTCTTGCAGTCTCCATCTGGAACTCTAATCGCAGTTCCCAGATTTTTTCAAGGACTCTCTTCCAGCCTCCATTTTCAAGGTCATCCTCCATTTTCAAAGACATAGCTATGCAGTGTTCGTAACCGTACCAAGTCCAAATATAAAATCCAAATTTCCGCAATATAGTCCAACAGGTCCGATTCAAATCCTTTAGCTATCAGAAGTGTTAGTTAGTTGCCCCTCCGATCAGGGGTGTCAGAAGGATCGAATCTCTGTTGCACTGTCAAACTCCGCAACATTGCAGCCGCTTCGGCAATAAAGTTCCTGATTTAGTGCCACAGTAGCAAGGGACGGACCTCCGTAAATTACATCCCTGTACTTTGCCAAATTAGTCCAAATTCTTCAACGCTTTAATAGTACTCACGTTTTATTCATCCAATCCTGTCATTTTCGGAGGAATCAGCGCGCTCAGGGGGGAAGGGCTCGCAGCTGCAACCCGATGGGCAATGGCGGTCCTGGAGCTCCGTCGCCCCGCGTCTCGCACGGCAGCCTCTACTGTGGCCGCCGCGGGAGTTGGGGCGACGTTGTGAGCTGCAGCCGGACCTTAGGTCCCGGGATCAAAACTCCCGGGAGTTTCGGGGGCTGCGTCGCTGTCGCAAGCACCCCTTTAAGCCGATCGGGTCGGGGAATGTCAGCAGCGACATGTCCCCCGACCTTCCCCTCCGGCACGCCGACCGGAAGCCGCAACCTCTAGCCCAGGGGTCGGCAACCTTTAAGACAAAAAGAGCCACTTGGACCCATTTCCGAAGGAAAAAAAAACCTGGGAGCCGCTTTTCGCGCCCTAGGCGAGGGGGCGGGGCCATGTGACGTCATTGCGCATGACGTACGGTGCCCCGCCCCCTGCCGCCCCGCGCCGCTGCGATTTAGGCAAGCGTCCATCAGGAGCCTCCTGCGAGATGGCAGCACGTCTGCCAGCGCTGGCCCAGCTCAAATACAGCTGCACGGGCTTTGTCTGGGGCTCGATGCCTCCTCTCCACACACACACACACACACCAGCTTTTGTGTGCGCGCTGCACGGGCTTTGTCTGGGGCTCGCTGCCTCCTCTCCACACACACACACACACACACCAGCTTTTGTGTGCGCGCTGCACGGGCTTTGTCTGGGGCTCACTGCCTCCTCTCCACACACACACACCAGCTTTTGTGTGCGCGCGCGTTTCGCTCTCCCTCCCTCCGGCCCTAGACAGGCAGCGAGTGAGCGCAGCATGATAATGAGCTCTGTCAATTGCCCAGCCGGGAAGCGGGAGGAGGAGGAGGCGCTGCTCTCGCTCTCGGGCTCCGCGCTCGGCTCTGGTTTGCCGTCAACGCGCCCGTCGCAGCTCGCCAACTTCTCTTTCTCTCTGCAGCTCGCTCTCCCGCTGCCCCCCCGACTACACACACCGACGCGACGGGAGGGAAAGGGGAGCGGGAGAAGACACGCCACCCCGGAGCCGTGGCAAAGGTGTAAAAGAGCCACATGCGGCTCCAGAGCCGCGGGTTGCAGACCCCTGCTCTAGCCAATATGACCTGGAGGGAAATTCATTCCTAGCCTCAAATATGAAGAATCAGTTAAGCTCAGAGTATGGACAAAACACTTTTCCTGTCTGAAGACACAGCAAGTAGAAGTTGGGCTATTTTCTGTCTCTCTCTCTGCAAACACCCACTATCCCTTCCCTAATTATGGAAATAAAACTCATTATCATGCAGGTGTGGGAAAGAAATGTTTCCTGGTTCCAATAATAATAATAATAATAATAATAATAATAATAATTTATTATTTGTACCCCGCCCATCTGGCTGGGTCTCCCCAGCCACTCTGGGCGGCTTCCAGCAAATATTAAAATACATTAACATGTTACAGATAAAATACTTCCCTAAACAGGGCTGCCTTCAGGTATTTCCTAAATGTTATGTAGTTGTTGATCGCTTTGACCTCTGATGGGAGGGCGTTCTACAGGGCGGGCGCCACTACTGAGAAGGCCCTCTGCCTGGTTCCCTGTAGCTTTGCTTCTCGCAGTGAGGGAACCGCCAGAAGGCCCTGGTGCTGGATCTCAGTGTCCGGGCTGAATGGTGGGGGTGGAGACGCTCCTTCAGGTATACAGGACCGAGGCCGTTTAGGGCTTTAAAGTTCAGCACCAACACTTTGAATTGTGCTCGGAAACGTACTGGGAGCCAATATACCGGTAGATCTCTCAGGATCTCAATAGGCCTAAAATGCAAGGCCCTTCACTCCCTATCAAGTTTTCAACAACTTTTTAAGTGTCAGAGACTGGTTGGACACTGAGGAGTGGTGGCTGGATACTTATGAATGGGCACTAGGAGAAGAGGGGTTGGGGACTGACTTGGAAGAAGGGACCCAGTGATCTGGAGAAGCCTGAAACAGCCAGGAGTCAGAGGAAGGAGAAGCTGCAGGACTGGACAGTGAAGGACAGTTACAGGAGGGAGGGAGAGAGAAAGGTCAGGCTGGTGTAGAGTTCAGGGCTTCCACATCTCCTCCTCCTGCCCCCACCTCTCCTGCTCCACTGACTCCCAGGACCAAGAGAGGGCTGAAGAGGGAGGAGCAGAAGCAGGTTAGACAAAGACGGATTCTTCACCTGCTTGCACGCAGCTCAGGTGGGCAAGATACATAAGCTGAGGTCGGGCCTCTGTCGCTGCAACCGCCGAATCAGGTGCACACCTATGTGCCACATAATGTTCATTCTCAGGGCTGGATTTAGGTTTGATGAGGCCCTAAGCTACTGAAGGTAATGTTGCCCTTTATATGTCCAGCTGTCCTTTGTCAACAACAAACTGTTGCTGTTTTTTTGTGTTGAATATATGCTATATGGTAATTTATGGACCTATTTGGCCAATTGCATATAGCAAAATATGTATTTTATCAAAGTAATTGTTGAACTGAAATACAATTAAGAAGAAGTATATTAATAGTGAATTTTTTTGGGGGGGGCCAAGAGAGTGGGGCCCTAAGCTATAGCTTGTTTAGCTTATACGTAAATCCGGCACTGCTCATTCTACACTTGCAAGGAATCAATCCATCAATGTGGCGGCATCTACTTTCTCGAACTCACTGCCTATTAACAGGTGCCTGTGTTGCATTGCTTTTGGCACCTGCTAAAAACTTAGGCAAATCTTCTCAGACATGCAATTTTGTTACCTTTTCTTGTTTTCGTTGATTAAGAGGTATATAAATCTTGTTAAATAAATAATACACGAAACAAGCAACTTCCAATGCAAGGTATGCCTCAGGCTTTGTCACATCTGCTATGTGTAAAGTTGGATTCTTGACCTGTAAGCTTCAGTCAGGCCTCTCTGATCTAAGAACTACTGCACAATGTTACATTTTCAACATGCGTCAGTATTTGTACATGCTAAAAATCATATATGTTTGATCAGTGCTATTTTTCTAGGAAAAGAGGTGCTGGAACTTGCCATGAATGCCTCCCTTGTTCTCTTAGAACGGCAATGGTGCCCACCTGAGAGGTGCCGGAACTGAGTTCTGGCTGAAAAAAAGGTCTGTGTTTGGTGCTCCAAAATGCATGTCATTTAGTGTGTAAGCAACTCAAGACTGCTTTTTAAAAGCCATCATTATCATTATCATCATTTTTTAGAGGAGGGTCTCCATATTTTTGAAATGGCAGTATGAATTTAGAGAGGGAAATTACTCACATACGCTGTCACCTGACAGAGCTTTCTGTGGCGGACAGGGTGGCAGACAAATCAATCAGTGCAGCTCTCCTGGAATCTACAAAAGAGAAAAGCATGGAATGTTAGCTAAGAATTCACACACACACAAAACAACATCTGACTACATGACTTACAGCACCACCCAGAGCGTTTGAGGCTGAAATTAAGTCAGAGTTATTTCAATGGGACTTATTTCCAAGCAAGTGTGCACCACTGTGTGTTGAAAGCAAGCCCCACTTGTCCAATGGGGGATTACTCCCTAGTAAGTGTAAAGGTAAAGGGACCCCTAACCATTAGGTCCAGTCGCAGACAACTCTGGGGTTGTGGCGCTCATCTCGCTTTACTGGCCAAGGGAGCAGGCGTACAGCTTCCGGGTCATGTGGCCAGCATGACTAAGCCGCTTTCTGGCGAACCAAAGCAGCACACAGAAACGCCATTTACCTTCCTGCCAGAGTGGTACCTATTTATCTACTTGCACTTTGACGTGCTTTCGAACTGCTAGGTTGGCAGGAACAGGGACCAAGCAATGGGAGCTCACCCCGTCACGGGGATTCGAACCGCCGACCTTCTGATCGGCAAGCCCTAGGCTCTGTGGTTTAGACCACAGTGCCACCCGCGTCCCTAGTAAATATACTTATTTATTTAATCAATTTATATAGTGCTTACTGAAACAAGATCTCTAAGCCGTTTACAAAAGACAATCTAAAATATTCACTAAAACACACACAAAATAAAAGCAAACGTTAAAAAGTAAGGCTTGCATCTAAACCACATTTCCTTAACAGCATGTTGAAAGTAGTGTGCTTACAACTGGGTACATCTTTTTCTTAATGTCAAGAAGCTGTGGGGGAGCAATGCAGCTCACTGTATCTTAAAGTCCCTAAATGCACGGATTCCAATGAGCCTACTCAGAGTATGATTAATTTTAGATGTCATCCATTAAAACATGGTGAAATAAGTTTTTTTTTTAAGTGCACAAAATAATGATGGGGGAAAGACTTCTGCCACTCATCAGGAGTGCTATCACTGCTATCATCCAGTAAGATCTCCATGACACTCACACAACCTTGTTTCAGTCAACGTTCATGACAGCAATAAAAATTATTCTCCTGTTTTATTTCAAATGTTTCTTAGCAGCCGTACGGGTCCCATTCGGAATGGAAAGGCAGAAAACGTTTTAGTCAAAAATATATGGGAGCGATAGAAGCACTGCAATTTTTACTGGAGAAACATCGTGTCCACACATGAGCAGAACTATATGGAGGAAATACTTTGGGATGTCACATTATAAAATATTGCACTATTATTGCTCTCAATGTCCCAAATAAATAGTCTTGAAAGCCACTCCCATCCCCAAATTGTTCCCAAATTGGCCTAAATTTGCAATTTATATCAGTTTTAAAACAGCTGCCTGACACATTCCACTTTAAAGCAACCTATTTATTGAACATTCAACCTGATTTGCTTGCACAAAGCTTACACAGAGGTTAGATTATATCCAGTCTTTGAGCATTTGTTCTGATTTATTTGTGGCGCAGCTGTAGGACAATGAGCATTTATCCTGATTTGCTTTTGCATTAATCATTTGTTCACCCCACACTTTTCAATGCATTTCTCTGTGGCTTTTTAAAAGTGGATTTGTTGCACCAGGGTGATAGAGCGCATTAATTCACTTTACAGTGGTACCTCGGGTTAAGTACTTAATTTGTTCCGGAGGTCCGTTCTTAACCTGAAGAGTGCTTAACCTGAAGCACCACTTTAGCTAATGGGACCTCCTGCTGCCGCTGCGCCGTCGGAGCACGATTTCTGTTCTTAGCGGAGTTCTTAACCTGAAGCGTACTTAACCTGAAGCGTACTTAACCCGAGGTACCACTATAATTGCAACAAACCTAGATCCCTCCTGCAAAACAAGGGCAGTGTGGAGGCACCCTTAAAGGAAATCAGCATAGTACTAAATCCGGCATAAAAGCACAACACAGGCTCCTTGTGAGCCTTCTTTTGTAGATCGTTGAAAATGGGTGGAGGCAGCAGATTGCCTTTCTGATCTGTCATGTGTGAAGAAGGGACAATTCTCTGCTCCACTTCACCAAGTCAACAGGGCAAGAAAAAAGAGGTGGTGGCTGCTGGCAGCCCAAGGCTATCAACCAAGCTTATACTGCAGAGCATTTGATGAGGAAAGAATCCTATGTTTATCCAGAGCCCACAGGGTATCCAGACAGACAGACAAAAATACAGAGTTATAAAATATGGATACTAGCCAGGGCAACATTCTTAAAGTGCTTTTGCTGCATTTAATGAGTTCTTCCTTCTACCTGCACCTGGGAATCAGAGAGTATGCTTCTTGAACTGAGGAGCCCCCATCACACTCGTCAGACCCATCAAACCCCCTTACCGAACCTGATAACAAGAATAAGGAACAGGGGAGATCTGTTGCCTTCATGCCCTCTTGTGGAATTTCTAAAACCATCTGGCTGGCCACCATCTTAAGAACAACAGGATTACTGCACATGTTTTTATTAGTTACCGTATTTTCCGGCATATAAGACGACTGGGCGTATACGACGACCCCCAACTTTTCCAGTTAAAATATAGAGTTTGGGATATACTCGCCGTATAAGAAATACAACCCGGCGTATAAGATGACCCCCGACTTTTGAGAAGATTTTCCTGGGTTAAAAAGTAGTCTTATACGCAGGAAAATACTGTACATACCTCACCATTTGCTAGATGGCATCTGCTAATCCTGTGTTTGTTTGTTTTTTAAAAAAAACAGGGACTGTATGTTTGAAACCTTTTTTGTCTTGCCATGTCTGGAAGTTATAATTGTTTGATTAACACTAATCTGACTTCTCGAAAAGTAACTAACATGGATCATCGTCTTGACTGTACCAGTCACCTGAAGTTCAAGAAGTCAGATTAGAGCTTTTTTTTTAACCCCACAAACCTTTAATAAGAAGAGATGAGAGGTTAAGAGTTAGAAAAATTGCATCTTCTTTGGAATCTATAAAGTATAGTACCTAAAAAGACCGACCTACTGGTATACATCACAACAACTCTGGTTTGAATCTTGCCTCCATCATGAATTTACCACTTCTCAGCCTCAGTCCCCCACCTGCAACAATATCTGCCTACCTTACAGGGCTATTGTAATTTTACTACAAGTTTACGACGTGCTTTGAACACCCACGAGTATTGTTAAAGCATAAAGTTTCATACCATGGCACAGGCCTTGTCTTCACAGCATGAATGGTACCAAGTTTGTCTCTTCCGTATCTTCCTAGGGATATTCATGGAGGAGAGTCCGTGCCCCTCAGACTGGTGGCTGCTGGCCCACCTAATAATCTCTGCCCTCAAACCTCCTTAAGTCACCTTTCCCTCAGGACCAGTCAAGCTGGTTTGGCACACTGATTTTGCAAGGCCATAGGCCTAGAAGTGCAAAGAGAATGCAGAAGGGTTGCTAGGCAACCTCCCAGCTTAAAATTTCATCCCTTTCCTGGGCCTAAAGTCAGGCTTCATACTGGACTGAAGGCTTTGGCAGCTTTTTTCTTCCTAGATAGAATAGCAGGGAAGAAGGAAAGCATTTATTACAGTACCTTCCTGCCTGTCCAAACATGTCAAGGAAAATGGCAAAAAGACAGAGCATGAGGCTAAGGAGAGGAAAGAAGGGAAAGCCTTATCTGGGGCTGGGCTGCAAGCCCATTTGTTGAAAGGGGGGGAATGAAGGTAAATTGAAGGTGGTTATGCAAACTTATTTCTCATATCTGAATGGAGTATCTAGATCTTGGGAAATTTGTTGAAGCCAGTCAGCCACAGAGCAGAACAAGCAACCTTCTGCAGTTGCTACCATAGGCAGTCCCTGAAGAAAAGAAAGCAGGAACGAATGCTTATACAGTACAGGAATTGTGGTTCTACCTCCTTCTGCAGAGTGCTCTCAAAACACTGCCAGCTTTTTTGTTCCTGTCCCTGTTGTGGGAGATTAGAGCCAAATCTAACAAATGCATATTCTTGCTAGTTAGCATGAGAAGGGGTTAATACCACAGAGCTGTATTGCTGATAGGCGGATACTCAGGCCATAGAAATACAATTCGTAGAGAGGGCTCTGTGTGGTGTCATTTCCCCTCCTCTCCTGGAGAGGAAGGAGCATATAGTACTTCCTGTTCCTTTTCTCCTCTCTCTTCCTTTGACCATCGTTGGATGCAGACATGCCTCTGTTTGCTCTATCTTTAGGTACATGCCTGTAGCTGGTTATAATGTAAATATAAGTATTGCTTATATTTGCTTATACTGTATATATCATTGCTGCGAACCAATGCATGACTATAAAGTTAGTAAATCTTACTTTTAAACTTACTTTAGAAGTTGTTACCTGATTCTTTCTTAAGCAGGGTAAGAACAGGGAGGCCAGCTTACTTTATATCTGGACTTACTCAAAACAAGGCTTTTCAGTCTAATTCCTGTGTTTTAAATTTTGCTGCTAATGATAATATTTTAAAACTCTGTTCAACACACACAGGTGGGGGAATGAGTGCTGCTGGTGGGATTTGCATGCCCCAAACACATGGGAATAAATGAGTTTGGTCTCCCGGGTGCCTAAAACAGGGGTGGGGAACTACATCTGGCTGAATCCTCAATTCCGTCTTTCCCCACAGGTCAAGTCTGACAGGCGGCTGGGGCTGCTCACCTATCAATCCCCTCACAATGGTGTCAGGTGACCAACTTTGGCCCCGTGTAGTGCACAGCGCTTTGAAGCCCCAACAGTCGGGGCTTCAAAGCACCGTGCACCACTTTCTGTGAGCACTGCTGATCAGCTGATTGTCAGTACCGGTACTTGCAAAGTTCTGTGGGGTGCTATGCACACAGCCTTGGAGGCACCACCAATTAGCTAATCCACAATTTTACCTGACCCACAACTGATGTCAGGTCTAGTGCAGGGTGGCCTGGCCTGGCCTACACACAGGCGCATGGGCCAAAAATGGATGCCTGATGAGCCTAATTATGCCCTGCCCTTGGCATAGAAGAACTGACACTCAATTCTAAGGCAGGAAACAGTGACTACAGAGTATTTGTATTCACACTTGTTAACAATACATACCTGCCAAACTGCCACATTTAGCTATAAAAATCACATTAGGTAGCTGGAATACTTTTAGTTTCTTCAGGCCCCTGTCTATAAGCTCCTTACATTTCTAATTTTTGAGAACAGATAACACCTTTGTTTGGGGGAAGCGAAGGAAAATGAGTTTGTACCAAGGCCAGATATTAAGTTTGTATTTTGGCAGGAGAAACAAGTACCCTTTTAATGAAATACCCTCCAATAAAAAACAACAACAGCGCAAATTATGAAATGATACAGTATCCCAATAAAGGGCACTAATGAGATGGGCTACACGTTGCACAAATTGTTCCCAGGGGGCGCGCACACACACAGCTGAATACTCCCGTGGGGAGCAAAATAGCTAATATATTGTACCTATTAGATGTGTCCTGGTGGGGGGAAAGAAATACTACACTCAGACATTTGTTTAAAACTGGTAACCTTGTACAATGATTATACACTGCAGTACTGCTTTAGTTTGCAATGTCAATCTTTCTTCCACCAGTGATCCCCTGCAATTTTAAAAGTGTGCTTGATTAGGAAAATAAGCAGTGTTTGACTGACAGCACTTTAAGAGGATGGGTTATAATTTGTACTTGACTAATATTTCCCTTGAAATAATTGTACTGCATAAAGACAGGCATTTGAATTAAGTGTTTCCACTAAGGGCTGCAGTACATACAAATGAGGCCTTCCCTGCCCCCTTTTGTGCTATCGCAATTGACTTTTGAATAAAGGTCATTTCTTAAATATTTGGAGCTGGTTTTTTTTTACCTGTGGTGGGGGGGAGGGCTGTGTTATACCACGTCAACTCCTGTTTTCATCTATATCACTGGCAATATAGTTTGATTGTGAGTATATAGAAAGTGGGACAATTTGTATGGATATGTAACCCCCAAAATGGTAAGACATGAGACTCTAACTCCCAGCTCTAGCCAGCAAAGTCCAACAATGTAGTATGAAGGTGACTACATTGGCCCTCCCTTGCTTAGAGTGTCAGACTAAGACAGGGGAGACCCCAATTCAAATCCTCATGCAGCCATGACGCTCACAGGGTGACCTTGAGCCAGTCATCAACTCTTGGAGGAAAGGATAAATATTGTTCAAATGTAATAAATATATAAAGTTCTAGTATTATGCCACTCTAAGGAACAGTGTGAGCAAATGGATTTCCATCTTTTCATACTCTACTTCAGGGCATCCCCCAAACTCGGCCATCCAGATGTTTTGGGACTACAACTCCCATCATCCTCAGCTAACAGGACCAGTGGTCAGGGATGATGGGGATTGTAGTCCCAAAACATCTGGAGAGCTGAGTTTGGGGGTGCCTGCTCTACATGGTTTACAATTGTATAAATCTCTATTACAATTTCATCAGCACCAGAAAATACTAGCAGTAAGGAGGTGGGATTGTAAAACACGGTAAGCCTAGCACCATTTTTTTTTAATGGGAAAGAGAGTGATTTCCTGCTTCTGCACCCTCCTGTTCTGATACTGAATAGCCAAGGATTTATTATGAATGTCCCAATAAACACTTTTATTTGAATTTTTAGAGCACAGCTGACCGACTTACAGAAAGAGAGTTTGTGCTTGGGAAGCCCAGGAGCTAACCATTTTCCCTCCCTATGGCGGTTTTTAAGCAGTGGGGGATGTTCTGGATAAGCTGAGGCATGCGTTTTCTCCCTCTCTGAAGACAAAATAACAAGGCAGACCTTTGCAATTGCTCTCTCACTGCTCTCTGCTACCCACCCTCTACCAAAGCAATTAAAAACAAGACAGTCAGCTGTAAAATTCAGCTTAGACAGTATCAGAGCACAAACAATATCTCTTCCTCCCCCTCCTAACAATATCCTGGTTTGATCCAGGATAAGTCTTTGAAAGCTTCAGCACTCTTAATTTGAATGAGCCAATGGATGAGCAAACGGAGCATCAACATGGAAAGAAAAAGAAGAGGGGGGTACTAGGGAGTTAGATCCCTTGAAAGAGTCCAAGAAGTCTGTTCACATTCTGCTGATCATTACTGCGACAGTTGTCCCCAACCTAGTACCTCCCAGATGTTTTGGACTACAACTCCCATCAACCCCAGCCACCATGAGATCTCCCTGTGATGATGGGAGTTGTAGTCCAAAACATCTGAAGGATTGAGGATGGCTGTTCTGTAGGAACTGTGTTGGGATCAAACCTGCAACCTTGCCATTATCAGCACCATGCTCTAACCAGCTGAGCTGCTTTTCACAGGCAAAAACCAAGGAAATTGCTCCCAGGTTTCTTTTTCTGTTCTGTCTATGGAAATGGCTGGTTTCACCTCCTCTTTTCTCACACGACTGCAGGTCCAGCTGCCAAAAAGAGAAGAAGGCAGTGGGGGAAAGCCAAGCTGGTGCTTTCCTTGTTTGCTCTGACATGAAACAGGTGGCTATGGTGAAGTAAGATGGGTGAGTGAAACTGCAGGAGTAGTTTCTCCTCACCCAGAGCACAGGTCAAAGCCAGGGTTGCAAGGGGGAATGTTCCACTCCAAGTTACCTGCAGTTGCAGTCAGAACTGGAGTCCACGACAGATGCAAAGCAGACTCAGTCTATAACTCAGTCTATTAAACCAGTGATTTGCTAAACTGAGAGGCAGATCCCCATTGGAGGCACAGTCGTGCCTTGGTTCTCGAACGGAATCCATTCCGGAAGTCCGTTCGACTTCCGAAAACGTTTGAAAACCAAGGTGCGGCTTCCGATTGACTGCAGGAGAGCTTCCTTCACTAAATCGGAAGCTTCGGAAGCTGCGTCGGACATTCGGGTTCCAAAGAACGTTCGCAAACCGGAACACTCACTTCCGGGTTTGCGGTGTTCGGGAGCCAAAACATTCCAAGTCGCAAGGCGTTCGACAACCAAGGTACGACTGTACACACAACCTGAAGTGGGGGCACAAAGTTCAAAAGAGGAAGAGTGTTCTAGAATGGAGAGTATCCCTTCTTAAACCAAGTCATGAATGGACTGGATGGGCCTTTGGTGTAATCCAGCAAAGCTCTTCTTATGTTCTTATACTTGTTGATTCACATTGGATTTCTGGCAGGGGCTGCCTCCCACTTTTGACCCCATCTCCCAAACTGATTTGGGCAATTGTTCCAAAAGCATTTTCCCTGGGTCTCACTGAGCTCTTTGTATAGCCCAGCTTTCCCCATCCTGGTAGTCCTCCATATTCTGTTTGACTACGGCTCCCATCACCGCCAACCATTGGCCATGTTATGCTTCATGCATAATCTAAGTGCTTGCACTGTGGAAGAAAATGTCCTTGATGAAATCCAAGGCCAGTTTCAGGTTTCTGAAGGTTCTTCAGCAACACAGCCTCAATGGGCCGTGCTCCCTTAGTAAGTCTACCTCCTCACCACCGTTATCACAAGCTGCTGCTGATCCTTTTCCTCGTCACAGTTAATAATAAATAAATAAATAATAATAATAAAAATAAAATAATAATAATAATAATACCACCCCACCCATCTGGCTGGGTTTCCCCAGCCACTCTGGGCAGCTTCCAGCAAAATATAAAAAATAATAAAAATGTCAAACATTAAAAACTTCCCGATACAGGGTTGCCTTCAGATGTCTTCTAAAAGTTGTGTAGTTCTTTATCTCCTTGGCATCTGATGGAAGGGCGTTCCACAGGGAGGGTGCCACTGCAGAGAAGGCCCTCTGCCTGATTCCCTGTAACTTCACTTCCTACAGTAAGGGAACCGCCAGAAGACCCTCGGAAGTGGACCTCACTTACTTCCTTGTCAAGCAGAGAGTCAGTGAGCAAGTGGGCAGTAGCATCTACTGTGCCTCCTTCTCACTCTCTGAGCTAGAGCGAGAGGCAGGGTGAAAACGTAGGGTGCAATGGTGAAGAGAAGCAGGAAGTACATCTTGCAAGTGGGCCCCTTGTTGGTTGTGTGGACCCCCGGCAGATGCCTGACAATGCCGACCTTTGGAATCAGCCCTGATTAAATCTACTAATCCCATCTACTCATGGCCGTCACTTTTATTCAAAATGTGGCTCCTGGAACCATCTCAAAACAGTAGCTAATGGGCCATCAGAAAAGTAGAGGGCTGAGACTCCCTAGCTCCCCCTGGAACAGGTGGTGGGTCCTGGCTAGAAAAAAAAGTAAACAAGAAGTTTGAGAAACCCTGGCTAAACTGATATCTTAAACTGCTTGTGTTACCATTTTAAATGGAGTTATACGCAAGTGCTACCCAACGGCACTAAAAAAAATGACATGATAATATTCTTCCTCCCATGCGGAAAGCTGAGCTAGCGCATTGCCTGCAATAAGGCTGGAAGAGCACCTTCCCACAATTTGTACATCTTACCACAATTTCCTGCCCTGGCCTTCCTGTGGGATACAAACCAAGAGAGCTGGCGAGAGGGGCAAAGAGCCAGCCCAGTCACTTAGCACCTCCCTTGATGCAGACAGACCACATCAATGGCTGCAGCCCAAGGACATCCAGCTGCAGTGAAGTGTTCATTCAGTTCTGTCTGGGAGACGCTCTTGATTGACTGTCGTCTGCTGCTCGCACATAAGAGAATGCTTGTTGCGCCCAAATATCTCAAGGCTAGATCAATATCAATGCAGTTTTAACAGTATGAGTTTATTTATATTTTTTAAGCACACAGAGAGAGAGAGGGGGGGAGAGGGAGAGAGACACCCCATGGAAGGGAGGAAGGGAAATAAAGCTAGCTTTTCATCTGTGTTTCACAATGGGAGACAGTGGTGGAAGGAGGAAGATACAAAAAAAGGGGGGACACACACACCAAAAATATGAAAGTTATTTGCACAAAGTCTTTAAGGAAATAAAGTCTACAAGGAAGATTAATCAGTGGCTCGTAACATAGCATAATTATCTTCACAGCGCTCTGAATTTTATAACATAATCCTCTGCCCCACAAAAACAATAAAGAACCAAAATGCATTTTAAAATGTGTGAAAGCTAAAATTTGGCGCCGCCTCCCACCTCTCGTGCCCCGTTCTACAGCATTTTTGTGGCATCCCCTGCACCGGTCACGCTACCCTAAAACCGCCTGTGCCCCTCCTCCCATGTGTGCCCCATGACCTCTGCAAATCTGGAGGGAACCCCAGTACAGATTTAGGGGACATACAAGGGGAGGAGGGCGATAATCCCTTTGCACCAGTGATAATCCTTGCACTGACAGGACCCTGACTTACTGCTGCATTGAATACAACCCAAAGTCCATAATAGTGCCTTTAATGTGTGAATGCGCCTAACTGGGGTCCATTTAGTGGTATTTGCAGGCCAATCTTTCAATTCTGCCTGCAAACAGACAGACAGACAGCCTTGTCATCCTACAGAAGCAAGCACCAGGATATACCTCTGCCAAAAAGCTGAAAATCACGGATGGCATTTGTTCAAGCACATGCAAGCATATCTGCATCCCTGTCCAAATCTCAGCAGCTTAATTTGAAGCAAGACCTTGCAGGTCAAAGATTACAGAGAGAAAGAATGGATGATTTAAAACAAATATCAGAGCATTGACTTCCTTACCGCAGAGAGGAAAAAGACAGAAAAAAGCAAAGGAAAACGCTTTTTTTTTTTACTTGAACCAGTTAGGAAAAAGACAGCAGACAGTCTTTGAAAAGAGAAAATCAACTTAGTCTGGCCAGGAAAGCCTTGAAGAAACAAACATCTTGAAGCCTGTCTCTACGATTAGATGGCAAACAGGAGTTTTGGATGTTACTGTACAAACCACCCATGGTCATCCTGGGGTATTAAGAGAAACAATCCTGATGTCACCACCGGTTGTATTTTGACTTGGTGAGCAAGATATGAGCTACTGGCTAAGTAAGACAGGAAACATTCCTTGCAAGAGATCTGTAAACAGCCCCAACCCAAACACACACAGAGTGGTACCTCGGTTTAAGAACAGCCCTGTTTACGAACGATTCGGGTTACGAACTTCTGCAAAACCAGAAGTTTACCTCAGTCTACGAACTATACATCGGTCTAAGGACAGAAACCGAATGGTGGAAGGGCACCAGCGGTGGGAGGCCTCATTAGGGAAAGCGCGCCTCAGTTTAAGAACGGTTTTGGTTTAAGAATGGACTTCTGGAACGGATTAAGTTTGTAAACCAAGGTACCACTGTATATATAAAATAAAATAAAAAAACTAGGCCAGGACAGGACTATGAAAACAGGATCAGAAGAAGGTAGAGCTGAAACAGGTGTCTCCTCTAGAAAATATCAATATTGGGTATTCTATAACTGGAGTCCCTGTGAGCACTACGGCACCCTTAGACACCTCATTTGGTCAGCCCTATGTCTCCCACAGAAGCCAGCCAAATGGCCTTGGAAAACTGAACAGCAGGGCGTGAGGTACACTGCTTCTGAACATGGAGGTTTTGATTCAGCTATCCCAGCTGACAGGAAGAGTTTCCGCACAGGCAGAGGTCCCAGTGGGGACTTTCCAAAAGCAGCAAATTTCCCCACCTCTGCCCTCGGAAACTCAGCGTTCCCTATTTTAACCCACAAGTCGACTCCATGTTGGTGACATAACCTTGAGTGATCGAAAAATACCTGATCCTCATCTTAGCCGCCAGCCTCACCTGCTTTCTAATCCGGCACTGTCTAGACATGTTACTTCCTTCTTCAATTCCATGCTGTCATCAGCAGCTGTGTGTGTATGTATATGCTTGGAGTTTGTGTTTTTCCTTCATTAAGGGTTTGCGCCACAGAAAGCTGCTTCTCTTTAATTATCTTTAGCACCCTACTGACCCATTCCTGACCCCCTACGCAGAGCAGCAGCTTAAGTTTTGGGAAGAACCAATTACATTAAAAAAATAAATAACCTGCCAGTGACAATGGCTGTCAAGCTCCACATTCCAGCTCCCTGGTCCCCCACTGCGTGGGCATGAGCACCCATCCCCACACTTCTGAGCCACAGTAAAAAAAAACAGATGCCACATTTTCTGCCTGCAGAAACCGCTGCACACGAGACAATAGCCTGGAGTGCTTTGAGTCTGCCCAGATGCGACACCAGAGGAAGTGAGGAGATTGGGCAGGTGGCAGAAGGGAAGGAATAAGGGAAGAACCCTTCCTTTCAGAGGAACTGCTTATATATTAACTTTCATTCCTGCCCTTCAGATAAATCACTGAAACACAGTGAAGCTGCCTGACACCAAGGCCCTTTCCTGACTGTCACTGTTTTCAAGTGGGATTCGAACATAGGCTTGCCATATTTCACAAAGTGAAAATCTGGACACAAAAGTCATTGAGCTTTGCTTTGAGGTGGGGTGGGCAAAGTTGTTGAGCTTTTTCTGCGAAATCTTGAGCTATTTTTAAGGAAATTCGCCCCAAAAATCAACACTTCTGACACGGGTTGCCATACACCCGGGTTTCCCTGTACATTTTTACCAATTTTCGGAAATTCTGCCCAGATGCTATTTCCAATGGACAAATCCCGGATATGTCTGGGAAATCCAAGACATATGGCAGACCTATTCAAACACCATCAAATTCAGGTTGCACAATTGTAGATAATAGGGTGGTCCTGCACAGAAAACCACCTTCTCCAAAGATCGTGGTGTTGTTGTTGTTGTTTTGCAAGAAGGAAAGTGACAGGGAAACGCAATGGATAGTGTGGGAGAACACTGGCTTTGATGCAACTGCCATCTAACCTCCCCACAAACAAAGCAAAAGGAATGCTCATTAAAGAGCCAACGCTGCCTACAAACAAATCAGGATGAATAACAGACAAGTTGTCTGGAAGCGCTCCCAAGTCAAAACTAATTGCCTACCTAGCACAGATATTCACTGCATACACACCGTACATTTAAAGTCCACTGGTTCCCCAAAATAATTACAGGAAATGTAGTTTGTTAATGCTGCTGGAAACTGTAGCTGCACGAGGGTAAACTACAGCTCTCAGTTGTCTTTGGGGAAAGAAATTTGCTTCAGAGCCATTGCCTACTCTGACTGAAAGCAGTTCTCCAAGGTCTCAGGCAGAAAGGTTTTGCCAGCATGTCCCTTTTAATAATAATAATAATAATAATAATAATAATAATAATTCTTTTATTTGTACCCCGCCCATCTGGCCGGGTCTCCCCAGCCACTCTGGGCAGCCTCCAGCAGATATAAAAATACACTAAAACATCACAGGTTAAAAACTTCCCTAAATAGGGCTGCCTTGAGGTATCTTCTGAATGTCAGATAGTTGTTCATCTCCTTAACCTCTGCTGGGAGGGCGTTCCACAGGGCGGGCGCCACTACCGAGAAGGCCCTCTGCCTGGTTCCCTGTAGCTTTGCTTCTCGCAGTGAGGGAACCGCCAGAAGGCCCTCGGCACTGGATCTTTTACTGAAGATGGCAGAGTTTGACCCCAATATCTTCTACAATCAAAGCTTGTGTCCTCCGACTGGATTGCAGTCCCTTCTCCAACAAAGAATTTGAGAGACAAGGAGCACATTTTTTAAAAGGGGGGTGCATTCATTGCTGCGCTCAGGAATCAGTGACCAAAAGCTAGGGGAACGGACAATATTTCTATCAGCTGAGCTGTGAGAATCATGCACAGGTTGGCGTCTCTCAGACCACTTTGCACATGACAAGAAGCATTTGCCAATAGACTCAGGGCTTCCAAGCACACAAAGAATGCATGCACTGAGCCACATGGAAGATTCATGTGCAAGGGACAAATATTTCCTGGAATCAAGAACCACAAAAGCAAACATTTTGCTTAAGACAGGGCATCAGGGAGAAGGTCAACTTTTTGTGTTCTGGGAGTTGTTTTGTTTTTCCCTCTGCACAAGGGAGCGGTTCAAGACGTGAGCTTTCTACCTGCTCTTTGAAGTGGTACAAGTCAAAAGAAACTGCAGCATGCTTATCTGTGTCTGAACCTGCTCTTGGGATTGCTGCATTTTTCAGCTGAAGAGGAATCAAGCAAATTTCAAGAAATTGCTTCTTGACTTAACAACGATGCAGAAAATTCTGTGCCAGCTTACATACCAGGCAGGATGTAAACTTGTGAAGCGGCATTTTCCCCCTTTTCTTGACACATTTCTGAAGCTGGAAAACAAGGACTATTTATTGGGGGAAACATTTTGGTTTAAGGTAGAAAGGCTCAGTCCCAACCGCCTAAAACGAACATGACACAAGAGTTATAAATGTTTGCATTTTCTGGGCAGAGTGGAATTTGTAGGAACCAGAAAATAAGGAAACGTGAACTGCAGCTGCAATATAAATTTGAGGAACATTAATATCCCCTACCGAGGGACCAGGTGGCGCTGTGGGTTAAACCACAGGCTTCCTGATCAGAAGGTCAGCGGTTCGAATCCCTGCGACGGGGTGAGCTCCCGTTGCTCGGTCCCAGCTCCTGCCCACCTAGCAGTTCGAAAGCACGTTAAAGTGCAAGTAGATAAATAGGGACCGCTCCAGCGGGAAGGTAAAACGGCGTTTCCGTGCGCTGCTCTGGTTCGCCAGAAGCAGCTTTGTCATGCTGGCCACATGACCCGGAGGCTGTCCTCGGACCAACGCCGGCTCCCTCGGCCTATAGAGCGAGATGAGCACGCAACCCCAGAGTCGGACACGACTGGACCTGATGGTCAGGGGTCCCTTTACCTTTACCTAATATCCCCTACCACATACATGCACTTAGCAAGAAGAATCCTCCAGAAGCCCTGCATTTTTTAGAGTCACCAGTGACACAAGGTATCAAATCTACTCGGTTTATTTATATAAATGCAAAATAAGAACTTTCACTGGACAGTGGACAAGCTCCCTTCTTTGGTTACAATTTGCCAGTTTCCTACATGCTACATTTTCCAATCGTGTAGTTTTGGTCTTGTGATGCAAGTTTTTACCACCATTCTTCTTTCCTGGGCTGTCTGCCAAACAAGAGGCCTACATTTCCAATGTGGCAAGACAGCTGCCTGTATTACCAAACAACCTGCCCTCAAATTATGGCCTCCGACTTTTACACTATGATTAGGTGGCCACAGAGCTTGGACCTAACAAACCTCTCTGGTGGTGTTTGCACATAATGCTAAAACCATAGTTTGGTGTTACAAGGACTAACCGCAAGAAGCCTTGGGGCTCATGTACACCCTGCTTTTCCTTCCTCCTGCCAAATCTACTCCAGAAAGTTGTGGGGGGGAACCTTCTGAACAGATTTAGGGTGCATGGAGGGTGAGGAGAACGTTGCATTGCAGAAGCAGAAATCCTTGTGCTGACGGAACATTCACAAGGAGTGCAAAATTGGATGCAACCCAAAGTTCCAGATCTGAGTGTGCCAACATAGCAGATCCTCTTCTTCCTTCCCTCCACTCCTGCAGCAGATACACAGCAATGGGGTGAAGTACTCACGTACCCAAGTTAGCTGGTAACACGTAACCCAAAGCCACAAGATTCATGGGTATGTAACTTACATTCATGTGAGGCATGACACACCCCTTCCACACTTGTTCAGAAAGTTAATTTCTAGAGCAGGCATCCCCAAACTCGGCCCTCCAAATGTTTTGGGACTACAATTCCCATCATCCCTGACCACTGGTCCTGTTAAGCTAGGGATGATGGGAGTTGTAGTCCCAAAACATCTGGACAGCTGAGTTTGGGGGTGCCTGTTCTAAAGAACAAGGGGCAGGAAGGGGGGTGGGACCAATCCACAGTTAGGCATCAGGACAGCCAAAAATGTCACAAAAGATTGAGACAGATCTGGGGGACTGCTGGGTTTTTATATTTTCAGAAATGGCAGAGCAGCCATTGTATGCTGCTTTGTTCCATCCAGCCTAAAGACAATCCAGCCTGATGGAAAGTTCTGAAGAAAGTTAGCTCCTTATTTTGTCTTGTTTTTGTTAGTTATCATAGAAAGGTATTGCCCAACTATGGATTTTGGGGAATTTCCTTCTGGAGCAACACGGTTTCCTTCGCTTTCTCAGGGAGGAAAGAAACTCCACAGCAGTTTTAGCAAGTCACACTTCTGAAAATTGTGTTGCAAGAAAAAGAAAACAGTAACCTAACAGGTTTCCCTAAAAAAAAAAATGTAGACGGAAAAGCAGGCGCAAAATTGGTAACGGATTATTAGGATTATATCATGCTAATAGGGAACACTCAGCGGCTGGGTAAATCCAGTGGAGGAGAGAGAGAGGGAGAGAGAGAGAGAGAGAGAGAGAGAGAGAGGAGGAGCAGTCTGTAACTGCCCTGATGGAGGTACAAAAAGATGGTTTGAGCACATTAAAGGGGGTAACTGATCTTTCGCGAGCCATCTTGTGTATGAGCTCTGGAAGACAATCAAGTCACCTGACAGCACACTGGCCTTATTCCGACTCTCTGGTGCTGCTGAGATTCACTCCCCTTGATACTTGATACAGGGTGTCTCCAATTCAATGATTAAAGCCCCCTTTTATATCCTCCACTCCCCTTTCATTTTAGTCTGAAGCAGAGCTTTGTCAGTAGAACGGGCTTCAAACCCATGGGGGGGGGAGAAAAACTCCCTTCATAGCTGCACTTGGGGGCCCTCACTCATGCAAAGCCAAGAATTCCTGCTGTGAGAAATCAAAGCAGCTCCTGTAGCTGAAGCTCCGAACAATGCAGCTTTCTTGGCCCCGGTTTACTGCCAGAGTTGAAGAGAAGAGGCAGCTATAGCCTTCCAGATCTTCTTCCGCATTCCCTCCTCCCCTGAGCGCACATATACTTTGATCTCCAAGCCAGAAAAAAAAAATGGGTCCGCAAACTATATTAATTGGAAAGATTTTATTTTATTTTTAGCTATTCCACTTTACAGAAAAGCTTCCCCCATTTCTCCCATAACTTACAATGATCCCCAGATATAGCAGGATTCCCTATCTACTACACAGCGGCTTTGTTCCCTGCGCCAAGTAGACTTCAATAAATTCCCAAGTGTTGAGCTAGTCTAGTGAACTAGTGAATGGCAGGCACCTGTGTGTGGATTGTGCCTTTACTTCAAGAGGTTTTTTTTTAAAAAAATGATCTATTATTCAATTAAATCTAGCATCATTAACAACAATAACAGATCCTTGCTAGTTCAGGCCACAGATCCATCTAGAACAGGCATAGGCAACCTTGGCTCTCCAGATGTTTTGGGACTACAATTCCCATCATCCCTGACCACTGGCCCTGTTTGCTAGGGATGATGGGAGTTGTAGTCCCAAAACACCTGGAGAGCCAAGGTTGCCTATGCCTGATCTAGAATGACCACTTGCTCATCACCAAATAAAGGAAAGGATGGAAGTAAACATAAAATTGCATAAAATTTGCATATGCTGATTTATATGTACATCTAAATTCTGTAATTTAAAATAAAAATTGCAATATATCTGACCACAGTGGGGAAGACTGTGACCAGGTGGACTTTGTGCCAGCTCAGTCTGCAGCCCAGATGCTAACTGTGGATGAGCAACTTCAAAGCATCTGTTCTCCTCTCTTCTGGTTCTTTATATTTTAACCTGGACTTGGATCAGACACTCCATCAAATTGAGGATGCATTCCTTAAAGTAAGACACATGGGTACTCTAATCTAGTCCAGCATCCCATTTCAAAAAATTGGTCAGATAAAGTACTATACTATAGGAACCATGCATGCTATTTATATATTTAACAACATGCAGGACATAAACTAACAGCTCTCTCCTACTCAGACAATGAGAGATCTCAGATCTGGATAATTATATAATAATAATAATAATAATAATTTATTATTTGTACCCCGCCCATCTGGCTGGGTCTCCCCAGCCACTCTGGGCGGCTTCCAGCAATATTAAAAACAAAACAAAACAATACATTAACATATTACAGATTAAAAACTTCCCTAAACAGGGCTGCCTTCAGGTATTTCCTAAATGTTAGATAGTTATTAATCACTTTGACCTCTGATGGGAGGGCGTTCCACAGGGCGGGCGCAACTACCGAGAAGGCCCTCTGCCTGGTTCCCTGTAGCTTTGCTTCTCGCAGTGAGGGAACCGCCAGAAGGCCCTCGGCGCTGGACCTCAGTGTCCGGGCTGAATGGTGGGGGTGGAGACGCTCCTTCAGGTATACAGGACCGAAGCCGTTTAGGGCTTTAAAGGTCAGCACCAACACTTTGAATTGTGCTCGGAAACGTACTGGGAGCCAATGTAGATCTCTCAGGACCGGTGTTATGTGGTCCCGGCGGCCACTCCCAGTCACCAGTCTAGCTGCCGCATTCTGGATTAATTGCAGTTTCCGGGTCACCTTCAAAGGTAGCCCCACGTAGAGCGCATTGCAGTAGTCCAAGCGGGAGATAACCAGAGCATGCACCACTCTGGCGAGACAGTCTGCGGGCAGGTAGGGTCTCAGCCTGCGTACCAGATGGAGCTGGTAGACAGCTGTCCTGGATACAGAATTAACCTGCGCCTCCATGGACAGCTGTGAGTCCAAAATGACTCCCAGGCTGCGCACCTGGTCCTTCAGGGGCACAGTTACCCCACTCAGGACCAGGGAGTCCTCCACACCCACCCGCCTCCTGTCCCCCAAAAACAGCACTTCTGTCTTGTCAGGATTCAACCTCAATCTGTTAGCCGCCATCCATCCTCCAACCGCCTCCAGACACTCACACAGGACCTTCACCGCCTTCGCTGGTTCTGATTTGAAAGAGAGGTAGAGCTGGGTATCATCCGCATACTGATGAACACCCAGTCCAAACCCCCTGATGATCTCTCCCAGCGGCTGCATATAGATGTTAAAAAGCATGGGGGAGAGGACAGAACCCTGAGGTACCCCACAAGTGAGGGCCCAGGGGTCTGAGCACTCATCCCCCACCACCACTTTCTGAACACGGCCCAGAAGGAAGGAGCGGAACCACTGTATAACAGTGCCCCCAGCTCCCAAACCCTCTAGACGGTCCAGAAGGATGTTATGGTCAATGGTGTCAAAGGCCGCTGAGAGATCCAGCAGAACTAGGAAACAGCTCTCACCTTTGTCCCTAGCCCGCCGGAGATCATCGACCAGTGCGACCAAGGCAGTTTCAGTCCCATGATGAGGTCTGAATCCCGATTGGAAGGGATCCAAATGGTCCGCTTCTTCCAGGCGTGCCTGGAGTTGTTCAGCAACCACTCGCTCAATCACCTTGCCCAAGAATGGAAGATTTGAGACTGGGCGATAGTTGGCCATATTGGCCGCATCCAAAGATGGTTTTTTAAGAAGCGGTTTAATAACCGCCTCTTTTAGCGGGTCTGGGAAGGCTCCCTCGCAAAGAGAAGCATTCACCACCCCGCAAAGCCCATCGCCCAGCCCTTCCCGGCTAGCTTTTATAAGCCAGGATGGGCAAGGATCAAGGAGACAGGTGGTTGGTTTCACTCGTCCAAGCAGCCTGTCCACATCCTCGGAGGTAACAGATTGGAATTGATCCCACACAACTAGACTAGACAGGACTCTAGCAGTCTCCCGCCCCGGCCCTGCTCCCACGGTGGAGTCTACCTCTTCCCGAATCTGAGCGACTTTATCTGCAAAAAACTTTGCAAAAGCATTGCAGGAGATCTCTGGGTCCCTACCAGACCCCGATGACGGCGGTGGTTCTGATAAATTTCGAACCACCTGGAAGAGTCTCCTGCTGCTGTTTTCTGCAGATGCAATAGAAGCGGTGAAGAAGGTCCTCTTCGCCGTCGCCATTGCCACTTGGTAGGCTCGAAGTTGAGCTCTAGCCCGTGTCCGGTCTGATTCGGAATGAGTTTTACGCCACCGGCGCTCTAGCCGTCTCAACGACTGTTTCATCGCCCTCAGCTCCGGGGAGAACCACGGGGCTGTCCGGGCTCCATGCAATCGGAGAGGGCGCTTCGGAGCCAGACAGTCAATAGCCCTGGTTAGCTCCACATTCCAGCGGGCCACTAGGGAATCAGCTGAAAGGCCATCAACATGGGATAAAGCATCCCCTACCACTCTCTGGAAGCCAATTGGATCCATTAAGTGGCGGGGGCGGACCATCCGAATCGGTCCCACCTCCCGGCAGAGGGGAAGGGTCGCGGAGAAGTCCAGCTGCACCAGGAAGTGATCTGACCATGGCACTTCTTTTGTTTCGCTTTTACTTAGTGTCAGATCACCAACATCCATAGAGGTAAACACCAGGTCTAAGGCATGTCCGCGGCTATGAGTTGGGCCAAACTTATTCAGGGACAGCCCCATGGGTATATCCAGTGCTTTTTTCTAAAAAAATAATAATGTTTAGGGGTATTCTCATTTTCCTACTCGTATGAAATACTGCCCCTCAATGAGGCTGAACTTAGATTCACAAAATGTTTAGGGGTATGTGTACCCCCAGAAAACCCCCCACTGATTATATCGCAGCTTAATCAGGCAAGATATGAATGAGCCTTGTGCTTTTAGACATAGCTGTTTACATGAGTGCACAAGTCTTCTGTTAACTACTGTTTCCCATTTGTTTAAACTTGGAAATTATGGTTTACAATTGTGTCCACTTTTCCCACAGCTAACATGATTGGATCAGCTGCACACAAAAAGCTGGACTGAATTCCATGTGTATGAAGCAGGGTTCGAAATTAGCAAGAAACCAGGCGCATTTTGCGCCTAAAGATTCTCCATTTGCGAGCTCCTCAAAAAGTCTAGGTGCCATTTTTTTGCGCCTGTCTGACACTCAAGGATTACTGAAATGTATGTGCTTTGAAGCTTCAAAGTATATGTTAAGGATAGACAATATGTTAGTTTAAAAATAAAGGGTAGAGTGTTTTGAAAACTTAAGTATGGCACCAATATTTTTGTTGTGAACACCAAATTAAACATGAATTAACAATTTCTGTTAAAAATGTGATATTAACCATGTGTCACTTATGTGAATTGTGTATTAGTTGATGCTTATCAAAATAATAAATAAAAAGTGTTGCTGACCGCTCCCCAATGGTGACTGGACATTCTATTTTGGCGCCTACAACCCAGTTCCCAGGAGCCATTTGGCTCCTAGCTTTTCTATCCCAGTTTCTAACACTAAATACATTCATTTTATGCAGATCTTCTGTCTCTCCCCTTACTCCCCGTTTCCCCCCCGGCCTAAAAAGCCCTGAACCTTGTAACCTTTCCACATAAGGTAGTTGCTCAACCCCTTGAACAATTTGCCCAGAAACACACAATTTTAGAAATGAACTTCTGCGCCTGGTTAAGAAAAGCCTACAGCGCTTTAAAAACAACAACATCATCAACAACTTGCCAATTTAATAAAAGAAATATGAAAGCTATTTGGGGTCAAACGGAGAACTTCATTGTCTTAAAAGAGAAAAGGATCCTTCTCTTCCTGAAAGCTGCTGTTTTAGCACCATTTCCTCAAACAAAATGCAAAGTTCGCTTTCTGCTGCTGTACTTTGGAAGCATCTCTACAAGGAAGGTTGATTGGGTCCACATACACACAAAGTGAGCTGACTAAGTAAGCAGAATCTTAGTAATGATGAGCAGATTGCTCCTGTTTGCTGTGCTCTGAGTTCATGTTTATTCCCAAAGCCCTTCTACCATCCACTGACTCACAGGCTGTTGGGAGAAGATCTACTTTTTAGGGCATGAACACAAAGCTCTAACCCCTTTGACTGCTGGTTAGCCTCAAGGGAGGAAAGAAACAAAAAACAGATCATGGATTCAGAGATGATGGCTGGAAAGTCAAGCAGATCCAAGGATGAGGCGACACAGAAGAATAAATTGTGGGTGATACCATTAAAAAAATAAATTAAAAAACCCTGAAAGGCCAAATGATTTCTCCCCCTAGGACACAAAGCCCTCCCTTTCTGATCCACAACACAAAACACAACCGGCTACTACAGTACTCCCAGTCCCCTTGATTTGATGTTCTGGTTATGGAATTCCTTTCCTTTCCCAAATTTGTCTGGCACTGTCATCATTTTTATTTTCTATGCCAATTTCAGCTTCTCTTGTTTGCTAGGGCTTTTAGAAGCAATTATGGTTTACTGCCTGCAGTTGCTCCCTTTCCCCCTGGCTGCATTGGTTTTTGTATGGTGTTTTAATTATTACTGTTGGGAGTTTTATATTCCTTTTATTGGTTTGTAAAGCTGCCTTGAGGGTTGGCTCTTTTCTTGTTTTGTGTGTGTGTGTGTGTGTGTGTGTGTGTGTTTTAATATAGGAAAGGTGGGGCAGACAGTATTTAAATAAATAAAATGCCTATGGCAAGGCCGCTGAATCCCTCTTTTACCATAAATTACGTCTAAATGCATGGGCGTACCCGGGGGGGGCAGAGGGGGCAGCTGCCCCCCCCTAGAAGGCAGCCCTAGAAGCAAAAATGATCAGCGTCCATTCAAAGCAAACCTGAACGACCATGGCTTGCCCCCCCCCCCCAGTATTGATCCTGGGTACGTCCCTGTCTAAATGGTACATAAGCCAAGGGACAGAAGATATAAGGGATATTGATTTATCAAAGAATTTATAAATCCGAGAGTGGCATTGCCATGCGGGTCACTTGCCAGCGAGGGGCAGAGGCAAAAGAAACAGATATGATTCTTATCTTTGTACAGTAGTCTACATTTTAGCTGTGCAAAAGTCCGGTTTGCACCCACCCACCCCTCTTCATCCAGGCAAGCAGCGTGGTGTTATCACTACTCAAGGATACATTCCAAAAGCACTCAAGGAGGCTGTGAAGAAGGGCCAGCAAACACATGTTTCCAGATGCATTGTAATTTCTAAGAGTGTGTTTTGACGAAACTTGGCAGATCTCAGGGAGCAGAGGTGCTTTCAGTTGTGGCTGACTCAAGACCTTTTAAAAGTCTGAAACGGAGCAGGGAGAAAAGCAAAAGGGAACCTTCCCCCTAGTCGAAGAATGTACCACTCAAGGCCAGTCAATTTATTTTGGCACCTGGTGCAGAAAATACCTCAAATACTCCTCCCTGGCAGTAAAAAAATAAAACAATAATAATTTAACACTTGGCTGCATGAGGCGGCTGCCTCACCCTGTCTAATGGTAGGGCCGGGCCAGCATCTAGTCTTCTTTAAAGAAAATAACGGAACACAAGAAGCTGCCTTATGCAATTTCAGGCCATTGGTCCATCTAGCGCAGTACTGTTGGCACTGACTGGCAGCAGCTCTCCAGGGTTTCAAGCAAGAGTCTTTTGGAGCTCTGCCTGGAGATTGAACCACTGAACCATGGTCCTTCTGTGGAGAAGTGGCAGGGCGTAAGAGGGAGGGAGGTAAAATTAGATGTGGAGTTTCTAGGGCAGACATTCGTACCTCTAAAAGATTCCAGCATTGACAGACAGGCTTCTTGTGAGGCAGTCAACACATTTTGCCTCTTGGTAGGTCCATGGGGTCACGAAGAGTCGGACACGACTAAACAACAACAGGCCCTGGTTAACACAGGATGCCTTGGAATATCACTTGCTAGAGTCAAACAACCAAGGAGGAGAGATTGTTGCCTTCACGTTCTGTTTTGTGTGCTACCCAGAGGCATTTGGCTGAGGAGCGAATAAATATATAAAGGGTGCAGAAATTATGATAAGAAAACACAGGCTACATATGCTTATAGGAGAGAAATGTTTAATTGGACTTGGGTTTTGTTTTTCTAGTGCAACACCATGTAAGAAAGAACAGTGATGCCAACTTTCTGCTAGCTTTCCATGCACGCCTGAGGACCAGCTGTTCACTTCATGACCATGTGGCAATCAGATTAGGGTGCAGCCGACACACAAACACACACAAACTCATTACAGATTGTCATAAGAAACTGATTTTCATAATCATCCAATATGTCAATCTGCTGTGTTCTGCACTACCAACCTTATGCTTTTATATATATTCAGCACGAGTAAGCATTTTATTAAATTTTGCACCCACAAAAGATCAGCACAGAAAACGATTTCTGGTTCCTAAGCAGAGTTGCCATCCAGCAGTGTCAAAATTGTCTCACCAAGGATGTACAGTGGTCCCTCAACTTACGAATTTAATCCGTTCTGAATGGACATTCGTAGGTCGAAAAGTTTGTAAGTCGAAAAAAGCGATTTCCCATAGGAATGCATTGGGAGAAAAAATATTCAGAAAAATTCGTAAGTCGAGGAAACCGCATCTAAAACCGGCAACGATTTCCATTCGGATGTTGAAAAATTCGTAGGCGTGCGGCCACTTTTTTCATTCGTAAATCGAAAAATTCGGATGTCGAGTATTTCGTAAGTCAAAGGACCACTGTACATTGACTATGCCTCTTTATGTATGAATGCACATGCATCTGAATCCACAGAGAGCCAAATAAAAAGAAACTCAGCCAGCTGGCAACAGTTCCAGGCAATGGCCAGTTTAAAATTTGCATTTTTAAAAATATTGAAATACATCCATTATTATATCTGTCACCCTATATAAAAGATACTACATAATTAACCAGTTTTAAATATTTCCCTTTTTTTTATTTTAGCAGCCGCTCAGAAGTTACATGCTAAATATTGGAAGCAACTAAAAATACCAAAGATGAATGGATGGGGGCGGATTAATAAAATGTGGGAGCAAGCTGTAATGGCTAAATTGGCAAACCATATAAGGCTGAGGAAAAAGCACCAAACATTAGATATATTTATAAATAAGTCGAAACCATGCATAGGATTTTGTACCCAGAATGCTGTATTTCCAAGAAGGCAATATTGCTTTGATTTAATATGAGGAAACACAACGGTGATAAGGTACAACCTGGATTAATTAGAAATATGACGATTTCTAACAAATGCCCTAAGGCGCATTTATTACGGAATACAGAACTTTATGTATTTGTACATCGTTTCTGAATTTCTGTTTTGTTTTAAAAGTCATATATAGCTTTGGAAGTATTTAAAAATAAATAAATTTAAGAGATTTCCCTGTCTACAAGCAATGGACATTCTGAAGTATGTCGAGAAGCAAAGACATGCCACGCCTTCTGCCCTGGATTCCCCGCTTTGGATTCCACCCTCATCAATAAGCTGTAATGACAGCCGATCGGGAAGCCCAAGAGTCTCCGTGGTTTAGACCACAGCGCCACCCGCATCCCTTTTACCTTTTAATGACAGCTCTTTGTTAACAGAAACAAGGCAAGCGGTACTTAATGCTGGTTTAATGTAGAACCCGCACAGACAAAGAAGGCTTACTGACCGTGCTTCAGATCACTGTTTTAATTTAAAGAAAGGACAGAGGGCAAATGGTAAGATTAACCCTTGTGGGCAAAATCCTAGTTGAATGCAAATATTATCTTTCTGATAGCACCAACTTAACAGGGCGACTGCCTTCCTGAGGATTCCTGCTGGGTGGTTTAGCTCCCCACCCCTTTGGCAATACCCTTATTGGGTTAATCCTCAGGAAGCTCTGACCGACTCTTCCCCCCCCCCAACCCCCTTTAAAAGAAAATGGATTAATCTGTTTTGCAGCATCTCCTATAAAGTGACTGGAAACAAACACAACAGCTTGCAAAGAATGTCAGCGGGGCGAAGGATGGAGGGGGTGTGTGAGGACTCCAGCACTTGCAAACAAGGGCACACCCACCTTTGTTACTCCAGCTGGAGAGAGAGGCATGAAAAATGGCAATAATGGTGAGAAAGGATGCGGTGGTCTTCCAGGACAGACACAGAACCTGTCCAGAGACAGAGAGAGAGAGAGAGAAGGGGGTGGAGAGAGAGATCTATAGGCTTTACTCTCCCCTCACAGATAAAAGATGGATGCGTGAACCGCAACCCCACAGTGCCTTCATCCTAAAAAAGCAACAACAGGCTGTCCTTGGGCTGAGAGGCAGAAAATGAAGGAAGACCACCCGGCACTCCCCTGCTCCACTGAATCCATTTGTTCTCCACCAGCAATCCTTCATAACAAGAGCCCCACCTTGATTCTCTCTTCATCTCTCCTTCTCTCCCCTACACATTGGTCACACCGCAGGGTAAGACCACAGGAAGTCAGGCCTGATTCTGACGCAGAGGAGGCTGTCTGCAGCCTATTCATCACAGCTCGGTCACGGAGAAAAACAAACACACGCGACGACACAGCTCTACCTGAAACTTGCCACAGTTATCACCAGTCGGCACTCTGGTACCCAGAGACGTACTGCCTCCAACACTGGAGGGTGAACACAGCCATTGGGACGAGTAGCGTGGCCGGCCTACCTATGAGGCAAGGTGAGGAAAACGCCTCAGGCGGCAGAATCCAGAGGGGCAGCCGATCCAGCCTCCAAGGAATACACTGTCCACTGTTGCTGCTGCTGCAGTGGCAGCAAACACTGCAACACATTCCTTGGAGGCCGAATCTCCCCCCTCCTCAGCAGGTTCTCCTCCCACCCTTGTTCTCAATGTAGATAATTATTCCCCCTTGGAGATCCTTTATATATTATATAAGGTCTGAGGGACAATGGACCGGCCCCCTGATGAAAACGTTTGCTGACCCCTGCTCGACTATATCTATGGATCTTAATATGCCTCTCCAACTGACTATGTGCTCTGGGCTTTGCAACGCAGCTTGACCATCTCGGCCAGCTTCCACATTGCCTCGGGGATCCCTTCTCCGGTCAGGGCGAAGCAACCCTACACAGGTGGCCTGGCAGTTTCCTCAGCCCCATTTTTTCTGCCACCTCCGGGGGGGCCACGCTCTGGGCAAGTCTTGCTTGTTGGCCAGCAGCACCACAGGCACCTCTTGAAAGTGCTTGTCACCCAGCAGGGCTTCCAACTCGGACCTGGCCTCCTCAAAGGGAACGAAATCCACACATCTGCGTTGGGCTGGGAATGCCTCCACAGCGGTCTGACCCGTTCTTGACCACACACATCCCACATGGTGAAAGAGACGTTGTTGATGGGCCTTACTGTTTCCACATGGAAGCCAATGGTGGGAATGGTGATTATGGTTTCATTCAGCTTCAGCTTATAGAGGAGGGTTGTTTTGCCAGCTGCATCCAGGCCCAGCAGGAGAATACGAGCCTCCGTTCCATAGAAACTCTGCAAAGCACTCTGAATCCGGCTGAGTAAAAGTCCCATGGTGAAATGCCGTTCTACCTCCAACTCTGTGTAGCCCCAGGAAGGACTGCTTCCTGCATACATGTAGAATATAGCCAGGCATTGTTCCATTGGCTCAGCCCTAGGGGGGCGTGGTGTGGAACTGTCATTACTGGAAGTAACACGCTGGAAGTTTTGCAGACCGGCTCTCTGATGCAGGAAGTTTTGCCAGCTAAGAAGAGTGATTCAGCATTCTGGCTGTACAAGTCATGGAGTGAGTTTTGCTGCTGTTTGAGATGCAAACAGTTTTTAATCCATATCAACAAATCTAGTTTGCTATGGTTATCTGTATTCACCGTGGAGCCTTTTGGCACTGTAATAATAATAATGATAGATGTTTTTCTTTTAATAATGTAAAAAACACCATTGGCAGTTTTTCAACATTTGAAAAGTGGAGTTTCTTAATCCAGACATTGGATAAGAATAAAGACATTGGATTCTTATCTCATTATACATGACAAAGCTTTTTTAACCTTCTCACCCCTTGCTTTTTCCTATAAGACTAACTGCAGCCGTTAACAGTCGTCAACAGGTTTACCTTTCACCCATTTCCACCACCCCTCTGAGTAATACCCCTCCCCACCCTCTCACTATATATAAGGGTCTGGTGACTTCTGTTTCAGTGTATCTGAAGAAGTGTGCATGCACACGAAAGCTCATACCAAGAACAAACTTAGTTGGTCTCTAAGGTGCTACTGGAAGGAATTTTTTTTATTTTATTTTGTTTTGACTATGACAGACCAACACGGCTATCTACCTTTAACAATATCTTAAAGACATCTTAGGTGTTACTGTTGATCCCTCTAGACTTCATGTAATTGTGTTTCCCAGTAGGAAGCTTGCCATTTACAATTAGATCAATTGTCTAAGCAAACACTAATTGATCAATATCCAATCTGATATTATCATGCCTTCCTGTGCTGCTCTCACAGTATCAGAAGAGATGGAACTGTCCTTTTATTTTGTCATTTTAAAGCTGTCAGTATCTGTGCTCAGTAATGATAGAGGGTAGGAAATCCCCCCCCCCATGTCAAGGACCACATTGCTTGGAGATAATCTTTCAGAAGCCACATGCCATTGGTGGCCAGGGCAGAGCCAAATGTGAGTGGAGTTTGCAGCACTGCAGGATCGCACAGCTCACTCTCTTTCTTCTGTGACACCCTATGGGTTCCCAACCACTGGGCTAGTTTGACACTCAGGAAATCAAGAGATGTCTGGGTGAGAGCTCCCTAGAGCAGGAGTGGGAAACCCTTTTCCAATTGGAGCGGGGGGGGGGTGTCTTTTTCCTTCTAGGCAACCTTGCACAGGCCATATGCCAGCAGTGGATGGGGCCAGAGTCGCAAGTAGGCAGAACAATAGACGTGAATTTTTCCTTTGTACAGTAAGCTAGTTCCTTCCTTCCTTCCTTCCTTCCTTCCTTCCTTCCTTCCTTCCTTGTCTCCTCCACCATACAAACAAGGAAGCATTATCAGAACTCAAGGACACAGTCCAGCCAGCCCAAAACACTGAAAGAGAGCGCAGATCAGGGGGCAGGGGAAGGGGGTGGTTTGGGTGACCTGGAAGAGAGTGCCAAGGGTCAGATAGATACGTACTTCAATGGCTGCCTTTGGCCTGTGGGCCTAAGGTTCCCTGTTCAGTTCTTATTTAATGTAAGAGAAAGCTATTCCCTTTGTGGGCCTGGAATTCATTGCTAAACAGGCTAACGCTCAGGTACATAAGAAATTGGAAGTAACCAAGAGAACAAACTAAAGGGTGGAGTCTTAGCTTCAACCCGTAACAACTGGAGAAAATGTTTGCCATTACCCATTACTACGTTCCCCATCTCTAGGGGTCTAACATTGCATGCATGCATGTTTTTCTTGGGGAAGAGAGCGCCTCTCCTATCTACCAACAGAACTGTGAGCTTTCTGTGACTTAATAAGTCTTTGCTGAAGATATCTAGCATAGCTATTAATAGTCTACAGAAAGCAGTTGCTTTTATGCTCTGCTTTCTACGCCAAGGCTAGCTAGCTTGAGTCTTAAAAACAAACATCTTTGTTTAGGCTGAATGTGTTTCCCCTGGACCTTCAAAGACTGCATGCATCGACACGCAACACAGCTCTCTATTCCGTCTTGCTGTTTGGCTCACGCTCTACAAAGGAGCTTCGGCCTAGCAATTGGGAGATCTAAAGAGCCCTGGTCTGAAAGGGGCACTTTGTAGTTCATGGGCTCAGGAAGATGAAACCTACCATTTTCTTTAAGGTGTTAGTTTCCCCTGGCTGTGAAAAACAACACACAACTGGTCATGCCAGCAAAGTCTTCAGTAATACTAACAGACTGAAATTCTCAGCTGGTTTGGGCAACAGCTTCTGTTTTCCAGATAAGGCAGGTAGGTATTCTGTAGAACAGAGATAACCACCACAAGTTGCTGATCCCTGATGATTGACCATGCTGCCTGGTGTTGATGGGAGCTGTAGTCCAACAACCTTTGGAGGGCACCATGTTGGCTACCATTAGATAGCTTGTTTGCTCTGCATGTTCTGAAAATGCTGGTGACTAATAGCATCATGCTGTACTATTCAAATCCTTATAGGTGCATTTGAGATCCAGGTAGATTATAATAGTGAGTGGACTAGGGCCCATGAATTACCCCCCCACCCAAAAAATACTTTCCTAGGAGTTTGCAACTAGTGGTGAGTAAGTCTGCTTTGGAGATAAACAGATGGCTGCTGAACAAAGAGGCCCAAAGCCAGTTGGGATGAGTTTCTTACCTAACAGCTGCCCCACATGTGCTCATTCTCTCACTTACCACCCACAAACATCTATCAAAATAGAACGGCCTTGTTCTTGCTCATGCTGACTTCCTACTCACTGTGTGCTTGAAAACTCAATTGTCCATTATATTAAATAAAACATAGGAATAACATTTTTTACAGTGATTTCCTATGTGGCATTCCTATGTGGCATTCCTATGCACACTTCTCTGGGAGAAAGCCTCATTGAACACAGCAGGACCTACCGGTACTTCCCCGTACACATGCGCAGTCTCTCACAAGCTTCCACAAAGCTGCCTTACAACGAGTTAGACCAGGGGCAGGCAACCTAAGGCCCATGGGCCACAAGCGGCCCACAGGGATCATTTAACCGGCCCACGAGCCGCCCGTGAACCGAGCTGCCCGCTCAGCGAGTCCCAGATTCGCTTCTGGGGTGCCGGAAATTGCGTCTGCGCATGGTCAGATGACGAAAATCGCATCTGCGCAGGTGCAGGCGCTGGAAATTGTGTCTGTGCAGACGCTGACGCCGGAAATCACAGCCCTGCACGCTTATGCGTGCACGCAATCCAGCCCACGGAGGGATCTCCAGTGGAGTGAACAGGCCCTGGCAAGGTAAACCTTGCCGACCCCTGAGTTAGACCATTGGTTCATCAAGCTCAGTATTGTTTACATGCTGTCTTACAATGACTCTCCAAGGTTTGAAACAGGAGTCTTTCCCAATCCTGTCTAAAGATGCTAGCAGTGCTCAAAATTAGCCAGGTCCCAGGCACATTTAGCACCTGCTAATCGGTCACTTACAGTTTTTTAATATTTGGCTGGGAGCCGCCCAGAGTGGCTGGGGAAACCCAGCCAGATGGGTGGGGCATAAATAACAAAATAATAACATAATAATAATAATAATAATAATAATAATAATAATAATAATAATAATAAGTCTCAGCCATGAAAGCTTACTCTACAGCACTACGGATTCACTGCTATGCCAAACTCTCCCCACTCAGCCATAGACCTGCAGCTTTTCAATTTCCAAACCAATCCCATCTTTGCAGCAAATCAATACGTTTGATAATTAGCTCCATATTGGACTTTTCCACCCTGTGTTGCAACTAATAAAGCAGAATTACTGATGGCACAGAGGACAACTCCCAAGGCGGTCATATTAAGGTTTCTTCATAAAATAAATTTCCAATAAGCCGTGTATCTATCTGACAAAATCACCAGCTGTGAATGAAATCTGCTCCCTAGCATGGTTCATTGTGAAAAATGTAATCAAGATTAAGTTTATAAAACTTATTGTGGGTAAAGGCCTAACAAAAACAAAAGGCTCACTAAAGATCCAACGTACTTAACACAGTGGGCTAGATTCTCCATTAAATAGCAACTTAGCTGTCCCACAATTTCAAGCATCCTGCATAAACACAGATACAAATTTCCCCTTCATTGTTTCTGTCTTTGGTACTCCCGTTCTCACCTTTTACCTCCTTAATTGGTTGCTGAAATTTGCCAATGACCCATCTGTCTCTGGGTGCATCCACACTAGAAGTTTAGTGTGCAACAACCATGTTTTGCTTTAGTTACCTATCATGAGGTATCCACACAATGCCATCACCAGGTCATTGTCATCCTGTATTATCTTAAGACAAATGCACAATGTGCCAATCTAACCCAGCTCAAATTTGATTGGTAGCATTACCCTCAAACTGACAAAAGCTAGCTAACCAAGGGAACCCCTTGGCCCTAAGCCACCAATTTAGAATCCAGGCTAATAGTTTCCATTTAGCATTGGATCTGGACTCACTGCAGTGTGGGGTGGCACCACGATATTACCCTGTTGCACAATTAATTACATACAATACAAATTCTTACTGGCAACCATGACAAGTACTTGTTGATTAGCTCTAAATGCAGAGGAAGGAATTGCCAACTTCACCCAGGAACCGATGACGAAACCAGAATCTACAGCTACAATCCTATGCACACTTACCTTGGAGAAAGCTCCATTGAATATGTGATTTACTTCTGAGTAAACATGCAAAGGATTGTGCTGTAGGTCTTCCAAGCAGAGCCTTGATTTGCATGACCAAACATTTAATTAATCATAATCATAATAATTTATTTATACCTCACCCATCTGGTTGGGTTTCCTCAGCTACTCTGGGCGGCTTCCAATAGAATATTAAAAATACGATAAAACATCAAACATTAAAAACTTCCCTAAACAGGGCTGCCTTCAGATGTCTTCTAAAAGTCAGATCGTTGTTTATTTCTTTGACATCTGATGGGAGGGCGTTCCACAGGGCGGGTGCCACTACCGAGAAGGCCCTCTGTCTGGTTCCCTGTAACCTCACTTCTCGCAGTGAGGGAACCGCCAGAAGGCCCTCAGAGCTGGACCTCAAGTGTCCGGGCAGAACGTTGGCAAATTCACTTAATTCATGCTGCTAAATGAGTTGTTGAAGAAACAGAGTCTCTTTCCCTAATGATGGGCCCCGGATACAGAATGCCTAGCTGTCCCTTGATCCAGTCAGCAGTTCTGTACAAGTTGCTTACTTGTAAGCGAGCAGCATAATATTTCCCCCTAGTTCTTGCATCAAGCCTCTATCCTTGTAAAGCAAAGGATTTCTCCTTGCTTTTGTACCTCGCAGGCTAAACGCTGCAGAATGTTTAGTCTCAACTCTGAAGTGTAAATAGTTCAAGTCTGACGTCGGAGCCAGACCAGTTTCCCCCAATGCAAGACAGCACAGTCAACCCTGATCCATGTTCCACTCTAGGACTTCCTTTCTTGAGCGCTCCTATTAACCCTTGAATAAAATTGTTCAAATATGGAAAAGTTCGGCTCACACCTTTGCTTTCTCCATATCAGGATTTGAATACTCTTCAATGCAATCGTACCTTGGAAGCCGAATGCCTTGGCACTTGAATGTTTTGGCTCCCGAACACCGCAAACCCGGAAGTGAGTGTTCCGGTCTGTGAACGTTCTTCTGAAATCCGAACGTCCAGCGCAGCTTCTGATTGGCTGCAGGAGCTTCCTGCAGCCAATCGGAAACCATGCCTTGGTTTCTGAATGTTTTGGAAGTCGAACGGATTTCCAGAACGGATTCTGTTCAGCTTCCAAGGTATGACTGTACTGGCAAGTGCAATGATAGCCTTTTGCTCTACCCAGGACATATCCTGAGACTTTTGAAACTTCTTTTCTCACTGTTGGTGTGAGGGACCATTAGGCAGAGTGAGGTGGCTGCCTCAGGCATCAGATGCCGGATGGCGGATGAGCAAACTGTTGGAGGACTGAATTGTATGCATCACATGGCATCCCCTAAGCTAGCCTGCTACCCCTAGATGTGGGGTGTCACTGTCCCAAAACCAGCGTAACTAAAGCAGGGGTGGTGAACCCTGGCCTTTGGGCCAGATTTGGGCCTCCCAGCATCCCCATTTAGCCTGCAAGGTCATCTCCCAAAAAGCCACACCTACCTGCACCACACCTGATGCCCTATGTGACATCAGGTGAGAGGCAGGTAGTGGTGCAGGATGATCCCTGCCAAAAGCGGGACTGAACTCTCTGCGCATCAGCTGCAAGCCAACTCCCCACCCCGCGAGCCAACTCTGACGATAGTTGATGCCATTACGATGCCACACGGGTGTCCCTGACCTCCTGCCTCAGTTGGCCTACAGGGTGATGGGTGATAAAAGATTGGCCCACTGGTGCAAAAATGTTCTCCACCCCTGTACTAAAACTTAAAAAAAACCAAAAAACTATTTGAAGGAACCTGAGAGTTGACTCTACCATTAGGTAGAGTTAGGTGGTTGCCTTGGGCAACTGACTTTAAAGAACATGAGACGGTAGCAAAGTGTTAGCTGTTACTCTTGCATTTTCACTGCCTGGGAGGGGAGGAGATGTTTGTCAAGTTGCATGCCTCAGCTACCGGTAACAAGCCTGGCCTTGGGTATTATCCACCGTGACTTTGGAAGGGTTGGTGCCATTTTCTGCTCCATCTCAGGTAGCAAAATGGCTTTGGCTGACCCCAGTTGTCTGGTTGCCCTGGGAGATTGCCAGGTGCCCAGTTTGAGGCTGTGCAGAGTTTAAATAATAAGCCCGCATATCCAACACAGAAAATGAAGTGTGGAAGGTTGGAAAGCCTGGGGTAGGGTGGAGTGGGGGTTGTAAAGAAGAGTTATGAACATATGCTTTGCATGTAGATATGTGCCACATCAGCGTTCGAAACTCCCATTGTTCTAGGCAAGTTTTGCAACAGGGAATTTCATTAATGTGAGCTCTGGGTGCAGTACTGTGCCTAAGATTTCAGATTTAAACTGCCACTGCGAGAAGGAAATGAGAACCTTTTTCTGCCTCCCCACTTCCAGCCACTCTCTGAAGACAGGAGAAGGGAGCCTAATATTCTTATATTAGGGGGGTGGATGGGCAGGCAGGCAGAAGTATGCCTTTGGGGGTTTTTTTTTGCAGTCTTCAGATGTGAAAACCATGTGAAACCACTAAACCATGTGAAAAATGAACGTAATATTTTAGCTACACTTCATTCATTTTCAGCTTTGTATTCTTGTTATTAAAAAAGCACGCCTAGACACTCCATTGCAGTGTCCATAACCTAGGTTGAAGGTGCCTTTTAGCTCCTAGCTTTCATATCTCAGTTTCTGACACTGTGCCAAATTCGACCCAAGACACCTCCACTCTTAGGCTCTTGACCAGTAGAGCAGACTTGGCTGCCCTCCATCGCAGTGCATGGTGCAAAGGTCCAGGCAGAGTAGCTCTTGAGCAGGAATGGGGTGGGGGGCACAAATCATACTATGTCGCTTTCTGAAGCAGCAGCTGAGGGGGCACAATTACAAAAAGATATCCCTTCCTGTAATTCAAGTACTGCCTGAAGCTACCTGCTCATAGCAGAAGCACAGTTTAGACTAGGGACTTCCCACTTTGTAGCCGAGATGCTAGCCCTACTCAGAGCAGACCCATTGAAATTAATGGACACGACTAACTTATGGTACGTTAACTTCATCTGGTCAAGTCTGAGTAGGACTAGCATTAGATGAGACAAACCTCAGGCTCTTAGCCATTATGCTGAGAATCAGGTCCGGCAGGCACTCAAGATTTTGCTGCCCTGCTGCCGCTTCCCAGCAAGTGCACAGCGTTGCACTCAAAAGCTGGTGCTCAAGGAATATCCTTTCCCAGGTTTTCCTCGCGACTCCACCCAGTCTCCCTTGCCTCCCCACAATTCAGCTGACTGGGGTGCCTCTCAAGCAATCCTGGCAGCAGTTTCCCAAGACCCGAGAGGCCACCCACCAAGCAGATGATGACTGCAGCAGCAATCTGCAGGCCCCTGAAGCCTATGCACAATCTGGAAAACAGAAAGGCAGAACAGAACTTCTCCAGGCGGTGATCAGAATGCATGCTGTTCTTTTTCTTTGCAACTCCCTTCCAGCGTCACACCTAAGGCAGCCCAGATGGCTCTGATAAGAAATTTATATCCCTCTCCTTTGGGTTCTGCAACTCTTGAGGACATCCGTGTGCCATGCCCAAGGAAGGAAAGTGAGAGATTTAGGGCTCCCACCGCTTCTGATATCCATTTCGGATCCAGAAACTTTGGCATAAGAACATAAGGAAAGTCTGCTGGATTAGGCCAATGGCCCATCTAGTCCAACATCCTGTTCTCACAGTAGCCAACGAGATGAAAAAAGTGGACTGAACCTCAACATCAGAATGACTAGCCCAAAGCAAACATTATTTGTATTTCATGAGTTAGCAACATAGTGGGGGGAAGTAGTTTGTCATGAGCAACATGGTGAGGCATAAGCCAGGTATGGCCTCGCCTATTACTGGCATGCACTACTGACAATGCACGATAGGATTGCTTCAAACCACCACGAGGGCAAGGCTATAGCTGCAGGACCATAATGGTGCAGATTCACCTAATGACTTGTGTAATCTGGTGATCAAGCTGGTTTTTTGATGCAAGAATTGGAGGGGGGAGGGCTGTAGCTCATTTTCAGAGTACAGTGGTACCTCGGGTTAAGTACGCTTCAGGTTAAGTACGCTTCAGGTTAAGAACTCCGCTAAGAACAGAAATCGTGCTCTGGCGGCGCAGCAGCAACAGGAGGTCCCATTAGCTAAAGTGGTGCTTCAGGTTAAGAACAGTTTCAGGTTAAGAACGGACCTCCGGAACGAATTAAGTACTTAACCCGAGGTATCACTGTATCTGCTTTGCACAGAGAAGGGCTTGGGTTCAATCCCCACCCTCGCCAGGTAGGGCTAGGAGAAACCATTGTCTGAAATCCTAGAGAGCCACTGCCAGTCATTGTGGACCTGGAGTAGCAGCATGATGCTCTTCAGATGTTGTTGGGTCTCCAGCTCCCATAATTTCTGGCCATTGGCCGCACTGGCTGGGGTGAAGGGCGTTGGAAGTCCAACATCATCTGTAGGGCATCTTGTTGGCTAGCCCTGGTGTAGACAGTAGGGAGCTAGATGGACCAACTGTCTGACTATGTATAAGGCTGCTGCTCCTATGTTCCTAAGAGTCTGATTACAATTCTGAAGACAGAAGATGAGAAAACTTTCCTTCAAAGTGTTATGAAATTAAGCTAATCTCAATCAGGCCTGACTTTCAAAAACCTGCTGCGCTGCACCATTGTGCCCTTGAAATAATTTTGGTGGCCAGAGAATTACAGCAATCAATCCCTAAACACAGACACAATTTTTATTTTTATTTTTGCAAACTTTAAGGGAGGTCTGTGCAAGTATGTGCAGAAACTGGCCAATGTGCAAAAGATAGCATTTACATGTCTTGCCCCGCCCACCTTTGCCTCTGACCCCACCCACCACTGAAACATGGCCCTTGAAAGATTTTCCAGAAGGGAATGTGGCCCTTGGCTCCCCAACATTTTAAATGGCAATTTCATATAAACAAAAACATTAAACTATCAGCCAAGGAGGCAGGATCAGCAATTAAAACTAAGGGGGAAAACCATTATCTGCCACATACGATGAGAACCTGCAGTATTTGACAACCAGCAAAAAACAGCACAGGAGCCAACTGTATTTTTTTTGGAGCAAGGTGTTCCATAATATAGGTGGAGCCACCAAGAAGACTCACTCTGTCTTGCTTCATTCAAATACGTTCTCATCCTAGGTGAGACAAGGAGAAGGACCTCTCCTTCTGATCTCAGGGAGCAGGCAGGATGATCCCCAAGGTATCCTGAACCGAAGCTATTTAGGACTTCAATAAAAGATAGTCCCCCAAACTTTGTGCCCAGAAGCAAACTGGCAATCAGTGCAGATGTTGGTGGAATGTGATAAGTGTGAATACCCAACAACATCATTGTGGTTGCATTCTGAACCAGCTGAAGCTTCCTAAGGTTTTCAAAAGTAGTGCCATCTTAGAGCATGTTGGAATAACCCAGCTATGGCTTCCTTGTCTTGTTACCCAGGAGACTGTTACTTGCTTCAGGTAACCAGGCAAATAGCGGTTTCCTAGTCTGGAATTAGTCCTACCAACAGCTGTACATTTGGAGCATCACAAATAGCACTCTCTGAAGCCAATTTTTCAAAAACATTTCCTGAAATTGAGATACACTAAATCTCAACTTCATATTACTAAAGGGGAAGTTGATCACAACAGAAGTTTGAATAAATTTCCTAAGGGGAATGCACATCAGAGACAGAATTAGATCTCAAAACTTCCCATTTCCCTGTCTTATGCTATGATCACACTTCGGATCACATGACCAGAGTTTGATTTGTTTGTAGTTTTCCTCAAGTACATAGCTCATTTAGCAATGGATAGCAAGCACACTGGTGAGACTCTGAACGGCAACAATGGCCTGATCTTTAAGGTTGCTAAGCAAAAATCTGAAGATTATGGGACATTATGGTGTTGGGTGGCTTGCCATATGGTGCCATAATGCTTCAAAATGCGAGGCATTAATTGTGTTTAGAGCCAAGATGAATATGGGTCATTATATTAATCCTTCAAAACAAAAGGACATCCATTACAGAAATGGACTAGGCAGCAGTCGAGCGCAGACCATTTCAAGACACTCCCGCAGAGCTAAGCATAGGGTATGAATCTATGCTCCTACACGGCAGGACCAGTTCAGCAAAGCATCTCCAAATCATCTATGACATCCCAAAAGGTGGACAACACTACATCACTTAGGCTAGGAAGTATTTGTGAACCAGCCCTAGCTGTGTGAATTAGCTCCTAGAACTACCCTCTGCCTCCCAGCAAAATTAATTGATTAGCAATGTCCATTTCAAGAGATGGAAGAAGCTACAGCAGATCCAAATAGCTGGGGTACCCTCCCTTGAAATGTTGCTTACAATTTAGGAGTGGCTTTTCAAGTTGCTTCGCAGTGTTAAACAGATCTCCTTACACACACCTAGGGTGCAGTACTTCCAAAGGAGGCGTTTATTGTGGAGTTGCCATGGTGGGGTTGGGTGGGGGTCCACTAGACTTCCGGTTCTTTGAATGCTTTGAAGGCTGCATCATAGGGTTCCAAGTTTCCAGGGAACACACTGGTTGGAGTTGATGGGAGTTATAGCCCGAAACATCTACAGAATACAGTGGTACCTCGGGTTACAGACGCTTCAGGTTACAGACGCTTCAGGTTACAGACTCCACTAACCCGGAAGTAGTACCTTGGGTTAAGAACTTTGCTTCAGGATGAGAACAGAAATCGTGAGGCGGCAGCAGGAGGCCCCATTAGCTAAAGTGGTACCTCAGTTAAGAACAGTTTCAGGTTAAGAACGGACCTCCAGAACGAATTAAGTTCTTAACCTGAGGTACCACTGTACCAGTTTAGAGAAGCCTGCTTTATTAATATCACTGACCATCAAATCATGAAAGGATGAGAAAAGAGTCACCTCTCCAGTCAGAAGCACCACCATATCTTCAGGCCTGAACGTCGCCACGACCAATTTATCAAACCAGCAACATAAAATTGTGAATCTGCACTGCACCAGTTCAAGATACAAGTGAAGCGCTGCATGTCTGAAAGCTCACCCAGTGCAAAAACACCCTGCACATAATAAAAACTGAGTGTCAGGGAGATGGCTTCGCACCCACAAGCTGCATCCAGAAGTTCCGGGAAAGGCTTTCTGACTAACTCATTCTAGCAAGCAGCTCCAAATAGCTCATTTTGAATACACACGCTGGACTAGAGCCACTAGCTTAGAGGAATCAGAAGAGAGGTGCTGACTTTTCAAGGAGACTTGTGAAGGGTTTCAACACCAGCTGAAGCGGGAGATCATCAGAAGGCCTTCCAGCTAGGCTGTGCAACAGGAGGCCAGAAGCGTTGAGGAAGTGAGGTCACCTGAGATTCCCCACCAGATATAAAAGCACCAGCTACAAACTGAGCTGCAAAGTAGGCAGCGCAGGAAACAATAGATCTTTAGATAGCCGTTCAAATTTCCTAAATTCATGCCAGAAATAAAATTAAAAGTGTAGTCATTAGTAGAAGTGGCTTTAAAAATAGTGTGTGCGTTTCTTTAGAAGTCTATCAAAAGAAAGAGAGGCAGCTGGATGAAATCAGGTCCCTTCAGGGAACTCAGCTTGTGTACTCCTCCCAAAAAGATTGGTGCTCATTAGCGAAGCAATAGTAAGTACTCAGCCTAGGGTTTCATGAATGACCAAGAAAGCCAATCTAATCTCCTCACACAAAATGCACCAGGGCAGTTTTCCAGCACAAATGAATGGGCACTGCACAACAGCACTTACTCCTACAGACTGCAGGGACTCAGGCAGGCAGAACTCAGAATCAACTCTCCCCCTGATAAATCTAGTTAAAATCGCTGCAATTCCAGATGTTCACCACTGCACTTCCTTAGGCCCCTTACCCCCAAATTTCTTTGGCACAAATATATGTCAATGGCACAATAATAGCACATTAATGGTGGGGTTGGGTAAGGTAAAGGACCCCTGGATGGTTAAGTCCAGTAAAGGCGACTAACGGGTGCGGCGCTCATCTTGCTTTCAGGCCTAGGGAGCTGGCTTTTGTCTACAGACAACTTTCCGGGTTATGTGGCCAGCAT